>JAULJL010000027.1:14805000-16117500 GCA_030761205.1 Fremontodendron californicum
GGAAAATGCAATGCATGAAAATGTATTTTTTACTTTAATTGAGGAAATCCGTATATCTAAAAAGATATCCGGCTACCTTAGGAAAATATGTCAAATTAAATATTCTAAAAACAAAATACTTTGTGATTGTTTGAAAACAATTTTGAAAAGCTTAGATTGAAAGTAAAAACTGGGCTTCCTTTTTAGAATGGCTCTAATTTCCTAAGTTTAAAATCCCGGACTTGACCACCCTTAACCCGAGGCTTAAAAAATCATTTTTAGAGTTTAAAAAGGCTTAGAAACTACCCTAAGTCAGTAGCTAAACTTCCTAATCAGCCCCCTCTAGGTAACTTAACCAAAACAGAAAAATGATTTTCCTCCAAATTCAATTCTGACTCCACTGTCCAGTTTTAAGCCACGATTTTTTACCCTATTTTTAAAAATTCAAAAAATTCTTACAACAATACTGGAGACTCAGGACATGTAAAACTACATGGAAAAAAATCAGCTTAATTTTTGGATTAAAGATGAATGCCCAAAAAAATCGGGAAAGTATGAGTACTGGGTAAAAAAAACTGTTTTGCCAAAATACATTTTTGCCTTTGATAAAATCATTTAAAAATCAAAGTAAAAATATTTGAGACTCACAAAATGACTTACAAACAGTAGCTAGGACTTTTGGAAAGTTAGATAAAAATTGGCTAAGTAAAAAAAATCAAAAAGGTAGAATAATCAATTTGACAAACCTTAATTTTCCACAAGTGTGCTCAAGAGAGCATGACTTTGAACCATTAATTGGCCTAAGTCATTAGTCAAGTGGCATGGACATGAAATGCATGAAAAAATACAGCAAATATGATGCATGAAATGCATGAGTTTAAAGCTAAATGTCATGAAAAAATGCATGGCATCCATATAGTGACCTAGACCTAAATGAACTTGCATGGCATTTAATGTAACCTAGGTCTAAAATGCATGAACATGCATGGCAAGATAAACCTAATCTATGACTAAAACATGCATGGCAATAACACAAACACAAGGCATGCTTAAACCAAAAACTCAACCAAATATCATGCAAATGCTAACCTATCAACTAACATAGCAAAAATGCAACACACAATGCAAAACACATGGAGTAGCCGAATGGCTTCAAGCTCCAACAAGCATGGCATTTTCACAAACACTTGGTATACTTAAACTAAATACTCAATCAAATGTCATGCAAATGCAAACCTACCAACTAACATGGCAAAAATGCACATACAATGTAAAACACATGGAGTAGCCGAATGGCCTCAAGCTCCAACAAGCATGGCATTTTCACAAACACTTGATATGCTAACATGCTCAACTAAAATATATCACTCAAATCATGCAAACACAAAGTAGAGATACTAAAACTAACAAGCATTTTCACAAACACTTGATATACTAACATGCTCAACTAAAATATAACACTCAAATCATGCAAACACAAAATAGAGATATTAAAACTAACAAGCATTTTCACAAACACTTGATAAACTAAATATAAAACATCAACAAATTTATGAAAACAGAAAATTAAAAATGCAAGAACATGATATTTAACTCATAAATGGCAACAAACAAAGCAACCAAATTAAAACATGATTCAAATATATGAAGTAGAAGAACACTTAAAGCATCAAAATTAAATAAAATAACATAAATAACATTATAAATTAAAGCAAAAACAGCAACCATAATAAAAAAAATTTGGCCATTCGGCCATTAAAGCAAAATAAGAAAAAAAATTTGTAAAAAATATTTAAGAAAGAGATGAAGAAAGAACTTAAAAAGAACATTAAAAAAACACTTATTTAAAAAGAAAACTCACCAAATAATAATCAAAATAGGAAAAACAAGAATGAAAAATCAAGAAAGTGCAAGAGTTGGTGCTAAATACAACCTCAAGAAGCTATATTTCAAGCTTTATCTCTTCAAACTTTCCTTTCTTTTCTAAACTTTTTCTTTTTGGTTTCAACCAAGGAGAGAAAAAACTAAGAAAAACTAAGAATAAATCTGAAATGAAGTCCAAAAAATAAAAAAAAAATCTGCTCCCTCTATGTGATGGCAGAATTTTACCTCTCTCCTCCCCTAGGATGTTGTCATTTTGATTCCAACCAACTTCCATCCAAGGGCTAGTGATTCAAGGTGAAAAAATCATGAAATTGTCACCCTTGGATTAGCATATCAGCTGTCCATAATTAAAGCTATTCAAGAATAATGTTGACACTCTCTCTTGGCCTATGTGGCTTAACCACAATGGCTCGATCAAAAGGAATCTCTAACTAACTCTTAATCCTTGGCCATTTGATTAAAAAATCAGAAGCTTCCTCCTTCCTTTGGGCCTTGGCAGGCCAGCACTTCTCTTTTCCAGCCCAAGTTTGATTTTTTGAAAGGCCAAAAGAAGTCCTTTTCGGTTGCTTGGGTGAAATGACCGTTTTGCCCCCCGGATGCAAATAAATGTCAAACGGACTCCAAATTCAAATTTTATTTTTTAATACTTTCAAAATAATAAAATATTGAATTCTGGAAGTTTCCAAAAAATTTCGAGTCCGTCTGCTATTTATTTGGATTTTTTCTTCCAAAAATGCCCTTTTATACCCCCATATTTTACCATCTTTTAAACGAGCTCCAAATCAAGATTTTTCTTCACCAATATATTCCAAATAGTTTAAAAGTGTGATCTAGAATTTTCCATAATTTTTGGAGCTCATTTGGTATTTTTTCGGGATTTATCTGCTTGAATTACTACATAGGGGCTCCGAATTTAGCCATTTTGCAAACGAACTCCGAATCAAGATTTTATTTCTCCAATCTCTTCCAAATAATTTAAAAATGAGATTTGCAAAATTTCAGAATTTTTGGAGTCCATTTGCTATTTTTTCGGGATTTATCTTCTTGAATTATTGCATAGAAGGCCCGGGATTTGGCTGTTTTGCAAACGAACTCCGAATCAAGATTTTATTTTGCCAATCTCTTCCAAATAATTTAAAATTGAGATTTGCAAATTTTCAGAAGATTTGGAGCTCATGTGCTATTTTTTTGGGATTTTCCTTCTTGAATTACTACGTAAAAAGCCCGGGATTTGGCCATTTTGCAAACGAACTCCGAATCAAGATTTTATTTCTCCAATCTCTTTAAAATGATTTAATAATGAGATTTGAAAATTTTCAGAATTTTCGGAGTCCATTTGCTATTTTTCCCAAATTTTCCAATTTTGCTCTTTTGCCTCCGAAACCCGGTTTTGCTCAAAACAAGTCTGATTTTCAGATTTTCTTCAAGCTGAGCCTTGGGCTATCCCTTTTTAATCATTCCTCATCCATTGGGGGCTTTATTCTTATCAAGTCGGACCATTTCTATAATTTTGCCCGATTTCATCGAAATCCACCAAAAACCCTAATTCTCGGTTTTCTCCCGGATTGACTTTTCTTTCAGTTTTTCTTTCAAGTGACTTCTCTTTACCCGTAGTCAGTGCTTATCTTTCGTTTGGAACCTTCAATTTCGACCAATTTGATCGTTTAAGCACTTTTCCCCAAATTTCCCGGATTACGGTTTCTTTTCTACTGAATCTCCATAACCCAACTTTCGAACTCCATCTTTTTCGATGTAGACCTCGGATTATCAAAATTCTTTAGCCATTTTTCAACTGAACTTCAAATCTTGATTTTGAAAGTGGGTTGACTTTTTAAGTAGTTGACTTTTTGAGGTTGACTTTTTCGAGGTTGACTTTTTTTTTTAGTTTGACTTTTTATGCTCGCCATCTTAAACTAAGTCTCGGAGTACCACCTGCACGATGAAAAAAAGTCTTTTTACATTCTGAAACATCAATTTAGGAAGAAAACATACATGTTTTAGTGGTTCGGACAAAATTAGGTGTCTACAAAAGATATTCCTTTATTAATGATAATTGATGACATTCTCTCCAGCAAACCCGGTAGAGAACTCATGAATTATTTTAACTCAAGAATATCTTTATTTTTTATTAAAAATAATTATCTTTTTTTTAAATAAATAAAAAATCATTTAAAAAAATGAATATGAACATGTGTGGCATAAATAAAATGACATAGCAAAGTCTAGATAATATAATGCAACCTAAATAGTATGACATAATTCAAATGGCATAGCATATTCTAAATGAAATGAAATGATTCTAAATGAAAGGAGATATCCTAAATGAAATGAAATGTCCTAAATGACATAATATATTCTATATGAAAGGAAATAACCTAAGTAACATGGTACATTCTAAATAATATAATCTAAATGACATGGAATATAATCTAAATGACATGAAACATAAAAAAATGCTATCATGAAATATGCATGAAAATAAAATAAAATGCATGAACATAGTATATGCTAAATAATGTGACAAAAATAAATGACTAAATAAAAAGCATAGGATAGCATGAAATATTCTAAACCATATGGCAAACAATATAACATCATAAAATGTAAATCAAAATAATAATAATAATAATAATAATACGATGGAAAATATCATAGCAGAAATCACATATTAAAAAAAATGCATGAACATGGAAAATGCAATGCATGAAAATGTATTTTTTCCTCTAAATAAAGAAATCTGTATATCTAAAAAGATATCCGGCTACCTTAGGAAAATATGTCAAATTAGGTTTTCTAAAAAAGAAAACTTTGTGATTGTTTGAAAGCAATTTTGAAGAAAAACTTGAATGAAGATTAAAACCCCTACCAAACCCTTTAAAAATGGCTCTAATTTCCTAAGTTTAAAATCCCAGACTTGACCACCCTTAACCCGAGATTTATAAAATCATTTTTAAAGTTTAAAAAGATTTAGAAACTATCCTAAGACAGTTGCTAAAGCTTCTAACCAACCCCCTCTAAATGCCTTAGCCAAATTCAACAATTGTTTTTCTTTTGAATTCAAATCAGCCTCAACTGTCCCATTTTGATACAAGATTTTTAACCTATTTTTAAAAACTCAAAAACATCTAAAACAAATATTGGAGACTCAGAACATATAAAACTACACAAGAAAAAATTGGCTTAATTTATTGATTAAAAATGACTGCCCAAAAAAAATTGAAAAAGTACGAGTACTAGATGAAAAACTGTTTTGCCAAATCACATTTTTTTGCCTTTGATAAAATCATTTAAAAATCAAAGTACAAATGTTAGAGACTCTCATAAATACCTACAAACAGTAGCTAAAACATTTAAAAACCTTGGACAAGAATTGGCTAAGTAAAAAATCACAAAGGTAGAATAATCAATTTGACAACTCTTTAATTTTCCACAAGTATGCTCAAGTGAGCATGACTTTGAGCCATTGATTGGCCTAAGTCATAAATCATGTGGCATGACATGAAATGCATGAAAATACAGCAAAGTGAATGCATGAAATGCATGGTTTAAAGCCTAATTGATATGGAAAATGCATGGCATAAATAAACTACATGCTTAGCATAAGTTTGCATGGCAATAAATACTATCCTAACTTAACATGCATGAACTAGTGTCTAAATGATATGGAAAATGACATGAAATAATGAAAATGGCCTAGTGCCTAAATGACATGGGAAATGACATGGCATATGAAAATGGCCTAATGTCTAAATGTCATGGAAAAACAACATAGCAAATGAAAATAGCCTAATGCTTAAATGACATGTAAAATGACATGGAATAATAAAAATGGCTTAAAGCTAAATGACATGTGAAATGACATGGCATATGAAAATGGTCTAATGTCTAAATGTCATGGAAAAATATCATGGCATATGAAAAATGACCTAAAGCTTAGAGAAAATACACATGGCCGAATGGCCTAGGAACCAAAGTGTTGTGAGAAATGTCATGTAAAATGACCTAACTAAATGCTATGGAAGATGATATGAAAAATGGAAATGGCCTAAACTATATGAAAATAGCCCCAAGATGCAAAAATATGACATAAGTCAAAAGAACAAGATGGTTAGCAAGAATATAAATATACATAAAGATAAATAATAATAGAAATAAGCAAGTTAAAGTAAGCAAATGAATAACAAAGAGATTAGCTCTATGGTTGGTACATTGGACAAAGCCCCCTAACCATTATCTCTTATTTTCATCAAGGTCATGAAGCCTTTTCAATCTCAAAATCATAAAAAATAACTAAGGTAAAAAAATATGGAGATGAGCTCCATGGTTGGTATATTGGACAAAGCCCACCCTAACCATTATCACTTGATTTTCATCAAGATCATGAAGCCTAACCATTGTTTTATTTATTTTTTGAAAAGAAAGAACAATAAGAAAGATGTAAAAAAATGGTAGGAAATCACATGGAAAATAAGAAATAAAGCATGAGGAAGAAGAAGAAAGATGTAGTAGCAATGGTAGAATGGCTACCTTAACAAAAGCGTTCTTTCTTTTTTTTTAAAAACCTTTTCTTTTCTCCATTAGCTACTGACCTCCCCTCTCCAATGATCAGCCACTTAAGGAAAAATAAAATATTCCCCCCTCTCTTATGCTTAGCCGAATGGCATGCCCACCATTGGATTATTTTTTGCACTTTTTGATGGAGACTCAATTAAGAGTTGTAAACCCAAGTGCAGGTTATGTTCAAGTAATAAATTCTCGGGTGTCCGAGGTCGAACCACAGGGAAGCGTACTAGTAAGTATAAGTTTATAAATATATATGAAAAAGAAAATAAACAAGATATTAGGGAATCAATAACAAAGAAAGTAAACAAGATATTAGAGAACAAAATAAACAAAATAACATAAAAGCAATTAAACAAGATATAAAAAAAACAATAAGAAAGGATGTTGAGGTTAGAGAATCCACTCTTGGTGTTATGCTAAGATTAATCTTGTTTTATTACACAATTGAAATCCACACATAAGGGAGGTTCCAATCGGAAGGTTTAGCAATTCAGTCCAAATTGTCCAACGTCCATAGCATATGATATTATGTTCATTTGGTGTCCTCAAAACTCATAAAAAGAGTCCAAGCATTCCTTATGCCAAGGTATATGTCTACAACAAATCAAGGTTATGAAACCAAGCATTTACTGTGCCATTTTCATTGTCAATAATGAATCAAGATCTCTACTTTGCAAGTATGATTTTAAACCAAAAGAAAATATTATCTATACTAGTGTTTATAAATGATGATTCATTTTAGCTCATGTTTAAGAGACTAACCTTAGCATTTACCAAGAGCTTCACCTCATCACCTCAACAATATGATTAGCAACACATACTAGATATGAATAAAATGAAAAGAAATGTAAGAAGCATAAGTAAATAAAAAAGAAAACTAGAGAAAGGAAAGAAGAAGAAAACTTAGAGAATTTTACTACAAAGGCTAATATCCTACCAATGTATAATGTATCCCAATACTCATCCAAGGCCCTCTATTTATACACATTTTGGAGGGCTAAATGACAAGAGACAAGCTTTACAAATTTCAAAGGTAGGTATAATAGGTGGGTGCATTTTTCTAACAATTTTCGTCATATTGTATGACAATTCTGATCAGCCAGCTTTATGGTCGATTTTGTCAATGTTGGAGGCTCGATCTGATAAAATGGTCTTCTAGAAAAATATACCCCTATCAGTTACGGATCCATAGCCGTTGGAATCAGATCATTTGCGCACGTGGATCGGAAGATATGGTCAAAATACCAAAATGGTGCAGAACAGACGTCATTGCACATCAGCCAACTTGATGGTCGATTTCGCTAGGGAAAACGACTCCGTTTCAAGAAGTGTAAAACATGAAAAAGATAGATATGCCTCTTAGCTTTGCAGGGATACAAAGTTCAGCCTTATTGCTTCAGTGAAACTCTAGATATAGCTGATATGGCAAAAGGTGTCGGAACTGGAACTGATCTGGATTTGCCCTTAATTCTAGTAATCTGAAATCACTCAAAGAAACTTGTGAAAAACACCAAATTACATAAAAATATAAAAGATCATAAACACAATTAGACTAAACAATAATAACTCGTATTTGACACAAAACAATAATAAAACATAACTAAAAACTATATAATTATACGAGTTATCACACCCCCATACTTAGATTGTTGCTAGTCCCTAGCAACGACTCAATAAAAATAAAATAAGAAAATCTAATCTAATCCATTTTCGTAGGAAATCACGGTGGCACTTAGCATGTGACACAAGCCTTTAAACCCCTAGGTGTCCCTAGTGGACGAGTTTAGTCTCGTGAGGGTTTACTAGGACGATACCCACAAACATTGAAGACATAAGAAAAACTAAAAATAATAATTATAACTAATCCTTCCAATATAAATTAGAGATAATCATTGGACAAGTCTTAAAAACTAATCAATAGCTTAAAGAAATTCACAAAAAATCTTGCTTGAATGTAAATAGTTTGAGTTAAGCCAATAATAACATAACATATTTCAATCAAAATAGTGTATATTCAAACTTAATCTCAACTTCTCACATGGGATACTCTCTTGATTTTCACTCTTTAAAGTAGTGGTAAAGTGTTTACACTCAATCAATCTCATGAAAACACTTCTACCATATGCTTGCTTGTCCACCTATTCTCCACTATTTAGATCATACAACTTCATAAATCAAGAGGTCTTTATTCAAGGTTGTAATGGGGCCAAAGGGTTATAATGTGGTTAAAGAACAAAAGGATAAAGATATCACAAAGGTTCCAAAGAGTTCATAGATTTTAGAGACATAATAAGATCATACAAATAAAACTTCTCAAAACTCTTATAAAGCACATAATAACATAGGCTAAATATTCATGTTGAGCCTTTGCATCATTCTAACCAACTTTGTAACATCTTTTTCTAGAAGTTCAAGAGAAGATTTTTTTTTTTTTTTTTTTTTTTAATATGGGAATGTATTTGACAATGATCCCTTTCTTTTTCTCTTGACTTTTTCTTTTCTTTTCTTCCCCCACACTTATCTTTTGTTTCTAACCCAAATTTTCAAATAAAAATATCCCTTGTTTTTTTGCAATATGTCTCAAAATATAAAATTCATCTTTAGAACAAGGGTAAGGATATAAGTATATTTAGGCTAGGTGTAAGTTGTGGTTACCAATAAAACATCATATTTAATGTAGGCTCAAATTGGCTCACTAGTGGGGATGTTCTCGTAGAACATTAATAATGGATGGCTGTTTGGCTCTAGTTATAATCCTAATGCCTCTATCATATTCATGTTGTCACATGTATCAATATAGTCTCAAACGGTTTAAAGCAAGTTCTAGAGAATCATGTAATCATAAGAGCACTCAAGAAAGAAATTAGATTGATTTGTATAATGCATCAATCATTATAGGCTCAAAAACTCACAAAGATGATTATACAAGTCAGATTAAGTCTAAACATGCTTCTTTCTCAATCAACATATCATATTAACATTGGCTCATAAAAAGGTTGACATCAAGCTCAATTCTCATGAAAATCTTCTCACTAATAAATCTGTTTTAGACTTATGCAATTCATATCTCATCATTGTATTGAAAGTAACTAAAAAAAACACACTAAGTCTAAACATGCTTTTTTTTTTTTTTTTTTTTTTTTTTTTTGTTTTTTTTTTTTGTTTTTTTTTGTTTTTTTTTGAAAGAAGAAGATTAAATCAAACTGACAAGGTATGTCTCAAGTCTCCCTTACTCAGACCTTGTTCAGAATGAATACTTCTAAATGTCTTAAAACACAACAATTTTTTTTTTTTTTTTTTTAGCAAAATATGTCCCTTACCCCCTACTAAAATATGACATTGTCCCCAATGTCAAATTTTAAAGGTAGAATTTAGGAGATATTACCTGCAGAGGTTGCTAACCACTTATTATAACTGAGACACAACAAGCAAAATGTTAGATAATGTCACAGAGACAAAGTGCAATCCACTCCTTGCTCGTCCATATCTCTTTTTCTTTTTCCGAGCGTTTGCGAAACAACCGTAGCAGATAAACACTCATAAGCTTGTAGCTTTTTGAGTAAATCTTCAATGGTTGTAGCAGAAATTATGGTTCTCCTTGCCTCTGAAAACATGAATCCGTTATCCACAGCATTATCTAAATATGAAAGTAAATTACTAAAATAACCATTAATATTAAGCAAACCAATGGGTTTCTTATTTGTGACCAAAGATGACCAAGAAGCCACGCAAGCTATTTCTTCCAATGTACCCAGACCTCCTGGTAAAGCAATGAATGCATCGGCAGAATGGTACATGATTGTTATCCGTTCAGGGATACTCCAGACTTGTATTTCCTTACCCACGGTAGGTCCACAAAAATCTGTGAATAGTTTTGGCACGATTCCTAGAACTGGACTTCCTCCGGCGTGTGCTGCTGTAGCGACTGCTCCCATTAAACCCGTACTACCGCCTCCATAAATCAAGTGGATCTTTTGTTGGGCAAGTATTACTCCAACTCTTATGGCTTCATCAGCGAATATGTTATTTTTCCCTGGATAAGCACCTCCAAAGACACAAATTTTTTTAATGCGCTGGGACGAAGTGCTTTCCATTTTTTTTTCTTTTTCGAGTGCCTGAAAGAGAATGAGTACATGGTGTAATATATAGAGGACTGAGTAATGAATCAGACAAGAGTAATAATGTCGCCGAAAGTGTATTTGACCTGTCAGAAGAAAATGTTAACCTAACAAAAGATTTTTGCGTGATTTCAGGAAGAAAATCAAAAAGAGAAGAAAAATCAATCGTAAAAGACCAATGCAAAAAAAAAACGAGAATAATTACACAAATCGAACAACACGTAAATTAAACTGAAATAAAGTTATTGCAAATCAAACCAAAAGCTGAGAAGTCATTTATTGTAGTTGTGATTGTGGCTCACATCTTCCTCTGGTTTTACGTCCAGAAACGGCTTAAACGCCTTCTATGAGTCGAGGATATGCTTCCCATCCAGTTTTCTTACAAGCTGGCAAACAGGGTCTTTTAACATCAGATTCCCAAGATGTTGCCATTCCCTTTGGAATTGCGGCCATAAATCAAGAATTTCTCTTTGTACGTCTCCACTAGGATGCGTCTCAAGAGAAAGTTGGATATTACCCAAATTCTCCTTACTCAGTCCATCCTTAATGAATTCAATTTTATCATCTCGATTAGAGGACGGAATCCCAATAGAACGACATTTACCGTTACACGTCCATCGTGCACACTTGTGGCAATTTGAACTCATGCGCTTTGCTCGTCGCTTCTTTGCATAAGTGCTTCTACCTGTACCTGGTAAATGCAAAACAGGAAGATATTCATCTTCACGTACCTTGGCTTCAATTATCCAACGTATGTCTTCAGGAATCCCTTTGTTCATAAGCATTCTTAATCTTTCTAATCGAACTTGGTAAAGCTTCAGTAAAATATTCCGAGGAAAAGGAGGAAATCGTTTCTGCAATCTTTTGAGAATATCATCCATCTTGAAAAAAAAATGAAAAAAAAATTGAAAGAGAAATTTATATACAATATCAGTTTTGTGGGTAGCTGATGGAACCGACTTAAATAATCACGGAGTACCGTTATCCGCCATTTAACCGGGGTTAAAAAAAAATGTATTTTTTTTTTTTTTTTTGAAGATTAGTAAAAATTATATTTACATCTAGTTATTTTCAAAACAAGGATCAGAAAGAAAAACAACCTCTTCTTGAGTAACATGATTTTCCAAAAAGAGTTTGAGTCTTTGTCCATTTACCTTGAATACGTTACCATTTTGAGGATTCTCAATGTCAACTGCTCCATAATGATACACATGCTTAACCACAAATGGGCCAGTCCATCTTGATCTCAACTTACCAGGAAATATGTGAAGTCTAGAATTATAAAGTAGAACTTTTTGCCCAACATCAAATATTTTTCTTGAAATTAACTTGTCATGAAAGGCTTTAGTTCTTTCTTTATGAATTTTAGAATTCTCATATGCATCTTTTCTGAGTTCCTCAAGTTTTTGTTTCCAACAATGCTTAACCTGAAAAGAATTTAACAAAGAATCAGTGTGTGAAATTTCTGAAGCATTATCAAACTCGCATTCAATTAAATAAGCTTCTAAAGGATCATGGAATGTGGTAGTGGTGAGATGTTCATGAACAAGTTCTTCAATGAAATCCACTTCATGTACTTCTGAATCATCACCAGGTTGCTTGCAAGTGTTGAACACATTTAATTCTAAAGTCATATTTCCAAAAGAAATGTTCAACATACCATTCCTGCAATTTATCAGAGCATTAGAAGTTGCAAGAAATGGACGGCCTAATATAACAGGAATTTGAACATTTGGATTTGAAACAGGATGTGTGTCCAAAACAATAAAATCAACAGGGAAGTAAAAATTATCAATTTGAACCAAAACATCTTCAACTATCCCTCGAGGTATTTTTACAGAACGATCAGCTAGTTGAAGTGTAACAGGTGTTTCCTTGAGTTCACCTAAACCTAACTGTTGATAAACAGAAAAAGGCAAAAGATTAACACTAGCACCAAGATCAAGCAATGCACGTTCTATTCTAGTGTTTCCAATGATGCATGAGATTGTTGGACATCCAGGATCTTTGAATTTTGGTGGAGTAAGGTGCTGAATGATTGAGCTCACACTTTCCGTCAAAAATGCTTTCTTTTGTACATTATGTTTCCTTTTAACTGTGCACATGTCCTTCAAAAATTTAGCATAAGATGGAACTTGTTTGATTGCATCCAATAAAGGAATGTTAATCTTAACTTGTTTGAAAAGATCATAAATTTCTGCATTTTGATTCAAATTCTTTATTGTTTGCAACCTTTGAGGAAAAGGAGCAGGATGCATACCTTTTTCTTTGTCCAAATTTTCAAGAAGTTCAGACTTACCATCATCCTTACCAATACTTTTCGGAGGGGAAGGAGGATCTTGGTCTTTTGATGGAATCGTTTTGTCAATTGCCTTTCCACTTCGAAGAGTTGTGATAGAACTGGCATTTTCCTGTTGAGTTTCATTGGTGCAAGAAACAAGACATTGAGTAGAAGGGTTAGGCTGAGGTTGAGCAGGAAACTTACCTTTTTCTTGAGTGCGTAATGAAGCTGTCAATGTGGACAAGGTGTTTTTGATCTCATTGATGTCCTGTGAAGTTTGGTTATTCACATTTGCTTGTGTTTGCATGAATGCTTGCAATGTCTCTTCCAAGGTTTGTACACGTGAAGGTTGATAGGAAAAAGTGTTGCCCGACTTTTGAGATTGTGGTACCTGAACATGATTATTATTCCGCCAACTGAAGTTGGGATGATTTCTCCATTCAGGGTTATACGTTTCAGAGTAAGGAGAAGGAAAAGGCTTTTTAAATGTGTTTATGGAATTTACTTGATCATGCAACGCTTCTTTAAGAATGGGAATGTTTGGACATTCAGAAGTGGGGTGTCCCATGATTTCACAAATTCCACAACTTTCTTCATTTTTAACCGTTTTGACTTCTTTTACTTCTCTAAGTTCCATGGCTTCAATCTTTCTAGCCAAATTAGCTACTTTAGCTTTTATCTCATCTTCTTGACTAAAATGATATTTTCCTCTGTTAGAAACAAGATTAGATCTATTGGAACTTTCAGAGGAATTATCTGTGTGCCAGGCTTGAGAGTTATCTGCCAAATGGTCTAGGTAGTCAAAGGCTTCTTCAGGTTCTTTTTCTAGAAACTCACCGTTACACATTGTTTCAACAAATTGTTTAGTTTCGGGAGTTAAACTTTCATAAAAGAAACTAATAAGACGCCATTTTTCAAAACCATGATGTGGACAAGAACTTAACAAATCTTTAAAACGCTCCCAGCACTGAAAAAATGCTTCATTTTGATTTTGATTGAAATTTTGAATCTGTCTTTTCAAAGCAGTAGTTTTATGTGCTGGGAAAAATTTCTTTAGAAACTCAGTTTGTAATTCTTGCCATGTGCCAATTGACCTTGGTTTTAAATTATGAAGCCA
Source organism: Fremontodendron californicum (assembly GCA_030761205.1). NCBI lineage: Eukaryota > Viridiplantae > Streptophyta > Magnoliopsida > Malvales > Malvaceae > Fremontodendron > Fremontodendron californicum. Next base: position 14,818,943 of record JAULJL010000027.1, read on the forward strand.
AATTTTTGCTTTATCTTTTAAAGAAAAAGGAAATAATTTTAGCTTGACAATTTCATTTGTACATTGTTGGTCATTAAAGGTGATACATACATCTTCGAAGTCTTTTAGAAACGAGTAAGCACTTTCCGATTCCAACCCATAGAAATTTGGAAGCAAAGCTATCATACCTGGTTTAAAACGAAAGTTGTTTGCATTGAGAGGAAAAATAAAACAAGAGGGTGATGAGCTTCGAGTTGGTTGCAAGTAGTCACGCATGGTGCGTACTTGTCTGTTCTCATCTTCAGCATGAACACTTTCATTGTCAGCCATGGTAGGAGTTGTATTAGAAAGATTACCTGAAAAAGTTTCACAATAAAATCTAACTAAACGACGAGATCTAAAATCACGTCGCCAAACAAGCATAAAACAAAGTTAATATACAGATTAGGCGGTATAACCAGCCAATAAAAATAAAACAAAGTTAATATACAAATTAGGCGGTATAACCAGCCAATAAAAATAAATATAGGCGGTATAACCAGCCAATAAAAATAAATATACTTATAAACTTATATACTTAGTATTGCTTCCCCGGCAACGGCGCCAAAAACTTGATGGAGACTCAATTAAGAGTTGTAAACCCAAGTGCAGGTTATGTTCAAGTAATAAATTCTCGGGTGTCCGAGGTCGAACCACAGGGAAGCGTACTAGTAAGTATAAGTTTATAAATATATATGAAAAAGAAAATAAACAAGATATTAGGGAATCAATAACAAAGAAAGTAAACAAGATATTAGAGAACAAAATAAACAAAATAACATAAAAGCAATTAAACAAGATATAAAAAAAACAATAAGAAAGGATGTTGAGGTTAGAGAATCCACTCTTGGTGTTATGCTAAGATTAATCTTGTTTTATTACACAATTGAAATCCACACATAAGGGAGGTTCCAATCGGAAGGTTTAGCAATTCAGTCCAAATTGTCCAACGTCCATAGCATATGATATTATGTTCATTTGGTGTCCTCAAAACTCATAAAAAGAGTCCAAGCATTCCTTATGCCAAGGTATATGTCTACAACAAATCAAGGTTATGAAACCAAGCATTTACTGTGCCATTTTCATTGTCAATAATGAATCAAGATCTCTACTTTGCAAGTATGATTTTAAACCAAAAGAAAATATTATCTATACTAGTGTTTATAAATGATGATTCATTTTAGCTCATGTTTAAGAGACTAACCTTAGCATTTACCAAGAGCTTCACCTCATCACCTCAACAATATGATTAGCAACACATACTAGATATGAATAAAATGAAAAGAAATGTAAGAAGCATAAGTAAATAAAAAAGAAAACTAGAGAAAGGAAAGAAGAAGAAAACTTAGAGAATTTTACTACAAAGGCTAATATCCTACCAATGTATAATGTATCCCAATACTCATCCAAGGCCCTCTATTTATACACATTTTGGAGGGCTAAATGACAAGAGACAAGCTTTACAAATTTCAAAGGTAGGTATAATAGGTGGGTGCATTTTTCTAACAATTTTCGTCATATTGTATGACAATTCTGATCAGCCAGCTTTATGGTCGATTTTGTCAATGTTGGAGGCTCGATCTGATAAAATGGTCTTCTAGAAAAATATACCCCTATCAGTTACGGATCCATAGCCGTTGGAATCAGATCATTTGCGCACGTGGATCGGAAGATATGGTCAAAATACCAAAACGGTGCAGAACAGACGTCATTGCACATCAGCCAACTTGATGGTCGATTTCGCTAGGGAAAACGACTCCGTTTCAAGAAGTGTAAAACATGAAAAAGATAGATATGCCTCTTAGCTTTGCAGGGATACAAAGTTCAGCCTTATTGCTTCAGTGAAACTCTAGATATAGCTGATATGGCAAAAGGTGTCGGAACTGGAACTGATCTGGATTTGCCCTTAATTCTAGTAATCTGAAATCACTCAAAGAAACTTGTGAAAAACACCAAATTACATAAAAATATAAAAGATCATAAACACAATTAGACTAAACAATAATAACTCGTATTTGACACAAAACAATAATAAAACATAACTAAAAACTATATAATTATACGAGTTATCACTTTTTCTCCTCCAATCTTGGCCCTTAGATTAAGATATTTTCATGACAACATAAAAATGTCATCTTGCCAATTGATAGTATCCCTTAAGAGGTGTACTCAGCCCTTGTAATAACCTCTGCCCTTAGATGAAAAAGAGGACCAATCCCATGCACTCCCTTGCTTGGCCCTTTGAGTGCCTACCCTTGGATGAGTTATGCTATTCTATTCTTGGCCATTGGATGAGGATTCTTTCATGACAACATAAAAATTTCATATTGGCACTTAATCCCAATCCTTTACATGTGTGCTTAGCCCTTGTACATGGCCTAAGCCATTGGATGAAAAAGATCAATCCCATGCACTTCCTTGCTTGGCCGAATGGATGTCCACTTTTGGATAAGTTGTGCTCTTCCATTCTTGGCCATTAGATGAGGGTTCTTTCATGAAAAATAAAATGTCATCTTGGCATTCAATCTTGGCCATTGAATGGTGTATTCAACTTTTCTACAAGGCACCTAAGCCATTGGATGAAGGGGGACCATTTGCAAGGTACTAGTGGTAGCATGTAAGCTTGATAGTGAGTACGGAATTAAATTGATCAAGCTTCCTTCTTCTCCTCTATGCTGGCTGATCAAAGGAGGTAAAATCCTAGCAATTCATTCTTCTTTCATATTTTTCTTAATTACAAATTTGCCATTTTCGATTTCTTCGGTAAAATGACCTTTTTGACCCCCGAAGCTAAATAAATAGCAAAAGGACTCCAAATTCAATTTTTTTTTCAATACTTACAAAATAATAACAAATTGAATTCTGAAAGTTTTCAAAAAATTTCGACTCCATTTGCTATTTATTTGGATTTTTTCTTCCAAAATTGCCCTTTTGTGCACCTGAACTTTCACCAATTTTAAACGAGCTCCAAATCCATATTTTTCTTCACCAATATCTTTCAAATAATTTAAAAGTGTGATCTGAAAGTTTTCATAATTTTTGGAACTCATTTTCTATTTTTTTGGGATTTATCTGCTTGAATTTCTACATAATGGACCCGGGATTTGGCCATTTTGCAAACGAACTCCGAATCAATATTTTCTTTCACCAATCTCTTCCATGTAATTTAATAATGAGATCTACAAATTTTCAGAATTTTTGGAGCTCATTTACTATTTTTTCAGGATTTATCCTTTTGAATTTCTACATAGTGGACCCGAGATTTGGCCATTTTGCAAACAAACTCCGAATCAAGATTTTATTTTGCCAATCTCTTCAAAATGATTTAAGAATGAGATCTGCAAATTTTCAAAATTTTTGGAGTTCATTTGCTATTTTTCCCAAATTTTCCAATTTTGCTCTTTTGCCTCTAAAGCCCGGTTTTGCTCAAAACAAGTCCGATTTTTAGATTTTCTTCAAACTAAGCCTTGGGATATCCTTGTTTAATCACTCCTCATCAATTAGGGGCTTTAGTCTTACCAAATCGGGTCATTTCTGTAATTCTTCCAAATTTCACCGAAATCCACCAAAAACCCTAATTCTCGATTTTCTTTCGAATTGACTTTTCTTTTAGTTTTTCTTTCAAGTAGCTTCTCCATTACCCGTAGCCAGTTCTTATGTTTCATTTCAGACCTTCAATTTTGACCAATTTGATCGTTCAAGCACTTCTCCCTAAATTTTCTGAACTAGGATTTCCTTTCTACTGAGATTCCGTAACCCAACTTCCAACCTCCATATCATTCAATATAGACCTCGGATTATCAAAATTCTTTCCCCATCTTTCAATTAAAATTCAAATCTTGATTTTGAAAGTAGGTTGACTTTTCCAATAGTTGACTTTTTTGAGGTTGACTTTTTTTGAGATTGACTTTTTTTTAGTTTGACTTTTTACGTCTGCTTTCTTAGACTAAGTCTCGGAGTACCACCTGCAGGGTGAGAAAAGCCTTTTTGCATTTTGAATCATCAATTTAGGAAGAAAACATACCTGATTTAGTGGTCCGGACAAAATTAGGTGTCTACATTAGTCATTTTAGTAGATGGCATGGTTGATAATATCATCTCTTGACCTGTTCGCGAGTGCAACCAAATACCTAGGGAGTACAAAATCGAGAGGAAAGCCAAACTCATACTAGATATTGCTTAATAATTTATGAACTTTTTTCTAGTGCATATTCTGTGAGACCTTAGATGCATTTACTGCTTTGGTTATGTAGTTTTCACAACAGATATGTATATATCTTGAAGCTTCCTTTCCCAAGTTTCTTATGGACGTAGATATGGATATTATGGTGCAAACATGATTAGTTTTAAATTTATAGCCGATTGATGGTTTGTGTTTTATAACTAGTTTGCTAGATTATATCCCTGTAATAGAAGATATATTTATTGTTATTTTGAAGATGATATAGGAAGCTTTATATTTTCAATTTCTTTGTGTTCTACAAATGCGCAGCAAAGTTCTCCAACCTGCTTCACTTGTAGTTGTCTTTGAAACTAGTTTGGTCTTTTAAAATAAATTGTGTTAGTCTTCTTTGCCTCGTTACCATATTTCTTCTTTTTTTGTGCAAAAATAAAATTTTTACGATTAGATATCTTTCTTTTATGAACTATAATACTAAATATATATATATTATATGATTAGTTGTGTTTTAAATAAAACACAAATCTTGAATCTTGATGATACAACAGAAGTAGGTTATGATAATGCCATATGAATTAAGCATTCATGAATTAATTACTACCATAATTTCATAGGCATAAAGAGAAAATTGTGCTTGTGGTGGGCTATACTCTCAAATATGCCCTTCAGCTTTGGAGAAACACTCCTAAGACATTTATTAGTCTCACTCTCACCCTGATAGGTTGCACTGCACTGCAATGCAATGCAACCAAACCAATCCTTTGGAGAAACGCTCCTCACAAATTGGTCGTAGTAGCAATAGATTGATTAGGCTGAATACCCACGAATTAACTATTGAATGTTATTTGTTGTATTGAGCATTAGATGTAGGCTCCTGAGGGCCAGTATTTTGTTGTAATGAACTATTGCAATGCATATTTCCCTGTCAAATTCCCAAAACAAAATTGTTGAGTATGAAAAGTAAGAAGCTGCAATATTCAGTTTACTCGTGCAAGCACAATCCAGGTTTTATTTCTTCTTGGTCAATATAAAAAAGAGGGATAGACCTTTTCTTACAATTTCTTTGCACTTTCACCTATATTTTTTTTTATAGCAGAATTTTCACTCTTTAGCTATATTTTTTGTATTATCAGCTTTATTTGTGACACATAAAAATTTGGAAGAAGAAAAAATGGAACGACGTCATAGTTCAAGGCATTTAGCAAGAAAAAATAAAGGTCTTGAGGTAAATTGTTTTTCTTTCATTCAACATTTTGTTAATGATAATATAAATTTTTGCTAGATTGAACATAATATATTCATAATGAAATTGCAGTGTGATGTTCAATTGCGCACAAGATGCAGCCCTATTAAATTGGTTAAGGTCATGAACGAAGTTGTTACGGGTAATGTTATGAAGGAAAATGAAGTGCGAAAGATAGGTTTTGGTGGGTTTCTAAGTTTGAGATGTACAATTTTGCATCACCATCTATGTGAGTGGCTTATTAAACAATATGACCATTAAATTATGTTTTAAGATGGTCTAACCATATCTTAGCAATGAAAGATACAGATATAGGTCTAGTGTTTGGCATTCCATGTATAGGAGAAGAGGTTAGAGTAGATGTTGTAAATGAAAATGATGAGATAAAGGGTTGGTGTGATAGATTTTTGAGGGTTTCTTCATTGAAAGAAATAGAGAACTTGTTACATAATGTAACAGATATAGATGATTGGAAAAGGTTGTTCGTCTTGTTTGTTATCAGTACTGTCATGTCGCCTTCTACTAGGCCTGAAGTAAATACAAAGTTGGTTAACATGATTTATGATTCATCCCAAATTCGTTCCTACAATCGGGGTGGGTTTACACTGAAGCAGTTGGTGAACGACATTAAAGGTACAATGGAAGGCAAGACACAACATATATTACTGGCTCATTACTCTTCCTTCAGGTATATATTTATTATCTTTTATGATTCTATTTTCAATGTCTTTTACTAATAAGTAAAAAAAAAACATTATATTTATTCTCCTATTGTTAATATACAACATTTTGGATAGATGTTTTATTTGGATAAAGTTATCCCATCCGAACATTTTTTTCTCCATGCAATGCCCCGATTAATGGGATGGGATGATGCGTCCGTGAAGAAGTGCCTACAAGTTAAGGAAGAGTTAAGGGGGTATGGGTTAGGGGAGGTAAGTAATGTTTGATTGATGCTTGTATTTATTTATATCACTACTCTTTGCGCATTCCAATTTATAAATATAATATTAGTTTGTATTATAAAAAGTTATTGAAATCTACTTATGTATGTAGGTCGTAAGTGACATTCATCCCCCTATGGATGAGTGTTTTGGAGATGTTTCAACAATGTAGCTTAATACAGAGGCGATGGTATGTTTATATTTTGTCATTGAAATTCATTTAACATAGTAATACCTTTCATAGCCTTTAAAATCTTTGCAACACTCTCCATAAATATTTAAATTTTACAATTATGCGTTTAGGCTTTATTTGAAGGATCAATGGGCGTACGGAGAAGATGATTCAGTGGAATGAAGAAATGGTCCAATTCCACAAAGACAATGTTCTTGATTTCATGGCATTAGCGAAGTTGTCTTCAGCACATGCGAATGCTGAACTGGGAAATCAGTTCGATGATTTCAATAGAAGGATGGAGAAGGTGGACACTGAAGCTTCTCCATCATCTATGTTTAGGCCATTTGCAAAAGGGTCCACTTCACAAACAACTGCCCCTCCATCAAATGCTCAAGTGGAAGAATCTAACGTTCCTTCCAATGTTGAATTTGAATAAGGGGTGAAATTTGTAGAGGAAATTCCTGGAAATCGTAACAGAGAAATACATGATTTCCCTAGAACAATTAGGACTTCTCTTAATCTTCGATCACCATTCTATGTTAATTGGGCAATTACGACATTGAAGAAAGTAGAAAAAGATGTGGTTAATTATGCTTGGGATGCAAATGCTAATCATCAGTAAGTTACACAATCCAATTGACTCTCCATTTTTTACATAACATTATTGTGACGAACAATGCGATATTTGAACAATGTTTGTTAATGATGTAGGGAAATCTTGTCCGCAATGCATGGTTGGTCATTAACGAGGTCCGACATACTATCTTTAGCGGGTTCTAATTGGGTGAATAACATGGTATAATCAAGTTCGTTAATTTAACATTTGCATAAACGCTTTTATCGTAAGATATCGTAATTCATTTTTCTTTGGAGTATGGCAGGTTGTAGAGATGTATGTTCGTGTAATTAATGCCACCAAAATCTATATGGATAGGAAATCGATTGAAACTCGTGTTGTTCTAATACATTTTGCGGTATGAATTTTGTTCCCTCCTAAATACATCTCTATAAAAATGTGTAATTCTTATTGTATGTTGATTAAGATTGTAATATATAGTATAAGTTAATAACCAAATTTCCTTTCAATGTAGGGTAACATACTTAATTACAAATTTGGGGGAAAGACAGCTGATGAAGTGGCCATTGATTTTGCTAATTATCTTGCAAATGAACCGTATAATGCGAATATTATGCAATCTCAACTGGTATGTGTACATATATGCAAGTTTTTATGGATATTCACATTAGTATAAGATGTATATATATATATATATATTATTGAAGTTGTTATTTATGATTTGTCATTAATATTCAATTCATTGGTTTAGATTTGCTTACCTTTATGTGCAAATAATCATTGGGTTGCATATTGCGTGAATACGGTGTCTCGTGAGATTGAAATCATTGACTCAAGAAGGTCGCCTTTTGGACGTCTACATGTTTTTTTCCCGAAGTGTTTGGTAATATTTAACTCATATTCTCAACTAGTTTGTTCGTAGTGGAATATTTGACTGACATGCTTCAAATCGTCCTTTCAGCTAAAGGTTTTTCCACCATTATTACGTGCTTGGAGTCATCATGTTGCAGATGCAATGAAATAGTACAAGGAGAAACGTCTACAATTTGGTTGGCAATCAGATGATGAGTAATCTCTTAGTTTTAATTCATTTAACAGTTATACATGTTTCTTTATTTATCACTACTATTGATGCAATATATTTTGTCATTTGTCTTACAGTTCATCTGATTGTGGGGTTTTTTTAATTAAGCACTTACAATCCTGGTTTGGTCGAATCAGTCCACCTCTTAATCGGGTGATTGTCATAGAAATTATTTGTATTTTCTGTAACACTAATGCAAAGAATTTTAATTACGGTACATAATTTTTTTAGGATGATACGAAGAAGTACCGTCTGCAGCTCACTGTCCAGTTGATTTTGGATACAAGAAATACAGAAAAAAGAGCAAGTTCTGAGCAAGTCCAGCCTTTGTGGATTCCAAACATGGATTGTGTGTTTCTGCAGTTTCATGAATGTTTATGTTGTTTTAACCTTTTAGGCTTCATGCTGCAAAAGGAATTTAGGAATGCAGGAATGTACAAATGAGATTTTAGAGCTGTACATATAAGTGATCTGTTTGGGGAATAGTAGGATTGATCTAAAGGCTGTATATCAGGTTTTAGAATGAGATTTTGAAAGATATTTAAGTGAAAAGCACCACAATGAAGTCATTATTGTAAAAAAAATACTTAGTATATTTTCTTTAAGCTTTTTATTAAAGTTTAATTCAGTTTTCTAATTTCATAATGTTTCACAGCTCGTTGGTTTTCTTGCTCTACCATCGGCAACCATAATTTGAAATTCTAGAACCACAGAAAATATTGCTTAGACTCCCTTCATGTTAGCCTAAGTATGATAACATGAATTGATAGGAACATGTGCACAAGGCAGTGTTTTATATGCTTTATATGCTATATGCTTATAATTTGAAATTGGGGTTAGGGATTAGCATGTGGATTGGCAAGAGGAACACAATGCTCATATGGATTGGCATGTGACGAAAAACCGGATGTCTAAGAACCGTAAGCAGAAACCTTCTCGGAAGTTGTTTGTAGGTGCTAGTATGTGGCTTAGTGGTGCAGAAGCTCTGGGAATTGATGCAGTTCCTAGATTTTTACCCACTGAGGACATTGTAGAATAGAAAGATGATGAAGAACTGGCAATTCCTGCTGATGAAGATTAGAGCGTATGTGCGTTATGTGGTGAGCCTTTTGATGATTTCTCTATTGATGAAACAGAGGAGTGTATGTATAGGGGGCTGCCTACATGAATGCACCCAATGGATCATTTGAAGGCATAGATAGATAGCAGTTAGGTCCCATAGTGCATGCTAAATGCAAGACAGAATGTATTGTGGTTCCCCCTGAAGATTTTGTTCGGTATGATGGGTTATGCATTTACGTTATTGTTTTATCTTATTCAATTCTATTTTCAATTCCCTAATGCTTCAATAGATCTTTGTCCATGAGCTTAATGCATTCATTTCAGGTTGAAATGCATTTTGTGCAATATAATATTGGTTAAGCAAAATTGTTGTGGAACTGAATACTAAAATAAAATTTAGAAGTGGACATGGGTTCAATATAGCATAATAAACCAGAGAAAAAAAAAAGACACACAAAAACATAATAAAACCAAAAACAAATAAACACCCCCCAAACTTAAATCAAACATTGTCAGTACCTAAATTGGCCGAATCAGTTCTAATCTTCCTCGCCTTCTTCCTCTTCTTCTTTCGCTTACTGGGTAGCCAAAAGTGTTGGTGGTGGTGGCATAGTGGAATATTGGGTCATGTCAACACCCATATGACGAGCACAAAGATGGATAAGTTGTTCGACAGTTTTGAAGCATTCAGTTTAATGGGCATTATATGCAAGGTGATGCGCATTCTGAAGTTCAAGTCGGGCGTTTTGAAGCTCAAGTCTAGTTATGCGCTCTGCCATGGTTAACTCCTGCGGTTGTGGGGTTGAGGATGAACTCGCACCAGGTCCGGGTGGGGGACGATCAATTTCTCGGGTCAAACGATACATAATGGTCTCATCAATGGGACCCTTGATGTAGCAACTCTTCACCATTATCCCATCGGACACCAGCCTAGTCACACAGCCGAGTGATTAAGGAGGGGAACCATAGGCCCTCCCGTGGTGTTCTGACACTATGCATTACGGCCTTGTAGATAAGCTGGCCGATGTCAATCGATTTGTCTGTAGTAATAGCATAGAGCAAAATTGCTCTATCTTTGGTGACATCGCTAACATGCTTACATGGAAGCATATTGGCCACTAGAAAATGCATCCACACCTTAACCTCTTTATCCAGTGTTTTGGCCTTGAACAATACAAGCTCCCGTTTGAATATTTTCCAAGTAGTCCCCTGTGGGCATAAATGTTGTGACTATAGTCATGTCAATATGGCCATTCAAATACCGACTAAAGTCATTATCCACAATATTCGGTGTCTGGTAATATTGATTAATTGTCCGGGGATCAAATGGTACTTGACATCCTCGAACAAAAATCGTATCACCACTTGGTTCGGCTGCATTAGCATAAAATTCTCTAACCACCGATAGCACGACGGATTGCAGTGGAGCACAAAATTTATGCCAATTGCGCAAATTAATTACCTGTTGATACTCACGATGACGCGGATCAAGATTCAACCCCCTCTCCGGAATAGGGCTTTTTTGAAGGAGAGATTAGGTATGTCGTAATACTGTCGCTTCGGACACGAACTTACTACTATCAAAAGTTGGATTGCTAGTGCTAGCCTTGAATTTCTTCTTCAGTCCCATGACAATAGTTCTAAGTTCGTTAATATCAACCAAGTTCAACAATTATCTTCAACCAAGCGAACACCTCTAAAGCAAGAGTTAAATTCTTCTACAATTTCCCACCAAAATTATCCACTCAACCAATTTATAATTCGAGACGAATCATCACTAAAAACAAAACCCAATTTAATCACTAGCAATTTCTTCAATCTTCACTATAATTCAACAGAACCCACTCCAAAATTTCCATAATTTTTCACAATACTCAAATAAACCAATCAACAATAACCACCAATTTTGAATCTCAACCCACAACAACCAACAAATATAAAGAAACTTCAAGAAAAAGTAGAAACTTACTTGAAATTAAAACTTGGGTGAGAAATTTCCTTTGCTTGAAGATTAGTGATGTGAAGTTGTTGTTGTTGTAGGAAATTGAGAGAAAGAGTTATGGAGAAGAAGATTGTTGGAAAAGATGAGAGGTGTGAGATTGACAAAAATGGGTTGTATATAAGAATGGGTAATTGTGTTGGGAAAGTGTTGGGAGAGATGAGATTGTAGAGAGAGATGAATAGTTAGAGAAGAAGAAGGGTTGAAAGATTTGGGGTTTTTTAAAAATTGGCTGCCAACAAAAAGAAAAGGGGTTGATGGGTGTTAGGGTTTTTTTTAAACATTTAAATAAAAAAATCTTTTTTTTGTGGCGCTGTGGCTCTAGGCCTCGGCGTTGGGTTACTGCCATTTTTAATAATTTTTTTAGGGCGTCGCGGCGCCAACTTTCTATTTTTAAAAGTATTTTGGGGGGCCGCAGCACCGTGTTACGACCCATTTTAATTATTTTACTGTGTCGTGGCCTGGGTAAACTGCCCATTATAATAATTTTTTAGGGCGCCGCGACCAACTTTATGTCTTTAGAATTTTTTTGGAGCCGCGGCGCCAGGTTACTGCCTATTTTAATAATTTTTCAGGTCGCCGCGGCACTAGGCCGCAGCGCCAACTTTCTGTCTTTAAAGGTTTATTTGCCGCGGTGTCGTTTTTTTTATTTTATAAACCTACAAAAAATAAAATAAATTAGTAAAATAAAGTTGAAATCAAAAATAAAATGTACATATTGTTTTGTCTAAATGTGCATATAAGTATGCAGGAATGTACATATTGTCTTGTGGCCATGTACATATAAGTTATATTTTTTATTACATCTTTTTTTTACTAAAATTGATGTTGTATACGTCATTTAAATGTATTAAGGATTAATTTCCAGTTGATTTAGGGTTGAATTTAGTAGAAACTAAAAATGTACATATTGTTTTGCCTAAATATACATACAAGTATGCATGAATGTACATATTGTCTTGTGGCCATGTACATATAAGTTATATTTTTTATTACATTTTGTTTTACTAAATTGTTGTTCTATACGTCATTTAAATGTATCCCATTTTAATTCTCAGTTGATTTAGGGTTGAATTTAGGAGAAACTTAAAATGTACATATTGTTTTGCCTAAATGTACATATTGTCTTGTAGCCATGTACATATAAGTGGAATTCTTTATTAAATTTTTTTTTTTTTACTAAAATTGATGTTCTATATGTCATTTAATTGCATTGGGGATTAATTCCCAGTTGATTTAGGGTTGAATTTAGGAGAAACTAAAAATGTACATATTGTTTTGCCTAAATGTACATATTGTCTTGTGACCATGTATATATAAGTTATATTTTTTATTAAATTTTTTTTTTTTTTTACTAAAATTGATGTTCTATACGTCATTTAAATGCATTGGGGATTCATTCCCAGTTGATTTAGGGTCGAATTTAGGAGAAACTAAAAATGTACATGTTGTTTTGCCTAAATGTACATATTGTCTTGTGGCCATGTATATATAAGTTATATTTTTTATTAAATTTTTTTTTACTAAAATTGATGTTCTATACATCATTTAAATGCATTGGGGATTAATTCCCAGTTTATTTAGGGTTGAATTTAGGAGAAATTAAAAATGTACATATTGTTTTGCCTAAATGTACATATAAGTAAGCAGGAATGTATATATTGTCTTGTGGCCATGTCCATAGCACTACACTATAAGAAATCCAACTAATATCATAAACATAGAATTGGATACTTGATATTTTGTTTCATTCATTCCAAACATAGGATGTTCTAGACAACACAGAAAATTAGAAAGTACAATGGTCTTATTAACATCAATATTTTCCTACAACCAGAGTACACAAAGGAAGCTACATACACCAGAAATAAGAAGAAAAGACTAGACTAAGCAATAGTCACACCTAAACCCAAAAGCTTCTCAAGCTTCTCAACCTAAATCCAATATACCAATTATACAAAAAATGGTCTATACATAGCTGTACAAAATGTAAGGCATGCAAAATTCGACATATGAGCAGGTTCGACAAATTAGACATCGATTCAGTGCTTTCACAAAAAATATAGCGCGTTGAACCATTCAATTTCTAACCTACAAACATTTTTCGATGCTCCAACAAAAAATATAGCACCTTGAACTTTCCAAACCCTAATCTACATAGAGAATTTAGGTGCATCAACAAAAAATATAGCACCTCGAACATTCATATTCTTTTGTCGGTTGAAAAAAGTATCAATTATCCTAACAAAAAGTTGTAACTCGCTTACAAAAGGTAAGGTATGTAAACATGAACCTGCATTTAACACATGAAGAAGATATAAGTTATATAGGTTTTGCATGTAACCATAAAGAAAAAAGGTAAATTTAAATACTAATTATATAAAACTTACAATTACTTTACAGTGGATTTGGCGATCTGCATGAAGCTTGATTGTGACCAATTTGCTTACATTTAGAGCAATGAATTTCTCGTTTCTTGATAAATTGTGATTCAATGCGCTTAACTTTTGGTCGACCTGGTGGCCTCTTCATCAGAGGAGGCTTCAAGGATAAATGATGTCGACTGCTGTCTGATACGGTGAAATCAAGCAAGTTATGAGTCTCAATTGGAGCCATTGTAAGTGAATAAATCAACTCATGTTTCGTTGACTTATAACAATCATCAATGAACTGGTAAATGTCTCCATGTTTTGCTTCAATGACTGCAGAAGCATGGACACAAGGAAGTCCACTCATCTGCCATCCTAAATATGTGCATTGTCGAGTACTCAAGTTGACAACAATGTCATTGTTGCCGTGACTTACCTTAGCGGTGAAATCGCTATAACAAGAAACATGGAAGTATTTACTTCTTCCAATATTCTCCAGTAATTTTTCCTCAACATTATGCCCAACTCTATTTTTCCAATTATTGACATCAGACTTAGCTTTATAATTTTTTTTAGCCAACTTTTCTCTATGCTCATTGATAAGGGAAATGATGTTGTGTTGCCTCTCTTTTACTAACCATGCATTGAAAGACTCTGCAACGTTGCTAGTAATATGGTCCCAACGAGGATGACTGAATTTCGACATGAGCCAATTTTCTGGCTGATTATCTAACACCCATTCACCTAGCTCTTTGTTGTACATGGTTAAATTTGTGAATGCAACATTATAATCCTCTTAAAGTCTAGCATAAACCACTGCATCCAACAACTATAGGGCTTGCTCCTTCACTTTTTTCCCACCATGCATCAATTTACTAAATTCAACACTAAAGTTTTCCTTAATATGTCTGTAACAATAAGCATGACAAGCCGATCCAAATATTTCGCCAACACTAGTGATAATATTCTGGTTTCTATAAAAAATAATGGTTACCGAAACATCTCTGGTAACATTTGACTTTAAAATTTCCATGAACCACATCTAATTCTCTAAACTTTCTAAGCTAACAATTGCATATGCAAGTGGGAAAAGCTGATTATTTGCATCTATTGAGCTAGCAGATAATAAAGTCCCTTTATAAGGTCCGCTCAAATGGCAACCATCAATAAAAATCAACCCTCGACACCCATTCAAAAAACAAATAATTAGCATCCATAAGCGATAAACAGTTGCTTAAAATGATTACCATTATCATAAGTGCAGATTACGACACTTTGGGGGTCAGCATCTTTGATTTGCTCACACAACCATGGAACTAATTTGTACGAGTCCTCGACTTTCCCATGCAGCAACTTCATGGATTGCTCTTTGCATGCCCAAGCTTGCTGGTAGGTCACTGGAATTCCACATTCAGATTCTAATGCAGCTCGAATTTGATGTGGCGTTGTGTCGGGTTGCAAAATCATTTTCTCTGAAATGATGGCTATAAACACCTAATTATGTCCGGACCCCTAAATCAGGTACGTTTTCTTCCTAAATTGATGTTTCAGAATGCTAAAAGGCTTTTCTCATCCTGCAGGTGGTACTCCGAGGCTTAGTCTAAGAAAGTAGACAGAAAAAGTCAAACTCAAAAAAGTCAAACCTGGAAAAAGTCAACCTCAAAAAATTCAACCCCAAAAAAATCAACTACTGAAAAAGTCAACCCACTTTCAAAATCAAGATTTGAGGTTCAATTGAAAAACGGTGAAAGAATTTTGATAATCCGAGGTCTGCATTGAAAGATATGGAGTTCGAAAGTTGGGTTACGGAGACTCAGTAGAAAGGAAACCCTAGTTCGGAAAATTTGGGAAAAAGTGCTTAAACGATCGAATTGGTCAGAATTGAAGGTTCCAAATGACAGATAAGTACTGAATACGGGTAATGGAGAAGCCACTTGGAAGAAAAACTGATAGAAAAGTCAATTCGAAAGAAAACTGAGAATTAGGGTTTTTTGGTAGATTTCGATGAAATTTGGAAGAATTACAGAAATGGCCCGATTCGGTAGTACTAAAGCTCTTAATTGATAAGGAATGATTAAACAAGGATATCCCAAGCTCAGTTTGAATAAAATCTAAAATTCGGACTTGTTTTGAGCAAAACCGGGTTTCGAAGGCAAAAGGGCAAAATTGGAAATTTTGGAAAAAATAGCAAATGAGCTCCAAAAATTTTTAAAATTCACAAATCTCATTCTTAAATCATTTCGAAGAGATTGGCGAAAGAAAATCTTGTTTCGGAGTTCGTTTGCAAAATTGCCAAATCCCGAGCCCACTATGTAGAAATTCAACACGATAAATCCCGAACAAATAGAAAATGAACTCCAAAATTTCTGAAAATTTTCAAATCTCATTTTTAAATTATTTGGAATAGATTTGCAAAAGAAAATCTTGATTTGGAGTTCGTTTGCAAAATTGCCAAATCCCGGGTCCGCTATGTAGTAATTCAAGCAGATAAATCCCAAAAAAATAGCAAATGAGCTCTAAAAATTATGAAAACTTTCAGATCATATTTTTAAATTATTTGGAAGAGATTGGTGTAGAAAAATCTGGATTCGGAGCTCTTTTAAAAAATGGTAAAGTTCGGGTGCATAAAAGGAGTAATTTTGGAAATAAATCCGAAATAAATAGCAAATGCACTCGAAAAATTTTGAAAACTTTCAGAATTCAATTTTTTTTATTATTTTGGAAGTATTTAAAAAATAAAATTTGAATTTGGAGTCCATTTGCTATTTATTTAGGTTCGGGGGCAAAAAGGTCATTTCACCTAAAAACCAAAAAGGGCAATTTGTAATTGAGGAAAATATAAGAGAAGAAGGAATTGTGGGGATTTTTCTTCCCTTGGTCAGCCAGCATAGAGGAGAAGAAGAAAGCCTGAACAATTTAACTCCTTAGTTACTATCAAGCCACATGCTACCACTAACACCTTGCAAATAGTCCCCCCTTCATCCAATGGCTTAGGTGCCTTGTAATAAACAAGCTTTAAAACCCTTCTCCAATTCCTGTGCATTCAACTTCTTCCCAATAAATACAATCTTGTTTACTCTCGGTTCATCTGCTCCCCATAACCGATCCGGTGAACCTTGGAATATGTCATGAACTCCCTGTTCAATTGAAAAATAAAAGTCCTTTCACTACTATCTTAACAAACTAAATAAATTGGATGATAGATTCTCAATTCACGGGTCAGTACAGAAGATGACAATAAGAAAACAACCGTTCCAAATGAAAATGCCATTTTGCTCACCTGAAAGACGAATCTCTCATCCATACCCTCAACAGAAAGAAGACCTTTCATCCGATAAATGTCCTCACTACGTTCCAATAACAATGTACCTAGCCATACGTTAGCCTGCAAGAAAATAGTGGACATATACCAAACCCATGATGAAAGTTTTTAACACTTACTAACCAAACAAAAACTTTCCAAAATAATGAAAACAATTTTCCAAAGCAACTATGAAGACCGGAGATAATCCCATTATTAATTAGACAGGCCAGTTCACATGTCCATAATTTTTATCAGGATCATAAGAACCTATCTAGATCTGGACGATAGAATATTAAGCTTTAAAACCAACCTTCTCAAGATCTAAGCTCCCTTCACAAACTATGCTGACAGAGGAAACCCCTGGGTCATGAGTATGATCATGATGATGGTCTGCGTATGAAAGTGCAATGTTTTAGCTTTGCTATAAGTAGAAGAGTAAAGCTTTCAACAAGTTCTGCATATAAAAGTTCAGCCTGTTGATAAGATATTTCTAAAACTAGCAAGCATGCATAACCACATCCAAATCCCTTGCCAATGAAGAATCAAAAACAAGACGTTCAAAAATAGGGGGGGAAGAAAAATGAAAGAAGACAGCCTAAATCACTAGCCTAAGCCTAGTAACTTGACAAACTATGGATAGGGATGGCATTAGGGAGGAAAGAGATTCACCGTATAAGGAGTATGGGTTGTTATGAGGACTATTTGCTTAGCTAGGATAGCTATAATATTTTGTTTTGTGAGGTCTAGTTCGCATGAGATAAAACTTCTTTTCAATATCAATAACCAAAAGCATGAACGAAGGCTTCAGATTCTGAATCATTATAGAAATGAATGAGTGCCACATATTGCTAATAAGCTAATCTCCTTTCCACATCAAACCAAAATTTCACATATTCAAGATTCAGGTGGACCAGTGTTGTTAAGGCCTGCGATTAGGTGCTGCGCCTTAGGGCCAGACAAAAAAAATGCCTTAAACCCTTTCAGAAGAGGCGCATTTGATCAGGCGCACACCTGATGCGTCTAGGCACCCTTTTCTGTACGCAAAAAAAAAAAAAAAACCCCCAAGTTCTCCTTTTTTTTTTTTAATTAACTATACCTTTACTAGTAAGAAAGGAGATAATATCACCCTCTCTAATTCTCAATGTTTGTATGTTCAACAACAGATATGAGACCATAAAGATATCATGCATATTAACCAACAAAAGAAAATTTTACATCTTTTGTAAGATAAACTGGACCATTCTTTAGAGTTTATTATCATAATTATATATCTTAAGTTTATTCTTTATATATATATATATATATATATATATATATATATATATATAGCCTTATATCACTCAGGCGACTATGAAGCATGGACACGCAATAAGGGTACGACACGGACACGGCAATTTCTAAAAAATGAAGACACGGATACGGAAATAAAAAAAATATTTTTAATATATTTTTTTATCTAAAAATATTTAATTTAATTATAAATATTAATACTTTATAATATTATTAAAGATTTAAATATATCCATTAGTTTATATGAATTATATAATTAAGAGTCCAAAAATAGAAAAAGCCCAAAAAAATGATTTTTTTTTTATTGGGCTTTAGCTATATTACTCACTAAACCCAGCATAAATATATAAAAGCTCTTTCAAAATGTAGTATGGGCTTTAAAATTTGAAGCACAATTAAACAAAGACCCTAACTTTTTTTCTTTTTCTTTCTTTTTTCTTCTTTCTCTTCATCACCGTCTACTTTTTGTTTTCATTTTCATTTTCTTTTCTATTCTCTCTCACTTCTCTCCATCTCTCCCTACTTTCAGAAATCGGCACCGAACCCAGAAACAGGCACCGCTCCGCTACCTCAACCGCCGCTCACCGTCGTCAGCGAACGGTCGCCAACGACGGAATTTAACCAAATTTTGCCAAATCATTCCTTTCCATCTCTTTTCTCTATCCAATTAGATTTTTCAAAAAAGGCCTTGAAAAGCCTAGATCTACGTTCAAAGTTCGTGGCTTCTTACACGAGAAACCCTTCCTCTGCCGCTCCAAATCGCCTAAAATTTGATATGTTTCTATTCTCTCCTTGTTCTTCCTTTTCACCAAGTTCCAAAAGCTCATCCACCGGCGTCGGCCGCCGCCTCTTCCGCCACTTTTGGCTCTTTTACCGTGTCCCTGCGTGTCTTCACCGTGTTAGGATCGTGTCCAATTAAATATTTATTTTCTTTCCATGTCCCGTACGTATTCCGGCATGTCGCCAACGTGTCCGTGTCAGACACGGTACGAGGTGGTTTCTCCCATGTCCGTGCTTCATAGTCAGGCGAGCTCCTCTTTTTGAGCCTTACATCTTGGGCAATACAAGGGTTCTAACACCTAGTGTGCACCTTGTGCCTTTTGACAACACCGAGGTGGACAGATTTGATGCACATAGATGACAATCTGGCCATCCTCTATGAACACCTTGTATCACTTGAGAGAGCAATAAATTAGGTGGTAACCAAAGTAGCAACTAGCCTGAGAATTCTTTATAGCTGATTATGTCTTCAGCAATTTGACAATTCAGCATGAGTTTAAACTTATTCTTGCTCCTATAATCTTCCACCAAATATATCAATTTGTTTGTCCAACAACTACCTATTTAATCATTAAGTCAACAAGGCCATACCATGATTCACAATTTATTATGAAACATTAAGATCACACATCAGACATTATTCACTATTCTCTACCCGATTTATTAGTGTACTTAAAGCACAAAGCAAGGCTTCTATCTATATGCAAAACAGAAATTACAATTTGACATCACTTAGAAAAGAAAGGATGTAAACAACAAAGCAAACTGCAGATTATATCAAGAAAGCAATGCAAATGACTACTAGAAACAAAAATAAACCAAATACCAATCTTTAAAGATAATATAAACACTTGAACAGAAAACATATATTATTGCTTATAAAGACAACCATGAAATAAATGAAGAAAACATTTGAACCACATGCAAAATGACTATTTGGTATCATAACAAATACAGTTACCATGTTTATGGTCGTGTTCATCATGATGATGGTGGTCATGATCATGGTCATGGTCATGATCATGATCATGGCTATGGTGAGCATGATCTTCCTTGGCACCTTCGTCATTGACACAACTCTCAGTCCTGGCAAGATTTAAGTAAAAAGTTAGTCAACAACCAAAATCTAGGGGGTGATGAACAGCCAAGAATTCCATGTAAATGAACGATCATCAGTAATATTAAGTCCTCATAATGCGAATGTCACAGATGAAACTAAATATACCCTATAGGAAACCATAAGCATGAACAACCTAACAAATCCGGTGAAGACTAGTCTACAAGTTTCTAATATTGTTGTAAAACAAAAAGTAACCTCAAACAGTGGTTTTTCAATGCGTGAGGCTATAAACTGCATAAAGGCACCAAGAGAGTGCCAATCTAATCACAAGATAAATGTTACAGGACAGGTCCATAAAAGTAATAGTCTGAACAAAAAATAAGAAGTATGAACCCATGTATAGTTATTCCCCTCAGCTCAAATGCTCTTCTTTCATTTTTCTCCATGCACAAAAACCAAAGATACTTGGAGGGATTCAATCCATCACTCTTCTCTGAATAATGTGAGGTACCAAAGATACTTAAAAGGGATACAATCCATCACTCTTCTCTGAACAATGTGAGGTACTACCAAGAAAGAGTTCCAAAAAATATGACTCAACAACAAAAGAAAACTATATCAGCAACTGTAAATAACTTGATAGCATAGTCGAAGTTCAAAAGCTGATCTACGGAGGCAAACTTAGACACTACTATAGGAAACCTGAAACCTGCAGTAACTTAATCCATTCTAATTTCCTTTTCTCAACGGAGATGCATTTACTCCTATACTATAGTCCTCAACCCCACCCCCAGCACTCCCCTTTTAAGAGGGAAGGCATGGGATTTCAAAAGTGCAATCCTACTCATTATACAATCATGTTTTCTTTCTTATCCTTCTTTAAAAAACTAAGACAACTGATCTGCAATATGCATAAACATAAAAAAACAGTTCGCAAAGACTCCATACAGGGGGGGAAGGGGGGGCACATTCAATGTCCATCCATTAAAACCACAACCAACAAGACGCTGCAATGCCAAACAGAAGAAAGCAACATCTCCATTTCTTAGAAGAGGTCAGCACTCAGCAGCAATAATTCCTCCACCAATCAGAAAATTAAGGAGATGAACAACTAGATGTTAAAATCACTATAATACACCAAAGTATACATCTAGATAAAAGAAAATGGTCAGCGCATCACCTACTGACCATCTTATTTTGTACATTCTTAAGAGGCCCAGCCAAATAATCAGTTCCTAGAGGCTGTCTGACATCCTTAACTTTCTCAGCAAAATGTGTCATAAATTAATCAATATAATGATAAATGACACGAAAGTTTTTATTGAAATCTTCCTCAGATTCCAGAGCTTAAAAATCTCAAATAAGAGTCAACAAAAACTCCATTCAAATCAAAATTTTCTTACAGAAAACAGCTAAAGCAAAGCTTTATTCATTCTGCAATATATCACTTTTCATATGACCACAAGTGGAACAAATAATGGAATAAAGAGAATGATACCAAAATACTATGTAATGTAATATAATCCAATGTTTCTGGAAACAGGAAGTCAACAACAGATAATTTAGAGCATTCTTAACTGTTAAACACATATTTAAGACGAAGGATTCACAGATAATACATCATACAGAGGATGTTTGTCAAACTATTTTCCAATAAGGTAAAATGAGAAATAAAAAGTGAAGAATTAAAGAAACATTTCAAGGTCTCAACCTTCCCCGCTCCCCCCCCCCCCCCCCCCCTTCTCCTTGCCCTTTTTCAAAGAAAGGGGAAAGAAAGGAACAAATAAAGGCGATGAGATTAAAGAAAACATTGATTTTACCATCCATGATGTAGTGTATAACTAAAATGTGGTCCAACAGGCAGAATTCAATGCAATAATATCTCAAAATGGAAAAGAAACTCAGATGGCATCTTAAGACCAAATCAAAGAGTGGAGGAACACTTCTTTCAACAGAAAAAGAAGATGATGGTGATTAAATGGAAAAAACAGCAACAATAGTAATAATTATGATCACGATTTCCTTCACCTACAATGGAGCTACTAAATAAGAGCAGAAAACAACCTCTCCAAATCAAAGCCTCCAATTCCGAGAACATACTGCAAGTCAACTTTTCCAAACTCTGTGCGCTTCAGATGAGCAATACGATTAATGTTCTGCAAGCAGGCAGGAAATATCATCTTCGATCAGAACTACGCAAAAAAAAAAAAAGTAGTAACTATGAGCATCCTAAGTTGCAATAAAATTATTTAATAATAGAAAAACAGAATACGCACCCTTATCCATTTAACCAAGGAAGCAATTTCTGGCTCTCCAACAAGATCAGTCTAGCAAAAATACAAATACTGATATCAGCTAGCAATTAGAGAACTAAGTTCAATATCATAAGTAAAGTCTTTGAATATATCCTATAGGAGTTCTATGAACAATATCTGGTTGAGATGGCTTTTAAAAACAATAGAATCAGGAAAATGAAGGAGGTTCTGTTTGCTGACATGATGTAGTGAACTTCTTTCAAGGAAATCATACATGTGGCGGCCACAATATCAGGCAATGATTTGAGTCAAAGTTCAAGAGAATTAAACAAGTTCGATCTTTTTAGAATTATAATGTTTCGATTTGATCTTGACTAGTGCCTAACTGAGTGCACTGCACATCACAAATTTGTTCATCATAAGTACCTTGTTTACAATAACGCGATCAGCATAAGCAATTTGCTCTACTGCCTCATTGACCACTCCCTTTGGTTTGACCTCATCCAGATGAAAACCAGCATGTTTGGCATCAACTAAAGTAACAACACCATCCAACTTGACATCATTAAAAACCTGATCCTCAGCATAAAATGTCTGAATGATTGGTGCTGGATTTGCCAATCCTGAAAAGGTGAATATGGAATGTAAAACATGCAACTATAACAAATTCTCAAGCTCAAACTAAGGAAAAAAGTCATATATACACCAAATGCAACATCATATAAACAATTAGAAATAAAGAATATTAGTCTCCTTTATAATTTTTCATAGGTCTTTGAGAAAATTCCTACCTGTAGTCTCTATTACAATGTGGTCGAATCTCCCTTTCTTCTTATTGACTAGCTCTGCAATCATCCTCACAAGATCACCCCTTACAGTACAACAGAGACAGCCATTGTTAAGCATGATTATGTCCTCAGCCCCAGCAGCTTTAGCAGCAACAAGAGATCCATCAATGTCTATTTCACCATACTGAAATGTTCAAATTGAAAAAAAATTAAATAACTCATTTAAATCTCAACCACTCTAATGATTTTCCAAAAGACTATGTGAACCATTTATTTCCATCACATCAAGCAAATAATTTTAAAGCAGAATCAAACTCCATACCTCATTCTCTATCACTGCTATGCGCTTCCCGTGATCTGCAGTCAAGATGTGATTGAGTAATGTTGTCTGTTCAACAACGCATAAAAACAGATCAATACAACCAGCCAACTGGTTTAGTTTTCAATAACTTGAAAAGAGAAAAGCTGAATTCCTATCAAAAGAAGATAAATAACAAGAGACAAATAGGTGCACAACATTTACAACAGTTAGCATTGTTGAATGACAATTAACATATTTTAGTCAATAAATTTGAATTTAATGATTTTTTTTTTTTTATAAAAAAAACAGCTACTTTTCATCTGTTAATTTAGCACCCATTACAAGAATAATTCAGAATTCCTGTATTGGACAGACTTAATAATATCCTATAAGCCACAAATTAAATGACAAACTTGGCAATTTTTCCTATATATTTCCACCAAAGGCAACCATTTTTCCTGCATTTTACAACTATTACTACTAATTGATACGTGTTATATTTTAACAGTTTTCTTTTAGTCATTTTACAATTTCTGTTACAATCGAATATAGCCATATGCATTGTGGTTAGTTTTCATATGTCTGTAACAACCAAGGGGCATTGTAGTCTTTATGCTCAAAACGGTTATATGGGATCATGTGCATCACTGTGCATAAAAAGGGGAATATACTGATGAATGAAAGATATTGATTTTCCCAGAATTTAAGCTCTCTGTCTCTCTTGCCTCGTCTCTTCTCTGTTCTGCTTCCCTTCCCTTCTTCTTCTTCTTCTTCCCCTATTCTGTCTTTTCCCTCTTCCTTCACAATTACACAGCTCAGTAAGTGAGCTCTATCATTGGTATCAAAGACCTACACTGGCACCTATGGCAGACGGTATTTCCACCAGGCTTCAGAAAGACGTTCATCAGAATCAGCAAGAACTTACTCGGATCCAAGCCGATATCCAACAGTGGGATAAGAAGCTGGATGAAAAGCTTGATGGCATGCGCACTGAGATGCAGATGGAGTTCAAAAAGTTCTTTGAACTTTTAGCTTTACGTGACAGCAATCGCAATGACCAACCAGGTATATTACCCACGCCTCCCGGCTCCTCCTCGGCTCCACCGGTGGCTCCACCACAGGGTGATCCTATTCTTCCATTTCCTCCAATGGTTCGACAGATAGGAAGATTTGATTCAGCTCGTGGTTTCAAGATTGATTGTCCCAAGTTTCAGGGAGATGATTTCCAGGGATGGTGGATGAAAATGGAACAGTACTTCGAAGCAGAACGGGTTCCTAATGAGCTCAAACTCAGGGTGATGATGCTGAGTTTGGAGGGCAAGGCATTGCAATGGCATCAATATTATTGCAGATCCAAGGGCGGGTTTGATCGATTAGAATGGCAAGAGTATTTGGCTGAGATGAAGGATCGCTTTGCTTCTGATGAATATGCCAATCCCATGGCTGACTTGGTTGAATTGAAACAGGTGACCACAGTGGATCAATTTCACGAGGAATTCCTAGGTACACTCAATCTCCTTCAACTCACTGATTCCTATGCTTTAAGCATCTTCATTAGTAATCTTAAACCTGAGATATCCCAATCTGTTAAATTGTTTAGACCACGAACACTGAATCAAGTCCTTTCCCTAGCCAAACAGATCGAATCCATGATATTTCCTGCTACCAAAAAGCCCTTACCATTTACCAGATTCAATACATCCTCCACATACAGTTCCAATAGCAACCAAACCAAACCAAGTCCCTTGTCACCGATGTTTACTGCACCCAAATCTGCTCCTCCCACAACTGCCTTCGCTCCTAATCCTAAACCTTTTACTTCAATCATCCCTCGAAATCCTTACCCCAACACTATGCCTCATCGCCCTTTTTCCAATAAACCTACACCTGCAAAGATTGAAGACAGGAAACGCAAGGGGTTGTGTTTTTGGTGTGGCTTGAAATACTCTACTGATCATCAATGTGTGAAATCTAGACTTTATCAGATTCTTACTGATCACATGCCTGAGGAACAGGACCCTGAAGAATTCTCTGATTGTACTGACAATCTAGATGTTATTGCACCTGGGGTGGATAACTCTGATCAACCTGTCCTTTCACTACATGCCATTCTTGGCACGTTTGGATTTCAGACTATGCGAGTCCAGGGTATTATTAATTCCAGACCATTGGTGATGTTGATTGATTCTGGCAGTACTCATAATTTTATTGATTGTGGGATAGCCAAAGTCTTAGGCCTTTCCTTGAGTCCTCAAGAGCAAGTCAGAGTCACTGTAGCCAATGGTGAACACTTGACTACAAAGGGCAGCTGTCAAAATGTGGGATGGACAGTACAAGGTCTGCAACTGTCAGCCAATTTCCTGGTCTTACCTTTAAAGGGGTGTGATGTTGTTTTAGGCATTGAATGGCTGGTCACATTAGGTCCCATCCTTTGGGATTTCTCAGCTATGACCATGCAGTTTCAGATCAAGGCTCAATGGCATACCTTGCAGGGTATTTTTCCTGGCAGAATTGAGATGCCAAGTAAGAAACAGTCTGCTAAGCTCCTACAGATGATTGTTAATGCTACTCAACGCCCATGCACCTTACTCTTAACAGCAGACCACCACTTGCAGCTCAATTCCATTATGACTGGTGATACAGCATTACCTGTGCAGTTGCAACTCCAACAATTATTGCAGACTTATGCCAACCTTTTTGAACCTCCAACAGGATTGCCTCCCAGGCGACTCCAAGACCACAAAATTCCATTAAAAGATGAAGGTCAGGTAGTGAGAATTCGACCTTACAAACATCCTTCTATTCAAAAGGATGAAATTGAAAAAATGGTCAGTGAGATGATGTCCACAGGGATCATCAGGCACAGCAGTAGCTCCTTTGCATTACCTATTGTGATGGTTAAAAAGAAGGATGGTTCATGGCGTTTGTGTGTAGACTATAGACAACTAAATCAGTTGACTATCAAAGACAAGTTCCCTATTCCTCTTGTTGAGGAACTCCTTGATGAGCTGGCTGGTGCTAAAGTTTTTTCTAAGCTGGATTTAAGGTCTGGATACCACCAGATTAGAATGCAGGAGGCAGATATACACAAAACAGCTTTCAGGACTCATGAGGGCCATTATGAGTTCTTGGTGATGCCATTTGGTTTAACAAATGCTCCTTCAACATTTCAGAGTCTTATGAATTGTCTTTTCAAGCCTTATCTCAGGAAGTTTGTCCTGGTCTTCTTTGATGACATCCTCATCTACTCTCCAGATTGGGATTCCACTTGGTTCACCTGCATACAGTCTTTGAAGTCTTATGGAACAATCACCTTTTTCTTAAAAGGTCTAAATGTGACTTTGGTGCATTGGAAGTTGAGTACCTTGGCCATGTCATTTCAGGGCAAGGCATCACTATGGACAAAACTAAGGTTCACTGCATTCTGAAGTGGCCTCCACCTAAATCTTTGAAGGAACTTAGAGGATTTCTTGGCCTCACTGGTTATTACAGAAGATTCATACAGGGCTATGGGGAGATTGCTCGACCTCTAACAGACCTTCTAAAAAAGGAGGCCTGGGGTTGGACTGATCAGGCCACATTGGCTTTTGAGCAATTGAAGCAGGCAGTCACTACTACCCCTGTCCTTAGCATGCCAGATTTTTCTAAACCATTTGTGGTTGAAACTGATGCCTCTGGTAAAGGTGTTGGAGCTGTTCTCACTCAGCAAGGCAAACCAATTGCCTATTTCAGCAAGGCCCTAGGAACCAGAAACCAGGCCTTATCCATTTATGAAAAAGAAATGCTGGCTGTTTTAATGGCAGTCAAGAAGTAGAATGCTTACTTGGTGGGCAGACATTTTCAGATTAAAACTGACCACCAAAGTCTCAAATTCCTTTTGAGTCAACAGACCACCACTCCTGCACAGCAACTGTGGGTTGCTAAAATGATGGGATACGACTATGAAGTGGTGTATAGGCAAGGATCTTCCAACATAGTAGCTGATGTTCTTTCCAAGAAGGCAGATGAGTCAGTCACTTTGATGGCTATCTCTACACTCTCTTCTGAGCTCTTAGCTCGAATTTCTGCATCTTGGCACCAAGATGTTGAGCTTCAAAACCGTATTACAGAGCTTATGCAGGGCCTCAGTTCTAACTCTAAATTCACTTGGCATGGGCAGCAATTGCGGAGAAAAGGCAAGCTGGTTGTGGGGCAGGACCCAGCTCTTAAACAAGATCTTTTCCAGTATTTCCATGCGAGTGCAGTTGGAGGTCACTCAGGAATTCACCCAACCATTCATCGCATTGCTAGCATCCTATATTGGAAAGGACTGAGAAAGGACATTAGGCGTATGGTGCGTGAGTGTGTCACTTGCCAGCAACACAAGTATGATCGAGCTGCTAGCCCAGGACTTCTTCAACCACTGCCAATACCTGACAGGGTATGGACTGAAATCTCTATGGACTTCATTGAGGGCTTACCTAAATCTGGGGGTAAGAACTCCATTCTGGTGGTGGTGGATCGGTTGAGTAAGGCTGCTTATTTCATCTCTCTGGCTCACCCTTTTACGGCTCTCACTGTGGCTCAACTGTTTATGGATCATGTGTTTAAGCTGCATGGTCCCCCTACTAGTATTGTTTCTGATCGTGACAGGGTCTTCATGAGTTTGTTTTGGCAGGCTCTTTTCAAGAAACTGGGCACCACTTTGAAGTTCTCTACAGCCTACCACCCTCAGACAGATGGTCAGACTGAGGTTGTGAACCGCTGTGTGGAGTCCTATTTACGTTGTATGACCAGTGAGAAACCAACTGAATGGAGTCAGTGGCTCCTATTGGCTGAATGGTGGTATAACACCACCTATCACTCCTCCACTAATACCACTCCTTATGAAATTGTCTACGGTCAACCTGCTCCCACACATTTGCCTTACCTGGCTGGTACCTCACCTGTTGATTCTGTGGATCGAAGCTTGCAGGCTCGAGAATCAGCCATTCGCATGCTGAAGTTCTATCTACATAGGGCTCAGGCTCGCATGAAACACTTTGCAGATCGCAAACGTAGTGACCGAGAGTTTGTAGTAGGTGATTGGGTGGATGTTAAGCTGCAAACTTACAGACAATCTTCTGTGGTTAATCGAAACAGCCTCAAGTTATCTGCTAAATACTTTGGACCATTCCTGATTATTGGTCAAGTAGGCAAGGTGGCCTATCAATTAGAACTTCCTCCTCATTCCAAAATACATTCTACATTTCATGTGTCCCAATTAAAGAAGCATGTGGGTGCTCAATCTACTCAGTTACAGCTTCCGGTTGTGGCTGCTGATGGCACTATTGCTAAAGAAACGTTGGAAATTCTGCAGCGACGTATGAAAAAGAAAGGTAATAGGGCTGTTACTGAATTCCTAGTTCGTTGGTCCAACTCTTTTCCAGAGGATGCGACTTGGGAGATTCTTTACGACTTGCAGAAGCAGTTTCCCAGTTTTAATCCTTGAGATCAAGGATTCTCTTCAGCCGGGGAGTATTTGATACGTGTTATATTTTAACAGTTTTCTTTTAGTCATTTTACAATTTCTGTTACAATCGAATATAGCCATATGCATTGTGGTTAGTTTTCATATGTCTGTAACAACCAAGGGGCATTGTAGTCTTTATGCTCAAAACGGTTATATGGGATCATGTGCATCACTGTGCATAAAAAGGGGAATATACTGATGAATGAAAGATATTGATTTTCCCAGAATTTAAGCTCTCTGTCTCTCTTGCCTCGTCTCTTCTCTGTTCTGCTTCCCTTCCCTTCTTCTTCTTCTTCTTCTTCTTCCCCTATTCTGTCTTTTCCCTCTTCCTTCACAATTACACAGCTCAGTAAGTGAGCTCTATCATTAATTCCCAAAGCCAAAATCCGATAAATTCGTTAAAACTACGAACGAACCTAAAAACCCAGAGAAAGAACAGTATCAGACTAAACCCCGTAATCAAGATATTGAACTTTAAAGACTATTTTGTACTTTGGCAAAGGAATTATTACCTTGCCAGAGCCCAAAAAGCCGGTAATTATGGTAGCGGGAATGCGATTATCAGGCGGAATTTTAGTAGAAACATCGGAATCCTCGCTCTGCGGAGTCGTAGTGGCGGTGGCAGAGACTGAGAACCGGCGACAGCGGTTAGCTTTGCAGAAATTGGAGGTGTTGATAATCGTGCGAGGCAAAGAAGGCGTCCTTTTGGAAGAGATGGATTGGGCTTTGACGGTGCTGGGTTTGAAGAAGATGGGGAGAACCGTAGTTCTGATTTCGGAGAGTGGCGGGGTTCGGTGGCGATGGCGGCAACGAGTGGTGAAGTGGAAGAAAGTTGTGGGTATGTCCATTGATAGCGTGGCCATTTCTTTGTTTGTTCGGTTGGTTCTTGCGGGCTTTATGTTTGGGGGTTTTAGATATTTTCGAGGAATTTGGATTGGGGCTTTACATTTTTGCGTTGGTCTTGATGCTCCTATACTTTGTTGACTTTTCTTTGTACGACTAGATTTTGATTCGCGGGTGAAGATGGAAAAAAATATACACGTGAAATAAAAATGAAATTAGAAAGACATAAATGTTTTTATTTTTAAGTAATTTTATTAATTGAATTGATATCTGATTTTTTATTTTGACACCAGATTTAATACGTTCGTTATTAGACCTGTGGGTTAGATTCAGTTTAAATTGGATCAGATTTAAATAAAAAAATTTATAATTCGAGTCGGTCTGGCTCGACTCGATTTGAATTACTATTTATTAAATAAAAAATATTTTTTTATTTAAATTTAATTTTAAAATATATTTATAAATATTAATATAAAAATATTTTTTGAATATTTTAATAATTTATGAACAGTAAAACGGATTTACAAGTCGGCCTGGGCTTGGCAAGGAAAAAAAATTCGAGCCGTGGCCCGATTCATGAGTAGGCTACTCGTTTTATATAACATAGATATTTATTTATTATTTATTTTTAGTATTAAGTAGAGGTGTTCATGAGTTGGACCGAATCCGAATAAAAAGAATTTGCTTGCCAAGTTCGAGTCAGCTCGACCAAAACCGTTTTATTATTTAAAATATTAAAATATTATTTTTATATTAATATTTATATATTTTTATAATTATATTTAAATAAAAATTATATTTAAAATCAAAGGTCTTTTTATCACAATATAACTAAAAAAAATATTTACCAAAATACCGTTGTTTTCAATTAATTCTCAAAATCCGCTTGTTTTAAAACTAACTGGAAAATCGCCATCCCCCATGGCGATTTTTCAGCGTGTATTTGAAATTTTTTTCAAAAAACACCAAGAGAAATCGTCATCCCCCATAACGATTTCCCTTGGTGTTTTTAAAAAAAAAAAAAAATTAAATTTTAAGAAGGGAAATCGCCACCCCTAGTGGCGATTTCCTTTCTTTCTTTTTTTTTTTAATTATGAAATAATATAAATTATATAATTAAAAAAATAATTTCTTTTCTTTTTTATTTAATTATTAAATAATAAAAATTATATAATTTTTAAAAATAAAAATAAAAATTTAATAAAATTTATAATTTAAATAAAATAATTTATAAAAAATTTAAAAATTATATTCGTAATATTAATCGAATTCTTTTCAACTTGTATTCGTAATAAATTGACCTCCGGGAGAAATACTAACCAAAGCATTGTAAATTATGCAGGAATGAAGGTCATAGCTAGACCTATCACGGGCCGGGTAACTCGCCCTGCCCAATAAGCCCGGATCGTATTTGGACCGAGCTTGGACAAGTGTTTTTGTAATTCGGACCGGCCTGCTTAGCCCGAAATATTATTTATTAAATAAAAATATTTTTATTTAACTTTAATTATAAATATATATATATATATAAATATAAAAATGTATTTTTAATATTTATATAAAATACCATATTGATTTTTAATATTTACCGGACCCGGCTGAAGCCCGAAATTTTTTTATTTCCTTTGTCTAAGCCTGAAAATAAAAATTATATAATTTATAATTTTAAAAAATTGAAAATTAATAAATTGTAAAATTTAAATAATAATTTTAAATAATAATAATTCTAAAAATTATATAAATACGATTCGGGTTTATCGGGCCGGACTTACCACCATGTAAACCTGTCCAAGGGCCGGCTACCCGCCCAAGCCCGAAGGCCGTCCATATTTGGGAGGCCTTGGACAAAAATATTAAGCCCGAAAAATGGGTTTGGGCAAAAATATTAGGCCCGTTTAAAATTTGGGTCGAGCCTTGGCTCCAACATTCAAGGCCCGAGCACGGCTTTGTCCGGCCAATTTTTTAATTAAATAATATATTATTTATATATATTATGTAATTTATGTCATATAAAAATTAAATATATATAATATTATAGTGTTAACATTAAAAAATATGTTATGTTGTCTATGTTTAACAACTTAATAAAAGAAAAAAAATATAAAATTATTAAAGATTAAATAATAAATAATAAAAAAATATATATTTTTAAAAAAATTAGAAAAAAATAATATGGGCGGACCTAAACGGACTTGGGCTATCAATTTACATATATATATATATATATATTAAAAGAATAAAAAAAAAGAATTATCGGGCCGGGCAGGTTACCCGGCTCGTGGATAGGTCTAGCTATGACCTTCATTCCTGTATAATCTACAACGCTTTGGTTGGTTTTTCTCCCGGAGGTCCATTTATTACGAATACAAGTTGAAAAGAATTCGATTGATATTACGAATATAATTTTTAAATTTTTTATAAATTTTTTTAAAATTTTATTAAATTTTTATTTTTAAAAATTATATAAATTTTATTATTTAATAATTAAATAAAAAAGAAATCATTTTTTTAATTATATAATTTATATTATTTCATAATTAAAAAAAAAAAGCAGGGAATTTTTTTTTTTTTTTTCAAAAAACACCAAGAAAAATCGTCATGGGGATAGCGATTTCCTTTAGTGTTTTAATAAAAAAAAAAATCAAATACACGCTGAAAAATCGCCATTGAGGATGACGATTTCTCAGCTAATTTAAAACTAGCGGATTTTGAAAATTAATATGAAAATAGTGGTATTTCAATAAATAAATTTTTTTAGCTATATTATGATAAAAAAAAAACCCAAACCAAATCCATATGAATTATTAAAATTTATCCCAAATTCGATTTAATTTGAATCGGGCATGTTATATCCGGACATGTAACTCGATCCGTCGACAATTTAGTTGCGAGTAGACCTTGGTTTCACCATTTTAAGTCCAGCCCAAGTAAGTTTGACTTATCTGCCGCCACTCCAAACTCGTCTCCAATTCGCTTATATTTTACCTTCATTTCATCTGTTTTTGGATTCTTAGATCTTTATTTATTTAATTTTGAACTTTTCTTTTTAGGGCTCCTTTTTTATTAGACTTTTTTTGTTTATATATTATTGGACTTCTTTCAATTAAACCTACTTGTTTACCCATTTGTTGGTTATATAGTTATCTCTACTATTAGCTCCCTGCTATTTAGGATATTTATCCCAAAAAAATCAATTATCAGCTGAAATTATGATTTTGGAAGGATAAATCCTAAAATTAAAAAATAAATCACAAAAATCAGCCAAAAATAAGGTAGGTTGATTGGAACTCGCTTTCAAATGTCAGAATTGGATTACCTTTGTTGTTAAAAGGCTTAAAGAGTCTACTTTCAAATGAACTGATTTCACTCAGAAATTAAAATTATTTTATAAGATATGATAAAAATACTAAAGGTATACCGGATTCCAGAACATGTTACAAGATATGATAAAAATATTTATTATATTTGAACTTATATATCAAAAGAAATTGATTTGAATGCTCTTTTCAACCATATAAAAGCTTGTATAATAATTTTTTGTATTTGAAAAGTTATAAAATTTGTATAATTATTTTTTGTATTTGAACAGTTATAAATCTCATACTCAGATAACGTTAGATGTTTGAAGTAAAAGTTGTCTAAATGCTTTTCAAAGTAATTCTAGAGTATAGTTATCACATTAATTATAATTTGCACAAAGTTTTAAAACTCCCAAATGATTTTAAGCATCAAAACATTTTGCATTAAGCTCCAAAATTATTTGCAATCCTAAATTATTAGGGTACAAAATTTGATTCTTACAATATTATCCTTTTCTGTTTGATATTATGCCTTATTTATGTTTGTCTTAATTCATGTTTAAAGCTCATTGTTTTATGGATTTTGATTTGTTAATGGGATAGGTGACTTAATTGGGAATAGCCATTCAATGTTAATTAATTTTGTAAGATACATGTTTTCATCACCTATGGTGTTAAGTTTAACGGGGTTAAACTATTTTTTCAATTGGTTTTTGTTTGTTAAATGTTTATTTTGTTTGTCAAAGTACTTCAAGGCCGAGCTTGATATTATTGTTACAGTTTGAAAAAAAATTCGCTTGAAAAGTGTTATAATAAATTGTTGTGAAAATTGTAGTTTGAGATTTTTAAATGTTTGACATTACTGTTGTAGACACCTAATTTTGTCCGGATCACTAAAACAGGTATGTTTTCTTCATAAATTGATGTTTCAGAATGTAAAAAGACATTTTTCATCCTGCAGGTGGTACTCCGAGACTTAGTCTAAAAAGGTAAGCATAAAAAGTCAATCCTGAAAAGTCAACCCTAAAAAGTCAACTACTAAAAAAGTCAACCCACTTTCAAAATCAAGATTTGAAGTTCAATTGAAAAATGGCGAAAGAATTTTGATAATCCGAGGTCTACATTGAAAGATATGAAGTTCGGAAGTTAGGTTATGGAGATTCAATAGAAAAGAAATCTTATTCCGGGATATTTGGGGAAAAGTGCTTAAACGATCAAATTGGTCGAATTTGAAGGTTCCAAATGAAAGATAAGCACTGAATACGGGTAATGGAGAAGCTACTTGGAAGAAAAACTGAAAGAAAAGTCAATCCGGAAGAAAATCGATAATTAGGGTTTTTGGTGGATTTCGGTGAAATTTGGAAGAATTATAGAAATGGCCCGATTCGGTAAGACTAAAGCCCCTAATGGATGAGGAGTGATTAAAAAGGGATAGCCCAAGGCTTAGTTTGAAGAAAATCTGAAAATCGGACTTGTTTTGAGCAAAATCAGGTTTTGGAGGCAAAAGGTCAAAATTAGAAAATATGGGAAAAATAGAAAATGAACTCCAAAAATTTTGAAAAATTGTAGATCTCATTCTTAAATCATTTCGAAGAGATTGGCGAAAGAAAATCTTCATTCGGAGTTCGTTTGCAAAATGGCTAAATCCAGGTCCTCTATGTAGAAATTCATGAAGATAAATCCCGAAAAAATAGCAAATGAACTCCAAAAATTTTGAAAATTTGCAAATCTCATTTTTAAATTATTTGGAAGAGATTTACGAAATAAAATCCAGATTCGGAGTTCGTTTTTAAAATGGCCAAATCCCGAGCCCATTATGCAGTAATTCAAGCAGATAAATCCCAAAAAAATACCAAATAAGTTCCAAAAATTATGAAAACTTTCAGATCATACTTTTAAATTATTTGGAAGATATTGGTGAAGAAAAATTTGAATTTGGAGCTCGTGTAAAAAATGGTAAAGTTTGGGAGTACAAAAGGGCAATTTTGGAAGAAAAAATCCAAATAAATAGAAAATAGACTCGGAAAATTTTAAAAACCTCCAGAATTAAATTTTATTATTTTGAGAGTATTGAAAAAATAAAAATTGAATTTGGAGTCCGTTTGCTATTTATTTATGTTCGGGGGGTAAAAAGGTCATTTTATCCAAGAAAACGAAAAGGGCTTTTCTTGCCTTTTGAAAAAATGGAGATTGGGCTGGAAGAAGAGGGGTCAGTCGGCCAAGGCCCAAGGATGGGTAGATATTTTCTGATTTTTAATCAAAAGACCAACAATGAAGAGGAAGGTAGTTATTTTTTTTATCAAACCTTTGCAATTAAGCCACATGGACCAATGCATGAAGACGGAGAGTGTCAACATAATGGCTTAAGATTCTTGAACAGCTGTAATTGTGGATAGCTGATTGCCTAATCTAAGGGTGATAATCTCATATTTTAAACATCTTGGATCAATAGCCTTTGGATCAAAATTGGTTGAAAAAAAATGACGACACTCTAGCTATCAATGAGGCCATTCGGCCACTACAAGGAAATGGGGGGTCTCTCTCTTTCATTCACTAGCTATTCACTCTCTATTCTCTCTTGGTTTTTGGCTGATTTTTCTCTCCATTGTTGAAAGGAAAAAAAAAAGTT
The DNA here is from genome assembly GCA_030761205.1 of Fremontodendron californicum. Taxonomy (NCBI): domain Eukaryota; kingdom Viridiplantae; phylum Streptophyta; class Magnoliopsida; order Malvales; family Malvaceae; genus Fremontodendron; species Fremontodendron californicum. Next base: position 14,854,634 of record JAULJL010000027.1, read on the forward strand.
TAGAAAAGAAAAGAAAGTTAGAAGAGAAAAAGCTGGCAATATAGCTTCTAGAAGTTGCTTCAAGCACCATACTCTTGCACTTTCTTTGATTTTCCATTCTTGATTTGCTATTTTGATTTGATATTTGGTGAGTTTCTTTTGATTTTTCTTTTTAAATAAGTGTTTTTAATATTCTTATTTAAGTTCCTTCTTGATTCTTTATTGTAAAAAGCTTTCGAATTTTTTTTCCTTTTCTTTTTGAGGTGGCTGAATGGCTAGTTTTTTGGTAGTTGTTGTTTGCATTTTTTTTATTTCATGTTATTCTTGATATTTAACAAGTTTTGATGCTTTAAATCTTCTTCTAATACATAAACATGAAACTTGTTTTAATTTGGTTGCTTGCTTGTTTCTATTTTTGAGTTTATTATCTTGTTATCATGTTTATTTTACTTGTCTTGCATTTTTGATTTTCTGTTTTCAAAATATTTAAGTTTGTTTATGTTTTATATTTTGTAATCTATGTGTTTGTGAAAATGCCTATTGGTTTTCATGCCTTTACTTTATATTTGCATGATTTGAGTGTTATTCTTTAGCTAAGCATGTTAGTATATCATGTGTTTGTGAAAATGCCATGCTCGTTTTAAGCATGAGACCATTCGGCCACCCTCATGTTGTATGCTTTGTGTGTGCATTTTTGTTATGTTAGTTGATAGGTTTGCATTTTCATGATATTTGGTTGTGTATTTTGTTTAAGCATGCCATATGTTTGTGTTATTGCCATGCATTTTTTAGGTTTAGGATTGGTTTGCTTTGCCATGCATATTCATGCATTTTAGACCTAGGTTGCATTAAATGCCATGCAAGTTCATTTAGGTCTAGGTCATTTTATTGATGCTATGCATTTTTCATATCATTTAGGTTTTAAATCATGCATTTCATGCATCATATTTGCTGTATTTTTCATGTATTTCATGTCCTTGCCGCATGATTTATGACTTAGACCAATCAATGGTTCAAAGTCATGCTCATTTTGAGCATACTTGTGAAAAATTAAAGAGTTGTCAAATTGATTATTCTACCTTTGTGTTTTTTTTTTAGCCAATTTTTGCCTAACTTTTCAAAAGTATTAGCTACTGTTTGTGAGTCTTTAGGAGAGTTTCTAATATTTTTACTTTGATTTTTAAATGATTTTATCAAAGGCAAAAAAAATGTGTCTTGGCAAAACAGTTTTTTCACCTAGTACTCGTACTTTTTCAATTTTTCTGGGTAGTCATCTTTAATAAAAAAATTAAGCCTATTTTTTTCCGTGTAGTTTTATATGTCCTGAGTCTCCAGTATTTTGTTTTTAGATTTTTTTGAATTTTTAAAAATAGGGTAAAAAATCATGCTTTAAAACTGGACAGTGGAGTCAGAATTGAATTTGAAGGAAAATCATTTTTCTGTTTTGGTTAAGTTACTTAGAGGGGGCTGATTAGGAAGTTTAGCTACTGTTTTAGGGTAGTTTCTAAGCCTTTTTAAACTCTAAAAATGATTTTTTAAATCTCGGGTTAAGGGTGGTCAAGTCCGGGATTTTAAACTTAGGAAATTAGAGCCTTTTAAAAATGGTTTAGCTAAATTTTTGTTTTTAATCTAAGCTTTTCAAAATTGTTTTCAAACAATCACAAAATATTTTGGTTTTAGAATATTTAATTTGATATATTTTCCTAAGGTAACCGGATATCTTTTTAGATATACGGATTTTCTTAATTAAAGGAAAAAATACATTCTCATGCATTGCATTTCCATATTCATTCATACTATATAATATGTGATTTTTGCTATGTTAATTTTCATGATGGTGATATTATCTTTGATTTAAATTTTTGATATTATATGGTTTTGAATATTTCATGATATCCTATGCTTTTTATTTAGTTATTTTTGTCATATTATTTAGCATATACTATGTTCATGCATTACTATTTTTATTATTATTTTCATGCATATTATATGTTAGCATTACTTTATATTTCATGTCATTTCATATCATTTAGATTATATGCTATATCATTTATATTTGCCATGTCATTTAAATCATTTTATTCCATTTAGAATATATTATGTTACTTAGGTCATTTTATTTCATTTAGAATATATCATATGACTTAGGATATTTCATTTCATATAGAATATATCATGTTACCTAGGTTATTTCATTTCATTTCATTTAGAATATATCATATGATTTAGGATATTTCATTTCATATAGAATATATCATGTTACCTAGGTTATTTCTTTTCATTTAGAATATATCATATGACTTAGGATATTTCATTTCATTTAGATTATGCTATGACATTTAAATTATATCATACCATTTAGGTTGTATTATATTATCTAGACTTTGCTATGTCATTTTATTTATGTCATACATATTCATATTCATATTTTTTAAAATGTTTTGAAAAAGGTAATGATTTTCAATGAAATAAAGATATTCATGAGTTAAAATAATTCAAGAGTTCTCTGTCGGATTTGCTGGGGAGGATATCATCAATTATTATTAATAAGGGAATATTTTCTTTAAAACGAGAATGATTCTGAAAGTTTTTTCAAACTAATAAAAAATTTTATATTTTACCACGTTTGTTGGGGAATATAGGGAAATTTTAAATTTATAAATTCCGGATCATTTTCAATTAAAAATGGAATTATTTTTCTTTAAATTGGGAATTAATTTGAAATACTAAATTAAAAATCAACTTTTTACCAAGACTTGAGATAACACATGATTAATAAGGTACCATTTTATACGGGCGTTTTGGGGGTGCTAATCCTTCCCCACACGTAACCGAGTCCCGAACCCGCTTCTTTGATTTCTCTGGTTTAAAACGCAGACTTGAATGGTTTTAAAAATGTTTTAATTACTTTGAAAATATTTTATAAAATCGGTTTTAATAGGTGGCCGATCACACCTAGCTAAAAAAGATTGGTGGCGACTCCATGTCTTTTTCAAGATCATTTTCAAAACCTTCGTTTTTCTAGAGGAATTAAGTCGACTTTTCCTCTTTTTTTTTTTAATGTCACGCTTAACGAATATAAAGTCTTGCGATGAGACTTGTTATTTTTTAGGTTGCGACAACTGTGAAGAAATGCTGTGGAAAGGTAAAATGTCTAAAAAAGACATGAAAAAAAGTAATAAATAAGTTATTTTATTATGAATTGAATAAATTAATTTTAAGATTTATCAAAGAATAAGTTATTATGAAATTTAATTTTGAAATTTTATATAAAAATATGATTCTTTTAAAAAAATAAAGTTATTTTATCTTAGAAATAGTTTTATTTTCTTTATAATTTCAAAATATGTAAATATATCAAGAAATAATAATGCTATATATTTAAAATAAATAAAAAATGAATACCTTTATTCATGTCATATAAAATATATAAATTTATAAAATATAAACTATTCAATATTTATAAAAAAAATTCTACCCAAAACCATACATTTTCAATCGCAAAAGCACCTTGCAAGGTGCTTCTGCGATTGGTTTGATTTTTGCTGTAAAAAAAAAAGCTTATACCCTATATAGATACCTAAATTTGTCTGGGCCCCTAAATAAGATACGTTTCTTCTACAAATCTGTTTTTTCTAAATTCACTCTAATTTCATGATTTAGTGGCTTTAACATTTGGGTTCGGTAAGGTGGGCAAGGTCGGTGCTGATGCTTTGGTTAAAAAAATCTACATGAGAAAGCCAAGATTGGAAGTCAAAATGAAAAAGTCAAAGTTGACAAAAATCAAAGTCAAAGTCAAAGTTGACAAAAGTCAACTTTGAAAAATTAAGATTAAAAAGAAAATTTGGATGTTAAAGAGGTAATTTTGATAATTGAAAAGTCAACTTTGAATAATGGAAGAATGATTTTTAAAGGAATAAAGTAGAGAGCGAAATGGAAAAAGTTTGTTGGAAAATTCAAGACAAGGTTGGAAGCCCATTTTTTTACCAAATAGTGGAAATTTGGTGGAAGTTAAAACTTAAAAGTCCATTATTTTTATCCAAGTGGTAAGAATTTTGGTGGAAAGATGGAAGCTCATTTCTTAAAAAAAAAATCCAAATGGTAGGAATTTTGGTGGAAGTTGGAAACCTATTTTTATATATCTAAGTGGTAGGATTTTTGGGTGGAAGATATAAGCCTATTTTTTTAAGGTTCTAAGTGGTATGAAGATGGGAGTCCAACTTTGTGAGAAAATATGGAAGGCCCAAGCTTAAGGGGTCCAAGAAGAGAAGAAAAATATGGAAGGCCCAAAGTTAAAATCCATATAGGAAAATGGATGAGAGGCAGATGGGTGAGATTAGAAAAAAATAAAAAAGTTATAGGAACATTGTGCAAATAAATGTAAGGTAAGGTTGTAATAAAAAGAAAGAGTGGAGGATGCTCTTAGAAGGCTAAGTGGCAACTTAGTAAATAAGTGGATGAGTCATGAGAGTAAGGACATGACTCATCTTATTCGTACATGAGTTGCCATTTTTGGCTAATGGGAGCCATTCTTGGGGACCAAGTTGGAAGACCATTGGTTAGCCAATAGGTGGAGACCTTAATGAGGAAGGGAGGAAGTTCATTGGTGGGTGAATAAAGAAATGCCACTTGGCTAAAAAAAAAAAGAAGATACTACAAGCTAGGGGAAGGGGTATTCGGCCAAGGGGGATAAGAAGAAAAAAAAATATCCCAAGGCAGCACACTACCTGTTGGTAAATCCGGGCTCATGCTTATAAGAATATGCGCAGTGAAATTAAAACATAGAAACACCCAAATAACCTCAAGATCACTAGATTGTAATTTACATGGGTTTAACGGCAATTAAAATTTAAAACATTAAATCACCCATATAATTTAGTGTTCATACCTACTCAAGATATTGTAATCCCGAGAGTGCCGTTCCAAACACGAACGCAGCAACTGATTGATCTACTCACGATCTCATGAAAGCCACAATCAACTCAAGTGTATTGCCTGTAACGTTGATCCACACGAACGGCTGTTGGCACCTTGACAAGGTTCGGGGATTCGCCTATGCTAGCGGGCTGATCTCTTGATCAAAATCAAAAGGTTCTCTCTCCTTTGATTTTCTCAAAACCGAAACTGAGCAAAAACAATTCTTTTTGATTTACCAAAGAAAAACACAAGAAAGAAAGAGAATAAGGAGGTTCGGCAAAAACACTTTCTTGCCTTGGTCGATTAAAGTTTTTCTCAGTAGGAAATAAATTATATTTATTTCTTTTATGAAAAACTCACTCAAAAGCCATGAACAACAAAACAAAAATTCTCACTTTTGTCTTTAGCGTTGAAACCCAAAATTCATGAATCATATTCATGCACCTTTTTGCATTCAAGACTAAAAACCTCAAGAATTCTTTCTTGTCATTCCGTAGACCACTAGGAAAGCCAAAAAGGAGTTACGGTTGCTCTCTATTAAATTTTTTTAGCTGAATTCACCTTTTTTTTTTTTATTTTTTTTTATTTTACCCTAGTTAGGATAAAAGGCATTATTAGACTCCTACCTATTTTATGTCACTAATCCAATCTCTATTTTAACTATCACCGATGTAGACACCTACTTTTATCTAGACCCTCTAAACAAGATAAGTTCTCCTTTCAACTTCCCGGAATGCAAAGAATCTCCCCTCATTCCACAGATGGGTCTCCAAGACTTTGATTCGGAGGTCAACACAAAAAGTCAACTCGAAAAAAGTCAACTCCAAAAAAGTCAACCTCAAAAAGTCAACCACTGAAAAAGTCAACTTTCAGGAAAAATCAAGATTCAAATATGAATTGAAAAATGGTGAAGAAATTTTGATAATCAGAGATCTACAATTGAAGATAGAGAGGTGGAAAGATAAATTGCAAAATTCAGTGTAGGAGAAAAGCATGGAATTTCTAAATTTGAGGAAAAGTGCGTAATCGATCAAATTGAATGAAATTGAAACCTCAAATTGAAGGATAATCAATAAAAAAGGATATCTCAAGGTCTATTTTTATCAAAAGGAATCAATCAGAAAAAGAAGTGGACAAAATTGGAAAATGCCATTTTTTGGGAAAATGAGAAATTTTGTAAATTTGGAGAGAAGTGCGTAAATGATCAAATTGAATAAAATTGAAGGTTCAAAATGGAATAAGATCAATAAATAATGATATTGAAAGGTCCAATGTTGAAGCGGAGTTGAAGGAGGAATCAGTTTGAAGAGAAAAAGGAAAATAAAAATTTTAATGAATAAATGGAAAATTCACAAATTTGGAGAAAACTAAGGAGATGGTCCAATTCGGTAAAATTGAGGCTCCTAATAGGTTAATGATCAATAAATAAAGATACCCCAAGTTCCAATTTGAAGTGGATCCAAAGGAAGAGCCGATTGGAGGAGAAATTGAAAAATCGAGAAAATTCTCAATTTTGAGGAAAAAACAAAAAAAAACTGAATCGAAGAGGAATTCGAATGTAAAAATTGGGAAAAATTAGTCCAACTCCAATTCAATCTATGAAAAAGGCAATGGAAAAAGAAAATCCGGAAGATTGGCCCATTTCGAGTAAAACTGAGGTTTCATGGGCTAAAAGGTAATTTTGGAAAATCCGGGAAAAATAGAATCCGATCTTGAAAAATTGTGAAACTTTCTCGAATTAAGTTTTAGGATGGAAAGAAGGAAATGAGAAGAAAAAAACTCAAAATTGGGGTCGAAATGCAAATATGCTAAATTTGGGGGACTAGTCCGCAATTTTAGAGAAAAATCCAGGAAAAATAGAAAAAGAGCTCTAAAAATTATAAAAACTTTCAGAACTGAGTTTTATATTGGATGGGATGGATTGGAAAAGAAAAATCCAAAAACGGGGCTGAAATGAAAATAAGCAAAGTTCAGGGGCACTAATCCACAATTTTATAGAAAAATTCAGGAAAAATAAAAAAACGGGCTTGGAAAATTGTGAAAACCTCGAGAACTGAGTTTTATATTGGATAGGACGGATTGGAACAGAAAAATCCAAAATTGGGGTCCATTTGCAAATAGATCAAGTTTTGGGGCTAAAATATAATTTTACTGAAAAAATCAAAAATGACCAATTTGCAAATAAAAAAGAGGAATGGCCTGGAATTTTGCAGGCTATTTTCAGCCAGCATGAAGAGCACGAGAGGAGAGTTTGATCAACTTGATCCAATGGTCAAGATTGACGAGAAAGATGATATTTTTAAGAGAGGACAAGATTCTCCATTACTTGCCTATTTGGCATTTTTGGCCAATATGAGGCCTTTTAATTGCAAAGCCATGTGAAGAGCATGTGAAAGCTATATGATGATGACAAGTGGAATAAAAATGCCAACTAAGAAGATATTTTGGTAGTAAGCTTCATGATCATGACAAATGGCCTAGATATTTTGTAGAGATAAGAGACAAGAATAATTTAGGTGGCATTCTTGGCCAATGAGAGGTTATGAGACCCTTAATTTAAAGAAAACATCATGCAAAAAGGGGACAAGAAATGGCCATGTGGCAAGGATGTTGGGAGAGCATGTATAAAGCATGACTTAGGCTAAAAAAAAAAGGAGCACATTCTCTACAAGGGAGGAGGCAATCGGTCACTACAAGGGAGAGGGGTTTTTTCATTCATTTGGATACTCTATTCACTACATTTTTGAAGAAAAATCAGTAGCAAAAAAACCTCAAGGAGAAAAAGAAAAAGAGAGAAAGAGGGAGAAAGGATGGAGAGTTTGAGAGCTTGATTGGAAAAGCTTTGCTAGGTAACATTCTCTTCTCTTCTTTTTTTTCTTTGATTTCATGATCTCTTTCTCTTCTTTTCATGTGTTTGTTAACTTTCTTTGTTTGAATAAAATGTTTTTTCAAAATAAATTTTTAAAGGCTTTTCCCTTTCTTTTTATTCTTTACGAAATAATAAAGCTTGCAAAATCTTTTCCTACATATTTTTTTTCCTTTGGCCGAACCCATGGAGGTTTTATTATACTTGTCTTTTGATTGATTTTCTTGCTTGCATGTTGGATGTGGGTTTCACTATTGTGGTAGGATAGACTTTCTCTTTTAAAAAAAAATGAATGAAAAAGGTTTGAGAAGCTTGAAGATCTTGATTCTTATCAAGTGATTTTGGTTAGGTAGGACTATGTCCAACGAACCAACTATTGAGCCAACCTTTATTTTCTTTGCTTGTTTATATTTTTTAGCTCATGTTTGATTATTTTCATATGTTTGTCTTGTTGGAAAATCATGCATTCATATCATTCTCAACTTGATTTTTGGCTAAGACCAATCAATGGTCTATAGCCAAAGTCTCTTGTGTAAACTAGTTGAAAAAAATAATGGTTTGTGAGTTGGATATTCTGATTTTGGGCAATATTTTCACCATGCATCTTTTGTCAAAATAAAAATATTTTTTTACCTCACTTAGTAGACCCTTAGAGGAGTCTCTGGTATTTTTTTCTAGAATTTCTATTAAGGGTTGAAAAATAGTTTTCGGTAAAACATATTTTAGGTTGTTGTTCTGTCTTTAAGGCAACTTTGGCCTAGACATTTTTAGTGAGAATTAAAAACTGATTTTACCTCTTTTAGTTCATCATTTGTGAGTCCAAACTGATTTTTCTAGATGTTTTTAAATTTTTTACAAAGATCTAAAAAATAGATTTGTAAAACCGGTTTTTAGGAGTCCAAACAAGCCTTTCTAAAAGCTAGCAAAAATCTCTATTTTTTTCACAAGAGGGGAGGGCTGGCCGAAATCATGTAGCTACTGTTTTAGGATCAATTTTAGTTCAAAGGAAAAAAAAAATTGGGTCATGAGTAGTTAATCCGAACTTCAAAATCGAGCAAGAATTAGGATTTCACCTAGACACCATTCGACCACCTTAAGTTGTTCACTTCAAAACTTGCATTTTTACTTATTTTGGCTTTCAAAATGTTGCATTCAATTTTTTTTTTTAAAGATACTCGGATGTTAAGCAAAGGGCATTCGAATGCCCCTCCCTAATCCGAGCTAAAATTCATGCCCAAAATCTCTTATTTCTTAAAATCCAATTTAAGTTTCTGTCAAAAGTAGTCAGACACTTTTTTTCGGTGTACGGATATCTTTACTTCAAGAGAGAAATACATCTTCATGCATTGTATATTTTTTAATGATTTAATTTAGTATAAAAAATGTATTTTTCGGTTTCCTAAACATTTGCGAGAATTAGTTCCTAATCTTTGTCGGGTTTGCCGGGGAAATTAGGAAATTATTCAAAGCACGTGTTTATGGAATCGAAAGGTATAGTTTTTGTTTTACTCGGAATCATGTAAATGTCATATGAAAGAATTATTTTTCAAGCTTTGCCATTTTTGTCGAGGAGTACGGTAATATTTTTCGACATATGTCATTTATTTGATTCCTCACATGAAAAATCAATTTCAAAATGATGATGTGTGTATATTCCATGATATCTACATTTGTCATCTTAGTTATAAAAATTCTATGTTTATGAATATTCCATGATTGATATCATTTTATATTCATGATGCTAGTGTGATCATAATGTGATTGTAAATATTCTATGATGATGTCATTTTGTGATTGTTGCCTATATGATCTCTTTGTATGCCATGTCATTAATTGTTTTGCTATAACATAATAAGATCTTGCCATGTCAAGCATGCCATGTCATTAATTCATATGCCATGTCATTCATTCTTTTGACCATGTCATTTAGATTTTGCCATGTCAAGCATGCCATGTCATAATAGGATTTGCCATGTTAAACATGCCATGTCATTCATTCATTTTTTTGGCCATGTCATTTAGATTTTGCCATGTCAAGCATGCCATGTCATTAATTCTTTTACCATGTCATAATAGGATTTGCCATGTCACTAATTCATATGCTATGACATTAATTCTTTTACCATGTCATTTAGATTTTGCCATGTCAAGCATGCCATGTTGATAACTCGTATAATTATATAGTTTTTAGTTATGTTTTATTATTGTTTTGTGTCAAATACGAGTTATTATTGTTTAGTCTAATTGTGTTTATGATCTTTTATATTTTTATGTAATTTGGTGTTTTTCACAAGTTTCTTTGAGTGATTTCAGATTACTAGAATTAAGGGCAAATCCAGTTCAGTTCCAGTTCCGACACCTTTTGCCATATCAGCTATATCTCGAGTTTCACTGAAGCAATAAGGCTGAAATTTGTAGCCGTGCAAAGCTAAGAGGCATATCTATCTTTTTCATGTTTTACACTTCTTGAAACGGAGTCGTTTTCCCTAGCGAAATCGACCATCAAGTTGGCTGATGTGCAATGACGTCTGTGCTGACATGTTTTCGTATTTTGCCCATATATTCTTATCCACATCAGCAAATGAGCTGATTCCAACGGCTATGGATCCGTAACTGATAGGGGTATATTTTTCTAGAAGACAATTTTATCAGATCGAGCCTCCAACATTGACAAAATCGACCATCAAGCTGGCTGATCAGAATTGTCATACAATATGACGAAAATTGTTAGAAAAATGCACCCACCTATTATACCTACCTTTGAAATTTGTAAAGCTTGTCTCTTGTCATTTAGCCCTCCAAAATGTGTATAAATAGAGGGCCTTGGATGAGTATTGGGATACATTGATACATTGGGAGGATAATAGCCATTGCAATGTAATTCTCTAAGTTTTCTTCTTCTTTCCTTTCTCTAGTTTTCTTTTTCTTTATTTTTCTTTTCATTTTCTTCATATCTAGTATGTGTTGCTAATCATATTGTTGAGGTGATGAGGTGAAGCTTTTGGTAAATGCTAAGGTTAGTCTCTTAAACATGAGCTAAAATAAATCATCATTTAGTATAGATAATATTTTCTTTTGGTTTAGAATCATACTTGCAAAGTAGGGATCTTGATTCATTATTGACAATGAAAATGGCACAGTAAATGCTTGGTTTCATAACCTTGATTTGTTGTAGACATATACCTTGGCATAAGGAATGCTTGGACTCTTTTTGTGAGTTTTGAGGACACCAAATGAACATAATATCATATGCTATGGACGTTGGACAATTTGGACTGAATTGCTAAACCTTCCGATTGGAACCTCCCTTATGTGTGGATTTCAATTGTGTAATAAAACAAGATTAATCTTAGCATAACACCAAGAGTGGATTCTCTAACCTCAACATCTTTTCTTATTGTTTTTTATATTTTGTTTAATTTCTTTTATGTATTGTTGTTGATTCCCTAATATCTTGTTTACTTTCTTTTTCTTATATATTTATAAACTTATACTTACTAATACGCTTCCCTGTGGTTCGACCTCGGACACCCGAGAATTTATTACTTGAACATAACCTGCACTTGGGTTTACGACACTTAATTGAGTTACCATCAAGTTTTTGGCGCCGTTGCCGGGGAAGCAATACTAAGTATATAAGTTTATAAGTATATTTATTTTTATTGGCTGGTTATACCGCCTAATTTTTATATTAACTTTGATTTATTTTGGCTGGTTATACCGCCTAATTTTCTATATATTTATATTTATATTGTATATTAACTTTGTTTTATTTTTATTGGCTGGTTATACCGCCTAATCTGTATATTAACTTTGTTTTATGCTTGTTTGGCGACGTGATTTTAGATCTCGTCGTTTAGTTAGATTTTATTGTGAAACTTTTTCAGGTAATCTTTCTAATACAACTCCTACCATGTGCACGATGGACGTGTAACGGTAAATGTCGTTCTATTGGGATTCCGTCCTCTAATCGAGATGATAAAAATTGAATTCATTAAGGATGGACTGAGTAAGGAGAATTTGGGTAATATCCAACTTTCTCTTGAGACGCATCCTAGTGGAGACGTACAAAGAGAAATTCTTGATTTATGGCCGCAATTCCAAAGGGAATGACAACATCTTGGGAATCTGATGTTAAAAGACCCTGTTTGCCAGCTTGTAAGAAAACTGGATGGGAAGCATATCCTCGACTCATAGAAGGCGTTTAAGCCGTTTCTGGACGTAAAACCAGAGGAAGATGTGAGCCACAGTCACAACTACAATAAATGACTTCTCAGCTTTTGGTTTGATTTGCAATAACTTCATTTCGGTTTAATTTACGTGTTGTTCGATTTGTGTAATTATTCTCGATTTTTTTTGCATTGGTCTTTTACGGATGATTTTTCTTCTCTTTTTGATTTTCTTCCTGAAATCACGCAAAAATCTTTTGTTAGGTTAACATTTTCTTCTGACAGGTCAGATACACTTTCGGCGACATTATTACTCTTGTCTGATTCACTACTTAGTCCTCTATATATTACACCATGTACTCATTCTCTTTCAGGCACTCGAAAAAGAAAAAAAATGGAAAGTACTTCGTCCCAACGCATTAAAAAAATTTGTGTCTTTGGAGGTGCTTATCCAGGGAAAAATAACATATTCGCTGATGAAGCCATAAGATTTGGAGTAATACTTGCCCAACAAAAGATCCAGTTGATTTATGGAGGCGGTAGTACGGGTTTAATGGGAGCAGTCGCTACAGCAGCACACGCCGGAGGAAGTCCAGTTCTAGGGATCGTGCCAAAACTATTCACAGATTTTTGTGGACCTACCGTGGGTAAGGAAATACAAGTCTGGAGTATCCCTGAACGGATGACAATCATGTACCATTCTGCCGATGCATTCATTGCTTTACCAGGAGGTCTGGGTACATTGGAAGAAATAGCTTGCGTGGCTTCTTGGTCATCTTTGGTCACAAATAAGAAACCCATTGGTTTGCTTAATATTAATGGTTATTTTAGTAATTTGCTTTCATATTTAGATAATGCTGTGGATAATGGATTCATGTTTTCAGAGGCAAGGAGAACCATAATTTCTGCTACAACCATTGAAGATTTACTCAAAAAGATACAAGCTTATGAGCGTTTATCTGCTACGGTTGTTTCGCAAACGCTCGGAAAAAGAAAAAGAGATATGGACGAGCAAGGAGTGGATTGCACTTTGTCTTTGTGACATTATCTAACATTTTGCTTGTTGTGTCTCAGTTATAATAAGTGGTTAGCAACCTCTGCAGGTAATATCTCCTAAATTCTACCTTTAAAATTTGACATTGGGGACAATGTCATATTTTAGTAGGGGGTAAGGGACATATTTTGCTAATAAAAAAAAAAATTTGTTGTGTTTTAAGACATTTAGAAGTATTCGTTCTGAACAAGGTCTGAGTAAGGGAGACTTGAGACATACCTTGTCAGTTTGATTTAATCTTCTTCTTCAAAAAAAAAAAAAAAGCATGTTTAGACTTAGTGTGTTTTTTTTAGTTACTTTCAATACTATAATGAGATATGAATTGCATAAGTCTAAAACAGATTTATTAGTGAGAAGATTTTCATAAGAATTGAGCTTGATATCAACCTTTTTATGAGCCAATGTTAATATGATATGTTGATTGAGAAAGAAGCATGTTTAGACTTAATCTGACTTGTATAATCATCCTTGTGAGTTTTTGAGCCTATAATGATTGATGCATTATACAAATCAATCTAATTTCTTTCTTGAGTGCTCTTATGATTACATGATTCTCTAGAACTTGCTTTAAACCGTTTGAGACTATATTGATACATGTGACAACATGAATATGATAGAGGCATTAGGATTATAACCAGAGCCAAACAGCCATCCCTTATTAATGTTCTAAGAGAACATCCCCACTAGTAAGCCAATTTGAGCCTACATTAAATATGCTGTTTTATTGGTAACCACAACTTACACCTAGCCTAAATATACTTATATCCTTACCCTTGTTCTAAAGATAGATTTTTATATTTTGAGACATGTTAAAAAAAAAAAAAAATAAGGGATATTTTTAGTTGAAAATTTGGGTTAGAAACAAAAGATAAGTGTGGGGGAAGAAAAGAAAAGAAAAAGTCAAGAGAAAAAGAAAGGGATCATTGTCAAATACATTCCCATATTAAAAAAAAAAAAAAAGAATCTTCTCTTGAACTTCTAGAAAAAGATGTTACAAAGTTGGTTAGAATGATGAAAAGGCTCAACATGAATATTTAGCCTATGTTATTATGTGCTTTATAAGAGTTTTGAGAAGTTTTATTTGTATGATCTTATTATGTCTCTAAAATCTATGAACTCTTTGGAACCTTTGTGATATCTTTATCCTTTTGTTCTTTAACCACATTATAACCCTTTGGCCCCATTACAACCTTGAATAAAGACCTCTTGATTTATGAAGTTGTATGATCTAAATAGTGGAGAATAGGTGGACAAGCAAGCATATGGTAGAAGTGTTTTCATGAGATTGATTGAGTGTAAACACTTTACCACTACTTTAAAGAGTGAAAATCAAGAGAGTATCCCATGTGAGAAGTTGAGATTAAGTTTGAATATGCACTATTTTGATTGAAATATGTTATGTTAATATTGGCTTAACTCATTTATTTACATTCAAGCAAGATTTTTTGTGAATTTCTTTAAGCTATTGATTAGTTTTTAAGACTTGTCCAATGATTATCTCTAATTTATATTGGAAGGATTAGTTATAATTATTATTTTTAGTTTTTCTTATGTCTTCAATGTTTGTGGGTATCGTCCTAGTAAACCCTCACGAGACTAAACTCGTCCACTAGGGACACCTAGGGGTTTAAAGGCTTGTGTCACATGCTAAGTGCCACCGTGATTTCCTACGAAAATGGATTAGATTAGATTTTCTTATTTTATTTTTATTGAGTCGTTGCTAGGGACTAGCAACAATCTAAGTGTGGGGGTGTGATAACTCGTATAATTATATAGTTTTTAGTTATGTTTTATTATTGTTTTGTGTCAAATACGAGTTATTATTGTTTAGTCTAATTGTGTTTATGATCTTTTATATTTTTATGTAATTTGGTGTTTTTCACAAGTTTCTTTGAGTGATTTCAGATTACTAGAATTAAGGGCAAATCCAGTTCAGTTCCAGTTCCGACACCTTTTGCCATATCAGCTATATCTCGAGTTTCACTGAAGCAATAAGGCTGAAATTTGTAGCCGTGCAAAGCTAAGAGGCATATCTATCTTTTTCATGTTTTACACTTCTTGAAACGGAGTCGTTTTCCCTAGCGAAATCGACCATCAAGTTGGCTGATGTGCAATGACGTCTGTGCTGACATGTTTTCGTATTTTGCCCATATATTCTTATCCACATCAGCAAATGAGCTGATTCCAACGGCTATGGATCCGTAACTGATAGGGGTATATTTTTCTAGAAGACAATTTTATCAGATCGAGCCTCCAACATTGACAAAATCGACCATCAAGCTGGCTGATCAGAATTGTCATACAATATGACGAAAATTGTTAGAAAAATGCACCCACCTATTATACCTACCTTTGAAATTTGTAAAGCTTGTCTCTTGTCATTTAGCCCTCCAAAATGTGTATAAATAGAGGGCCTTGGATGAGTATTGGGATACATTGATACATTGGGAGGATAATAGCCATTGCAATGTAATTCTCTAAGTTTTCTTCTTCTTTCCTTTCTCTAGTTTTCTTTTTCTTTATTTTTCTTTTCATTTTCTTCATATCTAGTATGTGTTGCTAATCATATTGTTGAGGTGATGAGGTGAAGCTTTTGGTAAATGCTAAGGTTAGTCTCTTAAACATGAGCTAAAATAAATCATCATTTAGTATAGATAATATTTTCTTTTGGTTTAGAATCATACTTGCAAAGTAGGGATCTTGATTCATTATTGACAATGAAAATGGCACAGTAAATGCTTGGTTTCATAACCTTGATTTGTTGTAGACATATACCTTGGCATAAGGAATGCTTGGACTCTTTTTGTGAGTTTTGAGGACACCAAATGAACATAATATCATATGCTATGGACGTTGGACAATTTGGACTGAATTGCTAAACCTTCCGATTGGAACCTCCCTTATGTGTGGATTTCAATTGTGTAATAAAACAAGATTAATCTTAGCATAACACCAAGAGTGGATTCTCTAACCTCAACATCTTTTCTTATTGTTTTTTATATTTTGTTTAATTTCTTTTATGTATTGTTGTTGATTCCCTAATATCTTGTTTACTTTCTTTTTCTTATATATTTATAAACTTATACTTACTAATACGCTTCCCTGTGGTTCGACCTCGGACACCCGAGAATTTATTACTTGAACATAACCTGCACTTGGGTTTACGACACTTAATTGAGTTACCATCACATGTCATTCATTCTTTTTGGCCATGTCATTTAAATTTTGCCATGTCAAGCATGCCATGTCATTGATTATTTTGTCATGTCATAATAAATGTTTGCAATGCCATGATAATTGTACATATTGTTTAAATTACATTTACATCTTAGTATTGATTTGCATATTCATGATCATTTTTTTATGATTTAAAATGCATGAAAAATAATTAATGATTTTTAATAAAACAAGGTTATTCCCGAGTTAAAATAATTCATGAGTTCTCTGTTGGGTCTGTCGGGGAGGATATCATCAATTATCATTAACGACGGAATATCTTTTTTTTTTCAAAAAAATAAGGATGATTCGGATAACTTTCAAAATAAATCCATGTTTTTCTGAGTTTGTCAGGAAATAGAGAAAATTTTACGTTAATAAATTTTGGATCATACTCAAATAATATAATTGTTCTTTTAAGGGAATTATTTTTAAATATCAAATCTAAAACCGAGTTTTATCGAGACTCGTGATGACACACGATTAATAAGGTACCATTTTATATGGGCGCTGTGGGGGTGCTAATCCTTCCCCACACGTAACCGACTCCCGAACTTGTTTTCTCTGGTTCAAAGCGCAAATTTCGAAATTGGTTTTAAAAATATTTTAGTTAATTTTAAAATGTTTTACGAAAACCAGTTTTAATAGGTGGCCGATCACACCTAGCCAAAAAATATTGGTGGCAACTCTATTTCTTTTTTCGAGGTTGTTTTCAAACTCTCACACGTTTGTTTAAAGAGAAATTAAGTCGTCTTTTCCTCTTTTACCCCTTTTCAATGTCACTTGACGGATTTCGCGACGGATTCACTACGACAACCAAAATAAGGGAAAGTTAAGAATCATTGCCCCATTCTTTTGGCGTCAAATAAAACATAAATAAAGAATCCATTTATTTCTTTCAGCATAACACTAAAACCTAAAAATAGTGAACACCTATTTTCTCTCTTTTAGTGTTACACAAAAATGAAATAATGAATACATTTATTTCTTTTAGTGTTATTTCCAAAAGTGAAGAATTCTTTCTACTTTACAATCCCTTGGCCGGCCACTATTATTGGGATATGGTAATGGGAGTTTTAATTGCTTTAAAACACCTTCTTAAAGAATAACTCTTACTCTTTAAATCACCAAGTATCGGTCAACTACTAACTCTTAGCATGCTTGGCCAAATACACCCCTTATAGTGTCCAGGTTCGGTTTAGTTAAATTTGAGTTGGTAGAATTTAATTTGTAATTAAACTCTTCGAATATGAGAAACTTTTTCTCACTTCGTACAATTCAAATTTATCGACCATGACAACTCATCTTAAGACATGTCTACAATTAGACATTGTCAACTGAAGACAAGCTAATTCACACTGTCATGTTAAGACATCTATATATTTGGATTTCATAAATCCAAATTATGTCTTAAACTGCCTTAATTGAATCTCATTCAATTAGTTCCTCCAGAATAACCTTTTATTCAATTCAGTTTTACTTAATCAAATTCCAAGTTTAATCCAACAATTTCGTCCTACTGTGTGTGACCCATTAGGTTCCCAACATGTTGGCAATGCGTAAATAATCTCATTAATTTAAACCCATAGATCAAGAGCGGGATCTAGCAACCCATCATGACCCACCAAATGTTGAAAAATCAATGTGACCTCATTGAAACCTTTCAATAACATCAGTGTAATATGGTCCTTTCACCTGATATCCCGGAAAGCCCATGAGCATGGTGCAGTGTCTACTTATGTTCAATCCATATTAGTTCTTGTAGCTTATGGTTAACCTTATGAATTTAGAGAAACAATTTCTCCTAAATCCATCATGCTTTGGCCAAAGACTTTATCAAGTTAACCGAAGCCAAGAACAGATGAGATATGTCTCCGATGTCACTTAAAGTGGTGAATCCTCTCTAGATCACTCATTCATCTTTGTATAGTTCATGTCATACCCAAAATCACCCTACCATAAGCATCTTTTTTTGGGACCCGTTCGTGATGGAATCAAAGTATGACACTCTCCATACAAGATGACCTGGTATCACAAGTCTGAGGACTAATTTACACGACTAGCACGTGAGAATATTTCCATAGACACTTGAGTGACAATACCAAATGGAGTTCTCACACGGGCCATGTTCAGTGAACTTGTTCAACAAACAAGCACCTATATGTTATACCAAGTATCCTTCATACTTCAACCTATGAGATCGGTTGCTTACTTCATAAGTAAGAAGGCTTAACATATACTAGTCTTTGAGCATTGCTAATGCCCTGTCTTGGCAATACGATTACCAGGAATGGTTTTAGGAACAAGGCTTTGATGCATAAGGATCTCACAATATAACTCTTTATAATTCCTTTGCAAGGCCATTATGTTCCATGGGCTTCATCCGATTAGTACTTAATAACTTTATTTTGTTGTACTAACATGAAGAAAACCTTATATCACTAAGCTATAGTAATTGATTTGCTTTATTAACTGTATATCCCAAGCCTAATTTTATTAGCTCTAGGGCATATACCAACAATCTCTCACTTGCACTTGAGACAATCTTATTGCTTAAGCGCCACATGAGAATATGCTTGATCATATTCTTGATAATCTCATTATCAAAGTTATTAAACGATTCAGATCACAACGAGACCTAGATTCCAATCATATGGCTCAGTTGTTACTTTAACAACTATTGGAATCTACTTATTAGCTTGTATCTAATGATCCAAATATAACTCATTTTGTAAGCTAGAACAAAAGAGTTTGTTTTATAACCTTTAGGGTATAAACATGCAAACCTCTCTAGTTTGGAACGTTTCCAAATAATTGCATTTTTTGCATAATGACAAATTTATCACAAAGTTCAATTATGATCTTTAACTTTTAAAGGTTCATTAATCGCTCCCACTAAATCCTACATATGTAGAAGTTATGGGAATTGAATTCAAAAACTATTTTTGAATCCCATAAGTTACTAGGTGTTTGGTATTCTTAAATTATATTGCAAGTAATATATTTAAGAATAACGAAACCATGATATAGAACAAATTCTATAATAAATGATTTATTTAAGAGGAATGAATCAATGCAATAAATATGTTGAAAACATAATTATATCATTCTTTAATTGGCACATGATTGCCAAAATAAACATCTAATATTTATTAATAAATCAAAATAATGTTTCAAAAACATTCTACAAGAAGGCAAGCTATGATCGATATCATCAAGGTTGCCATCTCACATGGTCCATCTTCATTACTTCTTTGTTTTGATTCCTCCAATTTGTCATACATATTTAGTACCAAACATCAAGGTATCATATACCATGAGAAGTGAATTAATCTCAAAATATATTTGAAATCAAAGCTTCTCTAAGCTTCTTCCATTTGATCATATTAATGTATTCTTGCAATTTATCCTCCAGTGATTTGGCTATCCACAATGATGGTATGTTCCTTTGTCATTGCCTTTGTATTTCTTCATAAGAAAGTATAAGGTCACTGCTTGGATCATGATCCAACACTCATCTAAGTTGCTCAAGTTGGGTTATGATCTTATCATCACATGAGGCCTCATAAGGCTACCTTCTGATATATTGCTTTGAAATAATTCTTTAGGGATGTTGAACATCTCAGTGCGATATACCTTATTGAACATTTCTATAAAGTTTCAGATGATAATCTGAGCTTTCTTTGCCGCGTGCTAGTCTTGGAGTTCAAGTACCATGCTTGCCAATATCACAATGTGACTTGATCAAGGTTATCTATATGAACTTGATAGGTTGCCTTGACTTCCTTAGATGTATAAGCAATAGGCTTTTCTCGGATAGGTTTATCAAGAACATAAGACCTTTTTCATTTATATCAAGACAACCTTAATATTGTTGGACTAATCAATGGAGTTTGGCCCATTAAACTTATTAGCATCAAGTATGCTACTTAGCGATAGTTTAGTAGCCATTTTGCGTTTATATCCTATATGAACCAATACATTATAATAGTTAATAAAAGCATGTAGTAATCATTAATGTCAGGTTTTATTACTTTAATGATTATTCTCATTATTTTGACAAAATAATAGCCATCAACTACTATTTCGAGAAATTTAACATTTAAATCTCTTAATGAGTTAAGACCCCTTTCATCCCTCCATGACCTTGAGCGTCTCAACAAGCCATATAGAAACTAATTGAGTAGGTAACTTAGTTTACCAATTGTATCTCTATGCAACTCCTAGATCAGTTAGGGGACAAGTCCTTGTCTAAAAGTATCATATGCATTTCGCCTAAACATTGCCTCTAAATGTCATGCAGTCAAATTTCTCGTTTCCGGACAACATAACTTTTAGTTGAGTAAGCCCACCTTCATAACTCAAACAAGCTCGTACGGTAGAATGACCTTGAGTGACTCAACAAGCTTTCTGCGGTAGGAACTCAGGTTATCTTGTTATGATGGTGGAAGGCATCTTAATCATGCGAAGCATGGACTCAATATTTTAATGAGGGATTTCATTTAATTATTAAGGTCTCATTGCTTTGCTTAGTTGATTGGCGTGCATAGCATTTATTTCAATTATATATAAAATATATAAACTCGAAAAATAAATCTATCACATACTATCTGATGCACTCAAAAGTTTGTATCTTATTTAACCTTGCACTTAAAAAGAATCAATTGTAGAGTATAGTGATTAGCAAGGGTCGAGTCCTCATGGATTGGGTTTTAGTTTATAAGTTAATAGTTTAAAACTTAAAAACAAGTAAACAAAAGTAAAGGGGATTTTGAAATCAGATTTAAACTAAAGTTAACAATAAGAATGAGAAAACAAGTAATTAAGAAGAATCAAATATGAAAAATATGGTTAAGGTTTCATTCTCCACCACTAGACATAATTAATAATCAATTTCATATCTATCAACATTAATTAGCTATCAAAGTTAACAACCGTAGATAACAACAAGCTCTATTGCCCCAATCTTTCCTTAGTTCGTCGTTAAATAGAACAAGCTCTCTATTTAATCTCTAACTATCAAACAACGTAGAATAAGCTCCCTAAGTTCAATTTAATAGCAGCTTTATGATGAGAAAGATAGGTTGATCGAAGCAACAAACACATAAGCTCTGATTGGTCAACTTAGGTTATGTTCCACTTTGCAATTACTGAAAACTTGACCATAATCATTGATCACAAATTGCTACTTATGAATAGGAAATCAAGACAATTACAAGGATCAAGACTCCTAAACTAGCATTAGACAATTATCAAGATTTATCTAGTTGGCTACCTAAACAAATCAAAACATCATCATGAACAATTTTAATGGAAGAACATAAGCAACTTTGATAGAAAATTAATGATAGATAGATTCTAAAAATTAATTACATAACATGTCTAGGGCTTTGAAATCACCATTAACCAAATAAAAGTTTAGCCTAGCATAGGCATTGTAAACATAAACATAAAATTAAAGAGAATCTAAGAAGAAAATAAAAGAAAGAAAGAAGAAGAAGAAGAAGAATATTAATTATCCAGCCTCTTGCTCTCTCAAAAACAAAGAAACAAAGAAGAAATCAGAACTTTGATGCTTGGAGAAGTTTAAATTTCGTATGCCGCCTTGGTCTCTATTTATAGGCAATAGCTAGGGCATCAAACAAGTGAATTTCAGCTCTCTCCCTTCAATAAATGCTGACTTGTGGCTAAAGTTAAGGAAAAGTGGCTGATTTTTGTGTTTTAAGGAAATATATAAGTCTTGACAGCCAAGTTTGAATAAAGTAGGAAAGATTTAGTCAAAGCACTCTTTAATGAAGAGAGATTACAAACTTGCAGGCAAAGTAAGTGTAAGGAAGGAAAGTCTTGGTTGATTTAATTCTCCAACTTTGACTAGGATTAACTTTAAGGAAAGATACTTGCAATTAATGCAATTAATGCAAGTTGACAGCCACTAATCCTTCTTTGGCAAGGATAAACATAAATGTCAGCTAGGGTATTAAGAAAAATATGTGATTTGCGGCTAGGGTTTTTTCTGCCACTAGGGTTTTTAGGGAGATATTCCAATGCCGATTTGGATGACCATTTCTTATCCTATTTAGGCCCATGACCAACCGTTGGAAAGGTAATCAAGTGATCTTCAAAAGTCAAGAAGGAAGTTTCTTCGAGTAAAGAGTCTAACATCATGTTTTCTTAGCAACAAGCTCCGGAGGTCAAATCTGTCTTCTTGCTTTGCCCCAAGAATTTGATCTTTTTGACTCCCAACTCTTTTTCCATCTTGTGATTGTGATTTTGTAAGCTCTTTAACATCCTAATTGACATGTTTTGACTTCATCTCCTCCAAAATACCTACAAAGCATAAAAACCTAGTAAAATGTCAAGGAAGTAAGAATCAAAGCACAAAGTATAAGGAAATTAAATAGGAAAATGTATGAAATTAAGCACTTATCAAATTCCCCCACACTTAATCTTGTGCTAGTCCTCGAGCAAAATCAAATAGACACAAGGTAAGAAAACCGAATCTAGTTCACTTTCAATACAACTTATAGATAATCATTGAACATGTCTTACAAACTAATCAATAGCTTAAAGAGTTTCACAAAGAATCATGCTTGATAGTAAAGGGTTTGAGTTAAGTTAACATAACATATCTCAATCAAAATAGTGCATTTTCAAACTTAATATCAACTTCTCACATGGGACACTCTCATGATTTTCACTTTTTAAAGTAGTCGTAAAGTGTTTACACTCAATCAATCTCATGAAAACAATTCTACCATATGCTTGCTTGTCCACCTATTATCCACTATTTAGATCATGCAACTTCATAAATCAAGAGGTCTTTATTCAATGTTATAATGGGGCCAAGGGTAATAAATGTGGTTAAAGAATAAAAGGAAAATGATATTACAAAGGTTCCAAAGATTTCATAGAGTTTAGAGACATAATAAGATTCATACAAAAAAAACTTCTCAAAACTCTTTACAAAGCACATAATACATAGGCCGAATATTCATGTTGGGCCTTTTCTTCATTCTAAACAACTTTGTAACATCTTTTTCTTTTTCCACAAGTTCAAGAGATGATTCATATATATATATATATATATATATATATTTTTTTCATAGGAATGTATTTGCCAATATTCCCTTTCTTTTTCTCTTGACTTTTCTTTTCTTTTCCCCCACACTTATTTCTTGTTTCTAACCCAAATTTTCAATAGATCTTCCTTGTCTTTGTAACATGCCTCAAAACATGCTAATTCATCTCTGGAACAAGGTTAAAGATATAAATAAGTATATTTAGGTTAGGGACAAGTTATGGTTACCAAAGAAATAGCTTATTCAATGTAGGCTCAAATTGGTTCACTAAGGGGGATGTTCTCTTGGAACATCAATAAGGGATGGCTGTTTGGCCCTGGTTAAAAATCCTAATGCCTCTATCATATTCATGTTGTCACATGCATCAATATAGTCTCAACAAGGTTTAAAGCAAGTTCTAGAGAATCATGTAATCATAAGAGCACTCAAGAAAGAAATTAGATTGATATGTAAAAAGCATCAATCATATGGGCTCAAAAACACAAGGATGATTATACAAGTCAGATTTAAGTCTAAACATGCTTCTTTCTCAATCAACATATCATATTAACATTGGCTCAAAAAAAACAAAATGACATCAAGCTCAATTCTCATGAAAATCTTCTCACTAATAAATCAGTATTAGACTTATTCAATTCATATCTCATCATAGTATTGAAAGTAACTAAAGCACACTAAAAACAACATAAAAAGAATAAAAAACAAAACACACTAAAGAAAATCCTAAATTCTTCCCCCCACACTTAATTTTTACATTGTCCTCAATGTAATGCTATTATCCCCAATGCAAGAATTATATGTAAGAGAAAAGAACTACTAAACAAAACAAACTAAAGAAAAACAATAAAAGATAGAATGATGGAGAGTATGGAATATGCAAATCTGATTATAATGGATGCTCTCCCTCCTTTTGGGTTGCCTCCCAAGAAACGCTTGGTTTATTGTCCTCAGCCTGACTTAGACCCATGCCATTATTATTCAACATAATTTGGCTCAAAAAGTGGTAACTCCTCCACATCTTGTATTGGAAAGTTCTCATAGTAAGGCTTCAATCTATGACCATTCACTTTGAATGCCTTATCTGTTTTTGGACTTTGGATTTCAACTGCACCATGAGTAAATACATTAGTAATAACAAAAGGTCCAACCCAACGAGAACGTAACTTACCTGGAAATAACTTAAGGCGTGAATGGAAGAGAAGTACTTTTTGTACAACAAAAAAGTCATTTCTTGATATCATCTTGTCATGGAATGCCTTAGTCTTTTCCTTGTAAATCCTAGAATTCTCATAGGCATCATTCCTTATCTCCTCTAATTCTTGTAGGTCAAGTTTTCTTTGCTTACCCGTCTCATCCATCTCCATGTTGCATTGTTTGATAGCCCAATATGATTTATGTTCCAATTCAACCGGAAGATGACAAGGCTTACCATAAACAAGTCGATAAGGAGACATACCAATGGGTGTCTTATATGCTGTCCTATAAGCCCAAAGTGCATCATCAAGTCGTGAACTCCAATCCTTCCTATTTGGGTTAACTGTCTTTTCAAGGATGGACTTTACTTCTCGATTTGACACTTCAGCTTGCCCACTAGTTTGAGGATGGTATTAGGTGGAGACCTTGTGTGTGATGTTATACTTCCTCAAAAGTGCTTCCATAGTCCTATTGCAAAAGTGAGTACCTCTATCGCTGATTATGGCCTTTGGTGTTCCAAACCTAGCAAAGATGTTAGTCTTGACAAAATCTGAAACAACTTTAGAGTCATTAGTCCTAGTGGCTTTTGCTTCCACCCACTTTGAAACATAATCAACGGCAAGTAAAATATAAAGATTACCAAAAGAATAAGGAAAAGGTCCCATGAAATCCATGCCCCATACATCAAAAATTTCAACAATAAGTATTGGAGTTTGAGGCATTTGATTTCTAGCACCTAAGTTACCTGTTCTTTGGCAACGATCACATGACTTGCAAAAGAGGTATGCATCTTTGAATATAGTAGGCCAATAAAATCCAGAATCAAGAACTTTCATGGCTGTTCTTTTGGATCCAAAGTGTCCTCCACATGCATAAGAGTGACAAAAGGTGAGAATAGATTGAAATTCAGATTCGAGTACACACCTTCTTATAATCTAATCGGAGCAATGCTTCCAAAGGTAAGGATCATCCCATATGTAGTATTTGGCATCACTCTTGATCTTATTTCTTTGAGCTTGTGTCAACTCTTGTGGCAACTTCTTGGTAACTAAGTAATTAACAATATCGGCATACCAAGGAGTTGTTGTACTTCTAAAAAAAAGTTGCTCATTCGAAAAGTTCTCATTCAAGGGTAGTGCATCCTCTTCATGAACTAAACGGCTAAGATGGTCCGCAACCAAGTTGTCACAACCTCTCTTATCTTTTATCTCCAAATCAAACTCTTGTAAGAGAAGTATCCATCTAATCAACCTTGGTTTGGCCTCTTTCTTAGTGAGTAAGTACCTAAGGGCTGCATGGTCAGAAAATACAATTACTTTAGTACCAATTAAATAAGATCGAAATTTTTCTAAAGCAAATACAACAGCCAAAAGTTATTTTTCAGTAGTGGAATAGTTTAATTGAGCATCATTAAAAGTTCGGGAGGCATAATAAATGGCATGTGAGGCTTTGCCAACCCATTGGCCCAAAACAGCTTCAATGGCATAGTCACTAGCATCACACAGGATTTCAAAAGGTACATTCCAATCTGGTGGTTGCATGATAGGAGCTGATGTCAAAAGTCCCTTCAATGTTTCAAACGCCTCTTTGCATTTATCATCAAAGTGGAAAACCACATCTTTTTGTAGTAGCTTGCAAAGAGGTAATGTGATCTTTGAGAAGTCTTTGATAAATCTCCTATAAAAATCTGCATGTCCAAGAAAAGAACAAACCTCTCTCACATTTGTGGGAGGTGGTAGAGAATGCATAATATCTATTTTAGATTTATCAACCTCTATCCCTCTAGAAGAAATAACATGGCCCAAAACTATTCCTTGTTCTACCATAAAGTGACATTTTTCCCAATTCAAAACAAGGTTAGTTTCCATGCATCTTTCAAGTACAAGTGTAAGGTTTTCTAGACATCTATCAAAAGAATCACCATAGACACTAAAATCATCCATAAACACTTCTATGATGTTCTCTACATAATCTGAAAATATGCTAGCCATACACCTTTGGAATGTAGCTGGTGCATTACAAAGACCAAATGGCATACGCCAGTATGCAAAAGTACCAAATGGACATGTGAATGTTGTTTTCTCTTGGTCCTCTGGAGCAATGTCAATCTGATTATAACCTGAAAAACCATCAAGAAAACAATAATGAGAATGGCTAGCTAACTTTTCAAGCATTTGATCAATAAAAGGTAAAGGAAAGTGGTCTTTGCGAGTTGTGGAATTAAGTTTACGATAATCAATACAAACTCGCCACCCTGTTTGAATCCTAGTAGGAACAAGTTCATTCTCATTATTTGTTACCACCGTTACACCTGATTTTTTTGGAACCACTTGGATCGGGCTCACCCATTTGCTATCCGAGATAGGATAGATCACTCCAACATCTAGGAGCTTCAGTATCTCCTTTTTCACAACCTCCATCATAGGAGGGTTCAATCTTCTTTGTGCTTCTCTTGTTGGTTTGGACGCTTCCTCTAACAAAATTCAGTGCATGCACATAGATGGGCTTATTCCCTTGATATCGGCAATTGTCCAACCAATTGCTGTTTTATGCTCTCTAAGCACCCGGATAAGTCGCTCTTCGTGCAAAGGTGTGAGCTCTTTGGCAATGATGACCGGTAGTGTGTCCTTTTCACCTAAGAACACATATTTCAAGTGGTTGGGTAGTGGTTTCAACTCTAAAGTTGGTGCCTACAAAATGGAAGGTAGAAGTTTCTCATTAGATAAAGGCAAATCAATAAATGAAACATCAAACCTTGCATCTTTAGGTGGCAGCGAGTGTAAAGATTCTAGTGCCCCTTCCACATGGTCACTCAAGGCTAGTTCCCCTTTAGCATTCCCCATTCCGAGATGTTTGCTAAGGACTATCTCTACACTATCTTCACCATCTAGCTCATAAGCTTGCTGCACTAGTGAGTCAATTATATCAATATTAAAAACAGAATGCACATCACTAGGATATCTCATGGCCTCAAAAATGTTAAAGCGAATTATTTTAGTTCTTGCTGTTTTCAAGAATGGTCTCCCTAATATAATAGGTGTGGGATTAGAAGACATCTCATCTTCCATCTCAATAACATAAAAGTCAGCGGGAAAAACCAATTCATTAACCTTTACAAGAACGTCTTCTACAATTCCTCTTGGATAAGTGTTAGAACAATCAGCAAGTTGTATTATAACACCGGTTTCCTCTAATGGTCCTAGATTCAATGAAGCATAAATTGAATATGGCATGACATTAATAGATGCCCCTAGATCTAGCACAGCACGCTCAAACCTGGTGTTGCCTATCTTACAAGGAATGGTAAACATACCTGGATCCTTGCATTTAGGTGGGAGTTTCTTTCGAAGAACAGCTGACACATTCTCCCCCACACTTACCTTTTCATTCCATTTCAACTTCCGTTTAGATGTGCACAACTCTTTTAGGAACTTGGCATATCTTGGCACCTGCTTGATAGCATCTTTTAAAGGAATGTTCACTTCTACTTTCCGGAAGGTTTCCAAAATTTCTTTCTCTTGCTCCTCCTTCTTGGACTTTGCTAACCTGCTAGGAAAAGGTGGAGGAGTTATATAAGAAGGAAAGGACGGTTTAGGAGCTACATTTTGTAATGGCTCAATGGGATGTGAAGATGATGCCACGGTGTTGTCCTCCCCTTGTGCACTATCCTTTTGTGGTGTCTCAAGCTGTTTCCCACTTCTTAGAGTTATAGCATTGGCATTCTCTCTTGGATTCACTATGGTTTGGGAAGGTAATTTCCCGAAATCCCTTGCTTTGCATTTGACTCATGGTTGTTGCCAATTGCCCAATTTGAGTTTCCAAATTTCGGATACTTGTCTTTGTTTCCTGTTGAAATTGAATTGTATTAGTAGAAAGAGCTTTAGCAAGATCTTCAAGAGAAGTACCTGAATTTTGGGTGGGTGGCACTTGTTGTCGGGTTTGTTATGGTTGTTGCACTCTTTGCTGAAAACCCGATGGCTTGTTGTCAAATGGTGGAGGAATAGTTTGTGATTGGCTCCCTCCATAATTGAAGTTTGGATGATCCCTCCATCCTGGATTGTAAGTGTTTGAGTAGGGATCATATTTCCTTGATTGGTTCTGAAATCCACTCATGGCATTCACATGTTCATTGGTGTCCTCTTGAAGTGTTGGACACATATCGGTTTGGTGCCCCATGTTTGAACATATGCCACAAGCCTTTATTTGCTGTATATTACCTACAGCCAATTGTTGAACAAGAGAAGTCAGTTTATCAAATTTTTGTTCAAGGGATGATATACTTACCTCATTGACTTTCTTGGGTTGTGGTGGTGGATCATGTCTCATTGAGAATTGTTGAGAATTGGCTGCCATGTTAGAGATTAATGTTCTAGCAGCCTCGGGAGTCTTATCAACTAGAGCTCCCCCACTAGCGGCATCTATCATACTTCTCTCCATGGGCATGAGACCTTCATAGAAGTATTGGATGAGAAGTTGTTCACTTATGTGATGGTGTGGACATGATGCACAAAGTTTCTTGAACCTATCCCAATATTCATATAAGGACTCTCCGTTGTATTGTCGAATCCCACATATCTCTTTTCTAATGTTGGCAGCCTTAGATGCTGGGAAATACCTTTCCAAGAATGCTTTCTTCATATCATTCCATGTAGTGATGGTCCCGGATGGTAGATAGTAGAGCCATTCCTTTGCTGAATCAGCTAGAGAGAATGGGAAGGCTCTCAACTTAACTTGCTCTTCCGTGACCCCTGTTGGTCTCATGCTTAGAAAACTACATGGAATTCCTTGAGGTGCTTATTTGGATCATCTCCTGCAAAACCATGAAAAGTTGGGAGAAGATGAATCAAACCAGATTTTAATTCAAAAGCTACCTCAAGATTAGCATATTCAATGCATAATGGTTGTTGACCCAAGTCCGGAGCGGCTAGCTCCTTGAGAGTTTGGTTGTCAGCTGCTGCCATCTCTCCTTTCTCCACTTGGATGTTTTGGACCAACTCCTCAATTGGTTGTTGGTGAGAAGTTATAAATTCGCGAATTCTCCTAAGTCGTAAGTCTTCTTCGGGAGCTTGGAATATTCACTAATAAAGAAAAAAAAAGTAAATAATTAGAACAGAAAATAAGAATAAACCAATAAACTAATAAACTAAAGAAAGCAATCCCCGGCAACGGCGCCAAAAACTTGATGCACTCAAAAGTGTGTATTTTATTTAACCTTGCACTTAAAAAGAATCAATTGTAGAGTATAGTGATTAGCAAGGGTCGAGTCCTCAGGGATTGGGTTTTAGTTTATAAGTTAATAGTTTAAAACTTAAAAACAAGTAAACAAAAGTAAAGGGGATTTTGAAATCAGATTTAAACTAAAGTTAACAATAAGAATGAGAAAACAAGTAATTAAGAAGAATCAAATATGAAAAATATGGTTAAGGTTTCATTCTCCACCACTAGACATCATTAAGAATCAATTTCATATCTATCAACATTAATTAGCTATCAAAGTTAACAACCGTAGATAACAACAAGCTCTGTTACCCCAATCTTTTCTTAGTTCGTCGTTAAATAGAACAAGCTCTCTATTTAATCTCTAACTATCAAACAACCTAGAATAAGCTCTCTAAGTTCAATTTAATAGCAGCTTTATGATGAGAAAGATAGGTTGATCTAAGCAACAAACACATAAGCTCGGATTGGTCAACTTAGGTTATGTTCCACTTTGCAATTACTGAAAACTTGACCATAATCATTAATCACAAATTGCTACTTATGAATAGGAAATCAAGACAATTACACGGATCAAGACTCCTAAACTAGCATTAGACAATTATCAAGATTTATCTAGTTGGCCACCTAAACAAATCAAAACATCATCATGAACAATTTTAATGGAAGAACATAAGCAACTTTGGTAGAAAATTAATGATAGATAGATTCTGAAAATTAATTACATAACATGTCTAGGGCTTTGAAATCACCCTTAACCAAATAAAAGTTTAGCCTAACATAGGCATTGTAAACATAAACATAAAATTAAAGAGAATCTAAGAAGAAAATAAAAGAAAGAAAGAAGAAGAAGAAGAATATTAATTATCCAGCCTCTTGCTCTCTCAAAAACAAAGAAACAAAGAAGAAATCAGAACTTTGATGCTTGGAGAAGTGTAAATTTCGTATGCCCCATTGGTCTCTATTTATAGGCAATAGCTAGGGCATCAAACAAGTGAATTTCAATTCTCTCCCTTCAATAAATGCTGATTTGTGGCTAAAGTTAAGGAAAAGTGGCTGACGTTTGTGTTTTAAGGAAAGATATAAGCCTTGGCAGCCAAGTTTGAATAATGTAGGAAAGTTTTAGTCAAAGCACTCTTTAATGAAGAGAGATTACAAACTTGTAGGCAAAATAAGTGTAAGGAAGGAAAGTCTTGGTTGATTTAATTCTCCAACTTTGACTAGGATTAGCTTTAAGGAAAGATACTTGCAATTAATGCAATTAATGCAAGTTGACAGCCACTAATCCTTCTTTGGCAAGGATAAACATAAATTTCAGCTAGGGTATTAAGAAAAATATGTGATTTGCGGCTAGGGTTTTTCTACCACTAGGGTTTTTAGGGAGATATTCCAATGCTGATTTCGATGACCATTTCTTATCCGATTTAGGCCCATGACCAACCGTTGGAAAGTTAATCAAGTGATCTTCAAAAGTCAAGAGGAAGTTTCTTTGAATAAAGAGTCTAACATCATGTTTTCTTAGCAACAAGCTCCGGAGGTCAAATCTGTCTTCTTGCTTTGCCCCAAGAATTTGATCTTTTTGAGTCCCAACTCTTTTTCCATCTTGTGATTGTGATTTTGTAAGCTCTTTAACATCCTAATTGACATGTTTTGACTTAATCTCCTCCAAAATACCTACAAAGCATAAAAACCTAGTAAAATGTCAAGGAAGTAAGAATCAAAGCACAAAGTATAAGGAAATTAAATAGGAAAATGTATGAAATTAAGCACTTATCACTATCTACTAAGATGATTATGGGCTTTTACTACTTTAGTTTTCTTGAACCATAAGGAAACTAGTTTGTCAAATTCCTAGGTGATACCATACAGAGGCTTCATAAATCTTGATGGTGATCTCCTTGGTCATTCCTTCTTGACGCCTATTTTTCTTACATTCTGGAATTATATAAATTCAAATCCTATCAAAAATCTAAATCTATAAAAATATAACAATTACATTTTGATAGAAACCCCGAGTTACATTCTAGGGGAGTTAGATGAGAAGTGAATTTACAACCCAGAATTTGAAAAGAGAAGGCAGGGTACGCAGACCCTATTTATAAAATACCAATAAGAAGTAATATAACCATACATGCCCTAGTCATACTAAGGTCTAGTCCATAATCACCCTCATGCATACTTAATCATATTATAAGCATGAATTAAAACATGCATTGCCAATATCACTTGGTGATCTTGTGTATCATTTGCATAAATGTCACCAACTCATTTGAGACAATTTATCAAATTATTTTAGCAATCTCGGTTCCTTTAATTAAAACACTTTTAATTAAATTTCTAACTTTTAGGAATGCTATCTTAAAATCGGACATTACCTAACTATTAGGTAGTTTGCCTTAAACCGAATTTTAAAGAGTTTGAAACATATCCTAACTCTTAGGAACTTCAATCTCATTAGGTAACAATTACCTAATCATACTAAAACTATTTTCTAACTTTTAGGAATCACACTCCCACTAGAAAACTATTTCCATGTTGGAGTAGAACTTTAACACTTAGTGTCCTAGGCGTAGGCAACCTCTTTGGCCATCGCATGGCTACTGTCCGCCCATGATTAGGCTGTTGTATGCCACATTCGGTGGTTGCTGGATCCCCCAAAGTGGGCTACTAGTCACCACTCATGGCAGTAAGCAAATCGACAACAATTGCCTCCTTGGTGCCGCGGTTAGGGTGATGCAAGTGCAGCAACGGTTGCTGCTCATTCCAGCCATGTTCCATACCCGAAATAGCCATAAAAAATTAATCGTATTCACTATCGCAACCTTAAAAATATAACAAGTCTCATCGCGAGACTTGTACTCGTTAAGTGTGACATTGAGAAAAATAGAGGAAAAGACGACTTAATTCCTTTTGAAATAAAATGAGGGTTCAAAGACAACCTCGAAAAAGAAATGGAGTTGCCACCAATGTTTTTTGGCTAGGAGTGATCGGCCACCTATTAAAACTGGTTTTGTAAAATATTTTAAAATTAATTAAAATATTTTTTAAAACCAATTTTAAAGTCTGCGTTTTAAACTAGAGAAATCAAAGAAGCGGGTTCGGGAGTCGGTTACGTGCGGGGAAGGATTAGCACCCCTACAACACCCGTATAAATCAGTACCTTATTAATTGTGTGTTATCTCAAGTCTCGGTAAAAATTCAGTTTTAGATTAGGAATTTCAAAATAATTCCCAATTCATAGAAAAATAATTTCATTTTTTAATTGAAAATGATTCGGAATTTATTAATTCAAAATTTTTCTACATTTCCCGACAAACTCTGCAAAATATAGAAATTTTTATTTATTTGGAAAATCTCCGAATCATTCTCGTTTTTGAAAGAAAGATATTCCTTTATTAATGATAATTGATGATATCCTATCCAGCAAACCCGGTAGAGAACTCATGAATTATTTGAACTCGGGAATATCTTTATTTTTATTAAAAAAAATCATCATCTTTTTTTAAAACATTTTAAAAAGATGAATATGAACATGTGCGACATAATAAAGATGACATAGCAAAATCTAAATGATATAATATAACCTAGATGACATGATATAATCTAAGTGGCATAGTATATTCTAAATGACATAATATAATCTAAGTAACATAGTATATTCTAAATGACATGGTAAGTGACATGGTATATTCTAAATGACATGGTATAACCTAAGTGACATGATATATTCTAAATGATTTAGTATATTCTAAATGACATAGCAATATAATTAATAACATGAAACGATATGAAATATAAAATAATATTATCATGAAATATGCATGAAAATAAAAATAACAATGCATGAATATAGTAAATCCTAACTGATGTGACAAAAATAAATGACTAAGCAAAAAACATAGGATAACATAGAATATTCACAACCATATAACAAACAATCCATAAAATATAAATCAAAATAATAACACTACCATAGAAATATTCATAACAAAAATCATATATATTATACAATATGCATGAACATGGAAAATGCAATGCATGAAAATGTATTTTTCCTTTTAAATAAAGAAATTCGTATATCTAAAAGATATCCGACTACCTTAGAAAAAGACTTCAAATTAAATTTTCTAAAATAAAAAAATACTTTGTGATTGGTCTGAAAAATTTTGAAAATTTTGGATGAAAAATAACACCATGATCGAAACCCCCTTGGAAAAAGGCTCTATTTCCTAACTTTGAAAACCCAGACTTGACCACCCTTGAACTGAGTTTTATAAAATATTTTTTTAGGATTAAAATGGGTTAGAATCAACCTACAACAGTAGCTAAGGTTCTAAATCAGCCCTCTCCTAATGTCTTAGCCAAAACAGAAAATTATTTTCCCCTTGAAATCAAATCTGACTCTACTAACCAGTTTTAAAACATGAATTTTTACCTATTTTTAAATTTTCAAAAAAATTTGAAAAAATTACAGGAGACTCAGAACATGTCAAAATCTATTGAAAAAATTGGCTTAATTTTTAGAAAGGATGACCTACCAGAAAAATCACGAAAGTCAGAACACTGGGTGAAAAACTATTTAGCCAAAAAACAATTTTAAGCCTTTTGATAAAATCATTCAAAAATCAATACAAAAATATTGGAGACTCCTCTAAGGACCTACAAACAGTAGCAAAAATTTATAAAAATTTGGACAAGGATTGCCTAATGGAAAAAAATCACAAAGGTAGAAATTCCAACTTGACAACTTCTTAATTTTCCATAAGCATACTCATGTGAGCTTGGCTTTGAGCCATTGATTAGCTTAAGTCAAAACTCAAGTGCTATGATATGAAATGCATGAAAAAACAAAAAGTTAAATGCATGAAATGCATGATATAAGACCTAAATGACATAGAAAATGAAAGGCATAAACAATGACCTAATACCTAACATGAACTTGTGGATGGCAATTAATGCAACCTAGACCTTTGGATACAAGAACTTAGCAAAAATAACTACCTTACTATCCAATTTTGGCCTTTGGATACAAGAACTCAGCAAAAATCATCCTCCCCTTGGGCTTGGCCGACTTACCTTTCACATTCCAGCCCAATCTCTATTTTTTTAATTGCAAGAATGGCCCTCTTCGGTTTTTTCGGTAAAATTACCCTTTTAGCCCCCGAACCTAATTAAACAGCAAACAGAACCAAATTTTCTTTTTTCAATACTTCCTAAGTAATATAAAATTGAATTATGAAAGTTTTCATAATTTTTCAAGCCCATTTGCTATTTTTCCTGGAATTTCTTTCCAAAATTGCCCTTAGTGCACCCGAACTTTTACCATTTTTCAAATGAGCTTCGATTTTGAATTTTTCTTCACCAATATCTTCCAAATAATTTAAAATTGAGATCTAGATGTTTTCATAATTTTTCGAGCTCATTTGTTATTTTTTCGAAATTTATCTTCTAAAATTTCAACTTAGTGGGCCCGAAATTTGCCATTTTACAAATGAGCTCTGTTTCTGGATTTCTATTTGCCAATCTCTTCCAAATAATTTAAAATTGAGATCTGAAAGTTTTGGTAATTTTTCGAGCTCATTTGCTAGTTTTTCGGGATTTATCTTTTGAAATTTCAGCTTAGTGGGCTCGAAATTTGCCATTTTGCAAACGAGCTCCGTATCCGAATTTTTCTTCATCGATCTCTTCCAAATGACATAAGATTGAGGTCTGAAAGTTTTGGTAATTTTTCGAGCTCATTTGCTATTTTTCTCGAATTTTCCAAATTTGCCCTTTTTTCCTCCGAAGCCTCGGTTTTACTCAAAACAAATCTGATTTCCAGATTTTTTTTTTGTGCTTTTGTTATATATTGAATTGGAGTTGGTCCCAAAACGCTCAATTTTTACGATCAACTTCCCTTCTGATTTGATTTTTCCTTTTTTCAATATCGAGAATTTCCTCGTTTTTCCGTTTTTTCTCCAATCGGCTCTTTCTTGGAGTTACTTCAAACTGAGCCTTGGGCTATCATTGTTTACTCACTCTTCATCAATTAGGGGCTTTAATTTTACCAAATCTGGCCATTTTTGCTATTTTCCCCACCAAAAACCCTAATTCTGAGTTTTCTTCCAAATTGACTTTTGTTTCAGTTTTGCTTCCAAATGGCCTCTCCATTACCCGTAGTCATTGCTTATCTTCCATTCGGAACCTCCAATTTTGACCAATTTGATCGTTTAAGCACTTTTCCCCAAATTTTTTGAACTAGGGTTTCCTTTTCACTGAATCCCTGTAACCCATCTTCCGAACTCCATATCTCTCATTGTAGACCTCAGATTATCAAAATTCTTTCACCTTGTTCAATTAAACTTTGGATCTTGATTTTGAATGAGGGTTGACTTTTTAGTGGTTGACTTTTTCTTTGGATCTTGATTTTGAATGAGGATTGACTTTTTAGTGGTTGACTTTTTGGAGTTGACTTTTTTGAGGTTGACTTTTCAAGATTGACTTTTCATGCTTGCTTTCTTAAACTAAATCTCGGAGTACCACCTGCAGGATGAGAAGAGCTTTTTTGCATTTTAAAACATCATTTTAGGAAGAAAAATACCTAATTTAGGGGTCCTGACAAAATTAGTTGTCTACAGCTGCCCCTCTTTAGCTATTGTTGAGAATCAGGAATCAAGCAAAGATAAACAAATACTAATTTTGTCCGGTTAGTGAAATCACATGTGAAGGAAATGAAAGAAAGTTTTCATTTTTTCATCATTTTTTTTTTCATTTTTTTTATTAAAAGCTGTAAATAGAAGATTTTTGTCCTTAAACCACCAAGGATTTGCTCACTGTTTAAAACTATAAAACTCTGGATATCTCCACCAGTGGTTTCGGCTATCACCACCAAAGACTTGTTCACTTTTTAAAACTATAAAACCCTGGATATCTCCACCAGAGGCTTCGGTTATCACCATCAAAGACTTGTTCACTTTTAAAACTATAAAACCTTGGATATCTCCACTAGAGGCTTTGGCTATCACCACCAAAGACTTGTTCGCTTTTAAAACTATAAAACCCTGGATATCTCCACTAGAGGTTTTGGCTATCACCACCAAAGGATTGTTCACTTTTTAAAACTTTAAAATAAATGGTGCCCGGAGGTCTTATCCATGATCTAGAAGATTGCGCCCGGAGGTCTTAAAAAATGGTGCCCGGAGGTCTTATCCCTGATTTAAATAGAAAACATTATGCTCGTAGGTCTTAAGAATGGTGCTCGGAGGTCTTATCCATGATTTAAATAGAAAATACCTCGACGATGGTCTCGGGGCTCGACTCATTTGAGAAGCAATACGAGTTCGATTTAAAAATAAAGGGAAAATACCTCGACGATGGTCTCGGGGCTTGACTCATTTGAGAAGCAGAACGAGTTCAATTTTAAAAAATAAAGGAAAATATCTCGACGATGGTCTCAGGGCTCGACTCATTTGAGAAGCAGAACGAGTTCGATTTTAAAAACAAAAGGAATACCTCAAGAATGATCCTGGATTTGATTCATTTGGAAAATAAATTTGACTTGAAAATGAAAGGAACATACCTTGACGAAGGTCTCGGGGCATGATCGTTTGAGAAGCAGTAAACGAGTTCAATTTGGGGAGCCAAAATTTTCCTGACTCCTGCAATGTTAGCTAAAT
This sequence comes from Fremontodendron californicum, assembly GCA_030761205.1. Lineage (NCBI taxonomy): Eukaryota > Viridiplantae > Streptophyta > Magnoliopsida > Malvales > Malvaceae > Fremontodendron > Fremontodendron californicum. The sequence continues at coordinate 14,891,980 of JAULJL010000027.1, forward strand.
GCAGTGATGAGAATGACATGTTTTGCAAATGCTTATATGTTTCCTAGGGATGAATGCAATCAAATGATTGTGTCATGATTTCTAATCCATGGTTTCTTTGAGGTTCACAGATCATCTGACTTCATGATGGAGTCTTCAATGTTTCACTGATGCCCCACTTGAGGAACTTTTAATCAAGTTAAATTATCAAATAGTCCCAATTTATGACTTCGCTGAAATTCACAGATTTTCTGACTTCATGACGGAGTCTCCAACACATTCACTGTTTACCATGACGAATTTTCCATCAAGATTAGCGGTTTCCAAACCTCTTCTAAGATTTAACTTTGCTCTTTAGTAATACTCTGAGATCCTTTTAATTGAAGATTTTTATGTTTACTAATCATAATTCAATTTAATAACAATCAAAATGCATATAAAAATGTATGAAAGAAGATATGAAACAAACAAATGTCATAAAAAGGATAACAAGAATTTATTGCAACAAATGTCTTAAAATGACAGAAGTGAATATCAAGGATACAAGAAAACAAGTGTAGAGTTGTAGGTTGTAGATGCTCTAGATGCGGAATATCTTGGACCCCTCCCTTTTCAATTCATCTAAAATTTCTCTTAAATGAGCAATTTACTTAGGTAATCTCTCGACTTCCGTAGTTACGTCAGACTGAGTTTTCTCCTTTCCTCTGATTGTCAGATACTTTCTCTCCATTTACACGGAGCATTGATTCAAACCTTAATCAGTACTTGAGCCGCCCTTTGCGGGTTTTCAACTCAAGTGTCCCCCATTCGATATTAAGTCGCCCTTTGCGGGTTTTCGGCTTAAACCTCTCATTTTACATTCTTTTTTCTGTTTTCATTTTTTTTGTCTTTTTTCCTTGTGTTCTACCATGCATCTGAGAATTCTAAATGCTTCTAAGGTAAAAAAATGTTAATTCAAAAGATGGGATGAATTCTGAGAAAAACCTTTCAAATCAAATATCCATGCTTGATCAAAATGGACTTTTAAAAGCACGTAATGTTGGCCAAGGTTCGGCTTTAGAAAGAAAGGTTAAATAGGCCCAAAATGTGTTTAAGGGTGATTGGATCAAGGATCATTCCTCAGGAGAATTTATTCTTGAAACATTCGTCCTTTTTTGGAATTTCTTTTTTTTTCAATATTTTTTCTTTCATTCTTGGCTTTCATTTGCCATTCTTTGATTTCACACTTTTTCGATGGCTCTTTTTTTTGCCATAATCTTTTTTTGGATTACATTTCCTCACATCTGCCCTCCAATGTAGAGGGTGATCCTTGATCAAGGTTTAAAGAAAGAAATAATTCCTAAGGCTCAAATGGGTGACTAAGGATAATTTCTTCTTAGTGAAAGGAATATGAAGTATGGCCATTCATCCTATCAAGCATGAATATTCTCATTGAAAAGCAATCCTCAGGGAGATAGATATTAGAATTTCCATTTTTATATTTGGAATCATTCGAATTTTCATGCGCACAGCATCACACTTTTCTTTTTCTTTTCTTTTTTCTTCTTCAACATAATACTTCTTCAATTCATCAGCATTCATAGGGTTTCTCAAATCATCACCGTCCATCCGTGTTAGAATCAATGCTCCTCTAGAAAAAGCTCCTTTTACCACATAGGGTCCTTCCCAATTTAGAGCCATTTTCCTCGTGGATCCTTCACTATAAAGAAAAGTTTTCTTAGTACCAACTCCTCTTCTCGGAACTGTCTGGGACGAACCTTATTGTTGTAAGCTCGAATCATCCTTTTCTGATACAACTGCCCATGACAAATTGCCTTCAATCTTTTTCTCCTCGATGAGATTCAACTATTCATAACGAGCTCTAACCTACTCTGCCTCTTCTAATCCAACCTCCATCAAAACACAAAAGTAAGGGATTTCAACCTCAATAGGTAACACTGCCTCCATTCCATATACCAAAGAAAATGGCGTAGCACCCTTAGATATGCGAGCTGAGGTACGGTATGCATGAAGAACAAAAGGCAAAATCTCATGCCAATCTTTGTATGCATATCAGTCATCTTCTCAACAATCTTCTTGATGTTCTTATTAGCTGCTTCTACTACCCTATTCATCTTCGGACGATAAGGTGCCGAATTATGATTTGTGATTTTGAACTGAGTACACACCTCCCTCATCATCTTATTGTTCAGAATGAGAGCATTGTCTGAAATGATTCTCTCTGACAATCCATTCCGGCATATGATTTCCTTCTTAACAAATTTGCATACCACCGACTTTGTTACATTTGCATAAGAAGCTGCTTCCACCCACTTTGTGAAATAGTCTATGGCCACTAAGATGAAACGGTGTCCATTTGAAGCTTTCGAAGTAATGGGCCCGATCATATCCATTTCCTACATCAAAAATGGCCATAGTGCAGTCATGACATGCAATGGTGATGGAGGCACATGAATTTTGTCTGTATATATCTGACATTTATGGCATTTCTGGGAATAACTAATGCAGTCCCCTTCTATCGTCAGCCAATAGTATCCTGCCCTCATAATCTGTTTAGCAAGCATATGACCATTGGCATGAGTTCCACATATCCCTTCGTGGACTTCTTCAATAATTCTCCGAGCTTCACCAGACCCGACACACCTCAATTGGACTTGGTATTTCCCTTTCTTGTAGAGAATCTCACCATCTAGGACAAAACCCATTGCCAATCTTCTCAGAGTCCTCTTATCATTTTCTGTTGCTTGTTCAGGATATTGTTGGCTCTTGATGTATTGCAAGATGTTGTTATACCAAGGGAGGCCATTTTCTTCTTCTTCAATACTTAGGCAGTGGGTAGGAGATTCATATTTACTCATCTTTATTGGCACAACTTCAGCCCCTTCATTCACTTTAAACATTGATTACAGAGTGGCCAAAGCATCCGCCATTCGATTTTCTTCTCGGGAGAAGTAGTTGAAACTCACTTCTTCAAATTCCTCTATCAGACTCAGTATGAGCTCTCGGTATCGGATTAACTTTGCATCTCGAGTTTCCCATTCTTAGCGTAGTTGATATATCACCAAAGCTGAATCTCCAAAAACTTCCAATGTTTTGATCTTTCTGTCTACGGCAGCACGAAGACCGATAGTACACACTTCATATTCAGCCGTATTATTTGTACAATCAAAATCCATCTGGTAGTGAAAGGATAATAATCTTCTTCTGGGGATATGAGCATTGCACCGATTTCGTGGCCAATGGCATTAGATGCACCATTAAAGTACATATTCCATATTTTCTTCTTTTTAAGGGGAATCTCATCTTCTTGCGAGACACACATCAGGTCTTTATTCGGGAAATCAAAGTTCAAAGGCTCATAATCTTCCATCGCCAGACTTGCTAAGAACTCGGCTACTGCACTGCCCTTTATAGCTTTCTGACTCACATATAAAAAATGTCGTACTCTGACAACAAAACTTGCCATCTTGTTGTTCTTCCTGACAAGGAGGGTGCTTCCAACATATACTTGATAGGATCTAACTTGGCAATCAACCACGTTGTGTGGTACAACATGTATTGTCTGAGCCTTCGAGCAGTCCAAGCTAAGGCACAACAAAGCTTTTCCACCGATGAATACTTCAGCTCATACTTTGTGAACTTCTTGCTGAGGTAATAAATCGCTTGTTCTTTCTTCTCGGTCTCATCATGCTGCTCCAAGACACAACCCATAGATCTCTCAAATACTGATAAACATAGTATCACTGGTTTCTCAGAATATGTGGCATTAATACTGGTGGGTTGGATAGATAGTGCTTAACCTTTTCAAAAGCAATTTAACACCCTTCATCCCATTCTCCTGGATCATGCTTCCGAAGTAACTTAAATATTGGATCACACTTATCGATTAACTGAGAAATAAACTGAGCAATGTAATTCAATCTTCCTAGAAAGCCTCTCACTTCTTTTTGAGTATGAGGTAGTGGCAAGTTTCGGATGGCCTTTACTTTGTCTGAATCAATTTCAATTCCCTTCTTACTGACGACAAAGCCCAAGAATTTCCCCGAAGTGACTCCAAAAGTGCACTTTGCTGGGTTTAGCTTGAGTCAAAACTTTCTTAGTCTTTCAAAAAGCTTCTTAAGATTAGCAATATGCTCATCTTCTCCTTGTGACTTTGCGATCATGTCATCAACATAGACCTCAATCCCCTTATGCATCATATCATGAAACAAAGTTACTCTGGCTCTCTGATATGTTGCCCTGGCATTATTCAATCCAAATGGCATTACCTTATAGCAAAATGTTCCCCATATCATCACGAACATGGTCTTCTCCATATCTTCAGATGCCATCTTAATTTGATTGTACCCTGAGAATCCATCTTGAAGGAAAACAATGAACTCTTTGCCGTATTATCCATCAAAGTATCGATGTGTGGCAAAGGAAAATTATCTTTAGGACTGGCCTTGTTGAGATCCCGATAATCAACACACATCCGTACTTTGCCATCCTTCTTTGGAACTGGGACAATATTCGCTACCCATTCCGGATATTTTGCCACTTCCAAGAACCTGGCATCGAATTGCTTTTTTACCTTTTCTTTTATCTTTAGCAGCATGTCAGGCCTCATTCTTCTCAATTTTTGCTGAATTGGCTTACACTCTGGTCTTAGTGGGAGCTTATGACCACAATATCAGGATCCAACCCTGGCATGTCTTGGTATGACCATGCAAATACATCGACATATTCCCGGAGCAAAGCTATCAATTCATACTTTATTGATGATGACAATGTGGTTCCAACTTTGACCTCCTTTATTTCTTCCCCATTTCCCAGATTTATCATTTCTAACGGCTCTTTATGAGGCAATACTTGCTTCTCCTCTTGTTCTATTTTCCTCAATAGATCCGGGGGCAAACCATAATCTTCGTCGACTTCGAAATCACCCGTGCAAATGGGTCTTTCAAAATCAATTTTAGAATCATTGACAGGATGATCCTCATATTCCGTATCCGTACACCTGTAAATAGGTAAGGAAGAAACAATAGGAAATTATATAGGCAATAAAAGAAAAATGAAAAGCAAAATTGAAAGAATATGGACACATTAATATGAAGAAAATGCATCGTGCTTGTTATTAATTGAATGAAGATTTTTAAACATAAGCCCGTTTACAGAAAAAAAATTCTTAATATCCTTGGGCAAAGATAATTAAGATTGTTTTCAAAGTATTACTTTGGAGTAGACTTAAAGACTATAGGCATCTCGGTCGCACTCCACTTTGTTAATCTATAACTTGGTGGACATGGTCGCACCATCCAACTTGCATCTCTATTTTCAATTCCTTCTTCGCCAGCCATACAAATCATCATGTCTTGCATCTGCTCGTCCCTGCTCATATGGAACTTTTCAAAAGCCTGTTCAATCATTACCAGCACGTCATCGAAATCCTTTTCCCCTAACAAAAAGCCAGCCGAACAGAAGCTATGAAGGATTGGTGGGAAAGTCATGGGCTCCCACTCTATATCCATACCTGAGAGACGAGCCATCCTCCTTTGTCGGTTCTTCTCAATTTGTCTCCTCTTTTCATGAGCCTTCGGGAGATATCCAAGACCAAACCGATCTTTCTTTCCAGTCACTTCGATTGCCTTGGTCATACCCTGAAGATACTTTCCCAGTCCTTTTCCTGCCCTACAACCCTTTTCGACTGTCGTTCTCACTCCCAGCCTAGTATTCTTGGACAACTTTGGCTTTGGAATTTCACGTCCTTCAGTGACGAATATGGCATTAACAAATTCCAAAGACCGGAATGAGCATTCCACAGCATCCTCATTTGGTTCTATGTAAGGGGAGTCAGTAGATGCAGAGGCTATGATATCTTCCTCTCCCGACATAGTGACCAAACGTCCTTCCATTATAAACTTCAATTTTTTATGGAGAGATGAAGGTACCGCCTTAGCAGAATGTATCCACGGCCTTCCCAATAAGCAGTTATAAGATGGGGTGATGTCCACAACCTAGAAATCCACCTTATATGTACAAGGACCTATCTCCAAAGGAACCTCAATAGTTCCCATCATTTCCCGTCGAGTTCCAACAAAAGCTCTGACCACAGTGCAACTTGGTAGCATGTAGGAAATATCAACCGACAGCTTAGACAGGGTTGCCAAGGGCATTACATTCAGTGAAGAATGGTTATCCAAGAGTACTCGTGGTAGAATAGGCCCCTTGCAAGTAGTTGTGATGTGAAGGGCTTTTATGGATCCAACACTGTTGGGTGGTATTTCATCATAACTGAAAAAGATATGATCATCGGCTGTAATATTTCCCACTAACCGGTCTAGCTTCTCTACTGATATATTATGGGCCACATATGCCTGATTCAAGATCCTTAACAAGGCATTTTTGTGTGGCTTTGAATTCAATAATAGTGAAAGAACTGAAATCCTTGTGGGCTGACGGTGTAATTGCTCTACCACACTATATTCGCTGTGCTTTATAAATTTCAAAAATTCACAAGCCTCCTTTTCACTTACCGATCTCGACTGATCCATCTCAATATGGACCGGCTCAGCTATTTTCTTTCCTTTATCAACTCCTCATTCCTTTCCCAATGGACCTTGCTCGGTGATCTCGAGGGCATAATATCTCCCACTACGCGTTAGATGCCCCACACCTGTTATGTCAGCTGCTTCCTGCTGACTGGAAATCCTGGCGTAAGCATGCTACAATCATATTTTCATGGGGCAGACTTATTCTCATTGTACGAGAAAGAAGACGGCAACTCTATGATCAACTTAGGTATGACTTCTTCAACCACCGAGGTAACCTTCTCTTTTGGCTCATCATAGTAAATAATCAAAGGTCTATCTACCCCATATCCGGTTGTATTCTCCGTAGCATCCAATTCTTCCTCTGCTTCCTCATAAAATTGGGCATTTCCCTCATCCATCATCCGTTGAACTCTGGCTAAAAAATCCCCACACTCATGTACGATGTGTCCTTTGCATCTATGGAACGGATAATAATCCTCCGTCCTGCTGGCAACCATTCTCAAACTATCTTTATCCTGAAGTATTCTCGCTGTAGACACCTAATTTTGTCCGGACCCCTAAATCAGGTACATTTTCTTTCGAAATTGATGTTTTTGAATGCTAAAAGGCTTTTCTCATCCTGCAAGTGGTACTCCGAGACTTAGTCTAAGAAAGCAGACAGAAAAAGTCAACCCCATAAAAGCCAACCTCAAAAAAGTCAACTACTAAAAAGTCAACCCACTTTCAAAATCAAGATTTGAGGTTCAATTGAAAAATGATGAAAGAATTTTGATAATCCGATGTCTACATTGAACGATATGCAGTTCGGAAGTTGGGTTACGAGATTCAATAGAAAGAAAACTCTAATTCGGGAAATTTAGGGAAAAATGCTTAAACGATCAAATTGGTCGAAATTGAAGGTCTCAAATGAAAGATAAGCACTGAATAAGGGTAATGGAGAAGCCATTTGGAAGAAAAACTTATAGAAAAGTCAATTCGGAAGAAAACTGAGGATTAGGGTTTTTTGGTAGATTTCGATGAAATTTGGAAGAATTATAGAAATGGCCCAATTCGAAAGATCTAAAGCCCTTAATTGATGAGAAATGATTAAACAAGGATAGCCCAAGGCTCAGTTTGAAGAAAATATGAAAATCGGACTTGTTTTGAGCAAAATCGGGTTTCAGATGCAAACGGGCAAAATTGGAAAATATGGGAAAAATAGCAAATGAACTCCAAAAATTCTGAAAATTTGCAAATCTCATTCTTAAATCATTTCGAAGAGATTGGAGAAAGAAAATCTTGATTCAGAGTTCGTTTGCAAAATGGCCAAATATCGGGTCTCCTATGCAGTAATTCAAGCAGATAAATCCCAGAAAAATAGCAAACGAGTTCCAAAAATTTTGAAAATTTGCAAATCTAATTTTTAAATTATTTGAAAGATATTGGCAAAAGAAAATCTCGATTCGGAGTTTGTTTGCAAAATAGCCAAATCCTGGGTCCCCTATGTAGTAATTCAAGCAGATAAATCCCGAAAAAATAGCAAATGAGCTCCAAAAATTATGAAAACTTTCAGATCACATTTTTAAATTATTTGGAAAATATTGGTGAAGAAAAATCTGGATTCGGAGCTCGTTTAAAAAATGGTAAAGTTCGGGTGCATAAAAGGGGTAATTTCAGAAATAAATCCGAAATAAATAGCAAATGGACTTGGAAAATTTTGAAAACTTCCAGAATTCAATTTTTTTTATTACGGAAGTATTGAAAAAATAAAATTCAAATTTGGAGTCCGTTTTCTATTTATTTAAGTTCGGGGGGAAAAAAGGTCTTTCACTAAGGAAACCAAAGAGGGCAAATTTGTAATTGAGGAAAATATGACAGAAGAAGGAATTGCTAGGATTTTTTTCCCTTGGTCAGCCAACATAGAGGAGAAGAAGGAAGCTTGAACAATTTAATTCCCTAGTCACTATAAAGCCACATGCTACCACTGACACCTTGCAAATGGTCCCCCCTTCATCCAATGGCATAGGTGCCTTGTAGGAAAGTTGAATACACCATCCAAAGTCCAAGTTTAGATGCCAAAATGACATTTTTATTTGTCATAAAAGAACCCTCATCTAATGGCCAAGAATGGAAGAAAAAAGATGAGCACAATTCATCCAAGGGTGAGCATCTATTCGGTTGAGCAAGGGAGTACATGGGATTATCTCTTTTCATCCAATGGCTTAGGCCATCTACAAAGGCTGAGTAAACACGTTGAGGGTTGGGTTTAATCTACAAGATGTCATTTTTATGTTGGCCTCATCCAATGACCAAGAATGGAAGAGCACAACTCATCCAAGGGTAGGCACTCAAGAGGGGCAAACAAGGGAGTGCATGGGATTGGTCCTCTTTTGCATCTAATGGCTAAGGTTACTACAAGGGATGAGTACACATCTTAAGGCTGCTATCAATTTGCAAGATGACATTTTTATGTTGTCATCAAAATATCTAAATCTAAAGGCCAAGATTGGAGGAGAAAAAGTGCAATTCCCATCCAAGGGTTAGAGGGCCATTCGGCCAAGGCTAAAGGGAGGAGGAGGATTTCATTTTTTCAGAGGTTTTTTGGCTGGAAACAGTAGCTAATTTGGCAAAGAAAAAGTTTTTGAAAGAAAGAAAAAAAAGGTTTTCAATAGAGAGCTTGAAGGTAGTCATCTCTACCAAGCTCTAGCATAGCTTTCTTCTTGATTTCCATGGTGTTTTCTTAATTTTTCTATCATGTTTTCCTACTATATTTTTCATAGAAATAAATTTTTTTAATGTTTACTTATGTTTTCATCTCTTCTTCTTCATTAAAATGGTGGAAAACATTTTTTTTCTTATGGTTTCATGCTATGGCCGAATATGGCACATTTACTTGCCTTGTTTTCTTCTTTTTTTCTTCCTTGCATGTTGTTGTGAAAAATGATTTTTACAAGGGTTTTAGAGTATTCTAAGGTTCTGATTTTTTACAAAATATGAAGCAAAAAAGGTTGAAATGGCTATATGATCTTTGCTAGACCAAGTGACCATGGTTAGAAGAGAGGCTATGCCCATTTTTACCTACCATGAAGCTCACCTTATTTTCTGTTTTACATGGTTTATTTTCTATTTTATTGAGATGGAAAGGCTTCATGATCTTGGCAAGACCAAGTTATTATGGTTAGGTGAGAGGCTATGCCCATTTGATACCAACCATGGAGCTTAACTTTCCTTGTTCTACTTACTAGTTTTGCTTGTTATTTGTTTTGCATGTCTATGTTAAATCTTCTATATATATGTTCTTTACATTATTTTCTATGCTATATTTACTTATATATTTCATTTCCATGCTTGATATTGCATCCTTGCATATTCGGCCATTGTTGTTCATATGCTCATATTGTGCATTTTTTTTCATGTATCATGTTTTACATGTTTGCATTTTCTTGGTTTTGTTTCATGACTATTCGGCAACTCCATTTTGTATGCCTTGCATGTGCATTTTCCTTTTGCTTCTTAACTTGTTTGCATCTCTATGCCATGAACTTGTACATTTTGATTTTAGTATGCCATGTGCTTATGAAAATGCTATGATAAAAATGCCATCATATTGTTCCATGACCATTCGACAATCCCATTTTTATTTGCCTTGCATGTGCATTTTCCTTTTGTTTCTTAACTTGTTTGCATTTCCATGCCATGAGCTTGTGCATTTTGATTTTAGTATGTTATATGCTATTGAAAATGTCATGACATTATGCATCTTAATATGATTTGTCATGTACTTATGTCATTTACTAAACAGGATTGCATTAGAGTCTCATGTGATCATTTGGCCTCTTCATGCATCCCTTGCCTTGTCATGCATTTGCATTTTGTTTAGGTAACATGCTTTGCATTATCATATCTTGAAATTGTGTATTAGTTGCTGTTTGTTCCAGCATTGACATTAGTTTCATGAGTCATTGTATGTTCATAGTATTGCTATGCATGTTCATTACATTTTAGGTTTAGGCCATATTGGTATTGCCATGCATATTGAGTCTTAAATCACATTGGTATTGTCATGCATTACTATGCTATTTAGGTCTTAGGTCATATTAGCATTTGCATGCATATTCATAACATATTAAGTCCAAGTCATATTTGCATTATCAAGCATTGCATGCATATTGAGTTAGGATAGCATTTATTGCCATGCAAATTCATGCTAGGCATTTAGGTTCTCTTGAATTGTCATGCATTTCCTTTACCATTTAGACCTTTAGACCATGCATTTCATACATTTTATTTTCTGTATGTTCATGCATTCCATGTCATTGCCACTTGATTTGTGACTTAGGCCAATTAATGGCTCAAAGTCATGCTCACTTGAGCATACTTGTGGAAAATTAAGGAATTGTCAAATTGATTGTTCTACCTTTGTGATTTTTTTTACTTAGCCAATTTTTGTCCAAGGTTTTTAAATGTTTATCTACTGTCCTTAGGTCTTTAGGATGATTTCCAACAATTTCTACTTTGATTTTTGAATGAATTCATCAAAAGCAAAAAATGTGTTTTGACAAAACAGTTTTTTTCACCAGTATTTGAACATCTCCAATTTTTATGGGCAATCATCTTTAATCAAAAAATTAAGCCAATTTTTTTTCGTGTAGTTTTACATGTTCTGAGTCTCCAGTATTTTTTTAGATTTTTTTGAATTTTTAAAAAAATGCTAAAAAATCGTGTGGCAAAACTGGACAGTAGAGGTAGATTTGAGATTAAAAGAGGAATAATGGTTGAATTTGGCTAAGGCATTTAGAGGGGGTTGTGTAGGAGATTTAGCTACTGTCTTAGGGTAGTTTCTAAGCCTTTTTAAACTTTAAAAATGCTTTTATAAATCTCGGGTTAAGGATGGTTAAGTCCAGGATTTTAAACTTAGGAAATTAGAACCATTTTTTAAAAGGGTTTGGTAAGGGTTTTAATTTTTATTCAAGTTTTCCTCAAAATTGTTTTCAAACAATCACAAAGTTTTATTTTTTTTAGAAAATCTAATTTGACATATTTTCCTAAGGTAACCGGATATCTATTTTAGATATACGGATTTTTTTATTTAGAGGAAAAAAATACATTTTCATGCATTGCATTTTCCATGTTCATGCATTTTATTTAAATGTGTGATTTTTGCTATGATATTTTTCATGGTATTATTATTATTCTAATTCACATTTTATGCCATATGATTTTGAATGTTTCATGATATCCTATGCTTTTTATTTAGTTATTTTTGTCATATTGTTTAGCATATACTATGTTCATGCATTAGTACTTTTATTTTCATTTTCATGCATATTATATGTTAGCATTATTTTAATTTCATGTCATTTCTTGTCATTTAGATCATATTCCATGTCATTTAAGTTATTTTATTTATAACATGCCATGTCATTTAAAATATGCCATATCATTTAAAATTGCCATGTCATTTGAATTATTTTATCTCATGCAGAATATACCATGATACTTAGGATTTTTCATTTTACCTAGAATATACCATGTCATTTAAATTATTCATATCATTTAGGTTGCATTATATTATCTAGACTTTGTCATGTCATTTTATTTATGTCATACATGTTCATGTTCGTATTTTTAAATGTTTTGAAAAACATAATGATTTTCAATAAAAATAATGATATTCCCGAGTTAAAATAATTCATGAGTTCTCTACCGAGTTTGCTGGAGGGAATATCATCAATTATCATTAATAAAGGAATATCTTTCTTTCAAAAAACGAGAATGATTCGGAAAGTTTTCCAAATGAATAATTTTTTTTTATATTTTGTCGATTTTGTCGGGGAATGTAGGAAAATTTTGAATTAATAAATTCCGGATCATTTTCAATTAAAAATGGAATTATTTTTCTTAAAATTGGGAATTAACTTGAAATACTAAATTAAAACCGACTTCTTTTTTTTTTTTTTATCGAGACTTGAAATAACACACGATTAATAAGGTACTGTTTTATAAGGGCGTTGTGGGGGTGCTAATCCTTCCCCGTACGTAACCGACTCCCAAACCCGTTTCTTTGATTTCTCTGGTTTATAACGCAGACTTGAAATTGGTTTTAAAAATGTTGTAATTATTTTTAAAATGTTTTATAAAACCGGTTTTAATAGGTAGCCGATCACACCTAGCTAAAAAAGATTGGTGGCGACTCCATGTCTTTTTACGAGGCCGTTTTCATACCCTCGACTATTTATTTTATTTCTAGAGGAATTAAGTCGTCCTTTTCTCTGCTTCTGTTTCCGTCCTTACTCGAACGGGTCCCCCACGATCGGGATCACATATCGACACCTTCATTTTTCTAATAGAAATTAAGTCGAGTTTTCCTTGTTTTTTTAATTTCACGCCTAACGAATAATAAAGTCTTGCGATGAGACCTTGTTATAGTTGTTATTTTTTTTAGGTTGCGACACCCGCTTTAACCATTTCAAACCACATCTTTACCATTGGAGTCTTAACCTCACTGATATGTCTTTTCACCCTACCAACTTCCCCTATTAATACTGCATTCACCTTGACTTCAGTATGATTGGGCAATGGATTACCCGCTACATTAGGCCCGTTCCTTGATCCGAATTTTACAACCCCAGTGTTGATCAAATTTTGGACCTTCCTCTTAAAGGCAATGCAATCCTCGGTTGAATGCCCTTGAATCGTCACGTGATACTCGCAGTTAGCATTTACATTATACCACTTGGGCTATGGTGGTGACAGGGGTTTAAGGTATACGGGTACAACAAGCTGACCTTGCAATAGTTTGGGGTATAATTCACCATAAGTACTAGGAATGGGATCAAATTGGGGTTTTTGATTGTTCCTTGGTGATCGTTGGTCATTGCGCATGACACCCTGAGTATTCGGGACAGTGTTTTGGGGAAGGGTTATTTGGGGGGATACGCCAGTTGGGTATGGCTGTTGCGGTATGTTGGTATAAGGGAATGAGTTTTGAGTAAGGTGGTTCATAGCGGGGTAGTAAGGATTGTACACCGGGTAAGATGTGTAGGGTGTAGGAGGTGTATAGGGTCTAAGGAAGTATAGGGTGTAGGAGGTGTATAGTGATAATGGTTATAGCTAACTACGTGAGTTTCTCCCTCCTTCTTTTTAGCATTGCTTTCTTTGGAGTTGAAGATTCTCCACCTTCCATCTTGCCACTCTTAATGGCAGTTTCTATCATTTCGCCAGATATAACCATATTCGCAAAATTCTTAGTGGCACTCCCTACCAATTTGTCATAGTACGGTACCTATAAAGTGTTAATGAAAAGCACCGTTTGCTGGTCAGAGGAGGTTGCACTTGAGTGGCCAAGTCTCTCCATCTTTGAGAGTACTCCTTAAAACTCTCAGTAGTTTTCTTTTCCATATTCTGCAGCGAAACCTATCAGGTATCATATCAGATACATGCTTAAAATGTTCCATGAAGGCCCTGGCCAGATCCATCCAAGAACGGATCTTAGTCTGGGTCAATTGATTGTACCAGCGGGTTGCAGAACCTGTTAAACTATCCTAGAAGCAGTGGATGAGCAACTTTTCATCGTCATCATGTCCTATTATCTTTCAGCAGTACATGGTTAGGAGTGTTGATGGGTTGATGGTCCTATTATATTTCTCAAAGTCTGGTACTTTGAATTTAGGAGGAATTACCAAGCCATGTACCAGACTCATCTCCTTGGCATCTAGACTGCCAAATAATTATGCCCCCTCTATCGCCCAGCCTCTTTTCCAAAAGCTGATATTTTTTCTAAGACTGTGCAGATTCAATCTCCTTTAGTTCAGCCATCTTTGCCTTCTCCTTCTCAGCAAGCTCCTCAAAGTCCGGAACATCAAAAACATCAACTGGGTCAGCCCCAATGTTAACCTTTCCGAGAGCAAAATTATGTGCTTCAGGCATCGGTTGAATATAAACATGGGATGCTGCCCCTGTTGAAATCTCATTTCTCGCATTCTGGGATATTTGGCCATTCAGCTGCACAACTTCAGGTCGGCCCTCCTGATTCACTGCCCCTTTGCATGTAACTGAATTCTCCCCCGGCCCTTTCTGCCTCATCATGGCGTTCATCATTTCCATGAGCTTGGCCATTTGTTCTCTTGATTCCTCCTGAGACTTAGTCAGTTGCTCTTGCAGTTCCCTCTAAACCCGTTCCATCCTTTCAATATGGGCAAGCTGGTTATTCTCCATAACTCTGGCTTGAGATCTAGTGTTATAACGATGCCGAAAATCCGGTTCTTTCGGAGTGCGCCCAATTTTACCTTTAAGTTTTAAAAACCATGAATTAGAATTTATTGACACATTCATTATATTTTATTATAATTTAATGAATGAATGACTAAATGTGAATGGATGAATAAATGAAATGAATAAACAAATAATTAAGTACATGAATATGAATAAATATAAAGAATGAATAAATGAATGATTATAAATATGAAAAAATATATGAATGAACAAACAAATATAGGAAAAAATAAATGAATGATAAAAATATGAATGCATTTGAAAGTATTGGCCCCGAATAATTCCAACCAAATGGTCTTTCATTGATTTTTGAATTAAATACATCAAAGATATAACATGATCACTACCTAAAGAAATAAAAAAGTTTGCCCATCTATCTCAAAGTGTCATTACAAAGTGCCAGTCCTAGAATAACCCCCTCGGATCTTGGACTTTCTTTCACAGTCCCTTTTGAAATGCCTTGCCTTTCAATCTGGCCCGTACTTGTTCACTCTCCAACTTGCCCCTTGATATATCAGCAGAAACAGCACTGTGTGAGCTTTCCCTAGATTGCTTCCCTTGCTCAAGTTTTTCGGCTCGAGCTTCTTCATGCTTTGGTCTCTCTTTCCAATAACTATTCTCTTTCCTGTGGTTTTTGACTTCTTGCTTCCATACCCCGAAAGTCTTAATGGTCCCTTCAAATTTGAGCTCGAAACAGAACCTTTTTATTTTCCAGGTGTAATTCCTTGAGATCGCCCCTGACAATGTCCCTTTCTCTCTTGACCTTTTCCATTTCTCTTTCCTGAGTTGATTCTCTATTTTTAAGGTCCTCAATCTTTTCTTGAAATCAGGAAATCTCTTTGCTCATTTGGGCCTTTTCTTTTCTAAATTTTGACCTTGCAATTTCTAACTCCGATGGTGCTTCCTTTGGTGAAGGATTCATGAATTGAACTTCTTCCCCATTAGATGCCAATAATCTATCATTAACCCTTATTTCTCTCCATACCAGATAGTCGGGTGTAACAATGTCGGCATATCGAGCTACCTTTATCCGATGAGTCTTTTTCTATGCTTCAATTATTTCCCGTACCTTTCCTGAGTACCCCTCTTCTCCGTAGGTGACCTCTAATAAACCCAGTCCATGAGTCGCGGGTGTAAATTGTCGAGATTCGACCTGTCTTTGCACCAACAGAGGTGCGTAACTCACGGCTCCCCAAATCCCAAGTACTGGAACCCCTGGCTTGTTCCATATTTGTACAAAATTAGCATAGGAATCATCCACGTAGCTCTCCAAGTTACCATTTCTCCTTTAAGGTTCGGTTGATCCATTGCTCTTCATTTCTATCTTTGGGCCAATCTATTTTAAGGAACTCACTGATCGGTACAAGGGATTTCAAGTATGGTTTGAAAGAAACATCCTCCCTTTTCCAGAAATGATTCTGAATCCATACATAGAGGAGTTGCACAAATCCCCTAAATCTCCCTTTTCTTGATCACTTGCAAAAATTGAAAGACCGTATTGTTTCTACTAAGATTGTTGGAGACGGATCTATCTTCTGTCTTAACCTCTCAGAAAGGTCAACTATGGCTAACTCGACACGTCCTAGTGTCCCCGGGAAGATAACCAAACCATATATAGCTAAGGCAAAGATATCCCTAGCGATCCCTCTATTCGAATGGCCTCGGATCAAAGATTAGAGGGCATCCCAAGGGATATAATCACTTTTCCCGTTCTTAATCACATGAGCATCGACCCACTTGCTGTCCATTCCCACAATCTTAGCTAACTTCTTTTTAAACCCTAATGTCTTCGAATCCTTCAAAAAAATCTAATCCGGAATGGTATCCTCAATACGCAACAAAGCCGAATATTCCTATATGGTCGGTGTCATATCTTCTTTGTTGAAAGTGAAGCATCGATAAGCAGGATTCCAAAAATGTATCATAACCCGAATCAACTCACTATCAATTCTAACGGGTATCAACAATGCTATGTCTACATATATCTGAGTGAAAGTTCTCTTTTCTGACATATCCCATTGTTTCCAAATATCTATCAACCCTCGAGATTATGTTGCCGACAATATAACTCTACCCGTTCTGGCAATACTGATATATATCCCTCCTTTAAACAATCCCCGATTCTTCGCTGATCTGATTTCGAACGCTCTCGTACCACTACATGCTATTCCAATATCGAAGTAACCTGACCCTCTATGAAAGCCCTTTTGGTTGAAGATTATCCTGAGACCAATAACTTTCCTTATGCATTATGATGACAAAAAAATGCATGAAAAAAGAAACAAGTCAGTAAAGGTGAAGAAATCAAATAATAACAAATAATATAAAGTAAACAGATGTCCCAATGAAAATTTGGCATTTCGACGCCTTTGGGACGGAGTATTGAACTTATTACGGGCAAAACGATGTGCGTTCATCATCGCCCGATTTGCAAAACTTACTTGGGATGTAAAATAGGTAACAAAAGGTTAGAAATGTCCTTCCATGTGTTCCTAACTCCGGTATATCTA
Organism: Fremontodendron californicum; assembly: GCA_030761205.1. Taxonomy (NCBI): domain Eukaryota; kingdom Viridiplantae; phylum Streptophyta; class Magnoliopsida; order Malvales; family Malvaceae; genus Fremontodendron; species Fremontodendron californicum. Next base: position 14,909,255 of record JAULJL010000027.1, read on the forward strand.
TCAAAAATTCGGCAGAGCTTCACCTATGTTGGCTCTACGGTTCACTATATGTGGGTGAATGAAGTTCTAAAAGGCCCCGAATTGTTCCTCGCTGTCGCCTGTGAAGGCTAGTAAGGCACCCCGATAAAAACGGGTTCAATTCGTTAGAGTATATTTCCCTAGCCCATGCAGAGGATCATCACGGAGCTTAGTTAATTTATACTCCGAAAGTATTTTGCTAGCCCATGCGAAGGATCATCACGGGAGCGTAGCTACTTTACTTCCACTTAAAGGGACGAAACTCGGGTATATAGCTCATATTATGCAAATGCAAGTGAACTGTGTGAGGAAGAACAACAAACCTTTCACCACATATTCTACAACCCTTATTCTAAATGCCTCAATAAAATTAAACCATGTAAAGCATCAATTAAGCAATAAAAAAATGCAACAAAATAACCAGAGAACAATAATAATATGCATGCACATGAACATGGACATATTAAAAAATATTTTATTATTTTCAAAATTCTCTGTGTTATTGAAAAATGTGGGAATTAAAATTAAATACCGAATAAAAACCAACAAAATCGAGACTTTGATAAAACATGATAATTCTAGGCCCGACTCTCTAAATTTCCCTAGTGGAGTCGCCAAGCTGTCGCAACCTTAAAAAATAACAAGTCTCATCTCGAGACTTTTACTCGTTAAGTGTGACATTGAGAAAAATAGAGGAAAAGACGACTTAATTCCTCTTGAAATAAAATGAGGGTTCAAAGACAACCTCGAAAAAGAAATGGAGTCGCCACCAATCTTTTTGGGCTAGGTGTGATCGGTCACCTATTAAAACCGGTTTTGTAAAACATTTTAAAACTAATTAAAATATTTTTTAAAACAAATTTCAAAGTCTACATTTTAAACCAAAGAAATCAAAGAATGATTAGCACCCCCACAACGCCCGTATAAATCAATACCTTATTAATCGTGTGTTATCTCAAGTCTCGGTAAAAAGTCGGTTTTAGATTTGGCATTTCAAAATAATTTCCAATTTAAATAATTCCATTTTTAATTGAAATTGATTTGGAATTTATTAATTCAAAATTTTCCAACATTTCTTGACAAACTCAGTAAAATATAGAAATTTTTATTTATTTGGAAAATCTAGGAATCATTCTCGTTTTTGAAAGAAAGATATTCCTTTATTAATGATAATTGATGATATCCTCTCCAGCAAACCCGGAAAAAGAACTCATGAATTATTTTAACTCAAGAATATCTTTATTTTTATTGAAAAAATCATTATCTTTTTTTAAAACATTTTAAGAAGATGAATATGAACATGTGTGACATAATAAAGATGACATAGCAAAATCTAAATTATATAATATAACCTAGATGACATGATATAATATAAGTGACATAGTATATTCTAAATGACATAATATAATCTAAGTAACATAGTATATTCTAAATGACATGGTATAACCTAAGTGACATGGTATATTCTAAATGACATGGTATAACCTAAGTGACATAGTATATTCTAAATGATTTTGTATATTCTAAATGACATAGCAATATAATTAATAACATGAAATGATATGAAATATAAAATAATATTATCATTAAATATGCATGAAAATAAAAATAACAAAGCATGAACATAGTAAATCCTAAAAGATGTGACAAGAATAAATGACTAAGCAAAAACCATAGGATAACATAGAATATTCACAATCATATAACAAACAATATAACACCATAAAATATAAATAAAAATAATAGCATTATCATAGAAATATTCATAACAAAAATCATATATTATACAATATGCATGAACATGGAAAATGCAATGCATGAAAGTGTATTTTTTCCTTTAAATAAAGAAATTCGTATATCTAAAAGATATCTGACTACCTTAGGAAAAGACATCAAATTAAAATTTATAAAATAAAAAACACTTTGTGATTGGTTTGAAAACAATTTTGAAAAATTTTGATGAAAAATAACACCATGATCGAAACCCCCTTTGAAAAAGGCTTTATTTCCTAACTTTGAAAACCCGGACTTGACCACCCTTGACCCGAGTTTTATAAAATCATTTTTTAGGATTAAAATGGTTTATAAATCAACCTAGAATAGTAACTAAGGTTCTAAATTAGCCCTCTCCTAATGCCTTAACCAAAACAGAAAATTATTTTCCCCTTGAAATCAAATCTGACTCTACTGGCCAGTTTTAAAACATGATTTGTTTTACCTACTTCTAAAATTTCAAAAAAATCTGAAAAAATTACGGGAGACTCAGAACATGTCAAACTCTATGGGAAAAACTGTCTTAATTTTTAGACTAAGGATGACCTACCAGAAAAATCACAAAAGTCAGAACACTGGGTGAAAAATTGTTTAGCCAAAAAACAATTTTAAGCTTTTGATAAAATCATTCAAAAATCAAAACAAAAATATTGGAGACTCCTCTAGGGACCTATAAACAGTAGCAAAAATTTCTAAAATTTGGACAAAGATTGCCTAATGAAAAAAAATCACAAAGGTAGAAATTCCAACTTGACAACTTCTTAATTTTCCACAAGCATGCTCATGTGAGCTTGGCTTTGAGCCATTGATTGGCTTAAGTCAAAAATCAAGTGGTATGATATGAAATGCATGAACGAACAACAAGTTAAATGCATGATCTAAGGCCTAAATGACATAGAAAATGCAAGGCATAAACAATGACCTAATACCTAACATGAACTTGTGCATGACAATTAATGCAACCTAGACCTAATATGCATGAAATGCATGGCAATCAAATGTGACCTAGACCTAATGAAAATGCATGGCAATAACACAAACACATGGCATAGTAAATATAATACACAATATCAAGGCATAGAAATGCAAGCATGTCAACTAACAAGATGAAAATGCACACAGAATGCAAGAAATCATGGGGTAGCCGAATGGACATAACAATATGTAAGGAAATTCTAGCATGGCATTAACACGAACACATGGCATAGTATATACAAGACTTAAAAGGAAAACATGTTAGATCAAACAAACATGATGCATAGGCAAGGATATAGCTAGGCAAATACACAAACACTTAGTATGGCAAAAACAGAAAGCATGGTCAACTTAACATGGTGAAAACAGAAAATTAAAAACGGCAAACAAAGTATGGAGACATGAAAATGCAATGATAAAATCAGCAAAAATAAAAGGTAAGTAAAGAAGGTTAAAAAACAAACTCCATATCTTGATTATTTTTAAAAGTTAGAACATTAAAACAAGGTAGAACATCATGACCAACATGGAAAATAGATCAAACACAAACCATGCATAAACATAGGTACCATTCGGCCATCATAGAAAATTGGAGAAAAAAATTTGTTTTTGATTTTTCCTTAAAAACATAAGATAGGAGAATTCAAAAGAAGTTTAAAAACCTTTATTTCTCAACCAAAAATAACAAAAAATAACAAAATCTCAAAGAAAATCAACAAGTTAAGCATGGAAAAGGAAAGAAAATGCAAGAGTTAGGTGCCTTTAGGCTACCTTCAAAAGCTATTTTTCAAGCCTTTCTTCTTTTCTAAACTTTCTTTGCTTTTCAAAACTTAGCTATTTGCTCCCAAATGAAAATATATCAGCCAAAAAGTCCTTTCCAAAATGAAAAACCTCTCCCACCTTAAGGTAGTTGAATAGACACATTTGGTATAGGATGTTGTCATTTATTTTCTAGCCAATTTGATCCAAAGGTCACTAATCCAAGATACTTAAAATGTGAAATTACCACCCTTAGATTAAGTGATCAGCCCCTCTCAAATATAGCTGTTCAAAAATATGTAGCCATCATGTTGACATCCTTCCTCTTCATGCATTGGACCAGGTGGCACAATTACAAAGGCTTGATAAAAAAAAAAATAACTACCTTACTATCCAATTTTGGCCTTTGGATACAAGAACTCAGCAAAAATCATCCTCCCCTTAGGGTTGGCCGGCTGACCTTTCACGTTCCAGCCCGATCTCTATTTTTTTTTATTTGCAAGAAAGGCCATATTCGATTTCTTCTATAAAATTATCCTTTTAGCCCTCGATCCTAATTAAATAGCAAATGGATTCCAAATCCAAATTTTCTTTTTTCAATACTTCCTAAATAATATAAAATTGAATTCTGGAAGTTTTCATAATTTTTCGAGCCCATTTGCTATTTTTCCTAGATTTTCTTTCCAAAATTACCTTTAGTGCACCCGAACTTTTATCATTTTTCAAACGAGCTCCGATTCTGGATTTTTCTTCACCAATCTCTTCCAAATAATTTAAAATTGAGATTTGGAAGTTTTCATAATTTTTCGAGCTCATTTGCTATTTTTTCGGGATTTATCTTTTGGAATTTCAACTTAGTGGGCCCGAAATTTGCCATTTTGCAAACGAGCTCCGAATCCGGATTTTTCTTCGCTAATCTCTTCAAATAATTTAAAATTGAGATCTGGAAGTTTTGGTAATTTTTCAAGCTCATTTGCTAATTTTTCGGGATTTATCTTCTAAAATTTAAGCTTAGTGGGACCGAAATTTTCCATTTTGCAAACGAGCTCCGAATCCGGATTTTTCTTCGCCGATATCTTCCAAATGACATAAGATTGAGATATGGAAGTTTTGGTAATTTTCTGAGCTCATTTGCTAGTTTTTCGAATTTTCCAAATTTGCCCTTTTACCTCCGAACCTCGGTTTTACTCAAAACAAATCTGATTTCCAGATTTTCTTTTTCTGTGCCTTTGTTATATATTGAATTGGATTTGGTCCGAAAATGCCCAATTTTTACGATAAACTTCCCTTCCAATTTGATTTTTCCTTTTTTCAATATTGAGAATTTTCTCGTTTTTCCATTTTTCTTCCAATCGGCTCTTTTCTTGGAATTACTTCAAACTGATCCTTGGGCTATCCTTGTTTACTCACTTCTTATCAATTAGGGACTTTAATTTTACCGAATCGGGCCATTTTTGCAATTTTTCCCAATTTTGCCAAAATCCACCAAAAACCCTAATTCTCGGTTTTCTTCCAAATTGATTTTTCCTTCAGTTTTGCTTCCAAATGGCCTCTCCATTACCTGTAGTCATTGCTTATCTTCCATTCGGAACCTCTAATTTCGACCAATTTGATCGTTTAAGCACTTTTTTCCAAATTTTCCAAACTAGGGTTTCCTTTTCATTGAATCTCCGTAACCCATCTTCCGGACTCCATATCTCTCGTCGTAGACCTCGGATGATCAAAATTCTTTTACCATTGTTCAATTAAACTTTGGATCTTGATTTTGAATGAGGGTTGACTTTTTAGTGATTGACTTTTTAGAGTTGACTTTTTTAGGGTTGACTTTTTCATTGACATTTTATGCTTGCTTTCTTAAACTAAATCTCGGAATACCGGATGAAAAGAGCTTTTCTGCATTCTAAAACATCATTTTAGGAAGAAAAATACCTAATTTAGGGGTCCGGACAAAATTAGGTGTGTACATTCACCTTAGATGCTGTCCAAAATTTCCAGCAAGCTTGTGAAACGTTTCCACACTCATGCTCGAATTTTTTAAGGCACGAGAACACCTATAAAACAGTCCAAAAATTTTCAGCATTGTAGTAACACCGTTTTAGGCCCGAAAATGATTTTGTTTAAATCGTTTTAACCCAAATATTTTTAGAAACTTCAATGGCAATACATAAACATAATTTTCAAAATTAAAAACACCCAGAAAAACATTTTTATACAGCCCAAATCAACCCCCAAGATCGGAGTCAAAACAAATGTTTTAGACCTCAAAACTGGGTTTTACTTAGACATGCTATGGCTTTATTCGGGTTGATTAAAACAATTTTAATCTACCATTTAAATATTTTTACACATGATTAAAGTGAACATACAACTGCTGTCCAGATTTACAGATTTAATGAAAACCAAATTTTCAAAAAATCAAGTGAACCGAAAACGCAAAAAAATCAATACACAAAACAACAACTTGTTAATCATCAATAATCGACATGCACAAACCTCACATAATCGACAAAACCTGGCTCTACTACCACTGTTGGTAAACCCGGGCTCATGCTTATACAAAAATATAAGAATATGCGCAGTGGAATTAAAACATAGAAACATCCGGATTACCTCAGGATCACTAGATTGTGATTTACATGGGTTTAGCGGCAATTAAAATTTAAAACATTAAATCACCCATATAATTTAGTGTTCATACCTACTCCAGATATCGTAATCCCAAGTGTGTCATTCCAAACATGAATGCAGTAACTGATTGGTCTACTCACAATCTCATAGAAGTCACAAGCAACTCAAGTGTGTTGCTTCTAACGTTGATCCATATAAACGGCTGTTGGAACCTTTACAAGGTTCGAGGATTCGCCTGTGCTAGCAGGCTGATCTCTTGATCAAAATCAAAAGGTTATCTCTCCTTTGATTTTCTCAAAACTGAAACTGAGCAAGAACAATTCTTTTCGATTTACCAAAGAAAACCACAAAAAGGAAAGAGAGGGAGGAGGTTCGGCAAAAACACTTTCTTGCCTTGGCCGATTAAAGTTTCTCACTAGCAAATAAATCATATTTATTTCTTTTATGAAAAACTCACTCAAAAGCCATTAACAACAAAACAAAAATTCTCACTTTTGTCTTTAGCGTTGAAACCCAAAATTCATGAATCATATTCATGCACCTTTTTGTATTCAAGACTAAAAACCTCAAGAATTCTTTCTTGTCATCTCGTAGACCACTAGGAAAGCCAAAATTGAGTTGCGGCTGCTCTCTATATTTTTTTAGCCAAATTCACCTTTTTTTTATTTTTTATTTTACCCTAGTTAGGATAAAAAGCATTACTAGACTCCTACCTATTTTATGCGGCTAATCTAATATCTATTTTAACTATCACCGAATTAGGGAAAGTTCAGAATCCTTGCCCCATTCTTTTGGCGTCAACTAAAACATAAATAAAGAATCCATTTATTTCTTTCAGCATAACACTAAAACCTAAAAATAGTGAACACCTATTTTCTCTCTTTTAGTGTTACACAAAAATGAAATAATGAATACATTTATTTCTTTTAGTGTTATTTCCAAAAGTGAAGAATTATTTCTACTTTACAATCCCTTGGCCGAACACTACTATTGGGATAAGGTAATGGGAGTTTTAATTGCGTTAAAACATCTTATTAAAGAATAACTCTTACTCTTTAAATCACCAAGTATCGGTCAACTACTAACTCTTAGCATGCTTGGCTGAATACACCCCTTAGAGTGTCTAGGTTCGTTTTAGTTAAATTTGAGTTGGTAGAATTTAATTCGTAATCGAATTCTTCAAATATGAGAAACTTTTTCTCACTTCGTACAATTCAAATTTATTGACCAAGATAACTTACTACAGACTACAATTAGACATTGTCAACTTAAGACAAGCTAATTCACACTGTCATGTTAAGACATCTATATATTTGGATTTCATAAATCCAAATTATGTCTTAACCTGACTTAATTGAATCTTATTCAATTAGTTCCTCCATATTGACCTTTTATTCAATTAAGTCTTACTTAATCAAATATCAAGTTTAATCAAACAATTTCGTCCTATTGTGTGTGACTCATTAGGTTCTCAACATGTTGGCAATGTGTATAAATTAATCTCATTAATTTAAACCCATAGATCAAGAGCGGGATCTAGCAACCCAGCATGACCACCTAAATGTTGAAAATTCAATGTGACCTCATTGAAACCTTTCAGTAACCAGCCTATCAGTGTAATACGGTCCTTTCACCTGATATCTCGGATAGCCCATGAGCATGGTGTAATGTCTACTCATGTTCAATCCATATTAGTTCTTGCAGCTTATGGTTAACCTTATGAATTTAGAGAAACGATTTTTCCTAAATCCATCATGCTTTAGCCAAAGACTTTATCAAGTTAACCGAAGCCAAGAACAGATGAGATATGTCTCCGATGTCACTTGGAGTGGTGAATCCTCTCTAGATCACTCATCCATCTACGTATGGTTCATGTCATACCCAAAAACATTCAACCATAAGCATCCCTTTTTGGGACTCGTTCGTGATGGAATCAAAGTATGACACTCTCCATACAAGATGACCTGGTATCACAAGTCCGAGGACTAATTTACACAACTGGCACGTGAGAACATTTCCACAGACACTTGAATGACAATACCAAATGGAGTTCTCACACAGGCCATGTTCAGTGAACTTGTTCAACAGACAAGCACCTATTTGTTATCCTTGTATCCCTCATACTTCAACCTATGAGATCGGTTGCTTACTTCATATGTAAGAAGACTTAACATATACTAGTCTTTGAGCATTGTCAATGCCCCGTCTTGACAATACGATGACCAAGAACGGTTTGAGGAACAAGGCTTTGATGCATAAGGATCTCACAATTATAACTCTTTATAATTCCTTTGCAAGGCCATTATGTTCCATGGACTTCATCCGATTAGTACTTAATAACTCTTTATTGTCGTACTAACATGAAGGAAAACCTTGTATTACTAAGGTATAGTGATTGGTTTGCTTTATTAACTGTATATCGCAAGCCTAATTTGATTGGCTCTAGGGCATATAGCAACACTATCATTTGGCCAAAAAGAGGAAAAAGAGGGGAAAAAAAAAGAAAAGGAAATGAAATAAAATGAAGAGAGAAAAAAGAGGAAAAGTTTGGGAGTTTTTCTTGGAAAGCTTAGCTAAGTAGCTTACATTCTCTTCTTTTTCATTATTTTTTGTTTCTTTTTCTTCTTTATGTTCTTATTTTTACTTTCTTAAAACTTTGAATATTTTAAAAAGGTATTTTCAAAAAGCTTTTTTTCTTCCTCCTATTTTCTAAAGAAATAAAAGTTTGCAAAAATGTTTTCTTCCTCTTTTATAAGTGGCTCAACTTTTTGATCTTTTGGCTATGTTGTTATTTTCTCTCTCATTTATGTTGGCTATGGTTTATTGTGGTTATATGATGATTTCTTTTTGGTTTCCTTTTTTTGAAAATGAAGAAGTTATGAGCTTGATGATCTTAGATTTTTCTAAGTGATAATTGAGCCGAATTAACCATCCATGTGGAAAACTTTGAGCCAACTTCTTGTTATTCTTATCAATGACCTATTGTTTATATTTTGCTATCTTTGTTTGCATATTGTTGACTATGGTTTAGTGTGGAGCATTCTTGATGTTGCATATTTTTCTTCTCTTGGAAAAGTGGTTATGAGCTTGATGATCTTAGATTTTCTTTAAGTGATGGTTAGGCCGGATTAACCATCCTTGAGGCCAACCTTGAGCCTACCACTTTGTTTGCATTAAAACATGTTTTTAAAATGACTTCCAATTGATTTTGGTTAGGATTAATCAATAGTCCATAGCCAAAGTCTTGTTTTTCAAAATGTTGAGAAATGTTTTAAAGGTTGGATATGGAGATTGTGGGCAACATGAGTCAAATGCATTTTTTGCAAAATGAAAAATTGTTTTGATGCCATTAAAAACACCATTGGCCGAAACCTACTTGGGTAATTTCTAAGGTAATTTTGTTGGTTTTCCAAGGTTTATAAATGGTGCTTTGAGAAATTCGGACTTTGAAAGTTAAGATGAGCTTTAAAACGAGTCAAGGTTTGAATTTTACATTGGAGGGGGTTGGCCGAAACATGTAGGGGCTGTTTCAAAGTTTTTTTTTGTTTTTACATCTTACAAAACAAGGTCTTGATAAAATAAGCTTTGGGTAGTTAAAACGAGCTTCAAAAACAAATTAAAACTTGGATTTCTACTCTAGGGGGATTGGGTCACTTTGTTTCTTACTTTAAAATTTTGCATTTTTTAATTTGTTTTGGTTTCAAATATTGCATTAAGATTAATCGGGGGCCTTTGGATGTCCAAACAATGGCATTCGAATGCCTTTTTTCATTTTCAAGTTAATTAACCTAAACTTGCTTCGAGGCTATTCAAATACCTTTTCCATAAGTACTCGGGATGTTCCCTTTAATCCAAACAAAAATTCATGCTCAAAAATCCATTTTTTTTAAAATCAAATTTAAGTTTCTTTCAAAGGTATTAGGATATCTCTATGGGTATTCGGATGCCCTCTTTTTAAAAGAGAAACACATTTCGATAATGGTCTCATTTTCATGCATTTCATACTTTAAGAAGAAAATGTTTTTTTCTAAATTTGTCATAAAACGTGCTTTCTCGGTTTCATAAACATTTGGCGAGAATACTTTCTTAGTCTTTGCCGGGTTTGCCGAGGAGGTTAGGAAGTTCTTCAAACGCACGTATTTATAAAATTGTGAAGTATGGTTTTCGTTTTTCCCGGAATTATATACGTGTTAAACGAAAGAATGTTTTTCTAAGCTTTGCCTGGGAGTTTGGTTAAATTTTTTGACGTTTGTCATTTATGTAATTTCAAATAAAAATTCATGAAAAAAAGATTTTCAAATTATGATTGTATGCATATTTTTGTGTATGATATTTAATTATTGTCCATGTCATGACCTTGATTATGTCATTTAATAATTATCGTGCATATTTCTTGTTTATGTTAATTTATAATTATTGCTTATAGTATGTTCTTAATTATGTCATTTGATGATCATATTAATTATGCCATGTGATAATTAGTGTTCATATTACTTCACTTATGTCGCATATTAATATTTATTTTCCATATTCATGTTTATTTAAATGAATTTTAATGCATATAAATACGTTTTAATAATAAACGAGGCAATATTCTCGAGTTAAAATAATTCATGAGTTCTCTGCTGGGTCTGCCGGGGAGGATTTCATCAATTATCATTAACAATGGAACATCCTTTTAAAGGAAAAGAGAATTATACGGAGGATTTAAAAATAAAGAAAATTTCTATATTTTACTGGGTTTGCCGGGGAATATAGAAAATTTTATGATAATTAATTTTGTATCATTCTCAAAATAATATGATTGTTTTTAAAGAGAATTATTTTAAAATACCGATATCCAAAATCAACTTTTACCAAGACTTAAGATAACACATAATTAATAAGGTATCGTTTTATACGGGCATTGTGGGGGTGCGAATACCTTCCCCACACGTAGCCGATTCCTGAACCCGCATTTTGATTTTCTTTAGTTTAACATGGATCTTAAAATTGGTATTTCAAAAAAAAAAATTAATTAATTTTAAAATTTTTACGAAAATCGATTTTAATAGGTGACCAATCACACCTAGCAAAAAAGATCGGTGACGATTCCGTTTTTCGAGGATTTTCAAAATCCAAAATTATTTACGAAGATCTATTATCTTTTCCACCCACCCAATGTCTTAGCGGTCGCGAGATCGTTATGACAATTTGATTTTTTCATTTTGTTTGGGATTGCGTTGATTGTCACAAGGAGCGTTTTTGCATCCAAATGCAATCCCAAACTAAACCTAAATCTCATGATATTATACAATTTGATTTGTTAAGAGAATGTGTGACTTGATTAAGATGTTGCTACTCTTTGTTCATTTGATAATTACCAAGATCCAATCTAAAAGGCATTTAACCCTCTAAAAACTTATGAACAAAGAACCCCATATATTTTTATATTATTATAATTAAAAAATATTTTTTATTAATAAATAATAACTCGGGCAGAGTCGAGCTAGTCTGAATTAGAAAAAACTATATCCAAATCCGACACAATACAAGTTAGATCTGTCAGGTCGGGCGGATAGCCAGACTAGGTGATCTAAAGTCAACTACCAAAGCAAGTTTGTTTATCCTATCCATTTTTTTTTTCTTATTTCGTAGTTGATTGCTCTTTAATTTCTCCACTTTATGATCGATGTTGAATCATAAATTATTGACTTTAAAATTTTAAATCAATGAATAAAATCTATGTTGTTGTGATCTATTCCTTTTGGAAATTTTAAGAAATGATATTTATTTATGGAGTAGTTATACATGTAATACGTAAAGAGCAAGGCTTTGCTAAAGGAAAGTTTCATGTTAAAGCTAAGTTAGAACTTTAACTTATTTGTTTAGCACATTATCTCTACTATACAGTGTTGTGCAACTAAGTACACAGTTTTATGATCTCTTTGAAATCTAGAGCTTTTGACAATATGTTTCATTGGTGATTAAAATATAAATGTTCTTTGCTATATTTGAAGTTTTTGGTTACTTTTTTAACATGTTTTTTTTTTTGGTATCTCCTTTGCTATTTTTTTTTCCTTTAATTTTCCTTGAGTAATTCAAAGATGGAATTTTCTACTCAGATATAGAATTTAAGGATATAAATTTTTTGCTTAGATAGAAAATTCAAGTATTTAGATGGACAAATTATGTTTTATATAGTTTAATCATAATGGTGAATACAAAAGTTTATTGTGTAATTGATATAAGATGGATCATGAGAAACTTGAAGTATGACTAAATGGGTTTAGGATGCTAGATGCTACATATTTACTTTACTTAATTTTTTGAGCTGTTATATATATCTAATAGTTGTATAGCAACGAGCTCTCAAAATTATAAATTATGTTTGTCACATAATCCATTTTTTTATATGAACTTTACAGAAAAGAAAGATATGTTCTTTTTAAATTAATTGTGAAAGTATTGAATCTATTATGTGTGGGTATGAGATGTTGAAATCGGGCTCGTCCACAATTGGCATTACCCATTCTAAGTAGATTTGTCCAAAGGTCGAGCCTAGATAATAATTTTCGTAATTCGAGCCGGCCCGAACTATTATTCATTAAAAAAAATTATTTAAATTTAATATAAAAAAATTTTAATATTTTAAACGGGCTTTCGGGCCAATCCAAACCCAGCCCGAAATGGGCTTGAGTGAGGGGAAAAAAATTCTAAGCCACGACCAGGCTCGACCCATGGACATATCTAGTTCCAAGTATCAAAGTAACTTAAAATCACTTCATGTTTTAAATTATCAACTTCCCATGGGAAGTTATACCATTTTGTTAACTCTCATGATGGGAGGTTAAGACCTGTTCAAGGGTCGGGTACCCCTTCCGACTCATATTGTGCCGGACCTGAATAATCATTGTTTAAATAATAAAAAAATAATTTTTATTTAAATTTAATTATAAATATATATAAATATTAATAAAAAATAAAAACAATTTTATATTATTATTTGAATAGTAAAATGGACCTGCCCGAGCCCACTTAAGGCCAAACCTAGATAAAAAAAAAAAAGTTCAGACCGTGATTCGGTCCGGCCATGAGCAGGTCTAGTTAAGTCCCACACTTGGAATGAGAAAAACTAAAGGAAGTTGTAATTTGCTTTTGCTCAATGAGACCATTTCATTCACTCTGTCGTAAAAAAAAAATCCTTCCGCTGTGCAACTCCACAAAGGTGAAGAACAGAAGTGTTCTTAATATTCTCTCTCAAAGTAAAACTTTATGCTTGTTGAAGAATTTAGGTTCTGACAAATCAAACAATTTTTGTATGTGATTTTGTCCTAAATTGGTGAATCAAGCTAACGGTTCTTATATTTTAATTTTTAAGTTTATTTTCGCAATTTTGTTTATAACAATATCCTTCAGTTTTATAACATGTATTTTGGAATATTGCAAAAAAGTGAAGATCCTTCTCCATATTTTGTTATAAAGATATTTATTTGTAATTCAGAGTTTGAAATCCTCCTTTTTCAAATAAGTCAAATTGGAAGCATTCTTTTCTTTTATAACATTAAATTTTGGTATAAGAAAGTAAAAGGGTTAAATACTCATCGACTTTTAAACTATACCATTTTTGTTAGATTAGTATCTAGAAAATAAAATTTTAATTAGATATCTAAACTTGTAGTATTTCATAAAACAGATTATCCCAGAAACTAACTCCATTCTAACATGGCTTACCTGACTAATAATAAAATGCGAACTATCAAGCAATTGCCTAATTAGCGAACATGTTATTGTCACATCAATAGTTAGTCTATCACCACATCATCAATAAGCATTAATGTGGAGAAGGTTTAAAATAAAAGTATCCATGGGTGAGATAGAACCGGGGCAAATTCGGTTGGTTTTTTTTAAAACATTGCCAAAAGTTCAACTCAACTTGATTTGTTAGATCCAAAAAGCCCAAAATTCTTTTTAAAAATATTAAAATGTATTTAAATTTTAAAATTAATAATAAATTTTTTTATTAATTAAATAACATCTCGAATTGGACTGAGTCGAATCCAAACTTAAAAAACATTGTTTAGAATCGAACTCGAATCAAGTTAGACTCACACACCCAACTTGTGGATAGGTTTAGTCAAGCAACAGACCTCGAGTTTATTGATAGGAAGTTAAATTAAGTTTTGCTCTCTAATATATGTTGGCAATCAAGCATTCACGACATCATTTCATATTTTCTAGGAATAATAAAATTTTATGTGTTGATTCTCCTTAATTTATTGATTACAAACGTTATTGTATTGTAAAAAGGCTAAAATAACAAAAAATAAATAATGAATTTTACTATTTTACCTAAATAATTCTCTATATTTTTATTGTATCAAATAATTCTTTAATCTTTAATTTACACCCAAATAAACTCTTAACTTCAAATAAACTCTTAATCTTAATATATTTTTATAAATTAAGACATCATTTTTGGATTTCATTGATAAGTTCATAAATTATACATTTTATACCCTTTTTATTCTTAGTTTTCGTTATGTTTTCTATCTTTATTCTAGTTAATTATATTATGTTTTTGAATTTTAGGTATATTTAGGAGAATGAAGTGAAAACATGTCAATTATAATGTTAAAAAGCTTCCAAAATCACAATCACAAGATAGAAGAAGACTTGGGAGTCAAAAAGATTAAATTCTTAGTGCAAAGCAAGAAGGCAGATTTAACTTCTAGAGCTTGTTGCTAAGAAAAAATGATGTTAAATTCTTTATTCAAAGAAACTTCCTTCTTAACTTTTGAAGCTGACTTGAATACCTTTACAACAGTACATCATACACCCAAATTAGACAAGAAATGGTCATCCAAATCAGTAGAGAAAGTGCGAGAAGATGCAGCAGAAAATTTAGCGATCTCCGGGCGCCCAAATATTTCGAGAGCCAGTGCTGCAGCACTGGCTGAACTTTCCAAAGTTTAAAAAAACGTAAATTTTGCCCCTAAACTTGCTTGTGCGGTAAGAAAGGGTTCTCAATGTTTGAAAGCTCTATAAATACCATCTTTTGAGCCACAAAATAGACATGTTTTGATTATTATCAATCTACTTCTTTTTTTTCTCCATTCTTTTAGTTTTCTTCTTAATTTCTTTTTAATTTCATATTTATATTAACAATGGCTATGTTAGGCTAAACTTTTTTTTGGTTAAGTGTGATTTCAAAGCCCTAGACATATTTTGTAATTGATATTCAGAATTTATCTATCATTGATTTTCTATCAAAATTGCTTATTTTCTTCTTGAAAAATTGTTTATGATCTTTGTCTTTATTTGTTTAGGATGCTTACTAGATAGATCTTGATAATTATCTAATGCTAGATTAGAAGTCTTGATCCGTAATTCTCTTGATTTCCTATTCATTAGCGGCAATTTGTGATTAATGATTATGTGGGGTTTTCAATAATTGCAATGTGGAACATAACCTAAGTTAAACAATCCGAGTTTATGTGTTTGTTGCTTAGATGAACTTATCTTTCTCATCAAAAAACTGCTATTAAATTAAATTTAGAGAGTTTATTCTAGGTTGTTTGATGGTTAGAGATTAAATAGAGGTGTTTATCCTATTTAACGACAAACTAAGAAAGGATTGGGGTAACAAAGTTTGTTATTATCTACGATTGATAGTTTTGATAGTTAATTGATGCTGATAAATCTGATATTGATTCTTAATGATGTTTAGTGGTGGCGAATGACACCATAACCATACTTCTCCTATTTGATTTCTTCTTATTACTTTGAATCTTACTTTTCTTGTTAAAACAACTAAAACCCTCTTTTTCTTTTTATGTCTTAGAACTAAAATTTTAAAGCAACAACTTATAAATTAAAGGCAATCTCTATGGATTCGACCCTTGATACTATACTTAACATTGATCTTATCAAGTGCAAGGTTAAAGATACACTATTCTGAGTGCATCAAGTTTTTGGCGCCGTTGCCGGGGATTGTTTTCTTTAATTTATTTGTTACTTGGTTTATTTTTTAGTTCTAATTAGTTGTATATTTATTTTCTTGTATATTCAGGTTTTCCTTTTTATCAAAGCAAGGAGAGATGGCATGGAACTTCATGGTGGATCATCCAACCAATTTGTACCAATACTTTCAAGAAGATACTTTTCAACAAGCCTATGATTTAGGAAGATTTCAAGGCCAACAAGGATTCCAAAGGCAACAGTATGATCCTTTCTCAGACACTTACACTGAGGGATGGTGGGATCATACTAATTACAGCTATTCAGGACATTATCAAGAAGTTGGTCCTTATGCCAATTACAATCATCCATCTGGCTTCAATCAACCATGGTCTCAACAACCAGATCTTTTTCAGCCACCACCTGTGACTCACAACTCAAGTACTTCTTTAGAAGATCTTGTCAAATCTCTTGCTACTAATACTTTGCAATTTCAACAGGAAAGAAGGGCAAACATCCAGAGGTCGAAAACGCAAAGAAACCGATTGGCTAGTAGTGTGACTCACAACTCAGGTACTTCTTTGGAAGATCTTGTCGAATCCCTTGCTACTAATACTTTGCAATTTCAACAGGAAAGAAAGGCAAACATCTAGAGGTTGAAAACGCAAAGAAACCAATTGACTAGTAGTGTGACTCACAACTCAGGTACGGCTTCAAAAGATATGGTAAAATCCCTTACTACTAATACTTTAAAATTTCAACAAGAAACAAGGGCAAGTATCCAGGAAAAAAGGGCAAGTATCAAGAGTTTAGAAACTCAAATGGGCCAATTGGCTAGTAGTGTGGTGAGATTGGTAGCGCGAAGATCTGAAAAACTTGAGGAAGCTAATGCTAGTGCTATGACCTTGAGAAGTGGGGAACAAATTGAGGAAGCACCAAAAAGAGAAAGGGATTCAACCCTTGAGGATAATGAAGCTCGAATTAAGAGTACTTCGGCACCTGAGGTAACTTTTAAGGTTCCTATTTCTACTAATGTTTCTTCTCCACTTTTTTCTAGCAGATTTGCAAAGTCTAAGAAGGAAGAACATGACAACCAAATTCTAGAAACCTTCCACAGAGTACAAGTAAATATACCTCTTCTAGATGCCATTAACCCAGTACCAAAAGATGCACCATTCTTCGATGAGCTATGCACCACCGAGAGCAAAATAAAGTGTGATGAAATAATAATTGTGGTGGAGAATGCATTTGCTATTTTGCATAGAAAGCTTCTCCAAAACGCAAAGATCCAAGAAGTCTCATGCCTGAACCAGAAAATCCCAAAAAGCCAAGAAGGGTTTTGGTAGTGAATTCATGAACTGGACCTCTTCCCATTCCGATGTCAATAGCCTATCATTAACCCTCAATTCCCTCCATATCAGGTAGTCAGGTGTGACGATGTCGGCACATCGTGCCACTTTTATCCGATGAGTTTTCTTCCATGCTTCAATCACTACCCGCACCTTTCCAGAATACCCATCCTCTCCATAAGTGACTCTGATAATCCTAGTTTATGAGTCGCGGGTGTGAATTGTCGAGACTCAATTTGTCTTTACACCAATAGAGGTGCATAACATACAGACCCCCAAATTCTGAGAAGTGGAACCCCTAGGTTGTCCCCACATTTATACATAATTGGCATAGGAACCATCCATGGAGCTCTCCAAGTTACTATCTCCCTTTTCAGATTCCTGAACATGTTGACCCATTTTTCTTCATATCTGTCTTCAATCCAATCATTTCTAAGGAATTCCCTAATCGAAACTAAAGACTTCATGTACGGTTTGAAGGAAACCTCTTCTATATTCCAAAAGTGACTTTGAATCCAAATATAAATGAGTTGTACACACGCCTTGATTCTCCCTTGTCCTTCCCTTTTACAAACATTCAAAGATCGGATAGTTTCAGCTATAATGACCGGAGATGGGTTGATTTTCTGTTCCAACTTTTCATTGAAATCAAACACAGACATGACCCAATATCTTTAGAAATATGATTAATCTGTAGATGGCTAAAGCAAAGATGTCCCTGGTTTTTTCTTTATCGGAATGACCCAATATCAATTGTCGGAGTGTTTCCCATGGAATGCATCCATTCGTCTGCTTTGTATCCACATGACTCTCGACCCAAATTGTATCCATTCCTTTGATCCTAGCCACTTTCTTCTTAAAGCCTGAAGGTTTCACTTCTTTCAAATATACCCGATCAGGATTAGGACACTCAATGCGTAACAGTATTGAATATTCTTCAATAAGTGGGGTCATATCCTTCTTGTTAAAAGTGAAACATCTATAAGCAGGATTCCAAAACTGTACCATAGCCTGAATCAACCCACTATTGACCCTAATCGGAATTAAAAGTGCTATATCTCCATATTTCTGAGTGAAGGCTTCTTTCTCTGATACATTCCACTGATTCCAAATGTCGACTAACCCTCGGAGATTATTCTGTCTGACATCCATTTTTATCATTTCCGGCAACACTGACACATAACCCCTTTTTTAGGAAATCACCATCCTCCTTCTAATCTTTTTTCGACCGTGCCCTAACTACTACATGATCTTTTATCACTGAAACAACCTGACACTCTATGAAAGTCCTTTAGGTTGATGACTATCCCGAGGCCAATAAACTTCAAGTGTATGATGGTGCCTTAATGCATGTCAAAGAAAAGAAAACAAAAAGAAATAAATTAGTAAAGAAATAAATTTACAAGTATAACGTAAATAACAACATGCTTAAAAAAATGTCTCAAAAATTTTAACAGAATTTCGGCATTACGACACCTTTGGGACGAAATAACAAACTTATTATGAGTGATATGATGTTCGTTCATCATCACCTCAAATTGTAAAACCTAACATATAGAAAGATGGTAAAAGGTTGGAAATGTTCCTCCATGTGTTCTTAACTTCGGGTATCTAACAGAAATCCGACATGGCTTCGCCTAGGTTCACTATATGAAGGTGAATTGCTTCTAAGGCCCCAAATTGTTTCTCACTGTCGCCTGTGAAGGCTAGTAAGGCACCCCGATAAAAGCGGGTTCAATTCGTTAGAGTATATTTTCCTATGCCCATGCAGAGGATCATCACGAAGGCATTAGGTACTTTATACTCCGGAAGTGTTTCATTAGCCCATACGGAGGATCATCACGAATGCGTAGTTACTTTACTCCCACTTAAAAGGACGGAACCCGGGTAGAGAGTTAATGTTATGCAAATGCAAATGTAGTGTGTGCGGAGGAACAAAACAAACCTGTCACCACCTATTCTACACCCTTTATTCTAAATACCCTACTAAAATCAAACAATGTAAAGCATCAGTTAAGCAAACATATAAATATACGCAACAAAATAACCAGAGAACAAATAATAATATGCATGCACATGACAAATGAACATATTTAAAACATTTTATTATTTTCAAAATTCTCTTTATTATTTAAAAATAGGAATTAAAATTAAATACCGGGTAAAAACCAACAAAACCGAGACTTTGATAACACATGACTAATTCTAGGCTCTAAAGTCCCCAGTGGAGTCGCCAAGCTATCGCAACCTAAAAAATAACAAGTCTCATCGCAAGACTTTATATTCGTTAAACGTGACATTAAAAAAAAAACCCCGAGAAAAAATCGACTTAATTCCTCTTGAAAATGGAGGTTTTGAAAATGATCTTGAAAAAGACATGGAGTCGCCACCAATCTTTTTTAGCTAGGTGTGATCGACCATCTATTAAAACCGAATTTATAAAATATTTTAAAATTAATTAAAATATTTTTTAAATCAATTTCAAGTCTGTGTTATAAACCAGAGAAAATCGAAGAATCGGGTTCGGGACTCTGCTACGTGCAGGGAAGGATTAGCACCCCCACAACGCCCGTATAAAACGATACCTTATTAATCATGTGTTATCTCAAGTCTAGGTAAAAAGTCGGTTTCTAATTTAGTATTTCAAGTTAATTCTCAATATAAAGAAAAATAATTTCATTTTTAATTGAAAATGATCCGGAATTTATTAATTCAAAATTTTCCTATATTCCCCGACAAAATCGGCAAATTTTTTTTTATTATTTATTTGGAAAATTTTCCAAATCATTTTCGTTTTTTGAAAGAAAGATATTCCTTTATTAATGATTATTGATGATATCCTCTCCAGCAAACCCGGTAGAGAACTCATGAATTATTTTAACTCGAGAATATCTTTATTTATTGAAAATCATTATCTTTTTCAAAACATTTAAAAAAATGATTATGAACATGTGTGACATAAATAAAATGACATAGTAAAGTCTAGATAATATAATGCAACCTAAATGATATGATATAATTTAAATGACTTAGTACATTCTAGATGAAATGAAATAACCTATGTGACATGGTATATTCTAAGTGAAATAAATATCCTAAATGAAATGTAATATCCTAAGTGACATAAAATATTCTATATGAAATGAAATATACTAAGTAACATGGTATATTCTAAATGAAATGAAATATCCTAAGTGACATAACATATTCTAAATGGAATAAAATAACCTAGGTAAACATGATAAATTCTAAGTGAAATGAAATGATTTAAATGACATGGCAAATTTAAATGATATGGTACATTTAAAATGATGTGGCATATTCTAAATAATATAATTTAAATGACATGGAATATAATCTAAGTGACATGAAATGACATGAAACATAAAATAATGCTATCATGAAATATGCATGAAAATAAAAATAATAATGCATGAACATAGTATATGCTAAATAATATGACAAAATAAATAACTAAATAAAAAGCATAGGATAGCATGTAATATTCAAAAGCATATAACAAACAACATAAGACCATAAAATAAGTCAAAATAATAACAATATTATAGAAATTACCATAACAAAAATCACATCTTATATAGTATGCATGAACATGGAAAATGCAATGCATGAAAATGTATTTTTTCCTTTAATTAAGGAAATCCGTATATCTAAAAAGATATCCAGCTACCTTAGAAAAATATATCAAATTAAATTTTCTAAAATCAAAATACTTTATGATTTTTTTGAAAACAATTTTGAAAGAAACTTGAATGAAGATTGAAACCCTAGCCAAACCCTTAAAAAATGGCTCTAATTTCCTAAGTTTAAAATCCCGAACTTGACCACCCTTAACCCGAGATTTATAAAATCATTTTTAGAGTTTAAAAAGGCTTAGAAACTATCCTAAGACAGTAGCTAAAGTTTCTAACCAATCCTCTCTAAATGCCTTAGCCAAATTTAATAATTGTTTTTCTTTTGAATTCAAATCTGCCTCTACTGTCCAGTTTTAAAACACAATTTTTTAACCTATTTTTAAAAATTCAAAAAAAAATCTAAAACAAATATTGGAGACTCAGAACATGTAAAACTACATGAAAAAAAATTGGCTTAATTTTATGATTAAATATGACTGCCCAGAAAAATCGGGAAAGTCCGAGTACTGGGTGAAAAAACTGTTTTGCCAAAACACATTTTTTTGCCTTTGATAAAATCATTTAAAAATTAAAGTAAAAATGTTGGAGACTCTCCTAAAAACCCACAAACAGTAGCCAACATTTTTTAAAAAGTTAGACAAAAATTGTCTAAGTAAAAAAAATCACAAAGGTAGAATAATCAATTTGACAACTCTTTAATTTTCCACAAGTATGCTCTAGTGAGCATGACTTTGAGCCATTGATTGGCCTAAGTCATAAATCATGTGGTATGACATGAAATGCATGAACATATAGCAAATTGAATGCAGGAACATACAGCAAATTAAATGCATGATTTAAAACCTAAATGATATGAAAAATGCATGGCATGAATAATATGGCCTAGACCTAAAATGAACTTGCATGGCATTTAATGCAACCTAGATCTAAAATGCATGAAATGCATGGTAATATAGGCAAAACCTAAACCTAAAGAATGCATGACAATAACACAAACACATAGCATTCTAAAACAAAATACACAAAAACATATCATAGAAATGCAAAACCTATCAACTAGTATAATGAAAATGCACACATAAAGCATAGAAAAAGGGGTAGTTGAATGGTCCTAAACTTCAAAATGGGCATGGCATTTTCACAAACACATGACATACTAACATGCAAGACTAAAAAGAAATAATGCTAAATCATGCAAACATAAAGTAAAGGCATGAAAAAAACTAGGCATTTTCACAAACACTTAGCATAGTAAAATGCAAATCATGAACAACTCAAAAAATGTTGAAAACAGAATATTAAAAGATGGAAACAAAGAAATTAAACATGAATACAAGATAATAAACTCAAACAATGGAGGTAAATAAGCAACAAAATCAAAATAAACTTCATATTTTTATTATTTAAAGAAGATATAAGACATCAAAAACATGTTGAACACCACTAACCACATGAAAAAACAACAAAACAGTAACCATTTCAAAAAAATAAGGCCATTCGGCCACCTCCAAAACAAGAGAAAAAAAAATTTTAAAGCTTTTTCAAGAAAGAATCAAAGGAAACTTGAAGAAGAAACTTAAAAACACTTATTTTAAAATCAAAATAAAAATAAACTCACCAAAATATCAATGAAAACAGCAAAATCAAGAATGAAAATGCAAGAAAAGTGCAAGAGTATGATGCTTTTAGCAACCTCTCAAAGCTATATTGCAAGCATTTCCTCTTCTTACTTTCTTTGCCTTTCTAAATTATTTTTTTTTTGCTTTTCAAAAATGGAGAGAAAATCAGCCAAAACATGAGTGAAAAATGAAAGAGAGACCCCCCTTGTAGTGGCCGGTTGGCATAGAATATTCTAGAAGGTTTTAGAATTTTTTTTCTAACCAATTTGATCCTATGGCCTTCAATCCAAAATGCCTTCTATGTAGAATTCTCACCCTTAGATTAGAATAATCAGCCCTTGAATTATGATGTCATGAAGATGTCATAAATAGGATCCCTCTCCAACTATTGGTCCATGTGTTGCAAATTCAAAGGCTTGATCACAAAAAATAACTAACTTCCTCTTCTCTCTTAGACCTTTGATGAAAAACCAAAAATATCTGCCCTCCTTTGGGCCTTGGCTGGTTGCCTCTTCATCTTCCAGCCCATGCTTCATTTTTTTAAAAACAAGAAAAGGCCTTTTTCGGTTTCTTCGATAAAATGATATTTTTGACCCCCGAACCTAAATAAATAGAAAATGGACTCCAAATTCAAAATTTATTTTTTTAATACTTCCTAAATAATAAAAAATTGAATTATGGGAGTTTTCAAAAATTTTCGAGCCCATTTTCTATTTTTTTGGATTTTTTCTTCCAAAATTGCCCTTTTGTGCATCCGAACTTTCACCATTTTTAAACGAGCTCCGAATCTAGATTTTTCTTTACCAATATCTTCCAAATAATTTAAAAGTGAGATCTGCAAATTTTTAGAATTTTTGGAGCTCATTTGCTATTTTTGGGGATTTATCTGCTTGAATTTCTGCATAGTAGGCTCGGGATTTGGCCGTTTTGCAAACGAACTCTGAATCCAGATTTTCTTTCGCCAATCTCTTCAAAATGATTTAAGAATGAGATCTGCAAATTTTTAGAATTTTTAGAGTTCATTTGCTATTTTTCCCAAATTTTCTATTTTTGCCCTTTTGCCTCTAAAGCTCGGTTTTACTTAAAACAAGTTCAATTTTTCGATTTTCTTTTTCTGGGCCTTTTTCATATATTGAATTGGAATTGGTCCGAAAACGCCCAACTTTTACGAACAAATTCCCTTCCGATTTGATTTTTCCTCTTTCACTGTCGGGAATTTTCTCTTTTTTCCGTTTTTCCTCCAATCGACTCTTTTCTTGGATTTTCTTCAAACTAAACCTTGGGCTATCCTTGTTTACTCATTCTTTATCAATTAGGGGCTTTAATTTTACCGAATCGAGCCATTTCTGCAATTTTCCCAATTTCACCAAAAGACACCAAAAACCTTCATTCTCGGTTTTCTTCCGAATTGACTTTTCCTTCAGTTTTTCTTCCAAGTAGCCTCTCCATTACCCGTAGTCAGTGCTTATCTTTCATTTGGAACCTTAATTTTCGACCAATTTGATCGTTTAAGCACTTTTCCCCAAATGTCTCGAACTAGGGTTTCCTTTCTAGTGAATCTCCGTAACCCAACTTCCGAACTCCATATCTTTCAATGTAGACCTCGGATTATCAAAATTCTTTCACCATTTTTCAATTGAACTTAAAATCTCTATTTTGAAAGTGGGTTGACTTTTCAGTGGTTGACTTTTTGGGGTTGACTTTTTCGAGGTTGACTTTTTTTAAGTTTGACTTTTTATGCTCGACTTATTAGACTAAGTCCCGGAATACCACCTGCAGGATTAAAAAAGCCTTCTTGCATTCTGAAACATCAATTTAGAAAGAAAACATACCTGATTTAGTGGTCCGGACAAAATTAGGTGTCTACAGCTATGATTGTCACCACATTCAGTACTTAGAAACTTGACATTGGTGAAATTGAAAGGTAGGCAAAAGTAAGAAATAATAAATGAAAGAGGAAATGAAAATGCATCAAACTTACCAATTCATTGAAATGATGAAAAATAAATCAAGTCTAAACATAAAAAGATCCACCTACATTACTTTAAAAGACAAAAAAGAGTTCAAGGGCCAACACTAACATTTGATTCCCCTTACTTGTCAAAATTCAACAGGCCCAAATTGATCAAACTTTGCACCTTATGTTTAAAAGTCAGGCAAGTTTCTATAGAATGACTAGAATTCCCAAAATGATATTCACATCGAGCATCCACATCATACCACTTAGGGAAAGGAGGTTTCTACGATTCCAAGTGAACAGGTGCAACAAGTTGAGTTTCAATGAGACGTGGGAATAAATCAGTGTAAGACATCGAAATTGGGTCAATACGGGTTCTCTCTCAGTTACTTCAAGGTCCTCTCTGATTACTCATTGGGGGTCTATGTTGAGCTAAAGGTCTAGCTGCAGGGCCAGACATAGGAATAGGTGTTTGAGGGTAAAAGTTTGGTTGGAAGGTTGATGGTGCAACATTATTTACAATGGGGTAATAATTTTGGTACATGGGATATGGATGGTATGGGGGAAGACCTCCTACTTGTTGTCCTCCATAAGTTACAACTTTAACATCTTCTTCCTTACTTTTAGATGCCACATTCTTCGCATCAGGTGTTTATCCAGCTTCAAGCTTCCCACTCTTCATAGCATTTTCTATTATCTCCCCGGAAATTACCATGTCTGCAAAATTCTTGGTGGCATTCCTAATCATCCTTTCATAGTATGGTGATTTAAGGGTACTAACAAATAAGACTGTAGTTTCTTTTTCAATGAGAGGTGGTTGGACTTCGACAGCAATATCCCTCCATCTCTGAGCATACTTCTTTAAAGCTTTCAGTAGCTTTCTTCTCCATATTCTGTAAGGTTAAACAGTCTAGAGCCATATCAACA
Organism: Fremontodendron californicum; assembly: GCA_030761205.1. Lineage (NCBI taxonomy): Eukaryota > Viridiplantae > Streptophyta > Magnoliopsida > Malvales > Malvaceae > Fremontodendron > Fremontodendron californicum. Next base: position 14,934,855 of record JAULJL010000027.1, read on the forward strand.
ATATGTCTGTACTGTGCTATAAATGCCCTTGCTAACTCATTCCTTGAACGGATGCGGGTTCTATTCAATTGGACATACCATCTTGTAGTGGACCCTGTGAGACTATCTTGGAAGACATGTACCAGCAACTTGTCATCACACGTGTGAGCAGCCATCTTTCTACAATACATTGTGACATGGGTTATCGGGCATTTAGTCCCATCATATTTCTCAAAATCTAGAGTCTTGAACTTTGGCAGAATGATTACATCGGGCACCAAGCAAAGCCCAGCAGCGTCCATGGAGCCATAGAGATCCATCCCCTCAACAGCCTGGAGTGTTTCCTCTTTAAGACTCATTTTGCGAGAATCAATCTCTTCAACTACCTTTTAGTCTTTCTTGTTCTTTGGGATCATCTAAATATGAAACTTGGACAGGATCCGACAATTTTGCCCTAGCGGAGTCTTTCCTCTATAAGACTCATTTTGCGAGAATTAATCTCTTCAACTACCTCTAATCTTTCTTGTTCTTTGGGATCATCTAAATATGAAACTTGGACAGGATCTGACAATTTTGACCTAGGCGCAGGTATGGTATAAACTGAGAATCGGTGTTAAGTAGTTGATGATGTCACTGGCATCCCAGTTTGAGCTTAGAATTGACTTAAACCAGGCAGATATGTAGGATTTTCATCATCTGGCGACTGATTCTTCTCTTGAGTAGTTACTTCTCCTACCCATCTTTGCTTGTTCAAATTCATCATCAAATCGATCATCTTAGCCAACTGTTCTTTCATTTCATCCTGTGCCTTTTCTATTTCATTCATCCTAGCAGCCTGTTCCTCTGCCATTGCTTTAATCCGTGAACAAGTGTTGTAGGAATGCCCCAGGATCTGATTGTTTGAGCTATCCTTGAACCCTTCATTACCACAATTTAAAATTTAAGACTCAAATTCTTTCATGAAATGCACATGTATGATGCAAATAAATAAAAGAATTACAATACCAAAAATATTCACAAAGTTTAACAGTAACATTATGAAAAATATACATAATGAGTGCATGAGCATTATGAAAATATACATGGTAAATGCATGAGCATGGTTAAAAAATATACATGGTAAATGCATGAGCATTATGTACATGGTGAATGCAAGAGCATGGTTAAAAAATGTACATGGTAAATGCAAGAGCATGGTTAAAAAATGTACATGGTAAATGCATGAGCATGGTTAAAAAATGTACATGGTAAAATATTTAAATGATGCAAATGCATGATAATAATTGAAAGAATAAAGTTAATTCAAGTAATGGTCACAAAGATTTCACAAAACTCAATAGTTAGATACATATTAGAGAAATACAAATAATATTCACAAAATAAAAAAATTAAAAAATTGTCAGAAAGTAAAATTCCTTCATGTGTCCTATTTCGGGTTATTATCTATAAAATGGGTGGACATGGCTCTAACTTAAAGCTGGCCTCTTAAGTGTTATCTATATGTTGGGCTTAGGATATTTGACATCTAAAAGGTCCCCGAATTGCTCCTTAACTTCATCCATGGAGGATGAGTAAGGCACCCCAATCCTCACCCATTATAGGCTCATTGGAAAAGGTTCAATTTGGGTGAAAGTATTTTCCTTGCCCATACGGAGGTTATTACCCCACGAAAGCAAAGGTACTTTACCCCCTGAGAGTGTTTCGCTAGCCCATATGGAGGTTATTACCCCACGAAGGCGTAGTTACTTTACCCCCTCCTAAAAGGACGAGCCGGGTATAGGGCTTATGTTCATAAAAGTGTGGTTTGTGCGAAGGAACATGCCAAACCTTTGACTCACGAAAATACCTACAAAATAATAAACCAAAAAATGTTAGAAATCCAATAAAACAAATACAAATAAAATAAGACCAATTTAAAGACCAAGGATAACATGTGACTAACCTGTGGCTCGACTCTCTAAGTCCCTAGCGGAGTCGCCAAACTGTCATAACGTGCCAAATACGAATTCAGCATGCTAGACACAAATATGGAGTCGTCACTAATCATCTAATTTAGGTGTGATTAGTCATCTTTATGAATCTATCCTTTTTAAAGTTATCCTAAGCTTGACTAAGGCACCCTAAAAAGAATAGGTTCTGGTCTACTGGTCTACTTATCAGAACTAAGTTCGGGAGTTCGATTATGTGTGAGGAAGGATTAGCACTCCCACAATGCCTATCCTAAAGAATGTACCACATCAATCACATGTTATTCTAAATCTGTCTTATCTAAATGGTCCTAATTAATCTACCTAAATCAATATTTATTTTCCTAATTATGCAAAATAATGTTAAAAAAATAATAATAAAATCATATTATATCATATTTATCATGTAAAACCAAAATGAAATCATATCATGCCAATTCCTAATTCATGCAAAACATAATAATAATAATAAAAATCATATCCTAAATCATGCAAATCTAAAAAATATATATATATAATAATAAATAAATAAAATCTAATCATGCTATATCTAAAAAAAATTAAAAAAAAATATCAATAAACCTAATCATGGACATCTAAAAAATAATAATATCATATAAAATCCTAAACATGCAATATCTAAAAATAATAATAATATTATGAAAAAAATGTTCCTAAACATGCAATAATCTAATAATAATAATATCATGAAAAAAAATTCCTAAACATGCAATATCTAAAAATAAAAATAATAAACCTAATCCCAATTAAATCCTCATAATAATCCTGCAAAAAATACAAAAATAAAATTAGTAATAATCCTAATAAAAGTAATAATAATCTTGCAATATATCTTTCTTGGCAATGTTGGCCCTCCTTTATACCATTCATGAAGCTTTTCCCAAATTCCTTGTGGTACCAAAACATAATCCTGTCCTTCATCAACATTCTGAGAAGCTATATCTCATTTTCCTTGCAATCGCAATCACTTTCATTTTGAACAATATCAGAGTTATCAATAGGATCGGGCATTTCTGCCACCATTTAAGAAGCCATATTCAAATGCCGAGAATCAGAAGATTGGTTCCAATCAAATTTTCATCAACGTCTATCCCAACATACCTCTCCCACCTTCGAAACCACCTGCTCAAAATAACGAAATACAAGTTGCCTTCATTCAAATTAAGCTCGGATTCGTTTCTTAAATCAGTAACGATCATTTTTTGTTCTTTGGGCGTGCACGATAAGCAACTTACCCCGTTCTCCATCATGAATCCCGAATCCTGAATCGTCATGATCGATGAATCACCACCCTTGGGACCACGATCAACTAACTGAGCCCATTCTTGTCGATTTCTTAGGCAATCAAGAATAGCTTGAGAATGACTAGAATATGCATAGCGTTCTCCATTATGTTTCCTCAAGTTAGGCCAGTGATAGTTCTTCATATTTTTCATTCGTCTGCCTTTGCTCATAATCTCATTTATCAAGCCACAATAATCACTCTCCAAAGTTTTGTTGCTGCACTTTGGGTTCTGCGGTTAATGTCGCTTTGGGTTCTGCTGTTAGTGTCGCTTCTCTCTGCTGGCGTTGCTGCTCGTCTCCCTTTTGCAGTACTGCTCTTCTCTCTATTTTGAAATTCTCCCCCCTTGTTGTTGAACCTAAGGCCACTTATATAAGAAAAATACAGGAGAGTTTTAGTGTATTTCGATTTGGAGTTCTTATCAAAATCAAAATCTAATCTCATATCAGATAAAAACTTTTCTTCATATTTATCTCAATTTCCAGAGTTCAATCTTAATCTAAAGAGGAGTTTCGATTTAGCCAAACTTGTTCTTTTATTTTATTTTCTTTTATTTTTTTTTCCTTTTTCCTTTTTTGATTTTTTTTAATAATTAAGAAAATAAATCTAAAATTAAGAATTAATATTAAAATTGAAGTTAATAACAAGCATCCGGACAAAACGGGTGTCTACACCAACAATCCGTTGTAATATTGGTCTCAACGATGCACCAAGACTTTTGACAGTATTTTGTAAGAAGTATTAAATAGGCTAATTAGGCGAAACATAAAAATCATTTCTGGGTTCGTACCTTTAGGAATAAGGGCTAGGTGAGCTTTAACAATTTCACATGGGAAGGAACAGTCAACTAAAGCTTCCTAAACAAACCAAAGAAAGTATTTTTTACCGTTTCCCAATGCTTCTGATAAAATATTGGTTGAATCCCATCTGGTCTAGGCGCCTTTAACCCTTTCATAAAGAAAAGTGCATTACGGACTTCCTCCATTTCCACTGTCGCAGTCATTGAGGCCCTCTCCATCTCATTTAACGTTGGTCTGAAAAACTCATACTCCACTTGTAAACCACTTAGTTGTCTCTTACTGAATAGCTCTACGAAATAATTCACCACATGTGATTTGAGCCTTTCTTGATCCGTGACCCAGCTGCCATAAATATTCAAACCTACCACACAATTACAACCTCTACGAACTAGTGTAGTTTAATGGAAAAATTTTGTGTTCCTTTCACCATGACAGATCCAATCCAAACGTGATGAAGCCACAAAATTTCTTCTTGTGATAGAACTAATTGGTATTCAGCCTTTAAATCATCCTCAAGCTTGTGAAGAAAACTTAAAAACCTATAGGCCAAAGAGCATTGGATGCCATTGAATCTTTTAACAAGAGATTGTCGTTTTATTGAGCAAAAAAAATTAACTAATAAATTAAATAATATAAAAAAATTCTTTAATTTTGAAATATTTCAAATCTACAATTTCATTGTGCTTTGAACACTTGAGCCTTTTATTGTTTTTTATTTTTTTCATACTTTTTTTGCATACTATAAAATTCTAAAATTAATTTTTTTTCTCTCAAAGTAAGGAGAGAGGTTTCTTTCATAGTCAATTTTTGTGAAGTAAAATTTTAAATACATTAAATTAATTTAAAAAATAAATTCTTAAAATCATTTAAGAAAAATTAAGTTCAAAGAAAACTTAAAATATCTTAATTGTAGTATAAAAAACTGTATCAAGTAAATATGTTATTAATTTAATAAAATTAAAAAATATGATATACTAGTAACACAAAATAAAGTAATAAAGTTCAATAATTAATAAAAATTTAAAAACAATAATATAACAAATTACACCACTTATAAACTTAATGACCGAAAATGAAGTCTTTAAAATTAATTATAACCGTTTTATTTCAAAATCTGATAATTTTGAACAAAACATGATCATTCGATACGAATACACCACGAGAAAAATAATTAAAATATGATAAAAAAAATACTAACACCACATGAATACACAAACGTATCAAAATCTATATAATACAAATTATTAATTTATCAATATTTTATAAATATATAATATTTTAAACATAATTATAACATAAAAAAAAATAATGCAATACGATGTAAATACACTAATTAGTAATTACCAGCTTTCTAATTTTCCCATCATCATCATCATCTTTTGTAACTAATTTCCAAAATCATGTTCAATCACCCACCAAAACCATTGATTAAAAATCAAATCGAATCGGTCGGTCGAATCGGTTGAATCGAAAATCAGTGATTTATTCGATTTGATACTATATATAAAATCGAATTTTTTTTAAACCAATAAAAAATCGGTTTAATTGATAAAAAATGGATAAAACCGATAAAAAATTATTTTTTATTTTTTTAAGTAATGAGATTTGAAATTTAATATTTTGATTTTATATTAAAAATCATACCACTAAATCAAATATATAGTCTCATTAATTATTTATTATATTTATTACTTATTTAATAGTAAAATTATATTTTATATATTTAAAAATATTTTAATAAAAAACCTTTTAAATAGATTAAATAAAAAAAATAAATCATCGATTCAACCTCCGATTTTTTTTAACATTCACCAAAATCAACCAATGGCAAAAGTATTCTTGCACTATAAATCACCCATCATTACTTATTTTAATCATAGATACTCTATGACCATTATCCTAATGTTATAATAATAAAAATAATCATAAACTAAATCCAAAATAATAAATCCAAACAAAAAAAATCTTTTAATAAAAATATAAAATGTAGGACCTATTCCCTACAGGACCCACCAAAGCTATTCTCTCTCTTTCTTTCTTATCTCATCATCCTTTTCAGTGCACCTAACTCCGATCCTAACCTGACTCCAAACTAACGTGTCATTCATCAGTTGCTTCGGACTATGCTTCGGATGGTAGCCGCGCCGCTTCTCTTTTGCTAATTGCTCTCTGCTTTTTTTCCTTTACACACTTCTCTTTTAGCTTCTGTTTCTCTCACTTTTTCTAATCGATTTGATTTTTTTTTCTCTGTAGGAAATCAATTCAAGGCTTTGATCATGATAAGGTACTTGTGGTGATTATTTTTCTTGATTTTTTTTGGCAATTCGTTTCTGTTTGTTTTTGTTTTCGACGGAAAATGAACGTTATCGGCAGAAGCTTTACAAAATTTTAGGCTTTTTGTCGTTAAAATCGATGCGTAACTGTGATTTTTGGAGCTTTATATAATTTTCTTTGGATTATTTTTGTTAGATTATAGTAATAAGAACATTGTCTTTAGTTATTTTCGAAAGAAAACGTAACTTTGGTTTTTTCCGCGGGAAAGTTTTTAGCTGAAAAACTGTTTCTGAAAATCGGAGTATGTAGTTGACGTTCATAATCCCACGTTCTATATTTCCTTTTCTTTTTATTTAAAGTCTATATTTATTTATATATGTTTTTAATTATATTTCGCTTCTTTTTAAGTTGTATATGCGATTTTATTTTATTTTTAATGTTTTGATTATTTTTACCTGAAGTAACAGCTTGGAGTTTAGTTTTTTAAATAGAAAATGTGAGAAATAAAGAAGTCCAAAATATTTTAATTTTAAAAGACAGGTTAAAGACTTTGGTTTTTAGTCAGAAAATGTAAAAAAGAAAGTAGTCGAAAATAGTTTAATTTTTGAAAAAAAGGTTAAAAAAATTATAATAATTTTAATTTTGGAATTAACATCAAACTTATTCTAGTACTGTCTAAAAGTTATAATAATCACAACTTTTATTTATTATTATTATTATCATATCTGATAATTTTCTGGTTTTTGCCTTTTCTTTTAATCCAAAAAAAAAAGCCAGCTTTTTGTTATATATATATATATATATATATATATGGGAAATGTTAATTGGTTAAAGTGATATATATAAAAAATATATATAATTAATGGTTTTTTTTTTAATTTAATAAAAGTAATATATTAAATACTACTTTCCTAAATTAGTATATATATTTAAAACTGAGTCCTGAGGACTCGGTTGATATTTTTTTAAAAGATAAAATATTTTCGTTTTATTTTGTCTTTTAGTATGGGAAAAATAGATTTTTGATGAAATGATTAAAAAACAAAAGAAAGAACAATCGAGAGAGGAGATGAGGGGAGAGGAGAGAGAAGAAGAGAGGAGAGGAGGGAGAAGAAGAGAGAGGTGATTGAAGGGAGGCCGGACGATGACTGAACGGCGGGGTGGCTAGCCGGATGAGAAAATCGTGGAGGAGGTGGAGAAAATGGAGAAAAGAGAAAGAAAAGGAGTAGAGAAAAGGAAAGAAGGAGGAGAGCAAGCCGTCAGCGATGGAGGAAGAGAGAGGAGGAGGAGAATGAGCGGAGCGGGCCGGCTTCCTCGACATGGCAATGACAGTGTAGGCAGCCAGTGGACAAGAAGAAGAAAATAGAAAAAAAATATTAAATATTTTATTTTTTTCCTTTATTTTCATTCGTTAAATATTTATTTTTTTAAATAATTTTAATTTAAAACAGTTTAATAAAATTGCTCATATATATATTTTTAAAAATATATGTGCGGGTAAAATTCTAGTAATTACTAATACACATTCTCTTGTTTTGGTCCTAACATTTAGTTATATCTGGTAATCATATAAGTTTTTATTGTTCTCATAGTTTCTTAGAATTCAGTGGATTAACTGTGACGAACTCTTACATGATTGTCGGATAAATAACCTCTCACTGAGTTCCTTAATTTTTGTTGCATATATCACGCAGCTCATGTCATGATAATGTTTTGCATTGAATGATTTTAAGGTGTATCGGTTGCCTCAAATTTTTTAAATGAAGTCTCCTTAGCTATGAACACTTTCATGGATTCTAAAGGAAAAACAAAATTTTAAATGAAATCCAAAGTATAAATATAAAGAAGACATTTATGTTAATATCCTTTTGGATAGCATGTAACATGTTGCAGTATTAATCCATGATGGATCCGTTATAAGTTGCAGAAGCCGTTATTTTAGAAATGCGATTGTAATGAACTCAATTTGGCTGCTGACATCTTCCATATGATTTACAAACTGCATTTTCTGGTGTTTAAATTGGTTTTCCTGTTGTCAAAAGAATAGATTTTTTGTCTCATAAATGCTGTGTTCTTATAGCCAAAGGTTGTTGATAATTTTTATATGTGAGACATTTTTTTATTGATGATCATGTCAGCTGAATACGTATTATTCTGCACTCTTTCATATTTATAGGGTGAAGTAAAGTGAATATTTCCCTTTTTGGTAATTGAATGGATGGTGTTATGCTGCAGTTTTTATAAGATATATTGATCACAAGGTATTTCCTCAATGGGGGGAGCTTGTTCTAGGAAAAGAGACCAATTGGACAATGAAGATGGTTTCTACAGAGGGGTTTCTGGAAGATATTGCAAAAGTGGGAGTTCAAAGTGGTTGGCAACAACTTTTACTAGACCTGTTCTAGAAATTCAAAGGGAGAAAGGAAAATGCCCATCACTTTTGGAATTGTGCACTTGTAAAATACGGGAGGTATAGCTTGCTTGTACCTTGTTCAAATCTTTACTTCCTGTGCCTGAACTGATCTTCTAAGCTTGGTTCATGAGCAGGATATAGATGATTATGGTTCATTTTCTATGCTCCCAAGAGATCTAAGTCAGCAGATATTTAATGAACTAGTGAATTCCCAACATCTGACTGATGTTTCTCTTGAAGCTTTTCGAGATTGTGCTCTTCAGGTAACTAGTGAAAACATTGGGCAAGTTGGATTTCAAAATCATTGTCAAAAATTTACTTAATTATTGATCAATCTAGTTGAACCATGAGGTCTTATCTTCTTTGCAATAGGACCTTTACCTGGGAGACTACCCCGGAGTTAATGACAATTGGATGGATGTCATTTCTTCACAAGGATCATCCTTGCTTTCGTTGGACCTCTCTGGTTCTGATATCACTGATCCTGGGTTGACATATCTCAAAGATTGCGCAAACCTTCAAGCTTTAAACTTAAATTACTGTGACCAGATTTCTGACCGTGGACTACAACACATCAGTGGTAACCTTTTAATGCTCTACTATTCTGATGTCGTCAAATGCAAAATTCCATAATAGGCAAAATTTATTAAATAGCAAGTATTGTGATTGCAACCTGTGATGCAACATAACCAGGCAAGTCTGGACTCTGGCCTAAGGTTTTGCCAAATTGAATTTGTTATTCTCAATCGCTTTTCTGTTTACATTCTGCCTTACTCCCTGGTTTCTCTTCTTCTACTATTTCCTTCTCAGTTTGGTTTCTTTCTCTTTTCTTCCTTCCAACTACCTCGTTTAATTAACATTCAGCAATTTTGCATAGCTTGGTAATTTTCTCTGGGCCAGCATGTGACATAAAATCTTTCAGGTCTCTCAAATTTGAACAGTCTGACTTTTCGGAGAAACAGTGCGATTACTGCACAAGGAATGACTGCCTTCTCTGGCCTAGTAAACTTGTTGAAGTTGGACCTGGAAAAATGTCCTGGGATTCATGGGGGGCTTGTTCACATCAAAGGTAATTTTCTCCTTTGATGGTAGTATATCTTTATGATTTGTATGATTGTCCTTGTCTTTACTTTTTGGTTTTCTTAACATGAATTTGCATTCCTTTCTCACACTGTTCCTGAGGCAGAAAGCTCCTCTGAGGAACATATTTTGGAAGGGTAGCATTGTGGGCAGTCTGAACCTCTTCCTCCCCTCCCCCTCTTTCTCTGTGTGCAGGGGTGCATGGTAGTAGAGTAGATTTGAGTTTTGATCAGTTGTTAGTTTCTTACAGTGTTACTCTATGGTAGTGGATATGTTTGAATAACAGAGAACGTATAAAGAGATGAGTTCGTGATGGTTTTGGCCTTTCCCTTAACTAGTTAGTATATACAGATGCATTTCTGTGGGGATATTATGTTTGCATGTTAATTATGGATGTTGTGTCAGCATTATTTTATATTTGGCTGATGATCTTTGTTTATCAATTAACAGGTTTGACTAAGTTAGAGTCTCTTAATATTAAATGGTGTAATTGCATAACAGATGCTGATATGAAGCCTCTCTCAGGTGATTCTTACGTTGCCTTTGCTACTGCCATTTGGTAGATTTTTCCAGAACATTTATATTCTTCAGTTAACTCTCTTCCCATTGCCTCTCTCATATAAATATAGTTGTGTAACATCAATGCTTTTACCTTCCTTCCGAAGAAACTTGTGTACTCTTGACCTACAGTTGGCTTTATAATATATATATATATATATATATATATATATATATATATATATATATATACGACCTACAAACTGCTCAAAGCTTTGTATACCTCTTCAATGCCATCTCTGTTAGATCGAAATCTTCTGTTCTTTTGACCTCCAGTTGGCTATATATATTTCCCAATGACTCAACTGTGCTACCTTTGTCATAGGATTTAACTGTTCAAACATCTCTGTTTGATAGATCACTGCATTTTGAATTTCAATAGGCAATCAAAGATATCTACACTTGTTGAAAGCTTTTTTCTCTCTTTTTGAGTATCCTTATGTTTTGTTTGTGTGGCCACTTGATTACTATAATGAATCATGTGTAGGATAAGGACACTTAAAATTAACTAAACTTCTGCTTCTTTTTTTTTCCTTTTTTTTTGCTAATGCTTCAACTTGCTGAGTAATATGAATTACTTAATTCAATTATGTATCAGGGCTAACTTCTCTTATCATGTTTTAGGGCTTACAAACTTGAAAAGCTTACAGATTTCCTGCAGTAAGGTCACAGATTTTGGCATCACTTATTTAAAAGGTACTTCATTACTATTTCATTTGCTGTCATGCTTTACAGTTTGGTATTAGGATCTTAAATTATTAGTCATCTAAGACTGATAGTTTGTTTATCTTGGGTTTATCTTGGGCTACTGTGATTTGGGTGGATTTTTATGAGTCTACTGCATGGTTTGGAATGTTATGCTGAAGTTGTGCAATCATTCAACAATGAATATACATCCTCTCAACAAATCCTCCCTCCAATGGCTTTAATCTGAACTAGAGGGGCTGACATTAGAAGAAGGTTTTGTTTGTCATATGCATGTATATGTTGTGTAGAATTCCATTCTACTGATCAAAGAAAGTCAATTTTAAACCTTTGAACTTGATAGGTTTTATGAACCAGAATTAATATCTTTTCTTTTTCATTTTTTTAAAAAAAAATTCCCGCTTATTTCTCCTTTCTTGTTGTGAAGGTTGATTTATTTTCTTTTAATCTTTTAGATTTTTATGTTAGCTGTGGTACATTTAATTTTTGTCCTTTGACAACTGGATTTGTGGAAATTATCGTACTTTTAACTTTCTTCACCATGATTTCATTATGGCTTCTTGTGTATGTTATTGCCTGTTGAACTTGAGAGGTAATGCTTGAGCATTCTTCTACTTATTAGCAGATTACAGGAAATCTGGGATTGGCTGTTACTGATTATTGAATTCCTATTTCCCTGAAATTGTTTATATTTTCAAATCTGTTTAAGGTCTGCAAAGGCTTTCTATTTTGAACTTGGAGGGCTGCCCTGTTACAGCTTCATGCTTCGATTCTCTTTCAGGTATATATATTCTTGTCATCCATACTGCTAATCATTTTCTTCGTTAGATGGTTCCATCAGGAACTGCAAATTTCAATTTGCAATTGCTGTTAGAAGTTAATGTCTCATTTAAGGGTTAATATGTAAATTAGTCAAACTATATACATTTTAACGATTTGGTACCCAAAGAAAAAAAATCATAATCAGATGAACTTGTATTCTGTCAACAGATTACCCAATGGACTAACACCGTTACATAAAATGTTGATATGGCATGGTTGATCAAATACTAAGTCATGTGTCAGGTCAAATAATTTTCTAAATGCTGACATGGCATGGTTGACTAATACTAAGTCACCACGTGTCGGGTCAAATATTTTTCTAAATGCTGACGTGGCATTGGCATGACATGTGGCGACTTAGTATTAGTCAACTTAGCCATGTTAGCATTTTCTGTAACGGCGTTAATCCACTGGGTTAACTTGCTTGGCGGAAATAAAGTTTAGGTACCCAATTATGAATTTTTTTCTTTAGGTACCAAATCCTTAAAAAGTATATAGTTGACGAACCAATTTACATATTAACCCTTAATTTAAATCACCCATGCCCTTCCCTTTACCCATTTTAGTATTTTGGTGCTCATGACAGTAACTCATGCATTTTGGTTTTAAAAATCTGTATGGTAATCTCTTGATGGTGTTTTCTTTTATGATTTCTCTTTTAATTTCAACTTTTATTATGTCATTCTGAGGAAATATTCAAAATAATTGTTTGATCGTATAAACTTTAATTACATATCGTTTTGGTTACTTTTACATTAAACATGATATTGACTTGGCCTTTTTTTTTTCCACAGCGCTTGCATCTCTGTTATATTTGAATCTTAGCAGATGCAGTTTATCTGATGATGGATGTGAGAAGCTTTCGAGTAAGTTTCATGTTTTCCCATTCCATGTTTGTAGGGTTAAAAATTCTTTGATGGCCTTTGACTTATGGCATAGTTATTTTGACAGAGCTTGGTAATCTGAAGGTATTAAACTTGGGTTTCAATGACATCAGTGATGCATGTTTGATACACTTGAAAGGTGCTCTCTCTCCTCTTTTGTTGTTGGTTAGAATAATAAACTATATATCTTTGCTTCATATATGTGGTCTCTACTATTTTGTAGATCTGATAATGAAGAGGATATCAATAGAACTGAAATTATTTATGTAAATATTTTTTGCGAAAATATTAAAGCGTCTTGTGATATGTTTTCTTTGGGAAATTTCTTTCATAATTTTTATTCATGGTAGTTACAGTCCATAATTTGATTTTTTTACTTATCCAGGTTTGACAAATTTGGAGAGCTTGAACTTGGATTCATGTAGAATTGGTGATGATGAGCTGGTTCACTTGACAGGTTATTTGCTTAAACTACTTTAATCTTTGATTATAATTTATTTTTTGTTCTTCTGATTTATGACAACATCTGTTTTCAGCTGATGGAGGATCATAGAAACATGCAGATTTATGATATGAACACTTAAAAGGAAGAACACAACTCTTTAAAAAAAAAAAAAAAAAAAAAGAACACAAGAGATAAAGCATAAAGTTGTTGGAGTTGCCATCACAAGATATTGGAAACTATTTTCGCTAGCTAGTGGAATAAGTATACAAGTTTTCTTAAGGAATAGAAAGGCTATAATGAGTTTATTGGAATATTGTAGTCTTAATTTGTAGGATTTCGTTTTTTCATCAGATTGCCTTAAGTAATGTTACCGATGCATTTGATATATGTCGTGAAGTTGCTGCCAATTTAGTTGATATGCACCAGTGTTTCCATTGGAAGCCTAATCATCCTCAATATATGGTTATGAAAAAAATGAGTGCTTTGAAAGTTTAAAATTGCTTCGTTTTTGAAGTAGAAATAATTTAACTAAATGTTCCTACCTTCCTTTGCTTGTTCTTTTCTGTTGGTATTGGGAGGACATTGGCATCATCTGTTTCTTCTTCACTATATTCATTTCATTAAACCATCTAATATCTCAGCTCTTAATAAATCTGCTGTTTAACCCCCCCCCCCCAAAAAAAAAATGCTGATGTTTGCATATAATTGCTTTTGTTTGTTTAGGTCTTCAACATTTGAAATGTCTGGAGTTGTCTGATACTGAAGTTGGAAGCAATGGCCTTCGCTATCTTTCTGGTTAGATATTAACCTTTCTCTTAGTATGAAATCATCTATGGTTTGCAGTTTCTTTTTGTTACCATCTGTTTCCAGTTTTGTTGGCAAAATGCTCTTATAACTCTCTGGTCTCTGGTGTTGCCATCTTTTGAGTCGATTCTTTGTTGCCATTTGCGCTCCGCTCCTTCTTTGGAAGCTTTCTCGAAGCTCAGATGATTTTCCTTTCTGATATAGGTTTATCTAGTGTAGGGAACTTTTAGAAATTAAGAACCTTAACCATGTCAGTATGGTAAGATCCTAAAGGTTCTTGGCAGTGATGAATCATATTAAAATATAGCAGGACAAGTTTCTCAGGGCTATTATAGGCAGTGAATAGTTTTAAAAGATTTACTGGAATATACTTCTTACTCTTTGCCTTAGAAAAGCACTTGGCATTCATGCGGGTAAAATTATTCTTTCTAGTGGATGATACCAGCTTTTTGCTATTAAGTTACTGATTTTTTTTTTTTTTTTAAGTGAAAAGTGAAAAAGAGGAGTATCTAGTTCTCTTTTGACACCAGTGCTTATGTTTTAATGCTTGAGAGAGAAACCTGTGGAAAGTAGATAAACGAAGAGGATTTTAAGTTGTGAGAGAGCAGTCAATCCTGAACCTAACGGATCATTTCTTTTTCTCCTATAAAAAATATAGGATATCACTAAGTCGATTCTTAGGAAATTTCGAATCAGACCATTTGTCCTTACTTTGTTAAGGTTCTTCATTAGTAGTTTAAGGAACTTAATCATTTAATATGTGTATTGAGAATGATACTTCCTTGAACAATCTAATGGTTCTTATACATGATCATCCAATTCTTGATTGGTTTACTTCTTGTAGGTTTGTGTAATCTGGAGAGTATAAACCTTTCATTCACCGTTGTTACTGATGGTGGATTAAGAAAACTTTCTGGACTGTCATCTCTTAAATCACTTAATCTGGATGCTCGTCAAATCACAGATGCTGGACTTGCAGCTCTTACAAGTAAGACTGTACAAAACGATTGCCAAGGCAAATTTTGTCTAAAACTTTTAATGCTTCTTTCAATTCTTTGAGGAGGCGTTTTTATTTGTCTAGTATGATTGATTATGAAGTCATATGTTCATGTTTCTGGCCAACAAGTTAATTGTCACAAAATCTGTCAGCAAGAAACATATGTTTCTGTTGATATTAAAGCTCTAAAAATGTAGTGAAGCATATAATTATCTCTTCTTTGAGCTTTAGCAAGCACTTTAGGATGCTGTACATTGGATCATGTGCATATTAATAAGTACGATCAGTTTTGTTGGTTTATTTTACTGCTGCTTCTCTTCTTGAGACAGGTTTGACTGGACTGACTCATCTTGATCTTTTTGGAGCTCGTATCACTGATTCCGGGACAAGTTACTTGCGAAGTAAGATTAACACTTAGTATTTTAAATTTCCTTGTGAAAAGAAGAATATTATACTTGCTAGTCTTTTTGAATGGTCAAGAACCACCATATTGATAATTTGGACCTATGTCACAAGGACTTGGGATAGGGTGTTAGATATGGGTATATATACCTACATGGGTACATTATGTTTTTGGCAAATTTTTACATTAATTTTGAGGCTCCAATTGTTATACCCGTAAGGTAAAGTGAAGAGTCCATATATTATAGTTTTGAACCCCTCTTATTTCCATGTAAGAGATGTATCCTCTGCCTATGATATCACTATTTACCTTGGCCTTCTTGGGAGGATGAGGGGTTCAATAAGCTTTTGTAGTATCATGGTGACCTAAATGCTTTTGAATTAACTTTACACTTGATATGTTTGCTTTTTAAGAATGAATTGTTTGTTTATTTAATAGATTTCAAGAACTTGCGCTCCTTGGAAATATGTGGTGGAGGATTGACTGATGCTGGTGTGAAGAATATTAAAGATCTTTCATCCCTGTCGCTGCTAAATCTGTCGCAGAACTGTAACCTAACAGATAAAACATTGGAGATGATCTCTGGTATTGCTGTGACTCTACACTTTTTTTTTCATATGTTGAAGGAAGTTATGTTATTCGGACTCGGAAGTGAATGTCGGATATGGATATGTGTCCGATACGAGTATGTTGAATTTTTTAAAAGTTTTTCCATATATTTGGAGGATCATATTTTTATACCCTTGTCCGAATATGTGTCGGACATGAGTGTCTGATACGGGTATTTATAAAAAAAAAAAAAAAAAAAAAAAGTCGGAGTAACATAAGAAGGGAGGGTGGGGGTTGCCGGGTGGTGAGGAATTATAAGTGAAGCTCAACATTTTAGACTGTAGAGTAATTGCAACCAAGTTGTCTTTCATTGAAATGCAGGGTTGACAGGATTGGTCTCTTTGAACGTTTCAAATTCTCGAATAACAAGTGCAGGATTGCGACATTTAAAGCCACTGAAGAATTTAAGATCTCTGACCTTGGAATCATGCAAGGTCACAGCAAATGATATCAAGAAGCTTCAGTCAGTTGACCTCCCTAATCTGGTGAACTTCCGCCCCGAGTAATTCCTATGGCTATGGTGGCGTAGATATATTCTGTAAATAGCTTTTATTAGAGGGAAGGATTGCTATGATCTATAATCTGTATTTATAAAAGGTTAAGCAGATTGGAAGTATTTGTAGATATGGGTGATTGGAATGTCGTGAACTAAAGGTTCTTATGGAAGCCTGCCTAAAAGCAGCTCTGTGTCTAGATGCGAAGGGAGAGAGGGTCTGAAATGGTCCCTTCCCTTCAGGGGCTGCGGTAAATAGATGGGAAGAAAATGGTGTAAATATCGTTTGAATGATTTATGAACAGTTTGTGATGTACTGCGTGCACTTGTCGACTCTCTACCCATTGTATTGTTTGTACCGATTCATGATCATGAATGAATGGCATGCAACTTATTTTCTGACTCTTACACCACTTACTGTTGAATTTCTTTTTCTATATTTTATGCCACTTAATAATATGTGCCGGAAGTAAAGGTGTTTATAGGTCGGTTTAAATATGATATTAGTATCATATATATTTGTTCAAGTTTTGTTCGGTTCGAAACTTTGTTGGCAGGGCTATAGGGTTCTCAATGGTTTGCTTAATAGCACCTTACTCTAGTTCTGGCAAAAGGGAAAGCTGTAGCGCGATCGACAACTTCTGTTCGAACTTCTGTACCAATCGACACTTTCTGTTCGAACTTCTGTCCCAACTCCAACTCTGGCACTTTACTACCCCAACTCCAACTCTAGCACCGGACTCCCTAACTTCCTCAATACTCTTATAAATAGACTTGTCAATTCTGATTCGAACTCGAAAAAATTGATCAATCCATTCGAATCCAAACTCGATTCAACCTGATTTGACCAAAAAAAATAACACAAAAATGATCCGCACCCGAAATGATTTGAATCTAAAATGATCCGAACCCGAAATGACTCGAACAATTAATCCAAAATGATCTAAACTTAAATTAAGTATAATTTTATTTTGAAAATATTAATTTAATAAAAATAATACCTATAACATAAATTATTAATTTGTTTTAATTTTATAACTTATAATTACCATTTTAGAATGTGATATCATATGCAATTACCATTTGGTATGTATAAATTGATCATATTCCTATATTTGTTTTCTTTTCTATATGTAAAACAGTTTAGTGACTATACGTGTACGGTACAAGTATAGTACAAGATCTTTCAACAAATATAATTTATTTTTTAATTTTTATCGTTGAATAAAATTATAATAAAATCTGATTCGATCAGTTGATCTGTTTATATTTAATTTGATTCAATTTTAAAAATTAATAAATTGAATCCAACATGACCCGAATCCAAATAACCCGAGTGTCAAACCCAAAATGATCCGAACTAGAATGACCCGAACCCGAATAACCCGAGTGTCATAAATGACTCGAACTCGAGATAATCCGAACCCGAAATGACCCGAGCCAGAAGTAACCCGAACCCGAAATGATCTGAACCCTAAAAGACCTGAACACGAAATGACCTGAACCCGAAACAATCCGAACCCGAAACTGACACGAAATTTTGAAAACCCATATTAACCCGATCTAAATTGACCCAACCCAAATCCAACCCGACTTGTCCAATTGACAGGTCTACTTACGAGCCTCAACAGTCTTCCTTCTAGATAGCTACAGAAATAGGGAATGAATGATTACTACGACTTACTCATACAAGAGAGGGATAGTAGGAGACAAGTTATGAGTCTCAAATTCTGTCTAAATTGGTGCATATTAGTAAATGGTTAGTTAAAGGTCATTTAGATTCGTTCATATTTATAAAAAAAATATTAACAAATATATTATTTTTATTTAATTTTTAATAATTTTTTTATTAAATTCTAAAATATAAATAATTTAACATAATTTTAAATATTTACATTATAATATTATATATATATATATTTATTCTTTATATGATATAAATTTTATAATAATATATTATATAAATTAAAAACGGATCGAATTCGAACCTTGATTGTTGAAGTCAAGATTCGATCCATTTTTTAAATGAGCCTCATTTTTTTGCCCAAACTCATATTTTGAGCTTAATATTTTTATCTAAATCTTCTCAAATATAAGACAAAGCCTTCGAGTTTGAACGGATATTCCAATTCTGGAACACATCTAAGTGAAAGGGCTGCCTTATTTTTTTATTTTTGATTTTGGGGCTGTAGCCAAATGTCAGAATTAGGAGAGGAGCAACTCAATTCGATTGGAGAGCAAAAATTCTGAATGCATTATATCCATGTAAGAAAATGAGTTCAACTCGTCCTCGTTAAGAGATTATGCATCCTGGTCATATATATATATATATATATATATATTATAAAAGAGATCGTAGTCATAAAAGAATCGTAAATGTTGAAATTCGAATCCCAAATATGTTAGATGTCATCTTTTAAGGATAATTGTATGAATCAATTAAACTAAATTTCAGATTCACATCCTAACAATATTTAAAAAAAAGTTCCGAATTCGCATCCTGACCATATTTTTAAAAAAAGAGGTTACGGTTGCCTAACCGTTCACCAAATAAACAATGAAACTTGAAAGAAAAGAAAGGAAGAGATGCCTTTTCTTTTTCTCCCAAGTTTGGTGATCGATGGTTGGCTAAATCCTAACTCTTTGACATTGAGGGCTAATTAGATGAATGTACTGGTTGATTTAAAATGCCTTCTGATAAAAGGCTTACTGTTGCTTTATTTGAGAACGTGAAATGTACTATACCTTTTAACTACATAGCCATAGAGAAATATACATTGTTTAGGGAAAATTTGAAAAACCTATTATCTACAGTAAAATATTTGTTAAATGGTACTAATAATGTAAAATAATTTATAAAAGAGAAATGAAAAAAATATGAAATTATTGTTAAGGACATTGCAAATAAAAGTATGCCTTTAATGAAATACTCTTTTCCTTTTTTCTTTCCTCACTCATCTTTTTTTCCCTCCTTTTTCGCATATATTTTTTCTCTATCTTTCACGTTAAATCTCTGAGATTTTTTACTGCCGCCCTTCCCTTCCATGTAGAAACTTTCATCGGAGTCTCGTCTGAACTTCGAGGGCATATATCCATAGCTAACTCAGAGAAAATTATTTAAGCATCTGAAAAATAAAAGTTTAAATTATCCATGAAAACTCCAAAAACAGATCAAAGAAGAACCCAACCACATATATCAAGTCAGAATAGTTGCCGTAAATTGACAAGAGAAGATTTAATTTGTAAAAAAAAGAAAAGAAAGAAATAATAGAACGGGGAAGGTAGGGAATAAGACAGATGAGGAAGGGGAAGGGGAAGGGGAGAGAAAATTTGATAAAGGCAAAGGTGTTTATTTCATTAAGGGTATTTAGGTTTTTATAATTCTTTTGATAATATATTTTTTTTTTCATTTCCTTTTTTCAAACTATTTTAAGTTATTAGACTAGCTAACAATTATTCTATTATTGAATGGATGTTTTTCAGATTTTCCCTTTCAGTTTTTATAGGAAAAAGAAAAAGAAAAGTTATTATTAATAGTTAATTTAACACTATATAGTTGTGAGATTAATCTCTCTTTATTTATATATATATATATAATATAATATAAGAACGAATTTTAAGAGCATAAATAATGAATGATATATATTTTTGTTAATTTTTTAAATTAAATATTTCATCCTTAATTAATATTTTTTAATTAAAAAATTAACTAATTTTTATTATTTATTTTTTAACATTAAAACTCTTAATTATTAAAGTAAGCGTTCCGTATATAATAATAGAATATTTATTTTTCTTATTAAGATTTGAATAATTAAAATTATGACTAATTATTTATTTTCTTATCAAGTATAAACACTGAATTAAAGTAAACTTTAATTATTTTGTTTGACGACTTCTCAGTTCTAACTTGGCGGAAGAGTTCAAAAAATTCTGCATTAAACAAAAGAAGAATTATTGAAATCACACCTAAACCTAAATTTCTATCAAAATATAGGGCTCTTTAGCCCTAGAAGTAAGGGTTAGTTTGAAAAACACCAATGAAAAAAATAAAAAATATTAAATGGTATAATGGTTTAAAATAATTTTTATAAAGGAAATAAAATATTTGAAATTGTAAAAAAAGATCTTGTAAAGACCATTATACCCATAGTAAAAGAAACAAGTTAAAAAAAGATGGAACCCTATTTATTTCCCTCCAACTTTCTTTCCTCTTTCACATTTTTTTCCCTCTCTCGATTCTTCTCCATTGAAGTGTTTTTTTTTTATTCAATTTGCACATGTATATATATATATATTTGGATATATTTTACAAATTTCATTCAATAGAATCCCTATTTTTTTCCCTCTTTCACGTTTTAATGTTTGTATATGTTTGGATTTTTTAGTAGTAATGATACATGTAGCTAACAAGATGCGATTGTGTTAATTTCTATGTTATTATCTAAGGATTACCTCACTCAACAGTTGAAGGACGCTTGAAGAAAGTGTTTTCAAAGTTTGGGTAAGTTAAACAAGGTGAACTTGTTTGTCAAAGTTTTTTTGGTTGTCATAATGTTGAAGCATAAGTAATTTTTTTTCCTGCTTAATATGATGTTCATCCATGGAATAGTTCTAAATTCTAGTAAATGAGGATTTTTTCAATCTATATAGGATTATTGGAAGATACTATGAAGAAATTCATGTCCTGTTAATGTGATATTTGCTTTTAGTAATTGATTTTTTTGGACATTTTTCATATATTTGTTCTAATTGTTTTTAGTTCTAAATGTTTGTTGAACCTGTATGTTAGTTTCTCGCTCCTTTTAAATTTCAGTGGTGTTGATGGTGATAATGTTTTATATGTAGGATATTATATGGCTGACTAGGCTATTAAAGTTTTTTCAACGACCATTGGCAAAGTTCATATCTATTATTCATGCTCCCATAAGAAAAGAAAGGTGTGCTGCCATTGGTGGTGTTCACCTTAGCGTAAAATAATTGATGAACAAGTTTTTCTTGGTATCACCTTAGAGCCCACAAGTTATTCTAATCATTCATTTTAGTTAGTTGCGATATGGATGGCTGCACATTTTAAATGTTTCTATCTATTCTATGTGATTTGATTTGATTTTTGCTATCTTTCCTTTGTGGTTGGTATTTGATAATGCTTCAACAGATTTCTTTTTGTATCATGAATCTTAGTGAAGGAAAGAAAATGTTGGAATGAGAACTGCTTAACTGGTTGGATATCTATGTTTTGAATCTGTGTTTATATCTCTTATGGGGTTTTGGTGTTGTTTTAATTGACTCTTAAGGGCATCGTTTGGTTACTTCATATGTTAATTTACGATAGAACATGTAAATGTAACACATAATATCTTAATTGATTAAATTTTGGGAAAGTACATATTATTTGTAAGAATGTACATATAGGTATGCAATATGTACATATTGTTTTGCTATATGTACATATTGCTGGACTATATGTACATATTATTATATTATATTTTTGCTTGATTGGTCGTTTTAAGGAGGGTTAACATGTAAGAGTCTATTGTTGCTTTATACATTGCAGAAACATATTGTTCGATCATTATAAAGTTGAAATGAGTGAATCAAGCCTTAAGAAAAGAGTCTATTGTTATTGTCATATTGATGGTGAGCTCTTGATTGTTAATGGCGACTCTATAGAATATCGAGGTGGAAGAACAATAGGTGTGATGATTGATGAAAATACTAGTTTTGAAAAATTAGTGCATCAAGTTAGGAAAAAATTAGGGAAGAGTGTTGTTGGTCATGTATTTAGATATACATTGGAGTTTGACAAAACCAAGCTAATTGATTTGGTGAATGATGTCGGTTTGACAGATTTGATAAATTTTACTAATCGGTTATGCAATTTGTATATATTTCGAACTGAAGTGATTGAATCCACCAACAACAATGACAGAAATATAGTGCATAATTCGAACCAAGATCTGTTATGGTAAGAAATATAGAGGCTTTTAAACATCAAAGTATATAATTGCGTTACGTCTTAATCATCTTTTTGTTATAATTGCAGTGGGGTTATTGAGAATGAAGACATAAGTGGAAACAATTCTGAGAGGGAACGTAATGTAGGTTCTTCCGTTGAATGTTCTACTTCGAAGAAATCTGGTGTTATTGTTGAATGTACTGCTGTGAACAAAAATCAGTTTGCAAGCGAAATTTGGAAAGATCACATTATTGGCAGCGGTTAGAAATTCAAAGATGCATATGCCTTTAGGCTGGGTCTTTATCAATTTAATATTGCGAATGGATTTGTGTATAAGTTTAAGAAGAATAGTAAGTCTTTTATTAGTGTGGACTGTAAGGCTGAAGGCTGTCCTTGACATTTAACTGCTTCGAAGATGCGGTCTACGGAGTTTATGGTTGTGGTTACATTTGTAAATGTGCAGAACCATTGTGCGCAAGAAGCAATACAAAGTAGACCTTCCTCGAAGTCAAAATTTGTTGCTGCCATTGTCGATACCTAAAAAATAACAAGTCTCATCGCAAGACTTTATTATTTGTTAAGCGTGACATTAAAAAAAATTGAGGAAAAGTCGACTTAATTCCTCTAGAAAAATGAAAGTTTTGAAAACGGCCTTGTAAAAAGACATGGAGTCGCAACCAAATTTTTTTAGCTAGGTGTGATCTGCCACATATTAAAACCGGTTTTATAAAACATTTTAAAATTAATTAAAATATTTTTAAAACCAATTTCAAGTATGCGTTATAAACCAGAGAAAATCGAAGAATCGGGTTCGGGACTCAGTTACGTGCGGGGAAGGATTAGCACCCCTACAACGCCCGTATAAAACGATATCTTATTAATCATGTGTTATCTCAAGTCTCGGTAAAAAGTTGGTTTTTAATTTAGTATTTCAAGTTAATTCCCAATTTTAAGAAAAATAATTCCATTTTTAATTGAAAATGATCCGAAATTTATTAATTCAAAATTTACCTATATTCCCCAACAAAATCGACAAAATATAAATTTTTTTATTCATTTAGAAAACTTTCCGAATCATTCTCGTTTTTTGAAAGAAAGAATTCCTTTATTAATGATAATTGATGATATTCTCTCCAGCAAACCCGGTAGAGAACTCATGAATTATTTTAACTCGGGAATATCTTTATTTTTATTGAAAATCATTATCTTTTTCAAAACATTTAAAAATATGAACATGTATGACATAAATAAAATGACATGGCAAAGTCTAGATAATATAATGCAACCTAAATGATATGACATAATTTAAATGGCATAGTATATTCTAGGTGAAATGAAAAATCCTAAGTATCATGGTATATTCTAAATGAGATAAAATGATTTAAATGACATGGCAATTTTAAATGATATGACATATTTTAAATGACATGGCATATTCTAAATAATATAACCTAAATGAAATGGAATATGATCTAAGTGACAGGAAATGACATGAAACATAAAATTATGCTATCATAAAATATGCATGAAAATAAAATAAAAATGCATGAACATAGTATATGCTAAATAATGTGACAAAAATAAATGACTAAATAAAAAATATAGGATAGCATGAAATATTCAAAATCATATGGCAAACAATATAACATCATAAAATTTAAATCAAAGTAATAATAATACCATGGAAAATATCATAGCAAAAATCACATATTAAATAAAATGCATGAACATGGAAAATGCAATGCATGAAAATGTATTTTTTCCTTTAAATAAAGAAATCCGTATATCTAAAAAGATATCCGGCTACCTTAGGAAAATATGTCAAATTAGATTTTCTAAAAAAAAAAACAAAACTTTGTGATTGTTTGAAAACAATTTTGAGGAAAAACTTGAATAAAGATTAAAACCCCTACCAAACCCTTTTAAAATGGCTCTAATTTCCTAAGTTTAAAATCCCGGACTTGACCACCCTTAAACCGATATTTATAAAATAATTTTTAAAGTTTAAAAAGGCTTAGAAACTACCCTAAAACAGTAGCTAAAGCTTCTAACCAACCCCCTCTAAATGCCTTAGCCAAATTCAACCATTATTCTTCTTTTGAATTCAAATCTGCCTCTACTATCCGGTTTTGACACACGATTTTTTAGCATATTTTTATAAATTCAAAAAAATTAAGAAAAAAAATACTGGAGACTAAACACATGTAAAAATACACGATAAAAAATTGTCTTAATTTTTTGATTAAAGATGAGTGCCCATAAAAATCGGAGAAGTTCGAGTACTGGGTGAAAAAAATTGTTTTGTCAAAACACATTTTTGCCTTTGATAAAATCATTTAAAATCAAAGTAAAATTGTTGGAGATCATCTTAAAGACCTACAAACAGTAGCTAAAGCATTTAAAAACCTTGGAAAAAAATTGGCTAAGTAAAAAAAATCACAAAGGTAGAATCAATTTGACAACCCTTTAATTTTCCACAAGTATGCTCAAGAGAGCATGACTTTGAGCCATTGATTGGCCTAAGTCATAAATCATGTGGCAATGACATGGAATGCATGAACATACAGCAAATGAAATGTATGAAATGCATGGTCTAAAGCATAAATGGTAAAGGAAATGCATGACAATTCAAAATAACCTAAATGCCTATCATGAGTTAGCATGGCAATAAATGCTATCCTAACTTAATATGCATGCAATGCTTAATAATGCAAATATGATTTGGACCTAATATGTTATGAATATGCATGAAAATGCTAATGTAACCTAAGACCTAAGTAGCATAGCAATGCATGGCAATACCAATATGATTTAAGACCCAATATGCATGGCAATACCAATATGGCCTAGACCTAAAATGTAATGAAAATGCATAGCAATACTATGAATATACAATGACCAATGAACCTAATGCTAATGCTGGAACAAACAGCAACTAATACACAATTTCAAGATATGATAATGCAAAGCATGTTACCTAAACAAAATGCAAATGCATGACAAGGTAAGGAATACATGAAGAGGCCGAATGGTCACATGAGACTCTAATGCAATTCTATCTAGTAAATGACACAAATATATGAAAAATCATATCAAGATGCATAATGTCATGACATTTTCACAAGCATATGATATACTAAAATCAAAATGCACAAGCTCATGGCATGGAGATGAAAACAAGTCAAGAAGCAAGATGAAAATGCACATGCAAGGCATACTAAGTATCAAGATATACTAACTCATGACATGGAGATGCAAACAAGTCAAGAAGCAAGATGAAAATGCACATGTAAGCCATAGCAACATGGAGTAGCCGAATGGTTATGTGACCAAATACAAAAATGCAAACATGTTTATAATATAAGACATGATACATAAAAAAAAAATGCACAATATGAGCATATGAACACAATGGCCGAATCTTCAAGAAAAATTATTAAGCATGGAATAGAAATATAGAAGCAACTATTGCATAGAAAATAATGTAAAGAACATATAAAAAATTAAACATAGACATGCAAAGCAAATAACAAGCAAAACTAGTAAATAAAACAAGAAAAGTTAAGCTCCATGGTTGGTATAAAATGGGCATAGCCTCTCACCTAACCATAATCACTTGGTCTTGCCAAGATCATGAAGCCTTTCCATTAAAAAAATCAGAAAATAAACCATGCTAAACAACAAAATTATGATGAGCTTCATGGTAGGTAAAAATGGGCATAGCCTCTCCCCTAACCATGGTCACTTGGTCTTGCCAAGATCATGTAGCCATTTAAAACTTTTTTGCTTCATCTTTTTGTAAAAAATCAGAATATAAAATACTTAAACAAACCTTTTAAAAATCATTTTTCTTACAACAACATGCAAGGAAGAAAAAAGAAAAAACCAAGGCAAACATCAACCACATTCGGCCAAGCATAAAACTATGTAAAAAAAATTATTTTCAATCATTTTGATGGAGAAAAAGAGATGAAAACTTAAGTAAACATTTACAAAACATTATTTCTGTGAAAAATGTAGTAGGAAAACAAGATAGAAAATCAAGAAATCATCTTGGAAAACAAGAAGAAAGCTATGCTAGAGCTTGGTAGAGATGACTACCTCCAAACTCTCCTATTGAAAACCTTTTTTTTCTTTCTTTCAAAACCTTTTTTTTACTCAATTAGCTACTGTTTCCAGCCTTAGAACCCCTGAAAAAAATTAACTTAGCCCCCCCTCTAATGGCTTGGCCGAATGGCCCTCTAACCCTTGTATGTAATTTGCACTTTTTCTCCTCCAATCTTGGCCCTTAGATTAAGATATTTTGATGAAAACATAAAAATGTCATCTTGCCAATTGATAGCAGCCCTTAAGATGTGTACTCAGCCCTTGTAGTAACCTCAACCCTTAGATGCAAAAGAGGACCAATCCCATGCACTCCCTTGCTTGCCCCCTTGAATGCCTACCTTTGGATGAGTTGTGCTCTTCCATTCTTGGTCATTGGATGAGAACAACATAAAAATGACATCTTGTAGATTAAATCCAGCCCTCAACATGTTTACTAGCCCTTCTAGATGGCCTAAGCCATTGGATGAAAAGAGACATTCCCATGCACTCCCTCGCTTGGCAGAATGGATGCTCACCTTTGGATGAATTGTGCTCATCTTTTTTCTTCCATTCTTGGCCATTAGATGAGGGTTCTTTCATGACAAATAAAAATGTCATCTTGGCATTTAAACTTGGCCATTGAATGGTGCATTCAACTTTCCTTTGATCACTGAATTACACCCATTTTGACCTTATATCTATAACTAACCTGGCATGGCATGGCTCCTCTCTTTTGCATTTATGGATAAAAAAAATACAAGAATATGTAAGGTAAGGTAATGGGGTCAGTCAGGTCCTTGGTTTGGTTTGGCTTGGCTGTCAATGTATCTATCTGCTAATGCTAATAGTGGGATTTGTCAAAGTAAAGAAGGTTGTTTTATGCATTCCATTTTCACTTTTCTGTTAAAGATAAGAAATTGTTTAATTGATGCCAGTTTTAAACAACACTTTGTTGAGAACTATGTTTTTGGCTTTCGAGTTTTTTCCAGAGAAAGTGGGTTTATATAAATTATTATGTAAGAAACCTAAAATTGGAACCCCCCCCCCCCCCCCCCAAAAAAAAACTATTGCAAGGGGCACTCAGTTCTTGCAAGTGTTATTTATGTTAAAATTTGTTGTTTTAAATGAAGGTATTTTTGAATTGCACATTTGAAGTGAATTTTATTTTGGACTATTATCTTGTGTATTGATAGTAGAGTTTTTTTAATTTAACAAACGGAGTTAAAAAATTATTACATATTTTTAAGTTATATTTAAAAAAATAAAAAATAAATGAGATATATGATAGTTTTTTTAATTTCGTAGAATTAAAAATGTTCACTATCAGTATATAGAATTTTCACTCTCATTCTCATTGTCATTCATTTTTCAATTAATATTAGTTGTAATGAAATAAAGGAGTTATTTGATGAAAATGAAATAAAGAGGTAATAGTATTACAAAGTTTTGTTGATTGAATGTAATAAATAGAGAATAATATTACATTTGTTTGGTTGATTAAAATGATTTTAAGAAAAAGATAAGGAATAAATGTAAAATAATTTTTTACTCTTGAATTAAAAAATAATATTTTATTTATATTATTTTAAAAAATATTTTAATAAAAATTAATATCTACAAATATTTAAAAAAATTATATTTAGAATTATATTAAAATAATGTTTAAAAAATATTATTTACAAATTAATATTATAAAGATATTTTATATATATAATATTAAAATAATTTTATATAACTTTTTTTTTTCTTCGGATATCTATAAATATCCTTTTTCTCATTGTCATTTTCCACTCTCTCTACCCTATCTTCTCTCTAACCCTTCTTTCTCTCTCTCTCTCCAAAAAAATCTAGTAGAAACCCAAAATCTAGCCACCGTTGTCGACCACCGTTGACCACCAATCCAGAAATTGCCCAAATTTTACCTAAAACTTTATCTCAACCTCCTCTTTCCATTTTTTTTTTTCATTTGGTTTTTCCTAAAATCCCATAGAAAAACGTAAATCTACAAATGAAATCGCGAAAAAAAAAAACCAATAATTTTAACTTTCGTCGTCCGTCGCCCTCTAATTTTTAAATATGTTCTTCCCATTCCCTTGTTCTTCATCTCCACCAAATTTCAACTCCTAAATCCTCTTAGAACACCCAAAACCCCTTTGCATTTTCTCTCTCCTCTCTTTTTTTTGGGGGGGATCAAAACTGGTTTGTTGTTGCTATAATGATTTTTTTGATGTAAATGTTGTTGATTTTTGGTTGTGGATGAGTTTTGACAAGGGGATATTTAAAAAAAAAAAAAAAAAAATCTATCCTGTAGACACTTTTTTCACTCTGTTTTTTTTTTTCTATGTTTTTCCTTTCCTTCCCTTTTTTTTTTTTTTCCTTTTTTTTTTTCTTTTTCTTTCTCAGCTTTTGGTTCACTGTAATGGCAATGCAGTCCATATTCGGCGGGCCCATATCATTCAAATGTTTGGTTAAAATTTTTGGCTGAATGAGGCATTCAACATTCATCTCTTATTACGGGATTGGGCTGAATAGCCATTCAACTCATCCCCCTCTGAATGGCTATTCAGCCAGTCCCGTAATAAAAAAAAAAAAAAAAAATTGGTCCAAAATATCCCTACCAACTCCATTGCTTTCACTGCAATTTCTCTTCATTGCTTAACCATTCCGAAAGTTAGTTCCACTCATCTTCTTCATTTTAATCCTTTTTCATCTTTTTCACATTTTCATATGTTTTCATCTTCATTTTTCATATAGGTTCAACATTTTCACTCACGTTTTCTGCATCCAACGCAAGGGTAGGATTCCTTAATTGGGCTCGAATATTTTCTCATCTCCGACGCCGAGCTTGCTTCCTTCTCAACCTTGACCATTAGCTGGATATGAAGCTTCTGAACTTTACACTCAATCGATAGTAATTTTAATTTTTCCTTTCTTTTCAAATTTCTGTTATATTTTTCAAATATGTTTTTTTACAATCGACAGTAATTTGGTGGTTTTTTAATGGGTTCGTAAAATTTGAGCTTTTTGTCTTGGGGTTGTATTAAAATTGCGTTTTGTTGCCAAATTCATTGGTTGTGACGCTTGAGAGAGTGCTGGGAAACAAGACTGTTACACCGTTTAGACCTAGTTTGCCAAATTCATTGGTAATTTTTCTCTCAATTTATAAAGGTGATTATGAACTTGGATGGTACTTTAGACCTAGTTTGCCATCTGGTACACCGTTTAGACCTAGTTTGCCAAGTCCATGTGTTTGGTTTAAATATTTAGTAGAAAGTAAAATATTTGAAAAAAAAATTATAATTTTTTATGAAATTTGATTAAACCCAGAAATTAGGTAAGATAATTTCCAAGAAAAATTTATTTTGGACAGGATTGAGCTTTCCAATGACAATTTGGTTTTGCTTAGGTCATTTGTTTTTCTTGGACATGATTGAGCTTAGTTTGATTTACTTATTTTCTAGTCTGGGGTTGATTCTGCTAGAATTTTAAAGTCCTTTTTTCTGCCAAATGTTTATTTTTTGCTTATTCTTTTCTCAGATGACCTTTTGATTAGGTTCTTGTTAGCTAATTAATATCTTCCATACTCCATAGCTCCATATCCTTTAACTTTGAAAGTCTCCCTTACTATCTGTTATGTTGTTCCATTTGCACCTTTTAAATCCCTGTTAGCATTGTTTTTGTTGAAAATCTTGATAATTTGTAGCTTAGTACTAACTGAATTGTCCATTTTTCTAGAAATTTATGGTAGATGAAATTTTCATTTTTTTAAAAATTTCTTGGAATATCTTATTGTTAATATGTATGGCCTTGAATGATTATATCAATAAAACCTTCAACATTTATATAAAGACCATATTATGATAGAGAAAGAATAATTAATTGTTTAAAAAAGACTGGGGATGTTCTTAGAATCCTCATCATTTTTTACACATTTTTTTCTATTTTATAAAGAGAATGATCATATCTCCAAATGGTGATGGTTAAAAAAAAAAGCTAATCAAAATTTGCAAGAAAAAATTGTATAAACAATTAAACTAACTTATTAGTGATAAGTCGACAATTAAGTTGTCATGCACTTGAAAGTAAAAAAAAAATGGAAAATGGAAGGACTTTTAAGAATAGTTTTAAGAATTATGGATTTTTAGGAACAGTTAAATGGATGAAACTTTTGTAGGATTTCCCAAACCAGTAATAGGATTAAAGTGCAGAAAAACAATTGTTTTTGGTTTTGATTTCCTGGACCAGTAATAAGATTCTCATTTTTTCTATGTCTAAACAGAATATGATAGTACAAATTTAGATGAAAAAATATGAACTGGTGGTTTCCATATGTAGATAAATGTTTTTGTTTTTGCTTTATGCATGAAATAATTGTTTTAAGTGACTTGCTTGTTATATATGTGCATAGATAAATCTTACAATTGTTTTATTTCTACCATCCCTTTATGAATGATTTTAAGATATATTAGACAATCTATTCTTTTACAGTCATGGCTCGATTGTCTTTGATTACAAAAAAAGTCAAATACGAAAAAAGATCATAGATGTTTTGACAATATGGTTATAGATGTTTGCTGTCATTAGTTTGTTCTTCAGTATGTTAGCAGCTATGTCTTCTATACAAATTTATAGGCCAAGGGTTAGATCTTATGTTATAGACTTTTATGCTAAGAGAGATTATGTGAAGCGACTTGTACACGTTAATGATGCGATATGTATTGAGCAAGTTAGGATGAATAGACATACATTTTTTAAATTATGTGAGATGGTTCTTCAGTATGTTAGCAGCTATGTCTTCTATACAAATTTATAGGCCAAGGGTTAGATCTTATGTTATAGACTTTTATGCTAAGAGAGATTATGTGAAGCGACTTGTACACGTTAGTGATGCGATATGTATTGAGCAAGTTAGGATGAATAGACATACATTTTTTAAATTATGTGAGATGCTAGAAAATATAAGAGGGTTAAAGTCAACAAGGAACATGCTTATAGATGAGCAAGTGACAATGTTCTTACATATTATTGCTCATCACCTTAAAAACTGAGTCATCAAACACCATTTTAATAAGCCAGGAGAGACAGTTAGTCGGTTATTTCATAATGTATTAAAGGCAGTGATGCTTTGCAAGGTAAGTTGTTTAAAAACCTAGAGCCAATTCCAGGAAATTCTACATATCCAAGGTGGAAATGGTTCAAGGTATTCCATATAGACTATATATAATCATTTTGAAATTCCTTTTATGATTTAGATTTGAATAGGAATTCCTTATAAAAGCTTATCCTTCTTCAATTGTAGAATTGCTTAAGTGCTCAAGATGGAACATATATCAGGATTAAGGTGCCAATGACAGATAAACCTAGATATCGCACTCGCAAAGGTGACATAGCAACGAATATGTTAGGTGTTTGT
Source organism: Fremontodendron californicum (assembly GCA_030761205.1). Taxonomy (NCBI): domain Eukaryota; kingdom Viridiplantae; phylum Streptophyta; class Magnoliopsida; order Malvales; family Malvaceae; genus Fremontodendron; species Fremontodendron californicum. Next base: position 14,966,849 of record JAULJL010000027.1, read on the forward strand.
ACACCTGATATGAAGTTTGTTTATGTTCTTCCTGGTTGGGAAAGGTCTGTTGCTGATGGAAGAGTTCTTCGAGATGCAATTAATAGGAAACATGGAGTTAAAATTTCTCATAGTAAGGTTTTCAACATACATAGACATTTCAAAGAGTTATCGATGTTTCCAATCTCGGTAACAATAGATTGATAAATTTGTAGGGTTTTTGAATATAGGTTGTTACTATCTAGTTGATGCGGGATACACAAATTGTGAGGGATTTCTTGCATCTTTTAGGAGTCAAAGGAATCATTTGAATGAATGATGTCAAGGTCACCAGCCAACTAGTCTAAAAGAATTGTTAATATGAAACATGCAGCTGCCCACAATGTTATAGAAATGTGTTTTAAAATGTTAAAACTTAGGTGGGATATCCTTAGAAGTCCATCATTTTATCCTGTGAGGGTACATAACCAGATTATTATCGCTTGTTGTTTGCTTCATAATTTTATTAGGACAAAAATGTGTTCTGATCCTATTGAAGTAGATTTGGGTGATGCTATAATAGGTGAAGAGGATCCTATTTTCATGACTATTCATCCAAGTGATGCATGGACAAACTGGAGGATGGAACTAGCAAATCAAATGATCAATGAAAGGAAAGCATCTAGAAACAATGACAGTTAATTTGTTTTCAATCATTAGTTCTTTTCAATGTTGTGTTGGTGTTAGTATAGTTTTCTTATCACATTTCTAATTGTATTGAATTTATTTGTTTCTACTGTGATGGTTTTATGTATTAGAAAGATGTTGGACCATGTATATTGGAAGTTTAATTGAAAGTGTTTACCTTATCATATTATATTTGTTATATTTGTTTTTGCAATCCTTTTGATTATATGTTGTATTGAGTAAAAGTTGCATTCCTGTTGAAAAGAATGTCAGGAAATTCACCATCTTCAGCAACTTCTTCACAAAATTCAAAAGGAACAAAAAGGAAATGGATTTCTAAAGAAAATGCTGCCCTAGTTGCATGTATTGTAGATTTGCATAATATAGGGTCATTTAATGTAGATACTGGATTTAAGGCTGGCTTCTTAGGTGAGCTTCAGAGAATGCTACAAAAAGTATTACCACATGCAAACTTGAAGGCTAAGCTTAACCTGGAATCCAGGATTAGGACTTTGAAGAAATATTAGGGGATTATTTATGATATGATAAGAAGGAAAGACACGAGTGAATTTGGGTGGGATGATCATAGGCAACTGGTTGTTGCTGAAGATCTTGTGTAGGAGTCTTATATAAGTGTAAGTTTTCTTTTGTCTTGATATTTATGTATGTATTTAAAATTATACATAAATAAGTTATTTTACTTTGATCGATTGTTATATGTAGAGTCATAAAGAAGTTGCACAGTTCAGAACAAGGAGCTTTTCGTTTTACAGACAATTCATTGCAATATATGCAAAAGATCGAGCAACAGGTAAAGATGCTCAAACCACTTCTGATATCATCGAAGAATTAAGCTGAACATGAAGGTCATCAAGCAATAAATGAGGAGGGAAGCACTGAGAATAGATGTGAAACTGAAGTTTCTATAGATGAGATGGATGCCTCAACAACACAACTGCAACCATCCAACCCTGAAAGAGATGATTTTAAATATTCAAAAAGAAAAAGAAAAAAGGCATTGACGTAGGTGAATCGGTTTCTGTTGAGTCGATTATCAATGCTGCTACCTTGTTGGGTGAAAATATAAGAGAGGTTGGACATGAATTGAATAGGAGCATTGGATCCGAAATGTTGATTCATGAAAAGATTCAATAGTTAAGGCTTAACAGAGGATGAGAGAGATATTGCTTTAAGCAAAATTCCTGATCATCCTACTCAAATGCTCGTGTTTTTTAGCCTACGGCCTTCTTGACGATTAGCATGGGTGAGAAGATTTCTTTCTATGCATTGAAGATTATGGCTGGTTCATAAATTTTTTTGTGTGTACGACATATATGTAAATGTTGTTAATATAACACATAGGTGAAACTTTTTGTTTGTGTTGCATGGGCATTGATGTAGCTTACACTTTGATATTACTTTTTGAAACTTTAACTTTGATCCATGATATTACTTTTTTGTAACTTTAACTTTGATAAACTATTAATGTAAAATTTGCTATCTAAAGAAGGGTATGCTTCAATTGTTAGTTTCCATTTTGAGTTCCTCTCTGTTTATGTCTTTCTTTTCTAGATACAAAATTTCTTTTGCAGTTAATTAAAATAACGTACCTCTTGATTTTTGTTAATGAAACATTATCTTATTAGGGGAACTGATTTAAAAGCTTTCGTTTGCATCATATTGAAATTTCCAACATGTATGTCTTTGCCTCTGCTTCACAATTTGGATATTAGGGTATAATTTGGCTTCAGGCTTGCATTCTGTTAGAACTTATTAGTAGTACTATCAGTCTATCAGTAATTTTAAGCATTTTAGCTTTGAAATCATTAGATTACAACAGGCAGATAAGGCCACAGTCTCCTATTGTCGGTTAGTGCAAAAGGAAAAAAGAAAAGAAACTCTAGTTACAGATTTACTTGTGCATTCATCTCAATCATTTGTCTAAGAATTTTTTTTTTTCCAGTGGCAAGGAAAATGAAATCTACCGTTCTGAAGGAAAATGAAAATCCAGATTTTGTTACAAATCCATATCAGGCCATTGTTATGAGTAGAGATTCACTGAAACAAATGGAAGAAGCACACAAGACGCAAACAGAAATTCAGAAGTTAGATGAAGAAGTGAATGAAACGAGGAGAAAAAATGATGAAGAAAAGTTTGCTATTCAAGACCTGGAAATGGAGCTGATAAAGCGTAAGAGAAAGGCAAAAAAAATGCAGATGGCTAGCAGAGGCACAATCTTCATACAGGTGTATGCTAGAAAAGATGATTCGGGAAGCTATGAACCAGTAAGATTGTCAAACGGATTCCATTAATATAACAATATTCTTGTCTTCTACTTATAGATTTCTAAATATTCTTGTTTTGCTTCTTGTAGGACTGTCGTTTATAATGAACAGGTGAGACTGAACCAGGTTGCAGCAAATGCAATTATGGCAAGACTTGAAGCACAAAAGGCAATATGTGATGCCTCAGAGAAGGAACTTTATAAGAAATTTAAACAATGAGATGAACTTGAGAAGCAGATAAGGCCAGAATGGGAACATGCAAGGAAAAGATCAAGAATGGATGATACTTTCTTTGAAGGACAATATAGCAAAAATGTTCTTTATCTACCAGGAATCAAGCTTGTCCAATGATCAAAACTCATTAGTTGAAAATTTACTTATCCACTTGATTTATTACTTATTAATGGAACATAGTGTTAGAGATTAGATGGAAGAAATATATTTCAAAATTTCAGTCTGTCAATGTCTTCATCATGCTTGATATTTAAAACTTTGTACACAGTACAGGTATATATACATATGAGCATCTGGTGGAGTGAAAATGACTTATATGGCATCATGGGGGCAAAAATACAGAAGAGGACAAGGAAAAGATAACTAGTCCAACAAATTACCTTTAGCATTAATGTGAAAGTGTATGCACTATGCAGAGAACAAAGTAGCATAGCAAACCAAAACTTCATCAGAAAGGTACAACTGTTGTTTTCAAAGTTCAAATGACTATCAGAGTAGAGCTACCATCCCTCCCATGGCACATGTCACACAAGAAAATGAAATCAAACCCTCCTTTTTGTATCTATGGAAAATGTAAACACAATCAAATGACAAAAAGCTCCATATCCAAATTCCATGCAAATCTATAATTCCAATCTGTAATCCATATCCAAATTCCAAGTAAATCTATAATTCATTGCAAAAATGGGCATAATACATTACGAACTTGGACTACTCTTAAAAACTCTACATGCTTGATGGCATAAATGTTTACAAAATCATCTCAATTAATCTACCAAACATGCAAAAATGTTTACAAAAAAAAAAAAAAAGCATTTCCATTAGCAAAAGTGACACTTGCATGATCTATTCTTCATTCAATACATTTCCATCAGCAAAAGTGTTACTGTTATACTAGTGGCCAGCAGGTTGATCACTAGCATGAGCTCTTCTCTTCCTAGCATTCTTTGGAATAGCTGCACTACTTTTGGATCTACTCAACCTTCAGAAGCACTTTTTTTTGCATTTGATTTTTTTGATTTGTTTCTTCTACTTGTTGAGCAATCCTTGCCCCAGAACACTTTAGCTTCAAACATAAGATAAAAAGGAGAACCCACTTTAATTTAATGAATGAATCATCCAAAACCAGTTAAATAAATAAATAAAAGGTACCACTTTTTTCCTTTGAAGAAAAGAACTCTTCAATCTCATCATCCCCATTATTCCAATCCAACTTAATACAACATTTGGGGTGAAACAACACACCTTGCTAACTTATGTTTCTGCCCAAATCCATCATTGCTCTCCAAACCCTTGCAAAAGGCAAATTCTGAGGAATCAAAAGAAACCGGAGCTGAACAATATCTACATTGCTTTTCTGCTTCAAGTTCAATGCAATCGGTCATGTTGTTTGAGAAGAAAAAAGAGCCAAAAAATTAATAAAAAAATAGGCATAACATATAATAGAATTTAACTTTTGTAGTTGTGTTGATCATTCATAACAAGCCTAGCCTTTCAAGAAAACAATCATCACCAGGCACAGCGGTTTTTTCAATTAACAGAACATTGTTTTAGTTTTATGAAGGACTAGCGACCTTAAATGCTATGTAAAACAAAAAAATGATGGTATTAAAGCAAGAGGATAAAACTACATTCTTTTTTTTCAACAAATTTCAGGAAAGTGTATTTATGAGGTATTTTACATTCTGGGTACTGAACTTAGCATCAATTTTTATCTAGGTCACAAATATTTAATTTCATCAAATTACATCACTAAACTTATATTATTAATAAATTAGGTCATTTATGCTAATTCCGTCGAGTAATTCTAACAGAAAAGCTGACCCAACATGCATATATTTTTTTATATCTCATCAAGATAATGCATGATTGGTGTTAGGGAAGACCTGGAACCAGGCCCATTATTGTCCAGCTGTCTGAATCGGACGCGAGATCGGAACACCGAAACAACTCCTACACAGCTGTCCCAACAGAAATGGGTTCAGATTGGGTGCAATGCAGCTACATTACACATCATGCACCCTCACTCAGATGCTGACACGTGGCACAATTTGGACCGTTCGTCAGCATATAAATAGGCTACTACTAGCCTACTCCAACACATCTCATCATAGCTGTAAAATTGGGACTAGAGAGAGAAAGTCCCTAACCAGATCAGTTCCCCTATCTCACTCTACATTTTAAATTTAGTATATCCTAAGTGATCCTAAGTGATCCTATGTCCTTATGTGCTAAACACTTGAGGTGATATTGACTTGAGCGTCAGAGCATGCCCCGGAGGTAAACCTCTGACGCCCCTCTCACCTCGTTACTTCCTTGCAGGATATCATCCAACTAGTGGAGATCACTTTGGTCCTGATGATTCTCGACGTGCCCTAATGTGAACCGTTGTGCCACACACATCTAGTAGAAGGTTAATCACATAAGTTCCTATGTGCCTTGTATGCTCGGCGAGAGACCAACCACTTCGGTTCCAAAGTGCCACACACATTTGTTGACCTCGGCCTCCATGTGGCCGATGTCCACCTAAGTGCCACTTACTATGGCCCAAGTACACCAAACACATCAGTACTCTAGTGACCATTAGTGTTCAGCCTTAGTCTCTTCCACTACAACGGCCACATCCGTTCCAGCAGACTCTCATACAACGGCCATATCCGTTCCACTACAACGGCCATGCCCCTGCTGTAAACAACACAAAAAAAGGAAGCGAGACCGATGAGACTTGGAAACTTGAGAGTTCTTCCTTTACGGAAACATCACCAAGTATCTCGCTCATTCCTTCTGAGCTTCTTGTGTCAAGCGAAGGAGCAGGCCTGGCTGAGAAAAGGCCAAGGGCGGCCTGTCTCCCGGACTTAAGAGAGAGGCTCAATGCTAGACGTGACATCAAGGAGCTTAACCAAAATCTTACCGAAGAAGGCGAAAGAGAATAAGTCGACTTAAGAGAGAAGTTGGGAAGACAAAGAAACCTCTCGGACTTCGACTAGAAGTGGGAAGACATGAGAAAAAAAGATGGAAGACATGGAGCGACGAATGGTGACCAATGTGTCGCTCTTCGATCTTGAAGCTCTAGGAAACTCTCCATTTACATCAGAAATTGACGCCGCTAAACCATCATAAGGATTCAAACTTCCCACGATGGAGTCCTACGACGGCACTTCAGATCTTGTTGTTCACTTGGAGATGTTTCGCACAAACATATCTATCCAAGGTGCTAGCGACGCGATCATGTGTAAAGCCTTTTCAGCGACACTCAAAAAGGCAGCAAGATCATGGTATTCATCACTTAAGCCACGAACTATCTCAAACTTCAAGGCATTGGGCTAGAATTTCGTAAGTCACTTCATCAGCAGCATCGCTCATAAGGAAACCTCAATTACCTTGATGACGATCAAACAAAGGTCCGACGAATCACTTAGGGAGTACGTGACAAGGTTCAACAATGAAACACTCCAAGTGAGAGATCTTGACCTCACTGTTGCTATAGCCGCCTTCATCAACGAACTAAAGGATAGGGATTTCACTAAGTCTTTATCCAAGAAGCCACCAAAGATCTTTGTGGACCTGCTTCTAAGGGCTGAAAAATATATCAACGCTAAAGAGACAATGTCGACAAAGTATCAAGGAATTGAGAAACAAGCAAAGAAAGAGAATGGAGACACGTCCAGACCAAGGTCCCCTCGAGGTCGAAGGGAAAAAAGAAGAAGAAGTCCGCCTCCAAGGACGTATGACCACTACACAACCCTCAACAAACCACGAAGGAAAATTCTGTTTACAATAGAAAGAGAAAACCTCGCCAACCCCCAAAGAGAATGAAGCCTGGCACCCCTAGTAGAGACATGTCCAAGTACTGCACCTTCCACAAAGATTGCGGACGCGATACTGAAAATTGTAACCAACTCAAGAATCAGTTCGAAGACCTCATCAAGAGAGGTCACTTGAGGAAGTTTGTGTCCGAGTGTCAAATCAGAGGAATTATGGAGGAAGACGTGAGGGATGCAACGAACAAAGCATGAGAGAGCCAAGGGACAATAGGGGGCCTCGCCAACCCGAGCCTAGGCCGGCCAACCAAGAACCGTTCCCCCAAGAGAACGAGCCAATACCTTTGGCTGGCGTGTTCCATGTTATAACAGGAGAAAACTCCTCTCGAGGGTCGACCTCATCAGAGCGGAAGAGACACACCAAGATCCACATCCTCATGTCCAGCTAAAAAAAACCAAAGACATGGAAGGATGAGCCTATCTTGTTCAGACCTGAAGATCTGAAGGATATCCAAACCCCCCACGACGATGCTCTAGTGATCGCAGTTACTGTGTGCAATCACCTTGTGAAGATAGTCCTCTTCGACAACGAAAGTGCTTGCGATGTCCTCTACTACGATGCGATGCAAAAACTTGGGATATCAGATGATCAACTAAAGCCTTTCCATACCCCGCTCATAGGATTTAGCAATGAGGAAGTTAAGGTTGAAGGGACCATTAGCTTGCCACTCACAGTTAGAACAGAACCACGCACAACTACTGCAATGGTCGACTTCCTAGTAGTAAAGTTCTTTTCGCCTACAACATCCTCTTGGGCCGTCCGAGCCAAAATGCCTTAGGAGCGGTTGGATCATCCTTTCACTTGAAAGTGAAGTTCCCAACACCTCACGGCATCGACGATGTCAAGGGGGACCAAGTGGCAGCTAGACAATGCTTCAACACCACCATGAAGAGGAAAACTAAGGCGACAGAGCCTTATGTGATCCACTAAGGTCCACGTCGGAGCGGCTTGAGAGGAGGATGCTTGGTAGGAGATTTGCGTACAGGCTATTCCGAAAAGGTCTTAAGCGACACCACTTGAACTCTAAATCGCGACAATATCACCCTAGGGGTCGCTCCTGTCCGACAAGTCCAACAAATCTAAGTGCTAGGTTAGGTCAAGTTTTTTCTTTTATTTCAACTGTGAAGAAAAAAGAACGCTCAACCAAACACATCTTCTCCTAAGTAGGAAACTTTTGTAGTGAGACTTATACGTCCACACTTAGGCGGCCATAGTCTGCAAGGCCAAAGAGATGTAAAGCCTCTCCTTTCAAAGAATATGAATGAAAACACATCTTATTTTGAAATAGCGCTATTAAACTCTCTCTCTTTCACACAATCCTCTTACAACTCGAACAAAAGCATAACTCAACTTTTTCACCTTATAAAACATCATCTGTCCAAAGCCACCATAAACCTTCGAGATCGGCCAACCTTGACATAGGTCTGTAAGTGGAAAGACTTGTAATGCAACCACATCGTGAAACAAGGTCTGACTTTGGTACTCAAGTAAAGAAGCTCAAACACTTTGGACCTTAAGTGGAAAAGTTCAACCTGACAAGGACGGACATCGACCCTCAAGTGAAAACACTACTACAATTAAAAAACAAGGTTTAATGGTGAAGGATGAGCATGCAACCTAGAGCAAGGACTCCCTTGAGCACGTCACTCTTGCCCCTGGCCACAAAACGACCCGGACGTCCTCTCTCATAAGGTCTCTAGAGAACACATTGGTCTCTTTGATGGAAGCATAACTACACCATCACGGACGATATGTGAGCTCACATAGAAGTGAAAAACCACTACGGATGACCAAAAACGTGATGGTGGCACTAACAAGGGTCATACGCCACAAAAATGATAGACCAACTTCTATAAAGTCTGTCATTAAGCGCATCCGCAATAAAGAAATGAATAAATTAAATTTGGTAGAAAAGTGAGAATGGCGTCCGCAAGAGAGCAAGCATGAGCTCTTAAAAAGGCTCCTACGCCACTACCACGAGGAGATAATGTTCTTTGCAAGTGCGATTGTTCCACCCTATATGCAAATATCAAATGCCACAAGAGGATCAATCCACTCCAAAGAAGTGAACAACCACACTCGTACAAAGGTGTGAATGAAAAACGCCATCATAGAAAGCCTCAACGGCTAAGTTGAGCATTCTCAACAATTGACAAAGAAAACACCACGAAATGAAGTGGTCTTACAAATGACTCCCATGGCACACATAAGGCTACATGACTAGACGTTGACACCAGATGAGCCATGAGGAAAAATGACAAGGGAAGTGCGGCCTTTACCCTTTTTTCTCATATGTAAGGATGAGAGATCTATCGTCTCGAGCTCCTCGTAACACATAGGGAGATGATGTTCGAAAAAAGAGGCCTGATCAACCTCCCTTCGTGATGTCTCCCTATGTGTTAAGGGGAGAACGACGAGGAACAAAGCTCCGCTACTTGAGGGACGCTTCAAATAAGGAGAAGTCTCGGACCCTTACATCATCTTCGCAATGACAAACAACTCACCAAAAGCTCACCTGCAACTGGACCACCTAACATTCTGATGCCGAGCCATAGGAGCGCCAAATAAGTCTTCCAAAGACTAACACAACGACCTCCTATAGTGCGGCTTGATGCCAGCAAAATCATAGCTGATGACCGGATCACGTATCGTGTCCAATGTCGAGGGTCGTCCTCATCATGCCCTCGTTGCCAAGAAAAAACCAACGGACTGAAGCCCTCCTTGAGAGTCGACCAAGAGGGTTCCTTGAAAAACAAATTACCTTACGACGGACATGATGGCTAACCTCAAGGACAACCAAACTCCACATCTTCTATCAACTTTATCTCTTCAGCATAAAAACGAAGTTTGATGAACTAAAACACACCCCGGACTCCCACGAGATCCGACATCGAACCATGCAAATAACTAAGACATACGAGACTCCCACATAATTGTTCGATGCTAGGCCACACATGCTTGATGCCGGACATCCGATCCGAAGTCTCAAACTGGTGAGAACTCATAGGATCACTAAACATCCTCTGATCACCCACGTTCGAAGTTCCAACTCAAAGACCAACGGTTTGATACCCCTCAAGCCCCTTAAATGGGTTTTCAGCCAAAGAGGGAAGGCTCACCAATAGGGGGCGACACCCAATGTCAAAAACAATGTCGGAAGGCAGGGCATGAGCAAGAGAATCAAAAGACAAAAAATATCTACTACGGTTTGTCCGAGGTATGTTTTGTCAATTAGATTTACACTAAAATCTCTTTTTTTTTCTTAGAAAGAACTAATCGGACGAGAGTAACCAACACAAAGAGGCTCCACGCCTCGCATGGAAGGAGGATAAAGCTCACACTCAAAGAATACACACCACATATGGCTCAAAGAGCACGAGCTCAAAGCTCGAACAAGGGACCCTCTGTTGTCGGATTTAACCACGCAAGTGCACGTATCGTTAACCAAGAAACCATCAACAGATTACCCTCCAAAATACAAACACATTTGGAGATGTTGTCCGACAAGGAACCATCAATGAAACATCTTTCTATGACTAAAACGCTTAGGAAAAGAACACACCAAGAGGGTAAAAAAGCGTTGGCCTCCCTACAAACATGAGCAAAACACATCGGGAAATGTCCCAACGTCCCATCCTTACTACAAAGAAACGTTGCAAGGATGGAGTCCGACCTAAGATCCCTAGTTGAACACAACTCATGAAGAGAAATCTCCATAAATCTCATCGGCTGACGACTAAAATATAAAAGCTTGGCCAATCACCAGCAAATCCTGAACTAGGTCCGCACAAGCCCACAAACTCTCAAGATGGGCGGATTGCAGCAGGCATGGCATAAAAATGCATATGCACACTACTCTCCTCCAAGAAAGCTCTCCCATCCAAGCTCCAAGGAAGGAAAGCATTGGACCAACCTCATACGAGATTGGTCTCCAAAGGGGGAGTAAAGCCCCTTAGATAAATCCCATCAGCAAGCAAAACATACACGGACACACCAAACGTTGGATAAAGGGGCACACGCCACAATGACAAGAGGAGAGGAAGGAAAGAAAGAAGAGGAAAAGAGAAAAGAAAATAAGAGAACAAAAGAAAAGAAAAGAAAAGAGAAAATAAAAGAAAAGAGAAGAGAAAAATGAAAATTTCTACTAGGCAAAAGCATGGACTTCATTCTACTATATTTCTGATTACTTTCAGAGCATCATTAAGGAAAGGAGTCCGACATACAAAAGTGGACCCTCATTCACAAGTGATGAAAGCAAGATAATTACATCAAGGCACAAGCAACAACAAAAGCTTGAATGCCCCAAAAAATTAAGTTAAGTTTTTTCCGCGCCAACATCGGACGCGGACGAATAATTACATTAAGGCACAAGCAACAACAAAAGCTTGAACGCCTTCAAAAAATGGTCAAGTGTTCAAAATATACAAAACACCAACAAAGGAAGCCTACACATCAGCTCACTCGGCAACATCACTAGACAGGGCTCCCTCGCCATCCCCCTCTCCAACGCCATCTCCTTCATTAGCAGCCTCTTTTGAACCTTCACCCTCCTCATGTGCACTCCTCCGAACACTCTGAATCTGCATATTTGAACAGGGGAAAGCAGCTAGTCTCGTGGGAGGCACGGATGCACCATGTCGCACTCTGGCTACATCAAAGGCTGAATACTCCGGATACTAGACGTTGGGAAAGTCGTCCTTAACTTGACTAAGACAAAGCTCAAAACCAGCCCGAAACGCACCATTGCTCGCAAAGGCCTCATCCTGCACAAAGACAGAGGAGTTCTTGTAGTCCGAAACGGCCTTCGATCTCTCCTCCTTCAACCTTTTCACCTTCTTCAAAAGCTTCTTGATTTGGTGCTCGGTGTCGCCATCCTTTTTCTTCAGGTCAGCAATCTCGGACTTCGCTTCGTCTTAAGCCTTCTGAAGATGAGAAAAGCAGGCAAAGGTCTCAGCTTGCTTCATCTTGGCCTCTCTAGTCTCTTTGGCCATCTGAGGTGCGAATTCCAGGCAATAAGCTCATCACACTTCGTCATGACCACGACAGAATTGAGAAGAGCCTACAAGCAAGCAAAAGAATAAGTAAGCATGAAAGAAAACGGACTAAGAAACACTAGGAAAAAGAAATAAAGAAATACCTTGTAATGATCATGAACTAAGTTGTGCCTCGCCTCTGGAAAGGCTTCCTTTAAGCGGGGGACCTCCTCACGGTCCGTGAGAAGTACCATCCCCCGAGATAACAGCACGCGACACGACAATTAGAAATCACGTTATCCTCCAACTGGGGAGGGAAGTTGATACTAGTTTGAGAGTCTGAAATCTCTCTCTAGACTCTCATTCCCTCTAGGTTCGAAAGAGGAGGATCTGGAATAGAAAGCAAGACAACATCAGAAAACATGCCCGAAGATCAAGTCAACAACTAAGTATGGAAAAACTAAGTACGGAAAACACTACCTTCACGGACAGGAGAAAGAGGCTTGGCAACCTCTTTCTTCCTCTTTTTACCTGGGATAACATCGGGAGGAGACGGCATGGACGTTCGATCCATATTACTCGAGGCTCCCCCGGACGAATAATTGCCAGCAATAAAAGCGTTAAGATAGAGGTCTGGATCGAATATGGCCATATCTAAAATCAAAGAAAGAAAATGGTTAGTAATATAAGAGCATCGGACAACATCAAAGCAAAGAGATATGAAAAAGTAAAATCACACTACCTAAGTCCTCATCGACTGTCAAAGCTCTTACGAAACTCTTGGACAAGAGTTTTTTTACGTCTATCTCCCTATAATGATTAAGCGCTTCAAAATCCCGTAGTCCGAATTGGCCACTCGCCTACATCGACAGGGGGAGGAATGGAAAAGAAACCATGCTTCCACTTCTTCCACGAAGTGTTGGAAGTCCCGAACAACTTCATGCCCAGACAAGCATAGAAGGCAACATACTATCTCTCTATTTACCTTAACCATGAAGAACTCTTTAAAGAGATTCACGGATGGCTCTACCTTCTTCAACTTGCACAAGACTAGGAAGGCAATAACCGTCCTCCACGAATTGGGAGAAAGTTGAGTAATGGTGAGATTGTAGGAGTTAAGGAGATCAATCACAAACGGATGAAGGGGGAACCTAAGTCCGGCCCTTAAAGTGTCATCATAAACAAAGAGATGACTCTCGTAGGGATTTTGCGAGATCGTCTTGGTATCGTCCGGGCGTCTAAACTTATAAGGAGAAGGAAGATTGAAAAGCTTCTTTATCCGCGGTAACCACCTAGGTGGTAAAGAACTAAGGCAGATATCCGAGACACCCCATGACTGACAACCATGAAGAAGATCGGAGAGGGGTATCCTAGGTTGGGATAAGAACTCTACATTGAGGGTGGCAAAACCTTGTCCCTCGCCCACGTCTTCCACGGACGTTTCCTCTCTTAGAGGCGGACGACTAGAACTACACGCTCTAGACGAATTACTTTGGGTGGTCACACCGGACCAACCCGACATGGTAGGAAGGGCCATCACATAAGGACGATTGTTTCCCGAATCTAGAATCTCAACCTATACCTCCCTAATTCATCATGAGTGTCACCTACGGCATCCTCACCAACATTGGTGTGATTCGACGATGAGGAGAATGAGTAACTTGACAAATTGGAATTTTTGTCCGAGGAACTATCACTATAAGAAGTCGACGAAGACATCGGACTCACCGAACTTGGATAACAACGAATTGGAGAATGGAAAGCAACGAGCCACCATGCCAATCTACGATGAAAAGTAAAGATAAGTCAGATCATCTAAGTGGCACATCACTATGGGATGCACGTCTGAAACCATTACAGAAGAAAAACACATTAAGTATCGCTGGAATGCATCACAAATGGCCACCGCAAGCGCGTTAAAGCTAGCAACAACCTGTCAAGGATAAGTGAGAGATGATAACATGGGTTCCGAACCAAGTAAGAAGAATGGAAGAAATCTACAACATCTCCATATGCTATTGTCCAAAAAAAACATGGAGAGGAAAGTTAAAAGCATGAGAAAGACGCCACAGACAAGGGTTGAGAATGCAAAAACAACAAACAAGCTTCCAAAGTACACTCCAAATGATCAAGTCGAATTTCCAAGGTGCATCCTAAGTGCCCCTAAGTGATCCCAAGTGTTCTCCAAGTGGTCAAGTCAGATTTCCAAGGTGCATCCTAAGTGCCCCTAAGTGATCCCAAGTGTTCTCCAAGTGATTAAGTCAGATTTCCAAGGTGCATCCTAAGTGACCCTAAGTGATCCCAAGTGTTCTCCAAGTGATCAAGTCAGATTTCCAAGGTGCGTCCTAAGTGACCTTAAGTGATCCCAAGTGTTCTCCAAGTGATCAAGTCAGATTTCCAAGGTGCATCGTAAGTGACCCTAAGTGATCCTAAGTGTCCCTAAGATAAGGACTAGGCAACAACAAGAACACTTAGGAAAACTTGGCCGAGAATCTCCAAACACTTGGAGAGACAAAGTCTAAAGCTAAAACACTTGGGAAAGCATGCTCGAGAGTCGAAACACTTGGGAAAGCATGCTCAAGAGTCAAAACACTTGGGAAAGCCTGGACACGAGTCCAAACACTTGGAAAGATAGGGTTGAGGCCAAAACACTTGGGAAAGCCTAGACACGAGTCCAAACACTTGGGAAAGCCTGGACATGAGGCCAAAACACTTGGGGAGGCATGTTTGAAAGTCCAAACACTTGGGAAAGCATGTCCGAAAGTTAAAACACTTAGGAAAGCATGTTTGAAAGTTAAAACACTTAGGAAAGCATGTTAAAAACAACAAGGCACTTAGGAAAGCATGTTTGAAAGTTAAAACACTTAGGAAAACATGTTAAAAACAACAAGGCACTTGGAGAGACCAAACGGCAAACATAAAAGAACTAGAGGAAATCACTTACTTGGTAACTCGATACGCACGCCAACCTCCTCCTGATGTGAAAAACTATTCCCGAAGTCCGAAAAAGAGATGTCTGAAAAAACTCAAACAAAGAACTCCCCAAGTGAACAATGAAAACCTCTCTCACTAACTTCTCTCTACACTTACCTCAAAGGCTTACATATGAAGAAGATGAAGACAACAACCCCTTTTTATAAAGATATGTGTGGGAGAAAGAGAGGGGCAATTTTGAAATGGTCTAGCAAATGGGAGGGAAAAATCCAAAGGCTAAAATCAAAAGGAGACAAGAGAATAAGCTTTAAGTCACATCAGTTGAGATATGTCCCCCACTTGAGAAATTAAGCAAATAAACTCCACATGCTCCAAAAACACTTAGGAAGTGAAGAAAGATGGCGCCAGCATAGATACATGGCCAGCCACCCATGTGGCCTCGGACTCGGGGAGACATGAGAAATCCACATCGGGAGAGAAAGAGAAAAAAGCCTCGGACGAATGAAAAAACACAAAGAGCATCCTTGAGTGCCTTGGTTCGGACTCAAGAGACCTCAAACAGTCCGCGCCTCGACAAGTACATCCGTGCACAAAAACTAAGATGCACGACCAAAAGCACAACAACACGTAACTCGTTGTTCCTCGCGCAAAGGCACGCAAATGAGCACAAACAATCTTCAGCATAATAGTTCTACGTGACAAGTTGAAGCAACACCAAAACAACTTTGTTCGTACATAAGAGCTTATGCCAATGCTCACCTCCATGAAACACGTACGAGTTCCACAACTCGCACTAAGGATGGAAGGGAGTGACAAGCATAAATACACAAGTACAGCAGACAAAAGAAATCGCAAAGGAAAAATAATAGAAACAGCTGCAAACGGTCAGACCTCACATCAAGAATAGTTGGAGGAAAAGCAAAAGTCCGAAAAGAATGGAAGTCTGAAGAAATGACTAAGTAATAAGCTATCTCTAAAACAAATAGACTCGGACAAAGTATTCACAACTTCATCCAAAGTCTTGAAGGAGGGTGTGAGGCCCTCTATGTAACAATAAGAGTTGCCAACGTCCACCTACATGAACTTATGTGACCAATGACATCACTTTTTAAGAAGAAAGAAAGTAGAACAACAAAAAGAAAATGCTATCAAAGCTTCACCTTCAACTTGCCAAAATAGAAGATGAACGTAAAAACAGCTTCAGCAAGGTCCATTCGGACATCAAACCCCAAGTTGAAGAAACTAATGTAGACTTGAAAGTTCGGACGTTGGCCTCTAAGTCAAAGAAGGTAGCACAAGCTTTGAAATAGCCAACGACGCCTCCCACTGAGGAGGAGAACACACTACATTGTCAGAACTTAAACCACGACAAAAGGAAGAAGCGAAACTCACCTCTAAAAAATGTGATAGTCATCGCTTTCTTAGAATTAAGTCCTAAACCATAGAAGATCTTGGATGTCTCTAAATAGGTCAAAACACGCCACTCAACCACTTCGGGCAAGAAGATAAAACTTGAGAAAACATGCTCAACTTCTCGAAGGAGGACGTAGTGCCCCCGCTACATGGAAATTGCAAAAGTGACGTACAAAGCAACGCACACCCGAGCAGATGTCAAGCAACTCCCACACCATAATATGGTCAGATCAAAAAAATTGTGCACGACTTAGTAGATGTTGACAACATCAAAAGACATCCAAAAGAACCATGACATTCCATACGGAATCAAGTAGGCGACAATCGCCAAACTCTAAACTCACTTCTAACAAAAGATGGAGCCAAAAAAGGTACAGCCATAAGGCACAACCTCGACATCCGTCCCTATGTCAAGAAGTGAAGCCAAAGATACACAATGCCTCCGCAAATGTGCAAAGAATGAAAAAAAAGGCGACCACGACAATTGTAAACATGTTCCAACAGGAGTCCGGCCTTCTAAACGTGCAAAGCAATTCGAGCCCCTCTTCAAAGGTGATCATAGGTAAGTCGGAGCATGCAAACAGGAGAAAATGTTAAACATACCTCCTAGGTATGCCTCACACCTCAAAAAGATCACTTAGAGGCTTGCTATGAGCACACGGACGAAAGAAGATGTTAAAACACATCTCCTAGACGTGTTTCATACCTCAACCAAACACATTTCATCTCCAAAATGGTCAGACACCTTTGAAAGATGTGACAAATCAATGCTCATTTTAACACAGCAAAAAGTGATGCACTCACATTATAACGTGTTGTGAAACAAATGAGGCTAGATGTCCACCTCTCCACAAATCACTTGAACGGACAAAGGTCCTCCAAACAAAGGTGTAGCAAAACTCATATGACCAACGCACAATGAAAAGCCACAATGCCGGCCTCCAAATGTGCAAAGGCAACTCCCCCACATGCACCAAAACTAGTAACTAAGGGACGCTTGTTGTAGACACCTAATTTTGTCCGGGCCTTTTAAAACCAAGTTTGATTTGTCCCTCTCTCGGGTTTAATATTTTTGTAAAAGTCACGGTCGTGATTTTAGATTTTTAAAATGTTCTAAATTATATATATCCTTTTTAGCTTTAATTGTTCAAATAAAATCGGACTGTAAAATTACCAATTTTAAAATTCAATTTAAACCCGAGGTGAAAAAAGTTTAATCTTGAGCGTTATTAGATTTTTAAAATAAATTTTTAATTGAAAATATTTGAAAAAAAAACAAAAAAAAAAGACTTGAAAAAAAGGAGAGGGTAATTTAGACATTATACATTTTTAGGTTAGAAATTAAGATATAAATGGGTCACTTGTTTTTTTTCATGAAGGGGGCATGACGGCTAAGAAAAAAGCTTGGTTTCGTTTTTGATGGAGCTGGGAGTTAAAGGAAAGAAAAAGGAAAGCTTTGTTCTTTGGGGAACAAAAGCGGTCCCGATTTTTTTTGGGGAGGATGGAGGGAGCCTAATGAAATCAAATTTTTTTTTGGAGGATCGGAAAACCTTCACCGTTAGAGTCCAAAACGATGTCAAGCCTTCCATTTTAACCACTAACAAGCACTGGTACGAGTCCTCCCTTTCCTCTGTTCTCTCCCCTTCAACTACCACCAAGTTCTTCACTTCTACGACAACGTTTTTCATGGCTTCTAAGCTAAGCTTTCTTCGACTAAAGCCCTCAAGCTCCAAACTCTTCCCCACATCATCGCTGTCATCTCTGAACAAGTCCATCACCTGCAAACCACGTGCTCTCCTCACTTTTTAGGCCTCAAAACCGTCAACAGCGTTGGGCTTCGGAGAGAATCTTTCAGGAATGTTTATGCTAATAATTGATCATATGCAAATATTTATTTTTTTTCTACTTACTTGCAGCCGATGCCATTCAAATGTGGCTTCTGTGATGCGCGAAGGCTCCAGCAGTCACTATGGTTTTGTGTTTCAGAAATTTAATTACTGGTGAAAGGTCTAAATCATTTGATTTTGATAGTTTGCTAGTGCATTTTGTCGTATTCATCCCTCATTTCATTAAGACATGACACAACCATTTATTCGAACCATCAAAATTGCATTTATTAAGTTAGATTTTAGTTATGATCTGAAAAAGCTAGAGGTTTGTCTGTTACTAACGTGGCAACTTGGGTGGATACGATTGGTGCTGGGATGATTGATAGGGATTTTCCAATTGATGTTAAGCTTGGAAATGAGAAAGTTGTGCCTGGAGTCAGTGTGTATAACGAGCCAGGTTTGTCTCCGAATCGGATGTACCCGTTGGTTTGGTGATGGGTATTCTTCTTCTTTGTGTTTGGAAGGTTCTTTAGATCCTGACTTTGTGAGAGGTAAAATTGTTTTGTGTGATAGAGGGATTAATCCAGTAGCATTGCATTGGTTGCCATTGTAGTACTTGCTTCTGTGGCTGTTTCTTAGTTTTTAGTGGCTTTTAGTTACTATTGCTATATTCGAAACAAAGTCCTCATCCAAGTCTAAAATCGACTGCTACATGTATATTGATTTTCTTTAGCCCAATATCCATTTTTTTCTTGCTTGGTACTGGTGAAACCGTAAGACAAAATGTGCTTAATTATGTACCCTTATTTCCTTAACCCAATCACAATCCAATTCCTATAAAAAAATAAATTTTCTCCCACATTGTAGAACTCTCCCAACTTTTGTGTTATCCTGCACCAAGAGAAAACCAGGAAATTTTCCCGAAAGAACAGCTTAGTAGCACATGCAAAAGTGATTTGAGCATATCGATTTTGAATAGAATTGAGAAAGTAGAGATTGAATGTTTAAAAGTAGTAACATATTAGCCCTCCATTGATTCATAGAGATTTTAAAAGTAGTAATATCCTTTTGGACAAAAGTTTTTCATGTCAAAGTTTCTAATTTTGGATTGGTTAAGCTTGGGTCTGACAAAGCTGGTGGGTATGTTTCAACTCGAGTTAGGTACTCAAATTCATGATACTTATTCAGATGTTTTTGTTGGCAATGCATTGGTTGATATGTATATGATGTGTGGCGATATGGACTCAGCTCGTCAGTTGTTTGATAAAATGTTGTTAAAAATATGGTTTCTTGGAATTCCATGATATGTGATTTAGATGAACAAGGCCAATTTTTAAAGAAGCATTTTATGTTTTTCATGACATGCAAATGATAGGTCTTAGGCCTGACAGTGTTACTGTAGTTGCCGTTTTGAATGCTTGTAGTAATCTTGGGAAAGTGGGTTCATGCATATATTGATAAAAATCAAATCAAGGCAAAAATTTATAGCAAGTATGCCAATTGAGTCTGATGCATTTGTTTTAGGTGCATTACTAATATTCATGGAAAAGTTGCTTAGAGAAAGGAGCCAAGTGTAAAGCTTTTAGATAAAAGAGATTGGAAATTTTAGCTAAAACTGGGAGGAGCAATTTTGTAGCCTCGGGAAACCAAACAAGAAAGAAGAAGAGAATTTTGAATGGGAAAATAGGAAGTGGGTTTTTTACAAAGGGAACAAGCACAAGGTAGTATTCTTTTATTTTATTTTATTTTATTTTATTTTTTTATATGATTATTGTGCTTGCTTTGGACATAGTATATTATGGTGTATATTTGGTGTTTGATAATTTACTTACTCTTATACGGCTAATGTTGCTTGCCTTTGACATGGTCTGTTGTGGTGCATGCCTTAATGTCATTTTACATATTCATAACATTTTAATAAATAAGGCAATATTCTCGAATTCAATAATTCATGGTTTTCTCTGCTGGGTCTGCCGGAGAGGTTATCATTAATTATTAACGAAGGAATACTCTTTTCTAAAATAAAATGATTCAAATTTTTTGAAATAAATAAAACTTTCTATGTTTTGCCAGGTCTGCCGGCGAACATGAAAAGATTTTGGCATTAATAAATTTCGAGTCATTTTCAAGTTAATTCATCTTATGCCATGTCACCTGCCATGCTATCTTAAACCATTTCACATGCCATGTCATCTTATGCCATTTCATATGTCATGTCATCTCGCTTGTCATGTCGATTTTGTTCACATGCCATGTCATCCCATGCCATGTCACATGTCATGTCATTTTATATCATCCATATGCCATGTCACCTTGCTTGTCATGTCGATTTCATTCACATGTCATGTCATCTTATGCCATGTCACATGCCATGTCATTTTATGTCATCCATATGCCATTTCATCTTGCTTGTCGACTTATTTGCATGTTTTTGTGTATTTTGGTTTAGAATGCTATGCGTTTGTGTTATTGCCATACATTAATTAGGTCTAGGTTTTGTTTTTATTGCCATGCATTTTAGACCTAGGTTGCATTTATTGTCATGCAAGTTCATGTTAGGTCTAGGCCATATTATTTATGTCATGCATTTTCCTTATATTTAGGTTTTAAATCCATGCATTTCATGCATTATGTCTGATGTATTGTTTCATGCATTTCATACCATGCCACTTGAATAATGACTTGAGCCAATTAATGGTTCAAAGTCATGCTCTCTTGAGCACACTTGTGGAAAATTAAGTTTGTCAAGTTGATTATTCTACCTTTGTGATTTTTTTTACTTAGCCAATTTTTATCTAACTTTCAAAAAGTCCTAGCTACTGTTTGTAAATCATTTTATGAGTTTCAAATATTTTTACTTTGATTTTTAAATGATTTTATCAAAGGCAAAAATGTATTTTGGCAAAACAGTTTTTTTTACCCAGTTGTCGTACTTTTCCGATTTTTCTGGGCATTCGTCTTTAATCAGAAAATTAAGCTGATTTGTTTTCGTGTAGTTTTACATGTCCTGAGTCTCCAGTATTTTTTTTAGAATTTTTGGAATTTTTAAAAATAGGGTAAAAAATCGTGGATTAAAACTGGACAGTGGAGTCAGAATTGAATTTAAAGAAAAACAAAGCAGTTTTTTCTCCTACAAAAACTCGTACATCTCTGATTTTTCTGGGAATTCATCTTTGATCAGAAACTTAAGAAAATTTTTTCTCGTGTAGTTTTACATGTCCTGAGTCTCCAGTATTTTGTTTAGAATTTTTGGAATTTTAAAAAATAGGATAAAAAATCGTGGACTAAAACTGGACAGTGGAGTCATAATTGAATTTAAAGAAAAACCATTTTTCTGATTTGGTTAATTTATTTAGAGTGGGCTGATTAGGAGGGTTAGCTACTGACTTAGGGTAATTTCTAAGCCTTTTTAAACTCTAAAAATGGTTTTTTCAAGTCCCGGGTTAAGGGTAGTCAAGTCCGGATTTTTTAAACTTAGGAAATTAGAGCCATTTAAAAAAATTTTAGCCCAGTTTTTATTGATAATTCAAGCTTTTCAAAATTGTTTTCAAACAATCACAAAGTATTTTGGTTTTAGAATATTTAATTTGACATATTTTCCTAAGGTAGCCGGATATCTTTTTAGATATACGGATTTCCTTAATTAAAGGAAAAAATACATTTCATGCACTGCATTTTTATTTTCATGCATATTATATGATAGCATTATTTTATTTCATGTCATTTAAATTATATGCCATACCATTCATATTTGTCATGTCATTTAGGTTGCATTATATTATTTAGACTGTACTATGTCATTTTATTTATGTCATGCATATACATATTCATTTCTTTTAAATATTTTCAAAAAAAGATAATGGTTTTCAATAAAAAATATAAAGATATTCCCGAGTTAAAATAATTCATGAGTTCTCTACATGGTTTGCTGGAGGGAATATCATCAATTATCATTAATAAAGGAATATCTTTCTTTCAAAAAAGAGAATGATTCGGAAAGTTTTCCAAGACTAATAAAATTTTTTATATTTTGCCACGTTTGTTGGGGAATATAGGAAAATTTTGAATTTATGAATTCCGGATCATTTTCAATAAAAAAAAATGAAATTATTTTTCTTTAAATTGGGAATTAACTTGAAATACTAAATTTAAAACCAACTTTTCACCGAGACTTGAGATAACACACGATTAATAAGGTATCGATTTATACGGGCGTTGTGGGGGTGCTAATCCTTCCCCACACGCAACCGACTCCCGAACCCGCTTCTTTGATTTCTCTGGTTTAAAACGCAGACTTGAAATTGGTTTTTAAAATGTTTTAATTAATTTTTAAAATATTTTATAAAACCGGTTTTAATAGGTGGCCGATCACACCTAGCTAAAAAAGATTGGTGGCGACTCTATGTCTTTTTTTAAGGTCATTTCAAAACCTTTATTTTTTAGAGGAATTAAGTCGACTTTTCCTCGATTTTTTTTAATGTCACGCCTAACGAATAATAAAGTCTTGCGATGAGACTCGTCGTTATTTTTTTTAGGTTGCGACATCACGCTTAAGGAATAATAAAGTCTTGCGATGAGACTCGTTATTTTTTTTAGGTTGCGACAGCTTGGCGACTCCGCTGGGGACATATTAGAGAGTCAGGCCTAAAATTAGTCGTGTGTTATCAAAGTCTCGGTTTTGTTGGTTTAATTGGTATTTAATTTTAATTCCCACATTTTTTTAATAAGGAGAATTTTGAAAATAATAAAATGTTTTTAAATATGTTCATACTCATGTGCATGCATTTTATTTTTGTTCTCTAGTTATTTAAGGTTGTATATTATAATTGCTTGTCGGTTAATGCGTTACACTATTCTTGAATGTTTTAATTGCTAGGGCATTTAGAATAAGGTCTGTAGAATAGGTAGTGAAAGGTTTGTTATTCCTCCACACACACTACACGTGCATTTGCATAACATGAATCCTGTACCCGGGTTCCTTCCTTTTAAGTGGGAGTAAAGTAACTAAGCCTTCGTGATTGATCCTCCGTATGGGCTAGTGAAACACTTCCGGAGTATAAAGTACCTAATGCCTTCGTGATGATCCTCCGCATGGGCATAGGAAAATATATTCTAACGAATTGAACCCGCTTTTATCGGGGTGCCTTACTAGCCTTCACCGGCGACAGTGAGGAACAATTCGGGGCCTTAGAACCGATTCACCCTCATATAGTGAACCTAGGCGAAGCCATGCCGGATTTTCGTTAGATGTACCGAAAATAGGAACACATGGAGGGACATTTCTAAACCTTTTGTTACCTATTTTACACTCCGAATAAGTGTGGTAGATCGGGCAACGATGTACGTACATCGCCCGTAATAAATGTGATACTCCGCCTCGAAGGCATCGTGATGCCTAAATAAGCAGATATTGCTGGGGCAGATGTTCATTAGCTGTTTTAAAAATAAATAAAAAAATCCTTTTTCAAGCATTTTTGCATGTTGCACATTTCATGCATGTGTGAATGGAGCATGTACATTTTTGGTTGTATTATTGATCTCATTCTTTGCAATAAACAGTTGGTAATTTCATTTGATGATTTCATAAAACCGGTAGTGTCACATGAACATTTGCATATTGTATCATAGTAGGATCCACCCTGAAAGTCTTTTGAAAATAATGTGATTGGTTTTTCAAAAAAAAAAAAATCATAAATTTGGAGGCAAATCTTGCATAATGAGATTTTTGAATAATCAAGATTTAGGTCCCATCAATTTCGTGTAATCATTGATTTCTTTGTATATACCTTTGTGTTAATTCATTTATTTTTTTGCATGTATCATTTTGACATCATGTTATAGTCATAGCATGCATGGTCATTCATTGTAAGATACGTTTATGACATGCATGGTCATTATTTGTATATACTTATGTATCAATTTATTCTTTCTTTACATGCATCATGTTAGCGTCAAGTTGCATTCATGCATTCATAGTCAGAAATTATTTTACTATATATATCCATGCATTAATTTGCTAATTCTTTACATGCATCATGTTGGCATCAGGTTACATTCATGGCATATATAGTCATCGTGATATGCTCATGCATTAATTTGTAATATTGGCATCAAGTTGCACTCATGACATACACGGTCAGCATGATTTTCTTTGTATATACTCTATGTCAATCATTTATTCTTCACATGCATCATAATTGACATTGTGTGGCATTCATAGTGTATATGATCATTCATTGGGAAATGCATTTGGAACATACATGGTCATTCATTGTATATATCCATGCATTAATTTGCTTATTTTTTACATGCATCATGTTGGCATCAAGTTGCATTCATGGCATACACAGTCATCATGATATGCTCATGCATTAATTTGTTCATTCTTTACATACATCATGTTGACATCAGGTCGCATTCATGGCATACACAGTCATCATGAGTTCTCCGTATATGCTCACGCATTAATTTGTCATATTGGCATCAGGTTGCATTCATGACATACACGGCCAGCATGATTTTCTTTGTATATACTCTGTGTCAGTCATTTATTCTTCACATGCATCATAATTGACATTGTATGGCATTCATAGTGTATATGATCATTCATTGGGAAATGCATTTGGAACATACATGGTCATTCATTGTATATATCCATGCATTAATTTGCTTATTTTTTACATGCATCATGTTGGCATCAGGATTCATGGCATACACAATCATCATGATATGCTCACGCATTAATTTGTCATATTGGCATCAGGTTGCATTCGTGACATACATGGTCAGCATGATTTTCTTTGTATATACTCTGTGTCAATCATTTATTCTTCACATGCATCATAATTGACATTGTGTGGCATTCATAGTGTATATGATCATTCATTGAGAAATGCATTTGGAACATACATGGTCATTCATTGCATATATCCATGCATTGATTTTTCTTATTCTTTACATGCATCATGTTGGCATCGTGTTGCACTTATAGCATACATGGTCAATATTGTTTCCACAGTATATGACCACACATAACTTTGTTTATCCTTCACATGCATCAAATTGCATTCATGTCATTCATAGCTCATTCATCATAAAACAGATTAATAAGATGAAATAGAAATTGGCTTAGCTTTGAAGAGTTTTCTTCGTCAGCTAAAAGCTATGACCCCAACAGCAAGTGCGAGTATCATATTGGGGCAATTGGGCATTCGACTAAAAAATGCAGAAAACTGAAAGAAAGAATTGAGGGTCTTGTCCACGATGGCATTTGGATTCCAGAGCTTATCGAACATTGGAAATCTGTTTTACCATATATTGATTTCCTCTTGAAGAATTTTGAGGATAAGAATTGTTATCTTTGAAAGCATGTCAATAGGAGCATTCTGATGCATATATTTCTATACACTTTGATGATGAAAGAGGTTGTCTCATGTTGACATCTACATGAAATAAATAACTTTTGAATTTAAATATTTGGTGTTCATTTTATTTTAGCAATAAATTTGAATTTGCAAAAATAAATGAAACTTTGAGAAAATTTGTGGTAAACAATAAATAAGTGGTTTTCACATGAAATAATGAACAATCTTGAGAATATTGATGATCAGTGTTACAAATGACCCAATACCTTCTCCCTTCTCTTTTAGGCTTTCCTAAGCCTAAATTTCTTAAACCAAGAACACTTGAAAGACTTAATGCTTTAAGGAATATGAATGATTTGACTTCATAAAACCATTGTCATCACAGAACAAGCAAGGATGTAAATCCTAATCTAGGCTATGAACAAAGGAATGAATTTTTTGAAATTTTTTGAATTCCTTGAAAATCAAACAAATGAGACATTCTTTCAAGAATCCAGATTTTGATAATTTGGTGTGTGTCAAGATTGTGCTAAAACCATTCATGATCTTTCCCAATGACCACAAAACACTAATTGCCTAGACATCACTTCATGATTGACACCCTGGGGCACAATGATTAAACTAGATTATCCCCTGTCCTAGAGAAAACCTGTTTTTGGGTCATATTTTCCTTGTCTCTTCAAAGAACTCAGATTGGAAACTCAGCCTTTTCAAAACAGACCTAGACTTGCCATGTTCCTCGTTGATACAAATTCGCATGGATAATCAAATTGGGGCATCATATGTGGAAATGATGGATACATAGTGAAGAAGGATGGGCTAATGCATGAATCATTGGGGGCATGCGACGAAAAAAAACAAAAAAAAAAGAAAAAGAAAAATCATGATATCATACATATGAGAATTCGGATGATTCCAAAGTGCAAAATAAAATTCTGAATATCTATTTCCCCTGAGGATTGTTTTTCAATGAGAATATTTGGGCTTGATATGATGAATGGCCATCTTTCATATCCCTTTCACAAGAAAAAAATTATTATCCATAGTCACCCCTTTTGAGCCAAAAGAATTCTTTCTTCTTTGAACCCTGATCAAGGATCACTCTCTACACTAGGGGGCAAATGCAAGAAAAGATTTTTTTTTAAAGATCATTGAGAAATGTGTCCTAGCTCAAAGACAGATGCAAAGCAAATGGAGCCCCGAATAAAGACGGGCTCACTATGTTGAAAAAGAAGGGGGCAAAATGAAAGCAAAAAAAAAATGTGTGAAAGACATGGCAAATTGAAAGCCAAGAGCAAGGAAGAAAAAGAGCAAAGTCAAAAGGAAAGAAATGTCCAAGAAGGGACATGCTTCAAAGAAAATCCTCTTCAAGAAAGGATCCTTGATCTGATTACCCTCAAACACATATTTTGGGCCTATTTATCCTTTCTTTCTGAACCCTGAGCCATGGCCTACATTACGTGCTTTAAAAGTCCATTTTGATCAAGCATGAATATTTAATTTGAAAGGTTTTTCCTCGGATTTTATCCCATCTCATCGAATTATCATTTCACTAAGGAAGAATTTAGAATTCTCAAGTGTGTGGTAAAAAAAAAAAAGGAAAGAATGGGACTCTAGGGCGAAAACCCAAAAACGGGCGGTCTAGAGTTAATTTGGAAATTTTCAATGCCATCCATGCCGATACCCAAAAAAAAAGGGGTCATTTTAAAAAAAGTGGTCATCGAGGAACATCTAGGAATTCCTGAACCCCCCAAATTGTCAGCTCTCATTCGGAGGATTGTCTTCAAAAATTGAATCTTTTTTTCCTCCAAGATCAAACTTTCCGATTTAAATATCCCGGCCAATCTTGACGCTTGTCAAAAAGCCTTGATATGGAAACTAAAAGAATGTTGAATTTGCTTGGTTCTCAATGAATTCATGATTTATAAAACCTGTTCCATTTGTGAGCCTAGAAGGGACATACATTTTTGTTGTGAAGTTTTCCTGAAAAAACCAAAATCTTGTTGTATCAAGCCTTGTCAATTCAAATTGAAAAACCCAAATTAATACTTAGGGGATTTTCTAACAGTGATCATCAGTCATCAAAAGATTTGTACATCATACACTGTGGAGTTAAAATTTTTGGCTTAGAAGTTTTCCTTAAATAAGCAAAATTGTTTTTCAAAAAGGGAAAATAAAAATATTTTTGAAATACCTATTTTTGATGTTGACATGAGACAAGGGTTTTTCTAACCCAAAAGTATAGAACTGCCAGGATAGGTCCCGACTTCCAGATATGAGAAGAAGAAATCAAACTCAGTTCAGATCTCTATTGATGAAAGTTTGAAAACTTTTGGGGCAAAGAGAATAGCCAAAATGAATTGAAGATATACTCTGATTTGAAGAGGAAAAATGAATTTGAAAGGCTAAGCCAAAGTCTAGAAAAACAACCGGGGGCATTTGCATCACTCATGAGCACTCATCTCTTTATCGAGCTTTTGCATCTGCACAGTGTCAGCAAGCATTTGCATCATTCATGGGTATTTGCATTGGCACTATTCCATAAGCATCTGCATTTTACCTTTACATTTACATTCTTCATGGAATTCGCATTTGTGTCATCTCAAGCAATTGCATCATTTCTAGAATCATTGCATTTTCATTATTGTGTGGTAATTGTAGTTACACCATTCATAAACCAGTTACATGAACACAATTAGTAGGGGCATCTGCATCACGAAACATGGGCATCAATCCAGGCCATTTGCATTTGCACTAAGAAATATTTTACATTTGCACCATGAAGCATGAGCACCTTGTTAAAAGACATGTGCATCTGCATCATTTCTCAAAGCTTCTGGTGGGGATATCCAGAATTTTACAGTTTTTAAAAAGTGAACAAGTCTTCGGTGGTGATAGCTGAAGCCTCTGGTGGAGATATCCAGAGTTTTATAATTTTGAAAAATGAGAAATTTTCTTCTGGTGGAGATATCCAGGGTTTTATAATTTTGAAAACATGAGAAATTTTATTCTGAAAGAGTTACCCAGAATTTTACAATGAGCAAGTCTTTGGTGGTGATAGCCAAAGCTTCTGGTGGTGATATCCAGAATTTTGCAGTTTTAAAAGTGAACAAGTCTTCAGTGGTGATAGCTGAAGCCTCTGGTGGAGATATCCAGGGTTTAATAATTTTGAAAACATGAGAAATTTTATTCTGAAGGAGTTACCCAGAATTTTACAATGAGCAAGTCTTTGGTGGTGATAGCCAAAGCTTCTGGTGGTGATATCCAGAATTTTGCAGTTTTAAAAGTGAACAAGTCTTCAGTAGTGATAGCTGAAGCCTATGGTGGAGATATCCAGGGTTTTATAATTTTGAAAACATGAGAAATTTTATTCTGAAGGAGTTACCCAGAATTTTACAATGAGCAAGTCTTTGGTGGTGATAGCCAAAGCTTCTGGTGGTGATATCCAGAATTTTGCAGTTTTAAAAGTGAACAAGTCTTCAGTGGTGATAGCTGAAGCCTCTGGTGGAGATATCCAGGGTTTTATAATTTTGAAAAATGACAAATTTTATTCTGAAGGAGTTACCCAGAATTTTACAATGAGCAAGTCTTTGGTGGTGATAGCCAAAGCTTCTGGTGGGGATATCCAGAATTTTACAGTTTTAAAAGTGAACAAGTCTTCGGTGGTGATAGCTGAAGCCTCTGGTGGAGATATCCAGGGTTTTATAACTTTGAAAAATGAGAAATTTTATTCTGAAGGAGTTACCCAGAATTTTACAATGACCAAGTTTTTGGTGGTGATAGCCAAAGCTTCTGGTGGTGATATCCAGAATTTTGCAGTTTTAAAAGTGAATAAGTCTTCGGTGGTGATAGCTGAAGCCTCTGGTGGAGATATCCAGGGTTTTATAATTTTGAAACATGAGAAATCTTCTTCTAGATGAGTTATCTAGAATTTTATATTGAGCAAGTCTTTGGTGGTGGTAGCCAAAGCTTCTGGTGGGGATATCCAGAATTTTACAGTTTTAAAAATGAATAAGTCTTCGGTGGTGATAGCTGAAGCCTCTGGTGGAGATATCCAGGGTTTTATAATTTTGAAAAATGAGAAATCTTATTTTGAAGGATTTATCCAGAATTTTTTTCAACATGTGCATCTACATCAAGAAGCATTTGCATCAATCTAAGTTAGTTAAATTTGCATCAAGAAAGTTTGCATCAAATCAAGTCATTTACATTTGCATCAAAGACATTTGCACCAATCTAAGTCATTTGCATCTACATCAAGAAGCGTTTGCATCAACAAAAGACATTCGCATTTGCATCATGAAGCATTTGCATCATCTCTTAAAGCTTTCAGGTATAATCGATTTCGTTTCCTTAAGGCGAGTCGAGCCCCGAAATCATCGTCGAGGTACTTTTTTTATTTATGAACAAGTCTTCGGTGGTGATAGCTGAAGCCTCTGGTGGAGATATCCAGAGTTTTTTTTTAAAGTCCTTTGAAAAGGTAGAAAGTCTTCGGTGGTGGAAAGTCTTCGGTGGTGATAGCTGAAGCTTCTGGAGATGCTACCCAGAATTTTACAGTTTTAAAAATGAGCAAGACTTCGGTGGTGATAGCTGAAGCCTCTGGTGGAGATATCCAGAGTTTTTTTTAAAGTCCTTTGAAAAGGTAGAGAGTCTTCGGTGGTGATAGCTGAAGCTTCTGGAGATGATACCCAGAATTTTACAGTTTTAAAAATGAGCAAGACTTCGGTGGTGATAGCTGAAGCCTCTGGTGGAGATATCCAGAGTTTTAAAATCCTTTGAAAAGGTAAAAAGTCTTCGGTGGTGATAGCTGAAGTTTCTGGAGGTGATACCCAGAATTTTTACATTTTAAAAAAATGAGCAAGACTTTGGTGGTGATAGCCGAAGCTTCTGGAGGAGATATCCAGAATTTTAAACACAGCTGAGAACAAGAAAGGTTAAGGCCCCGAGAACATCGTCGAGGTCGTTTCCTTTCTTGCAAATCGAATTCGTTTCCTTAAGACGAATCGAGCCTTGATTAGTCAGGGAATTCAATTTAAGGACAAATCTTCAATTTACTGTTTTCAAAAAAAAAAAAAAACAAAAGAAAAGAAACAAAAAAATAATAAAAATAAAAAAAATGAGAAAAAATGAGAAAAAATTAAAAAAATAGAAAATAAAAAAAGAAAATAAAAAATGGAAAATGCAAAAATGAATGAAGAAATGAAAAAGAAAACCCCTTTCCTTTCCTTCACATGTGATTTCACAGACCGGACAAAATTGTTGTCTATTTTATCTTTGCCTGATTCCTGATTCTCAGCAATAGCCAAAGAGGGGCAGCTGTAGACACCTAATTTTGTCCGGGCCTTTTAAAACCAAGTTTGATTTGTCCCTCTCTCGGGTTTAATATTTTTGTAAAAGTCACGGTCGTGATTTTAGATTTTTAAAATGTTCTAAATTATATATATCCTTTTTAGCTTTAATTGTTCAAATAAAATCGGACTGTAAAATTATCAATTTTAAAATTCAATTTAAACCCGAGGTGAAAAAAGTTTAATCTTGAGCGTTATTAGATTTTTAAAATAAATTTTTAATTGAAAATATTTAAAAAAAACAAAAAAAAAGACTTGAAAAAAAGGAGAGGGTAATTTAGACATTATACATTTTTAGGTTAGAAATTAAGATATAAAATGGGTCACTTGTTTTTTTTCATGAAGGGGGCATGACGGCTAAGAAAAAAGCTTGGTTTCGATTTTGATGAAGCTGAGAGTTAAAGGAAAGAAAAAGGAAAGCTTTTGTTCTTTGGGGAACAAAAGCGGTCCCGATTTTTTTTGGGGAGGATGGAGGGAGCCTA
The DNA here is from genome assembly GCA_030761205.1 of Fremontodendron californicum. Taxonomy (NCBI): domain Eukaryota; kingdom Viridiplantae; phylum Streptophyta; class Magnoliopsida; order Malvales; family Malvaceae; genus Fremontodendron; species Fremontodendron californicum. The sequence continues at coordinate 14,998,179 of JAULJL010000027.1, forward strand.
ATGAAATCAAATTTTTTTTTGGGAGGATCGGAAAACCTTCACCGTTAGAGTCCAAAACGATGTCAAGCCTTCCATTTTAACCACTAACAAGCACTGGTACGAGTCCTCCCTTTCCTCTGTTCTCTCCCCTTCAACTACCACCAAGTTCTTCACTTCTACGACAACGTTTTTCATGGCTTCTAAGCTAAGCTTTCTTCGACTAAAGCCCTCAAGCTCCAAACTCTTCCCCACATCATCGCTGTCATCTCTGAACAAGTCCATCACCTGCAAACCACGTGCTCTCCTCACTTTTTAGGCCTCAAAACCGTCAACAGCGTTGGGCTTCGGAGAGAATCTTTCAGGAATGTTTATGCTAATAATTGATCATATGCAAATATTTATTTTTTTTCTACTTACTTGCAGCCGATGCCATTCAAATGTGGCTTCTGTGATGCGCGAAGGCTCCAGCAGTCACTATGGTTTTGTGTTTCAGAAATTTAATTACTGGTGAAAGGTCTAAATCATTTGATTTTGATAGTTTGCTAGTGCATTTTGTCGTATTCATCCCTCATTTCATTAAGACATGACACAACCATTTATTCGAACCATCAAAATTGCATTTATTAAGTTAGATTTTAGTTATGATCTGAAAAAGCTAGAGGTTTGTCTGTTACTAACGTGGCAACTTGGGTGGATACGATTGGTGCTGGGATGATTGATAGGGATTTTCCAATTGATGTTAAGCTTGGAAATGAGAAAGTTGTGCCTGGAGTCAGTGTGTATAACGAGCCAGGTTTGTCTCCGAATCGGATGTACCCGTTGGTTTGGTGATGGGTATTCTTCTTCTTTGTGTTTGGAAGGTTCTTTAGATCCTGACTTTGTGAGAGGTAAAATTGTTTTGTGTGATAGAGGGATTAATCCAGTAGCATTGCATTGGTTGCCATTGTAGTACTTGCTTCTGTGGCTGTTTCTTAGTTTTTAGTGGCTTTTAGTTACTATTGCTATATTCGAAACAAAGTCCTCATCCAAGTCTAAAATCGACTGCTACATGTATATTGATTTTCTTTAGCCCAATATCCATTTTTTTCTTGCTTGGTACTGGTGAAACCGTAAGACAAAATGTGCTTAATTATGTACCCTTATTTCCTTAACCCAATCACAATCCAATTCCTATAAAAAAATAAATTTTCTCCCACATTGTAGAACTCTCCCAACTTTTGTGTTATCCTGCACCAAGAGAAAACCAGGAAATTTTCCCGAAAGAACAGCTTAGTAGCACATGCAAAAGTGATTTGAGCATACCGATTTTGAATAGAATTGAGAAAGTAGAGATTGAATGTTTAAAAGTAGTAACATATTAGCCCTCCATTGATTCACAGAGATTTTAAAAGTAGTAATATCCTTTTGGACAAAAGTTTTTCATGTCAAAGTTTCTAATTTTGGATTGGTTAAGCTTGGGTCTGACAAAGCTGGTGGGTATGTTTCAACTCGAGTTAGGTACTCAAATTCATGATACTTATTCAGATGTTTTTGTTGGCAATGCATTGGTTGATATGTATATGAAGTGTGGCGATATGGACTCAGCTCGTCAGTTGTTTGATAAAATGTTGTTAAAAATATGGTTTCTTGGAATTCCATGATATGTGATTTAGATGAACAAGGCCAATTTTTAAAGAAGCATTTTATGTTTTTCATGACATGCAAATGATAGGTCTTAGGCCTGACAGTGTTACTGTAGTTGCCGTTTTGAATGCTTGTAGTAATCTTGGGAAAGTGGGTTCATGCATATATTGATAAAAATCAAATCAAGGCAAAAATTTATAGCAAGTATGCCAATTGAGTCTGATGCATTTGTTTTAGGTGCATTACTAATATTCATGGAAAAGTTGCTTAGAGAAAGGAGCCAAGTGTAAAGCTTTTAGATAAAAGAGATTGGAAATTTTAGCTAAAACTGGGAGGAGCAATTTTGTAGCCTCGGGAAACCAAACAAGAAAGAAGAAGAGAATTTTGAATGGGAAAATAGGAAGTGGGTTTTTTACAAAGGGAACAAGCACAAGGTAGTATTCTTTTATTTTATTTTATTTTATTTTTTTATATGATTATTGTGCTTGCTTTGGACATAGTATATTATGGTGTATATTTGGTGTTTGATAATTTACTTACTCTTATACGGCTAATGTTGCTTGCCTTTGACATGGTCTGTTGTGGTGCATGCCTTAATGTCATTTTACATATTCATAACATTTTAATAAATAAGGCAATATTCTCGAATTCAATAATTCATGGTTTTCTCTGCTGGGTCTGCCGGAGAGGTTATCATTAATTATTAACGAAGGAATACTCTTTTCTAAAATAAAATGATTCAAATTTTTTGAAATAAATAAAACTTTCTATGTTTTGCCGGGTCTGCCGGCGAACATGAAAAGATTTTGGCATTAATAAATTTCGAGTCATTTTCAAGTTAATTCATCTTATGCCATGTCACCTGCCATGCTATCTTAAACCATTTCACATGCCATGTCATCTTATGCCATTTCATATGTCATGTCATCTCGCTTGTCATGTCGATTTTGTTCACATGCCATGTCATCCCATGCCATGTCACATGTCATGTCATTTTATATCATCCATATGCCATGTCACCTTGCTTGTCATGTCGATTTCATTCACATGTCATGTCATCTTATGCCATGTCACATGCCATGTCATTTTATGTCATCCATATGCCATTTCATCTTGCTTGTCGACTTATTTGCATGTTTTTGTGTATTTTGGTTTAGAATGCTATGCGTTTGTGTTATTGCCATACATTAATTAGGTCTAGGTTTTGTTTTTATTGCCATGCATTTTAGACCTAGGTTGCATTTATTGTCATGCAAGTTCATGTTAGGTCTAGGCCATATTATTTATGTCATGCATTTTCCTTATATTTAGGTTTTAAATCCATGCATTTCATGCATTATGTCTGATGTATTGTTTCATGCATTTCATACCATGCCACTTGAATAATGACTTGAGCCAATTAATGGTTCAAAGTCATGCTCTCTTGAGCACACTTGTGGAAAATTAAGTTTGTCAAGTTGATTATTCTACCTTTGTGATTTTTTTTACTTAGCCAATTTTTATCTAACTTTCAAAAAGTCCTAGCTACTGTTTGTAAATCATTTTATGAGTTTCAAATATTTTTACTTTGATTTTTAAATGATTTTATCAAAGGCAAAAATGTATTTTGGCAAAACAGTTTTTTTTACCCAGTTGTCGTACTTTTCCGATTTTTCTGGGCATTCGTCTTTAATCAGAAAATTAAGCTGATTTGTTTTCGTGTAGTTTTACATGTCCTGAGTCTCCAGTATTGTTTTTAGAATTTTTGGAATTTTTAAAAATAGGGTAAAAAATCGTGGATTAAAACTGGACAGTGGAGTCAGAATTGAATTTAAAGAAAAACAAAGCAGTTTTTTCTCCTACAAAAACTCGTACATCTCTGATTTTTCTGGGAATTCATCTTTGATCAGAAACTTAAGAAAATTTTTTCTCGTGTAGTTTTACATGTCCTGAGTCTCCAGTATTTTTTTTAGAATTTTTGGAATTTTAAAAAATAGGATAAAAAATCGTGGACTAAAACTGGACAGTGGAGTCATAATTGAATTTAAAGAAAAACCATTTTTCTGATTTGGTTAATTTATTTAGAGTGGGCTGATTAGGAGGGTTAGCTACTGACTTAGGGTAATTTCTAAGCCTTTTTAAACTCTAAAAATGGTTTTTTCAAGTCCCGGGTTAAGGGTAGTCAAGTCCGGATTTTTTAAACTTAGGAAATTAGAGCCATTTAAAAAATTTTTAGCCCAGTTTTTATTGATAATTCAAGCTTTTCAAAATTGTTTTCAAACAATCACAAAGTATTTTGGTTTTAGAATATTTAATTTGACATATTTTCCTAAGGTAGCCGGATATCTTTTTAGATATACGGATTTCCTTAATTAAAGGAAAAAATACATTTCATGCACTGCATTTTTATTTTCATGCATATTATATGATAGCATTATTTTATTTCATGTCATTTAAATTATATGCCATACCATTCATATTTGTCATGTCATTTAGGTTGCATTATATTATTTAGACTGTACTATGTCATTTTATTTATGTCATGCATATACATATTCATTTCTTTTAAATATTTTCAAAAAAAGATAATGGTTTTCAATAAAAAATATAAAGATATTCCCGAGTTAAAATAATTCATGAGTTCTCTACCGGGTTTGCTGGAGGGAATATCATCAATTATCATTAATAAAGGAATATCTTTCTTTCAAAAAAGAGAATGATTCGGAAAGTTTTCCAAGACTAATAAAAATTTTTATATTTTGCCACGTTTGTTGGGGAATATAGGAAAATTTTGAATTTATGAATTCCGGATCATTTTCAATAAAAAAAAATGAAATTATTTTTCTTTAAATTGGGAATTAACTTGAAATACTAAATTTAAAACCAACTTTTCACCGAGACTTGAGATAACACACGATTAATAAGGTATCGATTTATACGGGCGTTGTGGGGGTGCTAATCCTTCCCCACACGCAACCGACTCCCGAACCCGCTTCTTTGATTTCTCTGGTTTAAAACGCAGACTTGAAATTGGTTTTTAAAATGTTTTAATTAATTTTTATAATATTTTATAAAACCGGTTTTAATAGGTGGCCGATCACACCTAGCTAAAAAAGATTGGTGGCGACTCTATGTCTTTTTTTAAGGTCATTTCAAAACCTTTATTTTTTAGAGGAATTAAGTCGACTTTTCCTCGATTTTTTTTAATGTCACGCCTAACGAATAATAAAGTCTTGCGATGAGACTCGTCGTTATTTTTTTTAGGTTGCGACATCACGCTTAAGGAATAATAAAGTCTTGCGATGAGACTCGTCGTTATTTTTTTTAGGTTGCGACAGCTTGGCGACTCCGCATGGCACCATCCTTCACGGACAAAAAAAACAGATAAAGATGCACACCAAGGATGACCTAAGTTCGATCTTTACAACAAAGCTCCAGATGTGATGTCCTACTGAAACTTGCATGCAAAGCGCACACCAAACTCTTCATCGCCCCAAAAGATACGCCCCGCTCAATCCGGTCATCATTGCACCCAATCCTCATCGAGTAACCAAAACTGATACATACTTTCGGTCTTGAGGGTGGACTGAATGTTAGGGAGGACCTGAAACCAGGCCCACTATTGTCCAACTGTCCGAACCTGATACGAGATCGGAACACCAAAACAGCTCCTACACAACTGTCCCAACAGAAATGGGTTCAGATTGGGTGTAATGCAGCTACATCACCCATCATGCACCCTCACTCAAATACTGACACGTGGCACAATCTGGACCGTTCGTCGGCATAAATAGGCTACTACTAGCCAACTCCAACACATCCCATCATAGCTGTAAAATTGGGACTAGAGAGAGAAAGTCCCTAACTAGATCAATTTTCCCGATCTCACTCTACATTTTAAATTTCGTAGATCCTAAGTGATCCTATGTCCTTTTGTGCTAAACACTTGACGTGATACTTGTAGACACCTAATTTTGTTCGGACCCCCAAATCAGGTACATTTTCTTCCTAAATTGATGTTTCAGAATGCTAAAAGACTTTTCTCATCCTACAGGTGGTACTCCGAGACTTAGTCTAAGCAAGCAGACAGAAAAAGTCAAACTCAAAAAGTCAACCCTAGAAAAAGTCAACCCTAAAAAAGTCAACTACTAAAAAAGTCAACGCACTTTCAAAATCAAGATTTAAGGTTCAATTGAAAAATGGTGAAAGAATTTTGATAATCCAAGGTCTACATTGAAAGATATGGAGTTCGAAAGTTAGGTTACGAGATTCAATAGAAAGGAAACCCTAATTCGGGAAATTTGGAAAAAAGTGCTTAAACGATCAAATTGGTCAGAATTCAAGGTCTCAAATGAAAGATAAGCACTGAATACGGGTAATGGAGAAGCCACTTGGAAGAAAAACAGATAGAAAAGTCAATTCAGAAGAAAATCGAGAATTAGGGTTTTTGGTGGATTTCGGTGAAATTTGGAAGAATTACAGAAATGGACCAATTCGGTAGATCTAAAGCCCTTAATTGATGAAAAATGATTAAACAAGGATAGCCCAAGGCTCAGTTTGAAGAAAATCTGAAAATTGGACTTGTTTAGAGCAAAACCAGGTTTATGAGGTAAAATGGCAAAATTGGAAAATATGGGAAAAATAGCAAATGAACTCCAAAAATTCTGAAAATTTGCAAATCTCATTCTTAAATGATTTTGAAGATATTGGAGAAAGAAAATCTTGATTCGGAGTTCGTTTGCAAAATGGCCAAATACCGGGTCTCCTATGTAGTAATTCAAGCAGATAAATCCTGAAAAATAGTAAATGAGCTCCAAAAATTATGAAAACTTCCAGATGACATTTTTAAATTATTTTTAAAATATTGGTGAAGAAAAATCTGGATTCGGAGCTCGTTTAAAAAATGGTAAAGTTCGAGTGCATAAAAGGGGCAATTTCGGAAATAAATTCGAAATAAATAGCAAATGGACTCGAAAAATTTTGAAAACTTCCAGAATTCAACTTTTTATCATTTCAAAAGTATTATGGTTAGGTGAGAGGCTATGCCCATTTGATACCAACCATGGAGCTTAACTTTCCTTGTTTTACTTACTAGTTTTGCTTGTTATTTGTTTTGCATGTCTATGTTAAAAAGAATTTTATATGTTCTTTACATTATTTTCTATGCTATATTTACTTATATATTTCTATTCCATGTTTAATGACTTTCCCTTGCATATTCGGCCATTGTGTTCATATACTCATGTTGTGCATTTTTTTCATGTATCATGTCTTATATTATAAACATGTTTGCATTTTCTTTATTTTATTCCATGACCATTCGGCAACTCCATTTTTGTATGCCTTGCATTTGCATTTCCTTTTGCTTCTTAACTTGTTAGCATCTCCATGCCATGAACTTGTACATTTTGATTTTAGTATGCCATGTGATTATGAAAATACTATGATAAAATGCCATCATTTTGTTACATGGCCATTCGGCTACTCCATATTGTTATGCCTTGCATGTGCATTTTCACCTTGTTTCTTGATTTGTTTACATCTCCATGTCATAAGCTTGTGCATTTTGATTTTAGTATGTCATATGCATATGAAAATGTCATGACATTATGCATCTTAATATGATTTTTCATGTACTTGTGTCATTTACTAGATAGGATTGCATTAGAGCATCATGTAGCTACATTTGGCCTCTTCATGCATCTCTTGCCTTGTCATGCATTTGCATTTTGTTTAGGTAATATGCTTTGCATTATCATATCTTGAAATTGTGTATTAGTTGTTGTTTGTTCCAGCATTGACATTAGTTTCATGGGTCATTGTATGTTCATAGTATTGTTATGCATGTTCATTACATTTTAGGTTTAGGCTATATTGGTATTGCCATGCATATTGAGTCTTAAATCACATTGGTATTGTCATGCATTACTATGCTATTTAGGTCTTAAGTTACATTAGCATTTTCATGCATATTCATAACATATTAGGTCCAAATCATATTTGTAGTATCAAGCAGTGCATGCATATTGAGTTAGGATAGCATTTATTGCCATGCAAATTCATGATAGACATTTAGGTTCTCTTGAATCGTCATGCATTTCCTTTACCATTTAGACCTTTAGACGATGCATTTCATACATTTCATTTGCTGTATGTTCATGCATTCCATGTCATTGCCACATGATTTATGACTTAGGCCAATCAATGGCTCAAAGTCATGCTTTCTTGAACATACTTGTGGAAAATTAAGGAATTGTCAAATTGATTATTCTACCTTTGTGATTTTTTTTTTTACTTAGCCAATTTTTGTCCAAGGTTCTTAAATGTTTAGCTACTATCCTTAGGTCTTTAGGATGATCTCCAACAATTTCTACTTTAATTTTTGAATGAATTTATCAAAGGAAAAAAATGTGTTTTGACAAAACAGTTTTTTTCACCCAGTACTCGAACTTCTCTGATTTTTTTGGGCAGTCATCTTTAATCAAAAAATTAATCCATTTCTTTTTCGTGTAGTTTTACATGTTTTGAGTCTCCAGTATTTTTTTTAGATATTTTTGAATTTTTAAAAATAGGAAAAAAAATCATGTGACAACCGGACAGTAGAGGCAGATTTGAAATCAAAAGAGAAATAATGGTTGAATTTGGCTAAGGCATTTAGCGGGGGTTGGTTAGAAGATTTGGCTACTATCTTAGGGTAGTTTCTAAGCTTTTTTAAACTTTAAAAATGATTTTATAAATCTCGGGTTAAGGGTGGTTAAGTCCGAGATTTTAAACTTAGAAATTAGAGCCATTTTTAAAGGGTTTGGTAAGGGTTTTAATTTTTATTCAAGTTTTCCTCAAAATTGTTTTCAAACAATCACAAAGTTTTTTTTTTTAGAAAATCTAATTTGACATATTTTCCTAAGGTAGCCGGATATCTTTTTAGATATACGGATTTCTTTATTTAGAGGAAAAAAGACATTTTCATGCATTGCATTTTCCATGTTCATGCATTATATTTAAATGTGTGATTTTTGCTATGATATTTTCCATGGTATTATTATTATTTTAATTCACATTTTATGATCTTATTTTTGTTTGCCATATGATTTTGAATGTTTCATGATATCCTATGATTTTTATTTAGTTATTTTTGTCATATTGTTTAGCATATACTATGTTCATGCATTATTATTTTTATTTTCATTTTCATGCATATTAAATGTTAGCATTATTTTAATTTCATGTCATTTCTTGTCATTTAGATCATATTCCATGTCATTTAAGTTATTTTATTTATAACATGCCATGTCATTTAAATAATGGCATATCATTTAAAATTGCCATGTCATTTAAATCATTTTATCTCATTTAGAATATACCATGATACTTAGGATTTTTCATTCTACCTAGAATATACTATGTCATTTAAATTATGTCATATCATTTAGGTTGCATATATTATCTAGACTTTTCCATGTCATTTTATTTATGTCATACATGTTCATGTTCATATTTTTAAATGTTTTGAAAAAGATAATGATTTTCAATAAAAATAAAGATATTCCCGAAATAATTCATGAGTTCTCTACCGGGTTTGCTGGAGGGAATATCATCAAATATCATTAATAAAGGAATATCTTTATTTCAAAAAACAAGAATGATTTGGAAAGTTTTCCAAATGTATAAAAATTTCTATATTTTGGGGAACGTAGAAAATTTTGAATTAATAAATTTCAGATTATTTTCAATTAAAAATGGAATTATTTTTCTTAAAATTGGGAATTAACTTGAAATACTAAATTAAAAACCAATTTTTTACCGAGACTTGAGATAACACACGATTAATAAGGTACCGATTTATATGGCCATTGTGGGGCTGCTAATCCTTCATCGCACGTAACCGACTCCCGAGCCCGCTTCTTTGATTTCTCTGGTTTATAACGCAGACTTGAAATTGGTTTTAAAATGTTTTAATTAATTTTAAAATGTTTTATAAAACCGGTTTTAATAGGTGGCCGATCACACCTAGCTAAAAAAGATTGGTGGTGACTCCATGTCTTTTTACGAGATCGTTTTCATACCCTCGACCTTTTATTTCAATCTAGAGGAATTAATTCATCTTTTCCTCTACTTTTGTTTCCCCCTCACTCGAACGGGTCTCCGCGATTGGGATCACGTATCGACACCTTCGTTTTTCTAGAGGAATTAAGTAAACTTTTCCTCGTTTTTTTAATGTCATGCCTAACGAATAATAAAGTCTTGCGATGAGACTTGTTATTGTTATTTTATTTAGGTTGCGACAGCTTGGCGACTCCACTGGGGACATGTTTAGAGAGTCAGGCCTAGAATTAATCGTGTGTTATCTAAGTCTCGGTTTTGTTGGTTTAATTGGTATTTAATTTTAATTCCCATATTTTTAAAAATAAAGGAGAATTTTGAAAATAATAAAATGTTTTAAATATGTCCATCTTCATATGCATGCATATTATTATTTGTTCTCTGGTTATTTTGTTGCGTATATTTATATGTTTGCTTGACTGATGCCTTACATTGTTTGGTTTTAGTGGGGTATTTAGAATAAGGGGTGTAGAATAGGTGGTGACAAGTTTGTTTTGTTCCTCCGCACATACTATGTCTGCAATTGCATAACATGAATCCTCTACCCGAGTTTCGTCCTTTTAAGTGGGAGTAAAGTAACTACGCCTTCGTGATGATCCTCTGTATGGGCTAGTGAAGCACTTTCGGAGTATAAAGTACCTAATGCCTTCGTGATAATCCTCCGTACGGGCATAGAAAAATATACTCTAACGAATTGAACCCACTTTTATTGGGGTGCCTTACTAGCCTTCACAGGCGACAGTGAGGAACAATTCAGGGCCTTAGAACCGATTCACCTTCATATAGTGAACCTAGACGAAACCATGCCGGATTTCTGTTAGATACCCGAAGTTTAAGAACACATGGAGGAACATTTCCAACCTTTTACCATCTTTCTATATGTTAGATTTTACAAATTGGGTGATGATGAAAGAACATCATATCGCTCGTAATAAATTTATTATTTTGCCCCAAAGGCTTCGTAATGCCGAAGCTCTGTTAAAATTTTTGGGACATTTTTTAAAGCATGTTGTTATTTATGTTGTATTTGTGAATTCATTTCTTTACTAATCTATTTCTTTCTGTTTTCTTTTCTTTGACATGCATCATAAACATCATCATACACTTAGAGTTTATTGGCCTCGGGATAGTCATCAACCCAAAGGACTTTCATGGAGTGTCAGGTTATTTCAGCGATAGAAGATCATGTAGTAGTCAGGGCACGGTCGAAAAAAGATCAGAGGGAGGATGGTGATTGCCTGAAGAAAGATTATGTGTCAGTATTGCCAAAAAGGGTCAAAGTGGATTCCAGATAGAATAATCTTCGAGGGTTAGCCGACATTTGGAATCAGTGGAATGTAGCAGAGAAAGAATCCTTCACTCATAAATATGGAGATATAGCACTCTTAATTCCGATTTGGGTCAATAGTGGGTTGATTCAGGCTATGGTACAGTTCTGGAATCCTAGTTATAGATGTTTTACTTTTAACAAGGAGGATATGACCCCACTGATTGAAGAATATTCAGCACTTTTACATATTGAATGTCCTAATCCTGATCGGGTATATTTGAAGGAAGTGAAACCTTCAGGTTTTAAGAGGAAAGTGGCTAGGATCACAGGAATGGATAAAACATGGGTTGAGAGTCATGTGGATACAAAGCAGAAAAATGGATGCATTTTGTGGGAAACTCTTCGACAATTGATATTGGGTTATTCCGACAAAGAAAAAGCCAGGGACATCTTCGCTCTAGCCATCTACGGATTAATCATATTCCCGAATATATTGGGTCATGTGGATATAGCCGTGTTTGATTTCTTTGAAAAGTTGGAACAGAAGATCAACCCATCTCCGGCCATCCTAGCTGAAACTATCCGATCTTTGAATTTTTACAAAAGGGAAGGATAAGGGAGAATCAAGGGGTGTGTACAACTCATTTATATTGGGATTCAAAGTCACTTTTGGAAGATAGAAAAGGTTTCCTTCAAACCGTACATGAAGTCTTTAGTTTCGATTAGGGAATTCCTTCAAAACATTGGCCTGAAGACGGGGATGAAGAGAAATGGGTCAACATGTTTCGGAATTTAAAAGGTGACATGGTGACTTGGAGAGCTCCATGGATGGTCCCTATGCCGATTATGTACAAATGTGGGGACAACTCAGGAGTTCCACTACTCGAAATTTGGGGGTCTATGAGTTATGCGCCTCTGTTGGTGCAAAGACAGGTTGAGTCTCAGCAATTCACACTCGTGACTCATAAGCTAGGATCATTAGAGTTCACTTATAGAGAGGATGTATATTTTGGAAAGGTGTAGGCAGTGATTGAAGCATGGAAGAAAACTCACCGGATAAAAGTGGCCAAATATGCCGACATCGTCACACCTGATTACTTGGTATGTAGGGAATTAAGGGTTAATGATAGGCTATTGACATTAGATGGGGAAGAGGTCCAGTTCATGAATTCGACACCGAGGGAAATGCCATCAGAGTTAGAAATCGCAAGGGCAGAATTTGAAAAAGAAAAGGTCCAGATAAGCAAGGAGATTGCCCGACAACAAGAAGAGCTTGAGGACATGAAAAACAGAGAATCAGCTCAAGAAAGAGAAAAGGAAAAGATCAAGAGAGAAAGGGACACTGCTAAGGGCGATCTTCAGGAATTACACTTGGAGAACAAGAGGTACCGCTTCGAGCTCAGATTTGAGGGGACCCTCAAGAATTTCGAGGAATGGGAGCATGAGGTCAAAAACCTCAAGAAGGAGAATAACTACTAGAAAGAGAGAGCGAAGCATGAGGAAGCCCGAGCCAATCAACTGGAGAAGCAAGCTAAGGAAACCTTACACGATGATAGTTCTGCTGACGCGTCAAGGGGCCGTGAACAAGTAGGGGTCAAATTGAAGAGCAGGGTAATCAAAAGAAGACTATGAAAGAAAGTCCAAGATCCGAGGAAGTCACTATAGGACTAATTTTGTAATAGCACTTTGAAAGGCGAATTACGGACTTATCATAGGCAGTGATCCTTTTATTCTATTTGTGATGTATTTAGTTCCAGGAAATCAATGAAAGACCGTTCGGTTGAAATTATCCCGGGGCCAATACATTCAAATGCATTCATATTTTATATATTTTGTTTGTTCATTTGTACATTTACTCATATTTATAATCATTCATTTTTGAAATTCGTTTATGTTCAGACACTTAACACCTTATTTATTTCTTTTACTTGTTTATTCATTCATATTCATACACTTAACCACTTATTTATTCCTTTTACTTGTTCATTCATTCATATTCATACACTTAACCACTCATTTATTCATTTCACTTGTTCATTTATTTATTCTTTCATATTCATATACGTAGTCATGTACTTATTCATTTTATTTGATTCATTCATTCACATTTAGTTATACATTCATTCATTCATTTTTTACAAAACATAAAAAAGGATGTGTCAATAATTTCTAATTCATGGTTTTCAAAACTAAAGATACAATTAGTCGCACTCAGAAAGAATTAGATTTCCGACACCCTTACAATACTTGATCTCAAGCCAGAGCTATGGAAAACGATCAGCTTGCTAGAACTGAAAGAATGGAAATAACTCAAAGAGAACTGCAGGAACAGTTAGCTAAATCTCAGGAGAAGTCTCGAGAACAGATGACTAAACTCATGGAAATGATGAGTTCCATGATGAAACAAAAAGGGCCAGGAGAGAATTCGGTCACCGGGAAAAGGGTGGTAGTTGAAGAGGATCAACCTGAAAACATACAGCAAAAGGGCCAAGAGGTGCCAATTGGGGCAGCCTCCTATGTTTATATCCAGCCAGCTGCAGAGACACAGAACTATGTTCCCGGAAAAGGTAATGTGGGAGCTGACCCAAATGACGTTAACGTTCTAGACTTTGAGGAACTAGCTGAAAAGGAAAAAGCAAAGATGACTGAGCTGAAGAGGGTCAAAATGGCAGAATCACAGAAAAAATATCAACTGCTAGAGGAGTGGCTGAGGGCCGTTGAAGGGGCAGAGTTATTTGGCAGTCTAGATGCCAAAGAGATGAGTTTAGTGCACGATCTAGTAATTCCCCGAAAGTTCAAAGTACCAAACTTTGAAAAATATAATGGGACTACCAACCCATCAGCACATCTGACGGTGTACTGCAGAAGGATGACGGAGCATGATGATAATGAAAAACTGCTTATCCATTGTTTGCAAGATAGCTTGACAGGGTCTGCAATCGGTGGTACAACCAACTGAGTCGTACCAAGATTCGTTCATAGACAGATTTAGCTAGGGCTTTCATGAATACTATAAGCATGTATCTGATATGGTACGTAATAGGTTATCGCTACATTACATGGAAAAGAAGACCAATGAGAGTTTCAAAGAATACTCGCAAAGGTGGAGGGATCTGGGCACACAAGTGCAATCCTCTTTAACTAGCAAAGAAACTACAGTGCTTTTCATTAACATCTTGAAAGCACCCTATTATGATAAATTGGTAGGGAGTTCCACCAAGGGCTTTGCAGACTTGGTAATATCTGGGGAGATGATAGAGTCGGCCATTAAGAATGGGAAAATGGAAGAGGGTGAGCCTTCTATTTCGAAAAAGGTATTCCCTTCCAGGAAGAAAGAGGAGACCTACACAGTTAGTATCAACCAATACCCATATGCACCTCCCACACCACATACAACACCAAGGCCCTATACTCCTACCACATCTTATGCATCTCCTACACCCTACATACCTTACCCGGGGTATAATCCTTATTACCCCAATATGAACCACCTTGCCCAAAATCCCTTCTCTTATACCAATATACCACAATAGACGTTTCCGACTGGCATATCCCCACAGATAAACCTTCCCTGAAACACTATCCCGAACACTCAGGGAGCCGGGCACAATGACCAATGTTCACCAAGGAACGATCAAAAAGCCCAATTTGATTCGATTCCTACCACCTATGGTGAGCTATATCCCAAACTGTTGTAGGGTCAACTTGTTGCACCCGTGTACCTCAAACCTCTGACACCGCCGTATCCAAGGTGGTACAATGCAAACACTAACTGCGCGTATCATGCAAGAATTCAAAGACATTCAACTGAAGATTGCCTGGCCTTTCAAAAAAAGTCCAAAGCCTGATCAACGTCGGAGTTGTAAAGTTTGGGGTAAAGAATGGGCTGAATTAGCGATAAACCCATTGCCAGATCATGCGGAGAACCAGGTAAATGCAGTATGGACAGGAGAAGTCAAAAGGGTAAAAAGGGATGCCAGGGAAGTCAAGACTCCAATGTTGACAGTATAGGTTGAGATGGTTAAGACAGGAATGGTAGGGGATGCTGACAGTTTAAAAATGGTCGCAAAGAAAGTGCAGAATTGGTGCCCGTTCCATAAGTGTGGAGGTCATATCATACAGGACTGTGGGGACCTTTTGGCTAAAGTCTAAAAGATGATGGATGATAGGGAGGCTCAATTTTACGAGGAGATAGAGGAGGAAGTAGAGGTTATTGAGAATGCAACTGGCTATGGGATAGGAAGACCCTTGATCATCTATTATGATGAACTAGAGGAGAAAGTTATGCCAGCCATTGAGGAAAGTGCGTCTAAGTTAATAATTGACTTGCCTGTTTCTTTTTCGTAGAAGGAAAACAAAGCTGCACCATGGAAATACGACAGTAACATGGTTATGCATAGGTTTTCGAGTCAGCAAGATATCACAGGCGTAGGGCACTTAACACGAAGTGGAAGGTGTTATGCTCTTGAGGCTGTTGATCAGGGATTAACAGGAAAAGATAGAGGAACGCACAAAGGGAAAAAAGCAGTTGAACCAATCCATATTGAGATGGATTTGTCAAAAGAAGTAGAAAGGGGGTCAACCCTAGTAAACAGAATAAAAGAGCCGGTGAATGAGAAGGAAGCCTGCGAGTTCTTAAAATTCATAAAGCATAGTGAGTATAGCGTGGTTGAGCAATTGCAACATCAACCAGCTAGAATTTCAATCTTATCTTTGCTTTTAAACTCGGAGCCACACAGAAATGCCCTATTAAGAATGTTGAATCAGGCATACGTGGCTAATAACATATCGGTAGAAAAATTAGACAGACTGGTGGGAAACATCGTGGCAGACGACCATATATATTTTCGTTATGGGGAAATACCACCCAATGGTAATGGGTCAACAAAAGCTCTCCACATAACTACCACTTGTAAGGGGCACATAGTACCAAGGGTCCTTTTGGATAATGGTTCTTCATTAAATGTGATGCTTTTGGCAACCCTGTCCAAATTGCTAGTGGATCTTTCTTATATGCTGCCAAGCTGCACGGTGGTCAGAGCCTTTGATGGTACTAGGAGAGATGTAATGGGAACTATTGAGGTTCCTCTGGAGATAGGCCCATGCACTTATACAGTGAACTTTCAGGTGATAGATATTAATCCGTCCTATAATTGCCTGTTGGGAAGGCCGTGGATACATTTAGCAGGGGCTGTACCTTCATCTCTCCACCAAAAGCTGAAATTTGTGATAGAGGGGCGTTTGGTCACTGTATCAGGAGACGAGGATGTAATAGCCTCTGTATTTACTTAATCTCCTTATGTTGAACCTAATGAAGATGTCGTAGAATATTCCTTTCGATCTTTGAATTCGTAAATGCAGTTTTCGTCGCTGAAGGACGAACAATTCCAAAATCGAGGCTGTCCAAGAACACAAGGCTGGATGTAAGAACTACGGTGGGAAAAGGCTGTAGGGCTGGAAAGGGTCTCAGAAAATATCTTCAGGGGATGGCCTGAGCAATGGAAGTAATGGGAAAGAAATATCGGTTTGGCCTAGGGTATCTTCCAAAGGCCTATGAGAAAAGGAAACAAGTTGAAAAGAACCGATAAAGGAGGATGGCCTGTCTTGCGGGTATGGATATTGAATGAGAGACTATGATATTCCCACCTATCCTTCACAGCTTTTCTCTCAGCCGGTTCTCTGTTCGAAGAAAAGAATTATGATGATGTGCTCGTAATGATCGAGCAAGCCTTCGTCAGATTCCAGGTGAATAGGGATGAGCAGATGTATGATATGGAGATCTGCACGACTGGGGAAGAAAGAATTGAAAGTGAGAATGCTAACTGGATGGTGCGACCTTGTCCACGAGGATATAGACTAACCAATTGGAGTGCAACCGAGCTGCCCATAGTTTTTAGGTCTATTCCAGCGTAATGCTTTTAAACAAATCTTAAATATCTTTGCCCGAAGATATTAAGAATTTTTTTTTTTTTTGTAATGGGCTTTTGTCTAAAACTTTTCATCCAATAAATAACAAACATGATGCATTTCCTTGATATTGATGTGTCCATATTCTTTCATTTATGCTATTTATTTTACTTCGATTGTATATATGTTTTCCTATATTGTTTTTTCCCCACCTATTTACAAGTATACGGATGCGAAATATGAAGACCTTCCTGTCAGTAATTCTGAAATTGATTTTGAGAGACCCATTTGCACTAGTGATTTTGAGGCCGATGAAGATATTGAGGATTATTGTCTACCTCCGGACCTATTAAGAAAAATAGAACAAGAAGAGAAACAAGTACTTCCTCATGAGGAGCTATTGGAATTGTTGAATTTAGGAAGTAGTGAGGAGATAGAAGAGGTTAAAATCGGGACTACATTGTCGTCATCGATAAAGGGTAAACTCATAGCCTTGCTCCGGGAATATGTAGATGTATTTGCATGGTCATACCAAGACATGCCGGGTTTAGACCCAGACATTGTGGTTCATAAGCTCCCTTTAAGGCCAGAGTGCAAGCCAATTCAGCAAAAGTTGAGACGAATGAGGCCAGACATGCTATTAAAGGTAAAAGAGGAGGTGAAGAGGCAGTTTGATGCTGGATTCTTAGAGGTGGCAAAATATCCAGAATGGGTGGCAAACATTGTTCCAGTACCAAGGAAGGATGGCAGGGTGAGTATGTGCGTCGATTACCGAGATTTGAACAAAGTCAGTCCCAAAGATAATTTCCCTTTGCCTCACATTGATACTTTGGTGGATAATACGGCGAAGAGTTCCCTGTTTTCTTTCATGGATGGATTCTCGGGATAAAATCAGATTAAGATGGCACCGAAAGATATGGAGAAAACCACATTTGTTACAATATGGGGAACATTCTGCTACAAGGTAATGCCGTTTTGGTTGAAGAATGCTGGGGCAACATATCAGAGAGCCATGGTGACCTTGTTTCATGACATGATGCACAAGGGAATTTAGGTTTATGTTGATGATATGATTGCAAAGTCACAAGGAGAAGAGGAGCATATTGCGAATCTTATGAAACTCTTTGAAAGACTAAGAAAGTTTCAACTCAAGCTAAACCCAGCAAAATGCACTTTTGGAGTCACTTCGGGAAATTGTTGGGTTTTGTTGTTAGCAAAAGGGGAATTGAGATTGATCCAGATAAAGTGAAGGCCATACAGAATTTGCCACCTCCACGTGCTCAAAAAGAAGTAAGAGGTTTTCTGGGGAGATTGAATTATATTGCTCGGTTTATTTCTCAATTAACCGATAAATGTGATCCATTATTCAAGTTACTTCGAAAATATGATCCAGGAGTGTGGGATGAAGGGTGTCAGATTGCTTTTGAAAAGGTTAAGCATTATCTATCAAACCCACTAGTATTAATGCCACCGGCTCCGGATAAATCAATGATATTGTATCTATTAGTATTTGAGAGATCCATGGGTTGTGTTTTGGGGCAGCTTGATGAGACTGGAAAGAAAGAACAGGCGGTTTACTACCTTAGCAAGAAGTTCACAGATTATGAGTTGAAATATTCGTCGGTAGAAAATTTGTGCTGTGCCTTAGCTTGGACTGCTCGGAGGCATAGACAATACATGTTGTACCACACAAGTGGTTGATCGCCAAGCTAGATCCAATCAAGTACATGTTGGAAACACCTTCTTTGTCAGAGAGGACGGTAAGATGGTAGGTTTTGTTGTCAGAATACGACATTTTATACTTAAGTCAGAAGGTTATCAAGGGCAGTGTAGTGGCTGAACTTTTAGCAAGTCAGGTAGTGAAAGATTATGAGCCGTTGAACTTTGATTTCCCAGATGAAGATTTGATGTATGTTTTGCAAGCGGATGAGGTTCCCTTGAAGAAGAAAGTATGAAAGATGTACTTTGATGGGGCAACTAATGCCATGGGGCACAGAATCGGTGCAGTGCTCATATCCCCAGAAGAAGATTATTATCCCTTCACCGCCATATTGGATTTTGATTTTACAAATAATACGGCTGAGTATGAGGTGTGTACTATGGGCCTTCGTGCAGCAGTGGACAGAAAAAATCAAAGTTTTGGAAGTTTTCGGAGACTCAGCCTTAGTGATATACCAATTACGGGGAGAATGGGAAACCAGGGATACAAAGCTAATCCGATACCGAGAACTCATATTGAGTTTATTGGAGGAGTTTGAAGAAGTAAGTTTCAATTACTTCCCCTGAGAAAAAAATCGGATGGCGGATGCTCTGGCTACTTTGTCATCAATGTTTAAAGTAAATGAAGGGCGGAAATTGTGCTGATCAAGATGAGCATATATGAGTCTCCTGCCCACTGTTTGAGTATTGAAGAAGAAGCAGATGGTCTCCCTTGGTATAACGATATCTTGCAGTACATCAAGAGTCAACAGTATCCAGAACAGTCAACAGAAAATGATAAGAGGACTTCAGAAGGCTAGCAATGGGTTTTGTTTCAGACAGCGAGATTTTCTACAAGAAAGGGAAAGATCAAGTCCTACTAAGATGTATCGAGTCTGCCGAAGCTTAAAGAATCATAGAGGAAGTCCATGAAGGGATATGTGGCACCCATGCTAATGGTTACATGCTTGCTAAGCAGATTATGAGGGCAGGGTATTATTGGCTATCGATGGAAGGAGATTGTATCAGTTATTCCCGAAAGTGCCATAAATACCAGATATATGCAGATAAGATCCATGTACCGCTATCGCCATTACATGTCATGACCGTACCATGGTCGTTTTCAATATGGGGAATGGATATGATTAGACCCATTACCCCGAAAGCTTCAAATGGACATCGTTTCATCCTGGTGGTCATAGACTATTTCACAGAGTGGGTGGAAGCTGCTTCTTTTATGAATGTAACGAAGTCGGTGGTATACAGATTTGTTAAGAAGGAAATCATATGGCGATATGGATTGCCAGCAAGAATTATTTCAGATAATGCTCTCAATCTGAATAATAAGATGATGAGAGAGGTATGTACTCAGTTCAAGATCACGCATCACAATTCGGCACCTTATCGTCCGAAGATGAATGGGGCAGTAGAAGCAGCCAACAAAAGCATCAAAAAGATTGTCAAGAAGATGACTGATGTGTACAAGGATTGGCATGAGATCTTGCCTTTTGCTATTCATGCATATCGTACTTCGGTTCGTACATCTACAGGGGCAACGCCGTTTTCTTTGGTATATGGTATGGAAGCATTGTTACCTATTGAAGTTGAGATTCCATCGCTTCGAGTTTTGATGGAGGTTGGCCTAGAAGAGGCAGAATAGGTTAGAGCTCGTTATGAACAGCTGAATCTCATCGAGGAGAAAAGATTGAAATCAATTTGTCACGGGCAGTTGTATCAGAAAAGGATGATTCGAGCCCACAACAAGAAGGTTCGACCCAGACAAATCTGAGAAAGAGAGTTGATACTCAGGAAAATTCTCCCCATAGTGAAAGATTAGCGAGGAAAATGGGCTCCAAATTGGGAAGAACCCTATGTGGTAAAAAGAGCTTTTTTTGGAGGAGCATTGATTCTAACTCGGATAGACAGGGATGATTTTAGACATCCCATGAATGCTGATGAATTGAAGAAGTATTATGCTTTAAAAAAAATGATGCTATGCACATGAGAATTCGAATGATTCCAAATGTAGAAATGGAAATTCTATATATCTATCTCCCTTGAGAATTGTTTTTCAAAGAGAATATTCATGTTTGATGTGATAAATGGCCATCTTTCATATTCCCTTCATTAAAAGGAAATTATCCCTAGTCACCCCTTTGAGCCTTAGGAATTATTTCTTTCATTGAACCTTGATCAAGGATCATCCTCTACACTGGAGGGCAAATACGAGGAAAAATAATCAAAATCATGGCAAAAAAGAGAGCCATTGGAAAATATGAAATCAAAGAATGGCAAATGAAAGCCAGTAATGAAAAAAAAAAGTCCAAAAAAGGGACAAATGTCTCAAGAATGAATTCTCCTCAGGAAATGATCCTTGATCCAATTACCCTTAAACACATTTTTGGGCCTATTTTATCCTTTCCTTCTAAACCCGAGCCTTGGCCCACATTATGTAATTTAAAAGTCCATTTTGATCAAGCATAGATATTTAATTTGAAAGATTTTTCTCAGAATTCATCTCATCTTTTGAATTGACATTTTTACCTTAGAAGCATTCAGAATCTCAGATGCATGATAAAAGGAGAGTTTTAAGCCGAAAACCCGCAAAGGGTGACTTAATACCGAATGGGGGATACCTGAGCTGAAAACCCGTAAAGGGCGACTCAAGTACTGATTAAGGTTTAAGTGAATGCTCCGTGAAAAGGGGGACAAAGTATTTGAAATTAGAGAAAAGGGGAACAACTCAATCTGACGTAACTACGAAAGCCGAAGGATTACCCAATTAAATTGACCGTTCAAGAGAAATTTCAGATGATTTGAAAAAGGAGGGGTCCAAGATATTCCGCATCCGGGGCACCAACAACCTATAACTTTACATTTGTTTCTTATATCCTTGATATCACTTTTATCATCTTAAAACATTTTGTTGTAATAAATTTTTGTTACCTCTTTTATGACAATTGCTTGTTTCATACTTTCTTTCATACATTTTTGAGATTGCATTTTGTTTGTTATTAAATTGAATAATGATTAGTAATCATAAATTTTTAAAATAAAAGGGAGTTTAAAAGTATTACTAAGGAATAGATTTAAATCTTAGAAAAAGTTTGGAAACCACTAATCCTGATGGAAAATTCACCAAGTAAAGGAAAACAGTGAATGTGTTGGAGACTCTGCCATGAAGTCAGAAATTTGTGAATTTCAGCAAAGTTAGAAACTGAGACTGATTGACAAATTATCTTGAGTAAAGGGTTCTTTAGGTAGGGCATCAGCGAACAATTGAAGGCTCCATCATGAAGTCGGATAATCTGTGAACCTCAAAGAAACCATGGATTAGAAATCATGAAACAATCATTTGACTGCATTTATCCTCAGGAAACATATAAGCATTTGCAAAGCATGTCATTCTTATCATTGCATTTAGCTAACATTGCAGGAATCAAGAAAACTTTGGCTTCCCAAATCGAACTCATTCTGCTTCTCAAATGAGTTGAGCCTTGAGACCACCGTCGAGGTATTTCTTTTTGTTATAAATCGAATTCATTCTGCTTCTCAAATGAGTCGAGCCTTGAGACCACCATCGAGGTATTTTTTTGTTTTAAATCGAATTCATTCTGTTTTATCAAATGAGTCGAGCCTTGAGACCACCGTCGAGGTATTTTCTTTTGTTTTAAATCGAATTCATTTTGTTTTATCAAATGAGTCGAGCCTTGAGACCATCGTCGAGGTATTTCCTTTTGTTTTAAATCGAATTCATTCTGTTTTATCAAATGAGTCAAGCCTTGAGACCACCGTTGAGGTATTTCCTTTTGTTTTTAAATCGAATCATTCTGTTTATCAAATGAGTCGAGCCTTGAGACTGTCGTCAAGATATTTTAATCATGGGTAAGGCCTCCGGGCACCATTTTTAAGACCTTTGGGCACCATTTTTTAAGACCTTCGGGCATAATTTTTTAATCACGGGTAAGGCCTCCGGGCACTATTTTTAAGACCTTCGGCCACCATTTTTTAAGACCTTCGGGCATAATTTTTTTCATCACGGGTAAGGCCTACGGGCACCATTTTTAAAGACCTTCGGGCACCATTTTTAAGACCTTCGGGCATAATTTTTCATCACGGGTAAGGCCTGCGTGCACCATTTTTAAAGACCTTCGGGCACCATTTTAAATACCTTCGGGCACCACTTTTAAGACCTTCGGGCATAATTTTTCACATCACGAGTAAGGCCTTCGAGCACCATTTTTAAGACCTTCGGGCACCATTTTTAAGAACTTCGAGCACAATTTTCTCTTTTGAAATCGAACCTGTTTCCTTAAGAGGGGTCGAGCCTTGATTACTCAGGGAATTCAATTTAAGGACGAAATATTCAATTTACAGCTTTTTCAAAAAATAAAATAAAATGAATGATGATGATTGAAAACCCCTTTCCCTTTCCTTCACATGTGATTTCACTAACCGTACAAAATTAGTGTTTGTCTATCTTTGCCTGATTCCTGATTCTCAGCAATAGCCAAAGAGAGACAGCTGTAGACACCTAATTTTGTCCAGACCCCTAAATCAGGTACATCTTCTTCCTAAATTGATGTTTCAGAATGCTAAAAGACTTTTCTCATCCTGCAGGTGGTACTCCGAGACTTAGTCTAAGAAAGTAGATAGAAAAAGTCAAACTCAAAAAAAGTCAACCCCAAAAAAAGTCAACTCCAAAAAAGTCAACTATTGAAAAAGTCAACCCACTTTCAAATTCAAGATTTGAGGTTCAATTGAAAAACAATGAAAGAATTTTGATAATCCGGGGTTTATATTAAAAGATATGGAGTTCGGAAGTTGGGTTGCGAGATTCAGTAGAAAGGAAACCTAATTCGGGAAATTTGGAGAAAAGTGCTTAAACGGTTAAATTGGTCAGAATTGAAGGTCTCAAGTGAAAGATAAGCACTGACTACGGGTAATGGAGAAGTCACTTGGATGAAAAACTGATAGAAAAGTCAATTCGGAAGAAAATCGAGAATTAGGGTTTTTGGTGGATTTCGGTGAAATTTGGAAGAATTACAGAAATAGCCTGATTTGTTAGATCTAAAGCTCTTAATTGATGAGAAATGATTAAACAAGGATGGCCCAAGGCTCAGTTTGAAGAAAATCTGAAAATCAGACTTGTTTTGAGCAAAATCGGGTTTCGAAGGTAAAAGGGCAAAATTGGAAAATATGGGAAAAATAGCAAATGAACTCCAAAAATTCTAAAAATTTGCAAATCTCATTCTTTAAACATTTCAAAGATATTGGCGAAAGAAAATCTTGATTCGGAGTTCGTTTGCAAAATGGCCAAATCCCTGGTCCCCTATGTAGTAATTCAAGCAGATAAATCCCGAAAAAATAGCAAATGAGCTCCAAAAATTATGAAAACTTCCAAATCACATTTTAAAATTATTTGGAAAAGATTGGGGAAGAAAAATCTGGATTCAGAGCTCGTTTAAAAATGGTAAAGTTCGGGTGCATAAAAGGGGCAATTTCGAAAATAAATCCGAAATAAATAGCAAATGAACTCGAAAAATTTTGAAAACTTCCAAAATCTAATCTTTTTATTATTTCAGAAGTATTTAAAAAAGAAAATTCGAATTTGGAGTCCGTTTTCTATTTATTTAGTTTTGGGGGGGCAAAAAGGTCATTTAACCAAAGAAACCAAAAAGGGCAAATTTGTAATTGAGAAAATATGAAAGAATAAGGAATTGCAGGGATTTTTCTTCCCTTGGTCAGCCAACATAAAGGATAATAAGGAAGCTTGAACAATTTAATTCCTTAATCACTATCAAGCCACATGCTACCATTAACACCTTGCAAATGGTCCCCCCTTCATCCAATGGCTTAGATGCCTTAAAGGAAAGTTGAATGCACCATCCAATGGCCAAGTTTAAATGCCAAGATGAAATTTTTATTTTTCATGAAAGAACCCTCATCTAATGGCCAAGAATGGAAGAAAAAAGATGAGCAGAATTCATCCAAGGGTGAGCATCCATTCGGTTAAGCAAGGGAGTGCATGGGATTATCTCTTTTCATCCAATGGCTTAGGCCATATACAAGGGATGAGTACACATGTTTAGGGCTTAATTTAATCTAAAAGATGTCATTTTTATGTTGTCCTCATCCAATGACCAAGAATGGAAGAGCACAACTCATCCAAGGGTAGGCACTCAAGGGGGGCAAGCAAGGGAGTGCATGGGATTGGTCCTCTTTTACATCTAAGGTCTAAGGTTACTATAAGGGTTGAGTACACATCTTAAGGGCTGCTATCAATTGGCAAGATGAAATTTTTATGTCGTCATCAAAATATCTTAATCTAAAGGCCAAGATTGGAGGAGAAAAAAGTGCAATTCTCATCCAAAGGTGAGAGGCCATTCGGCCAAGGCTAAAGAGGGGGGGCTGGTTTCATTTTTTCAGATGTTATTTGGCTAGAAAAATTAGCTAATTTGGCAAAGAAAAAGGTTTTGAAAGAAAAAAAAAAGTTTTCAATAGAGAGCTTGAAGGTAGTCATCTCTACCAAGTTCTAAGCATAGCTTTCTTCTTATTTTCTATGGTGTTTTCTTGATTTTCTATCTTGTTTTCCTACTACATTTTTCATAGAAATAAAGTTTTTTAATGTTTACATATGTTTTCATCTCTTCTTCTTCTTCATTAAAATGGTGGGAAACAATTTTTTTTACATGGATTCATGCTATGGCCAAATATGGCATATTTACTTGTCTTTGGTTTCCTTTTTTTCTTTCTTGCATGTTTTTGTGAAAAATGATTTTCAGAAGGTTTTTTAGAGTATTCTAAGGTTCTGATTTTTTACAAAAGATGAAGCAAAAAGGTTGAAATGGCTACATGATCTTGGCTAGATCTAGTGACCATGGTTAGGAGAGAGGCTATGTCCATTTTTACCTACCATGAAGCTTACCTTAAAATTTTTTTTTTAACATGGTTTATTTTCTGTTTTATTGAGATGGAAAGGCTTCATGATCTTGGCAAGACCAAGTGATTATGGTTAGGTGAGAGGCTATGCCCATTTGATACCAACCATGGAGCTTACCTTTCCTTGTTTTAATTACTAGTTTTGCTTGTTATTTGTTTTGCATGTCTATGTTAAAAAGAAATTTATATGTTCTTTACATTATTTTCTATGCTATATTTACTTATATATTTATATTCCATGCTTAATGACTTATCCTTGCATATTCGGGCATTGTGTTCATATACTCATGTTCTGCATTTTTTTCATGTATCATGTCTTATATTATAAACATGTTTGCATTTTCTTTATTTTATTCCATGACCATTCGGCAACTCCATTTTTGTATGCCTTGCATGTGCATTTTCCTTTTGCTTCTTAGCTTGTTTGCATCTTCATGCCATGAACTTGTATATTTTGATTTTAGTATGCCATGTGCTTATGAAAATACTATGATAAAATGCCATCATTTTGTTACATGGCCATTCGGCTACTCCATATTGTTATGCCTTGCATGTGCATTTTTACCTTGCTTCTTGATTTGTTTGCATCTCCATGTCATGAGCTTGTGCATTTTGATTTTAGCATGTCATATGCATGTGAAAATGTCATGACATTATGCATCTTAATATGATTTGTCATGTACTTGTGTCATTTACTAGATAGGATTGCATTAGAGCATCATGTAGCTACATTTGGCCTCTTCATGCATCCCTTGCCTTGTCATGCATTTGCATTTTGTTTAGGTAATATGCTTTGCATTATCATATCTTGAAATTGTGTATTAGTTGTTGTTTGTTCCAGCACTGACAGTAGTTTCATGGGTCATTGTATGTTCATAGTATTGTTATGCATGTTCATTACATTTTAGGTCTAGGCCATATTGGTATTGCCATGCATATTGAGTCTTAAATCACATTGGTATTGTCATGCATTACTATGCTATTTAGGTCTTAGGTTACATTAGCATTTTCATGCATATTCATAACATATTGGGTCCAAGTCATATTTGCATTATCAAGCATTGCATGCATATTGAGTTAGGATAGCATTTACTGCCATGCAAACTCATGCTAGGCATTTAGGTTGTCTTGAATTGTCATGCATTTCCTTTACCATTTAGACCTTTAGACCATGCATTTCATACATTTCATTTTCTGTATGTTCATGCATTCCATGTCATTGCCACATGATTTATGACTTAGGCCAATCAATGGCTCAAAGTCATGCTCTCTTGAGCATACTTGCGAAAAAATAAGGAATTGTCAAATTGATTATTCTACCTTTGTGATTTTTTTTACTTAGCCAATTTTTGTCCAAGGTTTTTAAATGTTTTGCTACTGTCCTTAGGTCTTTAGGATGATCTCCAACAATTTCTACTTTAACTTTTGAATGAATTTATCAAAGGCAAAAAATGTGTTTTGACAAAACAGTTTTTTTCACCCAGTACTCGAACTTCTCTGATTTTTTTGGGCAGTCATCTTTAATCAAAAATTAAGACAATTTTTTCTCGTGTATTTTTACATGTTCTGAGTCTCCAGTATTTTGTTTATATTTTTTTGAATTTTTAAAAATAGTCAAAAAATTGTGTGACAAAACCGGACAGTAGAGGCAGATTTGAAATCAAAAGAGGAATAATGGTTGAATTTGGCTAAGGCATTTAGAGGGGGTTGGTTAGAAGATTTAGCTACTGTCTTAGGGTAGTTTCTAAGCCTTTTTAAACTTTAAAAATGATTTTATAAATCTCGGGTTAAGGGTGGTTAAGTCCGAGATTTTAAACTTAAGAAATTAGAGTCAATTTAAAAGGGTTTGGCAAGGGTTTTAATTTTTATTCAAGTTTTCCTCAAAATTGTTTTCAAACAATCACAAAGTTTTGTTTTTTTAGAAAATCTAATTTGACATATTTTCCTAAGGTAGCCGGATATCTTTTTGGATATACGGATTTCTTTATTTAGAGGAAAAAATACATTTTCATGCATTGCATTTTCCATGTTCATGCATTTTATTTAAATTTGTGATTTTTGCTATGATATTTTCCTTGGTATTATTATTATTTTAATTCACATTTTATGATCTTATATTCGTTTGCCATATGATTTTGAATGTTTCATGATATCCTATGCTTTTTATTTAGTTATTTTTGTCATATTGTTTAGCATATACTATGTTCAGGCAGTATTATTTTTATTTTCATTTTCATGCATATTATTGTAGACACCTAATTTTGTCCGGACCACTAAAGCAGGTCTGTTTTCTTCCTAAATTGGTGTTTCGGAATGTAAAAAGACTTTTTTTCATCCTGCAGGTGGTACTCCGAGACTTAGTTTAGGAGGGTGAGCATAAAAACTCAAACTCAAAAAAAGTCAACCCCGAAAAAAGTCAACCCCAAAAAAGTCAACCTCAAAAAGTCAACTATTGAAAAAGTCAACCCACTTTCAAAATCAAGATTTGAAGTTCAATTGAAAAATGGCGAAAGAATTTTGATAATCCGAGGTCTACATTGAAGGATATGGAGTTTGGAAGTTGGGTTATGGAGATTCAATAGAAAGGAAACCCTAATCCGGGAAATTTGGGGAAAAGTGCTTAAACGATCAAATTGGTCGAAATTGGGGGTTCCAAATGAAATATAAGCACTGACTACGGGTAATGGAGAAGCCACTTGAAAGAAAAACTGAAAGAAAAGTCAATCCGGGAGAAAACCAATAATTAGGGTTTTTGGTGGATTTCGGTGAAATCGGCAAGAATCACAGAAATAGCTCGACTTGGTAAGACTAAAGCCCCAACGGATGAGGAATTATTAAAAAGGGATATCCCAAGGCTTAGCTTGAAGAAAATCTGAAAATCGAACTTGTTTTGAGCGAAACCAGGTTTCGGAGGCAAAAGGGCAAAATTGGAAAATTTGGGAAAAATAGAAAATGGACTCCGAAAATTCTAAAAATTTGCAAATATCATTCTTAAATCATTTGGAAGAGATTGGAGAAAGAAAATCTTGATTCGGAGTTCGTTTGCAAAATGGCGAAATCTTGGGTCTCTTATAGAGAAATTCAAAAAGGAAAATCCCGAAAAAAATAGCAAATGAACTCCAGATCTTCTGAAAATTTGCAAATCTCATTTTAAATTATTTGGAAGATATTGGAGAAATAAAATCTTGATTCAGAGTTCGTTTGCAAAATGGCCAAATCCCAGGTCTCTTATGCAATAATTCAAGAAGATAAATCCCGAAAAAATAGCAAATTGACTCCAAAAATTCTAAAAATTAGCAAATCTTATTTTTAAATTATTTGGAAGAGATTGGTGAAATAAAATCTTGATTCGGAGTTCGTTTGCAAAATGGCCAAATCCTGAGCCCCTAGTAGTAATTCAAAAAGATAAATCCCGAAAAAAAATACCAAATGAGTTCCAAAAATTATGAAAACTTCCAGATCATACTTTCAAATTATTTGAAAGAGATTGGTGAAGAAAAATCTTGATTTGGAGTTCGTTTAAAAAATGGTAAAATGTGGGGGCAAGAAAGGGCATTTTTGGAAGAAAAATCCAAATAAATAGCAAACGGACTCGGAAAATTTTGAAAATTTCCATAATTCAATATTTTATTATTTTGAAAGTATTAAAAAAAATAAAATTTGAATTTGGAGTCCGTTTGCCATTTATTTGCATTCGGGGGGAAAATGGTCATTTAACCAAGCAACCGAAAATGGCTTCTTTTGGCTTTTCAAAAAATCAGACTTGTGCTGGAAAAGAGAGTGCTAGCCTGCCAAGGCCCAAAGGAAGGAGGAAGCTTCTGATTTTTCAATCAAAAGGCCAAGATTTAAGAGTTAGTTAGAGATTTTTTTGATCAAGCCATTGTGATTAAGCCATATAGGCCAATGCATGAAGAGGGAGAGTGTCAGCATTATTCTTGAACAGCTGTAATTATGGACAGCTGATACACTAATCTAAGGGTGATAATTTCATAATTTTTCACCTTGAATCACTAGCCCTTGGATGGAAATTGGTTGGAATCAAATTGATAACATCCTAGGTGAGGAGAGAGGGTGAATTCGGCCAGCTTGAAATATAGCTTCTTGAGGTTGCTTTTAGCACCAACTCTTGCACTTTCTTGATTTTCCATTCTTGTTTTTGCTATTTTGATTATTATTTGGTGAGTTTTCTTTTTAAATAAGTGTTTTTCTAATGTTCTTCTTAAGTTCTTTCTTCATCTCTTTCTTAAATAATTTTTACAAATTTTTTTCCTTATTTTTCTTTAATAGCCGAATGGCCTTTTTTTTATATATATTGTTGTTGTTTTTGCTTTAATTTGTCATGTTATTTATGTTATTTTCTTTAATCTTGATGCTTTAAGTGTTCTTCTACTTCATATACTTGAATCATGTTTTAATTTGGTTGCTTTGTTTGTTGCCATTTATGAGTTAAATATCATGTTCTTGCATTTTTAATTTCCTGTTTTCATAATGTTTAAATTTGTTGATGTTTTATATTTAGTATATCAAGTGTTTGTGAAAATGCTTGTTAGTTTTAAAATTTCTACTTTGTGTTTGCATGATTTGAGTGTTATATTTTAGTTGGGCATGTTAGTATATCAAGTGTTTGTGAAAATACTTGTTAGTTTTAATATCTCTACTTTGTGTTTGCATGATTTGAGTATTATATTTTAGTTGAGCATGTTAGTATATCAAATGTTTGTGAAAATGTCATGCTTGTTGGAAACCTTAGGCCATTCGGCCACTTCATGTATCTTGCATTGTGTGTGCATTTTTGCCATGTTAGTTGATAGGTTTGCATTTGCATGACATTTGATTGAGTATTTAGTTTAAGTATACCAAGTGTTTGTGAAAATGCCATGCTTGTTTGGAACCTTAGGCCATACGGCTACCATGTTATTTTGCATTGTGTGTTGCATTTTTGCTATGTTAGTTGATAGGCTGGCATTTGCATGATATTTGGTTGAGTTTTTGGTTTAAGCATGCCTTGTGTTTGTGTTATTGCCATGCATGTTTTAGTTATTAGGTTTGGTTTATTTTGCCATGCATGTCCATGCATTTTAGACCTAGGTTGCATTAAATGCCTTGCAAGTTCATTTAGGTCTAGGTCACTATATGGATGCCATGCATTTTTTCATGACATTTAGGTTTAAACTCATGCATTTCATGCATCATATTTGCTATATTTTTTCATGCATTTCATGTTCATGCCACTTGATTAATGACTTAGGCCAATTAATGGTTCAAAGTCATGCTCTCTTGAGCGCACTTGTGGAAAATTAAGGTTTGTCAAATTGATTATTCTACCTTTGTGATTTTTTTTACTTAGCCAATTTTTATCTAACTTTTAAAAATTCTTAGCTACTGTGTGTGAGTCATTTTTTGATTCTTAAATATTTTTACTTTGATTTTTAAATGATTTTATCAAAGGCAAAAATATATTTTGGCAAAACAGTTTTTTCACCCAGTACTCTTACTTTCCCGATTTTTCTGGGCATTCGTCTTTAATCAAAAAATTAAGCTGATTTGTTTTTGTGTATTTTTACATGTCCTAAGTCTCCAGTATTGTTTTTAGATTTTTTTGACTTTTTAAAAATAGGGTAAAAAATCGTGGTTTAAAACTGGACAGTGGAGTCAGAATTGAATTTAAGAAAAAATCATTTTTCTGTTTTGGTAAGTTACTTAGAGAGAGCTGATTAGGAAGTTTAGCTACTGACTTAGGATAGTTTCTAAGCCTTTTTAAACTCTAAAAATGATTTTTTTAAGTCTCAGGTTAAGGGTGGTCAAGTCCGGGATTTTAAACTTAGGAAATTAGAGCCATTTAAAAAGGGTTTAGCCCATTTTTTTTTATTTTTTAATCTAAGCTTTTCCAAATTGTTTTCAAGCAATCACAAAGTATTTTGGTTTTAGAATATTTAATTTGACATATTTTCCTAAGGTAGCCGGATATCTTTTTAGATATACTGATTTCCTTAATTAAAGGAAAAAATACATTTTCATGCATTACATTTTTCATATTCATGCATTTTGTATAATATGTAATTTTTGCTATGATAATTCCTATGGTATTGTTATTATTTTGATTTTTATTTTTGAGGTTATATGGTTTATTATATGATTTGGAATATTTCATGATATCCTATGCTTTTTATTTAGTTATTTTTTGTCATATTATTTAGCATATACTATGTTCATGCATTATTATTTTCATTTTTATTTTCATGCATATTATATGATACCATTATTTTATATTTTATGTCATTTAAATTATATGTCATATCCTTCATATTTGCCATGTCATTCAAATTATTTCATCTCATATAGAATATATTATGTTACCTAGGTCATTTCATGTAGAATATATTATGTTACCTAGGTCATTTCATTTAGGATATATATTATGTCATTTAGGATATTTTATTTCATTTAAAATATATCATATGATTTAGGATATTACATTTCATATAGAATATATTATGTTACTTAGGTCATTTCATTTCATTTAGAATAGTCATATAACTTAGGACATTTCATTTCATTTAGAATATGCTAAGGCATTTAAATTATATCATATCATTTAGGATGCATTATATTATTTAGATTTTGCCATGTCATTTTATTTATATCATGCATACACATATTCATATCTTTTAAAATGTTTTCAAAAGGATAATGATTTTTCAATAAAAAATAAAGATATTCCCGAATTAAAATAATTCGTGAGTTCTCTACCGGGTTTGCTAGAGGGAATATCATCAATTATCATTAATAAAGGAATATATTTCTTTCAAAAAAAGAGAATGATTCGGAAAGTTTTTCAAAACTAATAAAAATTTCTATATTTTGCCACGTTTGTTGGGGAATATAGAAATATTTTGAATTTATAAACTCCGAATCATTTTCAATTAAAAAATAGAATTATTTTTCTTTAAATTGGGAATTAATTGAAATACTAAATTTAAAATCGATTTTTTACCGAGACTTGAGATAACACACGATTAATAGGGTACCATTTTATACGGGCGTTGTGGGGGTGCTAATCCTTCCCCACACGTAACCGAGTTCCGAACCCGTTTCTTTGATTTTCTCTGGTTTAAAACGTAGACTTGAAATTGGTTTTAAAAATATTTTAATTAATTTTTAAAATATTTTATAAAATCGGTTTTAATAGGTGGCTGATCACACCTAGCTAAAAAAGATTGGTGGCGACTCCATGTCTTTTTCAAGGTCATTTTCAAAACCTTCATTTATCTAGAGGAATTAAGTCGACTTTTTCTCGGTTTTTTTTTTAATGTCACGCTTAACGAATAATAAAGTCTTGCGATGAGACTTGTTATTTTTTAGGTTGCGACAATTATATGTTAGCATTATTTTAATTTCATGTCATTTCTTGTCATTTAGATCATATTCCATGTCATTTAGGTTATTTTATTTATAACATGCCATGTCATTTAAAATAAGCCAAATCATTTAAAATTGCCATGTCATTTAAATCATTTTATCTCATTTAGAATATACCATGATACTTAGGATTTTTCATTTTACCTAGAATATACTATGTCATTTAAATTATGTCATATCATTTAGGTTGCATTATATTATCTAGACGTTGCCATGTCATTTTATTTATGTCATACATGTTCATGTTCATATTTTTAAATGTTTTAAAAAAGATAATGATTTTCAATAAAAATAAAGATATTCCCGAGTTAAAATAATTCATGAGTTCTCTACCGGGTTTGCTGGAGGGAATATCATCAATTATCATTAATAAAGGAATATCTTTCTTTCAAAAAACGAGAATGCTTCGGAAAGTTTTCCAAATGAATAAAAATTTCTATATTTTGCCGATTTTGTCGGGGAATGTAGAAAATTTTGAATAAATTTCGGATCATTTTCAATTAAAAATGGAATTATTTTTCTTAAAATTGGGAATTAACTTGAAATACTAAATTAAAAACCAACTTTTTACCGAGACTTGAGATAACACACGATTAATAGGGTACCGGTTTATATGGGCGTTGTGGGGGTGCTAATCCTTCCCCGCACGTAACAGACTCCCGAACCTGCTTCTTTGATTTTTCTGGTTTATAACGCAGACTTGAAATTGGTTTTAAAATGTTTTAATTAATTTTAAAATGTTTTATAAAACCGGTTTTAATAGGTGGCCGATCACACCTAACTAAAAAAGATTGGTGGCAACTCCATGTCCTTTTACGAGGTCGTTTTCATACCCTCGACCTTTTATTTCAATCTAGATGAATTAAGTCGTCTTTTCCTCTGCTTCTGTTTCCCCCTCACTCGAACGGATCTCCACGATCGAGATCACGTATTGACACCTTCGTTTTTCTAGAGGAATTAAGTCGACTTTTCCTCATTTTTTTTAATGTCACGCCTAACGAATAATAAAGTATTGTGATGAGACTTGTTATTGTTATTTTATTTAGGTTGCGACAGTACTGACTTTAGCGTCGGAGCGCGCCCCGGAGCTAAACCTCTGGCGCCCCTCTCACCTCGTTACTTCCTTGTAGGATATCATCCAACTAATGGAGATCACTTCGGTCCCGATAAGTCCCGACGTGCCCCGATGTGCCACGCACATCTAGTAGAAGGTTAATCACATCAGTTCCTATGTGCCTTGTATGCTCGGCGAGAGACTAACCACTTCAGTTCCAAAGTGCCACACACATCTGTTGAACTCGGCCTCCATATGCCTGATGTCCACCTAAGTGCCGCTTACTATGGCCCAAGTACACCAAACACATCAGTACTCTAGTGAACATTAGTTTTCAGCCTTAGTCTCTTCCACTACAATGGCCACATCCATTCCAGCAAACTCTCATAGTTGCGGACACTAATATTTTCACCCGCAACAATTGGCATTTTAGGTAAAAAAAAAAATCACGTTGAGAGCATAAGTGACCTAATTTATTAATAATAAAAGTTCAGTGATGTAATTTGATGAAATTAAATGTTTGTGATCTATATGAAAGTTGATGCTAAGTTCAGTGATCCAGAATGTAAATTACCCGTATTTATGCATCCACATAAATGATTAAAAAAAAAGTCTCCTTACCAAGATGTTACCTATCAACAGAGAACTATTAAAATTACTTATATATCAATTATGAAGGTAAGGATGTGATTATCTGCTTCACATAGAATGAAGTACCCAAGAGTAGCACCTTGTGCAGTGCAAGGACTTTTAAATGCTCGCGTACATGACAATAATTATTACGTGCAATCCACTGCTCCATTTGTGCTACACCATGAGGATACCAATATCCAGGCTCGAAACAGGTGGCTGAATTGGGTGCAAGAGTTTTATAAGCAAAAAAATTAATGAAGCTCACGAAAGAATCCGGGGGTCCCCGATCGATAACAGGGGCTGTGGGTCGGCTTCGAGATCGAGCCCGAGAGAGAATGATGGAGCTTTCCAAGTAGGCCATTGAGAGAACGAAAAAGGTTGAGGGTTCTGGAGGGAGTTCAATTTTTTTTTCCAGATAATCTATACTATTCTTAAGACAACTGTTGGTGAGACAATTCGGTGAATCACGATTTTGTTACAAATCTTAAGATGTTGTTTTGCAAGTTTATCTGCATAGTTTGGTTTAGAGAATCATAATGTCGAAAATTTCTTTGAATTTTGTTATCAATTTAGGGTGGACAAAGAGGAAGAGGTTTTAGAGAGAGAGAATTTAGGGTTTCTATTGAGAGAATGAGAGGTTTTAGAGAGAGAAGTGAGGAAAATTAGAAAATAATTAATATAGGCTTTATATAATTTCGATTTTTTTAATAAATAATATATAAATTATTTTTAAATATCTTTTTTAAATATATTTTTAAATTTATTTAAATATTATTTTTAATTAGAATATATAACAAAATATTATTTATTTATTTTTATGATTTATTATTAAATATTAAATATTTTAATATATAATATAATTTAAGAGATTAATAAAATGATTTTAATTTTTATTAAATAAAAATATTATTATTTATATTAAAGGTAAAATAGTCTTTTTGTGTTTATTTTTTACATATTCCTTAACATCATTTTAATCCACCAAACAAAATAATAATATTTCTCTTTTACTCCATTCAACTAATCAAACTATGTAATACCTATTCCTACTGTATTTTATTCTTCCCTCTATGCCATTCTCACTCTATCTAATACTATAAGTGTTATAGAAGTGAATTGCATTCCAAAATCCAAATGGAGATGGAAAGTCTTCCCCACGACACGATTTTATGCTCACTGCTGCAATCTTTGGTATTGGAAAGTGGAAACCACTCTACTTGCTCAAATATCACTTCTTTGGCTTCTATTTTTGATACATTTCTCACCTTTTATTTTCTGTTTTTTTTTTCCTATTTTAATTATAGGCTTGAATATAAAAATTGATCTTTGAACTATACCATTTTCCCACTTAGATATTTAAAGAATTTTTGTTCCTGATCGGGTATTTATACTATAATTTCGTCAAACAAATTGGTACTTTGCCCTAACACTGTTAAATAAATGGATGATATGGCATTAACATCCAATTAGGTAATGACACGTGACAGAAAATACCACAACAATGCTAGCCACGTCATTATTAACATAAAAAAATCACAAAAAAAAAATAATAATAGATTTTAAAAATCTAAATAATTTTTTTTTAAAATCTAAAAATTCAAAAACAAAAACATTAAAATTTTTTAAATATTTTAAAAAAATTTCAGACAATTCAACAAAATTATAAAAAAATCAAAAAATAAAAAATAATTTTTTAAAATAATTTTGAAAAAATGTAATATATATAAAATAAAAAATTTTAATTTTTCTTGAATTTTTTTAAAAATCTTAAACAAGTTTTCAACGGGTGTAGATCTTTCTTGACTTGAATATTGGCTTTCTTGGGTTAGTTTTCGAATTGATTGTGGGTTCAAGGGTTTCAATCCTTAAGGGTTCACATCATTTGGTATCAAAGCTTAAGTTCCAAATCAGGTATAATCTATCTTTTTATCCTCTTTACCATATTGCATTTGGGTTTTAGGTTTATCCTTTTACTTCTTGCATTGGGTTTTGGGTTTATTGTTTGTTACTTCTTACTTGGGGTTTCAGTTTTAAAGCATTATTGCTTTGGGGTTTAGTCTTTAGGTATTCTTGAATTATCTTTTTTACTTGGGGTATGGTCTTTAGGCATTCTTGATTTATCCTTTTTACTTGGGGTTGCCTTTATGCATTCTTGATTTATTCTTTTTACTTCTTGCCTTGGGGTTTCAATTTCGTTTCTTCTTGTTGAAATCGAATCAAGATTTTTATTTTTTCTATTCTTATTGTTGAATTAAGATCAATCTTCATTCTTGATCGAATCTTTATCTTCTTGAAAAAAAAATAAGAAAGAAAGAAAAGAAAAGAAAGAAGAAAAAAAAAGATCAAAAAGAAAAAGAAAAAGAAAAAGAAAAAGAAAAGAAAGAAAGAAATTTGGTGTTGATTGATCTTTATCTTCACATGTTTATCTAGTAACCTTACAAAATTTGTGGTTTACCAAAAAAAAAAAACAAAGGAAGAGGAATAAGTAGGGTTTTTGGTAAGCTTGGGGTTTTTACCAAAGGTTGCACTATAGGGTTTATCTAGTAACCAAACAAAATTTGTGGTTTACCAATAAACAAAAGAAAGGAATAGACAGGGTTTTTATCTAGTTTCTTGTTTCTTGAATCTTTTACTGGTTGGAATAATACAAAATTGTTTCTTGATTTAGTTCAACTAGTTCTTAAAGAACTTGGAAGAGAAAACAGGAGTGGTAAAAGGCAAGAGTGGTGAGCATAGTATTGAAAAAGCCAAAAAGATGAAACATGAGTGGAGTGATAATACTATTTGAGTGTCAACACTAAGGGAGTGTATGACGTTTTATCACTAACATTCTCGTTCTTTGCAGCACATTAAAGATGTCTCACAAGAGTGACTCAACACCTAAGAAGAAGGCGAATAACTTATCCTTTATGTTGTGCAACAACAGTTTGAATGGTTGAATTTTATGTTGGGAGAGGTGAGAGATAGGATGGATCAAAAAGATGTAGCGATTAATCTGAAAGGTGGGCGAGATCGGAGGAGACGTAAGCCTAGTGTTGAAAATGAATTTGAGAACGAAGTAGATGAGTCTCTTGTTGCTAGGCATGCTCTCAATATGCAAATTAAGGTAGATGATATGGAGCAACAGAGAGAGAACATACTTCATACTAGATGTTTTGTAAATAACAAAGTATGTAGTATGACTATAGATGGGGGGAAGTTGCACCAATGTAGCTAGTACCACCCGAATTGAGAAGTTGAGCTTACCATTACTAGATCATCCTAGACCTTATAAGTTGCAACGGTTGAATGATGTAGGGAGGTTAAGGTCAATAAGCAGGTTCTGGTAACTTTTACCATTGGGAGGTATAGTGATGAGGTGCTTTGTGATGTATATGCATGCTAGCCATCTTTTGTTGACGAGGCCATGGAAGTATGATAGAAGAGTGATTCATGATGGGTTTAGGAATAGGTATAACTTTGTAAAGGATGGAAAAATAATTAACCTTGTTCCTTTAACTCCAAATCAGTTCTATGAGGAATGGAAAATGATATTGAGCAAAAAAGAAAGAGTGAGGCCGAAACACAAGAAAGAAAAATGAAAGTGAGGCCGAAAACTCAAGAAAAAAATAGAGTGAAAAGGAAAAAAGAGAGGTGGCTGAGAATAAAGAAAATAGAGTAAAGCCATGAGAGAGAAAAGAAAAGATAAAGATGAGTTTTATGCAAAGGAGAGTAAGGTTAAGAGGGCTTTCTTAACGGAACAGCCTATGATCTTTCTTGTTTACAAAGAATCTTATCTTAATCTTGATGAATCTAACCAATCTCTTCCCAGTGTGTCTGTTTCTTTGTTGCAGGAATTTGAGGATTTATTTTCGGAGGAGATGCCAAGTGGATTGCCTTCCATAAGAGGCATTGAGCATCAACTTGATTTTGTACCTGGAGAAATTATTCCAAACCGACCAACCTATAGAAGTAATCTAGAGGAGACAAAGGAGCTTCAAAGGCAAGTTGAAGACTTGATGAGCAAGGGGTACATGAGAGAGAGCATGAGTCCATGTGTAGTATCAGTGCTATTAGTGCCAGAAAAGGATGGGACTTGGAGGATGTGCGTTGATTGCCGAGCGGTCAACAATATCATGGTAAAGTATCATCATCCCATTCCTAGATTAGATGATATGCGTGATGAGTTGCATGGATCATGTATTTTTAGTAAAATAAATCTTAAAAGTGGATACCATCAGATTAGAATGAAATAGGGAGATGAACGGAAAACAGCTTTTAAGACTAAATATGGGCTTTATGAATGGTTGGTTATGCCATTTGGACTTACAAATGCACCTAGTACTTCATGAGATTAATGAACCATGTATTGCGTGAGTTCCTAGGTAAATTTGTAGTCGTATACTTTGATGATATTCTAGTGTACAACAAGAGCATAGATGAACATATTGAGCATTTGAGATGTGTGTTCGATGTGTTAAAATGTGAAAAGTTGTATGCTAACTTTAAGAAATGTACCTTTTGTATGGATAGAGTTTTTTTTTTTTCTTGGTTATGTTGTTAGTTCAAAAGGTATTGAAGTGGATGAAGAGAAAGTCAAGGCCATCAAGGATTGGCCAACGCCTAAAGATATTACTAAGGTAAGAAGATTTCATGGTTTAGCTAACTTTTATAGGCATTTTGTTAAGGATTTTAGTACCATTTCTGCACCACTCACTGAAATAATTAAAAAGAATGTTGGATTTCATTGGGGCATTGATCAAGAGAATGCATTTGCTACTCTTAAAGAAAGGTTATGTTCTGCACCTGTATTAGCATTACCTAACTTTAACAAAACTTTTGAGATTGAATGTGATGCCTCAAGAATAGGAATTGGAGCCGTTTTGATGCAGGAAAGGCGGCCAATAGCTTTCTTCAGTGAGAAGCTAAGTGGGGCGGCCCTGAATTACCCCACTTATGACAAAGAGCTTTATGCTCTTGTTCAAGCTCTAGAGACATGACAACACTACCTTTGGCCTAAGGAGTTTGTGATCCACACTGACCATGAATCATTAAATCATCTCAAAGGTCAAGGTAAGTTAAATAAAAGGAATGCTAGATGGATGGAATATATAGAGACCTTTCTTTATGTCATCCGTTACAAGCAAGGTAAGGAAAACATTATTGCTGATGCTTTATCACGAAGGTATGTATTTCTTACTTCTATGAGTGCTAAAATGCTTGGATTTGAATATGTGAAAGATGTGTATGCCAATGATGCTGATTTTTCTGATATATACATGGCATGTGACAAAGCGGCATCTGGTAAGTTTTACAAGAATAATGGCTACTTGTTTAAAGAAAGCAAGTTATGTGTGCCCAATTGTTCTATGCGTGAGTTATTAATGCATGAGGCACATGGTGGTGGTTTAATGGGACACTTTGGTGTCAGGAAAACCTTAGATATTTTACATGAACATTTAGCCTAGGATGAAAAGAGATGTCATTCGAATATGTGGTAGGTGCCTTACTTGTAGAAAGGCCAAATCTAAGGTTTTACCACATGGGTTGTATACACCCTTACCCGTTCCTAATGAGCCATGGGTAGACATATCTATGGATTTTGTTTTAAGGCTGCCTAGGACAAAAAGGGGTAGAGATTCTATATTTGTGGTAGTAGACAGATTTAGTAAGATTGCACATTTCATTCCATGCCATAAAACAGATAATGCCATAAACATAGCTGATTTGTTTTTCAGGGAGATAGTGCGACTCCATGGTGTACCTAGGAGTATTGTTTTTGATAGAGATATTAAATTCCTTAGCTACTTTTGGAAGGTTTTGTGGGGAAAATTAGGTACTAAAATTTTATTTTCTACTACTTGACATCCACAAACTAATGGACAAACTGAAGTAGTCAATAGGACTCTAACTCAACTCTTACGCACGATCATTCAAAAGAATTTAAAAAATTGGAAAGATTGTTTACCATTTATAGATTTTGCATATAATATGCATACTACTACTTCTTATTCTCCTTTTGAAATTGTTTATGGCTGTAATGCATTAACTTCTTTAGATTTAATGCCTTTACCTGTTGATGAAAGGAGTAGTTTGAATGGACACAAGAAAGCTAAATTGGTGAAGTCAATTCATGAGAAGGTA
This sequence comes from Fremontodendron californicum, assembly GCA_030761205.1. Taxonomy (NCBI): domain Eukaryota; kingdom Viridiplantae; phylum Streptophyta; class Magnoliopsida; order Malvales; family Malvaceae; genus Fremontodendron; species Fremontodendron californicum. The sequence continues at coordinate 15,038,906 of JAULJL010000027.1, forward strand.
TAGCTTCAAATTTAGCAAAAGAATGAAAAGTTTGCTTCACAAGCAAATAAAGGAAGAAAGCGTGTCATCCTTGAACCAGGTGATTGGGTTTGGGTTCACATGCGCAAGGAAAGATTTCCAGCCCATAGGAGGACTAAGTTGCATCCTCGAGGAGATTGACCATTCCAAATCCTTGAGAAAATTAATCATAATGCTTATAAAATGGATCTTCCAAGTGAGTATAATGTTTCTACTTCATTCAATGTTTTTTATCTTTCTTCTTATGATGCAGGTGTTGATTCGAGGTCGAATCCTTTTGAGGAAAAGGGGAATGATGAGCACAAGATGGTCTAAGTCCTAAAGATCCATTCCATGTTCCAGTTGGGATTATTACAAGGTCAAGAGCTAAAAAGATCAAGGAAGCAATGCAAGGATTGGTGCAATCCGCTTGGGCCAAGTCTACAAGTCTTTTAAGAAAGATCTCAACATTCAAGATGGGCTTGAATGAAGAAAAACCAGCTTTAGTCCATGTGATCCAAGTACTAGAGGAGGCGGCATAGATAGGGATTAGTGTGGGCCTATTTTGTTTCATTAATTGATGTGGCATGTGTAAGCCTATTTCTAATTCATTAATCCATTAGGCATGTGGGGCCTAATTTCTTTTATTAAGTCTACTAGGCATGTGGGACCTATTTCATTTAATTAGGTGGACTTCTTTTAAATTAGTTTGTTTTGGGCTTGAAAATGTTCAACCCTAGTTTAGTTAGTCTTAGCTGATTTAGGGCTTAGGGTAGGGAGGCTATAAATACCCTTGTTAGCGGCCTATGATATTAGACTTTGTTAATCTGATTTTTATCAATTGAAGTTTATACTTCTTGGAGAGTATTTTCTCTACTTGTTCTTGACAGAACTAAAGAACTTATCAAAGGCAATCCTTTTGTGGCATTATCACCAAATCTAGGTTCTTGAAACAAGTTTTCAATGGGTCTAAATCTTTCTTAACTTGAATATTGGCTTTCTTGGGTTAGTTTTCGAATTGATTGTGGGTTCAAGGGTTTCAATCCTTAAGGGTTCACATCAATTTCATAATTTATATATGAAGTCGATTATCTTTTATCTTTTGGATTATTTGGATGGACTTAGACTAATGCTCTGTGTTGTCGGATTTTACCACGCAAGTGCATGTATCGTTAACAAGTAATATAATGAAAAGAAAAGTGTCGATCCCACAAGGAATTGTTACTAAATTCGTTAAGTACTAAAATTAAAACAACTCAATCTTATTAAAACAATTAATTAAAGATTAAATAAAAGAAACTAATAAACAAAGAAGGCAAATTAAAAGATAGATTAATTAATTGAGAAAAGCCTAGGATTATAATTTTCCTCAACACGTCGTATGAACTTCTCTTACCCTCTTATCTTGACTAATGATATTGATTTGTTAACCTAGAGTTCTAAACTATTTATAAGGATCTTCTGATGGTCTTATAAAAACATCCATCTTAACCAATTAACTATATTCCTATAATAATTAAATTAAAGAAGAACTCATTAAGCTCAGACTCTAAAATTGGTTACACATAACATGTAAGTATATTCCTACCCTACATGCTGATCAATCCATCCTAACAAATGAATATCAAACATGTGTTATTCAATCCATGTCTAATACTAAACTCCTATTTCCAAGTTGAATCTAGGTTACCAAAAATCAATCTAATTGGTAGCTAAGCAATTAGAAGCATTAAGCACAAGATTGAATAAAAAACAATCAAATATCATTAAATCAAGAAAGGAAGTAAAATAATCCAAACTACATGTTGAGTTCAATTGAAATCCTAGAAAAAATAAATTAGTTTATACTAAACATTTAAAAATAATAAACAAAGGAGTTTCACCATCATAAATATTTCAAGAAAGATAAAAGAGGAGTAAAGGGAAAGGGAAAGAGAAAACTAAGGTTTGTTAGGTCTTCAGTCTTCTAGTCTCCAAAATCTCTCTTAGTTCCTTGAAAATCGTTGGTGGCTACTCTCCTCTTAATAAAATTAGATTTTTAGGTCTTGATTCCCCCTTATTTTAGGCTTAAAAAGTCCTATTTATAGTGCCTTAGACCCCTGGAGTCAGAAACATCGCGTGCAAGCAACAGGTAAGACATCAGTCTTTTTTTTTCTCACTTCAGCGCCGCGGCGCCGACCATTCGGACTGTTCTGGCACTGCGACGCCAACCTCTCGGGTGGCTGCCTTGAGCTTCTGTCGTCTTCTCACACTTCCTCGGCTGATTTGGATGGGCAAATCTTGTCCGATTTGGACAAGTAAACTACCGTTGGAAGGTATGGAAATCAGCTTCAAAAGTCAAGAAGGAAGTTTTCTTGAATAAAGACTTTAAGATCATGTTTTTCTAGTGATGCACTCAAAAGAGTATATCTTATTTAATCCTTGCACTAAAAATATCAATTGTAAAGTATAGCAATAAGAAAAGGTCGAGTCCACAGGGATTGGGTTTTAGTTTAAGAATTATTAGTCTAAAACTTAAATTCAAAGAAAACAAAATAAAAGGGAAAGTTTTTAAAATCAGTTTAAACTAAAGACTTATAATCAAAGAAGCAAGCAAGTAAATAAGAAGTAATCAAATATGAGAAAAAATATGGTTAAAGTTTCATTCTCCACCACTAGACATCATTGAGAATCAATAATCAGATCTATCAACATCAATTAACTATCAAAATTATCAACCGTAGATAACAACAAGCTCTATTACCCCAATCTTTTCTTAGTTCGTCGTTAAATAGAACAAGCTCTCTATTTAATCTCTAACCACTAGGCAGCCTAGAATAAGCTCTCTAGATTTAATGTAATGGCAGCCTTATGATGAGAAAGATAGGTTGATCTAGGCAACAAACACATAAGCTCGGATTGTTTAACCTATGTTATGTTCCACTTTGCAATTAGCGAAAACTTGACCATAATCGTTAATCACAAATTGCCACTTATGAATAGGAAATCAAAACAATTACACGGATCAAGACTCCTAAACTAGCAATAGATAATTATCAAGATCTATCTAGTTCGTGACCTAAACAAATCAAGACAATATCATTAACAATTTTTATGGAAGAACATAATCAACTTTGATAGAAAACTAATGATAGATAAATCTGAAAATCAATTACAAAACATATCTAGGGCTTTGAAATCACTCTTAACCAAATAAAAGTTTAGCCTTGCATAGGCATAGTTAACATAAACATGAATATTCAAAAGAAACTAAGAAGAAAAATAAAATAAAACTAAGAGAAGAAGAAGAAGATTGATAAATAATCAATAGCATGTCATAGTTGGTGGCTCAAAAGATGGTATTTATAGAGCTTTCAAGTCTTGGAAACCCTTTCTTGTTGATCAAGGAAGCTAGGAGTCAAAAGAGTGCAAAATAGGCAAGATTTTTTAGTTTTGCGATTTTTCCCAGTTTTGAGGACAGTAGGGTCGGCGTCGCGGTGCCAAGTACATTGATTTGCACGTTTTTGCTCACTGACTTCGATTTCGTGATTGCTGCACTGGCTCGAACTTCGTTTGCTGATTTGGATGACCATCTGTCCGATTTAGACGTGTAAACATCGTTGGGAAGGTATTCAAGTCAACTTCAAAGGTCAAGAAGAAAGTTTCTTCAAATAATGACTTTAACATAATGATTTCCTTGCAACAAACTCCAGAGGTCAGATATGCCTGATCATCTAGCACTAAGAATTTGATCTTTTTGACTCCCAATTCTTCTTCCATCTTGTGATTGTGACTTTATAAGCTCTTTATCATCATTATTGACATCTTTTGACTTCATTTCTTCCAAAATACCTATAATTCATAAAAATATAATAATTTGTCAAGGAACTTAAGAATTAAAGCACAAAGTATAAGAAAATAATACATGAAAATGTATGCAATTACACACTTATCAAATTCCCCCACACTTAGTCTTTTGCTAGTTCTCGAGCAAAATAAATAAAAAAACAAAATAAGAAAACCTAATCTAATCCACTTTCAATAAAAATAAGAGATAATCATTAAACAAGTCTTATAACTAATCACTAACTTAAAGAGTTTCACAAAGAATCATGCTTGATAGTAAAGGTTTTGAGTTTAGCTAACATTAACATAATATATCTCAATCAAAATAGTGCCTGTTCAAACTTAATTTCAACTTCTCACATGGGATACTCTCATGATTTTCACTCTTTAAAGTAGTGGTAAAGTGTTTACACTTAATCAATCTCATGAAAATAGTTCTACCATATGCTTGCTTGTCCACCTATTCTCCAGTACTTAGATCATGCAATTTCATGAATCAAGAGGTCTTTATTCAAGGTTGTAATGGGGCCAAGGGGTTGTAATGTGGTTAAAGAATAAAAAGGAAAATATATAACAAAGGTTCCAAGGACTTCATAGAATTTAGACACAAAATAAGATTTTGCAAAATAAAACTTTCTCAATATTCCTTGGAAGTACATAATCACATAGGCTGAATATTTCATGTTGAGCCTTTGCTTCATTCTAACCAACCTTGTAACATTTTTTTCTTTTCTTTAACAAGAAGTTCAAGAGATAACTCAATTTTTTTTTCATGGGAATGTATTTTTACAATGTTCCCTTTTCTTTTTCTCTTGACTTTTACCTTTCTCCTCCCCCACATTTATCTTTTGTTCTAACCCAAATTTTCAAAAAGTATCCCTTGTTTTTGTAATATGTCTCAAACATTCTAGTCCATATTTAGAACAAGGGTAAAGATATAAATGTATTTAGGCTAGGTCTAAGACATGGTTACCAAAAAAAATAGCTTATTCAATGTAGGCTCAAATTGGTTCACTGGGGGGATGTTCTCATGGAACATCAATAGGATATTGGTTTATTTGGCCCCGGTTATAATCCTAATGCCTCAATCATATTCATGTTGTTACATGCATCAATATAGTCTTAAATGGTTTAAAGCAAGTTCTAGAGAAACATGTTATCATGAGAGCACACAAGAAAGAAATTAGATTGATATGTATAATGCATCAATCATATAAGCTCAAAACTCACAAGGATGATTATACAAGTCAATATTAAGTCTAAATATGCTTCTTTCTCAATCAACATATCATATTAACATTGGCGTATGAAAAATAGTGATATCAAGCTTAATTCTCATGAAAATCTTACCACTAATGATCAGTTTTAGACCTATGCAATTCATATCTCATCATAGTATGGAAAGTAACTAGAACACACTAAAAACAAACTATAAACTAAACTAAAGAAAATCCTAAATTTTTTCCCCCACACTTAATTCTTACATTGTCCTCAATGTAATTCTATTATCCCCAAATATAAGAATCATGTGTAAAAGAAAATAATTACTAATCAAATAAACTAAAGAAATACAATAAAAGATAGAATGGTTGAGAGTAAGGAATAGCGAATTTGATTATAATATGTGCTCTCCATCCTTTTGGGTTGCCTCCCAAGAAGCGCTTGGTTTATTGTCCTCAGCCTGACTTAGACCCATGCCATCATTATTCAACATAATTCGGCTCATAGAGTGGCAATTCCTCAATATCTTGCATTGGAAAGTTCTCATAATACGGCTTCAATCTATGGTCGTTTACCTTGAATGCTTTATCTGTCTTTGAACTTTTGATTTCAACTGCACCATGAGTAAATACATTAGTAATAACAAAAGGTCCAACCCAATGAGAACGTAATTTACCTGGAAACAACTTAAGGCGTGAATGGAAAAGAAGAACTTTTTGTCCAACAACAAAGTCCTTTCTTGATATCATCTTGTCATGGAACGCCTTAGTCTTTTCCTTGTAAATCCTAGAATTCTCATATGCATCATTTCTTATCTCCTCAAGTTCTTTTAACTGAAGTTTTCTTTGCTTACCTGCCTCATCCATCTCCATGTTGCATTGTTTGATAGCCTAATATGCTTTATGTTCTAATTCAACCAAAAGATGACAAGGCTTACCATAAACAAGTCGATAAGGAGACATACCAATGGGTGTCTTATATGTTGTCCTATATGCCCAAAGTGCATCATCTAGACGTAAACTCCAATCCTTCCGATTTGGATTGATAGTTTTTTCAAGGATGGATTTTACCTCTCGATTTGACACTTCAGCTTGCCCACTAGTTTGAGGATGATAGGATGTGGAAACCTTATGTGTGATGTTATGCCGTCTGAAAAGTGCTTCCATGAACCTATTATAAAAATGAGTACCTCGATTGCTGACTATGGCCTTTGGTGTTCCAAACCTTGAAAAAATATTAGTCTTCACAAAATTTGAAACAACTTTAGAATCATTAGTTCGACTGGCTTTTGCTTCCACCCATTTTGAAACATAATCAACAGCAAGTAATATATAAATATTACCAAAAGAATAAGGAATAGGTCCCATGAAATCCATGCCCCATACATCAAAAAGTTCAACAATTAATATGGGAGTTTGAGGCATTTGATTTCTAGCACCTAAGTTACCTGTTCTTTGGCACCTATCACATGACTTGCAAACGAGGTATGCATCTTTAATAAGGTAGGCCAATAAAATCCACTATCAAGAACTTTCATGGCTATTCTTTTGGGTCCAAAGTGCCCTCCACATGCATAAGAGTGACAAAAGGTCAGAATAGAATGAAATTCAGATTCAAGTACGCATCTTCTTATAATCTGATCAGAGCAATGCTTCCAAAGATAAGGTTCATCCCAAATGTAGTATTTGGCATCACTCTTAATCTTATTTCTTTAAGCTCTTGTCAACTCTTGTGGCAACTGCTTGGTGACTAAGTATTTAACAATATCAGCATACCAAGGGGTTGTTTTGCTTATGGAATAGAGTTGCTCATCCGAAAAGTTCTCATGCATTGGTAATGCATCCTCTTCATGAACTAATCGGCTAAAAAGGTCCGCAACCAGGTTGTCCATACCTCTTTTATCTCTTATTTCTAAATCAAACTCTTGTAAGAGAAGTATCCATCTAATCAACCTTGGTTTGGCCTCCTTCTTAGTGAGCAAGTACCTAAGGGCTGCATGGTCAGAAAATACAATTACTTTAGTACCAATTAAATAAGAACGAAATTTATCTAAAGCAAATACAGCAGCCAAAAGTTCTTTTTCAGTAGTGGAATAATTTAATTGGCATCATTAAGAGTTCGGGAGGCATAATATATGGCATGTGAGACTTTGCCAACCCGTTGTCCCAAAACAGCTCCAATGGCATAGTCACTAGCATCACACATAATTTCAAATGGTACATTCCAATCTGGTGGTTGCATGATAGGATCTGATGTCAAGAGTCCCTTCAAAGTGTCAAACGCCTCTTTGCATTTATCATCAAAGTGGAAATCCACATCTTTTTGTAACAGCTTGCAAAGAGGTAGTGTTATCTTTGAGAAATTTTGATAAATTGTCTATAGAAACCTGCATGTCCAAGAAAAGAACTAACCTCTCTCACATTTGTGGGAGGGGGTAAAGAATGCATAATATCTATTTTAGATTTATCTATTTCTATTCCTTTAGAAGAAATAACATGGCCTAAAACTATTCCTTGTTCTACCGTAAAGTGACATTTTTCCTAATTCAATACAAGATTATTTTCCATGCATCTTTTAAGTACAAGGGTAAGGTTCTCTAGACATCTATCAAAAGAATCACCATAGACACTAAAATCATCAATGAAAACTTCTATGATGTTCTCTACATAAGCTAAAAATATACTAACCATACACCTTTGGAATGTAGCTGGTGCATTGCAAAGACCAAACGGCATACGCCTATAAGAAAAGGTACTAAAGGGACATGTGAAAGTGGTTTTCTCTTGGTCCTCCGGAGCAATTGCAATCTGGTTGTAACCTGAAAATCCATCAAGAAAACAATAATAAGAATGGCCAGCTAACCTTTCAAGCATTTGATCAATAAAAGGTAAAGGAAAATGGTCTTTGCGAGTTGTTGAATTAAGTTTGCGATAGTCAATACAAACTCGCCACCCTATTTGAATTCTATTAGGAACAAGTTCATTCTCATAATTTTTAACAACAGTTACACCAGACTTTTTAGGAATTACTTGGACCGGGCTCACCCATTTGCTATCCGAGATAGGATAGATCACTCCAATATCTAGGAGTTTCAATATCTCCTTTTTCACCACCTCCATCATAGGAGGATTTAATCTACGTTGTGCTTCTCTTGTTGTTTTGGCCCTTCCTCTAACAAAATCCGGTGCATGCACATAGATGGGCTTATTCCTTTGATAACGGCAATTGTCCAACCAATTGCTGTTATATGCTCTCTAAGCACCCGGATAAGTCTCTCTTCTTGCAAAGGTGTGAGCTCTTTTGCAATGATAACTGATAATGTGTCCTTTTCACCCAAGAACACATATTTCAAATGATCCGCTAATGGTTTCATTTCCAAAGTTGGTGCCTGCAAAATAGAAGGTAGAAGTTTCTCATCAGATATAGGCAAGTCAATATAAGAAACATCATACCTTTTATCAAGATATGGCAATACTTGTAGAGATCCAATTTCCTCTTTCACATGTTCACTTAAGGCTATTTCTTTTGCACAAACAGAATTTAGATGGTTGCTAATAGTTACTTCCAAACTATCTTCACCATCTAACTTATAAATTTCCTGCATCAAAGAGTCAATTATGTCAATAGAAAAAATAGAATGCACATCACTAGGATATCTCATGGCCTCAAAAATGTTAAAACGAATTATTTCATCATCAAATTCCATAGTGAGGGTTCCATCATGCATATCTATTTTAGTCCTAGCTATTTTCAAAAATGGTCTCCCTAATAGAATGGGTGTTGGATTAGAAGACCTTTCATCTTCCATCTCAAGAACATAGAAATCAGCAGGAAAAACCAACTCATTAACTTGCACTAGGACATCTTCTATAACTCCTTTGGGATATGTGTTAGAACGGTCAGAAAGTTGTATTATAACACCGGTTTCCTCTAATGGCCCTAGATTCAATGAAGCATAAATTGAATATGGCATGACATTAATAAATGCTCCTAGATCTAGCATAGCACGCTCAAACCTGGTGTTTCCTATCTTACAAGGAATGGTGAACATACCTGGATCCTTGCATTTAGGTGGGAGTTTCTTTTGAAGAATAGCTGACACATTCTCCCCCACACTTACCTTTTTATTCCCTTTCAACTTTCGTTTAGAAGTGCACAAGTCTTTTAAAAATTTGGCATACCTTGCACTTGCTTGATAGCATCTAGTAAAGGAATGTTCACCTCTACTTTTCGGAAGGTTTCCAAAATTTCCTTCTCTTGCTCCTCCTTCTTGGATTTTGCTAACCTGCTAGGAAAAGGTGGAAGAGTTATATAAGAAGGAAAAGATGGTTTAGAAGTTACCTTTTGTAGTAGCTCATTGGGATGTGAATATGATGCCATGGTGTTGTCCTCCCTTCGAGCACTATCCTTTTGTGGTGTCTCAAGCTATTTCCCACTTCTTAAGGTTACGGCATTGGCATTTTCTCTGGGATTCACTATGGTTTGGGAAGGTAATTTTTCAGAATCCCTTGCTTGGTTTTGACTGATTGTTGTTGCCATTTGTCCAATTTGAGTCTCTATTTGGCTCAACCTGGTTGCCATTTGTCTGTTTGTATCCTTTATATCTTATTGAATTGCCTTTGTGTCCTTTTGAATTTGATTAGTAGATAGGGCTTTAACAAGATCTTCAAGTGAAGTACATGAATTTTGAGTGGGTAGCACTTGTTGTCGGGTTTGATATGGTTGTTGAACCCTTTGTTGATGACCCGATTGTCTATTGTCAAATGGTGGAGAAGCAGCTTGCGATTGGTTTCCTCCATAATTAAAGTTTGGATGATCCCTCCATCCTAGATTGTAAGTGTTAGAGTAGGGATCATACTTTCTTGGTTGACCCGAAAATCCACCCATAGCATTAACATGTTCATTTGGATCATCTTGAAGTGTTGGACATATATCAGTTTGGTGCCCCATATTTGAACATATACCACAAGCCTTAATTTGTTGTATTTGACCTACAGTCATTTGTTGCACAAGAGAAGTCAGTTGCGAAATTTTTTGTACAAGGGATGATGTACCTACCTCATTTACTTTCTGTGGTTGTGGTGGTGGTTCATCTCTCATGTTGAACTATTGTGAGTTGGCTGCCAGGTTGGAGATGAGAAGTCTAGCAGCTTCAGGAGTTTTATCAACTAGTGCTCCCCCACTTGCTGCATCTATCATGCGTCTCTCCATGGGCAAGAGACCTTCATAGAAATATTGGATGAGCAGTTGTTCACTTATCTGATGGTGTAGACATGATGCACAAAGTTTCTTGAACCTCTCCCAATATTCATACAAGGACTCTCCGTTGTATTATCGAATCCCACATATTTCCTTTCTAATGTTGGCAGCCTTAGATGCTGGGAAATATCTTTCCAAAAATGCTTTCTTCATCCCATTCCATGTAGTGATAGTCTCGGATGGTAGGTAGTAGAGCCATTCCTTTTTCGAATCAGCTAGAGAGAATGGGAATGCTCTTAACTTTATTTTCTCTTCTGTGATTCCGGTTGGTCTCATGCTAGAACATACAACATGGAACTCCTTGAGGTGTTTATTTGGATCCTCTCTAGCAAAACCATGAAATATTGGAAGAAGATGAATCAGTCCAGAATTTAATTCAAATGCTACCTCAAGAGTATGATACTCTATGCACAATGGTTGTTGATCCAAGTCCGGAGTGGCTAGCTCCTTAAGAGTTCAGTTGTTTGCTGCCATCTCTCCTTGCTCCTCTTGGATAGTTTGGATCAACTCTTCGTTTGTTCTTTGGTGGGCGGCTATGAATTCCCGAATTCTCCTAAGTCCGAAGTAAGGTTCTTCTTCTTCTTTGGGAGAGTGGGACATTCACTAAAAAAGAAAACAAGAAAAAAAAAACTAATTAAAATAGAAAATAAGAATAAACCATAACTAATAAACTAAAGAAATCAATCCCCGGCAACGACGCCAAAAACTTGATGCACTCAAAAGAGTATATCTTATTTAATCCTTGCACTAAAAATATCAATTGTAAAGTATAGCAATAAGCAAGTGTCGAGTCCACAGGGATTGGGTTTTAGTTTAAGAATTACTAGTCTAAAACTTAAATTCAAAGAAAACAAAATAAAATGGGAGGTTTTTAAAATCAGTTTAAACTAAAGACTTATAATCAAAGAAGCAAGCAAGTAAATAAAAAGTAATCAAATATGAGAAAAATATGGTTAAGGTTTCATTCTCTACAACTAGACATCATTGAGAATCAATAATCAGATCTATCAACATCAATTAACTATCAAAATTATCAACCGTAGATAACAACAAGCTTTGTTACCCCAATCTTTCCTCTAACCACTAGACAACCTAGAATAAGCTCTCTAGATTTAATGTAATGGCAGCTTTATGATGAGAAAGATAGGTTGATCTAGGCAACAAACTCATAAGCTCAGATTGTTTAACCTATGTTATGTTCCACTTTGCAATTAGAAAAAACTTGACCATAATCATTAATCACAAATTGCCACTTATGAATAGGAAATCAAGACAATTACATGGACCAAGACTCCTAAACTAGCAATAGATAATTATCAAGATCTATCTAGTTCGTGACCTAAACAAATCAAGACAATATCATGAACAATTTTTATGGAAGAACATAATCAACTTTGATAGAAAACTAATGATAGATAAATCTGAAAATCAATTACAAAACATGTCTAGGGCTTTGAAATCACCCTTAACCAAATAAAAGTTTAGCCTTGCATAGGCATAGTTAACATAAACATGAATATTCAAAAAAAAACTAAGAAGAAAAATAAAATAAAACTAAGATAAGAAGAAGAAGAAGAAGATTGATAAATAATCAATAGCATGTCATAGTTGGTGGCTCAAAAGATGGTATTTATAGAGCTTTCAAGTCTTGGAAACCCTTTCTTGCTGATCAAGGAAGCTAGGAGTCAAAGGAGAGCAAAATAGGCAAGATTTTCGAGTTTTGCGATTTTTCTTGGTTTTGAGGACAATAGGGTCGGCGCTGCGACACCAAGTACACTGATTTGCATATTTTTGCTCATCGACGTCGGTTTCACGACTGCTGCACTGTCTCGCACTTCGTTGGTTGATTTGGATGACTATCCATTGTCCGATTTAGGCATGTAAACTATCGTTGGAAAGGTATTCAACTTAAAAAGTCAATAAGGAAGTTTCTTCAAATAATGACTTTAACATAATGATTTCCTTGCAACAAGCTCCGGAGGTCAGATCTGCCTGATCATCTAGCACTAAGAATTTGATCTTTTTGACTCCCAAGTCTTCTTCCATATTATGATTGTGACTTTATAAGCTCTTTATCATCATAATTGAAATGTTTTGACTTCATCTCTTCTAAAATACAAATAATTCATAAAAATATAATAATTTGTCAAGGAACTTAAGAATTAAAGCAGAAAGTATAAGAAAATAATACATGAAAATGTATGCAATTATGCACTTATCATTTAGAAACAAGCTCCGGAGGTCAAATCTGCCTATACGTTGCTTTGCACCATTTTTTCGTCTTTTCGCACCGCAAAGCCCCTTCTCACTTTGGACCTATAAAAATACAATAAGTACTAATTTAATAACTAATTTAAACATGAAATAAATAAATAAAAATAATTAATTTCAAATAAAAATCTCAAGGACTTAGCCGATTTGAATGCACAAAATATGGTAAAATAACTATATTTCATAGAGTTATCACACCCCTGATAACTCTAGGAAATATAGTTATTTTGCCACCTTTTATGCTTTTGAATCGCTAAGTCCTTGAGGATTTTATTAGGATTTGATTAGTTTTAGATATTTTTATATTTATTTTAATTATTCATTTTATGTTTAAAAATATTTATTTAGTTGATATTTATGTGTTTTTATAGGTCCAAGGTGATCTGGAGCTTCGAGGTGCAAAACGACAAAAATCGGTGCATTCCAATGAGCAGGCAAATTTGACCTCCAGATCTTCTTTCAAGAAAACATTGATCTTAAGGACATAATTTGAGAAAACTTCCTTCTTGACTTTTGAATCTTACTTCCATACCTTTCCAACGGTATAAGACATGTCAAAATCGGACTAGATTTTCCTAGCCAAAACAGCTGTCGAAGTTCAAGAAGCTGACAGGAACCATTTCGAACAAAATGAGGAGAAACACCAAGGACGCAGTAGCAGTGATGCGGCGGTGCCGGGGGCTCATGAACAGTACCAAAAAAACGTAAAAAAATGCAAAACTTACCTATTTTGCTTGGGAAGAAGTTTCGAACTCCATGAGGCCTTAGACACTTTAAATATGACTCTTTTAGGTCCGAATAAAGAGGATTAGAGACCTAGAAACCTAATTCTCTCTCAAGAAGATAGCCACCATCAACTTCTCTCAAGAAGATTGGAAGATTGAAGACTCAAGAATTGACAACTCTTAGTTTCTTATTTTCTCTTTTTTATTTTTCTTGTGTTGTTAATGATGGTGAAACTATTGGATTATTTGTTTTCATTAATTATCATGAACTAAATCTCTTTTACTAGGATTTTAATGGAACTCAACACATAGTTTGAAATTACTTTCTCTCTCTAGCTTGATTTAATGGTTTGTTGAGTTGTTTGTTCAATCTTGTTCTTAATGCTTCTAATTGCTTAGCTACCAATTAGATTGATTTGTTAACCTAAATACAACTAGACATAGGGAGTTTAGAGTTAGACATGGATTGAATAACATATGTTTCATATTCATTTATTAGGATGAATTAATCTGCAGGTAGGGTAGAAATACACTTACTTGTCATGTGTAACCATTGTTAGAGCCTAAGCGTAATGAGTTCTTCTTTAATTCAATTATCATAGACATATAGTTAATTGGTTAGGAGGAATATTTTTATAAGACCATCGACAGATGCTTATAAATAGATTAGAACTCTAGGTTAACAACTCAGGATCATTAATCAAGTGAAGAGGTAGAGAGAGATTCAAGCGAAGTGTTGAGGGAAGTTGTAATCCTAGGCTTTTATATAATTAATTAAATTCAATCTTTTTAATTTACTTGTTTTTATTTTTAGTTTCTTTTAAGTTTGATTACCTTCTTTAATTTGTTTAGATAAGATTAGGTTGTGTTAATTTTAGTACTTAACGATTTTAATAACAATTCATCGTGGGTTCGACACTCTACTTCTCATTATATTACTTGTTTGCGATACGTGCACTTGCGTAGTGAAATCTGACAACAAGTTTTTGGCACCGTTGTCGGGGAATTGTTTATTATTTTTGTTAATATTAATACCAAGCAACCTTAGTCTTAATTTAAACTTTATTTTTCTTTATTTTCAGGTTTTGTTGATTTGGATGCACTATGTGGGATTATAAACGGGATGCAATAAATGCTTTCTCTGCACAGATGGTTGCACTTAACAAGAAGCTTGACAATTTAGGTGTACACGTCGTCCAAAGTTCGTTTGTGATTTGTGAATTTTGTGGGGAAAGACATCATAGTGATTGTTGCCAATATGTTGGAAACTGCAATATGCATCAAAATAATTTTTATTCCAACGACTACAATCCAGGTTGGGGAGATCACCAAAATTTTTCCTGGAGCAACAATCAATGGTCCTCTTATTCCGAAAATCAAGCATATCATCTTGGGTTTTCATCACAAGCTCATGTTCCAGAAAAGAAGCCATCATTGGAAGAGATGATGTTGCAATTTATGGTGGAAAACGATGCATCAATTAGAAATCTTGAGACACAAATAAGCCTGTTACCGCCATTAACAACCAACCTCAAGAAACTCTTCCATTGCAAGCTCAAGCTCTAGTCCCAGAAAAGAAGCCATCATTGGAAGAGATGATGTTGCAATACATGGCGAAAAATGATGCATCAATCAGAAATCTTGAGACACATATAAGCCAGCTTGTTATCGCCATCAACTACTAATCTCAAGAAACTCTTCCAAGTAATACTGAATTTAATCCTATGAGCGAAGAACAAGAGCATTATAACACAAACACAATTGGGATTGAAAAAGAGATAGAAGAGGATAGCATAGAGCCTGAATTGCCAACTGAGCTTATTGGAGACAAATTTGAGAAAGCTCAAGGAGAATGGATTCAATGTGACCCACCACCACAACCTCTTCCCCAATGCATTCAATAGCCAAAGCTAATCGATGGGATAGATAGTGCTAATATAGAAGAATTCATAGAAATTTATCCCATTGATCCGCTTACGGCACTATTGAATTCTACCATTGAAAGTGATTAATTTCGCTTTCAAGCTTGCAAGAAAGCGAAGTTATTCAAAGAAAGAACAACCAAATGGCATGAATCAAAAATCATAAAGTGGTTGGATACAGGATAATAGGCATAAGATAGTCAAGCCAATGACTATAAATTAAGCGCTTCTTGGGAGGCAACCCAAGTTCTAAACTTTTTATTTTTTTAATTTTTTTTTAATTTTTAGAGTATTTTATTATTATTAATTTCTTTTTATTTTGTTTTCTTTTGTAGTGACTACTCACCCAACTTGGACAAGCATGATTCAGTCTAAAAGGAAAACTAAAGCTTATCCTACGTTGCTTTCATCGATAGGGGAGTTTTCTTGTTCTTACTCTTTTTAGTTCTAAACATTGAGGACAATGTTTGTTTTAAGTTTGGGGGTGTGTCTTTAGGTTTATTTTAGTTTGTGTGATTGTCTAATTTTTTTTAGGAGTCTAATTTTTTTTTTGTTTTTGCTTGAGAAATATTGCACTTAGTATGATGGAGTCCTTATCCAATGATGAATTTTAGTTATTGATTTATCTTTATTTTTTTGGAAAACATAAGCATAAGAAGAATTTGTGTTAAATTCTTTTGTTAGTTTCATGTTAGGATGTGATTTTCAAAAAAATTGAGCACTTAATCTCTTGCTTAGATTTGCATTGCTTATTTAAAGACTGCTTATGTTGATGTGAATTGCAATTATGTCTAGAACCTAGAATTTGTTTGATTCTCTCTCAGGGCGAAATCCTAGACAACACTAAGTTGAGGAAGTGATTTAGGCCATCTTTGGATCGTTGAGCCTTTCAAGCTTACCTTTATATATTAATATCCTTAGTCTACCTCTTTGTGCCTATTGATATATCTATTTTCTTTGATTGCCACATCTTTTAGCCTAGCCAAATAAGAAAAACCATGATTAACCCTCACTACATAGGCATGTGATGATATTACAGGAAACAATTATGAGCCATGTCAAATTTGGGTGAAATAGTGGTGATATAAAAAATAAAAAGTTTATGGTTCTTTCGAAAACGAAGAACAGAAAAGAAAAAAAAGATGAATAAATTGGTGAAGCAAAAAGGAAGTGGATTCAAAGAAAGAATGAAGAATGTAATTTGAGGAAAATGCTATGGCTCTCAAAAGTTCTGAAAAAAATGTAAAATGTCTATGGGTGAACTTAAACTGAAATTTATCCTTTCTCCTACCTTGACCCTAGCCTTACATTACAAGCTTAATAAATACCTACTTGATCCTTGATGCAGTGTTAGTCTACATTAGTAGAGAGAGAGATGAAAAGCAAACATATGAGAATCTAGTACTAATTCGTATTTTGCATTGATATAAACTTATTTAGATTGCATTTAATGATTGCAAAGAGATTATATACACACACACACTGAAAATCCATTCAAGCATGAAGTTTACGATTGAATTGAATCATAGATTTGGATTGTGTTTATGTTCTACTTTGAATAAAGATTTTGAGGTAACTTTTGAGGAAAATTAAAGAAATCATTGTTTGAGTGCATTTATCTTGGTGATGATTTGAGTCAATTTATTTATTTAGTGTGTTTAGTTTAGTTTTGCTCGTGGACTAGCAAAATATTAAGTTTGGGGGTGTGATAACTCTAGGAAATATAGTTATTTTGCCACCTTTTATGCTTTTAAATCGGCTAAGTCGTTGAGAATTTTATTAGGATTTGATTAGTTTTAGATATTTTTATATTTATTTTAATTATTCATTTTATGTTTAAAAATATTTATGTTATTTATGTGTTTTTATAGGTCCAAAGTGATCTGGAGCTTCGAGGTGCAAAACGACAAAAATCGATGTATTCCAATGAGCAGACAGATTCGACCTCCGGAGCTTCTTTCAAGAAAAACTCGATCTTAAAGACTTAATTTGAGAAAACTTCCTTCTTGACTTTTGAATATTACTTCCATACCTTTCCAATAGTATAAGGCGCGTCAAAATCGGGCAAGATCTTCCCAGTAAAAACAGCTTACAAAGTTTGAGAAGCTGACAGGAACCAATTCGGACAAAATGAGGAGAAACACCAAGGAGGCAGTAGCAGTGGCGCCTCGGTGCCAGAGGCTCATGAACTGTACTGTAAAAACATAAAAATAAAATGCAAAACTTACCTATTTTGCTTGGGAACGAAGTTTCAGACTCCAGGAGGCCTTTGACACTTTAAATAGGATTCTTTTAGGTTAGAATAAAGAGGATTAGAGACCTAGAAACCTAATTTTCTCTCAAGAAGATAGCCACCATCAACTTCTCTCAAGTTGGAAGATTGAAGACTCAAAATTGACAACTTTTAGTTTCTTCTTTTCTCTTCTTTATTTTTCTTGTGTTGTTAATGATGGTGAAACTATTGGATTATTTGTTTTCATTAATTATCATGAACTAAATCTTTTTTACTAGGATTTCAATGAAACTCAACACATAGTTTGAAATTACTTTCTCTCTCTAGCTTGATTTAATGGTTTGTTGAGTTGTTTGTTCAATCTTGTTCTTAATGCTTCTAATTGCTTAGCTACCAATTAGATTTATTGTTAACCTAAATACAACTAGAAATAGGGAGTTTAGAGTTACACATGGATTGAATAACATATGTTTCATATTCATTTATTAGGATGAATTGATCTGCAGGTAGGGTAGAAATACACTTACTTGTCATGTGTAACCATTGTTAGAGCCTAAGCTTAATGAGTTCTTCTTTAATTCAATTATCATAGACATATAGTTAATTGGTTAGGAGGAATATTTTTATAAGACCATCGACAGATGCTTATAAATAGATTAGAACTCTATGTTAACAACTCAGGATCATTAATCAAGTGAAGAGGTAGAGAGAGATTCAAGCGAAGTGTTGAGGGAAGTTATAATCCTAGGCTTCTATATAATTAATTGAATTCAATATTTTTAATTTACTTGTTTTTATTTTTAGTTTCTTTTGAGTTTGATTACCTTCTTTAATTATTTGTTTAGATAAGATTAGATTGTGTTAATTTTAGTACTTAACGATTTTAATAACAATTCCTCGTGGGTTCGACACTCTACTTCTCAATATATTACTTGTTTGTGATACGTGCACTTACGTAGTGAAATCTGACAACAACCCCCAAACTTAAGATTTTGCTAGTCCTCGAGAAAAATAAAATAAAACAAACAAACAAAATAAATAAATAAATAAATAAAACAAGACAAAACCAGAGATGAATGCACTCAAATCATGATTCCCTTAATTATCCTCAAAAGTTATCTCAAAATCCCGACTCAAAGTAGAACACAAACATAATCCAAATTTATGATTCAATTCAATCGTATGCCTCATGCTTGAATGCACTTTCAGTGTGTGTGTGAATAATCTCTTAACAAATCATTACATGCAATCTAAATAAGTTTATGCCAGTGCAAAATACGAATTAGTACTAGATTCTCATATGTTTGCTTTTCATCTCTCTCTCCACTAATGTAAACTAACACTTCGTCAAGGATTAAGTAGGTCTTTATTAAGCTTGTAATGTAAGGCTAGGGTCAAGGTATGATAAAGATATATTTCGGTTTAAGTCACCCATAGACACTTTTCATTTTTTTCAAGATTTTCGAAAGCCATAGTCTTTTCCTCAAGTTACATTCTCCAATCTTTGAATACATTTTTCTTTTTGCTTCACCACTTTATTCATTTGTTCTTCTTCTTCTTCTTCTTTTTCTTCTTCTTCTTCTTCTTCTTTCCCACTTCTTCGTTTTCGAAGAACCATAATCTTTTCTTTTTACTTTTTTTTTCATTCACATCACAATTACACCCAAATTAGACATGGCTCATAATTTTTTCCTGTATGTCATACACATGCCTATAAAGTGAGGGATAATCATGGTTTTTCTTATTTGCCTAGGCTAAAAGATGTGGCAATCAAAGAAAAGAGATATATCAATTAGGCACAAAGAGGTAGACTAAGGATAATCATATATATAGGTAGGCTCGAAAGGCTCAAACGATCCAAAGATGGCCTAAATCATCTCCTCAACTTAGTGTTGTCTAGGATTTCGCCTAGAGAGAGAATCAAACAAATTCTAGGCTTTAGACAAAATCACAATTCACATCAACATAGGCAGTCTTAAATAAGCAATGTAAATCTAAGCAAAAGATCAAGTTCTCAATTAGTGAAATCATATCCTAACAATAAGACTAACAAAAGAATTTAACATAAAATCAAACCATGCTTATATTTTTCCCAAAAGTCAAGATAAATCAATACCCAAATTTTCATCATTGGATAAGGACCTCATCATAACTGCACAATATCTCAAGCAAATTTTTTTTAAAGGCTCCTAAAACATAAATATAGAAAAGAAACTAAAAACAAAACACACTAAAAAAACTAAAAAATATATATATCACACAAAACTAAAGAAAACTAAAGACACCCCCAAACTTAGAACAAACATTGTCCTCAATGTGTAGAAATAAAAAGATTAAGAACAAGAAAACTCCCCTATCGATGCAAGCAAAGAAGGAGAAGCTCTAGTTTTCCTCTTAGACCTCATGATGCTTGTCCAAGTTGGGTGAGTGCCTACTACAAAAGAAAACAAAATAAAAAGAAATTAAATAAGAATATCTAAAAAAATAAAATTCAAAATTGAAGAAAAGAAAAGAAAAAATTTAGAACTTGGGTTGCCTCTCAAGAAGCGCTTGATTTATAGTCGTCGACTTGACTATCTCATGTTTATCATCCGGTATCCAACCACTTAATGATTTTCATTTCATGCCATTTGTTTGTCTTTTCTTTGAACAGCTTAGCAGTTTTGCAGGCTTGAAAGCGAAATTCATCCTTTTCCATGGTAGAATTCAAGAATGCCTTAAGCGAATCAATGGGATAAATTTCTATGAATTCCTCTTTAGTAGCAAGAATTATCACATCTACAAGCTTTGGTTGTTGGATGCATTGGGGAACAAGTGGTGGTGGTGGGTCACACTGAATCTCCTCTATTCATACTTTTTCAACTTCACCCACTAATTCTGGCTTATTTGATGATGGGTCACATTGAATCTCCTCTTCTTGAACCTTTTCATATTCTTGCTCCATCACAATTTCTTTTTCAATAGGCTCGGTTGGAAATTCAGGGTTCTTGCTATCCTCTTCTATCTCTTTTTCAATCCTAAGTGTGTTGGCGTTACAATGCTCTTGTTCACCTGGTCTGGCATTAGTTTCAGTATCACTTGGAAGAATTTCTTGAAGTTGGTTGTTAATGGCGGTAACAAGCTGGCTTATATGTGTCTCAAGATTTTTGATTGATGCATTGTTTTTCGCCATGTATTGCAGCATCATCTCTTCCAATGATGGCTTCTTTTCTGGGACTGGAGCTTGAGTTTGCAATGGAATATGCTTGATTCTCGGAATAGGAGGACCATTGATTGTTGCTCCAGAAAAAATTTTGGTGATCTCCTCAACCTGGATTGTAGTCGTTGAAATAAAAATGATTCTGCTGCATATTGTAATTTCCAACATATTGAGCATTGGTTAGGCACCAATCACTATGATGTCCTTCCCCACATAGTTCACAAATTACAAACAGACTTTGGATGACATTTATACCCAAATTGTCTAATCTCTTGTTCAGTGCAACCACCTGTGCGAATAAGGCAATGATTGCACCCTGTTTATGATCCCACGTAGTGAACCCTCTTTCAACAAAACTTGAAAATAAAGAAAAAATAAAGTTTGAATTAATATTAAGATTGCTTGGTATTAATATTAACATAAAATAGTAAAACAATTCTCCGGCAACGGTGCCAAAAACTTGTTGGATTTTACCACACAAGTGCAAATATCGTTAACAAGTAATATAATGAATAGTAAAGTGTCGATCCCACGAGGAATTGTTACTAAATTTGTTAAGTACTAAAATTAAAACAACTAAATCGTATTCAAACAATTAACTAAAGATTAAATAAAAGAAACAAATAAACAAAGAAGGCAAATTAAAAGATAGATTAATTAATTGAGAAAAGTCTAGGATTATAATTTTCCTCAACACTTCGTATGAACTTCTCCTACCCTCTTATCTTGACTAATAATATTGATTTGTTAACCTAGAGTTATAATCTATTTATAAGGATCTTCCGATGGTCTTATAAAAACATTCCTTTGATAATTGAATTAAAGAAGAACTCATTAAGCTTAGACTCTAAAATTGGTTACACATAACACATAAGTGTATTCTTACCCTACATGCAGATCAGTTCATCCTAATAAATGAATATGAAACATGTGTTATTCAATCCATGTCTAACACTAAACTCCATTTTCCAAGTTTTATCTAGGTTACCAAATCGATATAATTGGTAGCTAAGCAATTAGAAACATTAAGCACAAGATTGAATAAACAACATCAAATATCATTAAATCAAGAAAGAAAGTAAAATAATCCAAACTACATGTTGAGTTCCATTGAAATCCTAGAAAAAGTAAATTAGTTCATACTAAACATTTAAAAACAATAAACAAAGGAGTTTCACCATCATAAATATTACAAGAAAGATAAAAGAAGAGTAAAGGGAAAGAGAAATCTAAGGTTTGTTAGGTTTTCAGTCTTATAATCTCCAAAATCTCTTTTAGCTCCTTGCAAATTTTTGGTGGCTACTCTCCTCTTAATAAAATTAGGTTTTTAGGTTTTGATTCCCCTTTATTTTAGGCTTAAAAAGTCCTATTTATAGTGCCTTAAACCCCTGGAGTCTGAAATTTCGCGTGCAAGCAGCAGGTAAGACATCAGTCTTTTTTTTATTTATTTTTTCTAGCTTCAGCGCCACAGCGCCAACCATTCGAACTGTTCTGGCGCCGTGGCACCAGCCTTTCGGGTGGCTGCCTTGAGCTTCTGTTGTCTTCTCACACTTCCTCGGCTGATTTGGATGGGCAAATCTTGTTCGATTTGGATGAGTAAAATACCATTGGAAAGGTATGGAAATCAGCTTCAAAAGTCAAGAAGGAAGTTTTCTTGAATCAAGAATTTAAGATCATGTTTTCCTAAAAACAAGCTCCGGAGGTCAAATATGTCTATATATTGCTTTGCACCATTTTTCGTATTTTCGCACCGCAAAGCCCCTTCGCACTTTGGACCTATAAAAAATTAAAAATACAAAAAATATTAATTTAATAACTAATTTAAACATGAAATAAATATATAAAATTAATTAATTACAAATAAAAATCTCAAGGACTTAGCCGATTTGAGTGCACAAAATATGGTAAAATAACTATATTTGATAGAGTTATCACTCTGTCATCTCATTATATAATAAGCAACTAAAAATTGCTGCTTCCTTACTGTTTTTGTTGTTTTGTATGTATTGGAATAGACATGTCTGAAGGGTCGGATTGGATTTAGGTCGGATCAATTCGGCTTAGATTAATTTCGAGTTCCATTCGTTTCAGGTTCAGGTCATTTCAGGTTTGTACAATTTTGGTTCGAGTCAATTTCAGATTCGGATCATCTTGGATTCGTGTCATTTCAAGTTCGACACTCGGGTTATTCGAGTCCGGATAATTCGGGTTTGACACTCGGGTTATTCAGATTCGGGTTATTTTGGATTCAATTTATTAATTTTTAAAATTGAATCAGATTAAATTTAAACAGATTATTTGATCGAATCAGATTTTGTTAGAATTTTATTGAAAGATAAAAATATAAAAAAAAAAATAATAATATTTAAAAATAAATAGGATATTACGTGTAACTAAAATTGTTACCTGAATCTATTTAGATATTGTAAAATATGTAAAATTTTATGTTTGTTGAAGGATTAATACACAAATTGGCCCCTGTACTATACCTCTTTTTATGATTTGGTACCTAAATAAAAACAAATCACGACTAAGTACTCAAACTTTAGTTTCGTAATGCACGTTAGTCCAATGACTAACGTCATGCTAACATGTGCATTTTGACCCAATAAAAAGACGACACGTGGCAACGTTGACAAGTCAACAATGCCACGTAACCATTTTAGAATTTTTTATTTTATTTTTAATATACTTTTTTTACTTAAAAAAAAAATTCTTGAAATTAAAATTTTTTATTTTTTATTTAAAAAATAAAAATTGAATTTTTTTAATATTTTACTTTACTTTTATTATTAAAAAATAAAAAAATACTTTTTATTTTTGTTTTATTTTTTTAATTAAAAAATAATAAATTTAATTTTTTTGAAAGTTAATTTTTTAATTTAAAAACTAAAAAAATTTATTTTTACTTTTTAAGTAAAATTTTAAAAAGTAATAAATTAATTATTTTTTAAATTAATTTTTTATTTTAAAAAATTAAAACTTTATTTTTTTAATTTAATTTTATTTTTAATTTTAATTTTTTAATTAAAATTTTTAAAAAATAAAAAATAATATTTTCTAAAATTATTTTTTATTTTTAAATTAAAAATAAATAAAATTTAAATTTATTTTTTTAATTAAAAAATAATATTTTTAGAAATTAAATTTTTTATTTAAATTTAAATTTTTATTTTTATTTGAAAAAATGAAAAAATTTTGTATATTTTTTTATTTTCCATAACTTTTTTTATTTTTCAAATTTTTTCTAGAATTTTTTTTAATTTTATTTTAGAAAATGAAGAAAAAAAATTGCTAACGTGGAAATGTTGATATGGCATTGACTTAGACACGTGTCAGTTTTCTATTGGTCAAATCAGGTCACGTCAGCACCGTTAATTACTTAAAGTATCGGAGTTGACGGAATACAAATTCAAGTACTTAATTGTGAAATTTTTTTCTTTAGGTACCAAATTGTAAAAAAAGGTATAATACAGGAGGCAATTTTTGCATTAACCCTTTGTTGAAAGGTTCGAATATTGATAAATAACCCTTAATACTAACAGTTTTATCAAGTTAAACAATCTTAGAACTTGAAATGATTTGCTGCTAAAATTAAATTAGATTTAAGAACTTTACTTAAAAGTTTAATTATCAAGTATAATAAAATATAAAAATAAATGATTATTCAAAATAAAAATATAATAATAAATTAATTATGAAATTAAATTAGTTAATTATGATAAATATTTTTAAATTTTATAATAAGTAAAGATACAATTCTTAACATATTGACGTACTAACATATATAATATTTTTGTATAATATATGATTTTTATTATATTAATATCTACTTATATGATTATATATATATATATATATCTTTGTAACTCTTTACAATAAAAAAAAAAAAAAAAAAGATTTGGTTTTTTTTTTTTTAAATGATATAAATTTATTGATCAAATAGATGCATTTTATTGAGCATAAAAGATATATAAGCTTTTTACACTTTGGGATAGAGTTTTAGACGGAAAAAAAAGTTAGAAACCAAATTGACAAATTTTTTTTAATTACCAAATTGACAAAAAATATAAAATACAACCACCAATTAAGCATTTAATCTTTTAAAAAAACAATGAATAAGTTGTTTTTATTACTATTTTAATAAATTAATATTAAAATTATAAAAAATTAATTATTTTGAAAATTAATTTTAAAATTTTATATAAAATTACAATTTTTTAAATTTTTTAAAAAATAAAACAATTGTGAAATTTAATTTTAAAAGTTTAGAAACAATTATATTCCCTTTACAATTTCATAATATATAAATATATCCTAAAATTATAATTTATATATTTAAAATAATTACGTATTTTTTTTAAAATAAATATTTTTATACATATCATATAAATATTATAATATATATATAATTTTATAATTTATAAACTATTTAAAGAGTATTTAATAATTTTACTATTAACCCCAAAAGCACCATCTAAGAAGACTTTGAAGTTACATGTTTTTAGTCGTCAAAAACAACTTCTCCAACAAACCACAATCCGTTTAGGATTGCTTAAGCTGCTTTTAGCAACCAAAGCAAGCCTAAAATAGATGCCTAATAATTTTAAACAAAACATTATTACATAACACAAACACAATACTAAAAATAACTAAAATATGATACAAAACATGACACAATACGAAAAAATAACATAAACATGACACAAATACACAAATGTATCAAAATTTATATAATACGAATTATTAACGTGTCAAAATATATTTAAATATATAACACCATAAATATGATTATGACGTGAAAAAATAACACAAATACATAAATCGGTAAATCTACTGCCCACTGCCAATAAGAGTATGAGGGACAAATTTCCAAGCAATATGATCGACATTCAACATGATAGCAATCAATTAACAAGCAAATGAACACTAGAAAGATTCACCCAGCAGTAACATACACTGCTTGAGAAAACCAAGTCGTTCCACAGTTCATCCTACTTGATAAAACAAAAGAAAATCATAAATTAGCAAGCAAAAGGGAAAATTACAACTCAATTATCAACCAAGTCTTTAACCCAACAAAAATGACAATAAAAACACAATAGATCCAGCTATTACAAATAACAAACAACCAACTTAAAACTCGAGGCAGGCAGTTATGCACGAGGTCATGCTTTCATGCCGAAAAAAAAAAAAAAAAAAAAACACATTTTCCGGCTTGAATGATTCTTCCCACAGAAGGAAACCAAAAAGAAACATCCAAATCAGCAGGTAACCAAAAGATAGCAACGCTATATATATTTATATACAAAGAACAAGTGTGCCATGTTATATATTATATAAGAAAAATAAATTGACAGAACAAAAGAATAAAGGAAAACAAAAAAGGTAGGTGGTGGAGACGGAGGTGGTGATGGAGGTGGAGGGCAACTTTCATTTGAGCACCGGGAGGAGAAATAAACTTTTGAGGCTACTTAAAATCCGAATGAACAATTACTATGAACGAAAATTGCTTCACAAATTTTCTATAAAGAAAAGTGAAAAAAAAAACTCTAATTATATAAGAAGACCTAAACCCTATCTTTGAGGCACATCTTACTCTCCAGATGAATTTGTTGACAGAACAGCAGGCTCCTCCTAGATATGGATGCTGTACCAACCCATTTCAGAATGGCCATTTCAATGTTGGTATATCATCGGGGTAATGCATATATAAACAAGATCTTGAGTACTATGTTCCTTTTTTCTCAAACTCTTCAAAGGAAGCACTATATTCCTGCAGTGCATAAAGGCCCGGGTACCCTATGTTACTCCGACTCTTCATTTTCCTTAAAGTACCTGTGCCCGACACCCGTTTCCGACACATATTCGAACATGGGTATGGGGGTATAATCCTTCAAATATGTGGAAAAACTTAGAAAAAAAATTGAGCATACTCGTATCCGACAATCTCCCGAGTCCGAGTAACATAGCGGGTACCTTAGCACCCAGGACCAACAACTGATGAACGGTCTTCAGGGTTGACAACTGTGTCAAGACCAAGCTTGGCTGGTTTGCTATCATCATTGACTGGAAGTTTTATCTTTGGTGATAGCTTTCTGACTTCCTCTGATGTATAGATAAAAAATTTCCTCACCATGCTGCAAAACTCACTGCAATTGAAGTTCACAGGATCAAAGGGAATCAGTAGTAGAACCACTAATGAGCTCAGATTCACACTGCATCATAAAATCACAATTAGATATTTTCAAACTTTCCAAGAATTTTATTCCGATCATTCATTCTCCCAAGAACAATAGAAATTTTGTCTGATGTATTGTTAAAAATGAAGAAAAAAAGTGAAGCTTATTTCTTAAGATATTATACCTTTCTCTGTTGGTCTAAAGATCAAGTGGAGTATTTGAGTCCTTTTTCCATTTATATTGCCCATCATTTTAATAAGTGAAGAATACACAAAATAAAAATAACTAATTAACCATTAGACATTACAAAACATTTTAATGGCTGGATTCTAGGAATCAAACAAGAATGTAGGTGAAGGATTTAGGTATATCCTGCAACAAGAATATAGCACCAGTGAGAGATAGGAAGATCGAACTTACTCCCAGGGATCGTCCCCAACCATCATCATGTCATCTTCATCATCAGTGTAGACGACCTGCCAATTCTTAGCAGATCCACAGAGCTGACCTTTAATGTCAAACATCTCCTCCAGCTTCCTTAGCAAGTCCTCGTAACAGTCAAATCGTGTCAAATCAACGGCCCTTCCAACTGCCATACCTTGCATGTGAACCTGAAAACAAGATATGCTTGTTTAATAAAACGCTACTATGTTAGTGACAGCACCCACATCCTTTTGTAGTATCTCAGAGAGAAATAAATCTACTGAAGTACCTCTGCACATTTAAAGTGCTGCATAAATGCACAAATGAGGTTCACTAGAATGTAACCTCAATCTTTTTAGAAGGATCTCTACAATGTTTCCCAAGCATGAAGAACAAAGTATTTTGGACAAAATGCAAATAGATCTTGACAAAAAGATCACAAATTTATGTAATTAGACAACAAAAGGAATTGCAAACTTTTCAGGGATTCTAGCATAAAAAGGTATTTTCTTCTCAAGAAATTAAAAAAAAAAAAATAAAGTGATTGAACGACCTTTGTGCAGCTCCGAATTTGCTTGCTCTGCGACTCCTGAGGAGATCTCAGGCACTTCTCAGAAAGAAAATCAGACCGATTAAGATTTGATGGATCAGACTGCTGGTCAGAGTCGGCATCTAGTGACAGAACAGGCTGGTCATCTCCCCCAGTCCCAGAAACTGTAGCCACAGGGGAATTTTCTTCCATGTTTACATTGTCAAGTAACTGAATACCAAACAGCCTGCAGCCATTCCCAGTTCCCTGCTTTCTTTCACTAGATTCTTTGTTCACAACTGGTGCAAAAGATTCTGTAACACTCTCCACTCGGTTAGACCAAAACATTGAGTTGCTAGAAACTGCAGCCTGGGAGCTATTCCCACTAAAGCCAACAGAGTTAGGCTTTGCAGCAGAGGAGAATTTAGGTGATGGGTGTCCACGTTGTGCATCACAATATGAGAAAGGAGATTCAACTGGTGATTTCCACATACCTATTGCATAAAGTGGTCAAGTAAAATTTCAAGCAAGAGCTAAATAGGGGTACTGACAAGTAAACAATCATACCGAATGAAGAAGGATCTGAAGATGGTGAAGGTAGAACGGGTGGTCGAGCCCGCTTGTTCCTTTGTGCAGGTTGTGAGTTTGAAGTGGTATTAGTTGCAACAAGAGGCTCCAATTCCCATGGAGACACCCTATCAGGACGTAGGATTGATGAAGGTTCATCCCATTGAACCTGAAAATAGTCAAAATTGTAAAGAGTTTCACAAGTCACCAAAAAGTGTTTCTTGCCTCAGTGGAGAACAAAAAGACATTACAGAAGAAACTGGTTCACCTTGAGAGATCTCCACTCAGAATCAGCCCATCCAGATGATTTATTATCCCCAACACCAACAATTGTGCCACTGAATCTGCAGGCACAAAGTCTTTGCTGGTTAACAAGCACTACCAATTTCCTACTCCTAGGAAAAACTATTCAGTCAGATGAATACCTTCTTTCAGGAACCTCTTCACCCTCAAATCTCATTTTGAACCTCATCCCAACTGATAGCTTATGGCTTCGAGCTTCAAGATATTTGTTTACACTCACAATGAACTCAGACGAACTTGTTCTGTTAAATACAATGCTTGTTAGAAGAAATATCCTCTTTCAACAAATATATACAAAACACAAGAATTACTCAACTTGAGTTCATCAGGGCTATAAAAATTTCCAGAGGTCAATACACATGGAGACTAAAAAAGGATCTTCAGTTTATTGGAACCCACTAAAAATGCCACAAAATATGAAGAAAAAGGAAAAAGAATGAAATGTCATGGCATAGAGAAATGTGCGGGCATAGAATACCCTAAACCCTATCACCTTCTTAAAATATTGGATCAAATCCTCTATTTCATTTGTTTGCATCCGAGGAGATATACCTAAATCTAATGCAGCTCACCCCTAAGGCAGAGTATATTTAATACATGCTGAAGGAAGAATAAATAATGACCTCAGAAGAGATAAAGAAGCATACAACTTCAATCCACAAAGAATCAAATTCAGGGTCAAACAAGAATGATAAAAAATAAAATGTGCTAATATGAATTACAATTTCTTATTTTTAATTAAATAATAAATAAAATAAATTCACTACAATAATGATAATAACAAATTAACAATGACAACAAAAATGGCAAAGAACCTTGATAAAAAGACAGATGATGACATAGGGTTACAATTGGTTGGCTCTGCAGGATGAAATACAAACCTGGGCTTGTAGAAGACAGAAAACATACTTTGCGTAGCAATGGCATGAGATGCAGTGGCAAGCACCCCAAGATGCATGCTGTGACTAGATATAACAGAAGATGGCATATTTGCCTGTTGTCTCATAAGCCTCCTCACTCCAACACGCAGCTCCCCATTTGCACCCCTGGAGAGCAGTAAATATGAATAATAGGTGATAGGTCAGTGAATTAAATAAAAGCAACAAAAGAGAATGGATATCTGATTTTTCAAGAAAGATCTTGCCTCAGGAATATGAATGCATCACCAGCTACTAACTTTTTGGAACTAACAAAGACACTCCACCCAGTAGTGAGTAAGTGGCGCCTAGGTTGCCCTGCAAATAATATTTAACATGCTAATGGTAAGAACTGAGAAGCAAGAAACAATATTACCTTCAAATCACTACAAGCATAATATCAGAGAAGTAATAGATGTCTGAAAAGAAAAAACTATATAATACAATTACAATACCACACGTTTTTTTCAATTTTAAATGAGTACCTGTAAATTACGGAGATTGCAAAACTAGATAAAAAGAAAAACCCAAGAGGTGGCTCTGAATGATGCTAACAAAAAAAAAAATGCTAGATACTTGCAAGCATGATGATTCACCTTTCACAAGCCCATAGTTAATTATAAAGGAATCAACATAAAACAAATTTTCATTTAACTTCTTGAGCTTTCAATTTAGAAAATCAATTCTTCCAGTTTCTACAAGTATCAATTGTATGATTCCTGACAGATACCAATTCATTAAAAAAATTAACATTAACTTAACCACTTGAAGATGATATGTCAAGAAGCATGCAAACTGAAACAAATATATACTTGAAGATTTTTTTTCTAATAAGTTTATCCCACACAGAAAAGAGCAAAATTTTCCCCACATTGCTACCAATTCCAACTCCATGAAACTTTAATGGCAACCAACAAGTGTCTAAAGGCTCTTCCCTAATTCTGGCAAACTATGACCTATATAATTTTGAAGCTCCTTGATTCAAGTTCATAAGATGCCTTATTTGTCTTTAGCTCTACATTCATAAAAGTTTATCAAAATTCGAACAGTAAAAGTTCTACATGCAGACCGTAAAAGAGAGGTGCCAAGTAACCAGATAGCAAAACAACTTTGACCAAGCTTTCAGCCTAGATGCTTGAAAATTCCCAGCTCTCACTAAGGCAACTTATTAAAATACCAACCAAAAAAGCAACAATATATAACCTCGAAAAATATGCCGAAAACGCCACTCATTTCCATGCAGATCAGTTGCAATCAATTCCTGCCAAGGTGGTTGCTGGGTCATATCCTGGGAAAAGAAGGAATCGCATAGAAAGTTCATAAAAAATCTATCATATGGAGTATCTCAAAATGAAGGAAATGCAATCAATGTGTTTAAGCTGACCAGTGGGGGCAGACAATCATCTGCATGCCGGCGTAAAACTGAGAATCCACCATGGGTGCTTGTGTCAGAAGCAGTAAGAGTCTTGCAAAATGAATGGACTATGCACCTTTCAGGTTCTGGAAGTGGGTCATCTGGGCTCGTAACCTCGCTTTGCTGGACCATATTGGAGAAAAAACATAAGTGAGGGCAGCCAAAATGTACAGAGATATATATACAACTCATTCAAAGTAATTCCAACAAGAGATTCTAGAAGCTAAATATAGCTTTCCAACATCAGCTACATGTTATGATGGAATGATAGAGAGGAAAAGAGACAAAGGAGAGAGAGAGAGCTCACATCTACTTCAGGTACCAAAGTTATTTGGCCATAAACTTCATCTGTATCAGATTCAGCCTGCGCTTGGAGGTAAAAGTCATTTAGCACAAGGAAATGAACCAGTAAAACCAATGAGTATGAATAGCTTACCTTACGCTGAACGGAAGCCACTTTGCATAGTATTTTAGATGGCAGATTGAATGAAGGCATTTGGTGTTCTAACCCCTGATGCATTGATGCCTCAAGCTGTACATAGAGAATAAAAAGAAACAAAAATTTGAAAACTACTCAAGATTAATAGAAGGAATATTGTGTGAAGTTAAAAAACCTACACCCAAAACTTGATGAATAACGACTAATAATTAGGGACAAAAAGCTTAAATAGATACTATGGAGTTTTAGGACAAAAACTCGATCAAACACAAATGCATTCTAAATAATCTTCCAAATATGTAACAAACACCAACTTGACAGTAAACATCAGGCAACTGACATGCAGTCGAGATATTGTTAGCAAATTGCATGGTATACAAACATTTGCACAAATACATACATAACAGAAATATATTCTTACACACTCTATACATCAAGGAAATTATATCTTTCTATAAACCTTTTAAAATTCATTGCATCATATGAATCGATGCCAATCCTCAAATATGTTTGACAATAAGTTAATAAGGTTTCAAGGAAATACATAAGACCATATTTTCCCTTGCACATATTATTATCAGTGATTTACCAAAAAGAGAAAGAATCATACCAAAATTCAAAAATTCATTACCCAATATGAATATCAGATGATGTCTTCTCCATAAATAACCAAGAAGGAAAGAACCAAGCGCTTGCAAGTACTATATGATAACTTGATTAACTAATATAGAAACAATATTGACATAAGGCAATTCAAAATAAGAAGGCAATTCAAAATAAGAACACAATGGCAAGGGTTCACAAACCATTCCAACCAACGTTTTAAGAAGCACAAATCAAAGAAGATTACCTTCTTAAATTATGAAATATAACCAATATTAAAAACTTATCAGATCCAAAAGTTTACTGTACAGTAGCATACTTGTTCCATGTGACCTTGTGGGAAGTAATAAACACGCTCCCCTTCACGAGGAAGTGTGACAAGAGGTCCAGCGCAGGCATGCCATAGTTCCCGATACAAAGGATCATCTCTGATGACTAAAAGAAGGAGATAGAGAAGACAAAAAATAAGCCACCATAATATTTTGTAATACCAAGAAATAAATCAGCTACGCTTGCGAAACAAGAGTTCAGCTTGAAACATAATTGAGTATCCCTTTTGATAGAATCTCTTTTGAAACATAATATCATGATTTTTTATTTAATATACAATCAAGGTTAACCATCAACCATTTTTTAATTTTGTGTCTATATTTAAAACGTGGAAAAATATGTATACCATGTCATAAACATTAACAAACCTGCTTGTTGTTCAGCGGATGGAATATTTGAAGCCTCAAAAGCCATAGAAACACCCCCCCCCCCCCCACCAAAAGAAATCAGCAGGAAGCAATCAATCAATGGAAACCTGTGCTGTGATAGAACATGTTGTATTAAAGAAGACAACACTGGATTTATAAAAATAAATAAATATTAATTTCTCCACCAAAAAAGAGCAAATCCATTAATTAAGATTGCATTTACTATTATTATTATTATTACTATTACTTTATTGTTTGTTCTGATTATCCTACAAAGCTGACTAATCAAAAGCCTTAATTGCTAACGCTACCTCTGTGTCAGTCTACTCTGCTCTGTGCCTTATATGAACCCCAAATATTAATAAGTTAGAACCCTTTAAACAAAACAAAGCAAAAATGAAATGGACAGACTTATAAAGAAAAATGAAAAGAAACCCAACAATTCTGCAATGATCCAAATTCTTCTTTACTATAAATAAAAGAAACCCAATTTTTTGAACTCTAAAGAAAAATGAAAATCGGATTAACCCCCGACGATTCTGCAATTACAGAAATCACAATATTTAGACATACCTATCATATATTTGACAAAGATAGAATAGAATGAAAATAGATTTAAGGGAAAAAGAAATTAAAATGAATTGGGATCTGATAAAAATAGCAAATAAAAGATGGTCTAATTATTATTATTATTTTAAAAAAAAAAAAGGAACAATGAACAAAACTAATTGGGTCACCAGTAAGCAAATTTTTCATCATGAAATGCAATTGAAAATGAGCATTTCTTCCCTTCTCTTCTTCCATTTCTGAGCAACCAAAGTACCCAAAAATAATATTAATTTAAAAGGAAATAAAATAGGCTTACCCTTGAGTGCTCACTGTTCAATCTGGAGGATCCAAAGAAAGAAAAATTAGGACATGAAAAACAAAGCAGATCGAAAAATATGCAGAGGAATTCAAAAGAAATAAAGAAGAAGAAGAAGAAGAAAGAAACAGTGTAACTGATGTGCGTCAATGTTCGGTCGAAGCCGACAAGACCTCTTTTGGCTATGGCTGCCTCTTTTTCTGTTTTTTTTTCTCTCTCTCTCTCTCTAGGTTTTTCCTTTTTTTTTTTTTTTCCCTACCTTCTCTCTCTTTTATATATGTAATATATCCAAATACTCTCTAATAAAAATTTAAAAAAAATTCCCCATTACATTATTATTTATCTTTCTATTTCCATAAATATATACTAATTTATTAAAAAATAATTTTATCTCAAAAATCATTTTATGAAATTATTATAACATTTTGACATAATTATTATAACATTTTATTTTTAAATATTTTAATTAAATAAGTATAATTTTTTAACAATAAATCTGATTTATTTTAAATTTTGTGATTATAATTAAATCATGTTAAAATTAAAATTTTTGATAATTCATGTAAATTGAACGCAAGAGATCAAAATTAAAAAAATAATAATCTATTTATATTAATTATAAAATGATTGATTGAGTTTGATATCACGATTTGTGATATTAATTTAGTTGATAAATTTATAAATAAATAAATTTATAATATCAAATAATAAAATTGAATAGTAATGTCTTTTAAATTTTTTTTATAAAATACTTTTTTTTAAAAGCTACATATTTTTTAAAAATTACCGACTTTTTTTTATATATATAAATTATTCACTTTCAAAGAAAAAACCTATTTTATTTAATTTATTTCTTTCACCACGTAATGAATGTGACTAATTCTAATTAGAGGTGGCAAAATGAACCCGAAAACCCGCCCAGGAAAACCCGAACCCGAACCCGTCCAAACCCGACAAAAAAGTCAAAAACCCGAACCCGAATGAGCCCGAACCCGAATGGGCCCGAACCCGAATGGACACGAACCCGAATGGGCCCGAACCCGAATGGACCCGAACCCGAATGGGCCCGAACCCGAATGAGCCCGAACCCGAATGAGCCCGAACCCGAATGGACCCGAACCCGAGACCGGCCCGAACCCGAACCCGAATTTAATACTAAAAATAAAAATAATCAAATTGCAATTAATTTTTTTTTTTTTACAAAGCAATAACTTTAATTATTAATTTTATTCTATTTTTTTTAATAATTTAATTAAAATTTAATATATTATATATTATATATATATATGATGATGAAATAATAATTTTATCAAAAAGTAAATTATATTTTGTATTTATAAGTTATAACTTTAACGTCTCATATCATGATGAATTTACAATCTAAATATTTTAAATTCTTGAAAATTTTAGAGATGTGAAAAAAAAATTGACAATAATTCAATTATTCTTTAAGGGTAAAAAAAATTGACAATAATTCAATTATTTTGGCCTTTTGGGTTATACTTATACGGTTAGGTTATGGTGGGTTTAATTGGATTATGGCTTTCATGGGATTTTATTTTAGCGGGTGGGTTTAATGGGGTTTTGGGTTTTATGACCTTTTGGTTTTGGGTATATTTATTATATATTAATAAATAATCATATTAAAATATAAGTACTCGATATATATATATATATATATATATATCTTGACTATAAGCATAAAATTTTGCATTTTATAAGTATATAAACGAATAGATGAAGGCCAGGATTTATTTTTAAAAGTTTTTTATTTTATAGTGAATATAAATTATAATGTATTTATATTTTGAAATTCGAGTTTATCAAATCAATTATTTTAAATATCAATATGATTAATTTATAATATATCATATTTTTTATAATAAATTATTTCAAAATTTGATTTTATATAACAAATTAATTTCTTATTCTTTTGGTGCTAACAAATATTAATTTTAAAAAATAAATATAATTAAAAATATCATATAATAGCAAAAGTATAAAAATAATAATAAATTAATAATTTGTTTTTAGATATAAATATTTAAATTACGTAAAAATGATTACATCTAATATAAAATAAAATGATGTAAAACATACCCGAACCCAGACCGAACCCGAACCCAAATAGGCCCGAACTCGATTGGGCCCGAACCCGAATGGGCCCGAACCCGAATGAGCCCGAACCCGAA
This sequence comes from Fremontodendron californicum, assembly GCA_030761205.1. Lineage (NCBI taxonomy): Eukaryota > Viridiplantae > Streptophyta > Magnoliopsida > Malvales > Malvaceae > Fremontodendron > Fremontodendron californicum. The sequence continues at coordinate 15,074,690 of JAULJL010000027.1, forward strand.
TGGACCCGAACCCGAATGAACCCGACCCGAACCCGCCTGAACCCGCCCAATTGCCACCTCTAATTCTAATAGTATCTAAATTTTGTAATTTTATTTGATTTTTCTTAATTTGTGTGTCAAAACTAAAAGAAAATGAACTTGACAAATTAAGATAAAGAAAACCAACCAATTAAGAATTAGCTTTTTCATGTAAGCATTTTTCGACTACTAATTCTCCTTTTTTTTTTTTTTTTTTAAAGGAAAGGAAAGAGGCAGGCAGAGGGCGTGCCCCTGAAATTCTTACAGGCAGTATCTGTGGGCTGTCACTTACCTTAATTCACGTCACGCACACAATCCCCATTAATTTAGCAAACTTCCTTTCCTTACCTACGTATCTTATTTTAATTAATTACTTTAATTTAACAATAAGAATAATAATACTTTATTAATTAATTTATTAATCATGTTTTGTACGTTTTGAGATAATAATTCTTAATGACGTTTTTACCTTTGACTTTGCTTGCTTATCATAAAAAAATAAAGTTGGTACCAGTGCAGTAAGCAAGCCAGTAACTAGTAAAAAGGATTCGTTGGACTTGGAAGTTTAATGTGCATTGACGGTAGTTCAAGGAGAGATGTCCATGGTCGGGTTTAGTTTAGATTAAATTTATTTATAATATCAATATTATATATATTTATTTAAATTTGGTTCGATCCGAAATATAAATTTTAAATTTTGTTCAAATTCGCTCATATTTATAAATGGATAGTCAAAATCCATTTAAATCCGCTCATATATTTTTTTATTTTAAAAAAAAAACATGTTATTTTTTATTTAATCTTTTATAATTTTATATTTGTTCTATGTTATTAAGTTCTTAAACATGAACAACTTAACATATTTTTTAATATTTACACTATAATATTATATATATTTAATCTTTATATAACATAAATTACATAATATATATAAAATTAAAAATAATATATTATTTAATTGAAAAACAAATCAGGCCAGGCTCGGGCTTTAAATGTTGGAGCCAATGCCCGATCTATTTTTTAAACGGGCCTCATTTTTTTGCCCAAATTCATTTTTCAAACCTAATATTTTTGTCCAAATCCTCTCAAATATCAAACAGACCTTCAGGCTTAGACGGGTAGCTCGACATTTGGACAAGGGAGGTTCAAGATTTCTCAATTGATTGTTGATGCTTTATTTTTTTTTGAAGAAATATCGATTTAAAAGGTAAATTTGTTATCGTATTATAAATAAATATTAAAATTTATCATTATATTTTATTTTATTTTAATTGATTTATGTTATTGTGCTTTCGGGTTAAAGGAAAATTTTGTCATTATATTTAACCCAATCTAGTTTTATTTGATTAAATTTTGTCACTAACTTTTGATTTTGATTAAATTTTATCACTCAACTTTGATTTTAAGTGATTTGAAGATAAAATTTAACAAAAAAATATTCTTTCAAATATATTATTTTAATAATTAATAACAAATTAATTTATAAAAATATTAAAAATTAACATAGAAATTTTATTTTATAAAAAACTAAAGCTTAATTATTATTTTTTGTCTTTCTTTTATTATTCAAATTTTGGGTGACCGATAATGGCATCAGTTAGTAATAATACTCAAAGGTGAAATTTGATCGTCTGATATCAAATTCGACATATCTATGTCATTTTTCTAATTTTTTCTATGTTGATATTTTTTTTGTCATATCATTTTTATTTTTTATTTTTAATTTGATATAGACATAATATTAGATAAAATAATTTATATTTTTCTTCCTTGTCACATCATTTTTTTAATTTTAATTTGATAAAAACAAAATATTTTATGGAATATTCTATTCTTGTTAAATTTAGACAAATACAAACATGGAAAAGTTTTAAAAAATAGCATTATAGATATATATGTCGGAGTTGATGTCCGATGGTCAAATTTGATTTTACAACATTGCTACTGACTAATGTCATCACCGGTCACCAACAACTTGAAGAATAGAAGAAAGACAAAAATACTGACATAAAATTTTTATTTTTTTATAAAATAAAAATTTTATGTTAATTTTTTATTAATTTATTTATCAGTGTTAATTATTAAAATGAAATATTTGAAAGAATATTATTTTTCATTAAATTTTGTTATTAAATTATCCAAAATCAAAGTTGAGTGGTAAAATTCAATAAAAATCAAAATTTAATGGCAAAATTCAATTAAACAAAAGTAGAATGGTAAAATTCAATATTGAGTTAAAGTATAGTGGGAAATTTGCCTTTAATACCAAAAGTACAATAGCAAATATCAATTAAAATAAAAGTATAGTGACAAATTTGTCTTTAATACTAAAGTACAATGACAAATATCAATCAAAATAAAATATAGTGATAAATTTTAATATTTACTTATAGTATGGTGACAAATTTACTCTTTAACTCAAGAAATATTTAAGTAACATACTAGAAATATTCACGACCAATATGAGTGTGAAAGAAAAACATATTTTAGAAGAGAAAAATAAGTTATATACGATTAGTTTTTTAATAAATAAATATTTTTTTCAAAAAATATTAAAAATATTTTATTATTGGATATTATGAACTTATTTGGTATGTTTGTAAATTCAGCAACTGAATTGATATCACTTGATTCATAACACCAAATTAAGCTAGTTCTTTTTTAATTAGTATATATATATATATATATATATATATATATGTATATATGTATACATACGCATATATACATACATGTATAATTATTTTTTTAATTTTGATTTTTTTTAAAATAATTTATTCATGCTATTTTCATTAGAATAAAAATAAAAAACAAAAAAGTTAAAGTAACAATCATATTGAAAAAAAAATATAGGAAATACAAATTAACCTCATTATAGAATACCATGAAACCTACAAAGAGAAATAAAATCCCTGATCTCTTTCACAATAACAAACTTATATATAGAATAAATGAGAAATATCAAAATTCGTTGATCATTATTTCATAAATATATCAAAAGATTGAAATGAATATAATAACATTTTGTAACTTTTCATCTTTTTATTTAATTAAAACAAGTGTTTAGCTGAAAATTGATAGTTTTTCATTAAAATTGATTAGTTTTCATTTTTCTCAAAAATTTATTTTTAAAATCATTATTCAATGGAATATGAAAATATTGAATTTATATAATAATGTTTATGTCTTTCGAATTTTTACCATTTTATTTAAATTTAATGGTTATTAAAATATATATAAAAAAATTCAAAACAATTTGAATATGAAAAAGATTGAAATTAATATGACAATATCTTATGGATTTTTCTTTTTACTATCATTTTAATTAATTTCAATGGTAGAAAAATGTGAAAAGTTTGAAATTTTGATATATATATATATATATATTTTCAAATCATTAATTAATAGAATAAGAAAACATTGAAATTAATATACTAACTTTTCACATTTTAATTTTTTATTAATACTAATTTATTCAAAAAATAATTAATACTTACAAATATTAAAATTAATATAATAAAATTTTCATAGCTTATGCTTTTTTTATTTTTAAATGATTAATTGATAAAGTAATATTTGTATTTATTGTGTAAAAACTTAGTTTTACATAACATTTCGTCTTCTATTTTTATTAATATTAATTTAATAAAAAAGATTAATACTTGCAAACATGCATTGAAATTAAAATGATAAGTTTTCACATTCTTACTTTTATTAACATAATTATTAAAATATAAAAAGGTACAATTTTAATAGTATATTTTAATAGTAATATTATTATTAAAATTTAAAAAACTATTTATTTTAATATTAAACTATTAAAATATATTTATATTACTATAAAAAGTATTAAAAATAGTGATATTTATTATTAAAATATTAAAAACTTTATATTATTAAGATAGTAATATTTTTATATAGAAACTATTTATTATTAAATCATAAAATTGTTTTGTAAAAACTTAAAACTCTTAGTCATTAATGAGCATATTTATTGTTCTTAATCCAATTTTATATATATTAGGTCTCTTTGATCTGTGCTTTGCATGATTAGCTTTATTTTCTTTAAAAATATTTAAGTAATATATATACATGAATATGTATACATGAATATATATACATGAATATATATACATGAATATGTATGTATGATTGTATGTATATATACACATACAGACATATATATAATAATTTTTAAATATTGATTTTTTAAATAATTTACACATTCTATTTCATTGGAATACAAATTAAATAGTAAAAATTAAAATTAAAATTAAAAATAAAACAAAATAAAATAAAATAAAATTAGAGTAACAATTATATTGAAGAAAAAATAGGAAAGACAAACTAACTTCATTTCTAATTATATGAAAGGTTTTGCTAACAAATGCCCTTAAGGCACTCTTTAAGGTTAGTTAATATACTATTTTTAGTAATAACATTGTATTAAATGCAAAAACTGACAACTTTATTCATCATTTTCAATGCATTGATTGAAGATATTACCTTAGGGCACTTATTAGCAAAATCTTTTTTATATTTATTAAACATGTCGTATTCATATCGTGTTTAAAATTACCAAATCTACATATAAGACACTAATTAATATTATTTCCTTATGTCCTTCCTTATAAGACTTTGGTCCATTTTTCCATTCTTGAACTTAAGTGGGTTCACATTTCCTACTTAATTTGGTTTTCCATTCTAAATATTAATTCTTTTCAAGCACTTTTTTATATATATTTTCAATATTATCGATATTTAATTATGGGTTTTTTAACGAGTGTTTTTAGGATATTTTTTAAAATTAGTTAATATATTATTTATAGTAATAACATTGTATTAAATGCAATAATTGATAATTTTATTAATCATTTTAGAGACATTAGATGAAGATATTACTATATATAATAATATTAAAGGGTGTTTTTAGGACACTTGTTAGCAAAATCTTTTAATTATTTATATGTTTGTTTTGAAAGCCTTGACATCGATTATGATATCTAATCCCATAATAAATTTTTTTTTTTCATAATATCTAATTCCTTAACAAGGAAAAACAAAATGAGAAGAAAGAATAAAAGTTAAGCCAATATCACGCATTTATGACTCAATTTTGATCACATGGTAATTTTAAAATTTTAGAAAATATATATAAATATTAAATATTTTACCGTTTATCATTTTAATTTTTTAAGTTTCTACATAATAAATATAAAAATTTTATATTTTTTGAAAAAATTAATTTAAATAAAAAAGAATATGAAAAGTTATCATATTAATTTCAGTCTATGTTTGCAAGTATTAATTTTGTAATATTAATAGAAAATAGAAGATGAAAAGTAATGTAAAGTTTTAAGTTTTTACACAATAAATAAAAATATTAGTTTATCAAATAATTTTTAAAAATAAACATTTAAAAAGAAAAAAATAAAATATGAAAATATTTTTATACTAATTTTAATGTTTGCAAGTATTAAATTGTTTTTAAATAAATCAATATTAATAAAAAGTAAAATATGAAAAGTTAGTATATTAATTTCAATGTTTTCATATTCTATTAATTAATGTTTTGAAAATAAACATTTAAATATATAAATTTAATTTTTAAACTTTTCATATTTTTATACCACTTAATTAATTAAAATGTTAGGAAAAGAAAATTTCATATTAATTTCAATCTTTTCATACTCAATTTATTTTGAAATTTTTTCATATTCTAATAACCATTTAATTTACGTATAATGATAATGAAAAGAAAAAACACAAAACTTATTATATGAATTTCAATCTTTTTATGTATCCATTGGATAATGATTTAAAAATAAAATCAATCAATTTCAATGAAAAAACTTTTCATATTTTGCTTACTGCTTAATTTAATTAAAACGGTAAAAAGACAAAAAGTTAAAAATTATTATTATATTAATTTTAATATTTTAATATTATACGAATTAAAGATCAATGACTTTGATCTTTCTCATTTATTCTCTCTCTCTATATATATATATATATATATATATATATATATATATAAAAAAGTTTGTTGTCAAGGAAGATAGTGGAGATTTTACTCCATTGATATTTTACTTTCATTTCTTTTTGTAGATTTTATGCATTTCATATAAGAATTTTGTTAACAAGTGCCCTAAGGGTACTCTATAAAGTTACTAAATATAATAATAATATCTTCAATCAGTGCATTGAAAATGATGAATAAAGTTGTTAGTTTTTGCATTTAATACAATGTTATTACTAAAAATAGTATATTAACTAACCTTAAAGAGTGCCTTATCATATTTATATTTACATAATTGATATTAAAAAAAAAAAACAGAAAACGTAAATATGTAAATATCAGTGCCTTTTAGGAAAGGAACAAACTCCCTTTAGATGTGAAGAGCTTCTCCACCAAGGAAATATAGACCGATGACCTATGGAAAGGGAAATATGGACTCACAATTTGAATAACTAATGATTTCAAAAATTTTAAAATATGTTTTTAAAGCCTATAATCATTTTGATTTCATGCTTGAAGCATTGGATAAAGTGGAATTAAAGTAATAATCATGCATTAAAAAAGGTTAGCATTTTGAGAGATATTTTTTGCTTCATTCATACAAAATTGTCTTTATAAGCTTCATATATTTTTTTTTCACATTAAACGGATTATTGGGTAAATTTTATATGATTGAAAAGAGTATTCAAATACTTTTTAAAAAAATATATATTATAAAATCAAATATTCAACTAAGATATAATTGATTTGCAAAATATGTATTGAGATCTGATATACCTCGAGCATTTTAGCATATTTGTTTACTAGAAATTTGCTCGTTGTCGTGGATATATTGTTTTTTTTTTTTTAATTAAAATGAGTAATTGAATGATTTATATTTCTTATGTATTAAAACACGTTAATTTGAATTTAATCAAATTTTATAATCAATTATAATTTTCATTGAAAAAGATAATTAAGGCTAAGGACATAATATTAAAAAAAAAAAAAAAACTCATATATTACACAAATTTACAGTCCTACTCAAAGGATTTTATATAAAAACTTCAATAAAATAACTAAACAAGTAATTGAATGTATAATTATCTATACTATATTTAAAGTCCCTAATTGAGTTGGTGTCATAAATTAAGTGACACCATTCAATTAATGAAATTACTTAAAGTATTTAAAAATCATTAATAATGATATAGAATTAAAGATAATTGTGGCTTTTAAATCTAAAAACTAATCAATTTTTTTAAACATGATTTATTTTACTCACTTTTTCTCATCCACTTACTTAATGGGCATGTCATAATTTAGTAAAGCTGTCGCAAGTCAAGTGACACCAACTTAATTAAGAAAATTACATAATAGTCAAATTTAAAGTTATAGTAATAAAATGAAATTATGAATATTTAAATCTTTTAATTTTTTTAAAAATAAATATCCACTAAGGCTCTGTTTGAAAAGTACGGCTCGATTGGGGCATTTTTTGGCCCCAATCGAGCCTCAAATAGCCTTTGCATAACAAGGCACTAGCACGGTCATCGTGCTGGGGCCTTGTTTTCAAGCTCCAGTGGAAAAAAAGACCTTCCAATGAGAGGATCTTTTACATTTTAACCCACCTGGAGCTTGAAGCTCCAAGTGGGTTTTTTTATTATTATTATTATATAATAAATATATAATAAATTTTATTATTATATAATGATAAGAATTAATTAAAAATACATAAATATAAAATATTATTTATATATTATTAATTTTTATTTATCTATTAATAAAATAATTATTTGAAAAAATATATAATGTGATAATTTTTAATTATTTATTAATATCATAAATATCAAATAATTTAAAAGTTTCATTATATATATACATATTTTAATCTAATGTACTTAATGATCATTTTTTTTCTTATTATAATTCATCTCACTACCACCGCTGTTTTTGCATCCAAACACATATCCCACCACTGATTTTAATCTCACCGCTATAGTACCTAATCTCACTGTTACAGTAATTAATCTCACCTCCACCACTGTTTTTAATCTCACCGAAATCAATCTCATCGCTCATCCAAATAGAGCCTAAAAAAACTACTATCATTTTTTAATATCTTTTAATTTTAAAAAGTAACTACTCACTTATTTTTTTTTAAAATTAATATTGTTTTTAAAATATAATATTTTTTTGAAAACATATTTTTCACCCACAAAATGAATGTAATAAATTCTAATAATTATTTAACTGTTATTAGCTTTTATCGTTTAGTGTAAAAATTTTATTTGTGTTTATCATACAACTTATGCATTTTTTTAATAATTTTTTTACCAAAATAATTTTATTTTATTTATTTTATTTTAGCACTCTTTTGCTATTCCCTCTCCCCTCTCCTCCGTGTTTGTCTTAAACTTCCTTTTTTATCTCTTACTTTTTGCCAAATAAAAAATATATATATAAAATAAAAATAAAAAAAACTATGGAAGGTAAAAAATGCCTTAAATAAATATATATATATATATATATATATATATATCACATGTCAAATAGTAGTTGAGTCAACTAAGTATAGACTTGCTCATGGGCAAGGCTGCGGTTCGAATTTTTTTATTTTTCTTTATTCAGGCTCGGCCCAGGGCTGGGCCAGCACGCCGACCCATATTTATTGTTTACATATATTAAAATTTTATTTTTTAATTTATTTTTATAATTAAATTTACAAAATTATATTTTTAATTGTGTAAACAGTGATCCGGGCCGAACCGAATCGACAAAATTATATTTTTAATTGAGAGATTTGTGATAAATTTGAACTACTTACATAAGTGAAGTGTTAAATTTGTACGTTGTCTCATTAATAAATTTGCACCTTATCTCATTAAATTGATATCATTTGATTCGATACTAAACTTAACAATTGCCTTTCACAATTAGAGGTGACAATTGGAAGAATTGGATTATATTTAGGTTGGATCATTTTGAATCGAAGAAAATTCAGATTTTTTGAATTCTTATCATTTTGGGTTCAAATCATTTCAGGATTAGGTCATTTCGAGTTCGGCTATTTTAAATTTGAAACTCGAGTTATTCATATTTAATTATTTCGAGTCACAAATTGTTAATTTAATTTTATGTCATTTCGGGTTAGTCTTTCAATCATTCAAATTTAGATCATATAAAATTTGAATTAATTTAAATTTAGATAGTTTCAAATTTAATTTTTTACTTTTCTTGATCAAATCAACCTTGACCAAATGGGTTGGATGTGATTCGGGTGATTTTAACGGATTTTCTCATTTGGGTTAGGTTTGTTAGCTCTGTGAAAATAGTATAAATACATACAATAGATTAGATATATGCACACTCACTACGTGGGAGGCTTTTTTTCTTTTCAAATATTGTTTTTCTTTTTAATTTCTCAAATTATCAATCATTCGATTTAATTTATCGAAATGCGCTGATTTTAGATATAGTTTGGAAACCACCATCACTGATGGTTGTAATTTTTAAAAACACATGGAGAAGTTGTAATTTTTTTTATCATGAGGGGAAACCGCCCTCATGGAGGGCAGCTTCCCATTACATTTTTTTAATAAAAAAGTTAAAATTAAAAAATTAAAAATTAAAAATAAAAATTTTATAATTTATAATTTTAAAAAATAAAAATTTAATAAATGTGACAACACGTGACATGTGACACTGACAATACGACCTGGCATATGCTTGATTTCTGATCGACATGAATCCATCAAAGCTGTGATCAAACGCTATGGTAGTGGATGGAATCCTCCACATGCATATTCTTTGTGCTGCATTCGATACATTGCAGCTAACTTCATGAAGAGGTTTGACAATAAGGATTTGCATCGACAAATTGTTAACATGGGTATGAAATCGGATCATAGTTATTTTATCTCTTCTATTTCCTTTAATATATAAAATAAATGAAATTAACAAATCTTTTTTTTTCAATTTTATCAGGATATGAGTTGATGCGACCCCCGTTTAATTGGTACTATGAGAATCTTCGTTCAGAAAATACAGAGGCGGCTATTTGGCTTGATAAGATCCCCAAGGACAAGTGGGCTCAGTCATATGACGAAGGAAGACGTTATGAGCATATGACAACCAACCTAGCTGAATCAATCAATTCAATGTTGAAGGGGACGGGTCATCTTCCTATTACTGCTTTGTGCAGTCAATATATTAAGGTTGGTTGAACTTTTTGTTAAGATGGGGAACAAGCAACTAGCAATGATGGAGGCAGGGCACACATACTGTGAAACAGTCATAGAGGTCATGCAGGAAAATCGAAGGAAAGCTAACTTTCACATTGTTTATAATTTTACGCGAGCAAATCCATCTTTTCTGATTGAGGAGTTATAAGACCCATAAGAGGGAGTTCCTGCAATGAAGTTGTAGACACCTAATTTTGTCCGAACCCCTAAATCAGGTAAAATTCTTCCTTGTGGTGTTTTAGAATGTAGAAAAGCTCTTCTCATCCTGCAGGTGGTATTCCGAAACTTTATTTAAGAGATCAAGCATGAAAAGTCAACTATTAAAAAAGTCAACCCTTATTCAAAATCAAGATTCAAAGTTTAATTGAACAATGGTGAAAGAATTTTGATAATCTTAGGTCCACAACGAGAGATATGGAGTCCAGAAGATTGGTTATGGAGATTCAGTAGAAAGGAAACCCTAATTCGGTAAATTTAGGGAAAAGTGCTTAAACGATCAAATTGGTCAAAATTGGAGTTCCAAATGGAATATAATCAATGACTACGGGTATTGGAAATGTCATTTGGAAGTACAACCAAAGGAAGGGTCAATTTGGAAGGAAACCGGGAATTAGGGTTTTAGGTGAATTTTGGCGAAATTGGGGAAAACTGCAGAAATGGCCCGATTCGGTAAAATTAAAGCCCTTAATTGATGAAGAGTGGGTAAACAAAGATAGCCCAAGGCTCAGTTCGAAGAAATTCCAAGAAAAGAGCCGGTTAGAGGAAAAATGGAGAAACGAGGAAATTCTCGATATTAGAAAAAAGAAAAATCAAATCGGAGAGGAATTTGATCATAAAAATTGGGCGTTTTTGGACCAACTCCAATTCAATATAAAACAAAGGCCTGGAAAAAGAAAATCTGGAAATCAGACCTGTTTTAAGTAAAACCGAGGTTTCAGAGGTTAAAAGGCAATCTTGGAAAAAAAAAAGAAAAGAAGGAAATGAGCACGGAAAATTATGAAAACCTCTAGATCTGAGTCTTGTATTATTTGGAAGAGATTGACGAAGAGAAATCCGTAATCAGAGCTCATTTAAAAAATGGAAAATTTTTGGGCCCACTAAGTTGAAATTCCAGAAGATAAATCCAAGAAAAATAGCAAATGAGCTCAGAAAATTATGAAAACTTCCAAATCTCAATTTTATATTATTTTAAAGAGATTGGCGAAGAAAAATCTGGAATAGGAGCTCGTTTGAAAAATGGCAAATTTCGAGCGGACTAAGCTGAAATTCCAGAAGATAAATCCGGGAAAAATAGCAAATGAGCTCGAAAATTTATGAAAACTTCAAGATCGCAATTTTATATTATTTTTAAGAGACTGGCAAAGAAAAATATAGAATCGGAGATCAATTGAAAAAGGCCAAATTTTGGAGGCATCAAACCGAAATTTCAGAAGATAAATCCAGAAAAAATAGCAAACGGGCTCGAATAATTATGAAAATTTCTAGAACTCAATTTTATATTATTTAGGAAGTATTGGAAAAAAAAATCCGGATTTGGAGTCCGTTTGCAATTTAATCAAGTTTGGGAGGCTAAAGTGCAATTTTACCGAAAAAACTGAAGAGGGCCATTTTTGCAATTTAAAAAATAGAGAGATGGCTGAAATTTGAAGGGCCATTCGGCCAGCCCAAAAGGAGTGGAGTGTTGGCTGAGTTCTTCCATCCAAAGGCCAAAATTGGATAGTAAGGTGATTATTTTTTTATTGATGAGCCTTTGTGATTTTGCCACATGGTCAAATGAATGAAGAGGAAAGATGTCAACATTATGGTTACATATTATAGAACAGCTGTATTTGTTAGGAGCTGATCACTTCATCTAATGGTGGTAAATTCATATTTTTAGCATATTTGATTAGTGGCCTTTGGATCTATTTAGCTAGGAAAAAAATGACAACATTATGTCAACACCAAGGGCCATTCGGCTAGCCTATTTAGAGAGGGGGGTTTCATCCTTTAAGGGGGTTCTTTTGGCTGATATTTTTCATTGTTGAGCAATAGCTAAGTGGTAGAAAAATAAAGAAAAATTTAGAAAAGAAGGAAGCTTGAAAGATAGCTTTGAAAGGTAGCCTTTTGGCACCTAACTCTTGCATTTTTCTTTCTTTTTCTATGCTGATTTTGCTCAATTTTCATATGATCTCTTGTTATTTTATTATGTATTAAAGGTTTTTAAAACTTCCTTTCAAGGCTCATATCTTATGTTTTCATGAAAAAATCAAAAAAAAAAAAAAAAATTCACCCTTTTCTTCAAGTGGCTGAATACCTCCTTTTGGTATGCTGGCCTTGTGTTTGATTCATTTCCTAGGTTGGTTGTGTTAGATTAGCTTGTTTTGATGTTTTAGCTTTCTAAAATAATCAAGATATGAAGCTTATTTCTAACTTTCTTTACTTACTTGTTCTTATTTCTCTGTTTTTATCATTTATTTTCATATATATTTGCTTTATCTACTAATTTTAATTTTCTGTTTTTACTATATCAAGTTGTTTATGTTTTGTGTTAATGCCATACCATGTGTTTGTGTATTTACCTAGCTATATCTTTGCATTTTCATCATGATTATTTGTCTAACATGTTTTCATTTATGTCTTGCATATTTGCCATCTCACATGTTGTTTAATGACCATTCGGTTCTCCTTGTTTTTTGTGTGTGTATTTGCATTTTCATCTTGTTTGGATATCATGCTTTCATTCATGCTTTGCATCTTTATGCCATATGATTGTGTATTTGTTGTGTCATGTTCATGCATTATTGTTATGTTCATTTAGTCATTATATGTTCATGTTACTTCCATGCATGTTTCATGTTCATATTAGGTATTAGGTCATGTTATATTGTCATGCATCTTCTCATGACATTTTAGGCATTAGGTCATCTATATACTGCCATGCATTTTCATGCCTATTAGGTCTTAGGTCATCTTGTATTTCCATGCATGTTTCATGGTCATTAGGTCTAGGGTATTTATTGCCATGCATTTTCATGCATATTAGGTCTAGGTTTGTATTTATTGCTATGCACAATTTCTATCTAGGCATTAGGTCATCTTTTATGCCATGCATTTTGTATGTTATTTAGGCATTAGGTCATGCATTTCATGCATTTAACTTGCTGTTTGTTCATGCAATTCATATCATCCCACTTGATTTTTGACTTAAGCCAATCAATGACTCAAAGCCAAGCTCTCATAAGCATGCTTGTGAAAAATTAAAATGTTGTCAAGTTGGATTTTCTACATTTGTGATTTTTTTTTTATTAGGCAATCCTTGTCCAAATTTTTAGAAATTTTTACTTCTGTTTGTAGGACCTTAGAGAAGTCTCCAGTATTTTAATTCTGATTTTTGAGTGTTTTTATCAAAAGTTTAAAAATGTTTTTTGGTTAAACAGTTTTTCACCCAGTGTTATGACTTTCACGTATTTTCTGGTAGGTCATCCTTAGTCTAAAAATTAAGCCAATTGTTTTCCATAGAGTTCGGCATGCTCTGAGTCTCCCATAAATTTTTTTATTTTTTTGAAACTTTTAAAATAGGTAACAAATTCACGTTTTAAAACTGGTCAGATTTGTTTTCAAGGAGAAAATTATTTTCTGCTTTGGCTAAGGCATTAAGAGGGGGCTGATTTAGAACAATAGATACTATCCTAGGTTGATTTCTAAGTCATTTTAATCCTAAAAAATGATTTTATAAAGGTCGGGTCAAGGGAGGTCAACCCGGGTTTTCAAAGTTAGGAAAATAGAGCCTTTTCAAGGGGGGTTTTCGGCCATAGAACCATTTTCATCCAAAATTTTCAAAATTGTTTTCAACTCAGTCACATAGTATATTTGATTTAGAAAAATCTGATTTGATGTATTTTCCTAAAGTAGTCGGATATCTTTTTAGGTATACGGATGTCTTTATTTAAAGGAAAAAATACACTTTTATGCATTGCATTTTCCATGTTCATGCATATTGTAGACACCTAATTTTGTTCGGACCACTAAATCAGGTATGTTTTCTTCCTAAAGTGATGTTTCAGAATGCAAAAAAGCTTTTCTCATCCTGTAGGTGGTACTCCGAGACTTAGTCTAAGAAGACAATCATAAAAAGTCAAACTTGAAAAAGTTAACCACGAAAAAATCAACCCCAAAAAATCAACTACTGAAAAATTCAACCTGCATTCAAAATCAAGATTTGAAGTTCAATTGAAAAATGGTGAAAGAATTTTGATAATCCGAGGTCTACATTGAAAGATATGGAGTTCGGAAGTTAGGTTACGAAGATTTAGTAGAAAGAAAATCTTAGTTCAAAAAATTTGGGGAAAAGTGCTTAAACGATCAAATTGGTTGGAATTGAAGGTTCCAAATGAAAGATAAGCACTGACTACGGGTAATGGAGAGGCTGCTTAGAAGAAAAATTGAAGGAAAAGTAAATTCGGAAGAAAACTGAGAACTAGGGTTTTTGGTGGATTTCGGTGAAATTGGGGAAAATTACAGAAATGACCCGATTCGATAAAACTAAAGCCCCTAATTGATGAGGAGTGATTAAACAAGGATAGCCCAAGGCTCAGTTTGAAGAAATTCCGAAAAAAGAGCCGATTGGAGGAAAAATGGAAAAAACGAGGAAATTCCTGATAGTGAAAAAAGGAAAAATAAAATCGGAGCGGAATTTAATCGTAAAAATTGGGCGTTTTCAAACCAACTCCAATTCAATATATGACAAAGGCCCAGAAAAAGAAAATCTAAAAATCAGACTTGTTTTGAGCAAAACCGGGCTTCGAAGGTAAAAGAGCAATACTGAAAAATTCAAAAAAAAAAATACCAAATGAGCTCCAAAAATTCTAAAAATTTGTAGATCTCATTTTTAAATCATTTGGAAGAGATTGGCAAAGAAAAATCTGGATTCAGAACTCGTTTGCAAAATGGCAAATCTCGGGCCCACTATGTAGAAATTCAAGAAGATAAATCCCAAAAAAATAACAAATGAGTTCCAAAAATTCTGAAAATTTTCAGATCTCATTCTTAAATTATTTGGAAGAGATTGGAGAAAGAAAATCTGGATTCGGAGTTCTTTTGCAAAATAGCAAATCCCGGGCCCACTATATAGAAATTCAAGCTGATAAATCCCGAAAAAATAGCAAATGAGCTCCAAAAATTATGAAAATTTCTAGATCTCACTTTTAAATTATTTGGAAGAGATTGGTGAAGAAAAATTTGGATTTGGAGTCCGTTTGCTATTTAATTTGGCTTGGGGTCAAAAAGATCATTTCACCGAGGAAACCGAAGAAGGTCTTTAAAAAATTGGAGATTGGGCTGGATTTTAAAAAGGAAATCAGGAAATCCCACAATGGAGAGTGATTTTGCTGAGATTTTAGATCAAAGGGCCAAGAGTGAAGAGGAAGGTAGTTATTTTTCTTGATCAAGCCTTTGAAATTGTGACACATGGACCAAATGGATGGAGAGGGATGATGTCATATTTATGAGATCCTATTTATGACATCATCTTCATGACATCATATTTAGGAGCTGATTATTCCAATCTAAGGGTGAGAATTCTATATAAAAAGCATCTTGGATCAAAGATCATTGGATGAGAATTGGTGTAAAAAAACCTAGAACTTTTTACACTACTAAGGGCCATTCGGCCATCACTATGAAGGGGGGCTGAATTCATTTTTTCACAAGTTTGGAAGGCTGAAAAGAGGCAGTAGCTAAGGAGAAAAAGAGGGAAAAAATAAAGGAAAAAGAGAGGAGAAAAAAGGAGAAGGAAAAGAAAGGTTTTGGCTTGTTTCTTCTTGATTTGGAAAGCTAGAGCAAGGTAGCTATGTTCTTTCATGGTTTTTTTCATACTTTATTGACATGATTTTGCTGTTTTGATTGTTATTTTTTTCTCTTTTATGAAATAAATTTGTTTCTAAGGGGCTACTACTTTTTTTTTTAAAGAAAAAAAAAAGCAACAAGTTTTCCTCCTATTTTTTACATCATGGCCGAATGGTGTCTTCTTTTTTTAGATAATTTTATTTTTGATTTTGTTCATGAGATTTGTTGTGGTAGGTTAGCTTACTTGTGTTAGATTAGCTTGATTATGGTAGGTTAGCTTGATTGTGGTAGCTTAGTTCTAAACCATGCCATGTGTTTGTGATATTGCCATGCCATGTTCATGTTGCTTTGATTCGGCCATGATGGATTTCATTGTGCATGTGTGCATTTTTATCATGTTTACTTGTTTAATATGCTTCCATTGATATTCATACATTTAGACCATGCCATGTTCATGTTGTTTTCATTCGGCCATGATGGTTTTTTGTGCATGTTTGCATTATTATCATGTTTGCTACCATTTGTTTGTGTTATTTGCTAGCTAGGATTGCACTCTGTTATTTGATGACCATTCGGCCAACATGATCCCTTGTGCTTTGTGTGTGCATTTTCATTTTGTTTAGTTGATAGGTTTGCATTTCATGCCATAATATTGTGTATTTTGATTTTGTTTTCCATGTGTTTGTGTTATTTGCTAGCTAGGATTGCACTAGGTTGTTTAATGGCCATTCGGCCTTTACATATGCTCCTTGCCTTGTGTGTGCATTTGCATTTTGTTTAGGTACCATGCTTTGTATTACTGTGCCATGAGATTGTGTATTAGTTGTTGTTTGTTCATGCATTAGTACTAGGTTTGTTTGGTCATTATATGTTCATGATATTTTCATGCATTCTCATGACATTTTAGGTCTAAGCAATCTTTGTATTGCCATGCTTATTCCCATGCATGTAAGGTCTTAGTTCATATTGGTATTGCCATGCATTTCTATGCTATTTAGGTCTTAGGTCACTTTGCATTGCCATGCATTTTTATGTCACTTTAGGTCTAAGTCTTATTTGCATTACTATGCATCTCATGCATATTTAGGTTAGGATAGCATTTATTGCCATGCAAGTCCATGTTAGGTCTAGGCCATATTCTTTATGCCATGCATTTTTCATGTCATTTAGGTTTTAATCCATGCATTCAATTTGCTGAATGTTCATGCATCTCATGTCATGTCACATGATTTGTGACTTAAGCCAATCAATGGCTCAAATTCATGCTCACTTATGCATACTTGTGGAAAATTAAAGAGTTGTCAAGTTGATTTTTCCACCTTTGTGATTTTTTTTACTTAGGCAAATCTTGTCCAATTTTTTAGAAGTTTTAGCTACTGTTTGTAGGTCTTTAGGAGAGTCTCCAACATTTTTACTTTGATTTTTAAATGATTTTATCAAAGGCAAAAAAATATGTTTTGGCAAAACAGTTTTCACCCAGTGTTCTGACTTTCCCAATTTTTTTGGGAAGTTATCTTTAAACAGAAAATTAAGTCAATTTTTTCCGTGTAGTTTTACATGTTCTTAGTCTCCAGCATTTTTTTAAGAATTTTTTGAAAATTTAAAAATAGGTTAAAAAATCACGCTTTAAAACCGGACAGTAGAGTCAGATCTAAATTGAAAGGAAAAACAATTGTTAATTTTGGCTAAGGCATTTAGAGGGGGTTGATTAGGAACCTTAGCTACTGTCCTAGGTTGGTTTCTAAGCCTTTTTAATCTTTAAAAATGATTTTATAAAGCTCGGGTCAAAGGTGGTCAAGTTCGGGTTTTCAAACTTAGGAACTAGAGCCTTTTTCAAAGGGAATTCGGCCATGAATTATTTTTCATCCAAGATTTTCAAAATTGTTTTCAAACAATCACAAAGTATTTTGATTTTAGAAAATTTAATTTGATTTATTTTCCTAAGGTAGCCGAATATCTTTTTAGATATACAGATTACCTTATTTAAAGGAAAAAAATACACTTTTATGCATTGCATTTTTCATATTCATGCATATTGTATAATATATGATTTTTTTCTATGATAATTTCTATGGTATTGTTATTGTTATTATTTTGATTTATATTTTATGGTGACATGTTGTTTGTTATATGATTTTGAATATTTCATGCTATCCTATACTTTTTATTTAGTCATTTACTTTTGTCACATCATTTAACATATACTATGTTCATACATTATTATTTTTATTTTCATGCATATTTCATGATAACGTTATTTTATGTTTCACATTCATATCATGTCATTTAAAATATATTATTTTATTTAGGTTACTTTATTCCATTTAGAATATAGCATGTCACTTAGGATATTTCATTTCATTTAGAATATATCATGTCACTTAGGATATTTCATTTCATCTAGAATATATCATCTTACTTTGGATATTTCATTTCATCTAGAATATGCTATGCCATTTAAATTATATCATATCATTTAGGTTGCATTATATTATCTAGACTTTGTTATATCATCTTTACTATATCACACATATTCATATTCATATATATTTTTTAAAAATGTTTTGAAAAAGATAATGATTTTCAATAAAATAAAGATATTCTCGAGTTAAAATAATTCATGAGTTCTTTACCGGGTTTGTTGGAGAGGATATCATCAATTATCATTAATAAAGGAATATATTTCTTTCAAAAAACGAGAATGATTTCATATAAATAAAAATTTCTATATTTTGCCCATTTTGTCGGGGAATATAGGAAAATTTTGAATTAATAAATTCCGGATCATTTTCAATTAAAAATGGAATTATTTTTCTTTAAATTGAGAAATAACTTGAAATACTAAATTAAAAACCGATTTTTACCGAGACTTGAGATAACACACGATTAATAAGGTATCGTTTTATACGAGCATTGTGGGGGTGCTAATGCTTCCCCGCACGTAACCGAGTCTCGAACCCGTTTCTTCGATTTTCTCTGGTTTGAAACGCAGACTTGAAATTGGTTTTAAAAATGTTTTAATTAATATTAAAATGTTTTACAAAACCGACTTTAATAGGTGGCCGATCACACCTAGCCAAAAAAGATTGGTGGCGACTCCATGTCCTTTTCGAGGTCATTTTCAAACCTTCATTTATTTCAAGAGGAATTAAGTCGTCTTTTCCTCTGTTTTTTAATGTCACGCTTAACGAGTAATAAAATCTCGCGATGAGACTTGTTATTTTGTAGGTTGCGACACATATTATATGATATATGATTTTTGCTTTGAATATTACTATGATAATGTTATTGTTTTGATTTATATTTCATGATATTATATTGATTGTTATATGGTTGTGAATATTTTATGTTATTCTATGCTCCTTACTTAGACATTATTTATTTTGTCATATCATTTAGAATTTTATTATATTCATGCATTGTTTTTTTTTTTCATGCATATTTTATTATAATGTTTTTATGTTTTTTTATCGTGTCATTTATAATATACTATGTCATTTAGATTATATTATGTCATTTAGAATATATTATGTCACTTAGATTATATCATGTCATTTAAATTATATTATGTCATCTAGATTTTGCTATATCATCTTTTACCATGTCATACATGTTCATATTCATTTTTTTTAAAATATTTTGACAAAAGGATAATGATTTTTTTTTTTAAATAAAGTTATTCCGAGTTAAAAAAATTTATGAGTTCTCCTCCGGGTTGCCGAGAAGGATATCATCAATTATCATCAATAACGGAATATCTTTTTTTTTTTAAAAAAAACAAGAATGATTCGAAATTTTTTTCAAATAAATAAAAATTTCTATATTTTGCCTAGTTTGTCGGGGAATATAGGAACTTTTGAATTAATAAATTCCGGATCATTTTCAATTAAAAAAATGAAATTATTTTTCTTTAAATTGGGAATTATTTTAAAATGCCAAATCTAAAACCGACTTTTTTACCGAGACTTGAGATAACACACGATTAATAAGGTACCGTTTTATACGAGCATTGTGGGGGTGCTAATCCTTCCCCGCACGTAACCGATTCCCGAACCCGCTTCTTTGATTTCTCTGGTTTAAAAACGCAGACTTTGAAATTGGTTTTAAAAATGTTTTAATTAATTTTAAAATATTTTACAAAACCAATTTTAATAGGTGGCCGATCACACCTAGCCAAAAAAGATTGGTGGTGACTCCATTTCTTTTACGATGTCGTTTTCAAACCCTCATTTTATTTCAAGAGGAATTAAGTCGTCTTTTCCTCTGTTTTCCCCAATGTCACACTTAACGAATAAAGTCTCGCGATGAGACTTGTTATTTTTTAGGTTGCAACAGAAGTATAAAGTCAAGCTTAGTGACATGTGGTGTGACTGTGAAAAGTTTCAAGCACAAAGATTCCCTTGTTCACATGTAGTTGCTGCTTGTGCACATGTCCATGTTGATTGCATGCAATATGTGGACAATGTTTATAGGCTGGACACTATATTCAATATTTATCAACATGAGTTGAACCAATTGGAAATGAAACTTATTAACCTCAATATTATGGTTCAGAAGTGTGTCCAAATCCAGAAATGCGAAGAGATCCACATGGTCGGCCAAAATCAACTCGTATTCGTAATGAAATGGACCTCCGGGAGAAAGGCCAACTAAAGCGTTGTGGGTTATGCAGGAATGAAGGTCATAGCTGTCGAAAATATCCTTATCAATCTGGTACATCGGGGGAGAGTTCGCATCAACAATAATACCGTTATACATATAGTTATTGGATACATACAGTTAAAAAAAAGATAAATTGCATACATACAATTAAAAAATACATAAATTGTATAAACAAATTTTATATAAAAAAAAATATATATACAAATTATATAATTTTTAATTTTTTTGTAAATTGTTATTTTTTAAATTTTGTTATTTAAAATTTATTTTTTAAAATTATAAATTATAAATTATATAATTTTTAATTTTGTTATTTATTTTTTTTTAAAAAAAATTAAAAAAAGTAATGGAAAGCCGCCCTCCTCATGATAAAAAAAATTACAAAATTTATATTGAGAAGTTTCCTGATAACTCGTATAATTATATAGTTTTTAGTTATGTTTTATTATTGTTTTGTGTCAAATACGAGTTATTATTGTTTAGTCTACTTGTGTTTATGATCTTTTATATTTTTATGTAATTTGGTGTTTTTCACGAGTTTCTTTGAGTGATTTCAGATTACTAGGTTAAATCAAGAATTAAGGGCAAATCCAATTCAGTTCCAGTTCCGACACCTTTTGCCATATCAGCTATATCTGGAGTTTCACTAAAGCATTAAGGCTGAAATTTTTACAGTGCATAGCTAAGAGGCATATCTATCTTTTTCATGTTTTACACTTCTTGAAACGGAGTCGTTTTCCCTAGCGAAATCGACCATCAAGTTGGCTGATGTGCAATGACGTCTGTGCTGACCTGTTTTGGTATTTTGACCATATCTTCCGATCCACATGAGAAAATGATCTGATTCCAACGGCTATGGATCCGTAACTGATAGGGGTATATTTTTCTAGAAGACCATTTGATCAGATCAAGCCTCCAACATTGACAAAATCGACCATCAAGCTGGCTGATCAGAATTGTCATACAATATGACGAAAATTGTTAGAAAAATGCACCCACCTATTATACCTACCTTTGAAATTTATAAAGCTTGTCTCTTGTCATTTAGCTCTCCAAAATGTGTATAAATAGAGGGCCTTGGATGAGTATCATTATACATTGGGAGGATATTAGCCATTGTAATAAAATTCTCTAAGTTTTCTTCTTCTTTCCTTTCTCTAGTTTTCTTTTTCTTTATTTACTTATGTTTATTACATTTCTTTTCATTTTATTCATATCTAGTATGTGTTGCTAATCATATTGTTGAGGTGATGAGGTGAAGCTTTTGGTAAATGCTAAGGTTAGTCTCTTAAACATGAGCTAAAATGAATCATCATTTATAAACACTAGTATAGATAATATTTTCTTTTGGTTTAAAATCATACTTGCAAAGTAGGGATCTTGATTCATTATTGACAAGGAAAATGGCACAGTAAATGCTTGGTTTCATAACCTTGATTTGTTGTAGACATATACCTTGGCATAAGGAATGCTTGGACTCTTTTTATGAGTTTTGAGGACACCAAATGAACATAATATCATATGCTATGGACGTTGGACAATTTGGACTGAATTGCTAAACCTTCCGATTGGAACCTCCTTTATGTGTGGATTTCAATTGTGTAATAAAACAAGATTAATCTTAGCATAACACCAAGAGTGGATTCTCTAACCTCAACATCTTTTCTTATTGTTTTTTATATCTTGTTTAATTTCTTTTATATTTTGTTTATTTTGTTC
Source organism: Fremontodendron californicum (assembly GCA_030761205.1). NCBI lineage: Eukaryota > Viridiplantae > Streptophyta > Magnoliopsida > Malvales > Malvaceae > Fremontodendron > Fremontodendron californicum. The sequence continues at coordinate 15,097,157 of JAULJL010000027.1, forward strand.
TCTAATATCTTGTTTATCTTATTTTGTTGTTGATTCCCTAATATCTTGTTTACTTTCTTTGTCTTATATATTTATAAACTTATACTTACTAATACGCTTCCCTGTGGTTCGACCTCGGACACCCGAGAATTTATTACTTGAACATAACCTGCACTTGGGTTTACAACTCTTAATTGAGTCTCCATCAAGTTTTTGGCGCCGTTGCCGGGGAAGCAATACTAAGTATATAAGTTTATAAGTATATTTATTTTTATTTTTATTGGCTGGTTATACCGCCTAATTTTCTATATATTTATATTTATATTGTATATTAACTTTGTTTTATTTTTATTGGCTGGTTATACCGCCTAATCTGTATATTAACTTTGTTTTATGCTTGTTTGGCGACGTGATTTTAGATCTCGTCGTTTAGTTAGATTTTATTGTGAAACTTTTTCAGGTAATCTTTCTAATACAACTCCTACCATGGCTGACAATGAAAGTGTTCATGCTGAAGATGAGAACAGACAAGTACGCACCATGCGTGACTACTTGCAACCAACTCGAAGCTCATCACCCTCTTGTTTTATTTTTCCTCTCAATGCAAACAACTTTCGTTTTAAACCAGGTATGATAGCTTTGCTTCCAAATTTCCATGGGTTAGAATCGGAAAGTGCTTACTCGTTTCTAAAAGACTTCGAAGATGTATGTGTCACCTTTAATGACCAACAATGTACAAATGAAATTGTCAAGCTAAAATTATTTCCTTTTTCTTTAAAAGATAAAGCAAAAATTTGGCTTCATAATTTAAAACCAAGGTCAATTGGCACATGGCAAGAATTACAAACTGAGTTTCTAAAGAAATTTTTCCCAGCACATAAAACTACTGCTTTGAAAAGACAGATTCAAAATTTCAATCAAAATCAAAATGAAGCATTTTTTCAGTGCTGGGAGCGTTTTAAAGATTTGTTAAGTTCTTGTCCACATCATGGTTTTGAAAAATGGCGTCTTATTAGTTTCTTTTATGAAAGTTTAACTCCCGAAACTAAACAATTTGTTGAAACAATGTGTAACGGTGAGTTTCTAGAAAAAGAACCTGAAGAAGCCTTTGACTACCTAGACCATTTGGCAGATAACTCTCAAGCCTGGCACACAGATAATTCCTCTGAAAGTTCCAATAGATCTAATCTTTTTTCTAACAATGGTAAATATCATTTTAGTCAAGAAGATGAGATAAAAGCTAAAGTAGCTAATTTGGCTAGAAAGATTGAAGCCATGGAACTTAGAGAAGTAAAAGAAGTCAAAACGGTTAAAAATGAAGAAAGTTGTGGAATTTGTGAAATCATGGGACACCCCACTTCTGAATGTCCAAACATTCTCATTCTCAAAGAAGCGTTGCATGATCAAGTAAATTCTATAAACACATTTAAAAAGCCTTTTCCTTCTCCTTACTCTGAAACGTATAACCCTGAATGGAGAAATCATCCCAACTTCAGTTGGCGGAATAATAATCATGTTCAGGTACCACAATCTCAAAAGCCGGGCAACACTTTTTCCTATCAACCTTCACGTGTACAAACCTTGGAAGAGACATTGCAAGCATTCATGCAAACACAAGCAAATGTGAATAACCAAACTTCACAGGACATCAATGAGATCAAAAACACCTTGTCCACATTGACAGCTTTATTACGCCCTCAAGAAAAAGGTAAGTTTCCTGCTCAACCTCAGCCTAACCCTTCTACTCAATGTCTTGTTTCTTGCTCCAATGAAACTCAACAGGAAAATGCCAGTTCTATCACAACTCTTCGAAGTGGAAAGGCAATTGACAAAAACATTCCATCAAAAGACCAAGATCCTCCTTCCCCTCCGAAAAGTAATGGTAAGGATGATGGTAAGTCTGAACTTCTTGAAAATTTGGACAAAGAAAAAGGTATGCATCCTGCTCCTTTTCCTCAAAGGTTGCAAACAATAAAGAATTTGAATCAAAATGCATAAATATATGAACTTTTCAAACAAGTTAAGATTAACATTCCTTTATTGGATGCAATCAAACAAGTTCCATCTTATGCTAAATTTTTGAAGGACATGTGCACAGTTAAAAGGAAACATAATGTACAAAAGAAAGCATTTCTGACGGAAAGTGTGAGCTCAATCATTCAGCACCTTACTCCACCAAAATTCAAAGATCCTGGATGTCCAACAATCTCATGCATCATTGGAAACACTAGAATAGAACGTGCATTGCTTGATCTTGGTGCTAGTATTAATCTTTTGCCTTTTTCTGTTTATCAACAGTTAGGTTTAGGTGAACTCAAGGAAACACCTGTTACACTTCAACTAGCTGATCGTTCTGTAAAAATTCCTCGAGGGATAGTTGAAGATGTTTTGGTTCAAATTGATAATTTTTACTTCCCTGTTGATTTTATTGTTTTGGACACACATCCTGTTTCAAATCCAAATGTTCAAATTCCTGTTATATTAGGCCGTCCATTTCTTGCAACTTCTAATGCTCTGATAAATTGCAGGAATGGTATTTTGAACATTTCTTTTGGAAATATGACTTTAGAATTAAATGTGTTCAACACTTGCAAGCAACCTGGTGATGATTCAGAAGTACATGAAGTGGATTTCATTGAAGAACTTGTTCATGAACATCTCACCACTACCACATTCCATGATCCTTTAGAAGCTTATTTAATTGAATGTGAGTTTGATAATGCTTCAGAAATTTCACACACTGATTCTTTGTTAAATTCTTTTCAGGATAAGCATTGTTGGAAACAAAAGTTTGAGGAACTTCAATCACTCACAAATGTCATTGTACCATCAACTATTGAACCACCCAAGCTGGATTTAAAACCATTGCCATCCGAGCTAAAATATTCCTTTTTGGGTGAGAATGAAACTTTTCCAGTCATAATTTCTTCACATCTTGATGAACTACAAGAAGGTAAGTTGTTACAACTTTTGAAAATGCACAAAAATGCATTAGGATGGACCTTAGCTGACATAAAGGGAATAAGCCCATTAATCTGCACACATAATATTTATTTAGAGGAAAATGCTAAACCCTCTAGACAAATGCAACGAAGGCTTAATCCTAATATGAAAGAAGTAGTGGGAAATGAAGTCATTAAACTTCTAGATAATGGAATCATTTATCCTATCTCTGATAGCAAATGGGTAAGTCCTACTCAAGTCGTACCTAAGAAATCTGGAGTTACTGTAGTTAAAAATGAAAACAATGAATTAATTCCAACTAGGACTGTTACTGGTTGGCGCATGTGCATTGACTACAGGAAACTTAACACAGTGACGAGGAAAGATCATTTCCCTTTGCCTTTCATGGATCAAATCTTAGAAAGAGTTGCAGGGCATGAGTTTTATTGTTTTCTAGATGGATATTCTAGGTATAATCAAATTGCCATTGCACTTGAGGACCAAGAGAAAACCACTTTTACATGTCCTTTTGGTACTTTTGCATATCGTAGAATGCCATTTGGATTATGTAACGCCCCTGCCACATTTCAAAGATGCATGCTTAGTATTTTTAGTGACATGATTGAACGTAATCTTGAGATTTTCATGGATGATTTTTCTGTTTCTGGTGATTCATTTGATGATTGCTTAGCCAATTTGAAAAATGTATTGATTAGGTGTGAAGAAAAAAATCTTGTTCTTAATTGGGAAAAATGTCATTTCATGGTCAATAAAGGTATTGTACTAGGTCACATTGTTTCTGCAAAAGGGATTGAGGTAGACAAGTCAAAAATTGAATTGATTGCTAATCTACCCACACCAAAGACAGTAAAGGACATTAGGTCATTCTTGGGACATGCAGGTTTTTATAGAAGATTCATAAAAGATTTTAGCACGATATCTAAGCCTTTATGTAATCTTTTAATGAAAGACACTGCATTTGAATGGACTAAAGATTGTGAAGATGCTTTTGAAAAACTCAAAAATATGCTCATCACTGCTCCTATTATGAGATCTCCTGATTGGTCTTTACCATTTGAAATAATGTGTGATGCTAGTGACTATGCTGTTGGTGCTGTGTTAGGACAAAGGAAAGATAAGAAACCACATGTAATTTACTATGCAAGTAAAACTTTAAATAGAGCCCAAATGAATTATTCCACTACAGAAAAGGAATTACTTGCAGTTGTTTTTGCATTGGATAAATTCAGATCTTACCTTGTTGGATCATCAATTGTTGTCTTTAGTGATCATGCAGCTTTAAAATATCTTCTCTCTAAGAAGGATGCAAAACCTAGGTTGCTGAGGTGGATCCTTTTGCTGCAAGAATTTGACATCACCATTCGAGATAAAAAAGGAGTAGAAAATGTGGTGGCTGATCATTTATCAAGACTTGTTTGTGTTGAATCTTTTGGAACCTCACCAATAAATGATACTTTTCCTGATGAACAACTTCTAATTGTCTCCACGACACCTTGGTTTGCTGACATTGCTAATTTTCTTGCTACAGGAAAAATTCCTTCTCAATGGAGCCCCCAAGATAAAAGGAAGTTTCTGAATGAGGTAAAGAAGTTCTATTGGGATGACCCTTACTTGTTCAAATATTGTCCTGATCAGATTTTTCGAAGATGCATTCCCGACAATGAGGTAAGTAGTTTAATTAAGTTTTGTCATTCCGAGGCATGTGGTGGTCATTTTTCATCAAAGAAAACTACTGCAAAAATTTTACAGTGTGGATTTTACTGGCCAACTTTATTCAAAGATGCATATAATTTTTGCAAGTCATGTGAAAGTTGTCAAAAATTAGGTTCCATTTCGAAAAGAAACATGATGCCTTTGAACCCAATTCTTGTAATTGAAATTTTTGACTGTTGGGGTATTGATTTCATGGGACCATTTTCATCATCTTTTGGTTTCTTATACATTTTAGTTGCAATAGATTATGTTTCAAAGTGGATAGAGGCAATTCCATGTCGAAATAATGATCACAAAACAGTGATTAAATTTTTAAAAGAAAATATTTTGAGTCGATTTGGAATTCCTCGATCTATCATAAGTGATGGGGGAACACATTTTTGCAACAAGGTTTTTGAAACATTAATGAAGAAATATGCCATTACACACAAAGTTGCAACCCCTTATCACCCGCAGACAAATGGACAGGTAGAATTAGCAAATAGGGAGATTAAACAAATTTTGGAAAAGACGGTTAATCCAAATCGCAAAGATTGGTCTCTTAGACTTAACGATGCATTATGGGCCTATCGAACAGCTTTTAAAACAGCATTGGGCATGTCTCCTTATAGGCTAGTTTATGGAAAACCTTGTCATTTACCTGTGGAACTTGAGCATAAAGCATATTGGGCCATTAAAATGTTCAACTCAAACCTTGATGACGCTTCTAATTTACGGAAATTACAAATAAATGAACTTGAGGAACTCAGAAATGATGCATATGAGAATTCTAAAATTCATAAAGAAAGAACTAAAGCCTTTCATGACAAGTTAATTTCACGAAAAACATTTGATGTTGGGCAAAAAGTTCTACTTTATAATTCTAGACTTCACATATTTCCTGGTAAGTTGAGATCAAGATGGACTGGCCCATTTGTGGTTAAACATGTGTATCATTATGGAGCAGTTGACATTGAGAAGCCTAAAAATGGTAACGTATTCAAGGTAAATGGACAAAGATTCAAACTCTTTTTGGAAAATCATGTTACTCAAGAAGAGGTTGTTTTTCTTTCTGATCCTTGTTTTGAAAATAACTAGATGTAAATATAATTTTTACTAATCTTCAAAAAAAAAAAAAAAGTTTGTTGTGTTTTAAGCAATTTAGAAGTATTCATTCTGAACAAGGTCTGAGTAAGGGAGACTTGAGACATACCTTGTCAGTTTGATTTTAATCTTTTTATGTTTACTTGTTAATTTTTGTTTAGTATTTTAGGATTATTTAGGTTGCATGAGTTTGTTTTGTTTTGAGTCTTAGTTATTCCTATTCTTATGTTATTAGTTCTTTTCTCTTACACATGATTCTTTCATTTGGGTTAATAGACTTACATTGAGGACAATGTAAGAATTAAGTGTGGGGGGAACGATTTAGGATTTCTTTTATTTTTGTCTACTATTTTTTTTTATGAGTCTTTATTATTATTATTATTTTTTTAATGTGTTCTAGTTCCTTTTTAATACAATGATAAGATATGAATTGCATAAGTCTAAAACAGATTTATTAGTGAGAAGATTTTCATGAGAATTGAGCTTGATGTCAACCTTTTTATGAGCCAATGTTAATATGATATGTTGATTGAGAAAGAAGCATGTTTAGACTTAATCTGACTTGTATAATCATCCTTGTGAGTTTTTGAGCCTATAATGATTGATGCATTATACAAATCAATCTAATTTCTTTCTTGAGTGCTCTTATGATTACATGATTCTCTAGAACTTGCTTTAAACCGTTTGAGACTATATTGATACATGTGACAACATGAATATGATAGAGGCATTAGGATTATAACCAGAGCCAAACAGCCATCCATTATTAATGTTCTAAGAGAACTTCCCCACTAGTGAGCCAATTTGAGCCTACATTAAATATGCTATTTTATTGGTAACCAGAACTTACACCTAGCCTAAATATACTTATATCCTTACCCTTGTTCTAAAGATGGATTATATATTTTGAGACATATTGCAAAAACAAGGGATACTTTTTGAAAATTTGGGTTAGAACGAAAGATAAGTGTGGGGGAGGAGAGAGGCAAAAGTCAAGAGAAAAAGAAAGGGATCATTGTCAAATACATTCCCATATTAAAAAAAAAAAAATCTTCTCTTGAACTTCTAGTTAAAGTAAAGAAAAAGATGTTACAAAGTTGGTTAGAATGAAGCAAAGGCTCAACATGAATATTTAGCCTATGTTATTATGTGCTTTATAAGAGTTTTGAGAAGTTTTATTTGTATGATCTTATTATGTCTCTAAACTCTATGAACTCTTTGGAACCTTTGTGATATCTTTATCCTTTTGTTCTTTAACCACATTATAACCCTTTGGCCCCATTACAACTTTGAAAAAAGACCTCTTGATTTATGAAGTTGTATGATCTAAATAGTGGAGAATAGGTGGACAAGCAAGCATATGGTAGAACTGTTTTCATGAGATTGATTGAGTGTAAACACTTTACCACTACTTTAAAGAGTGAAAATCATGAGAGTATAGTGAGAAGTTGAGATTAAGTTGAATATGCACTATTTTGATTGAAATATGTTATGTTAATATTGGCTTAACTCATTTATTTACATTCAAGCATGAATTTTTGTGAAATTCTTTGAGCTATTGATTAGTTTATAAGACTTGTTCAAAGATTGTCTCTAATTTATATTGAAAGGATTAGGAGTAAATATTTTTAGTGTATGTAGTTTACTTATATTTTAGTTTTTCAATGTTTGTGGGTATCGTTCTAGCAAACCCTCACGAGACTAAACTCGTCCACTAGGGACACCTAGGGGTTTAAAGGCTTGTGTCACATGCTAAGTGCCACCGTGATTTCCAACGAAAATGGATTAGATTAGATTTTCTTATTTTATTTTTATTGAGTCGTTGCTAGGGACTAGCAACAATCTAAGTGTGGGGGTGTGATAACTCGTATAATTATATAGTTTTTAGTTATGTTTTATTATTGTTTTGTGTCAAATACGAGTTATTATTATTTAGTCTACTTGTGTTTATGATCTTTTATATTTTTATGTAATTTGGTGTTTTTCACGAGTTTCTTTGAGTGATTTCAGATTACTAGGTTAAATCAAGAATTAAGGGCAAATCCAATTCAGTTCCAGTTCCGACACCTTTTGCCATATCAGCTATATCTGGAGTTTCACTGAAGCATTAAGGCTGAAAATTTTACAGTGCATAGCTAAGAGGCATATCTATCTTTTTCATGTTTTACACTTCTTGAAACGGAGTCGTTTTCCCTAGCGAAATCGATCATCAAGTTGGCTGATGTGCAATGACATCTGTGCTGACCTGTTTTGGTATTTTGACCATATCTTCCGATCCACATGAGCAAATGATCTGATTCCAACGGCTATGGATCCGTAACTGATAGGGGTATATTTTTCTAGAAGACCATTTGATCAGATCAAGCCTCCAACATTGACAAAATCGACCATCAAGCTGGCTGATCAGAATTGTCATACAATATGACGAAAATTGTTAGAAAAATGCACCCACCTATTATACCTACCTTTGAAATTTATAAAGCTTGTCTCTTGTCATTTAGCTCTCCAAAATGTGTATAAATAGAGGGCCTTGGATGAGTATCATTATACATTGGGAGGATATTAGCCATTGTAATAAAATTCTCTAAGTTTTCTTCTTCTTTCCTTTCTCTAGTTTTCTTTTTCTTTATTTACTTATGTTTATTACATTTCTTTTCATTTTATTCATATCTAGTATGTGTTGCTAATCATATTTTTGAGGTGATGAGGTGAAGCTTTTGGTAAATGCTAAGGTTAGTCTCTTAAACATGAGCTAAAATGAATCATCATTTATAAACACTAGTATAGATAATATTTTCTTTTGGTTTAAAATCATACTTGCAAAGTAGGGATCTTGATTCATTATTGACAAGGAAAATGGCACAGTAAATGCTTGGTTTCATAACCTTGATTTGTTGTAGACATATACCTTGGCATAAGGAATGCTTGGACTCTTTTTATGAGTTTTGAGGACACCAAATGAACATAATATCATATGCTATGGACGTTGGACAATTTGGACTGAATTGCTAAACCTTCCGATTGGAACCTCCTTTATGTGTGGATTTCAATTGTGTAATAAAACAAGATTAATCTTAGCATAACACCAAGAGTGGATTCTCTAACCTCAACATCTTTTCTTATTGTTTTTTATATCTTGTTTAATTTCTTTTATATTTTGTTTATTTTGTTCTCTAATATCTTGTTTATCTTATTTTGTTGTTGATTCCCTAATATCTTGTTTACTTTCTTTGTCTTATATATTTATAAACTTATACTTACTAATACGCTTCCCTGTGGTTCGACCTCGGACACCCGAGAATTTATTACTTGAACATAACCTGCACTTGGGTTTACAACTCTTAATTGAGTCTCCATCATTTCCCCCATAGGGGGGCGGCTTCTCCATGTGTTTTTTAAATTTTTTTTGGTATTTGTAAACCGCTATCACAAATTATATCCAAAACTAGCGTATTTCGATAAATAAAATCGAATGATCGGTAATTTGAGAAATAAAAAAAACAATATTTCAATAAAAAAAAAAGCCCTACATGGGGTGGAAGTAGCAAATATTATATGAAATATATAAATTATGTATAGGTAATTTTTTTAAGGAATAAGTTGATGATTTTTTTTTTCTAAAATAAAAAATAAAAAATTGAAAAACATCAATACCCTTATTGTATTATTTGATATAATAATTTTTTATTATATTTTGTTATACTTTTCTTAATTAAGTTGGTGTCACTTGACTTGTGACACCAGCTCAGTCAGAGTTTTATTATTAACTAGAATTTGACACACCACATAAAAAAATTATTTTTTGAAAAAAAGTTATAAGTAAAAAAGTGGATTTTTTTTTTGAAAAATGAATATTTCTTTTTTTAGAATAAATAAGTAATCTTTAAAAAAAAAATACATATACATATACATAAAATTTAGAAAGAAATAAATATCCCTATTTTAATTTTAATATTATAATTATATTTGGTTTTTTTTATATTTTTAATAACTGAGTTAGTGTCACTTGACTCGGGACACAAAATTCAGTCAAACACTTTATAAATCTACTAGAATTTTACACATTCACTATGTCAATGTGAGTGAAAAATATTTTTAAAAAAAAAGTAGCATTAAAAAAAAAACTGTAAAAAAAAGAATGGGTAATTCTTTATAAAAGTGAGTAGGTTTTTCTAGAAGTAAGTAAATAATTTTTTTGTAAAAAAACTATTATATAAAATATTGAAAGACATAATTATCTTATTTGATTTTTTGATTTTATGTTTTTGTTTGGTTTTTTTTTTTTTACCTTCACCAGTTGAGTATGTGTTACTTAATTCAAAGACTTTATAAATAGTATAGATATTGGAATTTGTGGATAAACAAAAAATGTTTTCAAAATAAAATTATTGTATTTTAAAAGGAATAATAAGTTTAGAATATAGGTGAGTTATTTTTTTAATAAGTAGTTATTTTTTTAAAATTAAAAGGTATTTAAAAAGGTGAGTATTTTTTTAGTATGTAGGTTTTTTAAAAAAAAATCAAAAATCTAAATACCCTAATTTCATATTGTTATTATAATTTTAATTTGACTTTTATGTAATTTTTTTAATCGAATCGGTGTCACTTGACTTATGACACCAACTTAATCAAAGACCTAAATACCTTATTTTCATTTTATTATTATCTATACTATTATTAAAACTCTTGATTGAGTTTGTTGTCAAGTGATATCAATTTACTTAGATAGATTACCAAAAGATCATAAAATCAAATAGGACATCTAAGTCTTTTAAGAATTGAATTTAAATATTTTTAAACTTATTGTAATGTCTACTTTTTTTACTTTTAAATAATTGCATGTACATTTATCTTAATTTTTCTTGTCTTTAAAATTTAGATAACTGTAATTATTTTACTTGTTTTATTTTTTTTATCTATTTTTTTCTCTTTCACCCATAATGGTGTGTTATAATCTAATTATTAATAGTATAAATAGATACTAGATTTTGACACACGCATTATATGGATTAAAAAAGTATTAATTAAAAAAAAAAACCATGGTCTATAAAAAAGATGTTACTTGGTGGTGGGTAATGTTTTTTAAAATTTTGTTTTAAAAGAGATGAGAAGTTACAACACAAAAAATATGGTAATAGTTTTTTTAGGGGTGGATAGTTTTTTTATAACCTATGCATTTTTTTTATACAAAAACAAGTAAAAGTCATGAATGCTCTTGAATTTATTTTATTTTGATTTTTATGTAAAATCATTAATTCAATTAGTGTCACTCGATTCATTATTTTAATTTGACTTTTATGTAATTAGAATTTGACAAACTCACTATCTATGTGGGTGAAAAAAATATTTTTTTGAAAAAAAGTTATAAGTAAAAAAGTGGATTTTTTTTATAAGCAGGTAGTTTTTTGAAAAAGTGAATAGTTTTTTTAAGAAATAAATAAGTTATCTTTTTAAAAAAATACATGTATATAAAATTTAAAAAGAAATATCCCTATTTTATTTTTGATATTATGATTATATTCTTGGTTTTTTGTATTTTTACCAACTGAGTTATTGTCGCTTGACTCGTGCTACAAAATTCAGTTAAACACTTTATAAATCTACTAGAATTTTACACACTCACTATGTGAATGAAAAATATTTTGAAAAAAATAAATTGTGTTTACAAAAGATAAATGTAAAAAAAGAATGGTTTGTTTTCTTTTTTAAAGTGAGTGGGTTTTTGTAAAAGTAAATAAGTAATTTTTTGTAAAAAAATCATTATATGAAATATTGAAATACATAATTATCTTATTTAATTTAATTAATTTTTTGTTTGGTACTTTTACCAATTGAGTTGGTGTCATTTGACTCGTAACACTAAACTTAGTCACTTAGGACTATGCAATCGGTCGATTCGGTCCAAAAAAAATTGAAAAGCGAATTAATCGACATCCATAGGATTTTAACCGAAACCGACCGAACATATTTTGATAACCGACAATAACCGAACCGACTTAGGGTATGTTTGGAATCAAACGGACCCTCAGTTCGGTGCGATTGGAGTGACTTTTTGCCCCAACCGCATCGAAATATATGTTTGGATGTTAGGTGCAGCACAGTAAGACCGTGCTGCACCTAATTTTCTCACCGTGCTGCACTTAATTTTCTCCTTAGGTCCAGTGAAGAATAATCCCCCCCACTGGTGGAAGGGATTCTTAAAATACCCTCTTGTAATTTTTTTTATTTTTTATTTAAAATGTTAAATAAATTTTTTGATTTAATATAATAAATAATTCTTATTATAAAATTAACTAATAAATATATAAATTTTATTATTATATAATTAATATAAGTTAATTAAAAAAGTAAATATATAAATAATAAAAATATTATTTAATTTATTATTATCATTTTTATTAATTTTCAATTATCTATTATTAAAATTAATATTTGACATAAATATAATTTTAATAATTTTGAATTATTTATTAATTTTATAAATGTTAAATAATTTAAAATTTTCAATATATACAAATTTTAATCTAATAACTATAATGGTCATTATCTACTTTTACTACAATCCATCTCACCAACACCGCTACTTTTGAATCCAAACACATATCCGCCACTGATTCTAATATCACCGCTATAATATCTAATCTCACTGCTACAGTAACTAATCTCACCGCCATTGCTATTTTTAATCTCACTAGAGCCAATTTCACTGCTTATCCAAATGGACCCTTAATTTGATCGGTTAGATCGGTGCTCTGCTATTAAACAACAAAAGATTGGCGCCAAGCCATCATCATCAGGGGCGAAGGGAGTGGGGTTGGCAGAGGCCTCAGCCCCCATTAATTTTTTAATTTTTTTAAATAAGGGTAAAATTCTATTTGATCCTCTAAATTTTATTTGGCTCTTCATTGGCCCCCCTTAAAATTTTTAAGATTTTCGAAATAAAATAAAATTATGTTTGGCTCCTCCAAATTTTATTTGACCCTTCAATTTGGTCCTCCATTGGACCATTTGTAGAATTTGTTTGATATAATAAATTTGATAACATTTTTAGTTTAAACCTCATTCATTATTATTAGCTTGATTCTTTCTATTTACCTTTTCAATCAATTAAATAAATATATTTACATTAATTATTTTGTTTAATATTTTTCATTCTATGCTCATAAAGAAAAAATAAATAAATAAAATTAAATAATTACAATATCTAATACGAATTGTGCATTTAATTTATTATGCTTTTTCGAAATATATGTAATCTTATGATTTCCTTTTATAATATGAAATATTTTATGCATATTTTAATTAGACAATAATTTTTTTTTTGAGGTTGATATTTTATTTTTTATTAAAAAAATTTCATATGCAACATGAATTATAATATTTAAAAATTATTTAATTATAAGGAATTTATATATCGTTAGCAAATTCAATATCATATATAATATTTAAATTTAATATTTTTATACTAGAGTTGTCCATGGATTGAGTCGAGTCAGACTCACATAGCAAAATATTTTACTTGTTAAAGACCCGGATCAATTCGAGCTGACGAATAACTCTATTATTGGACAGGTTTATTTCATACACAATTTTTATTTTTATTTTAAATTTTTATATGTACATTCCGGCTTGATCTACTAATGGGCCGGGCTAGGCCGTGGCCCAATTTTTTTTTCCTTAACCAAGCCCGGCTCGTTCAGTGTTCAAAAAATAATAATAAAAAATCATTTTTATATTAATATTTATAATTAAATTTAAACAAAATATTTTTTTTAATGGTTAAACAATGATCCGAATCAAGCCGAGCCGGTCCGAATCATCAAAACTCCTGTCCAGGCTCGACCCAATACGAGCCGGGTCTGTCAGACCGGACAGGCTGTCCAACCCATGAACAGGTTTAATTTCAGCCACACGTTAATATTTATGGCTTTGTCCCTGATATCATGATCATAATTCATAATCCAAAGCATGAAAACAATCCAAATATCAAGAATCACAACAACTCCAAAACTAAAACAAAACAAGCACAGAAATTGCAATTCACTTCTAACATGTATAAATATATATATATATATACATACCCAAACAGTTCAACTATTTTTTTAGGTACAAGCAAACGTATATATACTCAGCAGCTGACGCATTAGGTAAAAGAATTGCTTTAAAAAAATTAAAAAAATTAGGTAAAATAAATCATAAAAAAATAACAAATTACATAGAAATTAACGATGATCGAAGCAATCAGTTGAGTTATAAAAGTAAAATCGAAAAAAAAAGGAAAAAATGTACATATTATTGCTGCTCGTCGTTTGACTTTCGATCAGTCGATTTTATTCATAAATTGGAACCGTAGATTTTAAAAATGAAAAGAAAGGGAAAATAATTAGGGCTAGTTTAGGATTGCTGTTGGAAAAAGCTTGAGTTGGAAAAAGCTCGAGTTGGAAAAAGTGTATTTATAAAGTGTGGTGAAAAAGTGTGGTTTAAAAACTTTTAAGTGTTTAGCATTGCTGTGAAAAAGTGTTGTAGGAAATTGAAATGTCAAAAAAAGATATGTTTAAAATAATAAAAGTGTAGAGATGTGAGGATAATAAAGTCATTTTATCCAAAAGCCAGCTTTTAAAGCCCAAAAGCTATATTTTTTGGCTTTTTGATTTGGCTTTTCAAACCATGGTTTCAACAGAAGACAATTTTTTTTATCTGTTTAGCATTGCGTTTGCGGTGAAAAGCAGCTTTTGACCTCAAAAGCTGTGCCAGAAGCAATGCTAAACGAGACCTTAGTCGATTCAGATAAAGGTCGAGAACTGTATTATATAAAAAAGAGAAAGCAAGAGGAGCTGGAGGCGCAGCCGCGCAGGATTGGAGAACGATGGTGGCGAGAGGGTGAACTGGAAAGTCAGTTTGAGGGATGGCTGATGGTGGTGGACTGGTCACTGGTGTTGAGCAATCAAGTCGAGGCCGCGACGCGCGAGGGGTTAGGGTAGGGAAAATGTCGAAATGGGAGAAATTGGAAAATGATAGACTTAAGGTTTTTTTTTTATTATTTTTTTATTTTCAGTTTCAGTCTTATTCATTTACGGATTTGTTAATGGTTAAAGTATCTAATCAGTCTTTATATTATAAATTAAAAGTGTATTTTAGTTTTTGTATTATATAAGTGAGTAATTTAATCATTTTACATTTGATAAGTTCTTATACTTTACCATTTTATTTAGATAAGTTCCTATACTTTTATTACACTCAACTAAGCTATTAACTTTTAATTTATACCTAACTAAGCGCTTAACCTTTAACATGTATCCAAAAAATCCCCTAACCTTTAACTTATACCTAAATAAACCCTTAACATAAATTATACCTGCTCAGGGATCGAGCCGCGACCCGGATTTTTTTCTACCTTACCTAGGCCCGGCCCGGATCACTATTCAAACAAATAATAAAAAATAAAAAAATTATTTTTTATAATTTAATTTAATTTAAATTTTAATGCATGAACAGTTATCTGGGCCAGGGCAGGCAGATTTGAATCACCAAAAATCATACCCAGTCTCGGTCCAATACGGGCCGGACAGGTCTAACATAAATCAATCTTTTATTTGAAATAATGACTTATTTAGGTGAAAATCAAAGGATAAGGGCTTATTTAGGTACAATAAAAGTATAAGGTCTTATTTAAGAAAAGTGTCATAGTTCAGGGGCTTTTTTAGTATTTTAGCCAGGTTTAAAGTATCTAGTCAGTCCTTATACTATAGTTAAAAGTGTATTTTAGTCCTTGTATTATATAAGTGAGTAATTTAATCATTCTACGTTTGAAATTGGTGCAAAAAAGTAAAATTGGTAATGGTATTAATGAGAAACCGTCTAAACACTGACCTGAACATGTGAAACTGACATAAAAGATAACTTGGAAAAAAATGATGACATGTCAAATTTTTTTTACGGAGGTGGAATTTAAAAAAAAACATAATTTTTTACCCTAAATCCCCTCTTACCCGTAAAAATATGTCATCATTTTTTTTTCAAGTCATCTATTTCATTAGTTTCTAAATTTCAACTGAGCAAAAAAATTTGACACATCATCATTTTTTTTTTCAAGTCATCTATCATATCAGTTTCACATGTCCATGTCAGCATTTAGACGGTTTTCCATTAATATCGTTACCAATTTTACTTTTTTGTATCAATTTCAAACGTATACGAATTAAATTACTTATTTTTATAGTAAAAAATTAAAATTAATTTTGACTATAATATAAAAATTGCCTAAATACTTTAACCATTGTCAATTGCCATTTGAGATTTGGGCATTTGGCCATTTGGGTAATGGGTTGGGACTTTGGATAATGGGTAATGGTAATGGATTTGAGTAATGAGCTTATTAAATTTATTAGGTAATGGGTAGGGTGTGTTTATAATTGGATTTGGGTAAAATTATTAATATATTTTTATATATATATTTAAAAATGTATAAATAAAATATATTTATTATAGGTTGGTTAATTCGGTCGGTTTGGTTGCTCATTTCACAAACCGCGAAACCGTTTTAACCGACTTGATTGAACTGACCAAGATCGGTTAAGTCGGTTTCAACCGACTTTTGCACTGTCCTATCAATCAGAGACTTTATAAATATATTTGATTTTGACACACACATTATGTGGGTGAAAGAAAAAAAAAAAAGAAAGAAGTTTTTAAAGTAGTGTGTAGTTTTTTTTTTCTTTTATGAATATTTTTAAAAATTAATTAAAAAATATTTAAATTTTATACTAAATGATATTTTTATATTTTATTTTATAAATTTATTATAATCTAATTTAAATTTTTTGTCATTTAAATGTTGGTATCACTTGACTTGGTGACACCAAACTCAGTCAGCCACTTTATTAATAAACTAGAATTTATCACACCCACTTTGTGGGTGAAAAACATATATATATATATATATATTTTAAAAAATATTGATTAAGTTAAAAAAAATAATTGAATAATTTTTTATGAGTAGTTATTTTTTAAAAATGAAAAGATATTAAAAAAAGGTAAGTAGTTTTTTAGTGGGTAGTTATTTTTTAAAATTAAAGACCTAAATGTCTCTAATTTCATTTTAATAGTATAACTTTAATTTTTACTTTTATGTAAATTTTTTTACTGAATTAGTCACTTTACTTGTGACACCAACTCAGTCAGGAGCTTTATAATTAGTATAAATACTATATTAAAAGGACTGACTGAGTTGATGTCACAAGTTAACTAGACACATTTCAATTAGTAAAATTACTTAAAAACTTAAAAAATAATATTAATAATTATATAAAATTAAAAATAATTATATTTTTTATATCTAAAAGAACTATCCACTAATCAGTTCTTTTAAACATAATTCTTTTTACTTATTTTTTTTCTCATCCACCCACATAATGAATATACTAATCTAATAGTATAAACTTTCTTAATCGAATTCGTGTCACTTAACTTCTTACACCATTGTTTATGCTTTGCTGGAATTGAGGTGCATATGTGCTAGTTACTTATGTTTTTATTTTTTATGTGCTCATGCAAGTTAGAGTGTGGCCTCTTAATCTGTTAAATTTTGAATCCAGGCATTTGCTGTTATTGCTGCTTCTCCACTTCGGATAGATCTTCTGGAGCATGTAATTGCGGAGTTGACTGGATTCCTGCAGAAAGTATGGAGGTTTGCTTCTTATTAAAATTAGTGAACTGTTTTATGGTTAAACTTATTTTCGTGTGTTTAATCTAAATTTTACTTGGTTTTGGAAAACAATAAAAGTTCCAGAGATCCAAAAATTTAGAATAGAGAAATTTCTTGGTAACAAGTAAAAACAAATTGTATTTTTTATTTTTTTGGGAGCTGCAGTAGCGCTGGTCTCTCGGGTTTACTGCTGGGAATGGCTGAGGTTGCAAGTGATTCATTGCTGCCTTTTCTCATTTTCTTAGCTGATTTGGATGGCCAAATCTTATATGATTCGAGCAAGTAATATACCGTTGGAAAGCTCTTCAAATCAGCTTCAAAAGTTAAGAAAAAAGTTTTCTTGAATAAAGACGTTAACATTATGTTTTCCTAACAACAAGTTTCAGAGATCAAATCTGTCATTGCTTCGTTTGCATATTTTTTCGTCTTTTCGCATTTCGAAACTCTTTCTCATTTTGAACTTATAAAAATACAAAAACACTAAATTAATAATTAATTTAAATATAAAATAAATAAATAAAAATAATTAAAAATAATTAATTCCGAAGAAAACTTCAAAAACTTAACCGATTTAAATATACAAAATTCGATAAAATAACTCTATTTCATAGAGTTATCAACAAGCCAATCGGGCTTTAAGGCAGGCAACATTAGGGACGCTAAATTCATTAATTGTAGCTTATGGAGATAAAATTGGTCCTTCTGCATATGAAGTTATTATTATGGAACTTTCAACTCTAATTAGGTTCTATTCCTACTTTACCTATTATTTTGGTTCGCTTTTTAGAAGTTTGGCATGGTTATTATCTACTTGATTGCTTTCTAAATCCCATTTATTTATGTCAGTGACTCTGACTTGCATATGATGGCTCTTGCTCTTGGAACTCTGCTGCACCCTAATGGCTGACAAGAGATGTAGCCGAAATGTTGGTTTTGCTGTTAGAAACAGAGTTCTTCCTCAGGCACTAACATTGATCAAGAGCTCATTGGACAGGGACAGGGACAGGGACAGGCACAGGCACTTTTGGTATCTCCTTTTCATTTTAATGAGATTACATCTGCTTGGGTCCTTTTATGTGTACGTATAAACCTTCTTTGTTGGAAATTACAGGCTTTGCAAAAAAAATTTTCTGGCTTGGTGTATTCGGCAAATACTAGTTTTGATGCATTACTGGAATCTCTTCTTTCAAGTGCAAAACCTTCAAACTTTTTGCTTCTTGTCTCTTTTTGAATGTAAATTACTCAACACATGTGCGGATCATTTTTTTGTGTTTGCCAATTATTAGTATCTGATCCTACTTCATGTTATAAATATTGTAGGCATTTAGTGATTATTTCATTACTGCATATATATAAAATTAATGTGAACAGAATATATAAATCCGGCATATCAGAATATATATATATATATATATAAATATTCAAATATGAATATACGGGTACTCATAGTTTCAGTAGAACGAAAATTGAAAAATCGAGTAGGTAGAACTTTTGACTTTAAGACGATTATTACTTGTCTATCAGGTGCTTACAGTGTAATGCAATTCGTCTCCCAAGCCTCCTCGATTACGTTGCTGTCGAGAGCACACTCGTAGCAACACAGCAAACCAAAAAGATGATACAAATCTCTCTCACGCAAAGAAGAAAACATTTCAGAATTTTTCTCTATTAAAAACAGACACTGATCTCAGGTTTATATAGAAAACCAGAAACTTGTTCGGACAAGAACACCATTTGAAAAAACCGTTTGGACAAAAGTTGTGTCATTAAGAAAAAGAACCAAACGGTTTGGTCTAGTCTGAACAAACATATCTCAATCAGACAAGTCTCTTGGTTGGAGGATGTTGAACCGGTTCGGTTTGGATCGAATAAACATGTTGGTTGGGCAGTAAAAGTTTAATTACAGACCCAAACCGAAACCGACCCAGCCCAGCCCAGCCCGACTCGACGCGTGTGTGTGGTAGCCTAAGTTCGTGTAGGTCCTCACATTTCACAAAAACTTGGGTGCCTCTTGGGGAAAAACCTAACATTGAACACAAACCTATATAAACTATAAGCTAAAACCTTTCTTTAACCAATGTGGGATCCTATACCAAACACAACATCAACCAACTTCTTCCTCTTCAAGTGGGTACCTTTAAGATTAATTTCTCATTCAAACATGATATCAATTGTGTACATAAATTATACATCGTATATCTACTTACAACAACCTACGTATTGATATACATATTTCGTATTTATACACTTAAAATAATCATTGATATCCAACATCTCCCACATGAATGAAAATTATCTGATTAAAACGACGAACTGACTCAGAATATGAGAGAGAATAACTTTGAAGAGTTATTGCATCAGGATAGGTAGCTTTTAGCTTTAAACCTTTCATAGTGACAACTATCGGATTTACTCAGCTAACTAGTGAACATGATGTCTTGAACTATTCAGCCTTTTGTGTAAACTCAGACAATAGGTAATTACACAATTCCCCTTCGAACATCTTTGGTTCTCACTGTTGTGTCCATTTGGCCCCGAACACGTCCTAGTTTCTATGAGTATTCTAGAGAATTTAGCCTGATCAATTCTCATAGAAATGGTCACGTTTCTTACTCATAATAGGTGATTTCTTATCAAGAATATCCTGCTACTCCACTTGATTTTATCAAGCTATAAGGATCATTAAAAGCATAGCTTATCCTAACTTCTTTGCTGACAGCACTAATTCATCATAGGAATGGATTAGAGTGTTTAACTCTTACTAAATTAACATAACTCGGTTGTCCCTTTGAACCTAGATCTTGGGATCTCCAATCAGCTAGGTTGGGTTGCCATTATGTAACTTTAATTTATAGGCTTAAGACCTATTCCTCTCGATGATTTATTTACTTGCTCTCTTGTTAAAACTTTTTGTAAGAGGATTCGCAATATTATCCTTTGATTTTACATAATCAATAGAGATAATTTCATTTGAGAGAAACTGTCTAACGGTATTATGTCTTCGACGAATGTGTCGAGATTTACCGTTATACAAACAACTCTGTGCCCTACCAATTGCAGATTGGCTATCGCAATGTATACAAATTGCAGGTACAGGTTTCGGCCAACTTGGAATATCTTCTAAAAATTTTCGAAGCAATTATGCTTCTTCTCCAGCTTTATCTAAAGCTATAAATTCAAATCCCATAGTGGATCTGGCAATTCATGCTTGTTTAGAAGATTTCCAAGACACTGCAGCTCCTCCAATAGTAAAGATAAATCCACTAGTGGATTCCGAATCTTTAGTATTGGACATCCAATTTGCATCTGGATATCTTGTATAGTGCAGTCCACAATTTGAGGTGTATCTTAAATATCTAAGTACCCTCACAATGGCCTTCCAGTATCTTTTCCAAGATTACTTGTAAATCTACTCAGTTTGCTAACTGAATATGTTATGTCTTTACATTCATTTACAAACTAATGGTTTGCTTCCAGGGTCCGTGCCACTCTTGGCACCATCAGGGATCACCGATCCCTTGGACAGGGTCTAATCCTCCATTCCACAACGGGGTAGTCATGGTAGCACATAGGCATGCCGATACCAGACCATGACACTCTTCCCCACTAACTATGTCGATACCCTTATCGATGCCAAGATTACACCCGAGTAGCCTTATTGCACAAAGTTGACATTTTCTCACATTTCTTTCTCTTGCCCTCAAGGACTAGGTCATGATCCCTTCGAATGAGACACCGAACACAGTTTTAGGTCCTATCATGATCTTTTAAGTCGGAGAAACTGATACCTTCGCAAAACACACCCACACTTTCGTGTATTTGTAGGATGGTCTTTGACCCTTCCTTAATTCATACGGTGTCTTGTCCGATTTTTTGTGAGATATTTTATTTAGCTATTAAAATAGCCTTCCCCCACAAGTTCTGAGGTAACCTTGAACTTATCAACAAAGCATTCATCATTTCTTTCAACGTTTGGTTCTTGTGTTCTGCAATACCATTTTGTTGAGGTGAATAAGGAATAGTGGTTTTATGGATGACACCATATGCTGAATTCATTAAATAAAAAAATCATATTCACCACCCCTATCACTCATTATTATCTTAATTTTCTTGCCTAGTTGATTTTCGACCTTATTTTTTAAAGAGCTTAAAAGCTTCCAAGACATCGTATTTGCTTCTTAGCAAATAGATATAACAATATCTTGTGCAATCATCAATAAAAGTAATGATATACTTTTACCGCCTCTAGTTTGCACAAATTTTAAGTCACAAATATCAGTGTGAATTAAATCTAGAGTTTTATTACATCTTTCTACCGAATAGAAAGGAGCCTTAGCCAATTTGGATCCACACAAATTTCACATTAATAATTTTTATAAATGTCAAATTTCGGAAGCAAATCCAAATTGCTGATTCTTTACAAGGTCTTGTAATTCACATGACCTAATCTACCATGCCATAAATTAGAGGACACCACCAAATAAACAGAAGAAATAATTTAATTATTATTCATGTTCTTTGGCACAACAGCCATTACACTGAGCTTAAAAAGTCCATCACATAAGTATCCTCTACCCACAAACATGCCACTTTTGGTGAGTACAAATTTATCAAACTCAAATGCAAGTCTAAACCCATTCTTTCTCCATAGAGAGCCGGAAATCAAATTCTTACGAACCAACATGTTTCCTCTTGTTCGTCTTGTGCGAATGTTCAATAACATTTGCCTTGGCTTTCATGGTCTGAACTTTAACCATCTTTTCTGAACCACGGTTATCCTCCTCGATTCTTAACCGAATAATCAAGTCCTCTAAAGTCATCTCCTTTCTCTTGTGCTTTAGATAGTTCTTGAAATCCTTCCACGAAGGAGGCAATTTCTCTATCAAAGCCGCCGTCTCAAATGATTAATTAAGAATCATCATTTGGCAGTAATCTCATGGAGGATCAACTGATACTCTTGGACTTGACTAGTCACGGTTTTTGAATCCACCATTTTGAAATCCAAAAACTGGCCAACCACAAATTTCTTCGTGCCGGCATCCTCGATTCTGTATTTTCTGTCAAAGGACTCCCACAGCTCTCTCGCTGTCTTGATCGGGCTATACACGTTGTATAACATGTTGTCCAAACCGTTGAGGATATAATTCTTGCATAGAAAGCTAGAATGCTTCCAGGCTTCCACTGAGGCTACAGCCATAGGATCAGTCCTCCTTCTTTGGGAACGAGGCCTCCTCCCGTAAGAACCGGACTAGGTTCAGAGTGGTCAAATAGAACAGTATCTTTTGCTGCCAACATTTGAAATCCGAACCACTGAATTTCTCGGGCCTTTCACCATGTGTAACATGTAGTGGCTGTGGCG
The DNA here is from genome assembly GCA_030761205.1 of Fremontodendron californicum. Classification (NCBI taxonomy): domain Eukaryota; kingdom Viridiplantae; phylum Streptophyta; class Magnoliopsida; order Malvales; family Malvaceae; genus Fremontodendron; species Fremontodendron californicum. Next base: position 15,119,959 of record JAULJL010000027.1, read on the forward strand.
CTACAGGCGCACTAGCAGTACTAGTAGATCGTTTTGTTGTAGACACCTAATTTTGTCCGAGCTCCTAAACCAGGTAAATTCTTTCTTGTGCTTTTTTAGAATGTAGAAAATCTCTTCTCATATTGTAGATGATCCTCCAAGACTTGTGATTCGGAGTTCAACATGAAAAGTCCATCCGAAAAAAAGTCAACTCCAAAAAAGTCAACTCCAAAAAAGTCCACTCCAAAAAGTCAACCATTAGTCAAAATCAAGATTTGAAGTTGAATTGGACAATGGTGAAAGAATTTTGATAATCCGAGGTCTACAACGAAAGATATGGAGTTCGGAAGAGGGATTGCAGAAATTTCAGTGTAGGGGAAGCCTTAATTCGGCAAATTTGGGAAAAAGTGCTTAAACGATCAAATTGGTCAAAATTGGAGGTTCCAATTGGAATATAATTAATGACTACGGGTATTGGAAAGGCCAATTGGAAGTAGAACCAAAGGAAGAGTCAATTTGGAAGGAAAATCGAAAATTAGGGTTTTTGGTTAAAAATAGTGAATATTGCAAAATTAGGAAAAATTGCAGAAATGGCCCGATTCAGTAAAATTGAAGCCCCTAATTGATGAAGAGTGAGTAAACAAAGATAGCCCTAGTCTCAGTTTGAAGTAAATCCCAAGAAAAGAGCCGACTGGAGGAAAAACGAAAAAATGAGAAAATTCCCGATATTGGAAAAAGGGGAAAAACCAAATCGGAGGGAAATTTGATCGTAAAAATTGAGAGTTTTAGGACCAACTCCAATTCAATATATAAAAAAGGGAATGGAAAAATAAAATCTGGAAATCGGACCCGTTTTGAGTAAAACCGAGGTTTCGGGGGTTAAAGGGCAATCTTGGAAAATCCGAGAAAAATAAGAAAACGAGATCGGAAAATTACGAAAACCTCCAGATCTGAGTTTTATGTCATTTGGAAGAGATTGATGAAGAAAAAATTCGGAATTAGAGCTCAAATGAAAAATGACAAAGTTCGGGTGTACTAGTCTTAAATTCCAAAAAACATTCCGAGAAAAATAGGAAACAAGCTCGAAAAATTATGAAAACTTTCAGATCTTAATTTTATATTATTTGGAAGGTATTGGTGAAGAAAAATCTGAAATTAGAGCACAATTGAAAAAGGCTAAATTTGGGAGGCACCAAATCGAAACTTTTAAAGAAAAATCCGAGAAAAATAGGAAACGAGCTCGGAATATTATGAAAACTTCTAGAACTGAGTTTGATATTGATTAGGAAGTATTGGAAAATAAAAATCTCAAATTGGAGCTGATTTGAAAAAAGGCAAAATCTAGGGAGGCTTAATCTGCACTTTTAAAGAAAAATCCGGGAAAAATAGAAAACAAGTTCCAAAAATTATAAAAATCTCTAGAACTGAGTTTTATACTTATTTGGAATGATTGGAAAAAGAAAATCTGGATTTGGGGTCTGTTTGCAATTTATTAAGTTTAGGGGCTAAAATGCAATTTTAATGAAGAAACCGAAAATGGCCATTTTTGCAATTTAAAAAATAGAGAAGCTGCTGGAAACTTCAAAGCCATTCGGCCAGCCCATGAAGAAGGGAATGAATGGTTGATTCTCTCATCCAAGGGCCAAAATTGGATAGCAAGGTGACATTTTTATTTGATTGAGCCCTTGTGATCATGCCAAGTGGCCAAGGTGATGAAGAGAAAAGATGAGCACATTATGGTTAGGATTTTAGGCCAGCTGGTTATGGTTAGGGGCTGATCACTTCATCATATGGTTGCAAATTCACATTTTTATCATCTTTGATTAGTAGCCTTTGGATCTTGCTAGATAGGAAAAAAATGACAACATCCTTACAACATTTCTTCCATTCGTCCAGCCTATAAATAAGGGAGGATTTTCAAATTTTGAGAGGCTTTTGGCTGATTTATTTTCATGTATGAGCAGTAGCTAAAGTGGTAGAAAAGCAAAGAAATTTTTTGAAGAGAAGCAAGCTTGAAAGGTAGCTTTGAAAGGTAGCCATTGGGCACCAATCTCTTGCATTTTTCTTTCTTTTTCTATGCTGATTTTCTTATTTTCCATATGATTTCTTATTCTTTTCTTATGAAATAAAGGTTTTTAAAGCTTTCTTTTAAGGTTCCTATCTTTTGTTTTCATCAAAGATATCAAAAACATTTTTTACTACATTTTTACTACCATAGCCGAATGCTTTTTTGCTATGATTATCTTGTGTTTGATTTTATTCCTATGTTGGTTATGGTAGGTTAGTCATTCATGCTTTGCATTATTGACCATGCCATATGTTTGTGTATTTGCTTAGCCATATCTTTGCATTTTCATCATGATTATTTGGCTACCATGCTTTCATTCATGTTTTGCATATTTGCCATACCATATGTTTGTGTATTTGCTTTGCCATATTCTTACATTTTCAGCATTGTCCATTCGGCTGCCATGATTCATTCTTGCCTTCTGTATTTGCATGTTCATCATGATTATTTGGCTACCATGCTTTCATTCATGCTTTGCATCATTATGCCATGTGATTGTCTATTTGCTTTGCCATATTCTTGCATTGTTATTATGTTCATTCGGTCATTATATGTTCATGTTGCTTCCATGCATATTTTCATGTCATTTTATTGCATTAGGTCATTTTATATTGCCATGTATATCTTTTAACTCATATTAGGTATTAGGTTATCATTTTATGCCATGCATATTTCTATGTCATATTAGGCATTAGTTCATCATTTATTGCCATGCATATTTCCATGTCATGTTAGACATTAGGTCATCTTTGATGCATGTACATTTTCATGTCATATTAGGCATTAGGTCATGTATTTCATGCATTGAACTTGCTGTTTGTTCATGCATTTCATTTCATCCCCACTTGATTTCTTGACTTAAGCCAATCAATGGCTCAAGCCAAGCTCTCTTGAGCATGCTTGTGGAAAATTAATAGTCTAGATTGGGTATTCCGACTTTGTGATTTTTTCACTACTTATCCTTTGTGAAAATAAATTTATTTTTTAACTACATCCAGTAGTCACTTGAGGGATGCCATGATATTTTTTTTTCATGATTTTTAGATTTTTTTTTATCATGGCTGGAAAAATGGATTTTGACAAAGCAGTTTTTAACTTACTGTTCTGACTTTGATAAAATTTCGATCTTGGTTCCCATGCTCCAAAAATTAAGCTGATTTTTTTTCATGCAGATAAATATGTCCTAGGTTTACCTTTTATAGATTTTTCTAAAATTTTCTAAAAGGGCAAAAAAATAGGTTTTCAATGCTGCCTGTTAGAGTTAGAGTTGTTTTTTTAGAATTGATAACTTGTTGTTTTGGTAAATTCGGTCAGAGTTCTCATGTTCCAAAAATTAAGATGATTTGTTCCCATAGAGGTCGACATGTTTTAAGTCTCCCATAATTTTTTTAGATTTTTTTGAAATTGTTTAGAAGGGTAAAAAAATTACGTTTTAAAACTGGTCAGAGGAGTCAAATTTGCTTTTGAGAATTTATAATTTTCTGTTTTGTTTAAGGTATTAAGAGGAGGCTGATTTGGGACATTAGCTACTGTCTTAGGTTAATTTCTAAGTCATTTTAATCATAAAATTTGATTTTATAAAAGTCGGGTCAAGGGTGGTCAACCCGGGTTTTCAAAATTTGGAAAATAGAGCTTTTTTAAAGAGAAGATTTCGATTATAGTGCCATTTTCATCCCAAAATTTTTTTAATTGTTTTTAATCCAATCACAAAGTATTTTTGATTTAGAAAATCTGATTTAAGTCTTTTCCTAAGGTAGTCGGATATCTTTTTAGGTATGTAGACACCTAATTTTGTCCGGACCACTAAACAGGTATGTTTTCTTCCCATATTGATGTTCCCAAGTGTAAAAAGACTGTTTTCATCCTGCAGGTGGTACTCCGAGACTTAGTTTAAGAGGGCGAGCACAAAAAGTCAAACTTGAAAAAAGTCAAACTTGAAAAAAAGTCAACCCCGAAAAAGTCAACCCCAGAAAGTCGACTACTGAAAAAGTCAACCCACTTTCAAAATCAAGATTTTAAGTTCAATTGAAAAATGGCGAAAGAATTTTGATAATCAGAGGTCTACATTGAAAGATATGGAGTTCGGAAGTTGGGATTTGGAGATTCAGTAGAAAGGAAACCCTAATCCGAGAAATTTGGGGAAAAGTGCTTAAACGATCAAACTGGTCGAAATTGAAGGTTCCAAATGAAAGATAAGCACTGACTACGGGTAATGGAGAAGTCACTTGCAAGAAAAACCGAAAAAAAGTCAATCCGGGAGAAAACCGAGAATTAGGGTTTTTAGTGGATTTCGGTGAAATCGGGAAGAATCACAGAAATGGCCCGACTTGGTAAGACCAAAGTCCCCAATGGATGAGGAATGATTAAAAAGGATGGCCCAAGGCTCAGATTGAAGAAAATATGAAAATCGGACTTGTTTTGAGCAAAACCGGGTTTCGGAGGTTAAAGGGTAAAATTGGAAAAATTTGGAAAAATAGCAAATGGACTCCGAAAATTATGGAAAATTTGTCAATCTCATTCTTAAATCATTTGAAAGAGATTGGAGAAAGAAAATCTTGATTCCGAGTTCGTTTGCAAAGTGGCCAAATCCCGGGCTTCTTATGCAGTAATTCAAAAAGATAAATCCCGGAAAAATAGCAAATGGACTCCAAAAATTCTGAAATTTGGAAAATCTCATTTTTAAATTATTTGGAAGAGATTGGCGAAAGAAAATCTTGATTCCGAGTTCGTTTGCAAAATGGCCAAATCCCGGGCCTCCTATGCAGTAATTCAAGCCGATAAATCCCAAAAAAATACCAAATGAGCTCCAAAAATTATGAAAACTTCCAGATCACACTTTTTAATTATTTTGAAGAGATTGGTGAAGAAAAATCTTGATTTGGAGCTCGTTTAAAAAATGGTAAAATGTAGGGGCATAAAAGGGCATTTTTGGGAAGAAAAAATCCAAATAAATAGCAAACGGACTCGGATAATTTTGAAAACTTCCAGAACTCAATATTTTATTATTTTGGAAGTATTAAAAAAAGAAAAATTGAATTTGGAGTCCGTTTGATATTTATTTGCATCCGGGGGGCAAAATGGTCATTTCACCCAAGCAACCGAAAAGGGCTTTTTTGGCCCTTCAAAAAAATCAGAGTTGGGCTGGAAAAGAGAAGTGCTGGCATGCCCAAGCCCAAAGAAAGGAGGAAGCTTCTAATTTTTTTTTTAATCAAGTGGTTAAAAATCAAGAGTTAGTTAACCATTCTCTTTGATCAAGCCATGGTGATTAAACCACATAGGTTAAGAAAGATGTCAACATTATTTTTGCATAGCTGTAATTTGAGAGGGCTGAGATGCTAATCTAAAGGTGGTAATTTCATGACTTTTCATCTTGAATTATTGGCCATTTGATGGAAATTAGGTTACACAAAAATGACAACATCTTGGAGGCTATATAACCATGCATTAAGGCTAGCCCTAAGGGGGGGGAGGCAGATTTTGGTTTCTTCTTTTCCATTTTGGCTGATTTCTCTTAGTTTTTCTTAGTTTTTATCTTCTTGGTTGAGAGCAAAAAAAGAAAAGTTTAGAAATAAAGGAAAGTTTGAAGAGAAAAGCTTGAAATATTAGCTTCTTGAGGTTGCTCTTGAGCACCAACTCTTGCACTTTCATTTTCTATTCTTGTTTTTTGCTATTTTAATCTCTACTTGGTGAGTTTTCATTTTAAAATAATGTTTCTTGTTCTTCCTTCATTTCCTTTCTTAAGTATATTTTTTTTACATTTTGTTTTTACAATAAACTCACCATGGCCAAATGGCCTACATTATTTATTTTAAGTTGTTGTTTCAATTCATTTTACCATATTGTTTATGCTATTTTCTTTGTTTTTGATGTTTTAAGTGTTATGTTATTTCATGTTCTTAAGTTATATTTAATTTGGTTGCTTTGTTTGTTGCCATTTATGTCTTAGATATCATGTTTTTGCATTTTTAATTTTCTGTTTTCATGTTGTTTAAATTTGAGCATGTTTTAGAGTTAGCATATTAAGTGTTTGTGAAAATGCTTGTGTGATTCTTTGCATGATTCTTGTTTTATATCTTAGTGAGCATGTTTTAGATTTGGTATATTAGGTGTTTGTGAAAATGCTTGTGTGATTTTTGTGTTATGACTTAGTTTTTCATGCTAGCATACCAAGTGTTTGTGAAAATGCCATGCTTGTTGGAGCTTGGGGCCATTTGGCTACTCCATGTGTTTTGCATTGTGTGTTGTATTTTTTGTCATGCTAGTTGTTAGGTTTTTGCATTTGCATGATATTTGGTTGGATTTTTGAATTAAGCATGCCTTGTGTTTGTGAAAATGCCATGCATGTCTTAGGTCTAGGTTACATTAAATGCCATGCAAGTTCATGTTAGGTCTAGGCCATATTATTTATATCATGCATTTTCCTTACATTTAGGTTTAGATCCATGCATTTCATGCATTATGTTTGCTGCATTGTTTCATGCATTTCATGTTCATGCCACTTGAATAATGACTTGAGCCAATTAATGGTTCAAAGTCATGCTCTCTTGAGCACACTTGTGGAAAATTAAGTTTGTCAAATTGATTATTCTACCTTTGTGATTTTTTTTACTTAGCCAATTTTTATCTAACTTTCAAAAAGTCCTAGCTACTGCTTTCAAGTCATTTTATGAGTTTCAAATATTTTTATTTTTATCTTTAAATGATTTTATCAAAGACAAAAAAAAAATGTGTTGGCAAAGCAGTTTTTTTTCCACCCAAAACTCGTACATCTATGATTTTTCTGGGAATTCATCTTTGATCCGAAAATTAAACTGATTTGTTTTTGTGTAGTTTTACATGTCCTGAGTTTCCAGTATTTTTTTCAGAATTTTTGGAATTTTTAAAAATATGGTAAAAAATCGTGGACTAAAACTGGACAGTGGAGTCAGAATTGAATTTAAAGAAAAACAAAGCAGTTTTTTTTTTCTCCTCCGAAAACTCGTACATCTCTGATTTTTCTGGGAATTCATCTTTGATCAGAAAATTAAGCCGATTTGTTTTCGTGTAGTTTTACATGTCCTGAGTCTCCAGTATTTTTTTCAGAATTTTTGGAATTTTTAAAAATAGGGTAAAAAATCGTGGATTAAAACTGGACAGTGGAGTCAGAATTGAATTTAAAGAAAAACAAAGCAGTTTTTTCTCCTCCAAAAAACTCGTACATCTATGATTTTTCTGGGAATTCATCTTTGATCCGAAAATTAAACTGATTTGTTTTTGTGTAGTTTTACATGTCCTGAGTTTCCAGTATTTTTTTTAAAATTTTTGGGAATTTTTAAAAATAGGTTAAAAATCGTGGATTAAAACTGGACAGTGGAGTCAGAATTGAATTTAAAGAGAAACCATTTTTCTGTTTTGGTTAATTTACTTAGAGTGGGCTGATTAGGAGGGTTAGCTACTGACTTAGGGTAGTTTCTAAGCCTTTTTAAACTCTAAAAATGGTTTTTCAAGTCTCGGGTTAAGGGTAGTCAAGTCCGGATTTTTAAACTTAGGAAATTAGAGCCATTTAAAAAAAATTTAGTCCAGTTTTTATTCAAGCTTCTCAAAATTGTTTTCAAACAATCACAAAGTATTTTGGTTTTAGAATATTTAATTTGACATATTTTCCTAAGGTAGCCGGATATCTTTTTAGATATACGGATTTCCTTAATAAAAGGAAAAAAATACATTTCATGCATTGCATTTTTATTTTCATGCATATTATATGATAGCATTATTTTATTCCATGTCATTTAAATTATATGCCATACCATTCATATTTGTCATGTCATTTAGGTTGCATTATATTATTTAGACTGTACTATGTCATTTTATTTATGTCATGCATATACATATTCATTTCTTTTAAATGTTTCCAAAAAAAGATAATGGTTTTCAATAAAAAAAATATAAAGATATTCCCGAGTTAAAATAATTCATGAGTTCTCTACCGGGTTTGCTGGAGGGAATATCATCAATTATCATTAATAAAGGAATATCTTTCTTTCAAAAAAGAGAATGATTCGGAAAGTTTTCCAAAACTAATAAAAATTTCTATATTTTGCCACGTTTGTTGGGGAATATAGGAAAATTTTGAATTTATAAATTCTGGATCATTTTCAATAAAAAAAAATGAAATTATTTTTCTTTAAATTGGGAATTAACTTGAAATACTAAATTTAAAACCAAATTTTTACCGAGACTTGAGATAACACACGATTAATAAGGTACCGATTTATACGGGCGTTGTGGGGGTGCTAATCCTTCCCCACACGTAACCGACTCCCGAACCCGCTTCTTTGATTTCTCTGGTTTAAAACGCAGACTTGAAATTGGTTTTTAAAATGTTTTAATTAATTTTTAAAATATTTTATAAAACCGGTTTTAATAGGTGGCCGATCACACCTAGCTAAAAAAGATTGGTGGCGACTCCATGTCTTTTTTAAGGTCATTTTCAAAACCTTCATTTTTCTAGAGGAATTAAGTCGACTTTTCCTCGATTTTTTTTAATGTCACGCCTAACGAATAATAAAGTCTTGCGATGAGACTCGTCGTTATTTTTTTTTAGGTTGCGACAGCTTGGCGACTCCACTGGGGAATTATTAGAGAGTCAGGCCTAGAATTGGTCGTGTGTTATCAAAGTCTCGATTTTGTTGGTTTAATTGGTATTTAATTTTAATTCCCACATTTTTTAAGGAGAATTTTGAAAATAATAAAATGTTTTAAATATGTTCATTCTCATGTGCATGCATTTTATTTTTGTTCTCTAGTTATTTAAGGTTGTATATTATAATTGCTTGTTGATTAATGCGTTACACTATTCTTGAATGTTTTAATTGCTAGGGCATTTAGAATAAGGTTTGTAGAATAGGTAGTGAAAGGTTTGTTATTCCTCCACACACACTACACGTGCATTTGCATAACATGAATCCTCTACCCGGGTTCCGTCCTTTTAAGTGGGAGTAAAGTAACTACGCCTTCGTGATGATCCTCCGTATGGGCTAGTGAAACACTTTCGGAGTATAAAGTACCTATTGCCTTCGTGATAATCCTCCGTACGGGCATAGGAAAATATACTCTAACGGATTGAACCCGCTTTTATCGGGGTGCCTTACTAGCCTTCACCAGCGACAGTGAGGAACAATTCGGGGCCTTAGAACCGATTCACCCTCATATAGTGAACCTAGGCGAAGCCATCCCGAATTTCCGTTAGATATACCAAAAATAGGAACACATGGAGGGACATTTCTAAACTTTTTGTTACCTGTTTTACACTCCGAATAAGTGTGGTAGATCGGGCAACGATGTACGTACATCGCCCGTAATAAATGTGATACTCCGCCTCGAAGGCATCGTGATGCCTAAATAAGCAGATATTGCTGGGGCAGATGTTCATTAGCTGTTTTTTTTTAAAAAAAAAAATCTTTTTTAAGCATTTTGCATGTTGCACATTTCATACATGTGTGAATAGAGCATGTACATTTTTGGTTGTGTTATTGACCTCATTCTTTGCAATAAACAGTTGGTAATTTCATTTGATGATTTCATAAAACAGGTAGTGTCACATGAACATTTGCATATGGTACCATAGTGGGATCCACCCTGAAATTCTTTTGAAAATAATGTGATTGGTTTTTCATAAATAAATAAAAAACACAAAAAAAAGCATGTTAAAAAAAATCATAAATTAGGAGGCAAATCTTGCATAATGAGATTTTTGAATAATCAAGATTTAGGTCCCACCAATTTCGTGTAATCATTGGTTAATTTATTTGTGTCATTTTGACATCGTGTTACAGTCATAACATGCATGATTATTCATTGTAGAATACATTTGTGATATACATGGTCATTCTTTGTACCTACCTTTGTATTAATTCATTTATTCTTAGCATGTATCATTTTGACATCATAGCATGCATGGTCATTCATTGTAGGACACGTTTATGACATGCATAGTCATTATCTGTATATACCTGGCATTAAATTGCATCCATAGCATACATAGTCATCATAATTTCTCTGTATATGTTCATGCATTAATCATCAATTTATTCATGCACATAGGAATAGAGCGTGTACATTCATAATCTTAATCTCATGACATTTTCATTTGCATGAAAGGGGTTCGAGATATGAGGAATGAATCGGAGGAACGATTGGGTGCTTTGGAACGCAATCAAGATGAATATGGACATGAAATCCGAGAGGTGAAGGAACAACTTGCCAAATTGCTGAAAATGGTTGAGGATATGGGTAAGAGTAAAGGTGAACTTTCTCAGGGCTTCGCATCATCTTCGGATCAACCAAAACCATTAGGTCCAGAACATACAATCCTTGCTGGATCCTGCACTTGTCAATGCCACAAAGGTTGCAATCCTGATGAAATTATGGACAAAATCATGAAAATAATAAAACCTGAAAGCCTGATACCAAAGACAGAAACCTCGAATCCAGTACCATACCTGCAAACTGTTCTAGGTCCAAACCAGTATCCCCACCCTACTATGGTCCAATCGTCCATTGGGACGACCACTACGGGATTCCTGAATCCGACTCCATCGTTACCAACTACCAGTTCATACTATTTCCCACATCAATCACCTTATCCAGTACCTGAGATAGGAACCTCGAGCTATGTACAACCTCCAAAGGCCCCGTGTCCAAATCCATACCCTTACCATGCTGTTCCGCCACATCCCCATGTAAACACTCCGGTTCGAACCTTAGTGCTACCACCAAGTGCCCCAACTCCTAGGCCATGTGTGACTAAGAAACGATCCCAGAATAAGACCCAAATGCATTTTGATCCCATTCCAATCAGCTACCAAGAGCTCCTCCCTATACTGATCCAAAATCACATGGTTGCCTGTGTCCCATTGAAACCCCTGTTACCACCATATCCAATGTGGTATAATCCAAATGAAAGATGTGATTATCACTGTGGAATTGTTGGCCATAGCATCGAAGATTGTATAGCAGTCAAAAGGAAAGTGCAAGCTCTCATAGATGCCAAGTGGTTGGATCCAACGACACTGATTGATAAAGGACTGGGAAAACGCCATTAGGATTGGGAGATTTACAGCATTGAAGTGGAAAGACTTCGGTCTTATATGATGTAATAGGATTTCACTTTTTCAGTAGCCGGCTCTTATAGCCTTAGGATGCTAGGAAGAATAAAGTGCTTGTAAAGACAGTTTTAACTACTGCTCAAATTTTGTAAAACATGGTTTATACCATTGTGAACATTGATATGGGAATGAATTGAGTATGCTTCAAATTTATAAGATGTTGATGATTAAGTTCCTCCGTGATATCTTCCCCTTTGCATTTTGCATCCCATCAATTATTTGTCAGGTTGCATTCATAACAAACATAGTCAGCATAATTTCTTTGTATATGTTCATGCATTAATTTGCTTATTACATACATCATGTTAGCATTAGGTCGCATTCATGACACACATGGTTAGCATGATTTTCTTTGTATATACTCTATATCAATCATTCATTGTTTGCATGTATCATAATTGACACCGTGTTGCATTCATAGGATATATGATCATTCATTGGGAAACATGCTAAAATGCACATGATCAGTCATTGCATATATCCATGTGTTGATTTGTTTATTCTTTGTTTGCAACATGTTGGCATTGTGATTGCATTTATCACATATATGGTCAGCATGTTTCCATTGTACATATCCATACATCATATTGTTTAGGCTTCACATGCATCAAATTGCATTCATGGCTCATTCATCATGACATACATTTGGGGGAAATAAAATAGAAGTTGGCTTGGCTTTAGTATCTTTGAAAGAATTTCCATTTCAAATCAGAAGAAGTACTGAGTACACTTTTAATACAGGCTGGTGCTATGGAGGATGAACAAGTTGCCCGAATGGAAAAAATGGAAAGGGAACAGAGAGAATTGCGAGAACAGCTAGCAAAATCTCAAGCAGAATCTAAGGATCAGATGACTAAACTGATGGAGCTAATGTCTGCTGTAATCAAGGGAAAAGGATACACCGAAAACTTTGTCGCCGGAGAAGGGTTAGAGGTACAAAAGGGCCAAGATGAGGTCACAATAAGTGATGCCCAGAACACTGTTAACCCCGTCAATGTCCTAAACTCAGATGATCCGGCTGAACAGGCAAAGTTGAAAAGGGTTGCAGTAAATGAGGTTGAGTTGGCAGATTCTCAAGGGAAATATCAGTTGTTAGATGAAAGGCTCCGGGCAATAGAAAGAACAGATGTATTCGGGAGTGTGGAGGCGAAAGAACGATGCTTGGTCCTCGATTTAGTCATTCCTCCTAAGTTCAAGATCCCTGACTTTGTGAAATATGACGGGACGACCGATCCATCAGCCCACATCACTATGTTCTGCCGAAAGATGACAAGTCAGATATATAATGATAAGCTTTTAATTCACTGCTTTCAGGATAGCCTCAGCGGGTCCGCAATTAGGTGGTATAGTCAGTTGAGCAAGGATCAGATTCGCTCTTGGAATGACCTGGCTAGGGTTTTTCTAAACCAGTACAAGCATATGACCGACATGGCGTCTGATCGTCTCACCTTGCAAAATATGGAGAAAAAAGCTACTGAGAGCTTCAAAGAATATGCACAACGGTGGATGAGCCTGGCTGCCCAAGTACAACCGCCCTTGATGATGGTGACTCAATTAAGAGTTGTAAACCCAAGTGCAGGTTATGTTCAAGTAATAAATTCTCGGGTGTCCGAGGTCGAACCACAGGGAAGCGTATTAGTAAGTATAAGTTTATAAATATATAAGAAAAAGAAAATAAACAAGATATTAGGGAATCAATAACAAAGAAAGTAAACAAGATATTAGAGAACAAAATAAACAAAATAACATAAAAGCAATTAAACAAGATATAAAAAAAACAATAAGAAAAGATGTTGAGGTTAGAGAATCCACTCTTGGTGTTATGCTAAGATTAATCTTGTTTTATTACACAATTGAAATCCACACATAAGGGAGGTTCCAACCGGAAGGTTTAGCAATTCAGTCCAAATTGTCCAACGTCCATAGCATATGATATTATGTTCATTTGGTGTCCTCAAAACTCACAAAAAGAGTCCAAGCATTCCTTATGCCAAGGTATATGTCTACAACAAATCAAGGTTATGAAACCAAGCATTTACTGTGCCATTTTCATTGTCAATAATGAATCAAGATCTCTACTTTGCAAGTATGATTTTAAACCAAAAGAAAATATTATCTACACTAGTGTTTATAAATGATGATTCATTTTAGCTCATGTTGAAGAGACTAACCTTAGCATTTACCAAGAGCTTCACCTCATCACCTCAACAATATGATTAGCAACACATACTAGATATGAATAAAATGAAAAGAAATGTAAGAAACATAAGTAAAGAAAAAGAAAACTAGAGAAAGGAAAGAAGAAGAAAACTTAGAGAATTTTATTACAATGGCAAATATCCTACCAATGTATCAATCTATCCCAATACTCATCCAAGGCCCTCTATTTATACACATTTTGGAGGGCTAAATGACAAGAGACAAGCTTTACAAATTTCAAAGGTAGGTATAATAGGTGGGTGCATTTTTCTAACAATTTTCGTCATATTGTATGACAATTCTGATCAGCCAGCTTGATGGTCGATTTTGTCAATGTTGGAGGCTCGATCTGATAAAATGGTCTTCTAGAAAAATATACCCCTATCAGTTACGAATCCATAGCCGTTGGAATCAGATCATTTGCGCATGTGGATCGGAAGATATGGTCAAAATACCAAAACGGTGCAGAACAGACGTCATTGCACATCAGCCAACTTGATGGTCGATTTCGCTAGGGAAAACGACTCCGTTTCAAGAAGTGTAAAACATGAAAAAGATAGATATGCCTCTTAGCTTTGCAGGGATACAAAGTTCAGCCTTATTGCTTCAGTGAAACTCGAGATATAGCTGATATGGCAAAAGGTGTCGGAACTGGAACTGAACTGGATTTGCCCTTAATTCTAGTAATCTGAAATCACTCAAAGAAACTTGTGAAAAACACCAAATTACATAAAAATATAAAAGATCATAAACACAATTAGACTAAACAATAATAACTCGTATTTGACACAAAACAATAATAAAACATAACTAAAAACTATATAATTATACGAGTTATCACACCCCCATACTTAGATTGTTGCTAGTCCCTAGCAACGACTCAATAAAAAAAAAATAATAATAAAATAAGAAAATCTAATCTAATCCATTTTCGTAGGAAATCACGGTGGCACTTAGCATGTGACACAAGCCTTTAAACCCCTAGGTGTCCCTAGTGGACGAGTTTAGTCTCGTGAGGGTTTACTAGGACGATACCCACAAACATTGAAGACATAAGAAAAACTAAAAATAATAATTATAACTAATCCTTCCAATATAAATTAGAGATAATCATTGGACAAGTCTTAAAAACTAATCAATAGCTTAAAGAAATTCACAAAAAATCTTGCTTGAATGTAAATAGTTTGAGTTAAGCCAATAATAACATAACATATTTCAATCAAAATAGTGTATATTCAAACTTAATCTCAACTTCTCACATGGGATACTCTCTTGATTTTCACTCTTTAAAGTAGTGGCAAAGTGTTTACACTCAATCAATCTCATGAAAACACTTCTACCATATGCTTGCTTGTCCACCTATTCTCCACTATTTAGATCATACAACTTCATAAATCAAGAGGTCTTTATTCAAGGTTGTAATGGGGCCAAAGGGTTATAATGTGGTTAAAGAACAAAAGGATAAAGATATCACAAAGGTTCCAAAGAGTTCATAGATTTTAGAGACATAATAAGATCATACAAATAAAACTTCTCAAAACTCTTATAAAGCACATAATAACATAGGCTAAATATTCATGTTGAGCCTTTGCATCATTCTAACCAACTTTGTAACATCTTTTTCTAGAAGTTCAAGAGAAGATTTTTTTTTTTTTTTTATATGGGAATGTATTTGACAATGATCCCTTTCTTTTTCTCTTGACTTTTTCTTTTCTTTTCTTCCCCCCACACTTATCTTTTGTTTCTAACCCAAATTTTCAAATAAAAATATCCCTTGTTTTTTTGCAATATGTCTCAAAATATAAAATTCATCTTTAGAACAAGGGTAAGGATATAAGCATATCTAGGCTAGGTGTAAGTTGTGGTTACCAATAAAACATCATATTTAATGTAGGCTCAAATTGGCTCACTAGTGGGGATGTTCTCGTAGAACATTAATAATGGATGGCTGTTTGGCTCTGGTTATAATCCTAATGCCTCTATCATATTCATGTTGTCACATGTATCAATATAGTCTCAAACGGTTTAAAGCAAGTTCTAGAGAATCATGTAATCATAAGAGCACTCAAGAAAGAAATTAGATTGATTTGTATAATGCATCAATCATTATAGGCTCAAAAACTCACAAGGATGATTATACAAGTCAGATTAAGTCTAAACATGCTTCTTTCTCAATCAACATATCATATTAACATTAGCTCATAAAAAAGTTGATATCAAGCTCAATTCTCATGAAAATCTTCTCACTAATAAATCTGTTTTAGACTTATGCAATTCATATCTCATTATAGTATTGAAAGTAACTAAAAAAACACACTAAGTCTAAACATGCTTTTTTTTTTTTTTTTTTTTTTTTTTTTTTTTTTTTTTGAAGAAGAAGATTAAATCAAACTGACAAGGTATGTCTCAAGTCTCCCTTACTCAGACCTTGTTCAGAATGAATACTTCTAAATGTCTTAAAACACAACAATTTTTTTTTTTTTTTTTTTTTTTAAAGCAAAATATGTCCCTTACCCCCTACTAAAATATGACATTGTCCCCAATGTCAAATTTTAAAGGTAGAATTTAGGAGATATTACCTGCAGAGGTTGCTAACCACTTATTATAACTGAGACACAACAAGCAAAATGTTAGATAATGTCACAAAGACAAAGTGCAATCCACTCCTTGCTCGTCCATATCTCTTTTTCTTTTTCCGAGCGTTTGCGAAACAACCGTAGCAGATAAATACTCATAAGCTTGTAGCTTTTTGAGTAAATCTTCAATGGTTGTAGCAGAAATTATGGTTCTCCTTGCCTCTGAAAACATGAATCCATTATCCACAGCATTATCTAAATATGAAAGTAAATTACTAAAATAACCATTAATATTAAGCAAACCAATGGGTTTCTTATTTGTGACCAAAGATGACCAAGAAGCCACGCAAGCTATTTCTTCCAATGTACCCAGACCTCCTGGTAAGGCAATGAATGCATCGGCAGAATGGTACATGATTGTTATCCGTTCAGGGATACTCCAGACTTGTATTTCCTTACCCACGGTAGGTCCACAAAAATCTGTGAATAGTTTTGGCACGATTCCTAGAACTGGACTTCCTCCGGCGTGTGCTGCTGTAGCGACTGCTCCCATTAAACCCGTACTACCGCCTCCATAAATCAAGTGGATCTTTTGTTGGGCAAGTATTACTCCAACTCTTATGGCTTCATCAGCGAATATGTTATTTTTCCCTGGATAAGCACCTCCAAAGACACAAATTTTTTTAATGCGCTGGGACGAAGTGCTTTCCATTTTTTTTTCTTTTTCGAGTGCCTGAAAGAGAATGAGTACATGGTGTAATATATAGAGGACTGAGTAGTGAATCAGACAAGAGTAATAATGTCGCCGAAAGTGTATTTGACCTGTCAGAAGAAAATGTTAACCTAACAAAAGATTTTTGCGTGATTTCAGGAAGAAAATCAAAAAGAGAAGAAAAATCAATCGTAAAAGACCAATGCAAAAAAAAACGAGAATAATTACACAAATCGAACAACACGTAAATTAAACTGAAATAAAGTTATTGCAAATCAAACCAAAAGCTGAGAAGTCATTTATTGTAGTTGTGATTGTGGCTCACATCTTCCTCTGGTTTTACGTCCAGAAACGGCTTAAACGCCTTCTATGAGTCGAGGATATGCTTCCCATCCAGTTTTCTTACAAGCTAGCAAACAGGGTCTTTTAACATCAGATTCCCAAGATGTTGCCATTCCCTTTGGAATTGCGGCCATAAATCAAGAATTTCTCTTTGTACGTCTCCACTAGGATGCGTCTCAAGAGAAAGTTGGATATTACCCAAATTCTCCTTACTCAGTCCATCCTTAATGAATTCAATTTTATCATCTCGATTAGAGGACGGAATCCCAATAGAACGACATTTACCGTTACACGTCCATCGTGCACACTTGTGGCAATTTGAACTCATGCGCTTTGCTCGTCGCTTCTTTGCATAAGTGCTTCTACCTGTACCTGGTAAATGCAAAACAGGAAGATATTCATCTTCACGTACCTTGGCTTCAATTATCCAACGTATGTCTTCAGGAATCCCTTTGTTCATAAGCATTCTTAATCTTTCTAATCGAACTTGGTAAAGCTTCAGTAAAATATTCCGAGGAAAAGGAGGAAATCGTTTCTGCAATCTTTTGAGAATATCATCCATCCTGAAAAAAAAATGAAATAAAATAAAATGAAAGAGAAATTTATATACAATATCAGTTTTGTGGGTAGCTGATGGAACCGACTTAAATAATCACGGAGTACCGTTATCCGCCATTTAACCGGGAAAAAAATGAATTTTTTTTTTTTTTTTTTTTTTTTTGAAGATTAGTAAAAGTTATATTTACATCTAGTTATTTTCAAAACAAGGATCAGAAAGAAAAACAACCTCTTCTTGAGTAACATGATTTTCCAAAAAGAGTTTGAGTCTTTGTCCATTTACCTTGAATACGTTACCATTTTGAGGATTCTCAATGTCAACTGCTCCATAATGATACACATGCTTAACCACAAATGGGTCAGTCCATCTTGATCTCAACTTACCAGGAAATATGTGAAGTCTAGAATTATAAAGTAGAACTTTTTGCCCAACATCAAATGTTTTTCTTGAAATTAACTTGTCATGAAAGGCTTTAGTTCTTTCTTTATGAATTTTAGAATTCTCATATGCATCATTTCTGAGTTCCTCAAGTTCATTTATGACTGGAAAAGTTTCATTCTCACCCAAAAAGGAATATTTTAGCTCGGATGGCAATGGTTTTAAATCCAGCTTGGGTGGTTCAATAGTTGATGGTACAGTGACATTTGTGAGTGATGGAAGTTCCTCAAACTTTTGTTTCCAACAATGCTTAACCTGAAAAGAATTTAACAAAGAATCAGTGTGTGAAATTTCTGAAGCATTATCAAACTCACATTCAATTAAATAAGCTTCTAAAGGATCATGGAATGTGGTAGTGGTGAGATGTTCATGAACAAGTTCTTCAATGAAATCCACTTCATGTACTTCTGAATCATCACCAGGTTGCTTGCAAGTGTTGAACACATTTAATTCTAAAGTCATATTTCCAAAAGAAATGTTCAACATACCATTCCTGCAATTTATCAGAGCATTAGAAGTTGCAAGAAATGGACGGCCTAATATAACAGGAATTTGAACATTTGGATTTGAAACAGGATGTGTGTCCAAAACAATAAAATCAACAGGGAAGTAAAAATTATCAATTTGAACCAAAACATCTTCAACTATCCCTCGAGGAGTTTTTACAGAACGATCAGCTAGTTGAAGTGTAACAGGTGTTTCCTTGAGTTCACCTAAACCTAACTGTTGATAAACAGAAAAAGGCAAAACATTAACACTAGCACCAAGATCAAGCAATGCACGTTCTATTCTAGTGTTTCCAATGATGCATGAGATTGTTGGACATCCAGGATCTTTGAATTTTGGTGGAGTAAGGTGCTGAATGATTGAGCTCACACTTTCCGTCAAAAATGCTTTCTTTTGTACATTATGTTTCCTTTTAACTGTGCACATGTCCTTCAAAAATTTAGCATAAGATGGAACTTGTTTGATTGCATCCAATAAAGGAATGTTAATCTTAACTTGTTTGAAAAGTTCATAAATTTCTGCATTTTGA
The DNA here is from genome assembly GCA_030761205.1 of Fremontodendron californicum. Lineage (NCBI taxonomy): Eukaryota > Viridiplantae > Streptophyta > Magnoliopsida > Malvales > Malvaceae > Fremontodendron > Fremontodendron californicum. The sequence continues at coordinate 15,139,014 of JAULJL010000027.1, forward strand.
TTCAAATTCTTTATTGTTTGCAACCTTTGAGGAAAAGGAGCAGGATGCATACCTTTTTCTTTGTCCAAATTTTCAAGAAGTTCAGACTTACCATCATCCTTACCATTACTTTTCGGAGGGGAAAGAGGATCTTGGTCTTTTGATGGAATCTTTTTGTCAATTGCCTTTCCACTTCGAAGAGTTGTGATAGAACTGGCATTTTCCTGTTGAGTTTCATTGGTGCAAGAAACAAGACATTGAGTAGAAGGGTTAGGCTGAGGTTGAGCAGGAAACTTACCTTTTTCTTGAGTGCGTAATGAAGCTGTCAATGTGGACAAGGTGTTTTTGATCTCATTGATGTCCTGTGAAGTTTGGTTATTCACATTTGCTTGTGTTTGCATGAATGCTTGCAATGTCTCTTCCAAGGTTTGTACACGTGAAGGTTGATAGGAAAAAGTGTTGTCCGGCTTTTGAGATTGTGGTACCTGAACATGACTATTATTCCGCCAACTGAAGTTGGGATGATTTCTCCATTCAGGGTTATACGTTTCAGAGTAAGGAGAAGGAAAAGGCTTTTTAAATGTGTTTATGGAATTTACTTGATCATGCAACGCTTCTTTAAGAATGGGAATGTTTGGACATTCAGAAGTGGGGTGTCCCATGATTTCACAAATTCCACAACTTTCTTCATTTTTAACCGTTTTGACTTCTTTTACTTCTCTAAGTTCCATGGCTTCAATCTTTCTAGCCAAATTAGCTACTTTAGCTTTTATCTCATCTTCTTGACTAAAATGATATTTACCTCTGTTAGAAAAAAGATTAGATCTATTGGAACTTTCAGAGGAATTATCTGTGTGCCAGGCTTGAGAGTTATCTGCCAAATGGTCTAGGTAGTCAAAGGCTTCTTCAGGTTCTTTTTCTAGAAACTCACCGTTACACATTGTTTCAACAAATTGTTTAGTTTCGGGAGTTAAACTTTCATAAAAGAAACTAATAAGACGCCATTTTTCAAAACCATGATGTGGACAAGAACTTAACAAATCTTTAAAACGCTCCCAGCACTGAAAAAATGCTTCATTTTGATTTTGATTGAAATTTTGAATCTGTCTTTTCAAAGCAGTAGTTTTATGTGCTGGGAAAAATTTCTTTAGAAACTCAGTTTGTAATTCTTGCCATGTGCCAATTGACCTTGCTTTTAAATTATGAAGCCAAATTTTTGCTTTATCTTTTAAAGAAAAAGGAAATAATTTTAGCTTGACAATTTCATTTGTACATTGTTGGTCATTAAAGGTGACACATACATCTTCGAAGTCTTTTAGAAACGAGTAAGCACTTTCCGATTCTAACCCATGGAAATTTGGAAGCAAAGCTATCATACCTGGTTTAAAACGAAAGTTGTTTGCATTGAGAGGAAAAATAAAACAAGAGGGTGATGAGCTTCGAGTTGGTTGCAAGTAGTCACGCATGGTGCGTACTTGTCTGTTCTCATCTTCAGCATGAACACTTTCATTGTCAGCCATGGTAGGAGTTGTATTAGAAAGATTACCTGAAAAAGTTTCACAATAAAATCTAACTAAACGACGAGATCTAAAATCACGTCGCCAAACAAGCATAAAACAAAGTTAATAAACAAAATTAGGCGGTATAACCAGCCAATAAAAATAAATATATACAAATTAGGCGGTATAACCAGCCAATAAAAATAAATATACTTATAAATTATGCGGTATAACCAGCCAATAAAAATAAATATACTTATAAACTTATATACTTAGTATTGCTTCCCCGGCAACGGCGCCAAAAACTTGATGGTGACTCAATTAAGAGTTGTAAACCCAAGTGCAGGTTATGTTCAAGTAATAAATTCTCGGGTGTCCGAGGTCGAACCACAGGGAAGCGTATTAGTAAGTATAAGTTTATAAATATATAAGAAAAAGAAAATAAACAAGATATTAGGGAATCAATAACAAAGAAAGTAAACAAGATATTAGAGAACAAAATAAACAAAATAACATAAAAGCAATTAAACAAGATATAAAAAAAACAATAAGAAAAGATGTTGAGGTTAGAGAATCCACTCTTGGTGTTATGCTAAGATTAATCTTGTTTTATTACACAATTGAAATCCACACATAAGGGAGGTTCCAACCGGAAGGTTTAGCAATTCAGTCCAAATTGTCCAACGTCCATAGCATATGATATTATGTTCATTTGGTGTCCTCAAAACTCACAAAAAGAGTCCAAGCATTCCTTATGCCAAGGTATATGTCTACAACAAATCAAGGTTATGAAACCAAGCATTTACTGTGCCATTTTCATTGTCAATAATGAATCAAGATCTCTACTTTGCAAGTATGATTTTAAACCAAAAGAAAATATTATCTACACTAGTGTTTATAAATGATGATTCATTTTAGCTCATGTTGAAGAGACTAACCTTAGCATTTACCAAGAGCTTCACCTCATCACCTCAACAATATGATTAGCAACACATACTAGATATGAATAAAATGAAAAGAAATGTAAGAAACATAAGTAAAGAAAAAGAAAACTAGAGAAAGGAAAGAAGAAGAAAACTTAGAGAATTTTATTACAATGGCAAATATCCTACCAATGTATCAATCTATCCCAATACTCATCCAAGGCCCTCTATTTATACACATTTTGGAGGGCTAAATGACAAGAGACAAGCTTTACAAATTTCAAAGGTAGGTATAATAGGTGGGTGCATTTTTCTAACAATTTTCGTCATATTGTATGACAATTCTGATCAGCCAGCTTGATGGTCGATTTTGTCAATGTTGGAGGCTCGATCTGATAAAATGGTCTTCTAGAAAAATATACCCCTATCAGTTACGAATCCATAGCCGTTGGAATCAGATCATTTGCGCATGTGGATCGGAAGATATGGTCAAAATACCAAAACGGTGCAGAACAGACGTCATTGCACATCAGCCAACTTGATGGTCGATTTCGCTAGGGAAAACGACTCCGTTTCAAGAAGTGTAAAACATGAAAAAGATAGATATGCCTCTTAGCTTTGCAGGGATACAAAGTTCAGCCTTATTGCTTCAGTGAAACTCGAGATATAGCTGATATGGCAAAAGGTGTCGGAACTGGAACTGAACTGGATTTGCCCTTAATTCTAGTAATCTGAAATCACTCAAAGAAACTTGTGAAAAACACCAAATTACATAAAAATATAAAAGATCATAAACACAATTAGACTAAACAATAATAACTCGTATTTGACACAAAACAATAATAAAACATAACTAAAAACTATATAATTATACGAGTTATCACTTGACACAAAAGGAAATCACTATCCTTTTCGTGAATACACTGCAGGCCCCGTACTATGACAGACTCGTCGGCAATGCTTCGAAGAATTTTGCGGACATGGTAATTTCAGGGGAGATGATTGAGAATGCTATCAAGAGTGGGAAACTTGAAAGAGAAGGAACATCCAATACCGAGAGAAATAAGGCACCAAGAAAGAAAGAGGAAGATGTCCAAACTATGGGAGATTTCATCCCATATTCCCAATTTCCCTCATACCAATCATGTTACCCTACTGAGATATCTCCAAGCCTTTATCCTTACCTACCTACCCAAACACCTAATCCTATACCAGCCCTTGCAACAAGGCCTACTTCTAGAAAACGGCCGCGAGAAAATCAAGAAAGAATTCCAATCCCCATCCCTGACTTACTGCCATTACTAATAAAGAATCAGTACCTTACCCCGGTACCTTTGAAAATAGCTCCGAATCCATCAGCAAGGAGTTATGACCCTGACAGCAAGTGTGATTATCACCTAGGGGTAGTTGGGCATTCAACTGAAAAATGCAGACAACTGAAGGAAAGGATTGAAAGTCTTATCCGTGATGGTATTTTGACACCGGAGCTTATCAATCAATGGAAGGCCGCTTAGCCCTAAATCAGTTTCTTTCAGGGTTTTAAGGGGAGAATTACTACCTTTGAAGGATGTCAATAGGAGCATTTTTGACGCATGTAGTTTTATACACTGTGATGATGAAAGCACTTGTCTCATGTTAACATCTACATGAATTAAATGAATTTTAAATGCTTTGTGTTTGTTGTGTTTTAAATAAACGTGAATTTACAAAAACAAACATTAAGGAAGTTTTAATAATGGATAGTCTCAAGAAGATTGATGATCAGTGTTAGAAATGACCCAACACCATCCCCCTCCTTTTTGGGCTTCTCTATACCTAAACCTTGAATCAATAACACTTGAAAGACCTAATGCTTCAAGGAAAAATGAATGAAAAGAGAGAAGCATTGTCATTGCAAAATAAGCAAGGATGTAAATCCTAGTCTAGGCTATGAACAAAGGAACGAACTTTTTGAGATTTTTCGAATTCCTTGAAAATCAAACAAATGAGACATTCTTTCAAGAGTCTAGATTTTGATAATTTTGTGTGTCAAGATTGTGCTAAAACCATTCATGACCTTTCCCAATAACCACAAAACACTAATTGCCCAAACATCACTTCATGATTGACATCCTGGGGCACAATGATTAAACTAGATTATCCCTTGTCCCAGAGAAAACCCGTTTTTGGGTCATATTTTCCTTATCTCTTCAAAAAAAAACTCAGATTGGAAACTCAGCCTTTTCAAAATAGACCTAGACTTGCTATGTTCTTCGTTGATACAGATTCTCATGGTTAATCAAATTGGGGCATCATATATGGAAATGATGGATACATGGTAAAGAATGATGGGCTAATGCATGAATCATTGGGGGGATGCGACGAAAAAAAAAAGAAAAATCGTGATATCATGCATGTGAGAATTCGGATGATTCCAAAGTGCAAAATGAAATTCTGAATATCTATTTCCCCTGGGGATTGCTTTTCAATGTGAATATTTGTGCTTGACATGAGAAATGGCCATCTTTCATATCCCCTTCACACAAAAAGAAATTATCCATAGTCACCCCTTTTGAGCCAAAAGAATTCTTTCTTCTTTGAACCCTGATCAAGGATTACCCTCTACATTGGGGGGCAAATGCGAGGAAAGATCTTTTCAAAGATCATTGAGAAATGAGTGATAGCTCAAGCACAGACAAAAGCAAATGGAGCCCCGAATAAATACGGGCTCACTCTGTCAAAGAAAAAGAAGAGAAAAAGATGGTGAAATGAAAGCCAAGAAAAACACAATAAAAAAGAAAACAAAATGTGTGAAAGACATGGCAAATGGAAAGCCAAAAGCAAGGAAGAAAAAGAGCAAAGTCAAAAGGAAAGAAATGTCCGAGAAGGGACAAATGCTTCAAAGAGAATCCTCCTCAAGAAATGATCCTTGATCTGATTACCCTCAAACACATATTTTGGGCCTATTTATCCTTTCTTTCTGAACCCTGAGCTATGGCCTACATTATATGCTTTAAAAGTCCATTTTGATCAAGCATGAATATTTAATTTGAAAGGTTTTTCCTCAGATTTTATCCCATTTCATCGAATTATCATTTCACTAAGGAAGAATTTAGAATTCTCAAGTGCATGGTAAAACAAAAAAAAAATGTGGAAAGAATGGGACTCTAGGGCGAAAACCCAAAAATGGGCGGTCTAGAGTAAATTTGGAAATTTTCGATGCCATCTATGATAGTGCCGATACCCCAAAAGAAAAGATCTTATTAAAGGAGTGGTCATCGAGGAACATCTAGGAATTCCTGAACCCCCCAAATTGTCAGTTCTCATTCAGAGGATTGTCTTCAAAAATTGAAACTTTTTTCCTCCAAAATCAACTTTCCAGTTTAAACATCCCGACCAATCTTGACGCTTGTCAAAATGCCTTGATATGGAAACTAAAAGAATGTTGAATTTGTTTGGTTCTCAATGAGTTCATGATTTATAAAAACTGTTCCATTTGTGAGCCTAGAAGGGATATACATTTTTGTCATGAAGTTTTCCTGGAAAAGCTAGAATCTTGTTATACCAAGCCTTGCCAATCCCAGTTGAAAAAAAAAACAGATTGATACTTAGACAACGATCATCAGTCTTCAAAAGATTTGTACATCACACATTGTGGGGTTAATATTTTTTGTTCAGAAGTTTTCAAAATGCGAAAACAAATAAAAATATTTTTGAAATACCCATTTTTGATGTTGACATGAGACAAGGGTTTTTCTAACCCAAAGGTATAGAATTGCCAGGATAGGTCCTGACTTCCAGATATGAGAAGAAGAAATAGAACCCGGTTCAGATCTCTGTTGATGAAAGTTTGAAAAACTGTTGGGGCAAAGAGAATAGCCAAAATGAATTGAAGATATACTCTGATTTGAAGAGGAAAAATGAATTTGAAAGGCTAAGCCAAAGTCTAGAGGAACAACCGGGGGCATTTGCATCACTCATGAGCACTCATCTCTTTATCGAGCTTTTGCATCTGCACAGTGTCGGCAAGCATTTGCATCATTCATGGGTATTTGCATTGGCATTATTCCATAAGCATCTGTATTTTACCTTTACATTTACATTCTTCATGGAATTCGTATTTGTGTCATCTCAAGCAATTGCATCATTTCTAGAATCATTGCATTTTCATTACTGTGTGGTAATTGTAGTTACACCATTCATAAACCAGTTACATGAACACAATTAGTAGGGGCATCTGCATCATGAAACATGGGCATCAATCCAAGTCATTTACATTTGCATTAAAGACATTTGCACCAGTTTAAGTCATTTCGTGTCTTATTCAACACCTGCATCTGCATCAAAAAGCATTCGCATCTTCTCAAAATCGTTAGGGTAATTTTCAACAATTCTTCAAAGAACATTTTTAAGACCTCCGGGCATAATTTTTCAAATCACAGGTAAGACCTCCGGGCAATATCTTTAAGACCTCCGGGCAACATCTTTAAGACCTCCGGGCATAACTTTTTTCAGGGGTAAGGCCTCCGGGCACTATTCTTAAGACCTCCGGGCATCATTTTTAAAGTCGCATACAGCGCATTTTTTCCAAATTATGGGTAAGGCCTCCGGGCACCATTCTTAAGACCTCCGGGCATCATTTTTAAAGTCGCATACAGCGCATTTCTTCCAAATCACGGGTAAGGCCTCCGGGCACTATTCTTAAGACCTCCGGGCATCATTTTTAAAGTCGCATACAGCGCATTTTTTCCAAATTATGGGTAAGGCCTCCGGGCACCATTCTTAAGACCTCCGGGCATCATTTTTAAAGTCGCATACAGCGCATTTCTTCCAAATCACGGGTAAGGCCTCCGGGCACTATTCTTAAGACCTCCGGGCATCATTTTTAAAGTCGCATACAGCGCATTTTTTCCAAATTATGGGTAAGGCCTCCGGGCACCATTCTTAAGACCTCCGGGCATCATTTTTAAAGTCGCATACAGCGCATTTCTTCCAAATCACGGGTAAGGCCTCCGGGCACCATTCTTAAAACCTCCGGGCATCATTTTTAAAGTCGCATACAGCGCATTTTTTTCAAATCACAGGTAAGACCTCCGGGCATAATTTTTCAAATCACAGGTAAGACCTCCGGGCAACATCTTTAAGACCTCCGGGCATAACTCTTTTTTTCAGGGGTAAGGCCTATGGACACCATTTTTAAGACCTCCGGGCATAATTTTTCAAATCACAGGTAAGACCTCCGGGCAACATCTTTAAGACCTCCGGGCATTATTTTTTTTTAGGGGTAAGACCTCCGGGCACTAATTTTTAAGACCTCCGGGCATAATTTTTTTCAAATCATAGGTAAGACCTCTGGGCAACATCTTTAAGACCTCCGGGCATAACTTTTTTCAGGGGTAAGACCTCCGGGCACCAATTTTTAAGACCTCCGGGCATAATTTTTCAAATCACAGGTAAGACCTCCGGGCATAACTTTTTTCAGGGGTAAGACCTCCGGGCACCAATTTTAAAGCCCTTCGAGCATAAATTTTTCTTTTGAAATCGAATTCATTCCCTTAAGACGAATCGAGCCTTGTTTAGGCAGGGAATTCAATTTAAGGACAAAATCTTCAATTTATTGTTTTTAAAAAAAAAAAAATGAAAAAAGAGAAAATAGAAAAAAAATAAAAAAAAATAAAAAAATAAAAAAAAAAATAAAAAAAAGGAAAAAAGAAAAAAGAAAAAAAGAAGAAAGAAGAAAAAAATGAAAAAAATGAAAAATAGAAAATGAAAAAAATTAAAATGAAAAAGAAACCCCTTTCCCTTTCCTTCACATGTGATGTCACTGACCGTACAAAATTAGTGTCGGTTTATCTTTGCCTGATTCCTGATTCTCAGCAATAGCCAAAGAGGGGCAGCTGTAGACACCTAATTTTGTCCGGACCACTAAACAGGTATGTTTTCTTCCCATATTGATGTTCCCAAGTGTAAAAAGACTGTTTTCATCCTGCAGGTGGTACTCCGAGACTTAGTTTAAGAGGGCGAGCACAAAAAGTCAAACTTGAAAAAAGTCAAACTTGAAAAAAAGTCAACCCCGAAAAAGTCAACCCCAGAAAGTCGACTACTGAAAAAGTCAACCCACTTTCAAAATCAAGATTTTAAGTTCAATTGAAAAATGGCGAAAGAATTTTGATAATCCGAGGTCTACATTGAAAGATATGGAGTTCGGAAGTTGGGATTTGGAGATTCAGTAGAAAGGAAACCCTAATCCGAGAAATTTGGGGAAAAGTGCTTAAACGATCAAACTGGTCGAAATTGAAGGTTCCAAATGAAAGATAAGCACTGACTACGGGTAATGGAGAAGTCACTTGCAAGAAAAACCGAAAAAAGTCAATCCGGGAGAAAACCGAGAATTAGGGTTTTTAGTGGATTTCGGTGAAATCGGGAAGAATCACAGAAATGGCCCGACTTGGTAAGACCAAAGCCCCCAATGGATGAGGAATGATTAAAAAGGATGGCCCAAGGCTCAGATTGAAGAAAATATGAAAATCGGACTTGTTTTGAGCAAAACCGGGTTTCGGAGGTTAAAGGGTAAAATTGGAAAAATTTGGAAAAATAGCAAATGGACTCCGAAAATTATGGAAAATTTGTCAATCTCATTCTTAAACCATTTGAAAGATATTGGAGAAAGAAAATCTTGATTCCGAGTTCGTTTGCAAAGTGGCCAAATCCCGGGCTTCTTATGCAGTAATTCAAAAAGATAAATCCCGGAAAAATAGCAAATGGACTCCAAAAATTCTGAAATTTGGAAAATCTCATTTTTAAATTACTTGGAAGAGATTGGCGAAAGAAAATCTTGATTCCGAGTTCGTTTGCAAAATGGCCAAATCCCGGGCCTCCTATGCAGTAATTCAAGCCGATAAATCCCAAAAAAATACCAAATGAGCTCCAAAAATTATGAAAACTTCCAGATCACACTTTTTAATTATTTTGAAGAGATTGGTGAAGAAAAATCTTGATTTGGAGCTCGTTTAAAAAATGGTAAAATGTAGGGGCATAAAAGGGCATTTTTGGGAAGAAAAAATCCAAATAAATAGCAAACGGACTCGGATAATTTTGAAAACTTCCAGAACTCAATATTTTATTATTTTGGAAGTATTAAAAAAAGAAAAATTGAATTTGGAGTCCGTTTGATATTTATTTGCATCCGGGGGGCAAAATGGTCATTTCACCCAAGCAACCGAAAAGGGCTTTTTTGGCCCTTCAAAAAAATCAGAGTTGGGCTGGAAAAGAGAAGTGCTGGCATGCCCAAGCCCAAAGAAAGGAGGAAGCTTCTAATTTTTTTTTTTAATCAAGTGGTTAAAAATCAAGAGTTAGTTAACCATTCTCTTTGATCAAGCCATGGTGATTAAACCACATAGGTTAAGAAAGATGTCAACATTATTTTTGCATAGCTGTAATTTGAGAGGGCTGAGATGCTAATCTAAAGGTGGTAATTTCATGACTTTTCATCTTGAATTATTGGCCATTTGATGGAAATTAGGTTACACAAAAATGACAACATCTTGGAGGCTATATAACCATGCATTAAGGCTAGCCCTAAGGGGGGGGAGGCAGATTTTGGTTTCTTCTTTTCCATTTTGGCTGATTTCTCTTAGTTTTTCTTAGTTTTTATCTTCTTGGTTGAGAGCAAAAAAAGAAAAGTTTAGAAATAAAGGAAAGTTTGAAGAGAAAAGCTTGAAATATTAGCTTCTTGAGGTTGCTCTTGAGCACCAACTCTTGCACTTTCATTTTCTATTCTTGTTTTTTGCTATTTTAATCTCTACTTGGTGAGTTTTCATTTTAAAATAATGTTTCTTGTTCTTCCTTCATTTCCTTTCTTAAGTATATTTTTTTTACATTTTGTTTTTACAATAAGCTCACCATGGCCAAATGGCCTACATTATTTATTTTAAGTTGTTGTTTCAATTCATTTTACCATATTGTTTATGCTATTTTCTTTGTTTTTGATGTTTTAAGTGTTATGTTATTTCATGTTCTTAAGTTATATTTAATTTGGTTGCTTTGTTTGTTGCCATTTATGTCTTAGATATCATGTTTTTGCATTTTTAATTTTCTGTTTTCATGTTGTTTAAATTTGAGCATGTTTTAGAGTTAGCATATTAAGTGTTTGTGAAAATGCTTGTGTGATTCTTTGCATGATTCTTGTTTTATATCTTAGTGAGCATGTTTTAGATTTGGTATATTAGGTGTTTGTGAAAATGCTTGTGTGATTTTTGTGTTATGACTTAGTTTTTCATGCTAGCATACCAAGTGTTTGTGAAAATGCCATGCTTGTTGGAGCTTGGGGCCATTTGGCTACTCCATGTGTTTTGCATTGTGTGTTGTATTTTTTGTCATGCTAGTTGTTAGGTTTTTGCATTTGCATGATATTTGGTTGGATTTTTGAATTAAGCATGCCTTGTGTTTGTGAAAATGCCATGCATGTCTTAGGTCTAGGTTACATTAAATGCCATGCAAGTTCATGTTAGGTCTAGGCCATATTATTTATATCATGCATTTTCCTTACATTTAGGTTTAGATCCATGCATTTCATGCATTATGTTTGCTGCATTGTTTCATGCATTTCATGTTCATGCCACTTGAATAATGACTTGAGCCAATTAATGGTTCAAAGTCATGCTCTCTTGAGCACACTTGTGGAAAATTAAGTTTGTCAAATTGATTATTCTACCTTTGTGATTTTTTTTACTTAGCCAATTTTTATCTAACTTTCAAAAAGTCCTAGCTACTGCTTTCAAGTCATTTTATGAGTTTCAAATATTTTTATTTTTATCTTTAAATGATTTTATCAAAGACAAAAAAAAAATGTGTTGGCAAAGCAGTTTTTTTTCCACCCAAAACTCGTACATCTATGATTTTTCTGGGAATTCATCTTTGATCCGAAAATTAAACTGATTTGTTTTTGTGTAGTTTTACATGTCCTGAGTTTCCAGTATTTTTTTCAGAATTTTTGGAATTTTTAAAAATATGGTAAAAAATCGTGGACTAAAACTGGACAGTGGAGTCAGAATTGAATTTAAAGAAAAACAAAGCAGTTTTTTTTTTCTCCTCCGAAAACTCGTACATCTCTGATTTTTCTGGGAATTCATCTTTGATCAGAAAATTAAGCCGATTTGTTTTCGTGTAGTTTTACATGTCCTGAGTCTCCAGTATTTTTTTCAGAATTTTTGGAATTTTTAAAAATAGGGTAAAAAATCGTGGATTAAAACTGGACAGTGGAGTCAGAATTGAATTTAAAGAAAAACAAAGCAGTTTTTTTCTCCTCCAAAAAACTCGTACATCTATGATTTTTCTGGGAATTCATCTTTGATCCGAAAATTAAACTGATTTGTTTTTGTGTAGTTTTACATGTCCTGAGTTTCCAGTATTTTTTTTAAAATTTTTGGGAATTTTTAAAAATAGGTTAAAAATCGTGGATTAAAACTGGACAGTGGAGTCAGAATTGAATTTAAAGAGAAACCATTTTTCTGTTTTGGTTAATTTACTTAGAGTGGGCTGATTAGGAGGGTTAGCTACTGACTTAGGGTAGTTTCTAAGCCTTTTTAAACTCTAAAAATGGTTTTTCAAGTCTCGGGTTAAGGGTAGTCAAGTCCGGATTTTTAAACTTAGGAAATTAGAGCCATTTAAAAAAAATTTAGTCCAGTTTTTATTCAAGCTTCTCAAAATTGTTTTCAAACAATCACAAAGTATTTTGGTTTTAGAATATTTAATTTGACATATTTTCCTAAGGTAGCCGGATATCTTTTTAGATATACGGATTTCCTTAATAAAAGGAAAAAAATACATTTCATGCATTGCATTTTTATTTTCATGCATATTATATGATAGCATTATTTTATTCCATGTCATTTAAATTATATGCCATACCATTCATATTTGTCATGTCATTTAGGTTGCATTATATTATTTAGACTGTACTATGTCATTTTATTTATGTCATGCATATACATATTCATTTCTTTTAAATGTTTCCAAAAAAAGATAATGGTTTTCAATAAAAAAAATATAAAGATATTCCCGAGTTAAAATAATTCATGAGTTCTCTACCGGGTTTGCTGGAGGGAATATCATCAATTATCATTAATAAAGGAATATCTTTCTTTCAAAAAAGAGAATGATTCGGAAAGTTTTCCAAAACTAATAAAAATTTCTATATTTTGCCACGTTTGTTGGGGAATATAGGAAAATTTTGAATTTATAAATTCTGGATCATTTTCAATAAAAAAAAATGAAATTATTTTTCTTTAAATTGGGAATTAACTTGAAATACTAAATTTAAAACCAAATTTTTACCGAGACTTGAGATAACACACGATTAATAAGGTACCGATTTATACGGGCGTTGTGGGGGTGCTAATCCTTCCCCACACGTAACCGACTCCCGAACCCGCTTCTTTGATTTCTCTGGTTTAAAACGCAGACTTGAAATTGGTTTTTAAAATGTTTTAATTAATTTTTAAAATATTTTATAAAACCGGTTTTAATAGGTGGCCGATCACACCTAGCTAAAAAAGATTGGTGGCGACTCCATGTCTTTTTTAAGGTCATTTTCAAAACCTTCATTTTTCTAGAGGAATTAAGTCGACTTTTCCTCGATTTTTTTTAATGTCACGCCTAACGAATAATAAAGTCTTGCGATGAGACTCGTCGTTATTTTTTTTTAGGTTGCGACAAGGTATATGGATGTCTTTATTTAAAGGAAAAAAATACACTTTCATGCATTGCATTTTCCATATTCATGCATATTCTATGATATATAATTTTTACTATGAATATTCTTTAGTGATGTTATTACTTTGATTTAAATTTCATGGTGTTATAATGGTTGTTATATAATTATGGATATTCTATGCGTCTTGCCTAGCCTTTAATTATTTTGTCATATCATCTAGGATTTATTATGTTCATGCATTGCCTTTTTCATTTTCATGCATATTTCATTGTAATGTTATTTTATATTTCTTATCATGTCATTAATTTCATTGACATGTCATTTAAATTATGCCACATCATTTAGATTATACCATGTCATTTAGATTATATCATGTCATTTAGATTATGCCATATCATTTAGATTATATGCCATGTCATTTAGATTATACCATGTCATTTAGATTTTGCCAATGTCATTTAGATTATATCATGTCATCTAGATTTTGCCATGTTATTTAGATTATGTTATGTCATCTTGATTTTGCGATGTAATTAGTAATGATTTGCATATTCATCTTTTTTAAAATGATTTTAATAAAGATCATGTTTTTTTATAAAAATAAAGATATTCCCGAGTTAAAATAATTCATGAGTTCTCTGCCGTGTTTGCTAGGAGGATATCATCAATTATCATTAATAAATGAATATTTTTCTTTAAAAAATGAAAATGATTCGGAGATTTTTCAAAAAAATAATTTTTTTTATATATTTTACCGAGTTTACTAGAGAATATAGAAAAATTTTGAGTTAATAAATTTCGGATCATTTTCAATTAAAAATGAAATTATTTTTCTTTAAATTGGGAATTATTTTAAAATGCCAAATCTAAAACCGACTTTTACCGAGACTTGAGATAACACATGATTAATAAGGTAATATTTTATACGGGCGTTGTGGGGGGTGCTAATCCTTCCCTACCACGTAACCGACTCCCGAACCCGCTTCTTTGATTTCTCTGGTTTAAAAGCGCAGACTTTGAAATTGGTTTTAAAAATATTTTAATTAATTTTAAAATGTTTTACAAAATCGGTTTTAATAGATGACCGATCACACCTAGCCAAAAAAAATTGGTGGCGACTCCATTTTTTTTCGAGGTTGTTTTCAAACCCTCATTTTATTTCAAGAGGAATTAAGTCGCATTTTTCTCTGTTTCCCTCAATGTCACACTTAACGAGTGATGTCTCACGATGAGATTTGTTATTTTTTAGGTTGCGACATCTGTCATCTGTTATTTAAAAAATAACAGGATCAACTTGGTGCAATTTATAAAAAATTGACAACCAATTTGTTCACAATATATATATATATATATATTACAACATAGTGACAATATATATATATATATATATATTATAACAAATTTAACAATATATATATTGCAAACAATCGTACACAATATATATTTATAAATAAAATATATATATCACCAACATATATATATATATATAAATATTTATATATCACTAGCAAAATTATATTATAAATCAGATTATATATATATATATATATATATATATATATATAAACAGTGAGTAAATATATATTACCAAATATAATACTTAAAGGAAAGAATCCTTGATCAATTCTTTTAAGCGTGTCCCAAAAAAACACACACACACACACACACATATATATATATATATATATATATATATATATATATATATAAACATTAAAAGCATGTATTCAATTGTGTCAGAACCGGCCTCTTATTCTGTCAATAACTCGTACCGAATGGAGGATATAAAAATTGGAGAGCGGTTATCCCATCCAGGCCTTAATAGAATATGATGGAAAAATCGTGAAAGTTACAAACTCTCCCTTGAAACTAGAGAAACCCTCTAAGCCTATTGTAGACATCTAATTTTGTCCGAACCACTAAATCAGATATATTTTCTTCATAAATTGATGATTCAGAATGCAAAAAGGCTTTTTTCACCCTGCAGGTGGTACTCCGAGACTTAGTGTATGAAAGCAGACAAAAAAAGTCAAACTCAAAAAAGTCAACCCTAGAAAAGTCAATCTCAAAAAAGTCAATTGTAAAAAGTCAACTACCAAAAAAGTCAACCCACTTTCAAAATCAAGATTTGAGATTCAATTGAAAAACGGTGAAAGAATTTTGATAATCCAAGGTCTACATTGAAAGATATGGAGTTCGGAAGTTGGGTTACAGAGATTTAGTAGAAAGGAAACCCTAGTTCGGGAAATTTGGGGAAAAATGCTTAAACGATCAAATTGGTCAGAATTGAAGGTTCCAAATGAAAGATAGGTACTGACTACGAGTAATGGAGAAGCTACTTGGAAGAAAAACTGATAGAAAAGTCAATTCGAAAGAAAACCGAGAATTAGGGTTTTGGTGGATTTTAGTGAAATTTGGAAGAATTACAGAAATGGTCCGGTTCGGTAGGACTAAAGTCCCTAATTGATGAGGAGTGATTAAAAAAGGATAGCCCAAAGCTTAGTTTGAAGAAAATCTGAAAATCAGACTTGTTTTGAGCAAAACCGGGTTTCAGAGGCAAAATGGCAAAATTGAAAAATTTGGGAAAAATAGCAAATGAACTCCAAAAATTCTGAAATTTATAAATCTCATTCTTAAATCATGTCGAAGAGATTGGCAAAATAAAATCTTGATTCGGAGTTCGTTTGCAAAATGGCCAAATCCCGAGTCCCCTATGCAGAAATTCAACAGGATAAATCCCGAAAAAATAGCAAACGAGTTCCAAAAATTCTAAAAATTTGCAGATCTCATTTTTAAATTATTTGGAAGATATTGGCGAAAGAAAATCTTGATTCGGAGTTCGTTTGCAAAATGGCCAAAATTCGGGTCCCCTATGTAGTAATTCAAGTAGATAAATCCCGAAAAAATAGCAAATGAGCTCCAAAAATTATGAAAACTTTCAGATCACATTTTTAAACTATTTGGAAGATATTGGTGAAGAAAAATATGGATTCGGAGCTCGTTTAAAAAATGGTAAAGTTCAGATGCATAAAAGGGGCAATTTTGGAAATAAATCCGAAATAAATAGCAAATGAACTCGAAAAATTTTGAAACTTTCAGAATTCAATTTTTTTATTATTTTGGAATTATTGAAAAAACACAATTTGAATTTGGAGTCCGTTTGCTATTTATTTAGGTTCGGGGGTCAAAAATGTCATTTCACCGAAGAAACCAAAAAGGGCAAATTTGTAATTAAGGAAAATATAAAAGAAGAATGAATTGCTGAGATTTTACCTCCTTTGATCAGCCGACATAGAGGAGAAGAAGAAAGCTTGATCAATTTAATTCCTTAGTCACTATCGAGCTCACATGCTACCACTAATACCTTACAAATGGCCCCCCTTCATCCAATGACTTAGGTGCCTTGTAGAAAAGTTGAATGCACCATCCAATGGACAAGTTTAAATGCCAAGATGACATTTTTATTTTTCATGAAAGAACCCTCATCTAATGGCCAAGAATGGAAGAAAAAAGATGAGCGCAATTCATCCAAAGGTGGGCATCCATTCGGCCAAGTAAAGGAGTGCATGGGATTGTCTCTTTTTATCCAATGGCTTAGGCCATCTACAAGGGCTGAGTACACATGTTAAGGGCTGGATTTAATCTACAAGATGTCATTTTTATGTTGTCGTCACCCAATGACCAAGAACGGAAGAGCACAACTCATCTAAGGGTAGGCACTCAAAGGGGCAAGCAAGGGAGTGCATGGGATTGGTCCTCTTTTGCATCTAAGGGCTGACGTTATTACAAGGTTTGAGTACACATCTTAAGGGCTGCTATCAATTGGCAAGATGCCATTTTTATGTTGTCATCAAAATATCTTAATCTAAAGGCCAAAATTGGAGGAGAAAAAGTGCAAATTCCATCCAAGGGTTGGAGGGCCATTCAGCCAAGCCATTAGGGGGGGCTAATTTCATTTTTTGATGAGTTTGGAGGCTGAAGTCAGTATCTAATTTAGAAAAGAAAAAGGTTTTGAAAAAAAAAAAGGTTTTCAATAGAAGAGCTTGAAGGTAGTCATCTCTACCAAGCTCTAGCATAGTTTTCTTCTTGTTTTCCATGGTGTTTTTTGATTTTCTATCTTGTTTTCCTACTACATTTCTCATAGAAATCAAAGTTTTAAAAGGTTTATTTAAATTTTCATCTCTTCTTCTTCATAAAAAATGGTTGAAAACAATTTTTTTATGAGATTCTTGCTTTGGCCAAATGTAGCAAGAGTGATTGCCTTCATCTTTTTGTTTTTTTTTTTTTTTTGCATGATGTTGTGGGAAACATGATTTTTGAAGGTTTATTTAAGTATTTTATGTTATGATTTTTTACAAAAAACGAAGCAAAAGAGGTTGAAATGACTACATGATCTTGGCAAGACCAAGTGACCATGGTTAGGGGAGAGGCTATGCCCATTTTTACCTACCATGAAGCTCACCTTAATTTTGTTGTTTAGCATGGTTTATTTTCTGATTTTTGAAATGGAAAGGCTTCATGATCTTGGCAAGACCAAGTGATTATGGTTAGGTGAGAGGCTATGTCCATTTTATACCAACCATGGAGCTTAACTTTCCTTGTTCTATTTACTAGTTTTACTTGTTATTTGCTTTGTATGTCTATGCTTAATTTTTTATATGTTCTTTACATTATTTTCTATGCCTTACATGTGCATTTTCATCTTGCTTCTTGACTTGTTTGCATCTCCATGCCATGAGTTAGCATATCTTGATATTTAGTATGCCTTGCATGTGCATTTTCATCTTGCTTTTTGGCTTGTTTGCATTCCCATGCCATGAGCTTGCGTATTTTGATTTTAGTATGTCATATGCTTGTGAAAAATGTCATGACATTATGTATCTTGATATGATTTGTCATGTACTTGTGTCATTTATTATAGGATTACATTAGAGTACCATGTGACCATTCGACCTCTTCATGCATTCCTTGCATTGTCATGCATTTGCATTTTGTTTAGGTAACATGCTTTGCATTATCATATCTTGAAATTGTGTATTAGTTTCTGTTTGTCCAATTATTAGTATTAGGTTCATTGGTCATTGTATGTTCATAGTATTGCTATGCATTCTCATTACATTTTAGGTCTAGGCCATATTGGTATTGCCATGCATATTAGGTCTTAAATCATATCGGTATTGCCATGCATTGCTCTGCTACTTAGGTCTTAGGTTATATTAGCATTTTCATGCATATTCATAACATATTAGGTCCAAGTCTTATTTGCATTATCAAGCATTGCATGCATATTAAGTTAGGATAGCATTTATTGCCATGCAAACTCATCCTAGGCATTTAGGTTATTTTGAATTGTCATGCATTTCCTTTACCATTTATGCTTTAGACCATGCATTCATACATTTCATTTGCTGTATGTTCATGCATTCCATGTCATTGCCACATGATTTATGACTTAGGCCAATCAATGGCTCAAAGTCATGCTCTCTTGAGCATACTTGTGGAAAATTAAAGAGTTATCAAATTAATTATTCTATTTTTGTGATTTTTTTTACTTAGCCAATCTTTGTCCAAGGTTTTTAAATGTCTTAGCTACTATTTGTAGGTTTTTAGGATAGTCTCTAACATTTTTACTTTGATTTTTAAATGACTTTATCAAAGGCAAAAAATGTGTTTTGACAAAACAATTTTTTTTCACCCAGTATTCGAACTTCTCCGATTTTTCTGGGCAGTCATATTTAATCAGAAAATTAAGCCAATTTGATCTAGTGTACTTTTACATGTTATGACTCTCCAATATGTTTTTTAGATTTTTTTTTGAATTTTTAAAAATAGGCTAAAAAATCGTGTGTCAAATTCGGACAGTAGAGGCAGATTTGAATTCAAAAGAAATACAATGGTTGAAATTGGCTAAGGCATTTAGAGGGGGTTGGTTAGAAGCTTTAGCTACTGTATTAGGATAGTTTCTAAGCCTTTTTAAACTTTAAAAATTATTTTATAAATCTCGGGTTAAAATTGGCTAAGGCATTTAGAGGGGGTTGGTTAGAAGCTTTAGCTACTGTATTAGGATAGTTTCTAAGCCTTTTTAAACTTTAAAAATTATTTTATAAATCTCGGGTTAAGGGTGGTCAAGTCTGGGATTTTAAACTTAGAAAATTAGAGCCATTTTAAAAGGGTTTGGTAGGGGTTTTAATCTTCACTCAAGTTTTTCTTCAAAAATTATTTTCAAACAATCACAAAGTTTTGTTTTTAGAAAATCTAATTTGACATATTTTCCTAAGGTAGCCGGATATCTTTTTAGATATACGGATTTCTTTATTTAGAGGAAAAAAATACATTTTCATGCATTGCATTTTCCATGTTCATGCATTTTATTTAATATGTGATTTTTGCTATGATATTTTCCATGGTATTATTATTACTTTGATTTACATTTTATGATGTTATATTGTTTGCCATATGATTTTGAATATTTCATGCTATCCTATATTTTTTATTTAGTCATTTATTTAGTCACATTATTTAGCATATACTATGTTCATACATTTTTATTTTATTTTCATGCATATTTTATGATAGCATTATTTTACGTTTCATGTCATTTCTTGTCACTTAGATCACATTCCATGTCATTTAGGTTATATTATTTAGAATATGCCATGTCATTTAAAATATGCCATATCATTTAAAAATGCCATGTCATTTAAATCATTTTATTTCATTTAGAATGTACCATGATACTTAGGATGTTTCATTTAATCTAAAATATACTATGTCATTTAAATTATGTCATATCATTTAGGTTGCAGTATATTATCTAGACTTTACTATGTCATTTTATTTATGTTATACATGTTCATATTCATTTTTTAAATGTTTTTTTTTTAAAAAGGGATAATGATTTTCAATAAAAAAAATAAAGATATTCTTGAGTTAAAATAATTCATGAGTTCTCTACCGGGTTTGCTGGAGGCAATATCATCAATTATCATTAATAAAGGAATATCTTTCTTTCAAAAAACGGGAATGATTCGGATAGTTTTTCAAATAAATAAAAATTTCTATATTTTGTCGATTTTGTGGGAGAATATAGGAAAATTTTGAATTAATAAATTCCTGATCATTTTCAATTAAAATGAAATTATTTTTCTTTAAATTGGGAATTAACTTGAAATACTAAATTAAAACCGACTTTTTTACCGAGATTTGAGATAACACATGATTAATAAGGTACCGTTTTATACGGGCGTTGTGAGGGTGCTAATCCTTCCCCGCACGTAACCGAGTCCCGAACCCGATTTTTCGATTTTCTCTGGTTTATAACGCAGACTTGAAATTGGTTTTAAAAATGTTTGAATTAATTTTAAAATATTTTATAAAACCGGTTTTAATAGGTGGCCGATCACACCTAGCTAAAAAAGATTGGTGACGACTCCATGTCTTTTTACGATGCCATTTTCATACCCTCGACCTTTTATTTCAGTCTAAAAGAATTAAGTCGTCTTTTCCTCTGCTTCTGTTTCCCCCTCACTTGAACGGGTCCCCGCGATGGGATCACATAACGACACCTCTCATTTATATATACTAGAAGCAAACCCGCACTATGCTGTGGAATAATTTTTTTTCACTTTGTTAATAGAATTAAAATGTTTGAAAAAATTAAAATCTTTTGTGCCATCACAAATTCAGAGTTTTGTGCAATAAGTATGTATTTTATAAGTTTTTGCATGGTTGTTTACCATAAAAGAATTCTATTTTATAATAACAATGACAATGACAATAACATAACAAATGTATAAATCATAGGATAATTTTGTATTGAACTAAAATGAATAAAGGTGAAGATAGAGCTGTCAAATAAAAAAAATTGAAATTACAGACCAGTTTCATGCCTTTAAGACATTCATACACGTCTCTATCATACAACTCAATTTCAAAAAAAAAAAAAATCCTCTTATGCATCCTCACCCTAACAACAATACCAAGTGCTAGGATGACCTACATAGCAATAACCAATTGGTATGACCATTTTCAAATAGGTGATTTTGGTAGATACAATAACAATATTTGAAAGACACCATAATCAATTTTATGACCCACATAGCAGTAACTCTTACCAAAGTAAATAAATAATTTAACCCTAATTTGATCCAATAATATAGCAGAATCTTGGTCATATTGATAATCTCAAAAAATGTTTCAAACATAAAAGACATTTAAGGTATTTTTAACTTTGCTTTAAAGAATACACTTCAAATTTAATCTAACATATACTAATGCAATGTCATATTTAAAGAATCATTTCCACTACTTTACATGTGCTAAATTTATGTCTCATTCTTTCCATTTCATACACAAACACACTTAGGATGCAAGCTTTTACTTTCTCATACTTAACTTTTTAGAAACCATTATGAAATTTTTATTCCTCTCTATAATCAGTCTGTACTACATTACTTTGTTTTTCCTCAAGGAAGCTCAATTTTTTCAATTTAAACTTTTTAAGTATTGATGTTGAACACCTATTAATTTACTAATATTAATGCTCACTCTAGCAAGAAAACATATAACTAAAATTAAATTACTTACATGTCTCATTACTATTCAAGGAAGAAAAACAAAGTATTCTTCATTTAGTTTTATCGTTTTTCCTCTTCTTTTCCCTTTGCAATCCATTTTATTACTATCATTTTTCTTTTTTTATTCACAACTTCTAATTTTATTCCTTTCAAACTTCTTTATTGTCAATTCCCCAACACCGAATCAATTTATCAAAATTCTCATTGATTTATTTTTAAAAAGGAATTAATCAATCCATTATAAAATTAGCAAAAAAGAAAATGCTTTTAACTTGGGATTAGACAATCAACATGCAACTTTCATACAATGAAATACACCAAATGTAAAAGTCCTAAAGGAATAAAGTCAACAACAGAAGGCGTTGCAAACTGAAATTCTAGGAAAATTAAAATTAAGCTTATATACCTTGAAGGCTTGAATGCAATATCTCCAAGTCATATTGCCAACCCAGCACCTATGGACTCAAATGCACCACGCCCTAGCCCAAAAGTGAAAGGTCAACTATGGCACTCCTACAAACCAAACCTACTTCCACAGGGTTCATAAGGCCATTAACTCAAGCTGATGATATGGCATCCAAGTTTGGAACATTGGCTGCCTGCAGTGAGTCTTTACAAAAAGATGGTTTTTGGTTGCCTGTAGTAAGTCTTTGCAAAAAGATGGTTTTTTTTTTTTAGAGAATTGAAATTTTCTTTTAAAGGTGGCAAAAAAGAAAGCATATATATTACATGTAGGATAAGGTAGGCATTTTCTTTAGTTATTATCCAATAAATCAAGATAATATATTACTAAAATTCATATTCAATATAAAAACTATCGATGGATTTAAGTTTTTTTTATATATATTGAAGATGGGAGGAGTCAAATTTTCTTCTTTAAAAAATACTGTATTTGCATAAAAACAATCACTAAATACTTGCTTTTACAAAAAAAAAAATTGTATCTTAAATATTTAAGAGAAAAAAAATTGAATGTATAAACTAAAAACAAATATTTGCATTTATTTTATGAATTAATTTTTTTTAGTAATTTATTACTTTATTTTAATTTTTTAATTTTATGAAATTTATATTTATATATTTATAATTTTTTATTATATTTATAATATAACGATTATTATATGATGAATACTACATCAATTAAACCGATTTGTGTATAGCCCTACACAACATATATGCACTTAAGCATAGCTCATTGTAGTGTCTGCAGGAATTATATTGTCTAATCAATATGCTAAATTTAACATAACATAATCCGTTTATGAATTCTAAAAACTTAAAAAAAAGATGGCAAGTGATACCTCTCTCTCGAGTCTTACCAGAGAGAATGAAGTCTAAAAAAGAACAAAAAAAAAAAATTCAAAAGAGTCAGGGCTAATCACGATGATGGTTTCACTGAATCAGATTCAGTGATGGAAGAGCTTGGTGAGGGTCCAACTCCATGCATATTGAATGATGGGAAAACTTCCTATAAAGATATGCTTGCTGGTAATCGAACTTCTCAACGAGATGAGTGGGATGATTGGTCTGATGGGGATACAATTGATGAGGTATGCTTTGATGATATAGTCTCGGATGATGAAGAGCTATTTGACAACCAAGAACCAAGAGTTAATTTTACCAAAGCAGAGAAAGAAGAGATGCGTAAGCCTTGGAAGAAGACTCTCATTGTCAAGTTATTAGGCAAATCGATTGGCTTTCAGGCACTGTCATCAAGAATTAAACGTATCTGGTAAGTGGAGGGGAGGTTTAAGATTATGGATTTGGGACAAGATTATTTTCTCTTCAAATTTGAGAAAAAGATAGATTACAAGCATGTGTTGGAAGGGGGACCTTGGATAATCGGAGGACACTATCTAACTGTTAGACAATGGGCTCCTAACTTCAATCCTTTAACAGACAAAATCTCTAAAGTGATAGCTTGGATTAGATTTCCAGGTTTGCCTATGGAATATTATAATCCTCGTGCTTTGTCAAGAATGGGAGCATATGTTGGTAGGGTGATTCGTTTTGACAAAACCACTGAAACTGCGAATAGGGGTCGCTTTGCTCGTTTATGTGTGGAACTAGATTTATCTTGTCCTTTGGTGTCAAAGATTCGAGTTGGCAAACATGTTCAAGTGGTCGAATATGAAGGTTTACATTTGATATGTTTTCATTGTGGTCGGGTTGGTCACAAGAGAGACAATTGTCCTTCGTCCTTTGATCATCATGTGCCAAATCAAGAGAAACGGGATCAACCTCAAGCAAAGGTGCAGGTGCCGAACCAAGTTGATGAAAGTTTTGGCCCTTGGATGATAGTGCAGAGGCGGGGACGAAAACCATTGCAATAGCAGCAAGCTGAAAAAGGCAACTTTGTTGGAAAAAGAAAGGAGAAGATTGCAAATATGGCTAGACAGATTTTTGGCAATAGATTTATGGGATTGCAAAGTGACAATGCGACTGTTGAGGAAGTCAATGATGTTGGAAATCAGGAGGTGAGAGCTACTAGCCAATGTGATTTTAGCAAAAAAATGGAGAATAAGGAAGGTAAATATTCCGGGCTTTCAAATACCATGCAACGTAACTTTGGCAAAGGACAAGGAAAGATTGCAGGGAGTAAAACATTAAGCTTTAATGGTCAAAAGGTGCCAAAATCCACTACACACAAGGCTAGCATTGATTTTAATGCACCTACAGTTGATGGATTAAAACATTTTACTTTTCAAGCTGGCTCATTTTCCAAGGACCAATCTTGTGGGCCTAGTTCTAAGCCTTGCATTATTTCTAATGAGTTTAAGTTGCATGGAGTGAATTTCAAAGAGCCCACGTTACTTAGATAGTCTACTAATCCGGTTTCATCTCCAGTGGACCCCATTGCTCTCCCACAACAAAATCCTCATTCTTTGAGTAATAATTCTGCTGGTAATGTGGTTAAAGACTGTGTGTCTCAAGATTCTAATTCGGGTGATGTCTTTGTTGGTGAGGGTAATTCTTTCGGTTCACCAGATTCCATGCAAGATGCTTGATTGTGTTGATGTTATTTATATTTTATATATTTTATGTCTATTTTATTTTGGAATAGTAGAGGTTCGGGGAATATGGAGTTTCTAAGGCATGCTCTTGAGTTGGTTGCTTCTCATCATGTTGATATTTTGATCATTGCGGAGCCTCGGATTAGTGGGTGTAATGCAGACAAGGTGATAAGGAAGTTACGTTTTGACTCTTACACAAAGGTTGATGCAAGAGGTTTTTCGGGTGGTATTTGGGTGTTATGGAAGAATAATATTGGTAGGATAGATGTTTTTGAAAAAAGTGGACAGTTTATATCAGTGCTCATAACAGATGGTATGGGTGTTCGTTGGGCACTTACAGCTGTGTATGCTAGCCCTACTCTTTCTACTCGAATGTTTTTATGGAATTATCTCAAAGACTTTGAGGAGTTAGATCACATTCCATGGTTTCTTATTGGTGACTTTAATCAGATTACTTCAGTTCATGAAAAGCAAGGTGGGTCTCAGGAGAAATTATGGAAAATGGAGCCGTTTTGGGATGTGTTGAACATGAGGCACCTTATTGATATGGAAGCTATGGATTGTCAGTTTACTTGGTCTAATAAACAGTTGGTGAATGGACTTGTTAAAAAACGGTTGGATAGAGCCTTGTGTAACTCAGAGTGGAGGCTTAATTTTCCCAAGGCTTTTGTTCGTAATCTACCTCGGGTACATGGTGATCACTGTCCGGTGTTACTGAAGTTACATGGCTCGTTTGTCCTTTGTAGATCCCTGTTCCCTTTTTGGTTTGAAATGGCTTGGCTTACACACGAATCTTCTGCTGAATTTATGAAAAGCAATTGGAATACGAGTATCTTATTGAATAGTAGTTTATCGTCTTTTACAGATGCGATCAAGGACTGGAACTCAGAGGTTTTTGGAAATTTGTTTAGACGTAAAAGACAGTTGCTTGCACGATTAGAAGGGGTTCAGAGAAAGCTAGAAATAAGTCCCGACCCATCCTTGTTCAGATTGGAGGAAAAGCATAATTCAGAATATAATTCAGTGCTGCTCCAAGAATAACTTATCTGGTTTCAGAAGTCGAGACCAAATTGGGTGCAGTTTGGCGATAGGAACACTAAGTTTTTTCATGCGACAATAGTAGTTCGGAGGAATCGAAATCGTGTCTTGACTATTAAAGATGAGAATGGTATTTGGATTACTGATCAGGTTCAGTTGAGAGATATGGTGTTGAATTTTTTTAAGAATGTTTATTCATCTGATGATACTAGTGTGAATATTAACACTCTTTGCCCCAGATCTTGGTTTGTTTTTAATGAACAGCATATTCTTTCTCTTGTTCACATTCCATAAGAGGAGGAGATTTTCAATGCTCTTCGAGCTATGGCTCCCTTCAAAACACCGGGACCAGATGGCTTTCAAGCTGGATTCTGCCAATCTAATTGGGGTGTGGTCAAAGACTCAGTGTGTAAGTTTGTTCGTGACACTTTTCATTTAGGTTTATTTGACTATTCTTTTAGCAAGGTGCTAGTTGTGTTGATTCCTAAGGTTGATCATCTTGAAGTTGCTTCACAATTTCGGCCAATTAGTCTGTGTAATGTCACGGTGAAATTAATTTCAAAAATTATTGTCGGGCGATTAAGGCCTCTTCTAGAACAGATAATTGCCCCTAGTCAGTGCAGCTTTGTTCCTGGACGTAGTAGCACTGATAATGTTGTTGTAATCCAGGAAGCTATTCATTCTCTTGGGAAAAAATGGGGTAAATCTAGAGGTTTGATTATGAAAGTGGACCTAGAAAAAGCTTATGATAGAGTGAACTGGGATTTTTTACATTGGGTTTGGTTGGATCTCTGTTTACCTTCTACTCTTGTAGCTTTGATCATGTTTTATGTGACGTCTACAGAAATGAACTTTATATGGAATGGGGAGTTGACTTCAAACTTTAAGCCTACTAGAGGGCTTAGATAGGGTGATCCACTTTCTCCATACTTATTTGTTCTATATCTGCAAAAATTTTCGAAAATGATTGAGGCTGTGGTGAGTGATGGTAAATGGGTATCCCTCTCTTTGTCTCGTGGGGGTCCAGCTTTGTCTCACCCTTTCTTTGCAGATGATTTGGTTCTTTTTGGTGAGGCTTCTGCATCTCAATGTCAGATCATGGTAGACTGTTTGGATTCTTTTTGCTCAGCCTCGGGGTAGAAAGTTAATTTTCATAAGTCCAAATTTATTACTTCTCCTAATGTTAGTGAGGATCTTGTGCATCTTATTGAGTCTTTAACAGATATGCAACATTGCAAAGATTTTGGGATGTATCTTGGAGTTCTAATTCACTCTAAGAGAGTAAATAAAGCGACTTATCGTTATTTACTTGATAAGGTGAAAATGAACTTTCAGGGTGGAAGGCTAGCCAGTTGTCTCTAGCAGGGCGAGCTACTCTAGTGCAGTCGGTTTCCAGCACGATTGCAAATTATACAATGCAGTCTACGAAATTATCAATTTCGGTTGCTAAGGAGATAGATGCTGTTAGTAGAGATTTTCTTTGGGGTTCATCGGATAGGAAAAGAAAAGTTCCTTTATTAAGTTGGGATAGGGTTTGTCTTTCGAAATTTTCTGAGGGGCTTGGCATTAGGAAGACAACAACTATGAATAAAGCGTTGCTTGCTAAACTTGGATGGAAATTAGAGGAGGGTAATACAGGACTTTAGGCACGTGTGTTGAGGTCTAAGTATTTGAAAGGTTCTTCTTTTATCAATGCTTCAGTCAAACAGGGTGTTTCTCATACTTGGAGGAGCATTTGTTCAGCCATAAAGACTGTGGCACGAGGTTGCGCGAAAATGATAGGTAACGGGTGAACCACTTCTTTCTGGTATGATAAATGGATTGGTGATAAAACTTTGGCAGATAGTTTTGGATCCTCAATTCCTATGCAGGGTAGACAGGAAATAGTTAGTGATTATTTGGATGATAATGGAAGCTGGAATTGGCACAAGTTGACCTGTCTTACAAAAGATGTCAAGAACAAGATATCGCTTATACATCCGATCTCTTCCATAGAAGATAGGGTTTTTTGGACCGCTTCTTCCTCAGGTGATTTTTTAGTGAAATCAGCTTATTATCTTCTTATGCTTGAATCCTCTAGTAACTTCTATTGGTCACAATTTTGGAAGTTAGATTTACCTCCCCGAATCCGACATTTCTTATTGCTTGTTGTTCATGGAAGAATTCTTACAAGAGAGGTTTGTGTTAAACGAAGAATATCTTCTTCTTCCAGGTGTCCGAGATGTGATGCTAATTTCGAAGATATTTTGCATGTCCTTCGCTATTGTCATGATTCTCAGTTCTTGTGGTCAAAGTGGTTGCATGGTACTCATTTGGATCACTTTAATTCCCTGTCTTTACAAGATTGGTTGAAATTTAACTTATTTAATTGTGCTAAGTTAATTTTTCAGTCAATTCCATGGTTCTTGTTCTTTGGTTTTATTTGCTAGCATATCTGGAAATGGCGTAACTAAATGATTTTTGAAACAGGGTTTCAATGGCCAGTTAATGCTGTTAGTTCCATTATGTCAAGCGTCACAGATTACTTCAAATATCGGGCTGTACGAAACTCTCCTATCGGTCGTCAAATGCTTTACATTGCATGGCAGTGTCCTCCTTCGAATTTTGTTAAATTGAATGTGGATGCTTCAGCTAAATCTAATCCAGGTGAGTTATCTGCTGGTGTGTTATGCAGGGATAGCAATGGTGATTAGATTTTTGGGTTCACTAGGAAGATTGGTTGGGGATCGATCACCATGGCTGAGATTTATGTCATTTTTACTAGATTACAATTGGCTTGGGATCATGGTTGTAGGAATATTATGGTGGAATTTGATTCTTTATTGGCTGTTAATAAAATTTTACAGCCAATTAAGGATAATGATCCTTATTTCTTGCTCATCCATGGGTGTAAGTAGCTTCTTCAAAAGGATTGGAACTGTTCCCTGACTCATATTTACAGAGAAGCCAATTCGTATGCTGATCTATTAGCTAATCTTGCTCATGATGGTACTTTTGATATTCATAAATTAAGCTCTCCTCCTAGTACTGTAATTAGGACTTTACAGGAAGATTTATGGGGTATTGCTAGGCCTAGATCCTGCATTGTTTAAAGCGATTAACCCGCTCTCTTGTACCCAAAAAAAAAATTTAACATAACATCATTAGTTAAAGTTAAATAAACAAATTTGGTAAACAATCTCAATGATCTTAACTAAAATATTTACAGAAAAATACCTCTAACCATGGAGGACCCCGAAGCCGAAGCCTTTCACGATCACAACTTCGAATTTAGGAAATTCTAAAGAATCATGGGTGGAACTTGTGATTTATTTATGGCAATCCATGAACAACGATCCTAACTAAAATATTTACAGAAAAATATAATATAAATATAAATTTTGGTGAACAATCTCAGTGGTCCTAACTAAATAATTGTCACAATTAGGCCTAAAGAATCATGCAATCTCAAAATTTAAAGTTCTAAACGAAGTTTGAAATGTTGTAGTCTCTATCAGAAACCAACCTAATTAATACTCCAAAATAAAACTATATTTTCAAAGTTAATTGAAAAACTTTTAAATAGTTCTCTATGAACAAAAAAAAAAAAAAAATTGATAAAAGGCAAAAAAGGAGGCTAAATATAAATTAATAAATAAGAATCATTATCAAACTGATGAAATTAAAATTTCAGTCCAAACTAAATTAATAATCATAGAATACACATAAAAATAAAAAGTTATCAAAAATATCTTACCATAACTTGAATCAAGATAAATCTCTCCTCATACAATCAACCAAACAAAACAATAATAATTAATTTAAATTTTGTATCTTAAATATTTAAGAGAAAAATAATAATAATTAAAGTATAAACTAAAAGAATTTAATCATAACAAAACATGGAGATAAAGAAGATAAAGCAAACAAAAAGGCTGCAAGTTAGTTATAGCCTTAAAAAAACAACAAAGCTCAAACGTTTTTTTTTTTTTTTTTTTTTTTTATTTCAGATTTTCTTCTTTTCTCTACTCTTCCTGATCCTTCCACCCATTTTTTCAAACAAAATAATCCCTAAAAAATTCATCCTAAAAACAAACAACCGGTGATTTCTTCTCTTTTCTTTTTCCCTGTGCTGTCGTATCTCCACCTTCTCCTCCTCTTTTTTCTTATTTTCTCTTTTTGCTCCTCTTTATTCCACACACTCTTCCAAATATTTCAAAATTGAAAAAAAATCTAACCATATTTCTACCCTTACTTTCCTGCTTTTTATGTTTTTTTTATTTTATTTTAAATATGAAGATCTAAACAGAAACAAAATAAAATAAAGTAAAATAAATGAAATGAAAATTAGAGAGCCACCTGGTTCATAAAAAAAAAAAAAAAACCCAAGAAAACAAGAAAAGATGAAGTAGAGGAAAGAACAAAATTCAAAGAAATTGCAGGTGAAAAGCAAGATCAACCAAAAACTTCATTGACCCATTTAAAAGGTTCAGAGGGAATGAGATTTTTGTACAGGATGACATAAGGAATGGGTAAGAAAGTATGATGAAAGCCAACCACTTTGACATTTCACCGTAAATCCATCATCAACCAAAAAATGAAAAATATAAAAAAATACCAAGAAAAGAAGGAAACATAATTTTTTTTCATCCCAGCAACACTTTTTTTCCTCTCTTTCCATTCTCTCTCACCAACCTCTTCATTTTTATCAGGTTCATTTATTATTTTTTTAATGAAAAAGTTAAAAGAAGTGTGTTTTGATCAAAAAAAGTAAAAGAGAAAAGGAGAAAGTACGGTCATCCTATTTGTTTGAAAAATCTTTATTTTTTTCATAATAAATAAATTTTAAAAAAAAAAAATCAAAAGGAGAAGGGAACATAACCGGGCGACGTGGACACCTCCCATGATCAGGAAAAAAGGCTAAGGATTGTAAGATTTTTTATATTTTAATATTTTAAATAAATAAATTTAGAGTTAAAATCGTATCACTATGATAAATTATACAAATATGGAATGAATTGAGATACAACATAAACACAACATGAGAAAATAATTAAAACATGAACGACACGAAAAATAATATGAACACGACACGAACGTGTCAAAATCTATATAAAACGAATTATTAACATGTAAAATTTTATATAAATTTATAATACATTGAACACACAAAAATATAACACGAACACGTGACGAACATACAAAGTTTTCTATAAATTGAACCACTATGATAAATTATTCAAAATATGTCATGAATTAAGACACGCAAGACACGCCATGAACACACAATTTTTTTCTAAATTGAATCACAATGACAAATTATGCAAAATATGAAATGAATTAAGACACGACATGAATACAGCATAGGAAAAATAATTAAAACAAAACACGAAAAATAACATGAATACGACACGAATACACGAACATGTAAAAATATACGTAAAATAAATTATTAACGTGTAAAAATTTATAATACTTTACTTAAATTATCAACGTATAAAAAATTATATAAATTTATAATACTTTGAAAACACCAAAAATAGCATGAATATGAACACACAAATTTTTCTCTAAACTAAAATACTAAGATAAATTATGCAAAATATGTCATAAATTAAGATACGACACGAACACATAATTTTTCTCTAAATTGAATAATAATGACAAACTATTTAAAATATGAGATGAATTAAGACACGACACGAATCCAACATAAGAAAAATAATTAAAGCACAATACGAAATATAACACAAACATACAAAAAAAAATCTTTTTTTTTTCTCTTTCCTTTCCTTTCCTTTCAATATTTCACAAAAAAAAAAAAAAAAACAAAACAAAAAGAAGGGAGGGAGGGACGACGTGGACACCCTCTCCCCAAAATTACTAAAATTTATTGTACGGATATGCTTTTAATGGTAGAATATATATTACAAAACTAGTAAGAATATATATATATATATATTAATTATTAAACAAATCTGCTAGCATTACTTTCGATATATTCTGACTTAACAAGAAAAAGAATCACTATAAATATATACTAGATAAAGACCCGCGCTTCGCTGCGGCATGTTATTAGATTTGAATTATATTTTATAATAAATTTGAAAGATAAAAAAGCAAGATAAGTAAAGATAATTTTAAAAAATAATAACTTTCATCATTATACGACATTTGATATAAAATTGAGAGTTATTGGATATGCTCAATTAGATCCGACAATTTCGAACAAAACATAATTATACGATACGAACATAACATGAGAAAAATAATTAAAACACGACATGACACGAAAAATAAAATGAACACGACACAAATATACGAACGTGTCAAAATCTACATAAAACTAATTATTAACGTGTCAAGATTTATATAAATATATAGTAGTTGAATATGATTATGACAGAAAATAACACGAACACGATGACACATCATACAAAATTAAGAGTTATTTGAATAGTGTCAATTAGAGTTGACAATTTCGGATACAACATGATTATACGACACGAACAGAACATGAAAAAAATAATTAAAACACGACACGAAAAATAATATGAACACAACACAAATACACGAACATGTCAAAATCTATATAAAACCAATTATTAATATGTAAAAATTTATAATACTTTAAACACGCGATAAAATAACACAAACACGTTATGAATATTCATTTTTTTTCTAAATTGAATCATTATGACAAATTATGCAAAATATGGATGAATTTAGACATGACACGAATACAACATGGAAAATTAAAATACGACACGAAACGAAAAATAACATGAACATAATACAAATACACGAACGTCTCTAATAAAACAAATTATTAACATGTAAAAATTTATATAAATTTATAATACTTTAGACAAACGAAAAAATAACATGAACACGACACAAAAAATAACATGAACACAACACGAATATATCAAAATCTACATTAAAAGAATTATTAACTTGTAAAAATTATATGAATTTATAATACTTTGAACATACGAAAAATAACACGAACACGAATACTTTGAACATCCCAAAAAATAACACGAATACGGTACGAAAAATAACATAAACACGACACAAAATATTTGAAAACGAAAAGATACGAACCTGAAAAGACCCAAACCTGAAATAATCTCGAGGTCCAAAATAATCTTAAATAACCTAATTAATCCCAAAATTATATGGCAAAAGTCCAAATCAAACTTACTTTTTCAATTGGATATCACAATTAACCCTCAAACTATAGCTTATGACATGTATTATGTGATAAAAAGAATGTGATACCATAATTAAACCCCCAAACCATAACTAATGACATGTATTATATGACAAAAAATGTGTGTTTCAAAATCTCAAAATTTCAATCCTCATACATTTGAGGATTGCTTTTGATGTAGGTTATAGATAAATCCTCTCAATATATATTTTTTCTTTTCTATTCTTGGGCACCAATTAAAAAGCTTCTTTTAATAGGTGGTTAAAAGTCAAAATTAATCTCCTAATCATGTTTTATGACACATCTTAGATGGCATAAACTTATGCATGCTAAATATCTAATCAAGCAACCACAGTCAATATGGGGACAATTTTTATTGTTTGTTATAAATTATAGATATTCACAGCGTGCTATCTTTCTTTATAAGAGATGTTAAAAACTTAAACACAACAAAAAGAAAACATGCTCTTCCACGTTCACCGCAGCATTAAAACAAATGCTTTCATATATATTCAACAAATATATATATATATATATTCGTATTTCATATAAATATATATATATTTTTTCAATATAGAGCAATGAAATAATATGACAATAATCGTATAAGATTATTTCTAATCGTCTTAAGATTGTTATAAATATTGTAGGCACTTAGTGATTATTGCATATATATAAAATTAATGTGAACAGTATATATAAATCCAACATATCAGAATATATATATATATATATATATATATATTCAAATACGAATATACAGGCACTCACAGTTTTGGTAGAACGAAAATTGGAAAATCGAGTCAAGGTAGAACCTCTGACCTTAAGATCGACGATTATTGTTTGTCTATCAGGTGCTTACAGTGTAATGCAATTCGTCTCCTAGGCCTTATCGATTACGTTGCTGTCAAGAGCACACTCGTAGCAATACAGCGAACCAAAAAGATGATACAAATCTCTCTCATGCAAAAAAGAAAACATTTCAGAATTTTTCTCTATTAAAAACAGACAGTGATCTCGGATTTATATAGAAAATCAGAAACCTATTCGGACAAGACACATCATTTGAAAAAACCATTTGGACAAAAGTTGTGTCATTAAGAAAAAGAAGCAAACAGTTCGGTTTGGTCCGAACTGACATGTCTCTTGGTTGGAAGATGTTGAACCGATTCGATTTGGACCAAATAAACATGTCAGTTGGACAGTAAAAAGTTAATTACTAACCCGACCTAACCTAACCCGGTGCATGTGTGGTAGCCCAAGTTTGTATAGATCCCAACCCTTCACAAAAACTTGAATGCCCCTCGGAGCCCGAACATTGAACACAAGCCTATATAAACTATAAGCTAAAGTCTTTCTTGAACCAATGTGGGATCCTATACCAAACACAACATCAATCAACTTCTTCCTCTTCAAGTGAGTACCTTTGAGATTAATTTTTCATTCAAACATGATATCAATTGTGTACATAAATTATACACTGTGTATCTACTTACAACAATGATAACTCGTATAATTATATAGTTTTTAGTTATGTTTTATTATTGTTTTGTGTCAAATACGAGTTATTATTGCTTAGTCTAATTGTGTTTATGATATTTTATATTTTTATGTAATTTGGTGTTTTTCACGAGTTTCTTTGAGTGATTTCAGATTACTAGGTTAAATCAAGAATTAAGGGCAAATCCAATTCAGTTCTAGTTCCGACACCTTTTTCCATATCCGCTATATCTGGAGTTTCACTGAAGCAATAAGGTTGAATTTTTTACAGTGCAAAGTTAAGAGGCATATCTATCTTTTTCATGTTTTACACTTCTTGAAACGGAGTCGTTTTCCCTAGCGAAATCGACCATCAAGTTGGCTGATGTGCAATGACGTCTGTGCTGACCTGTTTTGGTATTTTGACCATATCTTCCGATCCACATGAGAAAATGATCTGATTCCAATGGCTATGGATCCGTAACTGATAGGGGTATATTTTTCTAGAAGACCATTTGATCAGATCGAGCCTCCAACATTGACAAAATCGACCATCAAGCTGGCTGATCAGAATTGTCATACAATATGACGAAAATTGTTAGAAAAATGCACCCACCTATTATACCTACCTTTGAAATTTATAAAGCTTGTCTCTTGTCATTTAGCTCTCCAAAATGTGTATAAATAGAGGGCCTTGGATGAGGATCAATAAACATTGGTAGGATATTAGCCATTGTAATAAAATTCTCTAAGTTTTCTTCTTCTTTCCTTTCTCTAGTTTTCTTTTTCTTTATTTACTTATGCTTCTTACATTTCTTTTCATTTTATTCATATCTAGTATATGTTGCTAATCATATTGTTGAGGTGATGAGGTGAAGCTCTTGGTAAATGCTAAGGTTAGTCTCTTAAACATGAGCTAAAATGAATCATCATTTATAAACACTAGTATAGATAATATTTTCTTTTGGTTTAAAATCATACTTGCAAAGTAGGGATCTTGATTCATTATTGACAATGAAAATGGCACAGTAAATGCTTGGTTTCATAACCTTAATTTGTTGTAGACATATACCTTGGCATAAGGAATGCTTGGATTCTTTTTGTGAGTTTTGAGGACACCAAATGAACATAATATCATATGCTATGGACGTTGGACAATTTGGACTGAATTGCTAAACCTTCCGATTGGAATCTCCCTTATGTGTGAATTTCAATTGTGTAATAAAACAAGATTAATCTTAGCATAACACCAAGAGTGGATTCTCTAACCTCAACATCTTTTCTTATTGTTTTTATATCTTGTTTAATTTCTTTTATGTTATTTTGTTTATTTTGTTCTCTAATATCTTGTTTATCTTGTTTTGTTGTTGATTCCCTAATATATTTTTTTTTACTTTCTTTTTCTTATATATTTATAAACTTATACTTACTAATACGCTTCCCTGTGGTTCGACCTCGGACACCCGAGAATTTATTACTTGAACATAACCTGCACTTGGGTTTACAACTCTTAATTGAGTCTCCATCAAGTTTTTGGCGCCGTTGCCGGGGAGGCAATACTAAGTATATAAGTTTATAAGTATATTTATTTTTATTGGCTGGTTATACCGCCTATATTTATTTTTATTGGCTGGTTACACCGCCTAATTTTCTATATATTTATATTGTATATTAAATTTGTTTTATTTCTATTGGTTGGTTATACCGCCTAATCTGTATATTAACTTTGTTTTATGCTTGTTTGGCGACGTGATTTTAGATCTCGTCGTTTAGTTAGATTTTATTGTGAAACTTTTTCAGGTAATCTTTCTAATACAACTCCTACCATGGCTGACAATGAAAGTGTTCATGCTGAAGATGAGAACAGACAAGTACGCACCATGCGTGACTACTTGCAACCAACTCGAAGCTCATCACCCTCTTGTTTTATTTTTCCTCTCAATGCAAACAACTTTCGTTTTAAACCAGGTATGATAGCTTTGATTCCAAATTTCCATGGGTTAGAATTGGAAAGTGCTTACTCGTTTCTAAAAGACTTCGAAGATGTATGTGTCACGTTTAATGACCAACAATGTACAAATGAAATTGTCAAGCTAAAATTATTTCCTTTTTCTTTAAAAGATAAAGCAAAAATTTGGCTTCATAATTTAAAACCATGGTCAATTGGCACATGGCAAGAATTACAAACTGAGTTTCTAAAGAAATTTTTCCCAGCACATAAAACTACTGCTTTGAAAAGACAGATTCAAAATTTCAATCAAAATCAAAATGAAGCATTTTTTCAGTGCTGGGAGTGTTTTAAAGATTTGTTAAATTCTTGTCCACATCATGTTTTTGAAAAATGGCGTCTTATTAGTTTCTTTTATGAAAGTTTAACTCCCGAAACTAAACAATTTGTTGAAACAATGTGTAACGGTGAGTTTCTAGAAAAAGAACCTGAAGAAGCCTTTGACTACCTAGACCATTTGGCAGATAACTCTCAAGCCTGGCACACAGATAGTTCCTCTGAAAGTTTCAATAGATCTAATCTTGTTTCTAACAGAGGTAAATATCATTTTAGTCAAGAAGATGAGATAAATGCTAAAGTAGCTAATTTGGCTAGAAAGATTGAAGCCATGGAACTTAGAGAAGTAAAAGAAGTCAAAACGGTTAAAAATGAAGAAAGTTGTGAAATTTGTGAAATCATGGGACACCCCATTTCTGAATGTCCAAACATTCCCATTCTTAAAGAAGCGTTGCATGATCAAGTAAATTCCATAAACACATTTAAAAAGCCTTTTCCTTCTCCTTACTCTGAAACGTATAACCCTGAATGGAGAAACCATCCCAACTTCAGTTGGCGGAATAATAATCATGTTCAGGTACCACAATCTCAAAAGCCGGGCAACACTTTTTCCTATCAACCTTCACGTGTACAAACCTTGGAAGAGACATTGCAAGCATTCATGCAAACACAAGCAAATGTGAATAACCAAACTTCACAGGACATCAATGAGATCAAAAACACCTTGTCCACATTGACAGCTTCATTACGCACTCAAGAAAAAGGTAAGTTTCCTGCTCAACCTCAGCCTAACCCTTCTACTCAATGTCTTGTTTCTTGCTCCAATGAAACTCAACAGGAAAATGCCAGTTCTATCACAACTCTTCAAAGTGGAAAGGCAATTGACAAAAACATTCCATCAAAAGACCAAGATCCTCCTTCCCCTCCGAAAAGTAATGGTAAGGATGATGGTAAGTCTGAACTTCTTGAAAATTTGGACAAAGAAAAAGGTATGCATCCTGCTCCTTTTCCTCAAAGGTTGCAAACAATAAAGAATTTGAATCAAAATGCAGAAATTTATGATCTTTTCAAACAAGTTAAGATTAACATTCCTTTATTGGATGCAATCAAACAAGTTCCATCTTATGCTAAATTTTTGAAGGACATGTGCACATTTAAAAGGAAACATAATGTACAAAAGAAAGCATTTCTGACGGAAAGTGTGAGCTCAATCATTCAGCACCTTACTCCACCAAAATTCAAAGATCCTGGATGTCCAACAATCTCATGCATCATTGGAAACACTAGAATAGAACGTGCATTGCTTGATCTTGGTGCTAGTGTTAATCTTTTGCCTTTTTCTGTTTATCAACAGTTAGGTTTAGGTGAACTCAAGGAAACACCTGTTACACTTCAACTAGCTGATCGTTATGTAAAAATTCCTTGAGGGATAGTTGAAGATGTTTTGGTTCAAATTGATAATTTTTACTTCCCTGTTGATTTTATTGTTTTGGACACACATCCTGTTTCAAATCCAAATGTTCAAATTCCTGTTATATTAGGCCGTCCATTTCTTGCAACTTCTAATGCTCTGATAAATTGCAGGAATGGTATTTTGAACATTTCTTTTGGAAATATGACTTTAGAATTAAATGTGTTCAACATTTGCAAGCAACCTGGTGATGATTCAGAAGTACATGAAGTGGATTTCATTGAAGAACTTGTTCATGAACATCTCACCACTACCACATTCCATGATCCTTTAGAAGCTTATTTAATTGAATGTGAGTTTGATAATGCTTCAGAAATTTCACACACTGATTCGTTGTTAAATTCTTTTCAGGATAAGCATTGTTGGAAACAAAAGTTTGAGGAACTTTCATCACTCACAAATGTCACTGTACCATCAACTATTGAACCACCCAAGCTGGATTTAAAACCATTGCCATCCGAGCTAAAATATTCCTTTTTGGGTGAGAATGAAACTTTTCCAGTCATAATTTCTTCACATCTTGATGAACTACAAGAAGGTAAGTTGTTACAACTTTTGAAAATGCACAAAAATGCATTAGGATGGACCTTAGCTGACATAAAGGGAATAAGCCCATTAATCTGCACACATAATATTTATTTAGAGGAAAATGCTAAACCCTCTAGACAAATGCAACGAAGGCTTAATCCTAATATGAAAGAAGTAGTGAGAAATGAAGTCATTAAACTTCTAGATAATGGAATCATTTATCCTATCTCTGATAGCAAATGGGTAAGTCCTACTCAAGTCGTACCTAAGAAATCTGGAGTTACTGTAGTTAAAAATGAAAACAATGAATTAATTCCAACTAGGACTGTTACTGGTTGGCGCATGTGCATTGACTACAGGAAACTTAACTCAGTGACGAGGAAAGATCATTTCCCTTTGCCTTTCATGGATCAAATCTTAGAAAGAGTTGCAGGGCATGAGTTTTATTGTTTTCTAGATGGATATTCTGGGTATAATCAAATTGCCATTGCACTTGAGGACCAAGAGAAAACCACTTTTACATGTCCTTTTGGTACTTTTGCATATCGTAGAATGCCATTTGGATTATGTAACGCCCCTGCCACATTTCAAAGATGCATGCTTAGTATTTTTAGTGACATGATTGAACGTAATCTTGAGATTTTGATGGATGATTTTTCTGTTTCTAGTGATTCATTTGATGATTGCTTAGCCAATTTGAAAAATGTATTGATTAGGTGTGAAGAAAAAAATCTTGTTCTTAATTGGGAAAAATGTCATTTCATGGTCACTAAAGGTATTGTACTAGGTCACATTGTTTCTGCAAAAGGGATTGAGGTAGACAAGTCAAAAATTGAATTGATTGCTAATCTACCCACACCAAAGACAGTAAAGGACATTAGGTCATTCTTGGGACATGCAGGTTTTTATAGAAGATTCATAAAAGATTTTAGCACGATATCTAAACCTCTATGTAATCTTTTAATGAAAGACACTGCATTTGAATGGACTAAAGATTGTGAAGATGCTTTTGAAAAACTCAAAAATATGCTCACTACTGCTCCTATTATGAGATCTCCTGATTGGTCTTTACCATTTGAAATAATGTGTGATGCTAGTGACTATGCTGTTGGTGCTGTGTTAGGACAAAGGAAAGATAAGAAACCACATGTAATTTACTATGCAAGTAAAACTTTAAATAGAGCCCAAATGAATTATTCCACTACAGAAAAGGAATTACTTGCAGTTGTTTTTGCATTGGATAAATTCAGATCTTACCTTGTTGGATCATCAATTGTTGTCTTTAGTGATCATGCAGCTTTAAAATATCTTCTCTCTAAGAAGGATGCAAAACCTAGGTTGCTGAGGTGGATCCTTTTGCTGCAAGAATTTGACATCACCATTCGAGATAAAAAAGGAGTAGAAAATGTGGTGGCTGATCATTTATCAAGACTTGTTTGTGATGAATCTTTTGGAACCTCACCAATAAATGATATTTTTCCTGATGAACAACTTCTAATTGTCTCCACGACACCTTGGTTTGCTGACATTGCTAATTTTCTTGCTACAGGAAAAATTTCTTCTCAATGGAGCCCCCAAGATAAAAGGAAGTTTCTGAATGAGGTAAAGAAGTTCTACTGGGATGACCCTTACTTGTTCAAATATTGTCCTGATCAGATTTTTCGAAGATGCATTCCCGACAATGAGGTAAGTAGTGTAATTAAGTTTTGTCATTCCGAGGCATGTGGTGGTCATTTTTCATCAAAGAAAACTGCTGCAAAAATTTTACAGTGTGGATTTTACTGGCCAACTTTATTCAAAGATGCATATAATTTTTGCAAGACATGTGAAAGTTGTCAAAAATTAGGTTCCATTTCGAAAAGAAACATGATGCCTTTGAACCCAATTCTTGTAATTGAAATTTTTGACTGTTGGGGTATTGATTTCATGGGACCATTTCCACCATCTTTTGGTTTCTTATACATTTTAGTTGCAATAGATTATGTTTCAAAGTGGATAGAGGCAATTCCATGTCGAAATAATGATCACAAAACAGTGATTAAATTTTTAAAAGAAAATATTTTGAGTCGATTTGGAATTCCTCGATCTATCATAAGTGATGGGGGAAAACATTTTTGCAACAAGGTTTTTGAAACATTAATGAAGAAATATGCCATTACACACAAAGTTGCAACCCCTTATCACCCGCAGACAAATGGACAGGTAGAATTAGCAAATAGGGAGATTAAACAAATTTTGGAAAAGACGGTTAATCCAAATCGCAAAGATTGGTCTCTTAGACTTAACGATGCATTATGGGCCTATCGAACAGCTTTTAAAACAGCATTGGGCATGTCTCCTTATAGGCTAGTTTATGGAAAACCTTGTCATTTACCTGTGGAACTTGAGCATAAAGCATATTGGGCCATTAAAATGTTCAACTCAAACCTTGATGACGCTTCTAATTTACGGAAATTACAAATAAATGAACTTGAGGAACTCAGAAATGATGCATATGAGAATTCTAAAATTCATAAAGAAAGAACTAAAGCCTTTCATGACAAGTTAATTTCAAGAAAAACATTTGATGTTGGGCAAAAAGTTCTACTTTATAATTCTAGACTTCACATATTTCCTGGTAAGTTGAGATCAAGATGGACTGGCCCATTTGTGGTTAAGCATGTGTATCATTATGGAGCAGTTGACATTGAGAATCCTAGAAATGGTAACGTATTCAAGGTAAATGGACAAAGACTCAAACTCTTTTTGGAAAATCATGTTACTCAAGAAGAGGTTGTTTTTCTTTCTGATCCTTGTTTTGAAAATAACTAGATGTAAATATAATTTTTTTTAACCCCGGTTAAATGGCGGATAACGGTACTCCGTGATTATTTAAGTCGGTTCCATCAGCTACCCACAAAACTGATATTGTATATAAATTTCTCTTTCAATTTCTCTTTCATTTTTTTTAATTTTTTTTTTCAGGATGGATGATATTCTCAAAAGATTGCAGAAACGATTCCCTCCTTTTCCTCGAAATATTTTACTGAAGCTTTACCAAGTTCGATTTGAAAGATTAAGAATGCTTATGCACAAAGGGATTCCTGAAGACATACGTTGGATAATTGAAGCCAAGGTACGTGAAGATGAATATCTTCCTGTTTTGCATTTACCAAGTACAGGTAGAAGCACTTTTGCAAAGAAGCGACGAGCAAAGCGCATGAGTTCAAATTGCCACAAATGTGCACGATGGACGTGTAACGGTAAATGTCGTTCTATTGGGATTCCGTCCTCTAATCGAGATGATAAAATTGAATTCATTAAGGATGGACTGAGTAAGGAGAATTTGGGTAATATCCAACTTTCTCTTGAGACGCATCCTAGTGGAGACGTACAAAGAGAAATTCTTGATTTATGGCCGCAATTCCAAAGGGAATGGCAACATCTTGGGAATCTGATGTTAAAAGACCCTGTTTGCCAGCTTGTAAGAAAACTGGATGGGAAGCATATCCTCGACTCATAGAAGGCGTTTAAGCCGTTTCTGGACGTAAAACCAGAGGAAGATGTGAGCCACAATCACAACTACAATAAATGACTTCTCAACTTTTGGTTTGATTTGCAATAACTTCATTTCGGTTTAATTTACGTGTTGTTAGATTTTTGTAATTATTCTCGTTTTTTTTTCTTTTTGCATTGGTCTTTTACGGTTGATTTTTCTTCTCTTTTTGATTTTCTTCCTGAAATCACGCAAAAATCTTTTGTTAGGTTAACATTTTCTTCTGACAGGTCAAATACACTTTCGGCGACATTATTACTCTTGTCTGATTCATTACTCAGTCCTCTATATATTACACCATGTACTCATTCTCTTTCAGGCACTTGAAAAAAAAATGGAAAGTACTTCGTCCCAGCGCATTAAAAAAATTTGTGTCTTTGGAGGTGCTTATCCAGGGAAAAATAACATATTCGCTGATGAAGCCATAAGAGTTGGAGTAATACTTGCCCAACAAAAGATCCAGTTGATTTATGGAGGCGGTAGTACGGGTTTAATGGGAGCAGTCGCTACAGCAGCACACGCCGGAAGAAGTCCAGTTCTAGGAATCGTGCCACAACTATTCACAGGTTTTTGTGGACCTACCGTGGGTAAGGAAATACAAGTCTGGAGTATCCCTGAACAGATAACAATCATGTACCATTCTGCCGATGCATTCATTGCTTTACCAGGAGGTCTGGGTACATTGGACGAAATAGCTTGCGTGGCTTCTTGGTCATCTTTGGTCACAAATAAGAAACCCATTGGTTTGCTTAATATTAATGGTTATTTTAGTAATTTGCTTTCATATTTAGATAATGCTGTGGATAATGGATTCATGTTTTCAGAGGCAAGGAGAACCATAATTTCTGCTACAACCATTGAAGATTTACTCAAAAAGCTCCAAGCTTATGAGTATTTATCTGCTACGGTTGTTTCGCAAACGCTCGAAAAAAGAAAAAGAGATATGGACGAGCAAGGAGTGGATTGCACTCTGTCTTTGTGACATTATCTAACATTTTGTTTGTTGTGTCTCAGTTATAATAAGTGGTTAGCAACCTCTGCAGGTAATATCTCCTAAATTCTACCTTTAGTAAGGGGTAAGGGACATATTTTGCTAATTTTAAAAAAAAAAAAAAAAAATTTGATGTGTTTTAAGCCATTTAGAAGTATTCATTCTGAACAAGGTCTGAGTAAGGGAGACTTGAGACATACCTTGTCAGTTTGATTTCTTCTTTAAAAACAAAAACAAAAAAAAAATAGTTTGTTGTGTTTTAAGCAATTTAGAAGTATTCATTCTGAACAAGGTCTGAGTAAGGGAGACTTGGGACATACCTTGTCAGTTTGATTTTAATCTTTTTATGTTTGCTTGTTAATTTTTGTTAAGTATTTTAGGATTATTTAGGTTGCATGAGTTTGTTTTGTTTTGAGTCTTAGTTATTCCTATTCTTATGTTATTAGTTCTTTTCTCTTACACATGATTGTTTCATTTGGGTTAATAGACTTACATTGAGGACAATGTAAGAATTAAGTGTGGGGGGAACGATTTAGGATTTCTTTTATTTTTTTCTACTATTTTTTTATGAGTCTTTATTATTATTATTATTATTTTAATGTGTTCTAGTTCCTTTTTAATACAATGATGAGATATGAATTGCATAAGTCTAAAACAGATTTATTAGTGAGAAGATTTTCATGAGAATTGAGCTTGATGTCAACCTTTTTATGAGCCAATGTTAATATGATATGTTGATTGAGAAAGAAGCATGTTTAGATTTAATCTGACTTGTATAATCATCCTTGTGAGTTTTTGAGCCTATAATGATTGATGCATTATACAAATCAATCTAATTTCTTTCTTGAGTGCTCTTATGATTACATGATTCTCTAGAACTTGCTTTAAACCGTTTGAGACTATATTGATACATGTGACAACATGAATATGATAGAGGCATTAGGATTATAACCAGAGCCAAACAGCCATCCATTATTAATGTTCTAAGAGAACATCCCCACTAGTGAGCCAATTTGAGCCTACATTAAATATGCTATTTTATTGGTAACCAGAACTTACACCTAGCCTAAATATACTTATATCCTTACCCTTGTTCTAAAGATGGATTATATATTTTGAGACATATTGCAAAAACAAGGGATACTTTTTGAAAATTTGGGTTAGAACGAAAGATAAGTGTGGGGGAGGAGAGAGGCAAAAGTCAAGAGAAAAAGAAAGGGATCATTGTCAAATACATTCCCATATTAAAAAAAAAAAATCTTCTCTTGAACTTCTAGTTAAAGTAAAGAAAAAGATGTTACAAAGTTGGTTAGAATGAAGCAAAGGCTCAACATGAATATTTAGCCTATGTTATTATGTGCTTTATAAGAGTTTTGAGAAGTTTTATTCGTATGATCTTATTATGTCTCTAAACTCTATGAACTCTTTGGAACCTTTGTGATATC
This sequence comes from Fremontodendron californicum, assembly GCA_030761205.1. Lineage (NCBI taxonomy): Eukaryota > Viridiplantae > Streptophyta > Magnoliopsida > Malvales > Malvaceae > Fremontodendron > Fremontodendron californicum. The sequence goes on from JAULJL010000027.1 coordinate 15,183,664, forward strand.
TTTATCCTTTTGTTCTTTAACCACATTATAACCCTTTGGCCCCATTACAACCTTGAAAAAAGACCTCTTGATTTATGAAGTTGTATGATCTAAATAGTGGAGAATAGGTGGACAAGCAAGCATATGGTAGAACTGTTTTCATGAGATTGATTGAGTGTAAACACTTTACCACTACTTTAAAGAGTGAAAATCATGAGAGTATAGTGAGAAGTTGAGATTAAGTTGAATATGCACTATTTTGATTGAAATATGTTATGTTAATATTGGCTTAACTCATTTATTTACATTCAAGCATGAATTTTTGTGAAATTCTTTGAGCTATTGATTAGTTTATAAGACTTGTTCAAAGATTGTCTCTAATTTATATTGAAAGGATTAGGAGTAAATATTTTTAGTGTATGTAGTTTACTTATATTTTAGTTTTTCAATGTTTGTGGGTATCGTTCTAGCAAACCCTCACGAGACTAAACTCGTCCACTAGGGACACCTAGGGGTTTAAAGGCTTGTGTCACATGCTAAGTGCCACCGTGATTTCCAACGAAAATGGATTAGATTAGATTTTCTTATTGAGTCGTTGCTAGGGACTAGCAACAATCTAAGTGTGGGGGTGTGATAACTCGTATAATTATATAGTTTTTAGTTATGTTTTATTATTGTTTTGTGTCAAATACGAGTTATTATTGCTTAGTCTAATTGTGTTTATGATATTTTATATTTTTATGTAATTTGGTGTTTTTCACGAGTTTCTTTGAGTGATTTCAGATTACTAGGTTAAATCAAGAATTAAGGGCAAATCCAATTCAGTTCCAGTTCCGACACCTTTTGCCATATCCGCTATATCTGGAGTTTCACTGAAGCAATAAGGCTGATTTTTTTACAGTGCAAAGTTAAGAGGCATATCTATCTTTTTCATGTTTTACACTTCTTGAAACGGAGTCGTTTTCCCTAGCGAAATCGACCATCAAGTTGGCTGATGTGCAATGACATCTGTGCTGACCTGTTTTGGTATTTTGACCATATATTCCTATCCACATGAGAAAATGATCTGATTCCAACGGCTATGGATCCGTAACTGATAGGGGTATATTTTTCTAGAAGACCATTAGATCAGATCGAGCCTCCAACATTGACAAAATCGACCATCAAGCTGGCTGATCAGAATTGTCATACAATATGACGAAAATTGTTAGAAAAATGCACCCACCTATTATACCTACCTTTGAAATTTATAAAGCTTGTCTCTTGTCATTTAGCTCTCCAAAATGTGTATAAATAGAGGGCCTTGGATGAGGATCAATATACATTGGTAGGATATTAGCCATTGTAATAAAATTTTCTAAGTTTTCTTCTTCTTTCCTTTCTCTAGTTTTCTTTTTCTTTATTTACTTATGCTTCTTACATTTCTTTTCATTTTATTCATATCTAGTATGTGTTGCTAATCATATTGTTGAGGTGATGAGGTGAAGCTCTTGGTAAATGCTAAGGTTAGTCTCTTAAACATGAGTTAAAATGAATCATCATTTATAAACACTAGTATAGATAATATTTTCTTTTGGTTTAAAATCATACTTGCAAAGTAGGGATCTTGATTCATTATTGACAATGAAAATGGCACAGTAAATGCTTGGTTTCATAACCTTAATTTGTTGTAGACATATACCTTGGCATAAGGAATGCTTGGATTCTTTTTGTGAGTTTTGAGGACACCAAATGAACATAATATCATATGCTATGGACGTTGGACAATTTGGACTGAATTGCTAAACCTTCCGATTGGAATCTCCCTTATGTGTGAATTTCAATTGTGTAATAAAACAAGATTAATCTTAGCATAACACCAAGAGTGGATTCTCTAACCTCAACATCTTTTCTTATTGTTTTTATATCTTGTTTAATTTCTTTTATGTTATTTTGTTTATTTTGTTCTCTAATATCTTGTTTATCTTGTTTTGTTGTTGATTCCCTAATATATTTTTTTTACTTTCTTTTTCTTATATATTTATAAACTTATACTTACTAATACGCTTCCCTGTGGTTCGACCTCGGACACCCGAGAATTTATTACTTGAACATAACCTGCACTTGGGTTTACAACTCTTAATTGAGTCTCCATCAAACAACTTACATATTAATATACGTATTTTGTATTTATACACTTAAAATAATCATTGATATCCAACACTTTAAACCAATCTTCTAACATTGTAAGTTCTCTTTATATATATATATATATATATATATTATAACAGGCTAAGCAGCATCTTGCTTTGCTCTGTTTGGGGGAGATCTGAGCTCACATGCCCATATAGAGACTATAACTATTGAGTCCTTCCAATCTCCTTTTGAAGAGATAAAGTCTGCTGCTTCTTATGCTCTTGGCAATCTGTCCAAGTATCTGTTGCTTCATTCTCTTAAGGAAGTGGTGCTCAAACCTAACTGGATGTTTTGTCTGATGCAGCATCTATCTTGATTTTAATTTTACTTCTTCATGCAGGTTATAGCAAGGCAATCTGTAGATAAAGCTGAGTTTCAGGATTCAAGTGTTGAGAAAATTCTCAAATTACTTCTTAACCACTGTGAAAGTGAGGAAGAGGGTGTCCGAAATGTGGTGGCTGAGTTCCTTGGTAAAATTGCACTTATTGAACCAGTAAAACTCATCCCTGCTCTTAAGGTATTTCCTAGACCTGTCAATTGGGTGTGTCAGGTTAGGTTTGGGTCAGATCAATTCAGATTATTTTGGATTTAGGTCATTTCGTGTTTGGGTCATCTAGGGTTCAGGTCATTTCGGGTTTGGATCATTTCAAGTTCAAGTCATTTTTGGCTTGGGTAATTCAAGTTCGAGTTATTTCGGATTCGGGTAATTCGAGTTTGACACTCGGATAACGATTTCACTTTGAAAACAATGATACTCATTTATTTTTAAATATTAAATTTTATGCTTATGAAAAGATTCAAACTTTGATAAGCAATTCTTAATACTAAGAGTTTTATTAAGTGAACCAAGAGTTTTATTAAGTGAACCAATCTTGAAATTTGAAATGACTTACTAATAAAATTAAATTATATTTAAGAACTTTATTTAAAAATTTAATTATCAAGTGTAATTGAATATAATAATAAATATTTATCTGAAATAAAAATATAGTAATAAATTAATTATGAATTAAATTAATTAATTATGCTTAATATTTTTAAATAAACATAATTTATGAAATTAAATTAATAAAAATTTCATAATAAGTAAAGATACAATTCTTAATACATTGACATACATGGTACTTTTTTATAATATATAAATCTTATCTTATCATATTAATATATATATATTTTTATTTGTAGTTTTTTACAATAAAATAAAAAATTTATCATATTTTTTATGAATTTAGTAGCAAGTATTGTCCAACGGACCAACATTATGATCATTTGACCAAGCTAATCTAAATAATATGATAAGAGATTATAAATTTAAAACTAAAAACAACACATTTATTTTAAATAACATGTATAGTGACAAGAGATTAATTTATTATATATCACATGATAAAGTATTATTATAACGTAACGTACATATAATTATAATAAGATACACATATCTAGTTTTTACTTGATTTATAATTTAAAGTCTTGAAAGTTGGAATATTTTGATTATATTTAAGTATGTATTGTTATGTTTACAATTTAATTTTTACTTGATTTTTAGGTAGAGTTTTTCTTTTTAGAATGATTTTGTTATATGAAGTTTATAGTAAAATGTTTAAAGTAGTTTTACTAAATTATTGTTATTTTTTTATTTTAAAATAATAATTATTGATTTATTTAATTATTTTATCAAAATAAAAAAAACTTTATTTATAATATATACTAATAAACATAAAGAACAAAAATCAATTATAATAATTGAATTAATTTGTTTTTTATTTTTTAATCATAATTAAGAAAGTATTAAAAAATATATAAACAGTAAAAAAAATTTTAAAAAAAATCTAAAATTATAAAATTAAAATAAATTAATAAATTATATTAAATTTATTAAATTAATTTTTTAAAAATAAAATTATATTTAATTTAAGTTCGGTTCATTTCGAATTAATTTTTCGGATCATTCGGATTTGGGTTATTTCGAGTTTCGATCAATTCAGATTCGGATCAATTCAAGTTTAGATCATTTTGAGTTCGGATTATGTGAGTTCGGTTGTTGACTTTAAATTCAAATCGAGTTAGGTGGGTTGAGCATGTTTTTCGTGGTTAGATCATAATTGACAGATCTAGTATTTCCCCAACACATCGCTTTGTACTTCTGCTGAGCTTTTGGCATTTGGATGTAGTTTATTAGGGCATCTCTTTTATTATACATTTTGAATTTCTTATAGGTAAGAACAACCAGTCCAGCTGCATTTACTAAGGCAACAGTTGTCATTGCTGTAAAATATTTTATTGTGGTGCGGCCAGAGATGATAGATGAGATCATTTACCCCGAGATTGCTTCATTCCTTAAGCTTATTAGGGGTCAGGATTGAGTGAGTGCCCATTTACTGCTGATATAAACCCAAAAGAAAAAAAAAAAAATGCTGTTAAGTGGTTGATGGGTTTCTAAGCTTTATTTTTACCAGAAATCATCGATGCAGCATGTAAGGCGTGCAGCTATGTTGGCTTTACGTACTTTTGCCCAAGGCGAATGGTATTAATGCAAGTGAGAGATTGTTGATATGTGCTATAAGATCAATCGGATTAGTTATAAGATACATGTCATATTAAGAATTACTATTATTAACTAAGGCATCATTATCTTCAACTAAGTATATATTTGATATTACTTACTTCTTAAATAAAGTCCATGGAATAAATATTCATTGCAATGGAATTACAATAAATTGTAATTATGAGATCATCATTGCATCAAAGAATTATTTTAAAATTGTTCCTAGTCGATATTTTATCAAGGATTAGATATTGTTTAAAGTTGTTGAGACTGACAGATGGCTATGCTCTTACTTGTGAAGCAAGTAACTGATCTCATAGGTTGAAGTTTGGATAAACTTGAGTTAACATGTGGTGTGAGTACTTGTTATAAGAGCAACTTCAATGAGCATGACCAAATATGAGAATGCCATTTGGCAAAGTTCACTTAGTGTTTATGGCAACATTCTAATGTGAAGTTGTATAATTGATCCTTTGACTTGAGATTATTATCAATCTTATATGAGAAATCTTATACTTTGATTTTATCTTTTCTTATGGTTTTAACGATGAATGCTCCAATAAGATAAATTTGGACATTGAATGAGACATATGAAGATACATGAGTAATCAATATAGGATTCGCCACTTTGAGTAGTAGAGACAATATCTCACTAGTCTTGATAAAAATTAACTCAAAAAATCTCTGATCAGAGTGGAATGAAGTTTTGGAATAGTTTTAAAGCTTATTTGAAGTGTTAATTGCCTAACACATGAGATTTAACATGGTTAAACTAATTGAGTAGACATTAATCCTTGCTCAAAGTTAAATCGAGATTTTAAGTGATGAAACAATAATAATTATACTGAGAAATTAAGTACGAATAGGTTGGTCAAACCTCATTGATCTATCTTAACAATTGAGGGTCATGACTCATTGTTAGATGGCGACCATGACCTATAAATAATTGATTAATTGGATAATTAATGATGAACTCAAAAAGTTTGATTCATCTAGTCCAAATCAATTAAGGATTACAATACTTATATTTATTAGCAACATGTTAAGGAACTTAAAAAGTCATACAAATAGTATGTGCATGTGAAAGATTAAATTAGGATTAATTAAGTTGGATTTAATTAAAAGAAGTTGAGGACTTCAAGGACTAAATTAAAAACCCAAGAGGAATAGTCAAAGGCACAATCCTATTTTGAATAGGATTGAGCCAAACCCCTCCCTTATATAAGGAAGGCTATGCCGCCCATCTCTAGGTGTAATTCTATATTCATCTTTTTCATGTCATGTGCTGAGAACCACTTAGAGAAAAACTAGAGAGCAAATCGCATAATACTACTAGCATAGTGTTTTTGCATGCTTCCTCCTATTCTTTTTTTAAGGTTCATTTCTTTATATTCGTGTGGACTGTCATTAGAGGTTGGACACTTGGGCAATTGATGGTTTGCTATAACCTAATTTGGTGTTCTTGATGGATTAATAGTTGTCTCCACTTGCAAATTCTAAGGCATGCAAATTCTGCCTATGTGATTTGTATGTATAATTGTTTAACAGCTTTTCAACGTGAATCAATGGTTAGGGAAGTGAAAATTTGAATTCCGCTACTTTTATCTATGATTATGTATGTTCAATTCCCATTGCTGCGTATTTTTCATGATTGCATGTTTAGTTCCTATAACCTGTGGTTTCCAATATTTTCTCTTGGGCAGTTTAGAACATCTTCATCATCTCTTGCATATATCGAGGTAGTCCTTCTTGGTTGTTAGCCGGTAGCCCATGTTGGTTGAATATCCATGTCTTCTTGACTGTGAACTTAAGAACGAGAGCATTATGCAATTGGGTTCCTTTTCTTAGGTGTTATTACCTAATGCAATCACTTCTCATAGAGTCTTAGTGGAGTCACCAAAATATGGAGGGTTCTTTTTATAATGAGGGATGGGGTAGTGTCCCACTGAATAATGGGATAAATAAGAGGGGAGACTTTAAGTACCAAATAGTTTTGAAGGCTATTGAAATAATTTCAAATTCTTAAAATCATTTTTTAACCTTTGGAACTTTGGCCAAATTGAAAATTGATGTGATAATCATGCACTAAAAATATTTTGAAACGCAGTTTAGAGAAATTTTCTTTAAACACAGAAGGTTGTCAAATTCTGAACTTCATAACAATTCAATTTGTAAGGAATTATTATAAACTAGAAGAAGACCCCCGCTAATTAATAATAATAAATTAATTTTAAATTATATTTTTTAAAATAATAATTATTTATTTAATCTTTTTATTTTAAAATTGCAATAATCTTAATATAATTATATTTTGTTAATTATGAAAATTAAATTTATAATAATTGTTTATTTATAAATTACATAATATAAATGTATTTTCAAATGTTATTTATATATATTTTTTTACAAATATTTAAACTTTATTGTACTGTGTATTTTTATTTATAGGAGGTAAAAATAAAAAATAAAATTGTGATTTATATTTTATTCTCTCGTAGGATCGATTTTCTCATAAAGGTTAGTAGCAAGTTCGTTTTTTCCTCTCTTTTTTACTTCTTTTCCCGAACGGATCGGATAGGAATCCTAAATCGATCCGCGACTCTACGCTCAAACCTATGCTTTTAATTACATCATTTAAAATTTAAATATAAATAATTAATAAAATAATTTTTTTAACATTTTCCCATAGCCGGTTGGGTAAGGATCCTAAACTGATCACCGAGTCAACGCGCGGACCAACCCCTTTACAAGCATCATTTAAAATAAAAATAAAAATAATTAATAAAATGTTTTTTAAAACTTTTCTCTAAGTGGATCGAGTACGGATCCTAAATCAACTAGCGAGTCAACGTGCGGATCAGCCACTCTAAATTCATCATTTAAAATTAAAATAAAAATAATTAGTAAAATAAATTTATTTTTTAACTTTTTCTCCTAGCGGGTTGAGTACGGATCTTAAATCGATTCGCGAGTCAACGTGCGAACTAACCACTTTAAATACATCATTTAAAATTAAAATAAAAAATAAATTTTTTTAATTTTTTTCCAAGCGGATCGGATATAGATCCTAAATCGACCTAAGAAAATAAAATATTTTTTTGAAATATATATTTATTAATAATATATTTATTAACTTTTTTTGGACATTTAAAGAAATATCTCTTGGGTCCCTAATTTTTGTTTTTTTTTTTTTTTTTGTGACAAATAAAATATACCCATAGAAAATAACAAAATAGGACCAAAAAAACCTTTTAATAAAATTCAAATCTGAGCCCTTATGGACTCAATTTTCATAATAGTTGAAGTTTCATATGGTTGAAAGAGCTTTCAAATACCTTTCTTTTGATATATTATAAGCTCAAATACGATAAGTATTCAAAAAGATATAATTGAAATACATAGCATGTTCTAAAATCCGACATACATTTAATCTTTTTTTTATTGTATATTGAAAAATAATATGAATTTTTTAGTGTAGCGTGTTTCATTTAAAAAGTATACTCTCATAACTTTCAAAAAAAAAAAAAAAATCACTCAATTTCGAAATTGGATGAGAAAGTTACGATCATTTGAAGCTGAACTTGTGAAGTTGAAAACTAGAGAATTGATTGACACTTTGTAGTGTCGATTGACTCTAATTTTTTTCCCCAAAAATTGTGAATTGTATATACTTTTACCTATCATCTCCAACACAACTTCTAAGGTCGATCGATGGTTGATCAACACTCCATAGTGTCGATAGATAGGATAGACTTTTAAATAAGTTTGAATCTGGAAGATTTTTGAAAATTTTGATCGCTCTGAATTGATTGAGGTTCAATTGACACCCTCAAGCGTCGATCGATTAAAAACTTGGATCGATTAAAAATTCTTTAAGACAGAGCATGTTAATCGATAGTCTCAAGTGTTAGTCAACACTTTCAACCTAAAATTCATTTTTATTCGAATTATTTGATTATTTATTTTTTAAAATGATAATTATCTCGGATATTATCAATTTTAAGATGATAAATCTCAGATTTTCCAATAAACTTGAGTCGCTTATAGACTTTAATGTCTACCATCCATTCTATTTCATTTCAATTATAAATATCACCTTCATTTCACTTTAAAATCGTCCTAAAATGTTCTAAAAACCCCTCAGAAATGTTCTTTACCCACTTCTCCTCTTTTTCTTCTTTTTTCTTTTTTTTATATTTTTCTTAATATTATAAGAGAATGTTAAGAAATTCTTAAACCTTAGCCCAAAAGTGTCCACGCCCATAGGAGTGTCCAAGCCCATAGGAGTTCGAGACTAGGGAGTCCTTCCCACGGTATCAAAATGCCCTAGAAGTCCAAATTTTCAAGGAGTCTCAAAAAGTTCCAGTCCAAGTGGCACTTTACATCAATAAGTCATAGTCTAAATGAAAGTCTGATCTAAAGAGTCTCAATATAAACGAAACTCTGCTAGATGATCGAGTTGATCCAAAGAGTCATAGTCAAGGCGAAACCTTCGAGGTAATCATCTAAACCTCTAAGCATGTATTAAAGCCCCCACAAACTGCCTTCCATGTAGATTTTAGGTATGCATGACATCATTCTTAGTTTAGGTTCATAATATTTTATGATTATATAAATATCTAAAAGATAAAATTTGTTGTTTTTCTCCAAAGTTAAGCTATCCACGTCGGTTTTTTTTTTTAAGGAAAGAGCAAGAAAGGAAATGAAAAAAAGAGAACAAAATGAAAAAATTAGGCTAACGTCAAAAATGAAAAAAAAAATTGTATTCATGTTATTTTTTGTGTATTTAAAATATTATAAATTTATATCAAATTTTATATGTTAATAATTTGTTTTATATATATTTTAAAATGTCTGTGTATTCGTATCGTGTTTGTGTTATTTTTCGTGTTTTGTTTTAATTATTTTTTCTATGTTGTGTTAATGTCGTGTCTCAATTCATCTCATATTTTACATAGTTTGTCAATTTGATTTAATTTAAAGAAAATTTTGTGTCGTGACGTGTTCGTGTTCGTTTTATTTTTTGTGTTTTCAAAGTACTATTAATTTATATCAATTTTTACATTATATCAATTTTTACACGTTAATAATTCGTTTTATGTATATTTTTACACGTTCATATATTCGTGTCGTGCTCATGTTATTTTTCGTGTTGTGTTTTAATTATTTTTCTTATGTTGTGTTCGTGCCGCGTCTCAATTTATGACATATTTTGCATAATTTATCATGGTTATTCAATTTAGAGAAAAAATTGTGTCTTGTCCAGTCTTAATTCATGACATATTTTGCATAATTTGTCATAATAATTTAATTTAGAGAAAAAGTGTCTGTTCGTGTTTTTTTTTGTGTTTTTAAAATATTATAATTTATATAAATTTTTACACGTTAATACTTAATTTTATACGTTAATAATTTATATAAAGTATTATAAATTTATAAAAAAAAAATTACACGTTAATAATTCGTTTTATGTATATTTTTACACGTTCGTGTATTCGTGTCATGCTAATTTTTTTTCGCGTTGTGTTTTAATTATTTTTCCTATGTTGTCCTTCGTGTCATGTCTCAATTCATGACATATTTTACGTAATTTGTCATATTGATTCAATTTAGAGAAAAATTTGTGTGTTCGTGTTATTTTTTTGTGTTTTCAAAGTATTATAAATCTTTACTATAAATTTCAGCTTTTTTCCTGGACAAAGAGGCTGTCCACGTCGCCTGTCACTGTTCATCTTCCCTTCTTACTTTTTTTTTTTTAAATTAAAATTAAAATTTAAGTTTTAATTTTTTAAATTTAAGTTATTTATTAAATATTAAAAAAATTAAAAAATGTGAGGGAGATAAATGAAAGAGTTTGTGACAATTTGGTAATAAAATTTAAGTTATTTTAGATTTGGTAATTCGCGTATTTATGTCGTGTTTGTGTATTTTTAATTTTTTATGTGTCATAATCGTGTTTAAAGTAATCCATAAGATAAATTTTGTAGATAAGAGAGTTGAAGAAGAGTGTTGATAAGTGTTTAAATTCATGTATTTTCATATATCAATTCCTTATATTTTATGCTTAGTTCCTTGAATTTCTTGATAGTTTACTATGATTTTGAGTTTTGTAGGTGTTTTGGATAATAAGGATTACTATGGAGTTGAAAAGAATGAATTTGGACAAGAAATGAAGCTTCTAGCACAAAGGAAAGCAGACTACCCATCAAGGATACACTATATGGCTAAACCTAACGTAAACCTTCCATAAATAAACTAGTAGCTTATCATATACTCTTTATCCATAAAAACCCAAGTTGGAAAAACCATTATCACACCTAAAGGAGGGCTAGCGGCAGCTTTTATTTCACCCTGAAGAAGTTCAGTCGCCACCTTCACTTAACCATGCATGGCTTGCCCTAATTCTTCCTTTAATAAACACCCTAGCTGAATTATATTTTTCCTAGTCAAACAAAGAGTGGCGCAAGCTATTATTGGCTGTCAGCTTTGTAATCTTGTATTAATTGCATTAATTGCAAGAATTTTTCCTTAAAGCTAATCCTAGTCAAAGTAGGAGAATTAAATCAGTTATGACTTTCCTTCCTTACATTTACTTTGGCTGCAAGCTTGTAATATTTCCTTATTAAATAGTGCTTTGACTATTACTAATTCTTTCTTTCCTTAGGTGAATAAACCTTGGCTGCCAAGTATTCCTTCTCTCCTTAAATACATAAAGTCAGCAGCCACCTTTCCTTAATAACTAAACCCTAGCTGCAAGTCAACTGATTAGAAAAGGGAAGAGCCGCAAATCACAAAGGGATGCCCTAGTTGCTGCCTATAAATAGAGATAAAGAAGGAGCCGCAAAACACACTTCTACAAGCATTATTATTTTGTTTTCTTCTTTGTTTGAGAGAGTGTTGTCGGATTTACACCACGTAAGTACACGTATCCTGACAAGTAATATAATGAAAAGTAGAGTGTCGAACCCACGAGGAATTGTTACTAAATTTGCTAAGTACTAAAATTAACACAATTCAATCTTATCTAAACAATTAATTAAAGATGATAATAAAAAAAATTAAAAGCAAGTAAATTAAAAAGATGAATTTTATTAATTATAAAAGCCCAGGATTACAACTTTCCTCAACACTTCGCTTGAATCTCTCTCTACCTTTTCACTTGATTAATGATCCTGAGTTGTTAACCTAGAGTCCTATCTTATTTATAAGGATCTTTCGATGGTCTCATAAAAATATCCTTCTTAACCAATTAACTATATTCCTATGATAATTGAATTAAAGAATAACTCATTAAGCTTAGGCTCTAACAATGTTTACACATGACAAGTAAGTGTATCCCTATCCTACCTGCAGATCAATTCATCCTAATAAATGAATATGAAACATGTGTCATTCAATTCATGTCTAACACTAAACTCCCTTTTCCAAGTTGTATTTAGGTTAACAAATCAATCTAATTGGTGGCCAATCAACTAGAAGCATTAAGAACAAGAATGAACAAACAACTCAACAAACCATTAAATCAAGTTAGAGAGAGAAAGTAAATTCAAACTATGTGTTGAGTTCCATTGAAATCCTAGTAAAAGAGATTTAGTTCATGATAATTAATGAAAACAAATAATCAAATAGTTTCACCATCATCAACAATACAAGAAAAATAAAAAAGATAAAAAAGAAAAGAAGAAACTAAGAGTTGTCAGTTCTTGAGTCTTCAATCTTCAAGCTTCCAATCTTCGTGAGAGAAGTTGATGGTTACTATCTTCTTGAGAGAGTATTAGGTTTCTTGATGTCTAATCCTCTTTATTCTGACCTAAAAGAGTCCTATTTAAAGTGTCCAAGGCCTCCTGGAGTCCGAAACTTCGTTCCCAAGAAAAATAGGTAAGTTTTTCATTTTTTTTTACGTTTTTACGGTACTGTTCATGAGCTCCTGGCACTGCGGCACCAGCTTGTGGCGCCGTGGCGCCACTGCTACTGCCTCCTTGGTGTTTCTCCTCCGTTTGTTCGAAATTGGTTCCTGTCAGCTTCTCGAACTTCGTCAGCTATTTTGACTGGGAAAATCTTGTCCGATTTTGATGAGCCTTACTTAGTTGGAAAGGTATGGAAGTCAGCTTCAAAAGTCAAGAAGGGAGTTTTCTCAGTTGAAGTCTTTAAGATCGATTTTTTCTTGAAATAAGCTTTGGAGGTCGAATCTACCTGCTTATTGGAATGCACCAATTTTTGTGGTTTTGCACCACGAAGCTCCAGATCACCTTGGACCTATAAAAACACATAAATTGTAACAACCGAGGTTACGTATAATCATGTAAAGTTAAATCCCGAAATTTTTTAAGGACAAACTTGGAAATTTGTAAGAAGTTATAAGTGAAGGAAATAAAAGAAGAAAGGATCAAAATGAACATATTAAAAAAGTTTAGGGGCTAAATGGTTATTTATAAAAAGTTGAGGGACTAATATGCAATTATCCCAAAAACAAAACAAAATATCACTTATCTTCATCTTTCTCTCCCGAAAACACTAGAATTATGCTTCTCTTCTTCAAGTGGCAGCCGGCCACTCCCATCCTCTCTCTCTCTCAAATTTCTCTTCAAGTATTCCACCATAATCTCAACAACAATTACATCCAAGGTTAGTTTCTTGATAAATTCTTCATTTTCTTTAGATATTCTACTTAAGCATGCTAAGATCTTTGCTCCATAAACATGTTAAGGTCTGAAATCCATCTATTAAGTATGAATTTTACTCAACTTGGTAAGAATTAAAAGGATTTGAAAGCATGAACAAGAAAATAGGAAGAAAAAGCAAAACAGGGGAATCTGAGCATGCTTACTGTTCGGATTTTCTGGGTTTGGCACAGTTGGGTTTATATTTTTTTGATATTTTTCCTAGAAACTAGACTTCAATATGAGAATTTTGGTTTTTGAATCACCCAAAACCGATCAGCGGTTAAAAAGATAAAATTCGGTGAAGTTGACTGTTCTGTGTTGATCCCTGTTTCAGCATAGTTTCGGGTTTTATCAAATTTGATCAAAATCTTGTTCTAATTGTATAAGTTAGTTATTTTCTTCATAAATTAGACTTATTGGTGCCAAACTCAAGTTATGATTTTCTAATCTAACTTGATATTAAGGAATTTATTGCTTAAGATTATTATAGTACTATTGATGGTTATGGATTATGAAAATCTCTAAGGCATGGAATACTAGAAAGAAATTTGATAAGGACATGAATATGGAGTTGAATATTTGGAGAAAATGATTATGGAAATGATATTAAAAATTTGGGATATGTTGTTTTGAGTATGAGGAATTAGTATTGACCTTGAGGGAAGATTATGAGACTTAAGTTGCATTCAAAATTGTGTAATGCTTTGAGCATGTATAGATACTAATTATTGTTAATCTCTAGGCCACATAGATCCGACGTCACCTATGGATCCCGAAGTTTCAGGTCGAGGTGTACAGTGAGATCATCTCAAGGATTGTGAGTAGACGACAACTATAGTTATTTGAAATTTCTTTAATTATAATTATATATATATATTTTAGCATATATATTTATTTTACTTATTAAAGGTATATACGATATTTAATCATATGAATTGATTTGTTATTAAATTAGTTTTATTTCAAGAAATATTATATCGAGTAAGTTGGTTGATTTTATGAAATATGATTTTACATAGAATTTGACGTACATGGTTTTGGCTCCACCTGACTTAATGTATGAGATTATTTCCTTGACCGAAATACGGGAGCTGCGTGCTACGCCTTTGTGGCGGGAGCCACCTCTAGAGTCCCCATTCAGTGATATTAGACCGGAATACGGGAGCTGCGTGCTACGCCTTTGTGGCGGGAGCCACCTCCAGAGTCCCTATTCCGTGATATTATACTGGGGTATGGGAGCTGCGTGCTACGCCTTTGTGGTGGGAGCCACCTCCAGAGTCCCTATCCCATTATATTTGCCTTTTGGGGGCACATCATAGTGACACATATGCCTTTGGGGCATCCTATGGTGGTATTGGCCTTTGGGGCCGGCTACTAGTATGCCTACATGGATATTGCATGGTTATTTCATGGATGTACTCTTATGCAGGACAGAAAGTTGGAGCCCAATTATACGGAACATGATTTACTTTACAGATTTTATTCATTGATTTAATATTATAATATTGTTATACATTTGAAAACTTTGCTACGTCTTTGAATTACTCATTATGATTTTATTATTATTTATTTTGAAAATGTCTATTATGTTTTAAAGGATTATAATCATAGTTTTCAAATGTTTTAAAAGTTGTTTACTCACTGAGATATTCATATATCTCACCATTTCATATTCTCATTTTCAGGTGATAGTTAGGTGTTGGGATTGCAACCTTCCTCTATTCTCTGCTTCAAATAGTATTGTGACGTGGTGGGCATCATAGTAAAAATTTATTGAAGTCTTGATCTTTTGATGTTTTTATCTAGTAAACCTTGCTGAGATAGGTTTACTTTTGGATATATTGTATATATTTGAAGATATGAGACAATAGATCAATATGTTTTGATTTGAGCATAAATTGATCATGGAAATTTTTTTTGAATATATATGGATATATGTGATAATAGTATTGAGGAATATTGCTGGTTGAGGATATGAATTGAGTGTTATTTGCAGGAGGATTATTGTTGAGATAGAAAGGAAACTCTGTCGGATTTTAGGTAGATTATCCGGACAGGTTGTTACAATTTGGTATCAGAGCAAGGTTATAGGTCCTGTAGACTTAGGAACTGTTTGTTGAAATATTAAAATACTGTCACTTGTGTAAAAATCAGACACGATGCCACCACGTCAAAGAGGAAGGCCTAGAATCAATCCCCTACCCCAAAATAGGGATAGGAATAGAAATGTGAATATTGATGAGCAATTTAGAGGACAAGCTTTAGTTGCTGGTTCATATTATGTTGCTGCACCCTTAGCAGCACCCCCAGCAGCTAATCTTAGTTTAGTTAAGGCAGTTGCAGCCTTGGGAAGAGTAATTCCCGCTTTGACTGCCCCTACTAAAAAAGGGATAGTTGATTACTGTAAAATTCTGAAGAACATGGGTTGCAAGATTTTCACGGGGTCTTTGGAATCAGATTTAGCCTGGTCATGGCTACAAAAAAAAAAAAAATTGAGACTACTTCCATTACTCTTCAGATTCCCGAGCCTATGAGGTTACTATGTGCGGTGCAATTTTTGGAGGATCATGCACACACATGGTGGAAAACTACATTGCAAAAGGCATGTTGGACGTCCTGCCATAACCTGGGCAGATTTTCGAAGAGAGTTTGAAGAAAAATACTATTTTCGGGCCTTGCGGGAAAAGAAATGGACTGAGTTTATGAATTTAAAACAGGATGGTATGTCAGTAGTAGAGTATGAGCAAAAATTCAGTGAACTATCAGAATTTGCTCCATCGATAGTAGCAAACAATGCAGTAATAGATTGTTTTTTTTTCCAAAACTGTGACTTTTAAGAAGTCGGGAGACTTAGAGTTTACCTTTCAAGGAGAAATGAAAGTTTTACCTTCTTGCCTTATCTCCAAGATGGCAGCCAATAGATACTTGCAGAAAGGGTATTCAGATACCTTGCTTATGTGATTAACCAGGATATACATGAGGCAAAGTTGGAAACTATATCTGTGGTCAAAGAGTTTCCTGAGATCTTTTAAAAAAAAAAAATTGGTTGGTTTACCCCCTGACAGGGAATTGGAGTTTACTGTCGACTTAATCCCTGGCAGTGCTCCTATTTCTTAGGCACCCTAAAGAATGGCACCTTCGGAGCTAAAGGAATTGAAAGTGTAGTTGCAAGACCTAGTTGACAGAGGTTTCATTCGGCCTAGTACTTCACGATGGGGAGCACCGGTTTTATTTGTAAAGAAAAAGGATGGATCTTTACAATTATGTATCGACTACCGACAACTGAACAAGGTCACCATTAAGAATAAGTATCCTTTGCCAAGGATTGATGACTTGTTTGATCAGTTGCAAGGTGCAAGTTTGTTCTCCAAAATAGACCTAAGATCGGGTTATCATGAATTGAAGATTAAAGAATCTAATATTCCAAAGACTGCTTTTAGAACTCGATATGGTCATTATGAATTCTTAGTTATGCCTTTTCGGCTAACTAATGCACCTGCAGTCTTTATGGATTTGATGAATAGGGTGTTTCGACCGTACTTAGATAAGTTTGTTATTGTTTTCATCAATGACATCCTAGTTTATTCCAGGAATAAGGATGATTATGTAAGCCATTTGAGAACGGTGTTACAGACTATGCGTGAAAAGCAACTTTATGCTAAATTTTCCAAGTGTAAAATCTAAGAAAGGGATTTTTGTGGATCCACAAAAGATAGAAACTGTAGTTGCTTGGGAAAGACCCACTAATGTCACAGAAATTAGGAGCTTTCTCGGATTGGCAGGGTACTATCGAAGATTCGTGGAAGGATTTTCCATGTTTGCCTCTCCTTTGTCAAAACTAACAAGGAAGCATGCTAAGTTTGAGTGGACTGACAAATGTGAGCAAGCTTTCCAAGAGCTCAAGTGTAGATTGACCACAGCACCAGTTCTTACACTACCATCAGGGACTGGAAGCTTTGTGGTATACAGTGATGCCTCGAGGCGAGGTTTGGGTTGCATTTTGATGCAACATGGGAAGGTGATAGCTTATGCTTCTCGACAAATGAAACAGCATGAGCAAAACTATCCCACTCATGATTTGGAGTTGGCGGCAGTGGTGTTTGCACTGACAATTTGGAGGCATTATTTATTTGGAGAAAAATGTACAATCTACACTGATCATAAGAGTCTGAAATATCTGATGGATCAGAAAGAATTAAACTTGAGGCAAAGGAGATGGTTGGAATTGATAAAAGATTATGACTGTGTAATTGACTACCACCCAGGAAAGGCCAATGTAGTGGCCGATGCTCTTAGTAGAAAGTCTTCTAGTTCTCTTGCTCATATTCGAGCAATTCAGAAACCCTTACAAAATGAGTTGAAGTCTTTACCTTTAGAATTGATGATTATTGAGAATAATCTCCTGATAACCCACTTGAAGGTTAAACCGATTCATATTGATTGGATACGTGAAGCACAGAATAATGACCCTATGCTGGTAAAGTTAAAGCAAGAAGTAAATGATGGTGTGAGGACTGACTTTCAAATAAAAGATGAGGATGTATTGATAATGAAAAATAGGCTTTGTGTGCCTCAGGATGAAGAACTCCGGAAGGTGATTTTGGAGGAAGCTCATAATGCACCATACGCGTTACATCCAGGTAGTGTGAAGATGTATCGAACCTTAAGAGAACATTATTGGTGGCAAGGTATGAAACGGGACATAGCTGAGTTTGTTTCTAGATGCTTGGTATGCCAACAAATTAAAGCCGAGCATCAAAAACCTTCTGGGAAATTGAACCCCCTACCTATTCCTCAATGGAAGTGGGAAGATATTGCTATGGATTTCATTTTGGGATTGCCAAGAACACAGTCTGGTTATGATAGTATTTGGGTGATTGTTGATCGTTTGACAAAATCAGCTCACCTTTTGCCAGTCAAGAAGACTTTTTCCATGGAAAGACTGGCTAAACTTTATGTGAACGAAATTGTTAGGTTACATGGTGCCCCAGTATCAATTGTATCTGATCGAGACCCCCGATTCACATCTCGATTTTGGCCAAGTTTGCAGAATGCTATGGGCACTAAACTCAAGTTTAGTACTGCTTTTCATCCTCAGATGGATGGACAATTTGAATGGACAATTCAAATTTTGGAAGATATGCTCAGATCTTGTATTATGGAATTCAAAGGAAACTGGGATGAACACTTGCCTCTAGCAGAGTTTGCATATAACAATAGTTATCAGTCCAGCATCGACATGGCTCCGTTTGAAGCTTTATATGGAAGGAAGTGCAGAACTCCAGTGTGTTGGGATGATACAGATGAAAGGAAATTACTAGGTCCAAAAATTTTTATGATGACTGCAGACAAAGTTAAGGTAATTCGGGAAAAGATAAAAATAGCTCAAGATTGACAAAAGAGCTATGCAGATAATCGGAGAAAAGATTTAGAGTTTGAAGTTGGTGATATGATATTTTTGAAAGTGACTCCTTGGAAGGGAGTAATCCGGTTTGGAAGACGAGGAAAGTTGGGTCCTCGATATATAGGGCCGTATGAGATCATTGAACGGATTGGCCCAGTTGCTTATAGATTGTCCTTACCAGAAGAATTGTCATGAATTCATAATGTGTTCCATGTTTCTATGCTCCGAAAGTACATTTTCGATTCTTCACATATATTGAAGGACTTGCCTATGGAAATTGAGGAAAATTTAACTTATGAAGAGCAGCCGGTTGAGATTTTGGATAGAAAGGACCAAGTTCTAAGGACTAAGACTATTCCATTAGTGAAAGTTCTTTGGAGGAATCATTCATATGAAGAAGCTATATGGGAAAGGGACGAAGATATGCGGACTCAATATTCTCACTTGTTCAATCAAGTTGGTAAGTAAATTTCGAGGACGAAATTTTTCTAAGGGGGGTAAGTTGTAACAACCGAGGTTACGTATAATCATGTAAAGTTAAATCCCGAAATTTTTTAAGGACAAACTTGGAAATTTGTAAGAAGTTATAAGTGAAGGAAATAAAAGAAGAAAGGATCAAAATGAACATATTAAAAAAGTTTAGGGGCTAAATGGTTATTTATAAAAAGTTGAGGGACTAATATGCAATTATCCCAAAAACAAAACAAAATATCACTTATCTTCATCTTTCTCTCCCGAAAACACTAGAATTCTGCTTCTCTTCTTCAAGTGGCAGCCGGCCACTCCCATCCTCTCTCTCTCTCTCAAATTTCTCTTCAAGTATTCCACCATAATCTCAACAACAATTACATCCAAGGTTAGTTTCTTGATAAATTCTTCATTTTCTTTAGATATTCTACTTAAGCATGCTAAGATCTTTGCTCCATAAAAATGTTAAGGTCTGAAATCCATCTATTAAGTATGAATTTTACTCAACTTGGTAAGAATTAAAAGGATTTGAAAGCATGAACAAGAAAATAGGAAGAAAAAGCAAAACAGGGGAATCTGAGCATGCTTACTGTTCGGATTTTCTGGGTTTGGCACAGTTGGGTTTATATTTTTCTGATATTTTTCCTAGAAACTAGACTTCAATATGAGAATTTTGGTTTTTCAATCACCCAAAACCGATCAGCGGTTAAAAAGATAAAATTCGGTGAAGTTAGCTGTTCTGTGTTGATCCCTGTTTCAGCATAGTTTCGGGTTTTATCAAATTTGATCAAAATCTTGTTCTAATTGTATAAGTTAGTTATTTTCTTCATAAATTAGACTTATTGGTGCCAAAATCAAGTTATGATTTTCTAATCTAACTTGATATTAAGGAATTTATTGCTTAAGATTATTATAGTACTATTGATGGTTATGGATTATGAAAATCTCTAAGGCATGGAATACTAGAAAGAAATTTGATAAGGACATGAATATGGAGTTGAATATTTGGAGAAAATGATTATGGAAATGATATTAAAAATTTGGGATATGTTGTTTTGAGTATGAGGAATTAGTATTGACCTTGAGGGAAGATTATGAGACTTAAGTTGCATTCAAAATTGTGTAATGCTTTGAGCATGTATAGATACTAATTATTGTTAATCTCTAGGCCACGTAGATCCGACGTCACCTATGGATCCCGAAGTTTCAGGTCGAGGTGTACAGTGAGATCATCTCAAGGATTGTGAGTAGACGACAACTATAGTTATTTGAAATTTCTTTAATTATAATTATATATATATTTTTTAGCATATATATTTATTTTACTTATTAAAGGTATATACGATATTTAATCATATGAATTGATTTGTTATTAAAGTAGTTTTATTTCAAGAAATATTATATCGAGTAAGTTGGTTGATTTTATGAAATATGATTTTACATAGAATTTGACGTACATGGTTTTGGCTCCACCTGACTTAATGTATGAGATTATTTCCTTGACCGGAATACGGGAGCTGCGTGCTACGCCTTTGTGGCGGGAGCCACCTCCAGAGTCGCCATTCCGTGATATTAGACCGGAATACGGGAGCTGCGTGCTACGCCTTTGTGGCGGGAGCCACCTCCAGAGTCCCTATTCCGTGATATTATACTGGGGTATGGGAGCTGCGTGCTACGCCTTTGTGGTGGGAGCCACCTCCAGAGTCCCTATCCCATTATATTTGCCTTTTGGGGGCACATCATAGTGACACATATGCCTTTGGGGCGTCCTATGGTGGTATTGGCCTTTGGGGTCGGCTACTAGTATGCCTACATGGATATTGCTTGGTTATTTCATGGATGTACTCTTATGCAGGACAGAAAGTTGGAGCCAAATTATACGGAACTTGATTTACTTTACAGATTTTATTCATTGATTTAATATTATAATATTGTTATACATTTGAAAACTTTGCTACGTCTTTGAATTACTCATTATGATTTTATTATTATTTATTTTGAAAATGTCTATTATGTTTTAAAGGATTATAATCATAGTTTTCAAATGTTTTAAAAGTTGTTTACTCACTGAGATATTCATATATCTCACCATTTCATATTCTCATTTTCAGGTGATAGTTAGGTGTTGGGATTGCAACCTTCCTCTATTCTCTGCTTCAAATAGTATTGTGACGTGGTGGGCATCATAGTAAAATTTATTGAAGTCTTGATCTTTTGATGTTTTTATCTAGTAAACCTTGCTGAGATAGGTTTACTTTTGGATATATTGTATATATTTGAAGATATGAGACAATAGATCAATATGTTTTGATTTGAGCATAAATTGATCATGGAAATTTTTTTTGAATATATATGGATATATGTGATAATAGTATTGAGGAATATTGCTGGTTGAGGATATGAATTGAGTGTTATTTGCAGGAGGATTATCGTTGAGATAGAAAGGAAACTCTGCCGGATTTTAGGTAGATTATCCGGACAGGGTGTTACATAAATAACAACTAAATAACTATTTTAAACATAAAATGAATAATTAAAATAAATATAAAAATATCTAAAACTAATCAAATCCTAATAAAATCCTCAAGGACCTAGCCTATTCAAAAGCATAAAAGGTGGCAAAATAACTATATTTCCTAGAGTTATCACACCCCCAAACTTAATATTTTGCTAGTCTTCGAGCAAAAAAAACTAAACACACTAAATAAATAAATTGACTCAAATCATCACTCAAGATAAATGTACTCAAGCAATGATTTCTTAATTTTCCTGAAAAGTTACCTCAAAATCCTGATTCAAAGTAGAACATAAACATAATCCAAATCTATGATTCAATTCAATCGTAAACTTCATGCTTGAATGGATTTTCAGTGTGTGTGTATATAATCTCTTTGCAAATCATCACATGCAATCTAAATAAGTTTATGCCAATGCAAAAATATGAACTAGTACTAGATTCTCATATGTTTGTTTTTCATCTCTCTCTCCACTAATGTAGACTAACACTTTGTAAAAGATCAAATAAGTCTTTATTAAGCTTGTAATGTAAGGCTAGGTTAAGGTAGGATAAAGATATATTTCGGTTTAAGTTCACCCATAGACACTTTACATTTTTTTTCAGGATTTTTGAGAGCCACAGTCTTTTCCTCAAATTACATTCTTTCTTCTTTGAATACACTTCCTTTTGCTTCACCAATTTATTCACCTTTTTTTTAATAGAGAAATTTCACATCACCATTTCACCCAAATTCGACATGGCTCATAGTTGTTTCTTGTAAATCATCACATGCCTATGTAGTGAGGGTTAATCATGGTTTTTCTTAGTTGGCTAGGCTAAAAGATGTGGCAATCAAAGAAAAGATATATATCAATTAAGCTTAAAGAGGTAGACTAAGGATATTAATGTATAAAGGTAAGCTCGAAAGGCTCAAACGATCCAAAGATGGCCTAAATCACTTCCTCAACTTAGTGTTGTCTAGGATTTCACCTTGAGAGAGAATCAAACAAATTCTAGGTTCTAGACATAATTGCAATTCACATCAACATAATCAGTCTTTAAATAAGCAATGCAAATCTAAGCAAGAGATTAAGTGCTCAATTTGTGAAAATCACATCCTAACATGAAACGAACAAAAGAATTTAACAAAAATTCTTCTCATGCCTATGTTTTCCCAAGAATCAAGATAAATAAATAACTAATTCTCATCATTGGATAAAGACTCCATCATACTAAGTGCATCATATCTCAAGCAAAAAACAAAACAAAAAAATTAAAAAAAAAAAATTAGACTCCTAATAAAGAAGAAATTAAACAATCACGCAACTAAAATAAATCTAAAGACACACCCCTAAACTTAAAACAAACATTGTCCTCAATGTTTAGAAATATAAAAAGTAAGAACAAGAAAACTCCCCTATCGATGAAGCAACGTAGGAGAAGCTTTAGTTTTCTTTTTAGACTTCATCATGCTTGTCCAAGTTGGGTGAGTAGTCACTTCAAAAGAAAACAAAATAAAAAGAAATTAATAATAATATCCTAAAAATTAAAATTTAAAAAGAAAAGAAAAAAGTTTAGAACTTGGGTTGCCTCCCAAGAAGCGCTTGATTTATAGTCATCGGCTAGACTATCTCATTGTTCATCATCTTGTATCTAACCACTTGATGATTTTCGATTCATGCCATTTGACTGTTCTTTCTTTGAACAACTTCGCTTTATTGCAGGCTTGAAAGCGAAATTCATCCCTTTCCATGGCAGAATTTATTAATGCCTTAAGTGGATCAATGGGATAAATCTCTATGAATTCCTCGTTGTTAGCACTATCTATCCCATCGATTAGCTTTGGTTGTTGGATATATTGGGGAACATGCTGTGGTGGTGGGTCACATTGAATCCATTCTTCTTGAGCTTTCTCAAATTTGTCTCTAATAAGCTCGGTTGGCAATTCAGACTCTATGCTATCCTCTTCTATCTCTTTTTCAGTCCCAAGTGTGTTTGCGTTATAATGTTCTTGTTCTTCTCTCATAGGATTAAATTCAGTATCACTTGGAGGAATTTCTTGAGGTTGGTAGTTGATAGGGTAACAAGCTGGCTTATATGTGTCTCAAGATTTCTGATTGATGCATCGTTTTCCACCATGTATTACAACATCATATCTTCCAATGATAGCTTCTTTTCTAGGACTGGAGCTTGAGCTTGCAATGGAAGAGTTTCTTGAGGTTGGTTGTTAATGGCGGTAACAAGCTGGCTTATTTGTGTCTCAAGATTTCTAATTGATGCATAGTTTCCAACATATTGACAACAATCACTATGATGTCATTCCCCACAAAATTCACAAATCACAAACAAACTTTGGACTGCATGTACACCCAAATTGTCAAGCTTCTTGTTAAGTGCAGCAACCTGTACAGATAAAGCAATGATTGCATCCTGTTTATAATCCCACATAGTGCATCCAAATCAACAAAACCTGAAAATAAAGAAAAATAAAGTTTAAATTAAGACTAAGGTTGCTTGGTATTAATATTAACAAAAATAATAAACACTTTCCCGGCTACGGCACCAAAAACCTGTTGTTGGATTTACACCACGCAAGTGCACGTATCGTTGACAAGTAATATAATGAAAAGTAGAGTGTTGAACCCACGAGGAATTGTTACTAAATTTGCTAATTACTAAAATTAACACAACTCAATCTTATCTAAACAACTAATTAAAGATGATAATAAAAAAAAAATTAAAAGAAACTGATAGTAAAAGCAAGTAAATTAAAAAGATGAATTTTATTAATTATAAAAGCCTAGGATTACAACTTCCCTCAACACTTCGCTTGAATCTCTCTCTACCTCTTCACTTGATTAATGATCCTGAGTTGTTAACCTAGAGTTCTATCTTATTTATAAGGATCTTATAATGGTCTCATAAAAATATCCTTATTAACCAATTAACTATATTCATAAGATAATTGAATTAAAGAAGAACTCATTAAACTTAGGCTCTAACAATGGTTACACATGACAGGTAAGTGTATCCCTACCCTACCTGCAGATCAATTCATCCTAATAAATGAATATGGAACATGTGTTATTCAATCTATGTCTAACACTAAACTCCATTTTTTAAGTTGTATTTAGGTTAACAAATCAATCTAATTGGTGGTCAATCAACTAGAAGCATTAAGAACAAGAATGAACAAACAACTCAACAAACCATTAAATCAAGCTAGAAAGAGAAAGTAAATTCAAACTATGTGTTGAGTTCCATTGAAATCCTAGTAAAAGAGATTTAGTTCATGATAATTAATGAAAACAAATAATCAAATAGTTTCACCATCATCAACAATACAAGAAAAATAAAGAAGATAAAAGAGAAAAGAAGAAACTAAGAGTTGTCAGTTCTTGAGTCTTCAATCTTCAAGCTTCCAATCTTCTGAGAGAAGTTGATGGTTACTATCTTCTTGAGAGAGAATTAGGTTTCTTGATGTCTAATCCTCTTTATTCTGACCTAAAAGAGTCCTATTTAAAGTGTCCAAGGCTTTCTGGAGTCCGAAACTTCGTTCCCAAGAAAAATAGGTAAGTTTTGCAATTTTTTTTATGTTTTTGTGGTACTATTCATGAGCTCCCAGCGCTGCGGCACCAGCTTGTGGCGCCGTGGCACCAATGCTACTACCTCCTTGGTGTTTCTCCTCTGTTTGTGCGAAATTGGTTCC
The DNA here is from genome assembly GCA_030761205.1 of Fremontodendron californicum. Classification (NCBI taxonomy): domain Eukaryota; kingdom Viridiplantae; phylum Streptophyta; class Magnoliopsida; order Malvales; family Malvaceae; genus Fremontodendron; species Fremontodendron californicum. The sequence continues at coordinate 15,209,104 of JAULJL010000027.1, forward strand.
TGTCGGCTTCTCGAACTTCGTCATCTGTTTTGACTGGGAAAATCGTGTCTAATTTTGACAAGCCTTACATAGTTGGAAAGGTATGAAAGTCAGCTTCAAAATTTAAGAAGGAAGTTTTCTCATTTGAAGTTTTTAAGATCGAGTGTTTCTTGAAAGAAGCTCCGGAGGTCGAATCTGCCTGCTCATTGGAATGCACCAATTTTTGTCGTTTTGCACCACGAAGCTCCAGATCACCTTGGACCTATAAAAACACATAAATAACTATTTTAAAAATGAATAATTAAAATAAATATAAAAATATCTAAAACTAATCAAATCCTAATAAAATCCTCAAGGACTTAGCCGATTCAAAAGCATAAAAGGTGGCAAAATAACTATATTTCCTAGAGTTATCAGAGAGCAAGAGGCTGAATAATTAATATTCTTGTTCTTGTTCTTCTATATTTCTTTAGTTTTCTTCTTATTTTCTCTTTAATTCTATGTTTATGTTAACAATATCTATGCAAGGCTAAACTTTTATTTGGTTAAGATTAATTTCAAAGCCCTAAACATGTTATGTAGTTAATTTTCAGATTCTATCATATATTAGTTTTCTATCAAAGTTGTTTATGTTCTTCTACAAGAATTGTTTATTATTTTTATCTTGATTTGTTTAGGATGCATACTAGATATATCTTCATAATTATCTAATCACTACAACAAATTTGCCTATTAGTGAAAATTAAAATAATGTCACTGAATATTTCGTTTACGTCACCCTTTGCATTTGGTGATGAAAATTTCGTTGTCATGACGTTCGCACCTTCGCTAAAGATCAAACGTGATGAAAGCTTATTATCGTCACCTATTATTGGCAATAAGGTGTCAGTAATGCATAATGTCACCTTATAATCGCTTTTCTGTGACGGATAATTTCGTCACCAAATTATATACAATTGTGTCATTGATTATCAAAACGTCACCAATAATGAAATAAAGTTTCACACATTAGTGACGAAAGTGACATCGTCACATTGTTAATGATGTAATTATCGTCACCTAATATGATAAAATAATGTCATAAAGTGTTAATTTAGTGTCAATTTGGAATCGTCACTAAATTTTATTTACTTGTGTCACGTACATATAATCGTCACAGATAATGTTGTTTTCGCAAAATCCTATTTAAATAATATATTACAACATAAATAATCGATAAACATTTGCACTAGTTCTCAAATGTAATACTTCTTTAAAGTCTATTCAAAATATTATATAAATAATATGTTTACAAAGTAGTAAAAGTAAAACAATCCAAGTTATCGACTCAAAAACTTAGATAATGTATATATTCTGATAGCATAATAAACTTATATCTTTGAAACAAAGAGTAACATGACTAGGATATAGCTAGTACAATAGCTTGTATGAAGCTCCTAATCTAAATCTTGTGTCGATAGTGATTGTCTTGATGGTGAGTTTGTGGCGCCACTCGAAGCTACAATAAATAATTATGAACAAATAATAAATCCAATTCATAAGAAGAATATTATTTAAAAGGTAAAATAATATAATTTATTAATTGCTAAGTCAAGAAGATTTAATTAAGAAAATTCAAAGAAAAAGAGGTAGCAACAAATTTATATCAATAAAACACATTTTAGGAGGATATGGATTTCATATAAGTTGTTATTATCACTTTTGTTCTTTGTTTTCTTCAGAATTGCAATTATGTTTTTAGATTATTGTACTCAATAAGGTAGGTTAATCCAGAACCAAATAAGTAAACATCATATGGATACAGAAATGGTTGGCATATAAAACATGAGAAACTTGAGGTAGCTGATATGTGCTTAGAAAGAAATGAATGGTTCAAGTTAATATAATTTGCAGTTTGTATCACCATAAGAAAAAGTTCCAATTGGACCATCCTATACCATGACATCTCAATGCTACAGCAGTGATAATCCATGCTAAAAAATTAAATTTTATACCAGAATTTTCAGTGGCTATATCTTGATTAGCTTGTTCAGGTGTTTCCATTGGGTTAAGAGCTAATTGAAGTCGCTCTCTATGGGTCCTTTTCTTACTTCCTCTTCTTGGTGCCATCTTGAAATATAGAATTTTTTTTTTTTTTTGTAAATGATCATACGTATTTACTTAAATGAACAAAAAAGTAACTAAACACAATAATTAATATAGTAATTACCTTTATTATTTATAAAAATAATAGTAAAAGGCTAAAGATTGTAAACAAAGATAACAAAGAAATAGTAACCAAAAGAAACAAGCAAAGAATAACATAGAAAACTCTTATTAAATTTTCAAAAAGATTCCAAATAGCAGCCCAAACAACTTTAACAGTCACTTATTTTTTATAACTCTAAACTAGATAGTTATAAAATAGGTTCTATATCACTATCATATTCATCACAATCAATTTCCTCATTTTCAAGATAGGTTCACCAAATCGAAAGGCCAGATCACAAAGAGCTTGTGTTGTAGACTCTACAGTCATTGGCTCACCATATGAGAATCTATGATTCTATGTGATCAAAAAAATATTAGCATAAAGGTTCATTCAATTACATATCAAAGAATAATGGCACTAACAACTATGGTACCTGAATGTCAGCTCGTGCATGTTCAACAAGTGTACGTGCATCAGCAATCAGCCCACTCATAGCACATCCTATATGCTCATCAATTTCCATAATCTTCTCAACACTGCTGTGTTCTTGAAAGAGAATCCAATACCTATGAGGTCTGGAATAAATTGCAACAACTACATTCCACAAAATCTAATATACGTGAGACATGCTACGTGCTGGATTTCTGGTAGCTTTTTAACAAGATGAGTGTAGCTTCAAGTGTACAGGCATTTAGTCAAAGTAAACAAGGTACATGTAAAGGAACTTTAGGGCCTATGGACTATGGAACAGTAAATTGGAAAAATTAAGGTAGTGGCTAGTTCAATAGAATACTTGATATGTATTAGACATTACATCACATGGAACAAACATACTGCCTACCATATTATGGAAACATGTGACACTGATACTAATTAAGATATTACATGTCATCATCACTCATCAAACACCAAATATATCTTAAAATCTTTATTTTGTATTAATCTATTATTTGCAGTGATCTGAAATATTAAAAATGTTAACAAATAGATTAAAGAAACAATTAATTAATTGTGGTTTGAGAATTGAAATATTAGAGGGAGAGAGAGAGAAATTGATGACAATATAAGATAAATTATTTGAAAACCTCATTAGTCAATTCTAATCCCTCATTAGTCAATGCTACAACTACTTGGCTTTTCAGTAATAATTTGAAAACCTTAGTGACAATTTAGCAAATACACCATCTATAAATCTAGCTGACCATTCACAATATAGTGGCGCTGTTGTAAATTTCAAAACCAAGTATTTATCATGCAACATGTTTTGTCAAAGTGTTAGCTGTGATTATCATGATATAAAAAATAATGTCACTAAATACGCATTTATGCTCTGATAATGGGTGGCCAGGGATGCTCAAGGCTTACACCCTGGCATTTGAGCTATGGTACTGCATAGGTCTACAGAATCTAACTTATAGGAGATACTACCATATATGTTGCCCAAAGAACAATGTACAACCAGCCTATTAAGTACTAACTGAATTAATAAAAAGGAAGTAAACTAAATGCTCTTACAACCTACATTCAACTACAAAATATAAATGCTCTTACAGCCTACATTCAGCTGCACAAGCATATGCAAATGCTAAGACCAGTTACAAGACTTCAAATAAGCAAACTCTGAGGAATAAAGGAAACCTATTTTTTTTCCAACTCTTCCCCTTAAAAGCTGCAACAGCATTTCTTAATGTCTCATCATGCAATAGACAAAAACAGAAATAATGTTAAAACACAGGCAGCAGTTGCAAAAAATGAACATGAGTAAACACTGAATGAAACTTCAATTGTTCTAGAACCCATGCTAGATAATTAAACATCTCACCTGGACTTCACAATGATTATCTAACAAAAAGAAGCATTTTATCTAGATAGTAATTTGTATAAACTAATGCAAATCCAAAGGGAAAAAATGTTTTACCTCCTCTGGTGTCTAGCCACCTTTTGCTCGCCTAATAAGGCCAGTTATCCTCCTGCAAATTCAGTATTAACACAATTACTCTCAACTGGTAGAAACATTGTTCAAAAAGATAAAACTCAATCAAATTGGTTAAATGACAAGTTCAAGCACTAGAAATAAATGCTCAACAATCTATGCTGGTGCAACCACATCTAATGTAATCCACAATCATAAACTCGACCAAGAAGCAAAAGTGTGAAAAAGTAAAAGCAAAATAAACAGAATCCAAAAATTAAATTTAACACAACGATCCAACCCCAATTGTGATGCAAAGAACTACCATAGTATGAAGCAAAGAACTACGATATTATGAAACAAGTTTAGCAATACACACAAAAAAAAAAGGCTAAAGAAGTTATTAAGGGACAATACTGATGATTTGGTGATTTTGGTGCTGGATTGGATATGCCTGGGGACTTTACAACTGCATGCCATCGCCTTCGAATACAGAAGAACTTGATGTGGTGGTTAATTGTTTATTCTCAAAATTCCTCTATCTTTAACTCAGCTATCTTTTTTTACAATCATCTCCAAAACCCCAAAAGCATTATCAACAAAAAGGCTAAGAAAGAGAAAAAAAAAGAACAAACAAAAGAAAGAAAAACCTTTAATAACTTATTCATGATCACTCCAAGCCCTTAAAATCCCACCTTTAACCAAAATCTCCAATCCTTCCACCGCCAAACACAGAAAAAAAGAGAGACAAAACCCAGATCTTATATTCACTAATCAAATGAAAACAAATTAAAAAAAAAAAACAAAATCTCACATCACTTAAACATAATTCTAGGGTTTAAAACCATAAAAAAAAAAAGTAAAAACCCAATAAAATTTTGAGGAATCCAAGGTACTTGGGATTCAAGAAACATGGTCAAAACAGTGAAAATAAATAAAATCAAAAGAAAAAAATAACCCAAAAAAAGAAAACAAAGACGAAAGAATTCTGATTCAAGAAGCTAAATCCACCTGAGTGGCGGGAATCAAACTCTAGCTCCCTCAAGAAAAATTTGTTTCGAGCCAAACAAAAAAAACGTTTCTTTGTTAAAAGGAACTCCAATGTTGAAAGCTACATAATTATCAGAGTTGTTTGACAATTGAAGAGAAACAAGATCTGCTTCCTCAGCTCAACTATTCATCAAAAACACAACAAAATAAAAAAACAAAATAAAATAAAAATTAAACCCTAGAAAAATAGAAATCGCAAATCCACTAGAAAATGGAGAAAAAAGACTTACAAGGAAACTTGAGCTCTAAAGGGTCGATACTGAGAAGGTCACCCGTGCTCATTCTGAAGCAATACATTTAACAAATCAAAACCATAATCGCTTTTGACAGGATCCGAAGGGAGCAGGAATCATAATCTTATCTGTTTGGCTTCTTTTAGGGTTGGTTTTTTAGGGTTTTAAATTTTGGGCAATTTTTCAAGGAATGTAATTGGTAGAAAAAGAGAGATAGGAAAAGGGAAGAGGAAATGGTGCCGCTGAAGGTGATAGTTGGCAGATGGTGGCCAATCTAAGGTTATTTTGGATTTTCAGGTTTGTGCTTTTTGTAGAAAATGAAGGTTTTTTTTTCTTTCTAAAACAAATTCGATCAAGACAAAGAGAAGAACAAAAGGAAGAGAATAGATTTTCGGTAGTGACAGTCGATGAAGCACTGCGATCAATATTGGGCGGCCGATTGTGGTTTTAGTGAGAGCGAGGGAGAGTTTTGGTGTGAGGAAAAATCTAGAGAGAAAAAGAAAAGTAAAAGACCTAGGATATTTATTTTAAGCTATACGGTGAGTTTTTGATGACAAAATTTATAACGTCATATAAAGTCAAAAATTATAAATGACGAAATTTTATTGTAATCTTTCGCGTCACCTTATCTTCATTATAATAGTGGCGAACCAAAATTATCACTAAAAAACATATTAACAATAATGATGTGAAATAAAAAATTTCTTCAAAAAAACAAAAAATTAAACAATTTGTCACTAATAAAATGTTGAATTGGTGACAACAAAAAAATGTCACATAATAGTTAGACCGTCACCAAAACATTTCCCACCAATTATTTTTAATGGTAAATTTTGGCGCCAAACATATAGTGACGTAATTCGATGACTTTTTTTTTTAAAATCGTCATATAAAATATAACAGCAATAAAAAAAAGTGACAATTAATTGTTTTCGTCATGTTTGACGTATTTTTCTGACGTTAATTTAAGCGTCACTTAGAAATTTCATCACTAATTGTTAAATTTGTTATAGTGAATTCTAGTTTAAGAAACTTGATACGTAACTTGTCTTGATTTCTTATTCGAATAGTAGCAATTTGTAATTCATGATTATGTTGGGTTTTCAGGAATTATGAAGTGGAACATCACATAAGTTGAATAAATCCATGTTTATGTGTTTATTGCTTAGATCAACCTATCTTTCTCATCTTAAGGTTGCTATCACTTTGAATCTATAGATGTTTATATTAGGTTATTTGATAGTTAGAGATTAAGTAGTGGTGTTTGTCCTATTTAACTACAAACTAAGGAAGGATTGGGGTAATACGGGAGGTTGTTATCTACGGTTGTTAGCTTTGATAGATAATTGATAGGTATGAATTTGATTCTTAATGATGTTTAGTGGTGGAGAATGAACCTTTAACCATATTTCTCATATCTGATTACTTCTTATTTACTTGCTTTCTTATTTTTATTGTTTGCTTAAGTTTAAACTGATTTCAAAATCCCCCTTTAACTTTTGTTTTCTTTGAATTTAAGTTTTAAACTAGTGATTTATAAACTAAAACACAATCACTGTGGACTCGATCCTTGCTAATCACTATACTCTACAATTGATTATTTTTAAGTGCAAGGTTAAATAAGATACACTCTTTTTAGTGCATCAAGTTTTTGGCACCATTGCCGGGGATTGCTTCCTTTAGTTTATTTGTTATTTGGTTTATTCTTATTTTCTGTTCTAATTAATTTTCTTTTCTACCCAATCAAAAAGAGATGGCATGGTCTAGCCAATCTCACATCAATAGTTCAACAACTGGCCATGGGTAATGTTCAACAATCAAGGAAGTGTGGAGTATGTTTTATGATAGATCATCCAACCAATTTGTGCCCATACTTCCGAGATGATAATTTTGAACAAGCCTGTGATTTAGAAGGATGTGAAGGCCATCAAGGATTCCAAGGACAACAGTATGATACTTATCCTTACTCAAACACTTAAAATGAAAGATGGTGGGATCATACTAATTATGGCTACTCGAAAAATTATCAAGAAGTAGATCCTTATGCAAATTACACTCATCAATCTGTCTTCAATCAACAATGGGATCACCAACAAGATCTTTTTGAGCTACCACCTCAAAACTCATGTAATTATTTAGAAGAACTTGTCAATTCTCTTGTTATTAATACTTTGCAACTTCAACAGGAAACAAGTGAAACAAAGGCAAGTATCCATAGTTTGGAAGCACAAATGAGCCAATTGGCCAGTAGTATGGTGGGATAGGTAGCACAAAGATCTGAAGAATTCCCTGCCTAAACGGTGATTAACCCAAAGGAGAATGCTACTATTGTGATCTTGAGGAATGAGGAACGAGATGAGGATGAGACAAAACCAAAGATGGATTCACTTTTTGAGGATAATGAAGCCACCATTCAAATTGAGAGTACTTCGGCAAATGAGGTAACTTTTAAGGTTCCAATTTTTACTAATGTTTCTTCTCCACCTTTTTCTAATAGATTCGCAAAGTTCAAGGAGGAGGAACATGAACAACACATGTTGAAAACCTTAAACAGCTTGTTTGTGGATTTCATTCAATAAGTACTAAAATTTGCACCATTCCTTGATGAGCTATGCACCACAAAGGATAATGGAATAATAATCGTGATGGAGAATGCATCTACTGTTGTGCAAAGAAACCGCCATACAAAAGGCACAAATTTTGGAAAATTTCATGTCTAAGCCCAAAGATCCTAAAAAGCCAATAAGGGGTATAGGCTAGGTTGAAGACAATCAACCAAGTGCTAATTGGGAGGCAGCCCAATTGGTGAAGGCATTACCAACCTGCCATACTTAGATTTGCTTTCTTTCCATTTCCATTTCCATTTCCAGTTCCCTTTCTCTTTTTATTATGGTTATTTGTTAATTGTTTGTTTAGTGTTTTAGAATTATTTAGGTTGCATGAGTTTGTTTTGTTTTGAGTCTTAGTTATTTTTATTCTTATATTATATAGCTCTTTTCTCTTACACATAATTCTTTCATGTGGGTAATAGCATTAAATTGAGGATAATGTAAGAATTAAGTGTGGGGGAAAGGATTTAAGATTTCTTTTATTTTAGGTTGTTATTTTTTTTAGTCTTTCATATTATTATTATTATTATTTTTAGTGTGTTTTTAGTTCCTTTCAATACAATGATGAGACATGAATTGTGTAGGTCGAAAACTGATTTATTAGTGAGAGACTTTTTCATGAGAATTGAACTTGATATCATCTTTTTATGAGCCATTGTTAATATGATATGTTGATTGACAAAGAAGCATTTTTAGACTTAAATCTGACTTGTATAATTATCCTTGTGAGTTTTTGAGCCTATATGAGATTAATGCATTATACATATCAATCTAATTTCTTTCTTGAGTGCTTTTAGGATTACATAATTCTCTAGAACTTGCTTTAAACCTTTTTCAGACTATATTGATGCATGTGACAACATGAATATGATAGAGGCATTATGATTATAACCAGGGCCAAACAGCTATCCCTTATTGATGACTAGTGAGCCAATTTGAGCCTACATTGAATAAGCTATTTCTTTGGTAACCATATCTTTTCCCTAGCCTAAATGTACTTATATCCTTACCCTTGTTCTAAAGATGGATTACATATTTTGAGACATACTGCAAAACAAGGGATACTTATTGAAAATTTGGGTTAGAAACAAAAGATAAGTGTGGGGGAAGAAAAGAAAAAAAAAGTCAAGAGAAAAATAAAGGGATCATTGTCAAATACATTCCCATATTGAAAAATATATATATAATAAAAAAAAATTGAATCATCTCTTGAACTTTTGGTTAAAGAAAAAGATGTTACAAAGTTGGTTAGAATGAAGAAAAGGCCCAACATGAATATTCGGCCTATGTATTATGTGCTTTGTAAAGAGTTTTGAGAAGTTTTCTTTGTATGAATCTTATTATGTCTATAAACTCTATGAAATTTTTGGAATCTTTGTAACATCCTTTTCCTTTTATTTTTTAACCACATTACAACCCCTTGGCCCCATTACAACCTTGAATAAAGACCTCTTGATTCATGAAGTTGCATGATCTAAATAGTGGAGAATAGGTGGACAAGCAAGCATATGGTAGAACTATTTTCATGAGATTGATTGAGTGTGTACACTTTACCACTACTTTAAAGAGTGAAAATCATTAGAGTATCCCATGTGAGAAGTTGAGATTAAGTTTGAACATGCACTATTTTGATTAAGATATTTATTGTAAGATTTCAATACGCAAGTGCACTCTATCGCAAACAAGTAATAAAGTGGAAGTAGAGTGTCGTACCCACGAGGAATTGAATTTTAAATTTATTAAATACTAAAATTAAAACAACTTAATCTTATCCAAATAATTAATTGAAAATTTTTGAATTGAAACTAAATTAAAGAAAATACTAAAATAAATAAAAGCAAATAAAAATTGGATTAAAATCAATGGAGAAAAGCCTAGGATTACAACTTCCCTCAACACTTCGCTTGGATGTCTCTTACCTCTTAATTTGATTAATGATCTTGAGTTGTTAATCTAGAGTTCTAATCTATTTATAAGCATCTGTTGATGGTCTTATAAAAATATCTCCCTTAACCAATTAACTATATGTCTATGATAATTGAATTTAAGAGAAACTCATTAAGCTTAGACTCTAAAAGTGATTATACATGACAGGTAAGTGTATGTCTACCCTACATGCAAATAAATTCATCCTAATAAATGAAACATGTGTTATGCAATCCATGTCTAACACTAAACTCCCTATGTCTAGTTGTATTTAGGTTAACAAATTAGTTTAAATGGTGATCAATCAATTAAAAGCATTAAGTACAAGAATGCATAAACAACTCAAATATCATTAATTCAAATTAGAGAATAAAATAATCCCAACTATGTGTTGAGTTCCATTGCAATCCTAGAAAAGGAATTTAGTTCATGCTTGACATTGAAAACAATAACCAAAGGAGTTTCACCAACATCAAATTACAAGAAAATAGAAGAAGATTAAGGAAGAAGAAAAAACTAATGGTTGTCACTTCTTCAGTCTTCTAGTCTCCAAAACTATTCTTGGCTTCTTGAAACATGGTGGTGGCTGCTCTCCTCTTTTTTAAAACTAAAAACAAAAACTAAGAAGCTAAAATAAAGCCTAAGGGTTCCTATTTATAGAGCCTTGAAAGCCTGAAGAAGGGAAACTTAGTGGCCAAGTAACTGCCTCCAACTTGGACTTTCCATATATGAGTTGAGCTTTTCCTTCTAGCTTTAGGACTCTACAAAATTACAAAAGACATTAATTAATAACTAAAATAAAACATAAAATAAATAAATAAAACTAAATAAGAAATAAATAAAAATAACTAAAAATAATAAATTAATAGTTTAAACTACAAGGACTTAGATACTTTAAAAGCACAAAATAGGATTAAATAACTCTATTTTATAGAGTTATCACACCCCCAAACTTAAGATTTTGCTAGTACTCGAGCAAAACTAAACTAAAAAAAACAAACTAAATAAAACAAAACGAAATAAAGCAAAGCAAAGCTAAAGATGAATGCACTTAACTAATGATTTCATTAATTCTTCCTCAAAAGCTATTTCAAAATCTCAATTCAAAGTAAACACAAACATAATCCAACTTTATGATTCAATTCAATCGTATGTTTCATGCTTGAATGGATTTCCAGTGTGTGTGTGAATAATCTCTTGACAAATCATTGCATGCAATCCGAATAAGTTTATGTCAATGCAAAATACGAATTATAGTACTAGATTCTAATATGTTTGCTTTTCATCTCTCTCTCCACTAATGTAGACTAACACTTTGTCAAGGATCAAGTAGGTCTTTATTAAGCTTGTAATGTAAGGCTAGGGTCAAGGTATGATAAAAGATATATTTCGGTTAAATTCACCTATAGACACTTTACATCTTTATCAGGATTTTTGAGAGGCATAGTCTTTTCCTCAAATTACATTCTCCATTCTTTCTTTGAATACACTTACTTTTTGCTTTACCAATTTATTCACTTTTTTTTTTCTTTTTCTGTTCTTCGTTTTCGAAGAACCATAACTTGTTTTTATTCACCACCAATTCATCCAAATTCAACATGGCTCATAATTGTTTCCTGTAATATCAATACATGCCTATGTAGTGAATGGTTAATCATGGTTTTTCTTATTTGGTTAGGCTAAAAGATGTGACAATCAAAGAAAATAGATATATATCAATTAGGCTCAAAGAGGTAGACTAAGGATATTAATGTATAAAGGTAGGCTCGAAAGGCTCAAAACGATCCAAAGATGGCCTAAATCACTTCCTTAACTTAGTGTTGTCTAGGATTTCGCCTCGAGAGAGAATCAAACAAATTCTAGGTTCTAGATATAATCGCAATTCACAACAACATAATCAGTTTTTAAATAAGCAATGCAAATCTAAGCAAGAGATTAAGTGCTCAATTTGTTAAAAATCACATCCTAACATGAAACTAACAAAAGAATTTAACACAAATTCTTCTCATGCTTATGTTTTTCCCAAAAATCAAGATAAATCAATGACTAAAAATTCATCACTGGATAAGGATTTCATCATGTCAAAGTGCATCATATCTAAAATCTTTTTTTTTTTAACTCCTAAACATAACATAATAAAACTAAAAACAAATAATAATAAAAAAAGCATAATAACTAAAAACAAATAAACACCACCCAAACTTAAATCAAACATTGCCCTCAAAGTTGGAAAAATAAAAGAGTAAAAAGAAGAAAAACTCCCCTATCATTGAAGAAAATCTGGGAGAGCTCTAATCTTCCTCGTCTTCTTTCTCTTCTTCTTTCGCTGCCTGGGTAGCCAAAGGTGTTTGTGGTGGTGGCATAGTGGGATAGTGGGTCGTGTCAGCACCCATATGACGAGCAACAAGATGGATTAGTTGTTCAACAGTTCTGAAGTATTCAGTTTGATGTGCATGATAGGCAAGGTGGTCCGCATTCTAGAGTTCAAGTCTGGTTATGCGTTCTGCCAAGGTTAAGGATGAACTTGCACCAGGTCCGGATGGGGGACGGTCAATTTCTTGGGTTAGACGATACATAATAGTGTCATCAATGGGACCCTTAGGATGAAGCAACTCTTCACCATTATCCCATCGGACACCAGCCTGGTCACACAGCCGAGTAATTAAGGAGGGGAACCATAGGCCTTCCCGTGGTGTTCTGACACTATGCATTATAGCCTTGTAGATAAGCTGCCCGATGTCAATCGATTTGCCTGTAGTAATAGCATAGAGCAGGATTGCTCTATCTTTGGTGACATCGCTAACATGCTTACATGGAAGCATATTGGCTGCTAGAAAATGCATCCACACCTTAACCTCTTTATCCAGTGTGTTGGCCTTGAACGATACAAGCTCCCCTTTTGATATTTTCCAAGTAGTCCCCTGTGGGCATAAATGTGTGGTGACTACAGTCATGTCAATGCGGCCATTCAAATACTGACTAAAGTCATCATCCACAATATTCGGTGTCTGATAATATTGATTAATTGTCTGGGGATCAAACAGTACTAGACATCCTCGGACAATAATCATATCACCACTTGATTCGACCGCATTAGCATAAAATGCTCTAACCACCGGTAGCACGACGGATTACGGTGGAGCACAAAATTTATGCCAGTTGCACGAATTAATTACCTATTGATACTCACGATGACGCGGATCAAGATTCAACCCCCTCTCCGAAATAGGGCTTTTTTGTAAGAGAGATTGGGTATGCCGTAACACTACCGCTTCCGACACAAACTTGCTACTATCAAAAGTCAGATTACTAGTGCTTTCTTTGAATTTCTTCTTGAGTCCCATGACACTAATTCTAAGTTCGTTAATATCAACCAAGTTCAACAAGTATCCTCAAGCAAACTAATAAATTCTTCCAAAATTTTCCACCAAATTTTCTACTCAACCAATTTATAATTCTAGACAAATTACCACCAAAAACCAAACCCAATTTAATCACTAACAAATGCTTCAATCTTCAATAAAATTCAACAAAACCCAAAATTTTGAATATTTCTCCACATTTTTCTATAATTTTTTCCAAATACTCAAAATAAACCAATCAACAATAACCACCAATTTTGAATTTCAATCCACAATAACCAATAAATATCAACCCAATCCACAATTGATGCAAAAACAATCTTCAACACCAAATCTCAACCAAGAATCAACCAAATATGAAGAAAAAGTAAAAACCTACTTGAAAAGATTAGAACTTAGGTGAGAAATTCCTTTGCTTGAAGGTTTGAAGAGTGGGTGAATGGGTTGTATATAAGAATGGGTAATTTTGTTGGGAAATAGTTGGGAGTTATGAGATTGTAGAGAGATGAAGAGTTAGAGAAGAAGAAGAATTGAGAGATTGTTGTAGAAAAAGAGAGATGAGATTGTAGAGAGGTTTTGTGTTTATTTGAGAGAGAAGAGTGGCTAAAAAATATGAAAAGGGATATTCGGGTTAGAGTTTCAAAACCCTAACATTTTTTTAAAGGCACCGCGGCGTCGAGTTTCTGCCTCTAAGGCAAAATGTTTTTTATTTTCAAGGCGCCGCAGCTCTGGGCTGCGGTACCAACTTTTTGTTTCTAATTTTTTTTTTGGGAGCCGCGGCGCTGGGCTGCGGCTCCATGTTTCTGCCTCCAAGGGCACCGCGGAGCCAGTTTTTTTTTTTAAACGTGCAAAAAATTAAAATGATATTAGTAAAATAAAGTTGAAACCAAAAAATAAAATAAAAATAAATTAAATTAAATTAAATTAAAATAAAATAAAATAAGAAAAATCAAAGAGTAAAGATTAGAACTTGGGTTGCCTCCCAAGAAGCGCTTGATTTATAGTCGTCGGCTTGACTATCTCGAGCTCATTCTGGATCGGCTAAGGTGATGAAGGATGTTTGGCGATCAATATCGCCTCCCCAGTAATTCTTGAGTCGTTGCCCATTCACTTTAAATTTGAGATTGGCCTTTTCATCGATTAACTCGACTGCTCTATAAGGGAATACTCTTGTGATTTTGAAAGGGCCGAACCATCGAGATTTTAGTTTTCCCGAGAATAGTTTGAGTCGAGAGTTGTAAAGTAACACATAATGGCCTGGTTAAAACTGTCGCTCAATGATCTTCTTGTCATGCCACCTCTTGGTCTTTTCCTTGTAAAGCTTGGCATTTTCATAGGCTTGAAGACGGAATTCATCCATCTTATTGAGTTGCAATAGACGCCTCTCTCCTGCTGTTTGAATATCAAAATTCAACTTCTTGATGGCCCAATATACATTGTGTTCCAACTTTACTGGAAGATGGCATGCTTTCTCGAAAACCAATTTGTAAGGAGACATCCCAATTGGAGTTTTATAAGCCGTCCTATATGCCCACAATGCATCATCCAATCTCTTGGACCAATCTTTTCTAGTTGGGCTGATAGTCTTCTCCAAAATCCTCTTGATTTCTTTGTTAGAGACCTCGGCTTGACCACTAGTTTATGGATGGTAGGCGATGCCAATTTTGTGCTTGACTCCATATTTAGCAAGGAGGGCTTCAAAATATTTATTGCAAAAGTGAGACCCCTCATCACTAATAATTGCTCTTGGAGTGCCAAAGCGGGTGAAGATATTCTTTTTTAAGAAGTTTAATACCACCTTGGAATCATTGGTTGGCAAGGTGTTGCTTCCACCCACTTAGATACATAATCACCCGCAACTAGAATATAAAGATTGTTGTATGAGGAAATAAATGGACCCATGAAATCAATTCCCCATACATAAAAAATCTCTACCTCAAGAATGTTGTTTCGAGGCATATCGTTTCTCCTTGAGATGTTACCTACTCTTTGACATCTATCACATCTAGCAACAAACTGGTGAGCATCTTTAAAGAGAGTGGGCCAATAAAAACCTGATTATAGCACTTTTGCCGCAGTCCGTTCTCCTCCAAAATGTCCTCCATAGTTCGAAGAGTGACAATGTTGCAAAATATCATCAAGTTCTTCCTTGGGTACACACTTTCTAATAATTTGATCATTGCATTGCTTAAACAAGAAAGGTTCATCCCAGTAATAATGCTTGACATCATGCAAGAACTTCTTCTTTTGTTGAGAATTTAAATCAGGTGGAAAGATTCTACTTACAATATAGTTCACATAGTCGGCATACCATGGTGATTCCTGTTGAAGAACTAGAAAGAGTTGCTCATCAGGAAAAGTCTCATTGATTTGGATTGCATCGCCAACTTGTACCCCATTATCCAATCTTGATAGATGATCTGCCACCTGATTTTCTGTTCCTTTTCTGTCTCTGATCTCTAAATCAAACTCTTGCAAAAGAAGTATCCAACAGAACAAACGAGGTTTTGCATCCTTCTTATCAATCAAATACTTGTTAGCTGAATGATCGGTGTAAACAATGACTTTGGTGCCCACAAGATAAGATTTGAATCTATCAAAAGCAAATACTACTGCAAGCAATTCTTTTTCAGTGGTGGTATAATTCAACTGAGCATCGGTCATAGTTTTGCTTGCATAGTAGATAGAATGAAATATCTTAACTTTTCGTTGGCCGAAGACTGCATCAACTGCAAAGTCACTAGCATCGCATATGAGCTCGAATGGCAGGTTCCAATCTGGAACAATAATGATAGGTGCTAAAATCAGTCTCTCTTTCAATGTCTTAAAAGCTGTTAGACATGTATCATCAAACTTGAAAGGGACATCTTTTTCAAGGAGGTTGCAAAGTGGCTTTGAGATCTTGGAAAAGTCTTTAATGAACCTCCTATAAAACCCGACATGACCAAGGAAACTCCGAATACCTTTGACAGAGATTGGAGATGGGAGCTTCTCAATTGTTTCAATCTTCGCTTTATCTACTTCAATCCCTCTACTAGAAACTTGATGTCCTAAAACAATGCCTTCTTGAACCATGAAGTGGCATTTTTCCCAGTTAACACCAAGTTTGTTTCTTGATATCTCTTAAGCACTCTAGCAAGGTGATGTAGACATTCATCAAAAGAATCTCCAAAAACTAAAAAGTCATCCATAAATACCTCTAAACCTTGCTCCACCATGTCGAAGAATATGGCCATCATGCATCTCTGAAAGGTAGCAGGAGCGTTGCAAAGTTCGAATGGCATTCTCCGAAAAGCAAAAGTTCCATAGGGGCAAGTGAAGGTGGTCTTTTCTTGATCTTCAGGAGTTATAGCTGTCGCAACCTAAAAAAAATAACGAGTCTCATCGCAAGACTTTATTATTCGTTAAGCGTGACATTTAAAAAAACCGAGGAAAAGTCAACTTAATTCCTCTAGAAAAATGAAGGTTTTGAAAATGACCTTAAAAAAAGACATGGAGTCGCCACCAATCTTTTTTAGCTAGGTGTGATCGGCCACCTATTAAAACCGGTTTTATAAAACATTTTAAAATTAATTAAAACATTTTTAAAACCAATTTCAAGTCTGCGTTATAAACCAGAGAAATCAAAGAAGCGGGTTCGGGAGTCGGTTACATGCGGGGAAGGATTAGCACCCCCACAACGCCCGTATAAATTGGTACCTTATTAATCGTGTGTTATCTCAAGTCTCGGTAAAAAATTGGTTTTAAATTTAGTATTTCAAGCTAATTCCCAATTTAACGAAAAATAATTCCATTTTTAATTGAAAATGATCCGAAATTTATAAATTCAAAATTTTCCTATATTCCCCAACAAACGTGGCAAAATATAGAAATTTTTATTAATTTTGGAAAATTTTCCGAATCATTCTCTTTTTAAAGAAGATATTCCGTTATTAATAATAATTGATGATATCCTCCCCAGCAAACCCGGCAGAGAACTCATGAATTATTTTAACTCGGGAATATCTTTATTTTATTGAAAACCATTATCTTTTTTTGAAAACATTTAAAAGAAATGAATATGTATATGCATGACATAAATAAAATGACATAGCAAAATCTAAATAATATAATGCAACCTAAATGACATGATTTGAATGCCTTAGCATATTCTAAATGAAATGAAATATCCTAAGTTATATGATATATTCTAAATGAAATTAAAAGACCTAAGTAACATAATACATTCTATATGAAATGCAATATCCTAAGTCATATGATATAATCTAAATGAAATAAAATATTCTAGATGACACAATATATCCTAAATGAAATGAAATGATTTAAATGACATGACAAATATGAATGATATGGCATATAATTTAAATGACATGGAATAAGATAATGCTATCATATAATATGCATGAAAATAAAAATAATAATGCATGAACATAGTACATGCTAAATAAAAATAACTAAATAAAAGCATAGGATATCATGAAATATTCAAAGCCATATAATAAACCATATAACATCAAAAAAAAAATATATAAATCAAAATAATAACAATATCATAGAAATCATTATAGCAAGAATCACATATTATATAAAATGCATGAATATGAAAAATGCAATGCATGAAATGTATTTTTTCCTTTAATTAAGGAAATCCATATATCTATAAAGATATCTGGCTACCTTAGGAAAATATGTTAAATTAAATATTCTAAAACCGAAATACTTTGTGATTGTTTGAAAACAATTTTGAAAAGCTTGAATTAAAAGTAAAAACTGGGCTAATTTTTTTAAAATGGCTCTAATTTCCTAAGTTTAAAAATCCGGACTTGACTACCCTTAACCCGAGACTTGAAAAACCATTTTTAGAGTTTAAAAAAAGGCTTAGAAACTACCCTAAGTCAGTAGCTAACCCTCCTAATCAGCCCACTCTAAGTAACTTAACCAAAACAAAAAAAACGATTTTTCTTTAAATTCAATTCTGACTCCACTGTCCAGTTTTAAGCCACCATTTTTTACCCTATTTTTAAAAATTCAAAAAATTCTGAAAAAAGTACTAGAGACTCAGGACATGGAAAACTACACGGGAAAAAATCAGCTTAGTTTTATGATTAAAGATGAATTCCCAAAACAATCGGAAATGTACGAAAACTGGGTGAAAAAACTGTTTTGCCAAAATACTTTTTTGCCTTTGATAAAATCATTTTAAAATCAAAGTAAAAATATTTAAGTCTCACAAAATGACTCACAAACAGTAGCTAAGACTTTCTGAAAGTTATATAAAAATTGGCTAAGTAAAAAAAATCACAAAGGTAGAATAACCAATTTGACAAAACTTAATTTTCCACAAGTATGCTCAAGAGAGCATGACTTTGAACCATTAATTGGCTCAAGTCATTATTCAAGTGGCATGAACATGAAATGCATGAAAAATTACAGCAAACCTAGTGCATGAAATGCATGAGTTCAAACCTAAATGTCATGAAAAAATGCATGGCATTCATATAGTGACCTAGACCTAAATGAAGTTGCATGGCATTTAATGCAACCTAGACCTAAAATGCATGAACATGCATGGCAAATAAACCAAACTTAATAACTAAAATATGCATGGCATTTTCACAAACACAAAGCATGATTAAACTAAAAACTCAACCAAATATCATGCAAATGCTAGCCTATCAACTAACATGGCAAGAATGCACATAAAATGCAAAAATTCCAAGGGTGGCCGAATGGAATAATGTAACTAGCAAACATGGCATTTTCACAAACACTTGGTATACTAGCATGCAAAACTAAATCAAATATCATGCAAATGAAAAAACCTACCAACTAACATGGCAAAAAATGCAACACACAATGCAAAACACATGAAGTAGCCAAATGGCCTCAAGCTCCAACAAGCATGGCATTTTCACAAACACTTGGTATACTAATATGCTCAACTAAAATATAACACTCAAATCATGCAAAAACCACACAAGCATTTTCACAAACACTTAATATACTAAATCTAAAACATGCTCAACTAAGATATAAAACTCAAATCATGCAAAGACCACACAAGCATTTTCACAAACACTTGATATACTAAATCTAAAACATGCTCAAATTTAAACAACATGAAAACAAAAAATTAAAAAAGCAAAATCATGATATTTAAAACATAAATGGCAACAAACAAAGCAACCAAATTAAAATATAACTCAAGAATATGAAGTAACATAACATTTAAAACATCAAAATCAAAGAAAATAACATAAACAATATGGTAAAATAAACCCAAAACAGCAACTTAAATAATTAATGTAGGCCATTTGGCCATTGTGAGTATAATATATAAAAAAAAATTGAAAAAATATATTCAAGAAGGAGATGAAGGAAGAACTTAAAAAGAACAATAAAAACATTTATTAAAAATGGAAACTCACCAAATATAAATCAAAATAGCAAAAACAAGAATGGAAAATCAAGAAACTGCAAGAGTTGGTGCTCAAGAGCAACCTCAAGAAGCTCTCTTTCAAGCTTTATCTCTTCAAACTTTCCTTTCTTTTCTAAACTTTTCATTTTTGCCTTCAACCAAGGAGAGAAAAAACTAAGTAAAAATCAAAATAACTCAGCAAAATGAAATGAAAAATGAATTTTCTGACCCCTCCCCTCATGCTGGCCGAATGGCCCTTCATATTGCCCAAGGATGTTGTCATTTTCCTTGTAACCAATTTTCCATCAAATGGCTAATAATTCAAGGTGAAAAATCATGAAATTATCACCTTTAGATTAGTATCTCAGCCCTCTCAAATTACAGCTGTTCAAGAATAATGTTGACATCTTTCTTAGCCTATGTGGCTTAATCATCATGGCTTGATCAAAAAGAATCTCTAACTAACTCTTGATTTTTAGCCATTTGATTGAAAAATCAGAAGCTTCCTCCTTCCTTTGGGCTTGGGCAGGCCATCACTTCTCTTTTCCAGCCCAACTCTGATTTTTTGAAAGGCCCAAAGAAGCCCTTTTCGGTTGCTTGGGTGAAATGACCGTTTTGCCCCCCGGATGCAAATAAATATCAAACGGACTCCAAATTCATTTTTTAATTTTTTAATACTTCCAAAATAATAAAAAATTGAGTTCTGGAAGTTTTCAAAATTATCCGAGTCCGTTTGCTATTTATTTGGATTTTTTCTTCCAAAAATGCCCTTTTATGCCCCTATATTTTACCATTTTTTAAACGAGCTCCAAATCAAGATTTTTCTTCACCAATCTCTTAAAAATAATTAAAAAGTGTGATCTGGAAGTTTTCATAATTTTTGGAGCTCATTTGGTATTTTTTCGGGATTTATCGGCTTGAATTACTACATAGGAGGCCCGGGATTTGGCCATTTTGCAAACGAACTCCGAATCAAGATTTTCTTTCGCCAATCTCTTCCAAATAATTTAAAAATGAGATTTGCAAAATTTCAAATTTTTGGAGTCCATTTGCTATTTTTCTGAGATTTATCTTTTTGAATTATTGCATAGGAGGCCCGGGATTTGGCCATTTTGCAAACGAACTCCGAATCAAGATTTTCTTTTGCCAATCTCTTCCAAATAATTTAAAAATGAGATTTGCAAAATTTTAGAAGATTTGAAGCTCATTTGCTATTTTTCCAGGATTTTCCTTTTTGAATTACTACAAAAGAAGCTCGAGATTTGGCCATTTTACAAACGAACTCCGAATCAATATTTTATTTTGCCAATCTCTGCCACATAATTTAAAAATGAGATTTGCAAAATTTTAGAAGATTTGGAGCTCATTTGCTATTTTTTCGGGATTTTTCTTTTTGAATTACTATATTAGAGGCCCGGGATTTGGCCATTTTGCAAACGAACTCCGAATCAAGATTTTCTTTCGCCAATGTCTTCCAAATAATTTAAAAATGATATTTGCAAAATTTTAGAAGATTTGGAGCTCATTTGCTATTTTTTCAGCATTTTTCTTTTAGAATTACTACATAAGAAGCCCGGGATTTGGCCATTTTGCAAACGAACTCCGAATCAAGATTTTATTTTACCAATCTCTTTCAAATGATTTAAGAATGAGATTGACAAATTTTTAGAATTTTCGGAGTCTATTTGCTATTTTTCCCAAATTTTCCAATTTTGCCCTTTTACCTCCGAAATTCGGTTTTGCTCAAAACAAGTCCGATTTTCAGATTTTCTTCAAGCTGAGCCTTGGTCTATCCATTTTTAATCATTCCTCATCTATTGGGGGCTTTGGTCTTACCAAGTCGGGCCATTTCCGTGATTTTTCCCGATTTCACCGAAATCCACTAAAAACCCTAATTCTCGGTTTTCTCCCAGATTGACTTTTTTTTCGGTTTTTCTTGTAGGTGACTTTTCCATTACCCGTAGTCAGTGCTTATCTTTCATTTGGAACCTTCAATTTCGACCAATTTGATCGTTTAAGCACTTTTCCCCAAATTTCTTGGATTAGGGTTTCCTTTCTACTGAATCTCCAAATCCCAACTTCCGAACTCCATATCTTTCAATGTAGACCTCGAATTATCAAAATTCTTTCGCCATTTTTCAATTGAACTTAAAATCTTGATTTTGAAAGTGGGTTGACTTTTTCAGTAGTTGACTTTCTGGGGTTGACTTTTCGGGGTTGACTTCTTCCGGAGTTGACTTTTTTCAAGTTTGACTTTTTATGCTCGCCCTCTTAAACTAAGTCTCGGAGTACCACCTGCAGGATGAAAACAGTCTTTTTACACTCGAAAACATCAATTTAGGAAGAAAACATACCTGTTTTGTGGTCTGGAAAAAATTAGGTGTCTACAGCTGCCCCTCTTTGGCTATTGCTGAGAATCAGGAATCAGGCAAAGATAAACCAACACTAATTTTGTACGGTCAGTGACATAACATGCGAAGGAAAGGGAAATGGGTTTTCTTTTTCATTCTTCTATCATTTTTTCATTTTTCATTTTCTATTTTTTCATCATTTTTTTCATTTTTCCTTTTTTCCTTTTTTCTTTTTTCATTCTTTCATTCTTTCATTTTTTATTTTTTTTAAACAGTAAATTGAAGATTTTGTCCTTAAATTGAATTCCTTGACTAATCAAGGCTCGACCCGTCTTAAGGAAACGAATTCGATTTGCAAGAAAAGAAATGACCTCGACGATGGTCTCGGGGCCTTAACATGTCTTGTTCTCAGTTGTGTTTAAAATTCTGGATATCTCTTCCAGAAGCTTCGGCTATCACCACCAAAGTCTTGCTCATTTTTAAAACTGTAAAAATTCTGGGTATCACCTCCAGAAGCTTCAGCTATCACCACCGAAGATTTTTTACCTTTTCAAAGGATTTTAAAACTCTGGATATCTCCACCAGAGGTTTTAGCTATCACCACCGAAGACTTGTTCATAATTTTTAAAAAAGGTACCTCGACAATGATCTCGGGGCTCGAATCGTCTTAAGGAAACGAATTCGATTTGTAAGAAAAGAAATGACCTCGACGATGGTCTCGGGGCCTTAACCTGTCTTGTTCTCAGCTGTGTTTAAAATTCTGGGTATCTAGAAGCTTCGGCTATCACCACCAAAGTTTTGCTCATTTTTTTTAAAACTGTAAAAATTCTGGGTATCACCTCCAGAAGCTTCAGCTATCACCACCGAAGACTTTCTACCTTTTCAAAGGATTTTAAAACTCTGGATATCTCCACCAGAGGCTTCAGCTATTACCACCGAAGACTTGTTCATAATTATAATAAAAAAGTACCTCGACTATGATCTCGGGGCTCGACTCGTCTTAAGGAAATGAATTTGATTTGCAAGAAAGGAAATGACCTCGATGATGGTCTCGGGGCCTTAACCTGTCTTGTTCTCAGCTGTGTTTAAAATTCTGGGTATCTCCTCCAAAAGCTTCGGCTATCACCACCAAAGTCTTGCTCATTTTTAAAACTGTAAAAAATTCTGGGTATCACCTCCAGAAGCTTCAGCTATCACCACCGAAGACTTTCTACCTTTTCAAAGGATTTTAAAACTCTGGATATCTCCACCAGAGGCTTCAGCTATCACCACCGAAGACTTGTTCATAATAATAAAAAAAATACCTCGACGATGATCTCGGGGCTCGACTTATTTGAGAATCAAAATGAGTTCGATTATACCTGAAAGCTTTAAGAGATGATGCAAATGCTTCATGATGCAAATGCAAATGTCTTTAGTTGATGCAAACGCTTCTTGATGTAGATGCAAATGACTTAGATTGGTGCAAATGTCTTTGATGCAAATGTAAATGACTTGATTTGATGCAAACTTTCTCGATGCAGATTCAACTAACTTAGATTGATGCAAATGCTTCTTGATGTAGATGCACATGTTGAATAAAATTATGGATAACTCCTCCAAAAGAAGATTTCTCATTTTTCAAAATTATAAAACCCTGGATATCTCCACTAAAGGCTTCAGCTATCACCACCGAAGACTTGTTCACTTTTAAAACTGTAAAATTCTGGATATCTCCACCAGAAGCTTTGGCTATCACCACCAAAGGTTTGCTCATTGTAAAATTCTGGGTAACTTCTCGAGAAGCTTTGGCTATCACCACCAAAGACTTGCTCATTGTAAAAAATCTGGTTAACTCCTCCAGAAGAAGATTTCTCATTTTTCAAAATTATAAAACCCTGGATATCTCCACCAGAGGCTTCAGCTATCACCACCGAAGACTTGTTCACTTTTAAAATTTGTAAAATTCTAGATATCCCCACCAGAAGCTTTGAGAAATGATGCAGATGCACATGTCTTTTAACAAGGTGCTCATGCTTCGTGGTGCAAATGTAAATGCTTGGATTGATGTAAATGTTTCTTAGTGCAAATGCAAATGGCCTGGATTGATGCCCATGTTTCAGATGCCCCTACTAATTGTATTCATGTAACTGGTTTATAAATGGTGTAACTACAATTACCACACAATAATGAAAATGCAATGATTCTAGAGATGACGCAATTTGCTTGAGATGACACAAATACGAATTCCATGAAGAATGTAAATGTAAAGGTAAAATGCAGATGCTTATGGAATAATGCCAATGCAAATACCTATGAATGATGCAAATGCTTGCCGACACTATGCAGATATAAAAGCTTGATAAAGAGATGAGTGCTCATGAGTAATGCAAATGCCCCCGGTTGTTTTTCTAGACTTTGGCTTAGCCTTTCAAATTCATTTTTCCTCTTCAAATCAGAGTATATCTTCAATTCATTTTGGCTATTCTCTTTGCCCCAACAGTTTTCAAACTTTCATCAACAGAGATCTGAACCGGGTTCTATTTCTTCTTCTCATATCTGGAAGTCAAGACCTATACTGGCAGTTCTATACCTTTGGGTTAGAAAAACCCTTGTCTCATGTCAACATCAGAATGGGTATTTCAAAATCTCTTTATTTGTTTTCGCATTTTGAAAACTTCTGAACAAAAAATATTAACCCCACAATGTGTGATGTATAAATCTTTTGAAGACTGATGATCATTATTAGAAATTTCTCTAAGTATCAATCTGGATTTTTTCAACTGGGATTGGCAAGGCTTGGTATAGCAAGATTCTGACTTTTCCAGGAAAACTTCATGACAAAAATGTATATCCCTTTTAGGCTCACAAATGGAACAGATTTTATAAATCATGAATTCATTGAGAACCAAACAAATTCAACATTCTTTTAGTTTCCAATATCAAGGTATTTTGACAAGCGTCAAGATTGGCTGGGATGTTTAAACTGGAAAGTTGATTTTGGAGGAAAAAAATTTCAGTTTGAAATCAATCATCCGAATAAGAGTTGACACTTTGGGAGGTTCAGGAATTCCTAGATGTTCCTCGATGACCACTTCTTTATGATGATCTTCTCTTTTGTGGCATCGGCACTATCATAGATGGCATCGAAAATTCCCATCTTACTCTAGACCGCCCATTTTTGGGTTTTCGCCCTAGAGTCTCATTCTTTCCATTTTCCTTCTCTTTCTTTTTTCTTTTTCATTGTTTTACCATGAACTTGAGAATTCTAAATTCTTCCTTAGTGAAATGATAATTCGATGAGATAAAAATCTGAGGAAAAACCCTTCAAATTAAATTTTCATGCTTGATCAAAATGGACTTTTAAAGCACGTAATGAAGGCCATGGTTTGGGGTTCAAAAAGAAAGGATAAATAGGCCCAAAGAATGTGTTTGAGGGTAATCAGATCAATGATCATTTCTTGAGGAGGATTCTTTTTTGAAGCATTTATCCCTTTTTGGACTTTTCATTCCTTTTGACTTTGTTTTTTTTTTCCTTCCTTACTTTTGGCTTTCATTTGCCATCGTTTTTTCACACACTTTTTTTTCAATTTTTCTTTTGTTTTTCTTGGCTCATTTCGCCATCTTTTCCTTTTTTCTTTGACAGAGTGAGCCCGTATTTATTCGGGGCTTCATTTGCTTTGTATATGTCTTTTGAGCTAGGACTCATTTTTCTGTTATCTTTGAGAAGATCTTTCCTCACATTTGCCCCCTAGTGTAGAGGGTGATCCTTGATCAGGGTTTAAAGAAAAAAGAATTCTTTCGGCTCAAAAGGGGTGACTATGGATAATTTCTTTTTGTGCGAAAGGGATATGAAAGATGGCCATTTCTCATGTCAAGCACAAATATTCACATTGAAAAGCAATCCCCAGGGGAAATAGATATTCAGAATTTCATTTTGCACTTTGGAATCATCCGAATTCTCATATGCATGATATCACAAATTTTCTTTTTTTTTCTTTTTTTTTTTTTTAATTTTTTCGTCGCATGCCCCCAATGATTCATGCATTTATCCATCCTTATTCACCATGTATCCATCATTTCCACATATGATGCCCTAATTTGATTAACCATGAGGATTTGTGTCATTGCGAGGAACATCGCAAATCTAGATTTATAATGAAAATGCTGAGTTTCAATCTTGGGTTTGTTGGAATGCCTAGGAAAATATTTCCCAAAGACAGGTTTTCTCTAGGACATGGGATAATCTAGTTTAATCATTGTGCCCTAGGGTCTCAATCATGAAGTGATGTTTGGGCAATTGGTGTTTTGTGGTTATTGGAAAGGATGTTAATGGCTTTGGCACAGCCTTGACACACATCAAATTACCATGATCTAGATTCTTGAAAGAATGTCTCATTTGTTTAATTCAAGGAGTTCGAAAAAATTTTGAAAAGTTTGTTCCTTTGTTCATAGCCTAGACTAGGATCTACATATTTGCTTATTCTATGACGACAATGGTTTATGAAATTCAATCATTCATATTCCTCGAAGTATTAGGTCTTTCAAGTGGTCTCGGTTCAAAAGATTTAGGCTTAGGAAAGCCTAAAAGAGAGGGGAGAAGGTATTGGGTCATTTCTAACAATGATCATCAATATTCTCAAGATTGTTCATTATTTCATGTGAAAACCACTTATTTATTGTTTACCACAAATTTTCTCAAAGTTTCATTTGTTTTTGCAAATTCAAATTTATTGCTAAAATAAAATGAACACAAAATATTTAAATTCAAAATTTATTTATTTCATGTAGATGTCATCATGAGACAAACGCGTTCTTCATCAAAGTGTATAGAAAAATATGCATCAGAATGCTCCTATTGACATGCTTTCAAAGATAACAATTCTT
The DNA here is from genome assembly GCA_030761205.1 of Fremontodendron californicum. NCBI lineage: Eukaryota > Viridiplantae > Streptophyta > Magnoliopsida > Malvales > Malvaceae > Fremontodendron > Fremontodendron californicum. Next base: position 15,236,001 of record JAULJL010000027.1, read on the forward strand.
ATCCTCAAAATTCTTCAAAAGGAAATCAATCTATGGTAAAATAGATTTCCAATGTTCGATAAGCTCTGGAATCCAAATGCCATCGTGGACAAGACCCTCAATTCTTTCCTTTAGTTTTCTGTATTTTTTAGTCGAACACCCAATTGCCCCAATATGATACTCGCACTTGCTGTTGGGGTCATAGCTTTTAGTTGACGAAGAAAACTCTTCAAAGCTAAGCCAATTTCTATTTCATCTTATTAATCTGTTTCATGATGAATGAGCTATGAATGTCATGAGTGCAATTTGATGCATGTGAAGGATAAACAAAGTTATGTGTGGTCATATACAGTGGAAACATGTTGACCATGTATGTTATAAATGCAACACGATGCCAACATGATGCATTTAAAGAATAAGAAAAATCAATGCATGGATATATGCAATGAATGACCATGTATGTTCCAAATGCATTTCTCAATGAATGATCATATACCCTATTAATGCCACACAATGTCAATTATGATGCATGTGAAGAATAAATGATTGACATAGAGTATATACAAAGAAAATCATGCTAACCGTGTATGTCATGAATGCAACCTGATGCCAATATGACAAATTAATGTATGAGTATATCATGATGACTACGTATGCCATGAATGCAACCTGATGCCAACATGATGCATGTAAAGAATAAGCAAATTAATGCATTGATATATACAATGAATGACCATGTATGTTCCAAATGCATTTCCCAATGAATGATCATATACACTATGAATGCCACACAATGTCAATTATGACGCATGTGAAGAATAAACGATTGACACAGAGTATATACAAAGAAAATCATGCTAATAATGTGTGTCATGAATGCATCCAATATGATCATTCATATTGCCCCAATATGATACTCGCACTTGCTGTTGGGGTCATAGCTTTTAGTTGACGAAGAAAACTCTTCAAAGCTAAGCCAATTTCTATTTCATCTTATTAATCTGTTTCATGATGAATGAGCTATGAATGTCATGAGTGCAATTTGATGCATGTGAAGGATAAACAAAGTTATGTGTGGTCATATACAGTGGAAACATGTTGACCATGTATGTTATAAATGCAACACGATGCCAACATGATGCATTTAAAGAATAAGAAAAATCAATGCATGGATATATGCAATGAATGACCATGTATGTTCCAAATGCATTTCTCAATGAATGATCATATACACTATTAATGCCACACAATGTCAATTATGATGCATGTGAAGAATAAATGATTGACATAGAGTATATACAAAGAAACCTGCTAACCGTGTATGTCATGAATGCAACCTGATGCCAATATGACAAATTAATGTATGAGTATATCATGATGACTACGTATGCCATGAATGCAACCTGATGCCAACATGATGCATGTAAAGAATAAGCAAATTAATGCATTGATATATACAATGAATGACCATGTATGTTCCAAATGCATTTCCCAATGAATAATCATATACACTATGAATGCCACACAATGCCAATTATGACGCATGTGAAGAATAAACGATTGACACGGAGTATATACAAAGAAAATCATGCTAATAATGTGTGTCATGAATGCATCCAATATGATCATTCATATTGCCCCAATATGATACTCGCACTTGCTGTTGGGGTCATAGCTTTTAGTTGACGAAGAAAACTCTTCAAAGCTAAGCCAATTTCTATTTCATCTTATTAATCTGTTTCATGATGAATGAGCTATGAATGTCATGAGTGCAATTTGATGCATGTGAAGGATAAACAAAGTTATGTGTGGTCATATACAGTGGAAACATGTTGACCATGTATGTTATAAATGCAACACGATGCCAACATGATGCATTTAAAGAATAAGAAAAATCAATGCATGGATATATGCAATGAATGACCATGTATGTTCCAAATGCATTTCTCAATGAATGATCATATACACTATTAATGCCACACAATGTCAATTATGATGCATGTGAAGAATAAATGATTGACATAGAGTATATACAAAGAAACCTGCTAACCGTGTATGTCATGAATGCAACCTGATGCCAATATGACAAATTAATTTATGAGTATATCATGATGACTACGTATGCCATGAATGCAACCTGATGCCAACATGATGCATGTAAAGAATAAGCAAATTAATGCAGTGATATATACAATGAATGACCATGTATGTTCCAAATGCATTTCCCAATGAATGATCATATACACTATGAATGCCACACAATGTCAATTATGACGCATGTGAAGAATAAACGATTGACACAGAGTATATACAAAGAAAATCATGCTAATAATGTGTGTCATGAATGCATCCAATATGATCATTCATATTGCCCCAATATGATACTCGCACTTGCTGTTGGGGTCATAGCTTTTAGTTGACGAAGAAAACTCTTCAAAGCTAAGCCAATTTCTATTTCATCTTATTAATCTGTTTCATGATGAATGAGCTATGAATGTCATGAGTGCAATTTGATGCATGTGAAGGATAAACAAAGTTATGTGTGGTCATATACAGTGGAAACATGTTGACCATGTATGTTATAAATGCAACACGATGCCAACATGATGCATTTAAAGAATAAGAAAAATCAATGCATGGATATATGCAATGAATGACCATGTATGTTCCAAATGCATTTCTCAATGAATGATCATATACACTATTAATGCCACACAATGTCAATTATGATGCATGTGAAGAATAAATGATTGACATAGAGTATATACAAAGAAAATCATGCTAACCGTGTATGTCATGAATGCAACCTGATGCCAATATGACAAATTAATGTATGAGTATATCATGATGACTACGTATGCCATGAATGCAACCTGATGCCAACATGATGCATGTAAAGAATAAGCAAATTAATGCATTGATATATACAATGAATGACCATGTATGTTCCAAATGCATTTCCCAATGAATGATCATATACACTATGAATGCCACACAATGTCAATTATGACGCATGTGAAGAATAAACGATTGACACAGAGTATATACAAAGAAAATCATGCTAATAATGTGTGTCATGAATGCATCATGATATTAATATGACAGATTAATGCATGAGATATCATGATGACTATGTATGCCATGAATGCAACCCGATGTCAACATGATTTATATAAACAAATCAATGCAAAGAATAAGTAAATTAATGCATGGGTATATATAGGAAAATCATTTCTGACTATGAATGCATGAATGCAACTTGATGCTAACATGATGCATGTAGAGAAAGAATAAATTGATATATGGATATATACAGAAAAATCATGCTGACTATGAATGCATGAATGCAACTTGATGCCAACATGATGCATGTAAAGAATAGAATAAATTGATATATGGATAGATACAGAAAAATCATGCTGACTATGAATGCATGAATGCAACTTGATGCCAACATGATGCATGTAAAGAAAGAATAAATTGATACATAAGTATATACAAATAATGACCATGCATGTCATAAACGTATTCTACAATGAATGACCATGCATGCTATGACTGTAACATGATGTCAAAATGATACATGTAAAGAATTCATAAATTTACACTTGGGTATATACAAAGAATGACCATCTATATCACAAATGTATTTTACAATGAATAACCATGCATGTTAGGACTATAACATGATGTCAAAATGATACATGCAAAAAATAAATGAATTAACACAAAGGTATATACAAAGAAATCAATGATTACACGAAATTGGTGGGACCTAAATCTTGATTATTCAAAACTCTCATTATGCAAGATTTGCCTCCAAATTTATGATTTTTTGAAACATGTTTTTTTTTTCTATGAAAAACCAATCACATTATTTTCAAAAGAATTTCAGGGTGAATCCTACTATGGTACAATATGAAAATGTTCATGTGACACTACCGGTTTTATGAAATCATCAAATGAAATTACCAACTGTTTATTGCAAAGAATGAGATCAATAACACAACCAAAAATGTACATGCTCTATTCACACATGAATGAAATGTGCAAAATGCAAAAATGTTTGAAAAAGGATTTTTATTTTTTTTAAAACAATTAATGAATATTTTGCCCTCACAAATATCTATTTATATAGGTATCAAAGAGCCTTTGGGACGGATTAACACATTTATTACGGGCGATGTACTTACATCGTTGCCCGACGTACAAAACTTATTCCGAATGTAAAATAGGTAACAAAAGGTTTAGAAATGTCCCTCCATGTGTTCCTATCTTCGGTATATCTGACGGAAATCCGGCATGGCTTCGCCTAGGTTCACTATATGAGGGTGAATTGGTTCTAAAGGCCCCGAATTGCTCCTCACTATCGTCGGTGAAGGCTAGTAAGGCACCCCGATAAAAGCGGGTTCAATTCGTTAGAGTCTATTTTCCTAGCCCATGCGGATTGTTAATCACGAAGGCTTAGGTAATTTAGTACTCCGGAAGTGTTTCACTAGCCCATGCGGATTGTTAATCACGAAGGCTTAGTTACTTTGCTCCCACCTAAAAGGACGAAACTCGGGTATAGGGCTCATGATATGAAAATGCACGTGTAGTGTGTGTGGAGTGATGGTGACTCAATTAAGAGTTGTAAACCCAAGTGCAGGTTATGTTCAAGTAATAAATTCTCGGGTGTCCGAGGTCGAACCACAGGGAAGCGTATTAGTAAGTATAAGTTTATAAATATATAAGAAAAAGAAAGTAAACAAGATATTAAAGAATCAACAACGAAACAAGATAAACAATATATTAGAGAACAACATAAACAAAATAACATAAAAGAAATTAAACAAGATATATAAAAAAACAATAAGAAAAGATGTTGAGGTTAGAGAATCCACTCTTGGTGTTATGCTAAGATTAATCTTGTTTTATTACACAATTGAAATCCACACATAAGGGAGGTTCCAATCGGAAGGTTTAGCAATTCAGTCCAAATTGTCCAACGTCCATAGCATATGATATTATGTTCATTTGGTGTCCTCAAAACTCATAAAAAGAGTCCAAGCATTCCTTATGCCAAGGTATATGTCTACAACAAATCAAGGTTATGAAACCAAGCATTTACTGTGCCATTTTCATTGTCAATAATGAATCAAGATCCCTACTTTGCAAGTATGATTTTAAACCAAAAGAAAATATTATCTATACTAGTGTTTATAAATGATGATTCATTTTAGCTCATGTTTAAGAGACTAACCTTAGCATTTACCAAGAGCTTCACCTCATCACCTCAACAATATGATTAGCAACACATACTAGATATGAATAAAATGAAAAGAAATGTAAGAAGCATAAGTAAATAAAGAAAAAGAAAACTAGAGAAAGAAAAGAAGAAGAAAACTTAGAGAATTTTATTACAATGGCTAATATCCTACCAATGTATAATTATACTCTTACAATCATCCAAGGCCCTCTATTTATACACATTTTGGAGAGCTAAATGTCAAGAGACAAGCTTTATAAATTTCAAAGGTAGGTATAATAGGTGGGTGCATTTTTCTAATAATTTTCGTCATATTGTATGACAATTCTGATCAGCCAGCATGATGGTTGATTTTGTCAATGTTGGAGGCTTGATCTGATCAACTGGTCTTCTAGAAAAATGTTTCCCTATCAGTTTGTGATCCATAGCCGTTGGAATCAGCTAATTTGCTGATGTGGATCAGAAGATATGGTCAAAATACGAAAACTGGTCAGCATAGACGTCATTGCACATCAGCCAACTTGATGGTTGATTTCGCTAGGGAAAACGACTCCGTTTCAAGAAGTGTAAAGCATGAAAAAGATAGATATGCCTCTTAACTTTGCACTGTAAAAATTTCAGCCTTAATGCTTCAGTGAAACTCCAGATATGGCTGATATGGCAAAAGGTGTCGGAACTGGAACTGAACTGGATTTGCCCTTAATTCTTGATTTAACCTAGTAATCTGAAATCACTCAAAGAAACTCGTGAAAAACACCAAATTACATAAAAATATAAAAGATCATAAACACAATTAGACTAAGCAATAATAACTCGTATTTGACACAAAACAATAATAAAACATAACTAAAAACTATATAATTATACGAGTTATCACACCCCCACACTTAGATTGTTGCTAGTCCCTAGCAACGACTCAATCTTAGAAAAAATAAAATAAACAGGAAAACAAGTTAAAGGGATCTCAAACAAACAAGCAAGATCAAGTGTAAGAATTGGCAAGGCATCTAATTAAGTATCATTGGCATATTAAGTTCGAGTAAAGGGTCAATGAGATTAAAATTGAAGGCATTACCGTACGATTGAGAAACTTCCTTCTTGGCGAGACTTTAGCTAGCCATGGAGGACTAGGAAAACTATAGCTTCATAAGTACACATGCTAAGATTCTTGTCACCGCAGTTCACAAGTGAACTCGACAAATCTGATCGGTACAGAGATGAATCTGAGGCTTATGGACAAGTGAGGGGTGGGATGTTCAAACATAATCTGAGGTTTATCACAAGTTAGGCTCAAGAAATATAATAATAATGTGATCAATCCTCTCAAAATATTTCCATTCTCACTCATCCTTAGTCCTATGTTCAACATAAATATTTTGAAAAGAAAACAAAAAGCAAGAAAAGACTCGATCCAAAGAAAATAGAAAAGTAAAAACCTCTCTATAATGAAGAACCTCGAATCTTGAATTCTGATTTTTTTTTTAAGCACAAGTGATTTTGTTTTGATTTGTGCCCTCATTGGGACATCTTTTATGCACAATCACATCTATTCATAATCATCATTCTTGTTTTTTTTTTTTTTTTTTTTTTTTTTTTTTTTTTCAGAAATCACATTGGATTCCATACTTTCTTTTTCTTTCTTTTCATTCAATTGATCAAACAAGACAGATTTTCATCAGCACTTTTTTTTTCAGCATCTTTTTCTCAACTCATCACAACATTGTTTTGGCATCAATAAGTTCGAAGTTCACGACTCTAAAAACAGTCACTCATTCTAACTACCCTCTTTTGCATTATTCCCAATTTTTTTTTTCAGATTTCAAAAGATAACAAAATAAACAAGAAGGAAACACACAATCCCAAACCCAATGATCACAAATATTATCATAAAAGTATAAAGAGGGAATGGGGGTCGGAATCGTATCCGTTCACTTTGGCATAATTTTTGGAGTTCATATCTAGGGATCCAACCCGAAGGTTTACAACCTATGGGCTCCTAATGTAAGGGGGGCAAAGATAAAGGGCTTTCTGGATAGTGACTTTGTTCTAAGATCAGATCATGTATAGATGCAAGCATCTATGTGATGACCTAAATCTGCATGTGGAATGAAGAGAAAAAGTAAACTTACTATGTCTTCCCAGTTTTCCGTGGCTTTCCAAAGGCTCACCATGAATTCACATTCCAACAAAAATCGAACCGATCTGCCAAAAACAATCTCAAAGACATTTGATCATCAAAAATATTCAATTTTCAGAAAACCAAATTGAAAATAACCTAGATAACTTAATCAAAGCCTTTGTAACTCTATTGCTTTATCCACATGCTTGCCAAGATTATACTAATACTCAAAAAAAATAATACATACACGAAAGTAGTAAAACACATGCAGATAATAAAGGACCAGATAGTGTTTTTTTTTTTTTGAAAAGATTAAATCAAACTGACAAGGTATGTCTCAAGTCTCCCTTACTCAGACCTTGTTCAGAATGAATACTTCTAAATGGCTTAAAACACAACAATTTTTTTTTTTTTTTTTTTACAGATTAGCAAAATATGTCCCTTACCCCCAACTAAAATATGACATTGTCCCCAATGTCAAATTTTAGAGGTAGAATTTAGGAGATATTACCTGCAGAGGTTGCTAACCACTTATTATAACTGAGACACAACAAACAAAATGTTAGATAATGTCACAAAGACAAAGTGCAATCCACTCCTTGCTCGTCCATATCTCTTTTTCTTTTTCCGAGCGTTTGCGAAACAACCGTAGCAGGTAAATACTCGTAAGCTTGGAGCTTTTTGAGTAAATCTTCAATGGTTGTAGCAGAAATTATGGTTCTCCTTGCCTCTGAAAACATGAATCCATTTTCCACAGCATTATCTAAATATGAAAGCAAATTACTAAAATAACCATTAATATTAAGCAAACCAATGGGTTTCTTATTTGTGACCAAAGATGACCAAGAAGCCACGCAAGCTATTTCTTCCAATGTACCCAGACCTCCTGGTAAAGCAATGAATGCATCGGCAGAATGGTACATGATTGTCATCCGTTCAGGGATACTCCAGACTTGTATTTCCTTACCCACGGTAGGTCCACAAAAACCTGTGAATAGTTTTGGCACGATTCCTAGAACTTGACTTCCTCCAGCGTGTGCTGCTGTAGCGACTGCTCCCATTAAACCCGTACTACCGCCTCCATAAATCAACTGGATCTTTTGTTGGGCAAGTATTACTCCAACTCTTATGGCTTCATCAGCGAATATTTTATTTTTCCCTGGATAAGCACCTCCAAAGACACAAATTGTTTCAATGCGCTGGGACGAAGTACTTTCCATTTTTTTTTCCGAGTGCCTGAAAGAGAATGAGTACATGGTGTAATATATAGAGGACTGAGTAGTGAATCAGACAAGAGTAATAATGTCGCCGAAAGTGTATTTGACCTGTCAGAAGAAAATGTTAACCTAACAAAAGATTTTTGCGTGATTTCAGGAAGAAAATCAAAAAGAGAAGAAAAATCAACCGTAAAAGACCAATGAAAAAAAAAACGAGAATAATTACACAAATCGAACAACACGTAAATTAAACCGAAATGAAGTTATTGCAAATCAAACCAAAAGCTGAGAAGTCATTTATTGTAGTTGTGATTGTGGCTCACATCTTCCTCTGGTTTTACGTCCAGAAACGGCTTAAACGCCTTCTATGAGTCGAGGATATGCTTCCCATCCAGTTTTCTTACAAGCTGGCAAACAGGGTCTTTTAACATCAGATTCCCAAGATGTTGCCATTCCCTTTGGAATTGCGGCCATAATTCAAGAATTTCTCTTTGTACGTCTCCACTAGGATGCGTCTCAAGAGAAAGTTGGATATTACCCAAATTTTCCTTACTCAGTCCATCCTTAATGAATTCAATTTTATCATCTCGATTAGAGGACGGAATCCCAATAGAACGACATTTACCGTTACACGTCCATCGTGCACATTTGTGGCAATTTGAACTCATGCGCTTTGCTCGTCGCTTCTTTGCAAAAGTGCTTCTACCTATACCTGGTAAATGCAAAACAGGAAGATATTCATCTTCACGTACCTTGGCTTCAATTATCCAACGTATGTCTTCACGAATCCCTTTGTGCATAAGCATTCTTAATCTTTCAAATCGAACTTGGTAAAGCTTCAGTAAAATATTTCGAGGAAAAGGAGGGAATCGTTTCTGCAATCTTTTGAGAATATCATCCATCCTGAAAAAAAAATGAAAGAGAAATTGAAAGAGAAATTTATATACAATATCAGTTTTGTGGGTAGCTGATGGAACCGACTTAAATAATCACGGAGTACCGTTATCCGCCATTTAACCGGGGTTAAAAAAAAAATTTATATTTACATCTAGTTATTTTCAAAACAAGGATCAGAAAGAAAAACAACCTCTTCTTGAGTAACATGATTTTCCAAAAAGAGTTTGAGTCTTTGTCCATTTACCTTGAATACGTTACCATTTTGAGGATTCTCAATGTCAACTGCTCCATAATGATACACATGCTTAACCACAAATGGGCCAGTCCATCTTGATCTCAACTTACCAGGAAATATGTGAAGTCTAGAATTATAAAGTAGAACTTTTTGCCCAACATCAAATATTTTTCTTGAAATTAACTTGTCATGAAAGGCTTTAGTTCTTTCTTTATGAATTTTAGAATTCTCATATGCATCATTTCTGAGTTCCTCAAACTTTTGTTTCCAACAATGCTTATCCTGAAAAGAATTTAACAAAGAATCAGTGTGTGAAATTTCTGAAGCATTATCAAACTCACATTCAATTAAATAAGTTTCTAAAGGATCATGGAATGTGGTAGTGGTGAGATGTTCATGAACAAGTTCTTCAATGAAATCCACTTCATGTACTTCTGAATCATCACCAGATTGCTTGCAAATGTTGAACACATTTAATTCTAAAGTCATATTTCCAAAAGAAATGTTCAAAATACCATTCCTGCAATTTATCAGAGCATTAGAAGTTGCAAGAAATGGACGGCCTAATATAACAGGAATTTGAACATTTGGATTTGAAACAGGATGTGTGTCCAACACAATAAAATCAACAGAGAAGTAAAAATTATCAATTTGAACCAAAACATCTTCAACTATCCCTCGAGGAATTTTTACAGAACAATCAGCTAGTTGAAGTGTAACAGGTGTTTCCTTGAGTTCACCTAAACCTAACTGTTGATAAACAGAAAAAGGCAAAAGATTAACATTAGCAACAAGATCAAGCAATGCACGTTCTATTCTAGTGTTTCCAATGATGCATGAGATTGTTGGACATCCAGGATCTTTGAATTTTGGTGGAGTAAGGTGCTGAATGATTGAGCTCACACTTTCCGTCAGAAATGCTTTTTTTTGTACATTATGTTTCCTTTTAACTGTGCACATGTCCTTCAAAAATTTAGCATAAGATGGAACTTGTTTGATTGCATCCAATAAAGGAATGTTAATCTTAACTTGTTTGAAAAGTTCATAGATTTCTGCATTTTGATTCAAATTCTTTATTGTTTGCAACCTTTGAGGAAAAGGAGCAGGATGCATACCTTTTTCTTTGTCCAAATTTTCAAGAAGTTCAGACTTACCATCATCCTTACCATTACTTTTCGGAGGGGAAGGAGGATCTTGGTCTTTTGATGGAATGTTTTTGTCAATTGCCTTTCCACTTCGAAGAGTTGTGATAGAACTGGCATTTTCCTGTTGAGTTTCATTGGAGCAAGAAAGAAGACATTGAGTAGAAGGGTTAGGCTGAGGTTGAGCAGGAAACTTACCTTTTTCTTGAGTGCATAATGAAGCTGTCAATGTGGACAAGGTGTTTTTGATCTCATTGATGTCCTGTGAAGTTTGGTTATTCACATTTGCTTGTGTTTGCATGAATGCTTGCAATGTCTCTTCCAAGGTTTGTACACGTGAAGGTTGATAGGAAAAAGTGTTGCCCGGCTTTTGAGATTGTGGTACCTGAACATGATTATTATTCCGCCAACTGAAGTTGGGATGATTTCTCCATTCAGGGTTATACGTTTCAGAGTAAGGAGAAGGAAAAGGCTTTTTAAATAGGTTTATGAAATTTACTTGATCATGCAACGCTTCTTTAAGAATGGGAATGTTTGGACATTCAGAATTGGGGTGTCCCATGATTTCACAAATTCCACAACTTTCTTCATTTTTAACCGTTTTGACTTCTTTTACTTCTCTAAGTTCCATGGCTTCAATCTTTCTAGCCAAATTGGCTACTTTAGCTTTTATCTCATCTTCTTGACTAAAATGATATTTTCCTTTGTTAGAAATAAGATTAGATCTATTGGAACTTTCAGAGGAATTATCTGTGTGCCAGGCTTGAGAGTTATCTGCCAAATGGTCTAGGTAGTCAAAGGCTTCTTCAGGTTCTTTTTCTAGAAACTCACCGTTACACATTGTTTCAACAAATTGTTTAGTTTCGGGAGTTAAACTTTCATAAAAGAAACTAATAAGACGCCATTTTTCAAAACCATGATGTGGACAAGAACTTAACAAATCTTTAAAACGCTCCCAGCACTGAAAAAATGCTTCATTTTGATTTTGATTGAAATTTTGAATCTGTCTTTTCAAAGCAGTAGTTTTATGTGCTGGGAAAAATTTCTTTAGAAACTCAGTTTGTAATTCTTGCCATGTGCCAATTGACCTTGGTTTTAAATTATGAAGCCAAATTTTTGCTTTATCTTTTAAAGAAAAAGGAAATAATTTTAGCTTGACAATTTCATTTGTACATTGTTGGTCATTAAAAGTGACACATACATCTTCGAAGTCTTTTAGAAACGAGTAAGCACTTTCCGATTCTAACCCATGGAAATTTGGAAGCAAAGCTATCATACCTGGTTTAAAACGAAAGTTGTTCGCATTGAGAGGAAAAATAAAACAAGAGGGTGATGAGCTTCGAGTTGGTTGCAAGTAGTCACGCATGGTGCGTACTTGTCTGTTCTCATCTTCAGCATGAACACTTTCATTGTCAGCCATGGTAGGAGTTGTATTAGAAAGATTACCTGAAAAAGTTTCACAATAAAATCTAACTAAACGACGAGATCTAAAATCACGTCGCCAAACAAGCATAAAACAAAGTTAATATACAGATAATATATTTATATAAATATAAACTTTACAATATAAATATAAATATATAGAAAATTAGGCGGTATAACCAGCCAATAAAAATAAAACAAAGTTAATATACAATATAAATATATAGAAAATTAGGCGGTATAACCAGCCAATAAAAATAAATATACTTATAAACTTATATACTTAGTATTGCCTCCCCGGCAACGGCGCCAAAAACTTGATGGTGACTCAATTAAGAGTTGTAAACCCAAGTGCAGGTTATGTTCAAGTAATAAATTCTCGGGTGTCCGAGGTTGAACCACAGGGAAGCGTATTAGTAAGTATAAGTTTATAAATATATAAGAAAAAGAAAGTAAACAAGATATTAAAGAATCAACAACGAAACAAGATAAACAATATATTAGAGAACAACATAAACAAAATAACATAAAAGAAATTAAACAAGATATAAAAAAAAACAATAAGAAAAGATGTTGAGGTTAGAGAATCCACTCTTGGTGTTATGCTAAGATTAATCTTGTTTTATTACACAATTGAAATCCACACATAAGGGAGGTTCCAATCGGAAGGTTTAGCAATTCAGTCCAAATTGTCCAACGTCCATAGCATATGATATTATGTTCATTTGGTGTCCTCAAAACTCATAAAAAGAGTCCAAGCATTCCTTATGCCAAGGTATATGTCTACAACAAATCAAGGTTATGAAACCAAGCATTTACTGTGCCATTTTCATTGTCAATAATGAATCAAGATCCCTACTTTGCAAGTATGATTTTAAACCAAAAGAAAATATTATCTATACTAGTGTTTATAAATGATGATTCATTTTAGCTCATGTTTAAGAGACTAACCTTAGCATTTACCAAGAGCTTCACCTCATCACCTCAACAATATGATTAGCAACACATACTAGATATGAATAAAATGAAAAGAAATGTAAGAAGCATAAGTAAATAAAGAAAAAGAAAACTAGAGAAAGGAAAGAAGAAAACTTAGAGAATTTTATTACAATGGCTAATATCCTACCAATGTATAATGATACTCTTACAATCATCCAAGGCCCTCTATTTATACACATTTTGGAGAGCTAAATGTCAAGAAACAAGCTTTATAAATTTCAAAGGTAGGTATAATAGGTGGGTGCATTTTTCTAACAATTTTCGTCATATTGTATGACAATTCTGATCAGCCAGCTTGATGGTTGATTTTGTCAATGTTGGAGGCTTGATCTGATCACATAGTCTTCTAGAAAAATGTTCCCCTATCAGTTTGTGATCCATAGCCGTTGGAATCAGCTAATTTGCTGATGTGGATCAGAAGATATGGTCAAAATACGAAAACTGGTCAGCACAGACGTCATTGCACATCAGCCAACTTGATGGTTGATTTCGCTAGGGAAAACGACTCCATTTCAAGAAGTGTAAAGCATGAAAAAGATAGATATGCCTCTTAACTTTGCACTGTAAAAATTTCAGCCTCAATGCTTCAGTGAAACTCCAGATATGGCTGATATGGCAAAAGGTGTCGGAATTGGAACTGAACTGGATTTGCCCTTAATTCTTGATTTAACCTAGTAATCTGAAATCACTCAAAGAAACTCGTGAAAAACACCAAATTACATAAAAATATAAAAGATCATAAACACAATTAGACTAAGCAATAATAACTCGTATTTGACACAAAACAATAATAAAACATAACTAAAAACTATATAATTATACGAGTTATCATGGAGGAACAACAAACCTTTCACCACCTATTCTACAAACCTTATTCTAAATGCCCTAGCAATTAAAACATTCAAGAATAGTGTAACGCATTAACCAACAAGCAATTATAATATACAACCTTAAATAACTAGAGAACAATAACGAAATGCATGCACATGAGTATGAACATATTTAAAAACATTTTATTATTTTCAAAATTTTCCTTATTAAAAAATGTGGGAATTAAAATTAAATACCAATTAAACCAACAAAACCGAGACTTTGATAACACACGACTATTTCTAGGCCTGACTCTCTAATAGTCCCCAGCGGAGTCGCCAAGCTGTCGCAACCTAAAAAAAATAACGAGTCTCATCGCAAGACTTTATTATTCGTTAAGCGTGACATTTAAAAAAACCGAGGAAAAGTCAACTTAATTCCTCTAGAAAAATGAAGGTTTTGAAAATGACCTTAAAAAAAGACATGGAGTCGCCACCAATCTTTTTTAGCTAGGTGTGATCGGCCACCTATTAAAACCGGTTTTATAAAACATTTTAAAATTAATTAAAACATTTTTAAAACCAATTTCAAGTCTGCGTTATAAACCAGAGAAATCAAAGAAGCGGGTTCGGGAGTCGGTTACATGCGGGGAAGGATTAGCACCCCACATCGCCCGTATAAATTGGTATCTTATTAATCGTGTGTTATCTTAAGTCTCGGTAAAAAATTGGTTTTAAATTTAGTATTTCAAGCTAATTCCCAATTTAAAGAAAAATAATTCCATTTTTCATTGAAAATGATCCAGAATTTATAAAGTCAAAATTTTCCTATATTCCCCAACAAACGTGGCAAAATATATAAATTTTTATTAATTTTGGAAAATTTTCCGAATCATTCTCTTTTTAAAGAAGATATTCCGTTATTAATAATAATTGATGATATCCTCCCCAGCAAACCCGGTAGAGAACTCATGAATTATTTTAACTCGGGAATATCTTTATTTTATTGAAAACCATTATCTTTTTTTGAAAACATTTAAAAGAAATGAATATGTATATGCATGACATAAATAAAATGACATAGCAAAATATAAATAATATAATGCAACCTAAATGACATGACATGATTTGAATGCCTTAGCATATTCTAAATGAAATGAAATATCCTAAGTTATATGATATATTCTAAATGAAATTAAAAGACCTATGTAACATAATACATTCTATATGAAATGCAATATCCTAAGTCATATGATATAATCTAAATGAAATAAAATATTCTAGATGACACAATATATCCTAAATGAAATGATTTAAATGACATGACAAATATGAATGATATGGCATATAATTTAAATGACATGGAATAAGATAATGCTATCATATAATATGCATGAAAATAAAAATAATAATGCATGAACATAGTTCATGCTAAATAAAAATAACTAAATAAAAGCATAGGATATCATGAAATATTCAAAGCCATATAATAAACCATATAACATCAAAAAAAGAAAATATAAATCAAATTAATAACAATATCATAGAAATCATTATAGCAAGAATCACATATTATATAAAATGCATGAATATGAAAAATGCAATGCATGAAATGTATTTTTTCCTTTAATTAAGGAAATCAGTATATCTATAAAGATATCCGGCTACCTTAGGAAAATATGTCAAATTAAATATTCTAAAACCGAAATACTTTGTGATTGTTTGAAAACAATTTTGATAAGCTTGAATTAAAAGTAAAAACTGGGCTAATTTTTTTAAAATGGCTCTAATTTCCTAAGTTTAAAAATCCGGACTTAACTACCCTTAACCCGAGACTTGAAAAACCATTTTTAGAGTTTAAAAAAGGCTTAGAAACTATCCTAAGTCAGTAGCTAACCCTGCTAATCAGCCCACTCTAAGTAACTTAACCAAAACAAAAAAACGATTTTTCTTTAAATTCAATTCTGACTCCACTGTCCAGTTTTAAGCCACGATTTTTTACCCTATTTTTAAAAATTCAAAAAATTCTGAAAAAAGTACTAGAGACTCAGGACATGGAAAACTACACGGGAAAAAATTAGCTTAGTTTTATGATTAAAGATGAATTCCCAAAAAAATCGGAAATGTACGAAAACTGGGTGAAAAAACTGTTTTGCCAAAATACTTTTTTGCCTTTGATAAAATCATTTTAAAATCAAAGTAAAAATATTTAAGTCTCACAAAATGACTCACAAACAGTAGCTAAGACTTTTTGAAAGTTAGATAAAAATTGGCTAAGTAAAAAAAATCACAAAGCTAGAATAATCAATTTGACAAAACTTAATTTTCCACAAATATGCTCAAGAGAGCATGACTTTGAACCATTAATTGGCTCAAGTCATTATTCAAGTGGCATGAACATGAAATGCAAGAAAAATTACAGCAAACCTAGTGCATGAAATGCATGAGTTTAAACCTAAATGTCATGAAAAAATGCATGGCATTCATATAGTGACCTAGACCTAAATGAACTTGCATGGCATTTAATGCAACCTAGACCTAAAATGCATGAACATGCATGGCAAATAAACCAAACTTAATAACTAAAATATGCATGGCATTTTCACAAACACAAAGCATGCTTAAACTAAAAACTCAACCAAATATCATGCAAATGCTAACCTATCAACTAACATGGCAAGAATGCACATAAAATGCAAAAATTCCAAGGGTGGCCGAATGGAATAATGTAACTAGCAAACATGGAATTTTCACAAACACTTGGTATACTAGCATGCAAAACTAAATCAAATATCATGCAGATGCAAAAACCTACCAACTAACATGGCAAAAAATGCAACACACAATGCAAAACACATGAAGTAGCCAAATGGCCTCAAGCTCCAACAAACATGGCATTTTCACAAACACTTGGTATACTAACATGCTCAACTAAAATATAACACTCAAATCATGCAAAAACCACACAAGCATTTTCACAAACACTTAATATACTAAATCTAAAACATGCTCAACTAAGATTTAAAACTCAAATCATGCAAATACCACACAAGCATTTTCACAAACACTTGATATACTAAATCTAAAACATGCTCAAATTTAAACAACATGAAAACAGAAAACAGAAAATTAAAAATGCAAAATCATGATATTTAAAACATAAATGGCAACAAACAAAGCAACCAAATTAAAATATAACTCAAGAATATGAAGTAACATAACATTTAAAACATCAAAATCAAAGAAAATAACATAAACAATATGGTAAAATAAACCCAAAACAGCAACTTAAATAAATAATGTAGGCCATTTGGCCATGGTGAGTATAATATATAAAAAAAAATTGTAAAAAATATATTCAAGAAGGAGATGAAGGAAGAACTTAAAAAGAACAATAAAAACATTTATTTAAAATGGAAACTCACCAAATAGAAATCAAAATAGCAAAAACAAGAATGGAAAATCAAGAAAGTGCAAGAGTTGGTGCTCAAGAGCAACCTCAAGAAGCTATCTTTCAAGCTTTATCTCTTCAAACTTTCCTTTCTTTTCTAAACTTTTCTTTTTTGCGTTCAACCAAGGAGAGAAAAAACTAAGTAAAAATCAAAAGAACTCAGCAAAATGAAATGAAAAAATGAATTTTCTGACCCCTCCCCTCATGCTGGCCGAATGGCCCTTCATATTGCCCAAGGATGTTGTCATTTTCCTTGTAACCAATTTTCCATCAAATGGCTAATAATTCAAGGTGAAAAATCATGAAATTACCACCTTTAGATTAGCATCTCAGCCCTCTCAAATTACATCTGTTCAAGAATAATGTTGACATCTTTCTTAGCCTATGTGGCTTAATCATCATGGCTTGATCAAAAAGAATCTCTAACTAACTCTTGATTTTTAGCCATTTGATTGAAAAATCAGAAGCTTCCTCCTTCCTTTGGGCTTGGGCAGGCCAGCACTTCTCATTTCCATCCCAACTCTGATTTTTTGAAAGGCCCAAAGAAGCCCTTTTCGGTTGCTTGGGTGAAATGACCGTTTTGCCCCCCGGATGCAAATAAATATCAAACGGACTCCAAATTCAATTTTTATTTTTTTAATACTTCCAAAATAATAAAACATTGAGTTCTGGAAGTTTTCAAAATTATCCGAGTCCGTTTGCTATTTATTTGGATTTTTTCTTCCAAAAATACCCTTTTATGCCCCTATATTATACCATTTTTAAACGAGCTCCAAATCAAGATTTTTCTTCACCAATCTCTTAAAAATAATTAAAAAGTGTGGTCTGGAAGTTTTCATAATTTTTGGAGCTCATTTGGTATTTTTCGGGATTTATCGGCTTGAATTACTGCATAGGAGGCCCGGGATTTGGCCATTTTGCAAACGAACTCCGAATCAAGATTTTCTTTTGCCAATCTCTTCCAAATAATTTAAAAATGAGATGTGCAAAATTTCAAATTTTTGGAGTCCATTTGCTATTTTTTCGGGATTTATCTTTTTGAATTATTGCAGAGGAGGCCCGGGATTTGGCCATTTTGCAAACGAACTCCGAATCAAGATTTTGTTTCGCCAATCTCTTCCAAATAATTTAAAAATGAGAATTGCAAAATTTCAGAATTTTTGGAGTCCATTTGCTATTTTTCCCAAATTTTCCAATTTTGCCGTTTTGCCTCCGAAATCCGGTTTTGCTCAAAACAAGTCCGATTTTCAGATTTTCTTCAAGCTGAGCCTTGGGCTATCCCATTTAATCATTCCTCATCCATTGGGGGCTTTGGTCTTACCAAGTCAGGCCATTTCCGTGATTCTTCCCGATTTCACCGAAATCCACTAAAAACCCTAAACCCTAAACCGAAAGGAAAGTCAATCCGGGAGAAAACCGAGAATTAGGGTTTTTAGTGGATTTCGGTGAAATCGGGAAAAATCACAGAAATGGCCCGACTTGGTAAGACCAAAGCCCCCAATGGATGAGGAATGATTAAAAAGGATGGCCCAAGGCTCAGATTGAAGAAAATCTGAGAATCGGATTTGTTTTGAGCAAAATCGGGTTTCCGAGGTAAAAGGGCAAAATTGGAAAAATTTGGGAAAAATAGCAAATGGACTCCGAAAATTATGGAAAATTTGTCAATCTCATTCTTAAATCATTTGAAGGAGATTTGCGAAAGAAAATCTTGATTCCGAGTTCGTTTGCAAAATGGCCAAATCCCGGGCCTCCTATGCAATAATTCAAAAAGATAAATCCCGGAAAAATAGAAAATGGACTCCAAAAATTCTGAAATTTGGCAAATCTCAATTTTAAATTATTTGGAAGAGATTGGCAAAAGAAATTCTTGATTCCGAGTTTGTTTGCAAAATGGCCAAATCCCGGGCCTCATATGCAGTAATTCAAGCCGATAAATCCCGAAAAAATACCAAATGAGCTCCAAAAATTATGAAAACTTCCAGATCACACTTTTTAATTATTTTGAAGAGATTGGTGAAGAAAAATCTTGATTTGGAGCTCGTTTAAAAAAATGGTAAAATGTAGGGGCATAAAAGGGCATTTTTGGGAAAAACAAATCCAAATAAATAGCAAACGGACTCGGATAATTTTGAAAACTTCCAGAACTCAATATTTTATTATTTTGGAAGTATTAAAAAAAGAAAAATTTAATTTGGAGTCCGTTTGATATTTACTTGCATCCGGGGGACAAAATGGTCATTTCACCCAAGCAACCGAAAAGGGCTTTTTTTTTTGGGCCTTTCAAAAAATCAGAGCTGGGCTGGAAAAGAGAAGTGCTGGCCTGCCCAAGCCCAAAGGAAGGAGGAAGCTTATGATTTTTTTCAATCAAGTGGTTAAAAATCAAGAGTTAGTTAGAGATTTTTTGATCAAGCCATGGGTATTTTTGAGCCTAAGTCCCAATCCCACATCCCTTTGTAATGTCAAGCCAAGGAGGTGCTCACCTTATAAATAAGGGGTCTTGGCCTTTGGTTGAAATCACCCACCACCCCTTGTGAGAGATAGTCTATACACTTGTATTAGGACTATCCGGGTAGTGAGTCATAGTGTTTTTTGTTGAGAGGGTTTGTAGCTTAATCCGTTCAAAAGCTACTTTGAGGGTTTGTAGCTTAATCCGTTCAAAAGCTACTTTGAGGGTTTGCAGCTTCATCCGTTCAAAAGCTACTTTGAGGGTTTGTAGCTTAATCCGTTCAAAAGCTACTTTGAGGGTTTGTAGCTTAATCCGTTCAAAAGCTACTTTGAGGGTTTGTAGCTTAATCCGTTCAAAAGCTACTTTGAGGGTTTGTAGCTTAATCCGTTCAAAAGCTACTTTGAGGGTTTGTAGCTTAATCCGTTCAAAAGCTACTTTGAGGGTTTGTAGCTTAATCCGTTCAAAAGCTACTTTGAGGGTTTGTAGCTTAATCCGTGCAAAAGCTACAAGTATGTTGTAAGAAGGTTTGTAGCTTTATCCGTACAAAAGCTTGTAGTAATGATATCGTTATGGGATCGTGGATGTAGACCAAGAGGGTCGAACCACGTAAAATATTGTCTCTTTTTCTCTTCTTGTTCGAATGCTTGTGTGATTCTTTGCATGATTCTTGTTTTATATCTTAGTTGAGCATGTTTTAGATTTAGTATATTAAGTGTTTGTGAAAATGCTTGTGTGATTTTTGCATGATTTAAGTGTTATGACTTAGTTTTTCATGCTAGTATGCCAAGTGTTTGTGAAAATGCCATGCTTGTTGGAGCTTGAGGCCATTTGGCTACTCCATGTGTTTTGCATTGTGTGTTGGATTTTTTGTCATGCTAGTTGTTAGGTTTTTGCATTTGCATGATATTTGGTTGGATTTTTGAATTAAGCATGCCTTGTGTTTGTGAAAATGCCATACATATTTTAGGTCTAGGTTACATTAAATGCCATGCAAGTTCATTTCGGTCTAGGTTACTTTATGAATGCTATGCATTTTTTCATGACATTTAGGTTTAAATCCATGCATTTCATGCATTATGTTTGCTGCATTATTTCATGCATTTCATGTTCATGCCACTTGAATAATGACTTGAGCCAATTAATGGTTCAAGCTCATGCTCTCTTGAGCACACTTGTGGAAAATTAAGTTTGTCAAATTGATTATTCTACCTTTGTGATTTTTTTACTTAAGCCAATTTTTATCTAACTTTCAAAAAGTCCTAGCTACTGTTTTCAAGTCATTCTATGAGCTTCAAATATTTTTATTTTGATTTTTAAATGATTTTATCAAAGACAAAAAAATGTGTTGGCAAAGCATTTTTTTCCACCCAAAACTCGTACATCTCCGATTTTTCTGGGAATTCATCTTTGATCAGAAAATTAATTTGATTTTTTCCCGTGTACTTTTACATGTCCTGAGTCTCCAATAATTTTTTCAGAATTTTTGGAATTTTTTAAAATAGGGTAAAAAATAGTGGATTAAAACTGGACAGTGGAGTCAGAATTGATTTTAAAGAAAAACAAAGCAGTTTTTTCTCCTCCAAAAACTCGTACATCTCTGGTTTTTCTGGGAATTCATCTTTGATCAGAAAATTAAGTCGATTTTTCTCCATGTATTTTTACATGTCCTGAGTCTCCAATAAGTTTTTCAGAATTTTTTGAATTTTTAAAAATAGGGTAAAAAATCGTGGATTAAAACTGGAGAGTGGAGTCAGAATTGAATTTAAAGAAAAACCAATTTTCTGTTTTGGTTAATTTACTTAGAGTGGGCTGATTAGGAGGGTTAGCTACTGACTTAGGGTAATTTCTAAGCCTTTTTAATCTCTAAAAATGGTTTTTCAAGTCCCGGGTTAAGGGTAGCCAAGTCCGGATTTTTTTAAACTTAGGAAATTAGAGTCATTTTAAAAATTTTAGCCCAGTTTTTATTTTTAATTCAAGCTTTTCAAAATTGTTTTCAAACAATCACAAAGTATTTTGGTTTTAGAATATTTAATTTGACATATTTTCCTAAGGTAGCCGGATATCTTTTTAGATATACGGATTTCCTTAATTAAAGGAAAAAATACATTTCATGCATTGCTTTTTTATATTCATGCATTTTATATAATATGTGATTCTTGCCATAATAATTTCTATGTGTCATGACATTTAGGTTGCATTATATTATTTAGATTTTGCTATGTCATTTTATTTATGTCATGTCTATACATATCAATTTCTTTTAAATGTTTTCAAAAAAGATAATGGTTTTCAATAAAAATAAAGATATTCCCGAGTTAAAATAATTCATGAGTTCTCTACCGGGTTTGCTGGAGGGAATATCATCAATTATTAATAATAAAGGAATATCTTTCTTTCAAAAAAAAAAAAAAGAGAATGATTCGGAAAGTTTTCCAAAACTAATAAAAATTTCTATATTTTGCCACGTTTGTTGGGGAATATAGGAAAATTTTGAATTTATAAATTCCGGATCATTTTCAATAAAAAATGGAATTATTTTTCTTTAAATTGGGAATTAATTTGAAATACTAAATTTAAAACCAACTTTTACCGAGACTTGAGATAACACACGATTAATAAGGTACCGATTTATACGGGCGTTGTGAGGGTGCTAATCCTTCCCCGCACGTAACCGACTCCCGAACCCGCTTCTTTGATTTCTCTGGTTTAAAACGCAGACTTGAAATTGGTTTTTAAAATGTTTTAATTAATTTTTAAAATATTTTATAAAACCGGTTTTAATAGGTGGCCGATCACACCTAGCTAAAAAAGATTGGTGGCGACTCCATGTCTTTTTTAAGGTCATTTTCAAAACCTTCATTTCTAGAGGAATTAAGTCGACTTTTCCTCGATTTTTTCTTTAAATGTCACGCTTAACGAATAATAAAGTCTTGCGATGAGACTCGTCGTTATTTTTTTTAGGTTGCGACAGCTTGGCGACTCCACTGGGGACTTATTAGAGAGTCAGGCCTAGAATTGGTCGTGTGTTATCAAAGTCTCGATTTTGTTGGTTTAATTGGTATTTAATTTTAATTCCCACATTTTTTTAATAAGGAGAATTTTGAAAATAATAAAATGTTTTTAAATATGTTCATACTCATGTGCATGCATTTTATTTTTGTTCTCTAGTTATTTAAGGTTGTATATTATAATTGCTTGTCGGTTAATGCGTTACACTATTCTTGAATGTTTTAATTGCTAGGGCATTTAGAATAAGGTTTGTAGAATAGGTAGTGAAAGGTTTGATATTCCTCCACACACAC
The DNA here is from genome assembly GCA_030761205.1 of Fremontodendron californicum. NCBI lineage: Eukaryota > Viridiplantae > Streptophyta > Magnoliopsida > Malvales > Malvaceae > Fremontodendron > Fremontodendron californicum. Next base: position 15,259,267 of record JAULJL010000027.1, read on the forward strand.
TACACGTGCATTTGCATAACATGAATCCTATACCCGGATTCCGTCCTTTTAAGTGGGAGTAAAGTAACTACGCCTTCGTGATGATCCTCCGTATGGGCTAGTGAAACACTTTCGGAGTATAAAGTACCTATTGACTTCGTGATAATCCTCCGTACGGGCATAGGAAAATATATTCTGACGGATTGAAACCGCTTTTATCGGGGTGCCTTACTAGCCTTCACCAGCGACAGTGAGGAACAATTCGGGGCCTTAGAACCGATTCACCCTCATATAGTGAACCTAGGCGAAGCCATCCCGAATTTTCGTTAGATATACCGAAAATAGGAACACATGGAGGGACATTTCTAAACTTTTTGTTACCTGTTTTACACTCCGAATAAGTGTGGTAGATCGGGCAACGATGTACGTACATCGCCCGTAATAAATGTGATACTCCGCCTCGAAGGCATCGTGATGCCTAAATAAGCAGATATTGCTGGGGCAGATGTTCATTAGCTGTTTTTAAAAAAAAAAAATTCTTTTTTCAAGCATTTTGCATGTTGCACATTTCATACATGTGTGAATAGAGCATGTACATTTTTGGTTGTGTTATTGATCTCATTCTTTGCAATAAACAGTTGGTAATTTCATTTGATGATTTCATAAAACCGGTAGTGTCACATGAACATTTGCATATGGTACCATAGTGGGATCCACCCTGAAATTCTTTTGAAAATAATGTGATTGGTTTTTCATAAATAAAAAAAAAAAAAACAAAAAAAAAAACATGTTAAAAAAAATCATAAATTAGGAGGCAAATCTTGCATAATGAGATTTTTGAATAATCAAGATTTAGGTCCCACCAATTTCGTGTAATCATTGGTTAATTTATTTGTGTCATTTTGACATCGTGTTACAGTCATAACATGCATGATTATTCATTGTAGAATACATTTGTGATATACATGGTCATTCTTTGTACCTACCTTTGTATTAATTCATTTATTCTTAGCATGTATCATTTTGACATCATAGCATGCATGGTCATTCATTGTAGGACACGTTTATGACATGCATAGTCATTATCTGTATATACCTGGCATTAGATTGCATCCATAGCATACATAGTCATCATATTTTCTCTGTATATGTTCATGCATTAATCATCAGTTTATTCATGCACATAGGAATAGAGCATGTACATTCATAATCTTAATCTCATGACATTTTCATTTGCATGAAAGGGGTTCGAGATATGAGGAATGAATCGGAGGAACGATTGGGTGCTTTGGAACGCAATCAAGATGAATATGGACATGAAATCCGAGAGGTGAAGGAACAACTTGCCAAATTGCTGAAAATGGTTGAGGATATGGGTAACAGTAAAGGTGAACTTTCTCAGGGCTTCGCATCATCTTCGGATCAACCAAAACCATTAGGTCCAGAACTACAATCCTTGCTGGATCCTGCACTTGTCAATGCCACAAAGGTTGCAATCCTGATGAAATTGTGGACAAAATCATGAAAATAATTAAACCTGAAAGCCTGATACCAAAGACAGAAACCTCGAATCCAGTACCATACCTGCAAACTGTTCTAGGTCCAAACCAGTATCCCCACCCTACTATGGTCCAATCGTCCATTGGGACGACCACTACGGGATTCCTAAATCCCACTCCATCGTTACCAACTACCAGTTCATACTATTTCCCTCATCAATCACCTTATCCAGTACCTGGGATAGGAACCTCGAGTTATGTACAACCTCCAAAGGCCCCGTGTCCAAATCCATACCCTTACCATGCTGTTCCGCCACATCCCCATGTAAACACTCCGGTTCGAACCTTAGTGCCACCACCAAGTGCCCCAACTCCTAGGCCATGTGTGACTAAGAAACGATCCCAGAATAAGACCCAAATGCATTTTGATCCCATTCCAATCAGCTACCAAGAGCTCCTCCCTATACTGATCCAAAATCACATGGTTGCCTGTGTCCCATTGAAACCCCTGTTACCACCATATCCAATATGGTATAATCCAAATGAAAGATGTGATTATCACTGTGGAATTGTTGGCCATAGCATCGAAGATTGTATAGCAGTCAAAAGGAAAGTGCAAGCTCTCATAGATGCCAAGTGGTTGGATCCAACGACACTGATTGATAAAGGACTGGGAAAACGCCATTAGGATTGGGAGATTTACAGCATTGAGGTGGAAAGACATCGGTCTTATATGATGTAATAGGATTTCACTTTTTCAGTAGCCGGCTCTTATAGCCTTAGGATGCTAGGAAGAATAAAGTGCTTGTAAAGACAGTTTTAACTACTGCTCAAATTTTGTAAAACATGGTTTATACCATTGTGAACATTGATATGGGAATGAATTGAGTATGCTTCAAATTTATAAGATGTTGATAATTAAGTTCCTCCGATTCTTATTTCCTCCGTGATATCTTCCCCTTTGCATTTTGCATCCCATCAATTATTTGTCAGGTTGCATTCATGCATTCATAATCAGCATGATTTTTCTGTATATATCCATGCATTAATTTGCTTATTACATACATCATGATTAGCATTAGGTCACATTCATGACACATATGGTTAGCATGATTTTCTTTGTATATACTCTGTATCAATCATTCATTGTTTGCATAATTGACACCGTGTTGCATTCATAGTGTATGTGATCATTCATTGGGAAACATGCTAAAATACATGATCAGTCATTGCATATATTCATGTGTTGATCTGTTTATTCTTTGCTTGCAACATGTTGGCATTGTGATTGCATTTATCACATATATGGTCAGCATGTTTCCATTGTACATATCCATACATCATATTGTTTAGGCTTCACATGCATCAAATTGCATTCATGGCTCATTCATCATGACATACATTTGGGGGAAATAAAATAGAGGTTGGCTTGGCTTTAGGAGTCTTTGAAAGAATTTCCATTTCAAATCAGAAGAAGTACTGAGTACACTTTTAATACAGGCTGGTGCTATGGAGGATGAACAAGTTGCCCGAATGGAAAAAATGGAAAGGGAACAGAGAGAATTGCGAGAACAGCTAGCAAAATCTCAAGCAGAATCTAAGGATCAGATGACTAAACTGATGGAGCTAATGTCTGGTGTAATCAAGGGAAAAGGATACACCGAAAACTTTGTCGCCGGAGAAGGGTTAGAGGTACAAAAGGGCCAAGACGAGGTCGCAATAAGTGATGCCCAGAACACTGTTAACCCCGTCAATGTCCTAAACTCAGATGATCCGGCTGAACAGGCAAAGTTGAAAAGGGTTGCAGTAAATGAGGTTGAGTTGGCAGATTCCCAAGGGAAATATCAGTTGTTAGATGAAAGGCTCCGGGCAATAGAAAGAACAGATGTATTCGGGAGTGTGGAGGCGAAAGAACGATGCTTGGTCCTCGATTTGGACGACCGATCCATCAGCCCACATCACTATGTTCTGCCGAAAGATGACAAGTCAGATAGATAATGATAAGCTTTTAATTCACTACTTTCAGGATAGCCTCAGCGGGTCCGCAATTAGGTGGTATAGTCAGTTGAGCAAGGATCAGATTCGCTCTTGGAATGATTTGGCTAGGGCTTTTCTAAACCAGTACAAGCATATGACCGACAGGACACTTGATCGTCTCACTTTGCAAAATATGGAGAAAAAAGCTACTGAGAGCTTCAAAGAATATGCACAACGGTGGATGAGCCTGGCTGCCCAAGTACAACCGCCCTTGACACAAAAGGAAATCACTATCCTTTTTGTGAATACACTGCAAGCCCCGTACTATGACAGACTCGTCGGCAATGCTTCGAAGAATTTTGCGGACATGGTAATTTCAGGGGAGATGATTGAGAATGCTATCAAGAGTGGGAAACTTGAAAGAGAAGGAACATCCAATACCGAGAGAAATAAGGCACCAAGAAAGAAAGAGGAAGATGTCCAAACTATGGGAGATTTCATCCCATATTCCCAATTTCCCTCATACCAATCATGTTACCCTATTGAGGTATCTCCAAGCCTTTATCCTTACCTACCTACCCAAACACCTAATCCTATACCAGCCCTTGCAACAAGGCCTACTTCTAGAAAACGACCGCGAGAAAATCAAGAAAGAATTCCAATCCCCATCCCTGACTTACTGCCATTACTAATAAAGAATCAGTACCTTACCACGGTACCTTTGAAAATAGCTCCGAATCCATCAGCAAGGAGTTATGACCCTGACAGCAAGTGTGATTATCACCTAGGGGTAGTTGGGCATTCAACTGAAAAATGCAGACAACTGAAGGAAAGGATTGAAAGTCTTATCCGTGATGGTATTTTGACACAGGAGCTTATCAATCAATGGAAGGCCGCTTAGCCCTAAATCAGTTTCTTTCAGGGTTTTAGGGGGAGAATTACTACCTTTGAAGGATGTCAATAGGAGCATTTTTGACGCATGTAGTTTTATACACTGTGATGATGAAAGCACTTGTCTCATGTTAACATTTACATGAATTAAATGAATTTTAAATGCTTTGTGTTTGTTGTGTTTTAAATAAACGTGAATTTACAAAAACAAGCATTAAGGAAGTTTTAATAATGGATAGTCTCAAGAAGATTGATGATCAGTGTTAGAAATGACCCAACACCATCCCCCTCCTTTTTGGGCTTCTCTATACCTAAACCTTGAATCAATAACACTTGAAAGACCTAATGCTTCAAGGAAAAATGAATGAAAAAAGAGAAGCATTGTCATTGCAAAATAAGCAAGGATCTAAATCCTAGTCTAGGCTATGAACAAAAGAACGAACTTTTTGAAATTTTTCGAATTCCTTGAAAATCAAACAAATGAGACATTCTTTCAAGAGTCTAGATTTTGATAATTTGGTGTGTGTCAAGATTGTGCTAAAACCATTCATGACCTTTCCCAATAACCACAAAACACTAATTGCCCAAACATCACTTCATGATTGACATCCTGGGGCACAATGATTAAACTAGATTATCCCTTGTCCCAGAGAAAACCCGTTTTTGGGTCATATTTTCCTTATCTCTTAAAAAAAACTCAGATTGGAAACTCAGCCTTTTCAAAATAGACCTAGACTTGCTATGTTCCTCGTTGATACAGATTCTCATGGTTAATCAAATTGGGGCATCATATATGGAAATGATGGATACATGGTAAAGAAGGATGGGCTAATACATGAATCATTGGGGGGATGCGACGAAAAAAAAAAGGAAAAAAAAAAGAAAAAGAAAAATTGTGATATCATGCATATGAGAATTCGGATGATTCCAAAGTGCAAAATGAAATTCTGAATATCTATTTCCCCTGGGGATTGCTTTTCAAAGTGAATATTCGTGCTTGACATGAGGAATGGCCATCTTTCATATCCCTTTCGCGCAAAAAGAAATTATCCATAGTCACCCTTTTTGAGCCAAAAGAATTCTTTCTTCTTTGAACCCTGATCAAGGATTACCCTCTACACTGGAGGGCAAATGCGAGGAAAGATCTTTTCAAAGATCGTTGAGAAATGAGTGACAGCTCAAGGACAGATACAAAGCAAATGGAACCCCGATAAATACGGGCTCACTCTGTCAAAGAAAAAGAAGAGGAAAAGATGGCGAAATGAAAGCCAAGAAAAACACAAAAAAAGTGTGTGAAAAAAACGATGGCAAATGGAAAGCCAAAAGCAAGGAAGAAAAAGAGCAAAGTCAAAAGGAAAGAAATGTCCGAGAAGGGACAAATGCTTCAAAGAGAATCCTCCTCAAGAAATGATCCTTGATCTGATTACCCTCAAACACATATTTTGGGCCTATTTATCCTTTCTTTCTGAACCCTGAGCTATGGCCTACATTATATGCTTTAAAAGTCTATTTTGATCAAGCATGAATATTTAATTTGAAAGGTTTTTCCTCAGATTTTATCCCATTTCATCGAATTATCATTTCACTAAGGAAGAATTTAGAATTCTCAAGTGCATGGTAAAACAATGAACAAAAAAAAATGGAAAGAATGGGACTCTAGGGCGAAAACCCAAAAATGGGCGGTCTAGAGTAAATTTGGAAATTTTCGATGCCATCTATGATAGTGCCGATACCCCAAAAGAAAAGATCTTATTAAAGGAGTGGTCATCGAGGAACATCTAGGAATTCCTTAACCCCCCAAATTGTCAGTTCTCATTCAGAGGATTGTCTTCAAAAACTGGTACTTTTTTCCTCCAAAATCAACTTTCCAGTTTAAACATCCCGGCCAATCTTGACGCTTGTCAAAATGCCTTGATATGGAAACTAAAAGAATGTTGAACTTGTTTGGTTCTCAATGAATTCATGATTTATAAAATCTGTTCCATTTGTGAGCCTAGAAGGGATATATATTTTTTTCATGAAGTTTTCCTGGAAAAGCCAGAATCTTGTTATACCAAGCCTTGCCAATCCCAGTTGAAAAAAAACCAGATTGATACTTAGAGAAATTTCTAACAACGATCATCAGTCTTCAAAAGATTTGTACATCACACATTGTGGGGTTAATATTTTTTGTTCAGAAGTTTTCAAAATGCGAAAACAAATAAAATTATTTTTGAAATACCCATTTTTGATGTTGACATGAGACAAGGGTTTTTCTAACCCAAAGGTATAGAACTGCCAGGATAGGTCCTGACTTCCAGATATGAGAAGAAGAAATAGAACCCGGTTCAGATCTCTGTTGATGAAAGTTTGAAAAACTGTTGGGGCAAATAGAATAGCCAAAATGAATTGAAGATATACTCTGATTTGAAGAGGAAAAATGAATTTGAAAGGCTAAGCCAAAGTCTAGAGGAACAACCGGGGGCATTTGCATCACTCATGAGCACTCATCTCTTTATCGAGCTTTTGCATCTGCACAGTGTCGGTAAGCATTTGCATCATTCATGGGTATTTGCATTGGCTTTATTCCATAAGCATCAGCATTTTACCTTTACATTTACATTCTTTATGGAATTCGCATTTGTGTCATCTCAAGCAATTGCATCATTTCTAGAATCATTGCATTTTCATTAATGTGTGGTAATTGTAGTTACACCATTCATAAACCAGTTACATGAACACAATTAGTAGGGGCATCTGCATCATGAAACATGAGCATCAATCCAGGCCATTTGCATTTGCACTAAGAAATATTTTACATTTGCACCATGAAGCATAAGCACCTTGTTAAAAGACATGTGCATCTGCATCATTTCTCAAAGCTTCTGGTGGGGATATCCAGAATTTTACAGTTTTTAAAAGTGAAGAAGTCTTCGGTGGTAATAGCTGAAGCCTCTGGTGGAGATATCCAGGGTTTTATAATTTTGAAAAATGAGAAATCTTCTTCTGAAGGAGTTACCCAGAATTTTACAATGAACAAGTCTTTGGTGGTGATAGCCAAAGCTTCTGGTGGGGATATCCAGAATTTTACAGTTTTAAAAGTGAACAAGTCTTCGGTGGTGATAGTTGAAGCCTCTGGTGGAGATATCCAGAGTTTTATAATTTTGAAACATGAGAAATCTTCTTCTGAATAAGTTACCCAGAATTTTACAATGAGCAAGTCTTTGGTGGTGATAGCTAAAGCTTCTGGTGGGGATATCCAGAATTTTACAGTTTTAAAAGTGAACAAGTCTTCGGTGGTGATAGCTGAAGCCTCTGGTGGAGATATCCAGGGTTTTATAATTTTGGAAAATGAGAAATCTTCTTTTGGAGGAGTTATCCAGAATTTTATTCAACGTGTGCATCTACATCAAGAAGCATTTACATCAATCTAAGTTAGTTGAATCTGCATCAAGAAAGTTTGCATCAAATCAAGTCATTTACATTTGCATCAAAGACATTTGCACCAGTTTAAGTCATTTCGTATCTTATTCAACATCTGCATCTGCATCAAAAAGCATTTGCATCTTCTCAAAATCTTTAGGTTAATTTTCAATAATTCTTCAAAGACCATTTTTAAGACCTCCGGGCATAATTTTTCAAATCACAAGTAAGACCTCCGGGCAACATCTTTAAGACCTCCGGGTATAACTTTTTTTTTCAGGGGTAAGACCTATGGGCACCATTTTTAAGACCTCCGGGCATAATTTTTCAAATCACAGGTAAGACCTCCGGGCAACATCTTTAAGACCTCCGGGCATAACTCTTTTTTTTCAGGGGTAAGGCCTATGGGCACCATTTTTAAGACCTCCGGGCATAATTTTTCAAATCACAGGTAAGACCTCCGGGCAACATCTTTAAGACCTCCGGGCATAACTTTTTTTTTAGGGGTAAGACCTATAGGCACCATTTTTAAGACCTCCGGGCATAATTTTTCAAATCACAGGTAAGACCTCCGGGCAACATCTTTAAGACCTCCGGGCATAACTTTTTTCAGGGGTAAGACCTCCGGGCACCAATTTTTAAGACCTCCGGGCACCATTTTAAGACCTTCGGGCACCATTTTAAGACCTTCGGGCACCAATTTTAAAGCCCTTCGAGCATAAATTTTTCTTTTGAAAATCGAATTCGTTTCCTTAAGACGAATCGAGCCTTGTTTAGGCAGGGAATTCAATTTAAGGACAAAATCTTCAATTTATTGTTTTAAAAAAAAAAATCATGGCAAGATAATAAAAAATCATGGCAAAAAGAAAGCCATCAGAAAAAAAATAGAAAAATAAATAAAAAATAGAAAAAAGGAAAAAAGAAAAAAAGAAAAAAGAAGAAAAAAATGAAAAAATGAAAAATAGAAAATGAAAAAAATGAAAATGAAAAAGAAACCCCTTTCCCTTTCCTTCACATGTGCACTGACCGTACAAAATTAGTGTCGGTTTATCTTTGCCTGATTCCTGATTCTCAGCAATAGCCAAAGAGGGGCAGCTGTAGACACCTAATTTTGTCCGGACCACTAAACAGGTATGTTTTCTTCCCATATTGATGTTCCCGAGTGTAAAAAGACTGTTTTCATCCTGCAGATGGTACTCCGAGACTTAGTTTAAGAGGGCGAGCACAAAAAGTCAAACTTAAAAAAAAGTCAACCCCGAAAAAGTCAACCCCAGAAAGTCAATTACTGAAAAAGTCAACCCACTTTCAAAATCAATATTTTAAGTTCAATTGAAAAATGGAGAAAGAATTTTGATAATCCGAGGTCTACATTGAAAGATATGGAGTTCAGAAGTTGGGATTTGGAGATTCAGTAGAAAAGAAACCCTAATCCAAGAAATTTGGGAAAAAGTGCTTAAACGATCAAACTGGTCGAAATTGAAGATTCCAAATGAAAGATAAGCACTGACTACGGGTAATGGAGAAGTCACTTGCAAGAAAAACCGAAAGGAAAGTCAATCCGGGAGAAAACCGAGAATTAGGGTTTTTAGTGGATTTCGGTGAAATCGGGAAAAATCACAGAAATGGCCCGACTTGGTAAGACCAAAGCCCCCAATGGATGAGGAATGATTAAAAAGGATGGCCCAAGGCTCAGATTGAAGAAAATCTGAAAATCGGATTTGTTTTGAGCAAAACCGGGTTTCCGAGGTAAAAAGGCAAAATTGGAAAAAATTGGGAAAAATAGCAAATGGACTCCGAAAATTATGGAAAATTTGTCAATCTCATTCTTAAATCATTTGAAGGAGATTGGCGAAAGAAAATCTTGAATCCGAGTTCGTTTGCAAAATGGCCAAATCCCGGGCCTCCTATGCAATAATTCAAAAAGATAAATCCCGGAAAAATAGCAAATGGACTCCAAAAATTCTGAAATTTGGAAAATCTCAATTTTAAATTATTTGGAAGAGATTGGCGAAAGAAAGTCTTGATTCCGAGTTCGTTTGCAAAATGGCCAAATCCCGGGCGTCCTATGCAGTAATTCAAGCCGATAAATCCCGAAAAAATACCAAATGAGCTCCAAAAATTATGAAAACTTCCAGATCACACTTTTTAATTATTTTGAAGAGATTGGTGAAGAAAAATGTTGATTTGGAGCTCTTTAAAAAAATGGTAAAATGTAGGGGCATAAAAGGGCATTTTTGGGAAAAAAAATCCAAATAAATAGCAAACGGACTCGGATAATTTTGAAAACTTCCAGAACTCAATATTTTATTATTTTGGGAGTATTAAAAAAAGAAAAATTGAATTTGGAGTCCGTTTGATATTTACTTGCATCCGGGGGACAAAATGGTCATTTCACCCAAGCAACCGAAAACGGCTTTTTTTTGGGCCTTAAAAAAATCAGAGCTGGGCTGGAAAAGAGAAGTGCTGGCCTGCCCAAGCCCAAAGGAAGGAGGAAGCTTATGATTTTTTTCAATCAAGTGGTTAAAAATCAAGAGTTAGTTAGAGATTTTTTGATCAAGCCATGGGTATTTTTGAGCCTAAGTCCCAATCCCACATCCCTTTGTAATGTCAAGCCAAGGAGGTGCTCACCTTATAAATAAGGGGTCTTGGCCTTTGGTTGAAATCACCCACCACCCCTTGTGAGAGATAGTCTATACACTTGTATTAGGACTATCCGGGTAGTGAGTCATAGTGTTTTTTGTTGAGAGGGTTTGTAGCTTAATCCGTTCAAAAGCTACTTTGAGGGTTTGTAGCTTTATCCGTTCAAAAGCTACTTTGAGGGTTTGCAGCTTCATCCGTTCAAAAGCTACTTTGAGGGTTTGTAGCTTAATCCGTTCAAAAGCTACTTTGAGGGTTTGTAGCTTAATCCGTTCAAAAGCTACTTTGAGGGTTTGTAGCTTAATCCGTTCAAAAGCTACTTTGAGGGTTTGTAGCTTAATCCGTTCAAAAGCTACTTTGAGGGTTTGTAGCTTAATCCATTCAAAAGCTACTTTGAGGGTTTGTAGCTTAATCCGTTCAAAAGCTACTTTGAGGGTTTGTAGCTTAATCCGTGCAAAAGCTACAAGTATGTTGTAAGAAGGTTTGTAGCTTTATCCGTACAAAAGCTTGTAGTAATGATATCGTTATGGGATCGTGGATGTAGACCAAGAGGGTCGAACCACGTAAAATATTGTCTCTTTTTCTCTTCTTGTTCGAATGCTTGTGTGATTCTTTGCATGATTCTTGTTTTATATCTTAGTTGAGCATGTTTTAGATTTAGTATATTAAGTGTTTGTGAAAATGCTTGTGTGATTTTTGCATGATTTAAGTGTTATGACTTAGTTTTTCATGCTAGTATGCCAAGTGTTTGTGAAAATGCCATGCTTGTTGGAGCTTGAGGCCATTTGGCTACTCCATGTGTTTTGCATTGTGTGTTGGATTTTTTGTCATGCTAGTTGTTAGGTTTTTGCATTTGCATGATATTTGGTTGGATTTTTGAATTAAGCATGCCTTGTGTTTGTGAAAATGCCATGCATATTTTAGGTCTAGGTTACATTAAATGCCATGCAAGTTCATTTCGGTCTAGGTTACTTTATGAATGCTATGCATTTTTTCATGACATTTAGGTTTAAATCCGTGCATTTCATGCATTATGTTTGCTGCATTATTTCATGCATTTCATGTTCATGCCACTTGAATAATGACTTGAGCCAATTAATGGTTCAAGGTCATGCTCTCTTGAGCACACTTGTGGAAAATTAAGTTTGTCAAATTGATTATTCTACCTTTGTGATTTTTTTACTTAAGCCAATTTTTATCTAACTTTCAAAAAGTCCTAGCTACTGTTTTCAAGTCATTCTATGAGCTTCAAATATTTTTATTTTGATTTTTAAATGATTTTATCAAAGACAAAAAAATGTGTTGGCAAAGCATTTTTTTCCACCCAAAACTCGTACATCTCCGATTTTTCTGGGAATTCATCTTTGATCAGAAAATTAATTCGATTTTTTCCCGTGTACTTTTACATGTCCTGAGTCTCCAATAATTTTTTCAGAATTTTTGGAATTTTTTTAAATAGGGTAAAAAATAGTGGATTAAAACTGGACAGTGGAGTCAGAATTGATTTTAAAGAAAAACAAAGCAGTTTTTTCTCCTCCAAAAACTCGTACATCTCTGGTTTTTCTGGGAATTCATCTTTGATCAGAAAATTAAGTCGATTTTTCTCCATGTATTTTTACATGTCCTGAGTCTCCAATAAGTTTTTCAGAATTATTGGAATTTTTAAAAATAGGGTAAAAAATCGTGGATTAAAACTGGACAGTGGAGTCAGAATTGAATTTAAAGAAAAACCAATTTTCTGTTTTGGTTAATTTACTTAGAGTGGGCTGATTAGGAGGGTTAGCTACTGACTTAGGGTAATTTCTAAGCCTTTTTAATCTCTAAAAATGGTTTTTCAAGTCCCGGGTTAAGGGTAGCCAAGTCCGGATTTTTTTTAAACTTAGGAAATTAGAGTCATTTTAAAAATTTTAGCCCAGTTTTTATTTTTAATTCAAGCTTTTCAAAATTGTTTTCAAACAATCACAAAGTATTTTGGTTTTAGAATATTTAATTTGACATATTTTCCTAAGGTAGCCGGATATCTTTTTAGATATACGGATTTCCTTAATTAAAGGAAAAAATACATTTCATGCATTGCATTTTTATATTCATGCATTTTATATAATATGTGATTCTTGCCATAATAATTTCTATGTGTCATGACATTTAGGTTGCATTATATTATTTAGATTTTGCTATGTCATTTTATTTATGTCATGTCTATACATATCAATTTCTTTTAAATGTTTTCAAAAAAGATAATGGTTTTCAATAAAAATAAAGATATTCCCGAGTTAAAATAATTCATGAGTTCTCTACCGGGTTTGCTGGAGGGAATATCATCAATTATTAATAATAAAGGAATATCTTTCTTTCAAAAAAAAAAAGAGAATGATTCGGAAAGTTTTCCAAAACTAATAAAAATTTCTATATTTTGCCACGTTTGTTGGGGAATATAGGAAAATTTTGAATTTATAAATTCCGGATCATTTTCAATAAAAAATGGAATTATTTTTCTTTAAATTGGGAATTAATTTGAAATACTAAATTTAAAACCAACTTTTACCGAGACTTGAGATAACACACGATTAATAAGGTACCGATTTATACGGGCGTTGTGGGGGTGTTAATCCTTCCCCGCACGTAACCGACTCCCGAACCCGCTTCTTTGATTTCTCTGGTTTAAAACGCAGACTTGAAATTGGTTTTTAAAATGTTTTAATTAATTTTTAAAATATTTTATAAAACCGGTTTTAATAGGTGGCCGATCACACCTAGCTAAAAAAGATTGGTGGCGACTCCATGTCTTTTTTAAGGTCATTTTCAAAACCTTCATTTCTAGAGGAATTAAGTCGACTTTTCCTCGGTTTTTTCTTTAAATGTCACGCTTAACGAATAATAAAGTCTTGCGATGAGACTCGACGTTATTTTTTTTAGGTTGCGATAACCGTCATTCCTCCTTTCTTGGGCACACATTGAATTGGGCTTACCCATGAACTGTCGGAGATAGGATATATGATGCCTGCATCCAACCACTTAATAATCTCTTTTTTTACCACTTCTTTCATGATGGGATTAAGTCTCCGTTGATGCTCTATGGTAGCCTTGTGATTGTCTTCAAGAAGGATTTTATGCATGCAAATTGAAGGACTATTCCTCTTAATGTCGGCAATCGACCAACCCAAAGCCCTCTTGTGTTCTCTAAGTACTCTAAGGAGTTTATTTTCCTCCTCAACATTAAGAAAATATGAGATAATAACAGGTAAATCAGATTTTGCACCAAGAAAAGTATACCGCAAATATGAGGGTAACTGCTTAAGCTCTAGGGATGGTGGCTCTTGAATGGGTGGCTTGGTAGATGATGTTTTCGCTTGTCTTAAGTCCCAATGGTTCAAATTGATGAATGGATCTTCCAATGCGTGGATGAGCATTCAACAAATTTACACATTCAATAAAATCATCATTATCCCTTTTTGAAGTACTTATCAAGGATGCCTCAAGTGGATCAACAGGATAGCTATTTTCAAAAATCTTAGTTGTAGCACTATCCACCACATTAACTGCAAAACACTCATCAGATTCATTAGGAAATTTCATAGCTTTAAAAACATTAAAAGTTACCTCTTGATCTTGAACTCTCATGGTAAGTTCGCCTTTTTGCACATCGATGAGAATTCTACCGGTAGCTAAGAAAGGTCTCCCAAGAATAATTGGTATTTCGCGATCCTCCTCCATATCCAATACAATGAAATCAGCTGGGAAGATAAATTTCTCTACCTTCACTAATACGTCTTCAACAATACCTCTTGGATATGTGTAAGATCTATCTGCCAATTGTAATGTGACTGTAGTAGGCTTAACTTGCCCCAAACCCAGTTTCCGATAGATTGATAAATGCATAAGATTAATGCTTGCTCCCAAATCACATAAAGCTCTACCAATGAACTGATTTCCAATTGTGCATGGAATGGTGAAACTTCTTGGATCTTTAAGCTTAGGTGGAAGTTTCTTTTGGAGGATAGCATTGCACTCCTTAGTAAGTGCAACAGTCTCAAATTCGCCCAATTTCCTTTTTTTAGACAATATGTCTTTCATAAACTTGACATATTTTGGCATTTGTTCCAAAGCTTTAGCAAAAGGTATATTTATATGAAGCTTTTTAAATACCTCAAGAAATTTCTGGAACTACTTGTCAAGCTTGTTCTTTTAAAGGCGCTGAGGAAAGGGTGGTGGTGGATAACATTGCTTCTTTTCCTCGTTAGTCTTTTCAATTTTTTTTCACCATATCTTTTTCTTCAATTGGCTTAGGAGGCAATTATGGCTTTTTGCTCTCCTCTTCTAACTCCCTTCCATTCCTAAGTGTGATGGCTTTGCAATGTTCTTTTCCGTCTCCTCTAGGATTGGTTTCGGTATCACATGGAAAAGATCCCCTAGGACGATTGTTAAGTGCATTAGCAAGCTGGCCCACTTGTGTCTCAAGATTACGAAGTGTCGCTGCTTGAGTCTGATTAGTCACTTCTTGATTAGCCATAAACTTTGTAAACATATCTTCCAATGATATCTTCTTTTCTAGAACAGGAGCATGGGCTTGTGACGGAAAACCAGGAGGGTTTGCTGGTTTAGCAGAGGATGAAGACCCTTGATTGTTATTCCAGGAAAAATTTGGGTGATTTCTCCAGCTCGGATTGTAATTGTTGGAATAAGGATTGTTTTGCTGTCTATTATAGTTTCCAACATATTGCACTGACTCGACATTGGTTGGGCAGCTATTACTGGTGTGTCTTTCTCCACATAATTCACAAGTTACTAATGGGCTCTAGACTGAAAGCACACTCATAACATCAATTTTCTTGGACAAGGCAGCCATCTATGCCAATAAGGCACTGATCTCATTCAACTGATAACTGCTTGGAGCTTTCTTTGGAAAAATTCTCTCAGTGGAACATTGATAATTATTTGAAGCCATCACCTCAATTAAATTATAAGCCTCATCAATTTCTTTCCCCATGAGTGATCCACCTGCTGCAGCATCTATAGAACTTCTAGTATGACCCGTCAACCCATTGCAGAAGTTGTTTACCTGAAGCTAGTCAGGTATCCCATGATGTGGACATCGTCGGAGCAGATCTTTAAAACTTTCCCAAGCTTCATATAATGATTCCGAGTCATACTGCATGAAAGATATGATATCATTCCGCATCTTAGCTATCTTGGCAAGAGGAAAAAATTTGGCAAGAAATTTCTGGGCCAGATCAGCGCAAGTGGTAATGGAGCCAGCAGGACGAGAGTTCAACCAACTCTTGGCCTTATCTCGAAGTGAGAAAGGGAAGAGTCTCAATCTAATGGCATCATCAGTAACACCATTTTTTTTGAAAAGATCGCAAACTTCCAGAAAATTCACAATGTGAGAATTCGGATCATCGTTCAGTAAACCGCCGAACAGAACTTAAGTTTGGGTCATCTGAAAGATGCTGGCTTTATCTCGAAAGTATTTGCCTGGATGGCAGGCCTCTGAATACTAGTTTGCAGGTCTTGCATGAGAGGAACCCCATACTCTTGCAAAGTCTTTGTCTCATTAGCTTCAGCCATTGTATGGTTGTTAGTTGCGATTTGTAAATTATCCCTTTGATGTCGATGAAAAGTTCTTTCTGGTTTTGGATCAAAAGGTACAAGTTCAAAACTTCTAGATCTCCGCATTCAATAACCAAAATTACCTGAGAATAAGAAAAAGAAAATTTGAATTAAGACTAAGTATGCTTGGTATTAATATTAACAAAAAATAATAAAACAATTCCCCGGCAACGACGCAAAAAACTTGTTGTCAGATTTCAATACGCAAGTGCACGCTATCGCAAACAAGTAATAAAGTGGAAATAGAGTGTTGTACCCACAAGGAATTGAATATTAAATTTGTTAAATACTAAAATTAAAACAGCTTAATCTTATCTAAATAATTAATTGAAAATTTGTGAATTGAAACTAAATTAAAGAAAATACTAAAATAAAGAAAAGCAAATAAAAATTGGATTAAAATCAATGGAGAAAAGCCTAGGATTACAACTTCCCTCAACACTTTGCTTGGATGTCTTTTACCTCTTAATTTGATTAATGATCTTGAGTTGTTAATCTAGAGTTCTAATCTATTTATAAGCATCTGTCGATGGTCTTATAAAAATATCTCCCTTAACCAATTAACTATATGTCTATGATAATTGAATTTAACAGAAACTCATTAAGCTTAGACTCTAAAAGTGATTACACATGACACGTAAGTGTATGTCTACTGTACATGCAAATCAATTCATCCTAATAAATGAATATGAAACATGTGTTATGCAATCCATGTTGTAGACACCTAATTTTGTCCGAACCACTAAATCAGGTATGTTTTCTTCCTAAATTGATGATTCAGAATGCAAAAAGGCTTTTCTCATCCTGCAGGTGGTACTCCGAGACTTAGTCTGAAAAGGCAGACAAAAAAAGTCAAACTTGAAAAAAGTCAACCCCAAAAAAGTCAACTACTGAAAAAGTTGACCCACTTTCAAAATAAAGATTTGAATTTCAATTGAAAGATGGTGAAAGAATTTTGATAATCCGAGGTCTACATTGAAAGATATGGAGGTCGGAAGTTGAGTTACGAAATTTCAGTAGAAAGGAAACCCTCGTTCGGGAAATTTAGGAAAAAGTGCTTGAACGATCAAATTATTCGAAATTGAAGGTTCCAAATGAAAGATAAGCATTGACTACCGGTAATGAAGAAGCTACTTGAAAGAAAAACTGAAAGAAAAGTCAATTCGAAAGAAAACCGAGAATTAGGGTTTTGGTGGATTTCAGTGAAATTTAGAAGAATTACAGAAATGGCCTGATTCGGTAAGAATAAAGCCCCTAATTGATGAGGAGTGATTAAACAAGGATAGCCCAAGGCTTAGTTTGAAGAAAATCTGAAAATCGAACTTGTTTTGAGCAAAATCGGGCTTCGGAGGTAAATGGGGAAAATTGGAAATTTTGGGAAAAATAGCAAATGAACTCCAAAAATTCTGAAAATTTTCAGATCTCATCCTGAAATCATTTCAAAGAGATCACTGAAAGAAAATCTTGATTCGGAGTTCGTTTGCAAGATGGGCAAATCTCGGGTCCACTATGCAAAAATTCAAAAGGATAAATCCCGAAAAAATAGTAAATGAGCTCCAAAAATTTTGAAAATTTGCAGATCTCATTATTAAATTATTTGGAAGAGATTTGAGAAAGAAAATCCGAATTCGGAGTTCATTTGCAAAATGGCCAAATCCCGGGTCCCCTATGCAGAAATTCAAGCAGATAAATCCCGAAAAAATAGTAAATGAGATCCAAAAATATTGAAAACTTCCATATCACACTTTTAAATTATTTGGAAGAGATTGGTGAAAAAAGATCTAGATTCGGAGCTCATTTACAAAATGACAAAAGTTCGGATGCATTAAGGGGTAATGTTGGAAATAAATCTGAAATAAATAGCAAATGGACTCGAAAATTTTTGAAAACTTCCAAAATTCAATTTTTTATTATTTCAGAAGTATTGAAAAAAGAAAATTTGAATTTGGAGTCCATTTGCTATTTATTTAGGTTCGGGGGTCAAAAAGGTCATTTTATCGAAGAAACCAAAAAGGGCAAATTTGCAATTAAGAAAAATATGAAAGAAAAAGGAATTGCTGGGATTTTATCTCCTTTGATCAGCCAGCATAGAGGATAAGAAGGAAGCTTGATCAATTTAATTCCTTAGTCACTATCAAGCTCACATGCTACCACTAGTACCTTGCAAATGGTCCCCCCTTCATCCAATGGCTTAGGTACCTTGTAGAAAAGCTGAATACACCATTCAATGGCCAAGATTAAATGCCAAGATGACATTTTTATTTTTCATAAAAGAACCCTCATCTAATGGCCAAGAATGGAAGAGCACAACTCATCCAAAGGTGGACATCCATTCGGCCAAGCAAGAAAGTGCATGGGATTGTTCCTTTTCATCCAATGGCTTAGGCCATGTACAAAGGCTGAGTACACATGTAAAGGGCTGGGATTAAATGCCAAGATGACATTTTTATGTTGTCATGAAAGAATCCTCATCCAATGGCCAAGAATAGAAGAGCATAACTCATCCAAGGATAGGCACTCAAAGGGCCAAGCAAGGGAGTGCATGGGATTGGTCCTCATTTTCATCTAAGGGCTGAGGTTATTACAAGGGCTGAGTACACATCTTAAGGGCTGCTATCAATTGGCAAGATGACACTTTTATGTTGTCATGAAAATATCTTAATCTAAGAGCCAAAATTGGAGGAGAAAAAGTGCAAAAATCATCCAATGGTGGGCATGCCATTAGGCCAAGTCATTAGGGGAGGGGGCTGATCAGTTTTTTCACAAGGTTGAAGGCTGGAAGTCAGTAGCTAATTGGAAAAAAAAGGTTTTTGAAAGAAAGGAAGAAAAAATTTTGTTAAGGTAGCCATTCTACCATTGCTATTACATTTTTTCTCCTTCTTCCTCATGCTTTATTTCCTGTTTTCCATATGATTTCCTACCATTTGTTTTTACATCTTTCTTGTTGTTCTTGCTTTTCAAAAAAAAAATAATAATAAAACAATGGTTAGGCTTCATGATCTTGATGAAAATCAAGTGATAATGGTTAGGGTGGGCTTTGTCCAATATACCAACCATGGAGCTCATCTCCATTTTTTTTTTCTTACCTTAGTTATTTTTTATGATTTTGAGATTGAAAAGGCTTCATGACCTTGATGAAAATCAAGAGATAATGGTTAGGGGGGCTTTGTCCAATGTACCAACCATGGAGCTCATCTCTTTGTTATTTATTTGCTTAGTTTAACTTGCTTATCTATGATTGTTTATCTTTATGTGTTTTTATATTCTTGCTAACCATCTTATTGTTTTGACTTATGTCATATTTTTGCAGCTTAGGGCTATTGTCATATAGTTTAGGCCATTTCTATTTCTCATATCATCTTCCATAGCATTTAGTTAGGTCATTTTACATGACATTTCTCACAACACTTTGGTTCCTAGGCCATTCAGCCATGTGCATTTTCTTTAAGCATTAGGCCATTTTCATATGCCATGTTATTTTTCCATGACATTTAGACATTAGGCCATTTTCATATGCGATGCCATTTCACATGTCATTTAGCCTTAGGTCATTTTTATTATTAGATGTCATTTAAGTTTAGGTCATTTATTATTCTATGTCATTCTACATGTCATATGCCATGTTATTTTTCCATGACATTTAGACATTAGGCCATTTTCATATGCCATGTCATTTCCCATGTCATTTAGGCACTAGGCCATTTTCATTATTTTTAATGTCATTTGCCATGTCATTTAGACACTAGTTCATGCATGTTAAGTTAGGATAGCATTTATTGCCACGCAAACTCATGCTAGGCATTTAGGTTATTTATGCCATGAATTTTTCATATCACTTAGGCTTTAAACCATGCATTTCATACAATCACTTTGTTGTATTTTCATGCATTTCATGTCATGCCACATGATTTATGACTTAGGCCAATCAATGGCTCAAAGTCATGCTAATGAGCATACTTGTGAAAAATTAAAGGGTTGTCAAATTGATTATTCTACCTTTGCGATTTTTTTTACTTAGCCAATTTTTGTCCAAGGGTTTTAAATGTTTTAGCTACTGTTTGTAGGTCTTTAGGATGATCTCCAACAATTTTACTTTGATTTTTAAATGATTTTATCAAAGGCAAAAAAATATGTTTTGGCAAAAAAGTTTTTCACCCAGTACTCATACTTTCTTGATTTTTTTGGGCAGTCATCTTTAATCATAAAAATAAGCCAATTGTTTCTCATGTATTTTTACATGTTCTGAGTCTCTAGTATTTGTTTTAGATTTTTTTTGAATTTTTAAAAATAGGCTAAAAAATCATGTATCAAAATCGGACAGTAGAGGCAGATTTGAATTCAAAAGAAAAACAATGGTTGAATTTGGCTAAGGCATTTAGAGGGGGTTGGTTAGAAGCTTTAGCTACTGTCTTAGGATAGTTTCTAAGCCTTTTTAAACTTTAAAAATGATTTTATAAATCTCGGATTAAGGGTGGTCAAGTTCGGGATTTTAAACTTAGGAAATTAGAGCCGTTTTAAAAAGGTTTGGTAGGGGTTTTAATCTTCATTCAAGTTTTTCTTCAAAATTGTTTTCAAACAATCACAAAGTTTTGTTTTTAGAAAATCTAATTTGACATATTTTCCTAAGGTAGAAGGATATCTTTTTAGATATACGAATTTCTTTATTTAGAGGAAAAAATACATTTTCATGCATTGCATTTTCCATGTTCATGCATTTTATTTAATGTGATTTTTGCTATGATATTTTTCTATGGTATTATTATTATTTCGATTCACTTTTTATGATGGTTATTGTTTGTTATATGATTTTTTGAATATTTCATGCTATCCTATACTTTTTATTTAGTCATTTATTTTTGTCACATTATCTAGCATATACTATGTTCATGTATTTTTATTTTATTTTCATGCATATTTCATGATAACATTATTTTATGTTTCATGTCATTTCATGTCACTTAGATTATATTCCATGTCATTTATATTATTTTATTTAGAATATGCCATGTCATTCAAAATATGCCATATCATTTACATATGCCATGTCATTTAAATCATGTTATTTCATTTAGAATATATCATGTTACTTAGGATATTTCATTTCATTTAGAATATGCTATGCCATCTAAATTATATCATCTCATTTAGGTTGCATTATAATATCTAGACTTTATTATATCATCTTTACTATGTCACACATATTCATGTTCATATTTTTTTAAATGTTTTGAAAAAGATAATGATTTTCAATAAAAATAAAGATATTCCCGAGTTAAAATAATTCATGAGTTCTCTACCAGGTTTGCTGGAAGGGATATCATCAATTATCATTAATAAAGGAATATCTTTCTTTCAAAAAACGAGAATGATTCGAAAAGTTTTCCAAATAAATAAAAATTTCTATATTTTGCCAATTTTGTCGGAGAATATAGGAAAATTTTGAATTAATTCAAAATTTTGAAAATTTTCAATTAATAAAGGAATATGTTTCTTTCAATTCTTCGATTTTCTCTGGTTTATAACGCAGACTTGAAATTGGTTTTAAAAATGTTTTAATTAATTTAAAAATGTTTTATAAAATCGGTTTTAATAGATTGCCGATCACACCTAGCCAAAAAAGATTGGTGGCGACTCCATGTCTTTTTCCGAGGTTGTTTTCAAACCCTCATTTTATTTCAAGAGGAATTAAGTCGACTTTTCCTCGGTTTTTTAATGTCACGCCTAACGAATAATAAAGTCTCGCGATGATACATTGTTATTTGTTTAGGTTGCGACAGCTTGGCGACTCCCTTCGGGAATATTAGAGAGTCAGGCCTAGAATTAGTCGTGTGTTATCAAAGTCTCAATTTTGTTGGTTTAATTGGTATTTAATTTTAATTTCCACATTTTTTAAAATAAAGGAGAATTTTGAAAATAATAAAATGTTTTAAATATGTTCATTTTCATTCACATGCATTTTATTATTGTTTTCTAGTTATTTAATGTTGTATATTACTATTGCTTGTTGGTTAATGCGTTGCACTATTCTTGATCGTTGTTTTAATAAATTGTTGGGGTATTTAGGATAAGGGGTGTAGAATAAGTGGTGAAAGGTTTGTTGTTCCTCCGCACACACTACATTTGCATTTGCATAACATGAACTCTCTACCCGGGTTTCGTCCTTTTAAGTGGGAGTAAAGTAACTACGCCTTCGTGATGATCCTCCGTATGGGCTAGTGAAACACTTTCGGAGTATAAAGTACCTAATGCCTTCGTGATGATCCTCCGTATGGGCTTAGGAAAATATACTCTAACGAATTGAACCCGTTTTTATCGGGGTGCCTTACTAGCCTTCACCGACGACAGTGAAGAGCAATTCGGGGCCTTTAGAACCGATTCACCCTCCTATAGTAAACCTAGGTGAAGCCATGTCGGATTTTCATTAGATACACCGAAGATAGGAACACATGGAGGGACATTCTAAACCTTTTGTTACTTATTTTACACTCTGAATAAGGGTTGTAGATCGGGCAATGATGTACGTACATCGCCCGTAATAAGTTTAATATCCGGCCCTGAAGGCATCGTGATGCCTAGATGAGTCGTTAATATGGGGGCAAGTTTCACTAGCTTTTTAAAATTGAAAATATCAAAACATTCTTTTTCAAATATTTTTGCATTTTGCACATTTCATGCATGTGTGAATTCATGGTTGTATTTTTTATCTCATTCTTTGCAATAAATAGTTGGTAATAATCTCATTTGATGATTATGAACCGGTAGTGTTACATGAACATTTGCATATTATACCATATTAGGATCCACTACCCCAAAATTCTTTTGAAAATAATATGTTTGGCTTTTCATAGAGAAAACATGTTTCAAAAAATCATAGATTAAATTTGGAGGCAAATTTTGTAGAGTGAGATTTTTGAATAAACAAAATTTGGTCCCACCAATTTCGTGAAATCATTGGTCATTGTATATACCTTTGTGTTAATTCATTTATTCTTTACATGTATCATTTTGACATCATGATACAGTCATAGCATGCATAGTCATTCATTGTAAATACATTTATGACATGCATGGTCATTATTTCTATATATCTGTGTATCAATTTATTTATTCTTTAAATGCGTCATGTTGGCATTAGATTACATCCATGGCATACATAGTTATCATGATATGCTCATGCATAATCTGTCATATTAACATCAGGATACATTTATTACATACATGGTCAGCATGATTTTCTTTCTGTATACTCTATGTCAATTATTCATTGTTTACATACATCATAATTGACATCATGTTGCATTCATAGTATATATGATCATTCATTGGGAAATACACTGAAACATACATGGTCATTCATTGCATATATCCATGCATTGATTTATTTATTCATTGCTTGCAGCATGTTGGCATCGTGATTGCATTTATTACATATATGGTCAGCATGTTTCCACTATACATGTCCATACATCACATTGTTTATGTTTCACGGGCATCAAGTTGCATTCATGGCTCCTTCATCATGATATACATTTGGGGGGAATAAAACAGAAGTTGGCTTAGCTTTAAGAGTCTTTGAAAGAATTTTCAATTCAGATCAGAGGTATAAGAAGTACTGAGTACCCTTTTAATACAGGCTAGAGCTATGGAGAATGAACAAGCTACCCGAATGGAAAGAATGGAAAGGGCACATGAAGAATTGCGAGAACAGCTGGCAAAGTCATTCAAAATATGCCATATCATTTACATTTGCCATGTCATTTAAATCATTTTATTTCATTTAGAATATATCATGTTACTTAGGATATTTCATTTCATTTCATTTCATTTAGAATATGCTATGCCATCTAAATTATATCATCTCATTTAGGTTGCATTATAATATCTAGACTTTATTATATCATCTTTACTATGTCATACATTTTCATGTTCATATTTTTTAAATGTTTTGAAAAAGATAATGATTTTCAATAAAATAAAGATATTCCCGAGTTAAAATAATTCATGAGTTCTCTACCGGGTTTGCTGGAGAAGATATCATCAATTATCATTAATAAAGGAATATCTTTCTTTCAAAAAACGAGAATGATTCGGGAAAGTTTTCCAAATAAATAAAAATTTCTATATTTTGTCGATTTTGTCGGGGAATATAGGAAAATTTTGAATTAATAAACTCCAGATCATTTTCAATTAAAAATGAAATTATTTTTCTTTAAATTGGGAATTAACTTGAAATATAAATTAAAAACCAACTTTTTACCGAGACTTGAGATAACACATGATTAATAAGGTATCGTTTTATATGGGCGTTATGGGGGTGCTAATCCTTCCCTGCACCTAACCAAGTCCCGAACCCGATTCTTCGATTTTCTCTGGTTTATAACACAGACTTGAAATTGGTTTTAAAAATATTTTAATTAATTTTAAAATGTTTTAACCGGTTTTAATAGGTGGCTGATAACACCTAGCCAAAAAAAATTGGTGGCGACTCCATGTCTTTTTTCGAGGTTGTTTTCAAACCCTCATTTTATTTCAAGAGAAATTAAGTCGGCTTTTTCTCGGTTTTTTAATGTCACGCCTAACGAATAATAAAGTCTCATGATAAGACATTGTTATTTTTTAGGTTGCGGCACATGTCTAACACTAAACTCCCTATGTCTACTTGTATTTAGGTTAACAAATCAGTTTAATTGGTGATCAAGCAATTAAAAGCATTAAGTACAAGAATGCATAAACAACTCAAATATCATTAATTCAAATTAGAGAATAAAATAATCCCAACTATGTGTTGAGTTCCATTGCAATCCTAGAAAAGGAATTTAGTTCATGCTTGACATTGAAAACAATAACCAACGGAGTTTCACCAACATCAAATTACAAGAAAATAAAAGAAGATTAAGGAAGAAGAAAAAACTAAAGGTTGTTAGTTCTTCAGTCTTTTAGTCTCCAAAACTGGTCTTGGCTTCTTGCAAGATGGTGGTGGCTGCTCTCCTCTTTTTTAAAACTAAAAACAAAAACTGACTAAGAAGCTAAAATAAAGCCTAAGGGTTCCTATTTATAGAGCCTTGAAAGCCTGAAGAAGGGAAACTTAGTGGCCAAGTAACTGCCTCCAGCTTGGACTTTCCATATATGAGTTGAGCTTTTCCTTCTAACTTTAGACTCTACAAAATTACAAAAGACATTAATTAATAACTAAAATAAATAAACAAAACTATGTAAGAAATAAATAAAAATAACTAAAAATAATAAATTAATAGTTTAAACTACAAGGACTTAGCTATTTTAAAAGCACAAAATAGGATTAAATAACTCTATTTTATAGAGTTATCAATATATTATGTTAATGTTAGCTTAAATAAAACCCTTTACTATCAAGCATGATTTTTTGTGAAACTCTTTAAGCTATTGATTAGTTTATAAGACTTGTTCAATGATTGTCTATAAGTTGTACTGAAAGTGGACTAAATTAGATTTTCTTACTTTGTCTCTATTTGATTTGCTCGAAGACTAGCAAAAGACTAAGTGTGGGGGAATTTGATAAGTGTTTAAATTCATTGGGATTCGACTCATGCTCAAACAGAGATAATGTATAATTTAATCATCAAGTTAAACATATAATGCAGCGGAATAAAACAAAACAAAGAGAAAACCGAATCCCTCCATGGATCGGCCTATGAATTCAAAACGATCATCTTGTCAAGAACAGATAACAATCAAAATCTCATACCTCTAGAGATTACCGAAACCTCAAGACAAATTGTCCGGCCTCTAACAGTAATCCACACAGGTGACTCGAAGACCTTCACAAGGTTGAGATTATGTTTTGCCAAGACGATGCTAGTAGTCTAGGTTGTGAGAAACCTTCCTCCTCTTACACTAGTTAGCCGAAAAGAAGCGGGCAGGAAGATAACTGATTCCTCATCTTCTTTTCTCTATGCGTCGATTCTCACAGGGATGTGAGAGAATGCGGCTACCAGGGTTTTTCTTTTTGGGTAGGCGGCAACAACATAAGACATATATATAATTAGGTTTAGTGTATGCCAATTATTGGACTAACTACACTAAAGCCCTTATACATATTATTAAATATTCATAATAAGCCCACAACACTTAATGAATATTTAATTTGACCCAATCTCATTTAATTTCATTAATCACCTTTTGTGTGTGACCCATTACGCCCTTAACATGTTGGCAATAAATTTAATAAATTCAATTAAGAATTTCCTATTTATATTTATAGATCATGAGCGGCATCTAGCAATGTATCAGACCACCCAAATGCCAAGAGAGTCATCAAGCTTCAACAAGCCTTTCGTGTACAATATGTCTATGTAATTCGATCCCTTCATCAAATATCCCGGGATAGGAAAGAGCATGGTTCAGTGTCTACTCTTAATCACATTCCATATTAGATCTGCAGCTTTAATATTAACTCCTTAAGTATTGCCTTGGCCAAGGACTTTAATATAAGCCAGATACATGTGAGATATGTCCCCTCATATCACTTAGGGTGATGAATCCTCTATGGACCACTCATTCATCTTCGTATGCTTCATGTCATACCTAATAACACCCTACTATAAGAATCCTAGTGATTTGGACCCGTTCGTGATGAAATCTAAGTATGATAGTTCACATACAAGATGACTTGGTGTCACAAGTCAAAGGATTACTTACACTATTGACACATTAGAGTATTTTCCATAGACACTTGAGTGAAATACCAAATGGAACTCTCATAGCAGCTCAGGTTCAGTGAACTTGTTCAACTAACAAGCACCCATATGTTATCTCCAAGTATCTCTATACTTTCAACCTATGAGACCGGTTGCATGCATCAAGTGCATGAAAGCTTAACATATGCCACTCTTTGAGCATTGTCAATGTCTTGTCTTGACAATACAATGATCAGGAACAGTTTTAGAAACACGGCATTGATGCATAAGAATCCTCATAATTGTAACTCCTTACAATTCTTTTGCAATGCCATTGTGTTTCATGGGCTTTATCTTCACAAGTTATTTATAACAATTATAACAATACTTATGGACAAAGAAATACCTCAATTATAATTAATAAACTATAATGTGCAATACATGAATATATTAATAGTGTTTTACAAGCCCAACTAGATTGGCTTGTAAGGTTTACACCAACATTTTCATATATCAATTCCTTATATTTTATGTTTAGTTCCTTGAATTCCTTGATAGTTTACTATGATTTTGTGTTTTGTAGGTGTTTTGGATGATAAGAATTGCTATGGAGTTGAAAAGAATGAATTTGGAGAAGAAATAAAGCTTCTAGCACAGAGGAAAGTAGACTGCCAATGATGGAGACATTATGTGGCTAAATCTAACCTAAACCTTCCATAAATAAACTAATAGCTTATTATATACTCTTTATCCATAAAAACCCTAGTTGGAAAAACTATTCCCACACCTAGCTAGCAACAACTTTTATTTCACCCTGAAGAAGTTCAGTCGCCACCTTCACTTAACCATGCATGGGTTGCCCTAATTCTTCCTTTAATTAAAACCCTAGCTGAATTATATTTGTCCTAGTCAAACAAGGAGTGGCGGCAAGCTATTATTGGATGTCAACTTTGTAATCTTGCATTAATTGCAAGAATCTTTCCTTAAAGCTAATTCTAGTCAAAGTAGGAGAATTAAATCAGCTATGATTTTCCTTTCTTACACTTACTTTGGCTGCAAGCTTGTAATCTTTCCTTATTAAAGAGTGCTTTGACTACTACTAATTCTTTCTTTCCTTAGGTGAATAAACCTTGGCTGCCAAGTATTCCTTCCCTCCTTAAATACATAAGTCAGCAGCCACCTTTCCTTAATAACTAAACCCTAGCCGCAAGTCAGCTAATTAGAAGAGGGAAGAGCCGCAAATCACAAGAGGATGCCCTAGTTGCTGCCTATAAATAGAGATAAAGGAGGAGCCGCAAAACACACTTCTACAAGCATTATTATTCTGTTTTCTTCTTTGTTTAAGAGAGTTTGAGAGAGAAAGATGCTGATTAATTAATATTCTTCTTCTTTTTCTTTCTTTCTTTAGTTTTCTTCTTATTTTCTCTTTAATTCTATGTTTATGTTAACAATGCCTATGCAAGGCTAAACGTTTCTTTGGTTAAGGGTAATTTCAAAGCCCTAAACATGTTATGTAATTAATTTTCAGATTCTATCATATATTAGTTTTCTATCAAAGTTGTTTATGTTCTTGTACAAGAATTGTTCATGATTTTTATCTTGATTTGTTTAGGATGCATACTAGATATATCTTGATAATTTTCTAATGCTAGTTTAAGAAACTTGATACGTAGCTTGTCTTGATTTCTTATTCAAATATTAGCAATTTGTAATTCATGATTATGTTGGATTTTTAGGAATTATGAAGTGGAACATAACATAAGTTGAATAAATCCATGTTTATGTGTTTATTGCTTAGATCAACCTATCTTTCTCATCTTAAGGCTGCTATCACTTTGAATCTATAAATGTTTATCTTAGGTTATTTGATAGTTAGAGATTAAGTTGTAGTGTTTGTCCTATTTAACTACAAACTAAGGAAGGATTGGGGTAACACGGGAGGTTGTTATCGACGGTTGTTAGCTTTGATAGATAATTGATATTGATAGGTATGAATTTGATTCTTAATGATGGTTAGTGGTGGAGAACGAACCTTTAGCCATATTTCTCATATCTGATTACTTTTTATTTACTTGCTTCTTATTTTTATTGTTTGCTTAAGTTTAAACTGATTTCAAAACCCCCTTTTAACTTTTGTTTTCTTTGAATTTAAGTTTTAAACTAGTGATTTATAAACTAAAACACAATCCCTGCTGTAGACACCTAATTTTGTTTGGACCCCTAAATCAGGTATTTTTCTTCCTAATGATGTTTTAGAATGCAAAAAATCTTTTCTCATCCTGCAGGTGGTACTCCGAGACTTAGTTTAAGGGGGCAAGCTTGAAAAGTCAATTTGAAAAAGTCAGCCCTAGAAAAGTCAACCCTAAAAAGTCAACTACTAAAAAAGTCAACCCACATTTAAAATCAAGATTCAAAGTTTAATTGAACAATAGTGAAAGAATTTTGATAATCCGAGGTCTACAATGAAAGATATGGAGTTCGAAAGATGGGTTACAAAGATTCAGTAGAAAGGAAACCCTAGTTCAAAAAATTTGGGGAAAAGTGCTTAAACGATCAAATTGGTCAAAATTAAGGGTTCTGAATGAAAGATAAGCAATGACTACGGGTAATGGAGAAGCCATTTGGAGGCAAAATTGAAGGAAAAGTCAATTTGGAAGAAAACAGAGAATTAGGGTTTTTGGTTGATTTTGGCAAATTGGGGAAAATTGTAGAAATGGCCCGATTCGGTAAAACTAAAGCCCTTAATTGATGAGGAGTGAGTAAACAAGGATAGCCCAAGGTTCAGGTTGAAGTAATTCCGAGAAAATAGCCGATTGGAGGAAAAACCAAAAAACGAGGAAATTCCCAATACTGAAAAAAGGAAAATCAAAACGGAGGGGAATACAATCATAAAAATTGGGAATTTTCAGACCAACTCCAATTCAATATATGACAAAGGCAGAGAAAAAGAAAATCTATAAATCGGACTTGTTTTGAGTAAAACCGAGCTTTAGAGGTAAAAGGGCAAATTTGGAAAATTCAGGAAAAATAACAAATGAGGTCCAAAAATTACCAAATCTTACATATGTCAATCATAAATCATTTGGAAGAGATTGTTGAAGAAAAATCCTGATTCGGAGTTCGTTTGCAAAATGGCAAATTTCGGGCCCTCTAAGTTGAAATTCAAGAAGATAAATCCCGAAAAAATAGCAAATGAGCTCCGAAAATTATGAAAACTTTCATATATCAATTTTAAATTATTTGGAAGATATTGAAGAAGAAAATTCCAGATTTAGAGCTCATTTGAAAAATGGTAAAAGTTCGGGTGCACTAAGGGGCAATTTTGGAAGGAAATCCAAAAAAAATAGCAAATGGATTCGAAAAATTATGAAAACTTTTAGAATTCAATTTTTTATTATTTAGGATGTATTGAAAAAATAAAATTTGTATTTGGAGTACGTTTGCTATTTAATTTGGTTTGGGGGCCAAAAAGGTCATTTTATCGAAAAAATCGAAGAGGGCCTTTCTTGCAATTAAAAAAATAGATATTGGGCTGGAATTTGAAGGCGCATTCAGCCAAGCCCATGAGGAGAATGATTTTTGCTGAGATCTTGCATCCAAAGGCCAAGAGTGGACAGTAAGGTAATTATTTTTTTGATCAAACCTTTGTAATTATGCCAGATGGACCAATCATGAGGAGGGAGAATGTCAACATAATGGCAACATATTCTTGAACAGCTGTAGGTGAGAGGGGCTGATCACTTAATCTAAGGGTGGTAATTTCAAATAAAAAGCATTTTGGATTAAGGGCATTTGGATCAAAAATTGGCTAGGAAAAAATGACAACATCCTACACTTCTAGAGGGGCCATTCGGCCAAGCTTATCAAGGGAGGGCTTTCATTTTTGCTGGGGGTTCTTGGCTGAATAGGGAGAGGGCAGTAGCTATAGTCGAGAGAGAAAAAAAAAGGAAAAGAGAAAGGAAAAAGGAAAAAGAGAAAGAGAAAGAAAAAAGAAGAGCTAGCTTACTACTCTTTGATTTGGAAAGCTAGAGCAAGGTAGCTATTTTCTTTCATGCTCTTCTCCATGCTTTGTTGATATGATTTTGTTATTTTCGTTGTTATTTTATCTTCTTTCATGAAATAAAATTGTTTTTCAAAATAAGTTCTTAAAGCTCCTATCTTATGCTATCAAAGAAAAATCAAAAACAAATTTTTTTCTCTATTTTTCCATGGTGGCCGAATGGCCCTTCTATGTGTTTGTTTTTTATTCATTTTTCATGTTGGTTGTGATGTTCTAGCATGTTTTGATGTTTTAACCTTTAAAAATAATCAAGATATAGAGCTAGTTTTAACCTTCTTTACTTATTTACCTTTATTTTTTATTTTATTATTTTATTTTCATGTCTACCTACTTTGTTTGCCATTTTTAATTTTCTGTTTTCAACATGTTTAAGTTGTTCATGTTTTTATTTTTACTATACTATGTGTTTGTGAAAATGTCTAGCTACATTCTTGCCTATGCATCATGATTGATTGGTCTAGCATGTTTCCTTTTGAGTCTTGCATATACTATGCCATACTAGACTTGGCATTGATGTTAAGATGAGCATGCATGAGAGGTTGGGATCTCATGCACAATTCCTGTCTAAAGGTTGTCATTGCTCTCTCTGCTTTGGATTTAGATCTATCAGCTAGAACATGGAATCCTTTGTCTATAGTCATAAACTACCTTTAAAACAATGGGACTTTCTGTACACGAACTTGGATTACATGACAAAGATATGAATAGAATTGGTTTGTTTTTCAATTTTCTTATTAAACAGTTCTGCATTATTTATAAATGTTCCATTATATTGTTACTGTTATTATCAAGTGATTATTTTCTTAATTGAACAACCATGCAAAATAGAAAGCAAATCTTTTCACCAGCAGCATAGCGCGGGTCTTACTCCTAGTTGATATATATTATATTGCTATTATGCCCAACTTATGGTTAGGGGTGTTTTTATAATTTTGCATGCCATCTAAAATTTATTGAGGACTCTTAAACATTGCATTATATACCATGCCATATAGAATATGAATCTTTACGTCTCTAATCACATAGATCTTTGGAACATCATTATCATCTAGTTTTGTATATGTTAGGTTTAACTTTAATTTATACTTTGAGCCTTTATGTTTTATTTTGTTCATTTATGATATTTATTTATTATGAATATGAATGTTATGATATACAAACTATTGCATGCATCATGCTTAATGGTCAATAGACCATCCAAAGTTGTTAGCTCATTTGTATCTTTTTAGATGCATGCATGATATGAGACACACAAATGTTCATAAATGTATGTTTGCAATAAGTAAAAAATGACACATTATAACTTAAACGCATTTATGAGTAAAAGGGTAGTGGTTGGGTTT
Organism: Fremontodendron californicum; assembly: GCA_030761205.1. NCBI lineage: Eukaryota > Viridiplantae > Streptophyta > Magnoliopsida > Malvales > Malvaceae > Fremontodendron > Fremontodendron californicum. The sequence continues at coordinate 15,291,320 of JAULJL010000027.1, forward strand.
ATCTCGGGCAGGTTTAAGAGCTTTGATTCATCTTAAACCTATATTCAAATCTTTGAAGCAAGTTATTTGATAAAGAAGAGAATCGAGGCCTTGAAAACCAATCTTAATTTCAGTATAAAAATTAATCAAGTAGCTCTTCTATTAATTGAACTTTACAAGAGCGATAGAGGTAACTCCCCTGCTGCTCACAGAGGCAAAGAAGAATAGACAATCCTAAAGAGCCTTGGTACCAATTGTCAAGTGATAGGAAAACTGGTAAGAAAGGATGCTCCCATTAGAAAGGGTAATGAAAAGGAGATGCTCCTTGATAGGAGATGGGTAAGTGTAAAGGATGTGGTAAAATAAGGTGAATTAATGTTAATCTCTCTCAAAAAGTCTTTCTTTTTTAAATTATTGGAAGAGGCTTTGTTTAATGATAGAGAATTCTATGATTTAATGAGAATGTAACAGTTGACAATAAAATAATAAAATAAATCTTAAAGTTAAAGATACTATATATCAAGGATGTCACATGGGAAGTATCTCGCTCTCTAAGAAAGCTTAAGAAATAAGTGTTTTTTAACGACCCTCACTCTAATTCACGAAGCTAAAATTCTCTTAAACTTTCCAAATAAGTAGGTTTAATTTTAGAATCCTATCAAATATATATATATATATATATATATATCCTAGATTTAAGCCCATATAAATTATATAATTATAGCATATTATTAAGTGTAAAAAAATTTTAAAAATATAAAAGAATTAATTCAAAAAATATGAAAAGTCAATAAGATTATGTGATGACAAAAGCATGCATATGTTGGTGCATGCCCTAAGACTAATCGGATTGATTATGGGATAAATTGTCATATTAAGTATTACTATTGTTAAATAAGACATTCTTTATCTATAGTTTGTATACATATTTGATATTACTTATTTTTTAGATAAAGTTAAAGAAATAAATATGCTTTGCCAGAGAATTACAAGGAGTTGTAATTATGAGATCATCATTACATTAAAGCATTATTCTTAAATTATTCAAAGTCAATCTTTATCAAGATAGAAAATTGACATGTTTAAACCGGCACATGATTAAGCTCTTACTTATGAAGTAAGAAACTGATCTCATGGGTTGAAATTTGGATAAACTTGAGCTAACATGTGGGTACTTGTTACAAGAGCAAGTTTATTGAACATGACCCAATATGAGAATGCCATTTGGTAATTCACTTAGTGTTTATGGCAACATTCTCATGTGGTAGTTGGATAACTGGTCCTCTAACTTGAGATTACTATTGATCTTCTATGAGGAATGTTATAGTTTGATATTACTCTACTTATGGTTCTAATCATGAACACTCCAATAAGGTACTTTTGGGTATAACATGAATCATATGAAGCTACTATAGTAACCATATATGATTCATCACCTTAAGTGATCGAGAGAATATCTCACTTATCTTGACAAGAATTAACTCAAAGAAATCTCTAGTTAGAGTGGAATGAAGTTTTGGAATAATTCTAAAGCTTATTGAAAAAGTTAATAGCCTAATCGAAGACATAATATGATTAAACTATTGAGTAGACATTAATCCATACTCAAAGTTAAACTAAGATATTAAGTGATACCCTTCCAAAAAAAAAAGATATTAAGTGATAAAAAGATAATATTTATAATGAGAAAGTAAGCACCGATAGGTTAGTCAAATCTCATTGATTTTTTTAACAATTGAAGGTTGACTTATTGCTATATGATAGCTATAATCTATAAATATAAGATTGATTAATTAGAGAATTAATGATGAATTCAAATGGTATGATTCATCTAGTCTAAATTATTGAAGGATTATAATGTTTATATTTATTACCAACATATTAAAAAATCTAATGGTCACACACAATAGAACGTGGCTGTGAAAGTTAAAATGGGATAATTATGTTGGACTAATTAATTAGAAAAAATTTGGACTTCTAGAGCCAGTTATGATTAACTTTTGGATCAACAGGATAATTAAGAAGCCCAGGCTCCTATTAATGAATAGGAGGTTGGCCACTCCTTATATAAATAGAAGCTTGCCGCCCTCTCATTAGTGATGGTCATTCATCTTTTTCTTCTCATGTGTTGAGAAAAATTGGAGAGGAAATTGATATTGTTACTAGCATAGCTTTCTACAAGCTTCCACCCATCCTTGTGAAGGTTCTTCTCTCTTTGTTCTTGTGAACTTTATCATTAGAGGTTGAATACTTCGACAACTGATATTTTACTACAACCTATCTGGGTGTTTCTCGAGATAGCACAACTTGTCACAAATTGCAAATCCTGAGGTATGCAAATTCTACCTGATGCAGTTAGCCTTGTATGATTGCTTAAGTTCTTCTGAATGTGATCCAATGGTTTGAGAAATAAAAAATAAAAAATTTCGCTACTTATATTTTTGATCTTGCATGTTCAATTTCCAATAACATCTACATTAAGCTCTTCATACGCATTAAAAAAAGGGGCAAAAAAGAGCTTCTTTCGAGTAACTTGAAACTCTGGTTTTTACTAATTAAATCATTACACCTACTCTAATAAAAATTTTATAGACCTAATTCTACATAGTTTGCTATTCTAACTGAATGTCTATCATTTCTTAATATATAAAAATAAAAGACTCTTTAACTTTTCGTAATATATAAAAATAATTTTACTATAGTAAATAAATGAAAAAACACATAACAAAGTATTTTATTGTGGTGCAAGCCAGGATGCAATTGTCAATGACCGAAAATGCAGCAGCATTCCTAGGGGCCAGTATGTTGCAAGCAATTGTGGGTTCCACGTATTGAGATATAATTATATCTAGTGGTGTTAGTAGGAGACTGTTGGTGAAGTATGTTGCAGGAGGGGCCAAGCGCCAACGTCGGAACATGTTTGAGACATGTTTCTTAGCATTTGGTAAGAAGAACATGTAAACCACTTCTCTAGTAATTTCCTAATGGATGTCTTCCTTTTCATAGATCACTTTTTTCCAGTTGACTTAATCTATGGGAGCTTGATTATGTTTCATATTCATGCATCACATCATAGTAGTTAGATCTACTAGCTCTTTACAAAAGGCCCCCCCCAATCCTTCTAGCTAGCAAGAAAGCATTAGCTAGCTCGCCAGTTGCTACTTTCATATTCTTTTCTTGTCATCCAAAGAAACAAATAAAGGTGCTTTTTCATGATCAATGAATGACGTTGGTGTATGGATAAAAGCCAAACATTAGGAGAATGCATTGAATCCTTGTAAATGGGTCAAGACCAAAATTGATGGAGATTCATTGGGACCCTTACTTGAAATTATGCGCATCTTCTTTTTCTTCCTAAATTTGCAACTCACATAAAGCAGTCTATTTTACCTAAAATTTACCTGTGTCAGATATCAAATGTATTACTTGTTGAAGACACATTGCCTTTAGTGAACAAGTCAGGGTAGAAACAAATGAGAAACACTTATTTTCCAGTTGCCACAAAGTAACAAAAGGTGGCCCTGAATGTATATATCTTCTACACTTCTTTACACAACCTGTATACGTCTTAAAGAGCCTTTAGCATGGTATAATTATTCTTCGTCTATAATACAAGCTAGTAGTAGATAATTGCCATTGAAATCATATTTTATATATGTATAATTAATGTTCCATTTTATGGTATATTCTCATCTCCAACATCTTTTGAAAGTTTCATCAAGTTGTAATGGCTCAACCCCCTCTCAACTGCCTCATTCTGTACGGTGCCTGGTGGAGAAGAATTGTGAGAATGCCATCTAGCCCAGAAGAGATAGTTTAGGAAGTTTAGAAGGCTAAGGATTGCTAGCAACCAGTAGAAAAGGTCTAGCCTGTCTTTGTTGAGATCATTGTCACTAAGCCAACCGCCTGAGGAAGAAGCTGATGTGATCTTATTTACCAGGGAAACAAGTACTGAGCTCAAGTAGAACCCAAATGAGTAAGAGCAATAGGTTATGGCCATCAAAAATGCTTGCATCCCTTTCAAGGACTGCTTGTAGAAGAACTCAATGAGGCCAACCGCGGTAAGCATTTCTGACAATCCGAAGATTAAGAACTGCGGGGTGATCCAAAAGATGGATATTATTTTGCCCGAACCTGAGGCCGAGTCCCTTCTCTTCTTCTCCATAAGGGCTGCGGCAATCATGGAAAACGTTGCAAGAAAAAGACCTGAGCCTATCCTTTGTAGAGGAGAAATTCCGGATTCATGACCAGTCACTTTTCTGGAAAAGGGAACAAAGAATTTGTCGTATAGTGGGACTATAAAGATGAGCATGATGTAAGGGATGGACTGAAGGGAAGCCGGAGGGATATGGAAAGACTTGGTCAGCTGTGTGTCCATGGCACTTCCTTGTTGCACTGAGAATGTTTGGAGCTGAGCCAAAATGGTATTGAAAACAATGGTGCAAGCAAATATTGGTATAATTGAAATCAATATCTTCACTTGCTCCACTTGGCTAACAGTGCACAATCTCCATGGACTTTCCTTTGTATTACTTCCATCTTGAACCTTGATGCACGCCTTGTCCAAGAACCTGATATATATTTGGTCTCATTAGTTATAGATTTTGAGTGTTAGCTAATTAAGTTATAAGGATTAATATGATTGTTTTCAGAGATCAAGTTCCTAATTAACTATGGATTTTGAGTAGCTAATTGTAGTCATTCATTTATAAACAGTAAAATCTAGTCCAAGTTGCACTAGGAAACCTGGTCTTTCACAACATTTGCATGGGCTACACTAATAAAATCCAAAACTAATAACACTCAATTAATGCATTAATGAAAAACAAGATGAATTAGGATAGTGGGAGTGATAATCCCAGATTACCTGAACCTTTGGGTGTGAAACACATTGCCAGATTCAGAATGAATATGAGAAGCTGATGCTGAACTGTTTGGCACTCTGTTTTGATTTCCATTAAGCATCTGTGCATTAGAACTAGATGGACAAATTTGCTTTCTATTTAATATGGCCGCCACGAAAACCTGAAGAAATTAGATAATAATCAGAGCTGAGTACATATATGTGCGTCGTATATATTATTCTATGGCAAAAGCATAATTGGAGGACAACAAAACAAACTTTTCTCTTTAACAAACCATATTTGTTACTTTTGTTCATAAAACTAAGGGAAACACATCATTAGAATTGCTATGAAAAATCCTAGTGAACTACCAGTGAAAAGGGATACCGTTGAGACATCTTCACTTTTGGTAGTATTACAGCTAGAAAGAAATGTCGCTAAGGATCCCAACTTTTGGTAATATATATTTTTTTAGTACAAAGGAGGCCTCGGCCTGAAAATAGAAAAATAGGTTGTTGAGATTTGAAATTCAAATTTGTTGGTTGTCAATTTTTAAAAATGATTGCATGAATCAACTGAATTAAGCCTGGGTTCATCTTTTGGTAATATTGCTACTTAAATAGAGAGGTAAATTTAGACTTTATCCCTTATATTTTGTTCATAAAACTGCAATTGTGGAGACAAATTCATTGTGCGAGAGGAACATGAAAACAACCATTTGGAAATTATCTTCCTACTTTTTTGTGGGTGTAGGTGAGGTAAAAAAAAAAATAGAAATGAGAAGCTTGAGATTGATTACTTGAGCAATGGGGGTGAAGATGCTTCCTTGAGGAGTCTTGTTTCTGTAATACAGTGTCCCTGAAACCACACAGATAAGACCCATAGCCATGGCGGCTGCGGAGACTCCAAATCCAACATCCATACCGACATGAGTTTGGATCCATACTAGAATAGTTAAGGCAATGAGTTCACCCATGGAGAAGGCAAAATAGGCAGCATTGAAGTAGGTTGACAGCTTCTTAGAGTGCGAGGGGTTGTTTTGAACATTGAACTGATCAGCCCCATGAGCAATCATATTGGGTTTAACACATCCACTTCCTAATGCCACTAAGTATAGTGCCACAAAAAATATCAACGCCTTCAAGCCTTTTGCTTCTACGCAATTGTCTCCATCAATTACCATGTTGCACTTTGGTGGCTTTAGTTGGGGAAGATGAGCTTGGACTGACAGTAATATGAAACCCTATATATATATATATATATATATATATATATATATATATATATTTTTTAATTAGTCCAGCAAATAATGTGCAATGTAAGAAACAAATTAATAATGAAACACAGACATCCATTTTAATTCATACTCTAATTTTCAAAATCATAAAATTAAGATTGTTAGTAAAGAAGATTAAATTCAAACAAAATATGAAAATGTCTTGATTGTCTTGTAAAAAAATATGAACGAGTTTCCTTTTAATTTAACTAGTATTTGTTTTTACATGTATCGCATATGAATACTCGTTGCATTATTTATTTTTAAATATATAGTTATATATTTAACAAAAAAATAAACTAATAAAACCTATATTAATCAAAATTTGTATTAATATATAAAGTTTGTTTTATGTGCAAGTTATATCAAATATAATATAAAGCTTATTATTTTTAATGTTAATGTAAATTAGAATTATGAAAATAAAGAAATTCAATATAATTTTAATTATTTTTTTATTTATTAAATAAATTCATTTATATTTTAAGATTGATAAAAAAATTAGAACTCTGGAGATAAACTAATTCAATGTAAATTTTTAATTTTTTTTTATTTATTATCAAATAAATTCATTTAATGAAAGTTTCTTAATGAAATTAAAATTCTTAATTATAAATTAAATAAATTTTATTAATAATAAAAAGTATTTATAATTACAATTTATAAATATAATTTTCTATCAATTTAAAAGATTTTCTAGAAGATCATAGATAAAAAGGGTACAGTGCTGGCCAAACTTCTACTGCATATGAAAAGTTAAGCCACTACTTTTATTGAAGGGAGAGAGAGAGAGACAAAAAGGGAAGAAAAAAAAAGTGAGTGGATATAAAGAGGAAAGCTTACAGAAAGCTCCACAAAGCCAAAGATAAGGATGGTCCAGAAACAGCCAAGATAAGAGTCAGAGAGGTAACCACCAAGGAGGGCCAAAAGAAAGATAGTTCCCACAAAGTTTGTCACTATGTTTGCTGAGTTTGACAGGGAGAAGTGCATCTCATTTATCAAATATGTTATAAGGTTGTTCCCTACTGCAGCTATTGCCATTATCTCAAATGCTTGAAGCCCTGAAATTCATTCATACACCACACACTCACATTATTATTATTATTTTTATTATATATACTCCATTAAAAAAAGTACATAATTATGATGAGAGAGAATGACAACTTTAGTAAGTAATTCTTCACTAAAAAAAATTGACATTTACGGACAGTTCAAAATCCGTCAATATATATCTTAAAATCATCGGTGAAGACCCGAAACTTTTATATTGATAGAAACTATAGATATTCCAATAAAATAAATGCTATCATTATAGGCTTTGTTGGTATATAAGTCTTTATTAATTTACTCTACGTATCATACCATAAAAAAAAGATAAAGGTAGGGAGACATAATATATTGTTTCAAGTGAAAATAATTAGCACTAAATATAGTTACCAAGGGGAAAAAAAAAATACTATATTAAGTCTAACCTCAAAGATAATATATGTCTCAAGTCTCTTTAATTAGCCGGAAAAGAATATAATATATGGTATTGATATCCAACAACTTAATTGTTTTTTCAAACCCAAACTTCGGGTATAATAAAAAACAAAACTTCGATGCGTTGGACCACACTCTCAAACGAGGTCTTAGTTAAGTTGCTGATATATAATCGCTACTCAAAACGTAGGATTGAAATCCCTCTTTTCAAAATAAAATAACAACTAATATATTTTTGTAAATGATGATGATAACCACAGATACTTTATTTTCAGAAACAAGATTCTCAACTAATACCTTAATTATAAAAATAGAAATTAAAAAAGAAAAGAAAAGAAAAGGCTTGGAGGGGGAGAAATTAATGAAAGAAAAACAAACCAAGAACAAATGCAGCAGCTGTCATTCCGCCATGCTTATTTGGGTTGGAAGGTCTGCCTCTCCAATCAACTGTGCTCTCTTCTTCCTTCACCCACATGTTCATCTCTTCTTTGTTATTCCCTCTTCTTTCTTCCATTTTTGTCTGCCAAAAGTAGTCTGTTTAGAGAGAGCAAAGCAAGTGAAACGGAGAAAGGTGATTTATTGTCTTACTCAATGCTGAATTTGAGGCAGGCAAGTGGGTTGCCTTGTCCTAAATTTATAACCCCCCAACGCCCATAGGCCAGTGCCGAGCCTTCCCCCCTTACATTCTACGGAAATTAATGGAACTGCCTCACATGAATTTAAACCCCACACGCACTATGACCGTGTAGGTAACACTTGCGCCTCAAAAAGCGAAATTAAAACACTTATTAATCTGCACTCCAAACATGTGATTCAATTTGTAATACGCCTTTTTTAAAAAAAAAATAGTTTTTATTTTTGGTCAGGTAAAAAAAAAAAATTAGTATTCGACACACCCACATTGTAAGTAGATGAAATAATAAAAGTTTATATTATTTAGATAAATATGAAAAGAGAAAAAATATAAACATTTAAAATTTTAAATAAAGAAAAAATAGTTTACACATTCACGTATAATTTTATAAATGAAAAAAATTAATAAAATTGTTAGTTTAATGAGTGGATTTAAACCAATTTTCAAACAAAGTGAAATACTAATATATCTCTACTATTTTTTATTTTTTATTTGATGATAGATTTTTTAAATTTTTCAACTGAGTTGATATCACTTGACTCGTAATATCAAACTTAGTCAGAGATTAAATTCAGACCTTAACTTAGTTGGTTCATGAAGTCATTCTTAAAAGGTGACGTCTAAAAGGTTTTTTATTCGAATCTCAACTTCTGTAACTCCTTTCTCTATCTTCATACTGCAATTTCCTATATTAAAAAAAAAATCAATCAAAGATTTTATAAATAATAATTGTTTTTGTTGCCACGTACGTTAATACTTGTTTTTCTTATAAATGATAATTATATATTAAACATATAATTGTATATATTGAAAATAAAGTTTACATTAAATTAAAATTCTTACTTATAAAATGAATAAGTATTATTAATCAAATAAATTTATTTAATGAATGTATTTTAATGAAATTAAAATTCTTATTTGTAAGTTGGATATATTTTATTAATATTTATAACATAAAAATAATGAAATGATAATTTATAATTTAAATAAAAAAGGATGATTAATTACTCATGGACTTTAACTTTACTTTTGCTTGATGAAATTTAACAAATTAAGAATTATCTAAAAAATTCTAGCATAAATAATTACAATTCAATATAATTAATATTATTTTTATTTATAAAACTAATATTATTATTAAAATTAAAAATTATAATAAATAAAAACTAATTTCGAATGTCAATTTAAAATTTTAATAAAACATATTTATTTTCAGCAATTAAAAATATTCTCAATATTTATATTTTTGGATCCGCTTAAGTGGTGTCCATAGGTACTAGTTAAAGATTATTTATTTACCTCTTTAAAAAAGTTCTTTTGTATTTAATATATTATTTTTACTGAATTTAAGAAAAATAATATATTAATTATATTTTTTTATATATATCACTTTAACTAATAGTACTAGACACCGATTAATATTTTTTTATATTTGTATATATTATAAATAAATACCTTTATCTAAAATTTAGAGCATGTTTTTCACACAGTTTGAAAGGAGCGCGTGCATTGTATTTATTTGCCATATGATTTTGCCTTTTTTTTTTTTTTTTTTTACTTTTGTCATTTAAAGGTGGTCCACAATCAATAGCTATTTTTATTTCCTAACAACATTATTTCATTTTTTATCTCTAAAATAATTATTCCGTTCGGTTTTAAAACAAATATTTATTTTATTATTTTAAAATGTTTGAATTTTTTTTATCAAAATTGTTTATAAGAACTAATGGAAGCAAATTATAATATATATACTGCTTTTTTTTTTTTTTTACTTTCATGTCTATTAAATTTTTATATTTTTATGTATTTAATATTTTTAATTTATTGTTTATAATATTGAGGTACCATATTTTTTATTTTCAAAAAATAAAAATCAATTTGAAATATAAAAAATTAAGAGAATTAGTGTTTAAAATGGAAAATTAATTTTCATTTTAAAAAATAAAAAAATGAAAAAAACTGAGACCAAGTGAGTATTTGTTAAAAACGTTTTAAAAAAAAATCAAATTGGTTTAATTTTTTGACCTAATTATATATATATATATATATATATGTATGTATGTACTTGATGAAATTTTATGGATGAGATAGCTTACTAATGTTCTTAAGAAAAGTACAAATAAGATTTTTAATGATCAAACCGTTCTGGTTGTCATTTAACAAATTTTGAACAATTGAATTTAAATCTAGGTAGCTGTTATGTGCTAATGTCACGATCCGTGCATCCAAAGACGTATACAATAAATCTAGAATTGAAATTCAAATTTGATTTTATTAACGAGTGTCTTAATGTTATTCTTTAAGATTATTAAATATAATAATATATTAAATCAATACATTAAAAATAATAAATAAAATTATCAATTTTTATATTTAATATAATATTATTATTATAAATAATATATTAACTAATTTTAAAAAATATTTTAATGATACCATTAGCAAAACCCATCTAAGTTATATAAAATATCTTGACCCAAATCCAAGCCGGTGACAGTTGCCCATACTTGTTTAAACGGACAATATATGGAAACCTGCAGCAAGTGAGTTGCCTTTTTCGATCCACTTTAAAATTTTGGTGCATATCCATTTAGTCCATATATTTCCTTCACCTATTTCATATATATTGTCTCATGAAATATATATATATATATATATATATATATATTTATCAATATTAATATAGAGGAGTGATCCACTTCCATTAATATAAAACTAATTAATTTTACATATTTTTATAATTTTGTATACGATTAATATTTTAAAAAATCGACCGTTGAATTTAGTAATATAACCATATTTGTCATGCATGTAAAGTTTCGAATCGATCCAATATCTTTATCACATCGATCGAGAATGCTGTCTTTTTCAATATATATTTAACGATTGAAATTTTTTACATTTAACAAATAGTTAGATATTTTTCATTTACTCGAAACTCGATGTACATGATCTACGTGAATAGAGTATGAAATATGACGATCGGATTAAACAACTATAAATCTTATAAAAAATTATAAAAGCGTGTAAAACTAATATAGTTTTACACTAGTGTAAGTAAATTTCTTTACTATATAAATATAAAAGTACCAACTCCAAAAGTGTAAATAGTGAACGATATATATGACCTTAATAATTTATTAAATAAACTATTTCATCCTTAATTATTGAATTTCTTATTAAATTAATAAAATATTCAATAATTTTTACATTTTTATTTTAAACATGAAAATCCTTATTAAAGTAAACTTTTCTCAATTGATAATTTTTTATTTAAATTACAAATTGACTAATTTTTATTTATCTATTTTTTTATTTCAAATTTTTTATGAGACAACACTTTCAAATTTATTGTTAGGAACAATAATAATAAGGTTTTAAAATATTATTAGAAAAATATTTATTTGTTAAGAATCAAAATCTTATTCACCTATTAGATCACAAAAAATCTTAAAGCATTATTTACTTGAGGAGAATAGTGAAGATATAACCAAAGATGATAATTAAGATTAAATTGGTAGTATGATAGGATACTTGGATTATAAAATTATGTTAAATAGTAATAATAGATATTACCATATAAGATTAGACATAAATGATTTTAACATAAATATATAATAAGTAACAATAAATACATAACCTTTAATATAATTTTGAGATTAAATTGGTAGTGTGATAGGATGCTTGAATCATAAAATTATGTTAAATTACAATAATATATATTACCATATAAGATTAGATATGAATAATTTTGACATAAATATATAATAAGTAACAATAAATACGTAACCTCTAATGTAATCTTGATAACTTTTAATACTATTTTAATAACCTTTGATATAATATTGATAACATTTGATATCATTTTGGTAACCTTTGATGTAAGTTTGGTAACCTTTTATACAATTTTAGTAACCTTTGATATAATTTTGATAACTTTTTATATAATTTTGGTAAATTTTGATCTGAGTTTTGATAACTTTTGATATGATTTTGTTAATTTTTAATAAAATTTTAGGTTTTGAAAACCTTAAAATATTATTTACTTGACTAGAATCAAAACGTAAAAATATAACCAAAGATGATAATTAAAATTAAATTGGTAACTTATCCAAAAATAAAAAATTAAATTAAATTGGTAGCATGATAGGACACTTAGATCATAAAATTATGTTAAATTACAATAATATATATGTTGAATATATGATATTGATATCAATTCAAATGGCATGTAAGATCATTAACTTGAATTAAACATGTTTTTACTTTCACATAATTACTATGGTATGGAAGAATGGTTGCGGACTTTAGACCATTTTATGTATGCGTGGATGGTTAATTTTATTATATGGTATTTTTGAAATAAGCTTGCATATGTTGCCTCGTTCTTTAATTCTAGAGTTGTAACATTCTTTTCTCATCTTACTCCCCTTGAATGTAACTTAAAGCTTCTCTAATATGATGTAATAGTTACATAGATTAGAATTAAGATAGAAAATAAATTGTACGTCCAAGAATGGAGACTCAAGACACCATGAAGGCACCAAGGACATTCAGTATGATCATTTTGGAAGACATATTGATACAATCCCCTATGTTTTGACCATCTAACTCCTTTATTGGCTCAAAGGATGCTAGCTTGGTGAAAAATCCATAATGATCCCAAAGTAGTATGCATGCTAGGTTTATATATGTTTGATATATGATAAATGCTAAGATTGACTATGTAGTATGCATGATAGGATTTATATATGTATGATATATGAAAAACACTATGCATGCAATGAGCCAACTTAATAGATAAATCCTCAATAAATAGTAAGTCACATGTTTTTTCAACATGAGTCAGTTGCCTTCCATTGTCATAACAAACCAGAATTTTGCTTTTTGATATTTGTATGGAGTTACTCAAGGTCTCTTTCATCAAAATATGTTTATGTTATTACACTTGATCATTTAGTATTAGAGGCATTGATTGGGGAACTACATAAGATGTAATTAGACAAAAATTGTTATCCAATTGATTTAGGAGTCACATGGAGAAGTGATTTTGATTGATAAACGTGTTGGGGTTACTCAAAGTTATGATGAACTAAATGGGGTCCCAGCCCAAAAGGAATAAATTGGGTTTTTTCTAAATTAATGGTAAGGCTATTAATTTGAAGAAAAATAGTGAGAGTAACCAATTAATATATATATAAACCTTTCTCTAAATTGGTTTTAAACAATATAACTAATACTTGTTCGCACTTTATTTCTATTGGTTGCTAGAAAATGAATAAATACTTGTCACTTCATAGCATATATACTTGATGCTAATAAACTCACCGGACCTAACTTCAATGGTTGGTATTGCAATTTTGAGATGTCCTAAAACAAGAGAGAATTATTTATGTTCTTGTTCAATTGGTTCCTCTAAAACTTGCCGTTGATGCTGGGGATTAAGCGTGGGAGGTTTATGAAACTCATAAAGATGCTTCTTCACAAGCCTCATGTGATCATGATGGAAAGTATGATTTCCGAGTTGCAAAGGCAACTTCAAAATATGAATCCTCTTATTATCATTATGCACCTGAGAGAACTGTTTGACAAACAAGGTCGCATTAAAAGGTTTGAAACTTCTCAGGAGTTGTTCTGAAACAAGACGTAGAAAGGAATATCAATTAGAGTACATTGCGTCAATATGATCAATTGGACTAAAAAATTTGAGCAATTGGGATTTGCAATGGATCATGAGTTAAACGTTGACTTGATCTCATCTTCCCTACTTGATAGTTTTTCTCAATTTGTAATGAATTTCAACATGTATCAATTGGAATTAGTCGAGAAAACAAAAAGAATTTAAAATATTTTAAAATTTAAAATTTTAATATAAATTGTACTAAAATCATATTTCTTTTTAAACTCAATAAGAATTAAAGACACGAAATATGAGACAAATATATAAATAAGCACATCTTACTAAATAACTTAATAAATTAAAATATTATAACTTTGTCTCACAAGTCACGACACTATCCTAAAGGAAACTTTTAGTGGAAATATTTGTTTTCATAAATATTTGAATTAAGGTTACCTGGTTTTATGTGACACTTGGCAAAAGTATATTGGCTAGGTCGGCAGCAAAAGTCAATGTTAAAGAATAGGCATAGATGATATTTGTTGTGGGGGTGGGTGTTTTGGTCTGAGACTCAAGTACAAAGGAAAAAGATGTTTTTTGGGGAAGAAGCGGGAGACAAAGTGGAGACAAAGCCATTTTAATCCCATGTGGATCCCATTTGCACACAACAAGTGGGCCCACGATATCCTCCAATCAAAAGCCATGAAATTTAGATTATGCAATAATAATGTGCCACGTATATTAAATATCCTATCATCCTAGAAAGATTAAGCTGGCTTGAAGTTTGACTTGACACTTGAGGCAGTTCTCTTTAATTAGAAGAATTTGCAACAATTGTGGATGCTGAATTTTAGGAAATGACTTCCTTCTTGAATTCAGCTTTTTTGGAAGCTGACATAACTAAAACTGTTCCGATTTGAATTTTTTTATTTAATATTATATTATTATATAAAATTATATTAAAAAATTATTTTTATATTAATATTTATAATTAAATTTAAATAAAAAAATATTTTTTATTAATAAATAATAATTCGGACAAACCGAATCGATCTGAATTAAAAAAAATTCATATCCAAACTTGATTTAATACGATCCAGATTTACTCCTCCGACCTTTGAACAGATTAAATTGTGGTTTTACTCTATACAACAAGGCACCTAAATCGACCACCTTGCAATGATTTTACCACAACCCACTACAACTTTTGAAGGTTTAAGTTTAGAATTTTTTTTTCTTTTTTGGTAAAAGATGTCGTAATTTGGAAATAAGAGAAGGGAATGTAAATGTTAGGATTCGAATTTCATACTTGCTGCATGTCGCATCTTAAAAGTGACTGTATGAATCAATTGGATTAAGTTCGAATTTTTTAAGCTTAGACTTTAAAATCTCACTTAAAAAAATCATATGTACATTTTTATATCCGTGACAAATTTTACTCCAATTTAAATCTAGATGAAAAATTAGAATTAAAAAAAAAAAAAAAAAAAGAACTGAAGAAAATGGGAAAGGGAAAGGGGCGGTCATTAAGAAGCTTACGTGCAAAATTTAGTTAACACTAACAAATAAGAAGGATTAGAACTTAATACTGGAGCAATAGTTGATGCACAAACCATATATTTCGAAAAAGAAAAAGTAACTATATGTCCATTCAAGAGGCATGAACAAATAGAAAATTCTCACTAGACATTAATTTTTTTTAAAAAAAGATCATATCCATATATAAAGAAGAATTTGCCCTTCAGTTTGTTTGGGCATTGCTTCTCATAATTCCAAGTATGTAAATCATGACAATAGTTACACCAAAACCTAATATCTTAAACACGAATAAGGAAAGCCAAATCCTTAACACTTATACTCATTTTGGACAGTTGAGATTAACTAAACATCAAATAAAATATACAATCCTCATCACTCATAGGCTACAAATTTTCATTATCGTCAAACACATCATTTTGTGTTCGCTCATCCACTAAATACACTTAAAATACCAATGCTCTTGGTCAAACAATGTCCTATCAAATAAAAAAGAAGTTACAAGATGGGTAGAGATAGATATTGGAGTTGCTACTATTGCAGGGGAATAAAAATAGATGAAGTTTATGTTCCTCATATAACTTTCACATTCAAATTATAATCCCAAAAATAACTATATTCAATCAAAATACTACTATCACTATAAACTCATGAAAACACTTGACACAAATCATAGAATCAAATTCGTAAAAATAAAAAAATATATAAATAAATAAAAAGAAGAAAGAGGAATCTACTTGTAATTACTTGGAAAATGAAAAAAAAAATTACAAAATAAAAAAAGAAAAGGAAAGTGATGAACCCAATGACTAAAACGATTGAAGAACTTGAAAAGCTATCTTTATTGAGAAATGTCTGAAGTGAGAACAACTATAGTTGAAAAAAGGAAAATATAAAAGAGAACTACTAATCTTTGACAGTGTTAAATTTGTAAATGCCATTTCCTCATAATAAATTTTGAAAGCTAGTATTTCCTTTCTATTAATTATTATTTTTCATGGTAATAACTAATAAATATTTGTGTTAGACCGGTCTTTTTTCAAATTTTCCCTTTAAAACATTGCTTTTGGTTGGTGACATTTATTTACCAAAATGTACTCGGACAATGGACACAACCCACATAGAAAAAGCCAATATTTGAGCTATATACATGTATGATTCAAAGCACCAACCAAATTCAAAAATTTTGCACTTAAATATTCCCATTCACAAAGTCAAAAAGAGAGCTGATCTTAGATAATAGGTTGATAGTTGGGCACTCCTTAGAGATCTACGCTCTCCCTTTTCTTGTGGGGTTTTTTTTTTTTGCTGAAATTTTCTTGTGGGGATTTATTATTATTTCCACTTACTTCCTCTCCTTTCCATCCCTTTCTGCTTTTCTTTTTTCTAATATATTATAATTTGTTATTATAATACAAAATGTAAAGAAATTTCCCACAAGCTTAATCCTTAAACTTAAAATAAATAAATAAATCTAAAAATCATAATAATAATAATAATAAATTCCATGCTTAAAATGGAATTAGCAGGTGGCAATCTTGGTGACCAGTTGTTTGCAATGGAGTCCATCATGATGATGGATCGTCATCTTCAATGTTGTACACGATCTGACATTGACAATTGCTGTTAATTTTCATGGTCTGCCGACAACATCATTCAAACATTTGTAGCTATTTGTCTTTTATATGCACTATCAGAACCAAACAGTAACCCCTCCAACATTCTTTGCTTTTTGGTTAATTAATTTATGACCTTTTTTTTGCTGAGGTTTTAGATACTTCTACACGTTTGTTGGTTGACTTCCACATGATTATATATTTTCACATTGCAATTCTCTTTCTTTTACTGTTGCCATTAATATTATTGTTTATAGTCATAGAATTATCTAAAAATATAGAAAAAAATTATAAATTTTAAAATTCAAATTTTAAAATTATTAAATGTTATTTTTAAAAAATAATTGTATAAATCAACTTAATTAAGTTTTAAATTTAAAATATTTTTTTTGTAAAAAAATAAATAGTACAAAAGCATATTTTAATTTATATATATGCTGCAACAGTTAAAACTTGAATAATAATCAGACTTAGATATCTGAAACTAAATTCTGAGACGAGAGGGATCCGATTTATAAGAAAAAAATAGACAACATCGATCTAATTAATTATGTAACCTAAATCATAAGTACCAAAAGAAAAAAAATAAAAATGTTGTAAATAAGGTAGTAAGCATGTCGGTTAGAGTATTAAATAGATTGGTAATAAAACACTTATATAAAAGGTACAATACAGGTCCTACAACCGTAATGTGTAAGGTTCAAATCCACCTTACTTGGATTTGTTCCAAAATTAATTATATTTAATATTTTTCCAACTACATGCTGATTTGATCATTTAAAGTTTTTAAACATGGCTTTTATTAATTCTTTAAAATACATGATGTGGACCAGCACAATGTAGTTGACAACGTGATTAATTAAGTAAAACAAATTCTAATAAATAAGGTGTGTTTATGGAATCTTAAGGAATACAAAGAGATGTCAATCTCACCTGAGCGGGGGTGTAATCGAACTGAGTTGAGTTCAAGTAATAAAAATGTTAAGTTTGATTCGAAATTCGTTTCGAGCTCGATCGAGTTTCATTTTAAAGCTAAAACTCGATTCGATATAAAATTAGAACTGTTTGAGCTCACTCGATTAGGCTCGTTTACCTAGTAAAAAATGAGTTTGATACTCATGCTCGACTTAAAACTCGATTATTTGTGCTCGAGCTCGAATTCGAGTTCGAATTGGAATTGAAATTTTTTTCAATACTAATTAAAAATATATATATATTAAAAAAAATCGATTAGGCTCATAAGCTACTCGAGCTGAGTATTAGGATACGCTTTCTTCTTCTTGTTGAGAACAAATAGAGAGTAAGAAAACTAGAGGGCAAATGAAAATCATACTAGCATAAGATTTCGACAAAGACACTACTCATCCTTGGAGATGATTTTTCATTCTTGTTTGTGTGAATTACTGTTAGAGGTTAGACATTTAAACAGCTGTTAGTTTGCTACATTCATAAGAAAAAACAAAGTAAATTCTTAATTTATCCTACCTGACTATGCCCATTGTGTTTGTATGTTCTTATCAAAGTGATCCATGACTTTTGGTTGATTTTTTAAATTTTTGTTGCATAAACCTTTGATTTGCATTTCCAATAAAAAGGTCATGCAAAATGCTCACTCTCAAAGCGAGAATGTCAAGTGCATGCAATCAACGCTTAGTCTCAAATGTCAAGCACTCCAAAAACACCCCACTAAAAACTGAAAGTAGTCAAATAAGATCGACATAAAAGCATGATAAGATGGAACACACCCTAGCTGAGAAAGTAAGGAGGAATTGGAAAAAGATGCACACTCCGCCTACAACAAAACCCAAGCCATTCCACAAAGAACCAAAATTGACTATCACTTTCGATCTCGAGGGAGGACTGAATATTAGGGATGGGCTTGAGCTAGGCCCAGCATGCCGCCCAGCCCATCTCTACTAGCCATTGGGCCAAACCTAATAAGCAGTTGGGTATGCTTGGGCCGACCTCATGGCTTGAGTTAAGATCAAGTACATTTCATTGTTGGGAGCAAAGAGATCGTGACACGTGGCAACGTCTAAACCATCCATCTCCCTATATATAGAAGTCTAGCTAGACCTATTAATTCTGACTCGAAATAAAAAAAATAAAACTCAACCAACCCACCCAATCCACCCGATCCAACCTGATTTGACAAAAAAAGTTAACAACCTAAACCCCAAAATGACCCAAACCTGAAATGATCCAATCCAAATTGATCCAAATCCGAATTGATCCGAACCCGAAATGACCGAAACTTAAATTAAGTAATATTTTATTTTAAAAATATTAATTTAATAAAAATAATAACTATAACATAAATTATTAATTTATTTTAATTTTATAATTTGTAATTACCCTTTTGGAGTATGATAAAGTATGCATTATGCAGGCAATGGCTGTAGAGAAAATTAGAAGGAAAAAAAAAAAAAACAAAGCTTGATGTTATTATATATAGTGTTAAGGTATTAGGAATTAAAATTTTAATTAGTCATTTATAAATCAATCTTAGTATCTTTATTTTAAATCAAACCGTTGGATTGGAAAAATAGTAAGTTTATTGTATTTTTTTTATATGTAAGTTTGTTGTATTATTGCTATAATAACCTTCTTAAATAAATTGTTCAAAAACTAAAATAATCTTTTAAATATATAATACTCTCTTAAATAAATTAATAAAATGTTATATCAATTATGATAATTTTATAATAAGATTTAAAATAACTTATATATTTTAATTATCATGGATATACTTATGATAATCTTATAACATTCTTTATCGTTATACATATTATTTAAAATAAAGGTACTAATTTTTTTTAAAGTATAATTAATTCTTATGTAATTTAAATTAAAGTACATAAAATAAGTTTTTAATAATGATATTTGTATTTTATTATAATAACTTGTACGTTAATTCATAATAATATATTATTATATAATTTAAATCAAATTATATAATCTCTTATCGTTAATTTATATATGTTATTTTTATTTTAAATATATAATCTCTTAAGTCTTATCATGTGATTTTCTAAAAATATATAAATTAAGTTATATATTTTTTAAAATATATATATATATATTTTATATTTTCATAAAATTATAATTAAATATGACTCGATCAAATAATTCGTTTAAATTTGATCTGATTGCATTTTAAATTTAATAAATTGAATCCGAATGATCTGAACTCGAATAACTATCAAACCCGAATGACACGAGCTTGAAATGATCCAAACCCGAATAACCCGAACTCGAAATGACCCAAACCCATCAATTGGGCGGGTCGGTTGGTTTCGGATCTAGTCAATTTCGATTGGGTCATTTCGGGTTTAGATCACTTCAGATTCGAGTCATTTTGGGTTCGGATCATTCGGGTTTGACACTCGGGTTATTCGGGTTCAAATTTATTAATTTTAAATTCAAATTAGATCAAAAACAAATTATTTGATCGAGTCAAATTTAATTAGAATTTTATTGAAATATATTTGAATTTAAAAACAAATATCTATCAAACCTGATTTTTTTTTGGATTCGATCGTAATCTGCTAATTTTCAAATTCTAGTATCCGTTTTACTTAAACGAGTATTATTATATACTTGAAGTCGTTATCCCAATCTATTTATATATTTGTAAATGTATTGTTATAACGCAATGTACAAATCATTATAATTACAATACACATCAATTACCTATTTTATATACTTTTAGAAAATCACATGATGATTTAAGAGATTATACATTTAAAATAAAAGCAACACATTTACCCTAAAAATAATATGTATAACGATAAGAGATTATATAATTTGATCTAAATTACATGATAAGATATTATTATAACATAACATACAAATCATTATGATAAAATATACATATCATTATTAGCAACCCATTCACTGCAGTAAATTTGAGCTTCAGTGGCGTTTCAATAGCGGCGTTTCACTTACAAACGCTGCCACATACTGTGTTTTTGTACATGGAGTGGCGTTAACAAGCCAAACACTGCTAAAAAAATAGCTTAGAAGCTTTTTAATAACATAAACGTCGTTAAAAATAATAAAATAGTGGTGTTTATAGAATCAAACGCCGCTAAATATTTCATAATTTTACGCGGTCATTTTTTATTCCGCCAAATTGTTTACCACCATTTTTATCAGATGAAACGCATCGTTTTGAGAAGTATTTTAGTGGCGTTTGTTAATAGAAACGCCACTAAATTAGAATAAATTACGACGTTTCAGTAGTGTAAACGCCGCGACAGATGATTCTTTAAACCTCAAACCAAAACACATCGTTTTGCCTCTAGACTTAGCGTTGTTTCTTTTAAAAAAAGGCCGCAAAATGTACCAAAATAGCGTCACTAAAATGCCGCTAAAACATTTTAAATAGTGGCGTTTGTGTCGTGCAAACGCCGCTAACTATGATTCATTAAAACTGTAACTGAAAATGTGTTGTTTTGCCTGTGGACTTAGCGGCGTTTATCGATACAAACGCCGCTAAACCCACAATAACATCAATAGGAGTTGGCTGCCACCCTTTTCCCTAAATCAAAATTCTCTCTCTCTATCACCTTCCGTCCCCAACTCAAATTCAAGACCTGCAGTTGTTTTTCTACGTGTTTTTGTTCCACAATCTCATTTCAAGGTATGGATTTAGGGTTTTTTTTGCAATTTGTATATTAGGGTTTTGAGTTATTTATGTATTAATTAGATTTTTGTTGAGTTTGTTGTGAATTTTTATAATTTTGTTGTTATTGTTTAATGTTATCTTATTATTGTTTTTGTGATGTGAATTTTTCTAGGATTATTTTAGGCATAGGTAAAGTTTTGAATTTAGGGATTGGATTTAGGAATTAGGTTTAGGGGTTGGGGAAAATGTTTGGGGATATGCAGGACATGCTGCTGTTGCCAACACCCAGCAGCTGCTGTTGTTGCTAGGTGTTGGCAGCATCTGTGCAGCAGTTGCTGCTGCTATTGGATGCTGCACCCAACAACTGTGCAGCAGAAGCTGCCAGTAGCTTGTGGATGCTGCTTCTCCTTCACAGTAGTTTGCTTCTTTCTATTAATTTCTTTTTAAATGTTAATTTGGAATATTTTTAATTTTCCATGAACAAATTTGTGAGTTAAGATCAGTTTAATCGAGTTATTTATTTTTATTCTATATATGTTATGTATTCTTATTCTTTTAATCAAGAATTAGAATATATATTATATTATATATAGAAGAAAGTATAAGAAAAAACATGCACCAATTACTGATAATAGTCGTTTGATTATTGATACACAAAACAATGTATCTATTAAATCCTTGCACTAAATTATAGTTGTAATTGTGTATAGTAGTAAGTAAGGGTCAAATCCATAGAGATTGTTCTTAATTTATATGTTATTGATTCTAATCGAATATGAATAAACACCTAAACTAAACTTTGGGGGGGTATATTTTTGGAGATGTAAAGAAAATAAGAAACCTTAAAAGATAAACTAAAATTTAACGAAATAGAAATTTAAATATATCAAATAATAATGATGAAAAGTATGGTTAATGAATCATTCTCCACCACTAAACATGAAATATAGCCAATAATTAGAATTATTTTCACTCTCTCTTCTAAATTTAATAACCCTGCAGACAATATACAAGCTCGATTATCTCAATCTTTCCTTACTTTATCGTTGAGAAAAAGAATAAGCACTTTTACTCAATCTCTTTCCAATGAAAAACCTAAAATAAGCTCTCTAAATTTAATTCAATGAAAGCATTCAATCTAAAAATATATATTATATCAAGCAATAAACACATAAGCTCGGTTTATTTAACTTGAGCCATACTCTACATTTATCGAACGAAAAAATCCCATAATCATTGATAACGATTTGCTACTTATGTTTAGGAATCTTGACAATTACATATCAAAACACTAAACTAGTAATCAAATCACTATAATATTCATCTAGTTGGCCACCTAAATAAACAAGATAGCAATTTATGACATGCAATCAATGTCATAACGGTTTTTCGACCGCTAAGACGAATTTGAAAACAAAAATGGAGTCGCCACCAATCTTTTTTGCTAGGTGTGATTGGCCACCTAGTAAAAACCGGTTTTAGTAAAATATTTTAAAATTAATTAAAACATTTTGTAAAACCAATTTCGGAGTCCGCGCTTTGAACCAGAGAGAAAAACAAAGTTGGGTTCGGGAGTCGGTTATGTGCAGGGAAGGATTAGCACCCCCGCAACGCCTGTTTAGAAAACGGTACCATTTAATCACGTGTTATCTTAAATCTCGATTTAATGGACTCGACATCACTATTTAAAAATCATTCTCTTTTCTTTTTATTTTATTTTATTAAAAAAAACATGTTTATTATTTTTGAATTTTTTTTTGGATTATTATTATTATTATTATTTTAAACGAAAGTGAACACAAATTTATTATCGAAAATACTCATTAAATATTCCCGACACTCTCGGTGGTATTTAACGAGATCTTCTTACCTCAAGACATCTTAGGAATCACAACCGTGATATCCTTCGAATTCGATCGTCGGCAATTTACATCCATTTTTATTTAAATGCGTATGATGCGAATATTTAAATATCGGATGCATACGACTTAGCATATAACCATAAAATTAAACATGCAAATCATAATATTAAAAACACGAGCATGGCAAAATATCGGACGCATAAATATTCACTATTTATTCATTTTTATTATTTTGATTATTTCCATTTTTTTTTAAAACGAAAACGAATTTTTGTATCGAGCATGTCGCTAAATACTCCCACCACTTGTGGTGATATTTAACGAAATTCTCTCACCTCAAGATATCTTAGGAATCACTACCGTGACGTCCTTCCAATTCCGTCGTCGGTTATTCGCATTTATTAAAATCTTTTTTTTTTTTGAAAAGTAAATTAAAATGCTTTTAATAATTATCTCCGAAATAAAAGAAATTATCTATGTAAGAATAATTCCCGAATCACTCCGATATTTTCGATAATGTTTCGATTATTATTCTTACTCGGACCATTTCGAAGAACGATCGATACTCTGACCATCCGAGAAAGAGATCCGTTTTGAAAGAATTTTATTTACCGAAAATAATTTTAAAAGACATGTATTACAAGAATTATTATTTTAATATTTTTAAAACCGAAACCAAATAATAAAAAAACGTCGAATACTGAACATAAATAAATAAACAAAAATAGTAATATGAATAAAAGAGGAAATTAAAACTATACTTGAAAAATGTCGAGAATCCGAAAATTAGAATGCCGAACTTGATCTTCGTAAAACTCTTTGCTCGTTCTCAACCACCTGAAAAAAAATCGAAACGTCAAAATTGATAATCGTGAATTTTATTTTTTTATTTTTTTATTTTTTTTATTTTTTTATTTTTTTATTTTTTTATTTTTCTTTTTGTTTTCTTTTTATTTTTTTTTTATTATTATTTTTTAATATTTTCAAATTTTCCCTCTTTTTTTATATTTTTCATTTTTTATTCTTTATATTTTTCCTTTTTTAATTTTCCTTTTCTTTTTTCTTCTATTTTTTCCTTTTTTTTTATTTTTTTAAATTTTAATTTTAATTATTATTTTTTTTATTTTTTTTCCTTTTTTTTCTTTTTTTTTCTTTTTCATTTCCTTTCTTTTTTTTCTTTCTTCTTCTTCCCTGGCCAAACACCAGCCAATTGGGCTGGCAGGGCCAAAGCCTGGGCCGGATCCGGTTTGGGCCGAATCCTCTTTTTTTTTTATGTGCGGGTGACCCGCGCGGACCCCGGGTCGACCCGCGGGTCGACGCGCGGGTCATCCTTTGCGAAAACGGCGCCGTTTTGGCGCCCTTTCATTTTTTTTACACCCGGGTCAGGCGCGCGGACCCCGGGTCGGGTCCGGGTCCACGCGCGGACCCTGGGTGAAACGGCGCCGTTTTGGCGTCGTATAATTTTTTTTAAAAAGAATGTGGGTGACCCGCGCGGACCCTGGGTCGACCAGCGGGTCGACGCGCGGGTCACCTTGACCCGCACCATGGGGCCATAAATAGCCCCCTTTGTTTTATTTTTTTCATTTTTTTTCTTCTTCCTCCTTTCTCTCTCTCTCTCTCTCTGCTTCAGCTCAGCCCAGCCACCCCCCAGTCCAGAAATCGGCGACCGAACCACCGTGCCGGCCGCCGTACCTCGTCTCCGGCCACCTTGCCGGAGCTCCGATGAGCTCAAAAATCACCTCGTTTGAACCGTCCGGATCTCCCTTCTCGGATTTGGGCTCCGTTTTGCCCGAATCCCCACCGAATTCCGTAGATCTAGGTTTCAAAAAACCCTTTTTTTGGTTTTTTTTTTGCTGCAATTGTGGATTTTTCTTTTTCTTTTGCAGGGTTTTCTGGTTGTTTGGTTTTTTTGGTTTTTGCTTCGGAGGGAGGGGGTTCCGATCTCTAGCTCCTTCTTTTTTTTTGGTGGGGGGAGGGGTCTGTTTTTTTTCAGGGCCCGAATCTGGGGTGTCCGAATCAGTGGCCTCCGATTGGGGGCTCGGATCTGGGGGGGTTTTTTTTGTTCGGTTTTTCTTTTTTTTTGTTTTTGCAGGGAGTTTTTTTTTTTTGAATGAGGGGATCCGTGGCTGAGGGGGGGGAATCCGTGGCTGAGGGGCCTCTTTATGGAGGGTTGAGTGTTTGGGGGAGGTTGAGTGTGTGGGTGGTTGAGTGTGGCAGGTGGGTGAAGGGTGGTGGTGGGTTGGTGGTGGCGTGTGGCAGGGGAGGGTCAGGTGGCTAGGGTTTCTGTTGCCTAGGGTTAGGCTGGTAGTGGGTAAGGGGAAATGGGCCAGGTTTGGGCCCATTTTGGGCCAGACGAATTTGGCCTGGTAGGCTTGGGCTGGGTTTGGAGGGTGAGGGGTTTGGGCCCGTTGGTGGCCCGGGTTTGCAGATTGGGCCTTCTAAAATAGCAGGCCCTGTTCGCAAATGGCCCGAGTCGGATTCGGATCCGACCCGGGCAAAAATTGGTTATTACAGCTGCCCCTCTTTGCACATTGCTGAGAATCAGGAATAGGGCAAAGACAATATAACCAATTTTGTCCGGTTATAGAGATCCATTTTTAGCGAGGCTCTATCATTTGGAAAATAAATTGCTCCTCTAATCAGAGGCTCTACCACTTGGAAAATAAATTGCTCCTCTCATCAGAGGCTCCACAACTTTGAAAATAAATTGCTCCTCTCATCAGAGGCTCCACAACTTTGAAAATAAATCGCTCCTCTCATCAGAGGCTCCACAACTTTGAAATAAATGGCTCCTCTCATCAGAGGCTCCACAACTTTGAAAATAAATTGCTCCTCTTACAGAGGCTCCACAACTTTGAAAATAAATTGCTCCTCTTATCAGAGGCTCCACAACTTTGAAAATAAATTGCTCCTCTCATCAGAGGCTCCACAACTTTGAAAATAAATCGCTCCTCTCATCAGAGGCTCCACGACTTTGAAAATAAATTGCTCATCTCATCAGAGGCTCCACAACTTGGAATATAAATTGCTCCTCTTATCAGAGGCTCCACAACTTTGAAAATAAATTGCTCCTCTCATCAGAGGCTCCACAACTTTGAAAATAAATCGCTCCTCTCATCAGAGGCTCCACGACTTTGAAAATAAATTGCTCCTCTCATCAGAGGCTCCACGACTTGGAATTAAAAATGAACTTCGAATTTTTGACAATGAGTTTGAACACAACTTAAATCATCATCTCACTTACTACCTTAGTCTTACGAAAGTTAAGACTCATTCTGGATATCCCCATCTCTTTCTCGTTTAGTTTTGAAATTCCTTGTCAGATTCTTCGGATATCGCCACTTGACTAATCATACCGAGGCTCGACCTTTCTTAAAGTAACGAGTTTGACTTCGCAAGAATTGAAAATGGTACCCGGAGGTTTTGAAAAATGTCATTTTGAAAGATGCTACCCGGAGGTTTTTGAAAAATGTCATTTTGAAAGATGTTACCCGGAGGTTTTTGAAAAATGTCATTTTGAAAGACGTTACCCGGAGGTTTTTGAAAAATGTCATTTTGAAAGACGTTACCTGGAGGTTTTTGAAAGAAGATACTTGGAGGTCAGAAAATGTTACTTCTTTGAAAGTGGTGCCCGAAGGTCTTATTCTTGACTTTAAGAATGATGCCCAGAGGTCTTTATAAATGATTTTTTAGAAAAGTGCCCGGAGGTCTTTATCATTGATTTTTTAGAAAGGTGCCCGGAGGTCTTGAGAACATGATTTTTGAGGATAATGCCCGGAGGTCTTGAAACAGTTGCCCGGAGGTCTTAAAAATGTCTTTTTTTTAAAAAAAATGATGACCGGAGGTCTTATCGATGATTTTCGAGAGTGCCAAGAGGTCTTGAAAACATGACTTCTGAGAAGAATGCCCAGAGGTCTTGAAACAGGTGCCCAGAGGTCTTTAAAAATGTCTTTTCTTTGAAAATGGTGCCCAGAGGTCTTATCCATGATTTTTGATAATAGTGCCCGGAGGTCTTAAAAACATGACTTCTGAGAAGAATGCCCGGAGGTCTTGAAACAGGTGCCCGAAGGTCTTTAAAAATGTCTTTTCTTTGAAAATGGTGCCCGGAGGTCTTATCAATGATTTTTGATAATAGTGCCCGGAGGTCTTAAGAACAGATGCCCGGAGGTCTTATAAAAATTATCTTTTCTTTGAAAATGGTGCCCGGAGGTCTTAAAAGAGGTGCCCGGAGGTCTTAGAATAGGTGCCCGGAGGTCTTCTTTCTTTCTGATTTTCCTTTTCTTTCGCTGTGCCGGAAGGATTTAAAAGAAATGCCTGGAGGTTTTAGAACAGGTGCCCGAAGGTCTTTTTTCTAATTTCTCTTTTTTGCTGAGCCCAAAAGGCTTAAAAAGGGTAACCCGAAGATTTTAAGACAGATGCCCGGAGGTCTTCTTTTTTTTTCTAATTTTCTTTTTCTTTTCCTGTGCCCGGAGGACTTAAGAGAGGTAACCCGGAGGGTTTTTTTTTTTAAAAAAAAGAGGTGCCCGGAGGTCTTGGTGATCATGCCTGAAAGTCTTTCACAATCACATCTAAGAAAATCTCACTGAATGTTCGAATTCAAATATCAAAATTTCAAATAGTCAATGTCATGCATGAAATGTGAATGTCATGCGAAGTCAATGCATATGCCCCTGATGATGCATGTTCAAGTACCCACGAACAATGTACACATTTTACGACACGATGCATATGCAAAACTTAATAAATATGCGAATGTTCATGAATGAATGTTCCCAAATTTTTTTCGATCTTGGTTTAGCTTTTTCAAATCTTTTTTCCTCTTCGAAACAGAGTGTATCCTGAAACGCTCGTGCCTCATAAGAGATCAACCCTTTTCTTCGCTTTAGAACTATCTCTTTGCCCCGATAGTTTTTCAAATTTTTATCAACTGGAGTCCGAGCCAAATGTTCATTTCTTCTACCTCAAAAATTCCATACCTCTGGGCCAGAAGAACCTTCGTCTTATGCCAACATCGAAAATGGTTTCTTCCAAAAATATTTTCATTTATCTGCTTTTGCTTGCTTTTTTTTTTTTTTGAAAAATGTTTGCTTATTTACTGAAAACTTTTGAGCTGAAAATGTCATCATCTGATATCCAAACCTCTTAAAAATTGATGATCACTGTTAGAATTTTTTCTGAGTGTCCATTCGGCTTTGCTTTTTTTTTTGAGTCGAAAAGCTTGGTACCACAAGATTTTGGTTGATCCTAGGAGACTTCACAACAGAAAAATGCATATCCTTTCTAGACTCACAAACAGAACAGGTTTTGTAGAACATGAATTCTTTGGGAATCAAACAAATTCATCCTTCTTTTAGTTTCCAAATCATGGCGTTTTGACAAACGTCAAGGCTAGCTGGGATGTTCAAACTGGAAAATTAATTATGGAAAGGAAAACGGTCTCAGTTTTTAAAGTCAACCCTCCAAACGAGAGTTGACAGTTTTAGGATATTTTGGAATTCTCAAATGTTCCTTGATTCCTTCAAAATGACCTCTTCTTTTGTTATGGCCTCGACAATAACAAAAGATTGGTGGCGACTCCATTTTTGTTTTCAAATTCATCTTAGCGGTCGAAAAACCGTTATGACAATCAATAGAATATAACAAATTCAAAAGAGAGTTAAAAGAAAACCTGAAATTTATTAACCAACAATCATGTCTAGGGCTTTCAAATCACCCTTAACCACAAGAAGAATTTAGTAACACATGCTTGAAGTCTTTAAAAACATATTCATAAGGAAATTTAAATAAGAAAGAAAGTAGAAGAAAAAAAGAAAAAAAAGAAAGAAAAGAAAGAAGAAACTATTTTATGGTGGCTAGTTGCAATCTCCTTCTTCTTCCTTTTGATCTCCTTTTCTTATTCTCCTTATTTTGTTCTTTAAGACTCCTCAAAAGATATCTAATTTCAGCCTCAAAAGGTCATATTTATAGAGGTTTAAAATCCTGAGAACTGTTTCTTCCTGCCCAAGTAAAATAAGAGTGCAGAAAATTGTTTAAGGAAAGTCTCCAGGCATCGCGGCACCAGCGGCCAGCGCCGTGTTGGGCTCTCGACTTTTTTGGTACCGGGCTCTCAGCCTGCCACTCTATGCTGCTGCATCTTCTCGTCCTTTCTCAGTCGATATGGATGACCAATTCTTATCTGTTTTAGGGGAGTAATATAGCTTTGGAAAGATCTTCAAATCAGCTTCACAAAAGTCAAGAAAAAAGTTTCTTTAAATGAAGACTGTAAAATCATGTTTTTTTAGCAACAAGATTCAGAGGTCAAATCTTTCTTCTTGCTTGGCACCAAGAATTTGATCTTTTTGACTTCGATATCTTATTCCATCTTGTGATTGTGATTTTGTAAGCTCTTTAACATCCTAGTTGACATGTTTTTACTTCATTCTCCTAAATATACCTAAAATTCAAAAACATAACATAAGTAACATAAATAAGGACATAAAATATAATGAAAACTAAGAATAAAAAGGGTATAAAATGTGTAATTTATGAACTTATCAATTATGACAGAAAATGCAATAAGACAAGATTATAATAGTTGGATATAGTAGTGCTCGCATGTTAAAAATAAAAGTTTATTTAATTTTTCCTTTTTTGGCTACTGCATTTCAGCATATTTAATTTTATGCTCTTTCCCTGCTCTTTTTTTTTTTATTTATTTATTTTTATATGAACAAAGAAATTCAAGGCGCCCTAGGGAAGAATCTAAGAGTAAAAGGTTAAATATATGGAAAAGAAGTAGATAGACTATGTTTTCTACAAAGTAGTTAGGTTTAATTTGTTTAGCTGCTAGGTTGGGCACCGGTACCATGCACGTGCTTTGGTTTTTAAATTTTTTGTTTGAATATATATATATATTTTAATTATAAATTTACAATATATTGTTTTATCATTTAGACTTAAGTACTAAATAGATAAGAGTTGGATGCAAAAGTCGAGGTTAAGTCAAGAGTACCAAGATGAAGTACAAAGTTTTCTCAATTTCGCTTTTCATAAAGCAAGCGAAGATAATATGATATTATATCATTGTTCGAGATGTGCTAATATTGATTGGCATATGCGTGAAGTTGGCATGAATGATTTTGCTGAAACGGGAAGAGGTGTTAGTGATCAAGAACCCAATAAAGAAGCGGTTAAGTTTTATAAGTTGCTTGCTGATATGAATGAAGAATTTTACGAGGGATCTAAGCATTCAAATTTTTTTTTCTGTGTCTATCTTTTTCACTTGAAATGCTTATGCAGGTGGATAGGAAACTCTCTGACATTATTACTAGAGTTTATGAAAGAAATATTTTCTTTTACAAAAACCCCTCAATCTTGTAAAGATTCGAAGAATATGATAAAGGATTTAGGCTTTGGATATGAGAAAATTCATTGTTGTCCAAATGACTGTATGTTGTATTGCGGTGATAGAACAAATGAACAATTTTTTTATGTCTGCGATAAATCTCGGTGGATAGACGAAAATACAGAAGAAAATATGAATAAGGATAATGGTGAAGCAAATTCAATAAAGAATCCTGAAAAGATTTTGTGATATTTTCCTTTAATACCAAGACTTCAAAGAATTTTCAAGTCTTCAAAAATATCTGATTCTATGAGGTGGCATCATGATGAAAGGTTTATGATGGCTTATTAAGGCATCCTGCGGATTCTTTGGTTTGGAAATCATTTGCCAAAAAGTTTCCATGTTTTGCTAATGATCCCCAGAATGTGAGGCTTGGACTTGCATCTTAAGGTTTTTATCCGTTCAAAATGATGAGTACTTCTTATAGTACTTGGCCGATTATCTTGATTCCTTATAATTTGCCTCCATGGATTTGCATGAAACAATCTTCCTTTATCTTGTCCATGATAATTCCTAGGGAAAAAGGTCCGGGGAATGATATTGACATTTATATGCAACCTCATATTCAAGAGTTGAAACAGTTATGGGAAGGGATTAAAACATATGATGCATCAAAAAGGAAAAACTTTCGTTTGCGTGCAGCTTTGCTATGGACTATAAATGATTTTTTGACTTATGCAAATCTGTCTGACTAGATCACCAAAGGTCGTTACACTTGTCCTTGATGTATTGTGTAAACATGTTCGAAATGATTATATAACGAAAAGAAATTCAGTTATATGGGACACCGTCATTGGTTAGATGAAAATCATAGATTTAGATGCCAAAACATGTCTTTGACGGCAGTGAAGAGTTCAGAGAAGCACTTGTGGTCACTATCAGATTTGATATTTTGTTGATGTTATTTGTGGCAAAGTTCTCAAGGTTGAAGAGCTTGACAAACTTCAAGATCGAGCATCTATAACTTTATGCCACTTAGAGAAGATTTTTCCTCCATCATTCTTCACCATAATGGTGCATTTGGTTATCCGTCTTTCTTATGAAGCAAAAATCGGTGGATGGGTTTATTATCGATAGATGTACCCATTAGAGAGATATTATTTTTAGCTTATTATAGTTTTATCTTAAACATAGCGTTTAATTACACACATTAAAATTGTTATATATTATGTTTTAGGTTTTTAGGGAAGTTAAAATCTTATTGTCGGAACAAACGCTATCCAGAAAGTTCAATTGCTGAAGGATATTTAGCGGAAGAGTGTATGACATTTTGTGCAAGATATTTGGATGATGTTGAAACAAGATTTAATAGTCCGTGAAGAAATGATGGGCTCACACATAATAACTTAGCCGAGACATACTTATTTGAAAGTTTAGGAGAACCAATCGGTAAATTTGAAGTCGTTGAGCTAGATGATAAATCTTGGACACAAGTGCATCGATATGTGCTTTTTCATCATGATGCACTTGAATCATTACGCACGTAAATTTCAGTGTAATATTTCTTTTAACATTAACTTTATAAAAGAATTTCCTTTCTTAATTTAACACAATTTTTGTTCATAGTGAGTATAGAAACAACTTGAGAACTCGTATACGTTCTCAAAATCACACTTCCGCGAGCTTGATAAGTTATTTATGAAAAATTTTCACAAGTGGTCAGGAGAAATTGTAAGTAACACACATGTTTGCAATTTTATTATGATCAATTTATTGTTTAACATCTAAATTAAAATATATTATGTTTTTGCGTTTATTTTAATAGGTTTGGAATGGAAGGGATGTTAGTGAAAAAAGTTAATTGTCTTTCACGAGGATCGAATAGAATAGTGAAAAGATACAGTGCTTTCATCATTAATGAATTTTAGATTTGATACTAAAGGAATGGAAGGGATATTAGTGAAGAAGTTATCTGTCTTTCACGAGGATCGAATAGAATAGTGAAAAGATAGGAGAACACAAAATTGTGGAGTTGTTGTTTCTTCTTCATCAACAAGTTATGCTAGTGCCAGGGATAGTAATCCTGTGGAGGAAAATGTTGATTATTATGGAACTCTTAATGATATATTGAGCTAGATTATTATGGCAAGTGGAAAGTTGTGTTATTTTGATGTGATTAGACTGATGTGAATATTGCTAGAGGTGTTAAAAAAGATCAGTTCGAATTTACAATGGTGAATTTCTCTCGATTAATTCACACCGGACAAACAACTAATTGACGAGCCTTATGTTTTTCATCTCAAGTAAAACAAGTATTTTATTTCGAAGATCCGAATGATGCGGGTTGGTATGTTGTACTCCGTAACACACCTAGAGACTTGGTTGATATAGGTGATCAATGTAGAGAAGATTTTGAACAAAGAACTAAATGCATGCCTTTTATCCATCAAAACTTGGATAAAAATATCCCTAGTACCAGTACAGAAGTTTAGTGGGTTCGCGAAGATGTCGATGAAGACATTTATGAACCTTGATGTGTACACTGAATTTAGTAAGCTTATTTTGACACAAATGTTGCGTATATAATATGATTTTATACTTTGAACATTTTATTATTATTGTTCATTACATTATTTATTTTTACATGATATTTATAGTATTTTATTCATAGACTAATGTTGTTTACTTAACGTTGTTACATATAGCATGCCGAAGAAGAGATTAAAGAGTATAAATATCATTCACATTCGTGCAAAACCGACAAACTCTGATGTTGGTGGCATCTTCGGATATTCCTACTTCCTCTACGATGGACATTAACACAGAACTGTCTTCTGGAAATTCGGGTGCAGAAGTTGTAGTTCATACAAACTTGAATACAGGTATCTGTTGGGATTCGACCTCACGCTCAAACAATAATCGAATTAAAGAACAACATGAACGCAGCGGAAAAATAAACAAAGAGATAGTCGAATCTTACAAGATCATACTTGTAAAATTTTAACGCGATCTTATAATTATAAAGCATACATCTGAATAAGATTCATACCTAAACTCAAAGATCTAGTAATCTTGAGTTTACAAACAGCCCACTCAATCATGAACATCAAGCAGCTAATCCAAGACTTCAAGCCACACAAGTGTCTGGCCTCTAACGGTATTCCACACAAGATGATCAAGAGAACCTTCATAAGGTAGGAATGATATCCTGTTGAAAACCATGCTAGTGGTTTAGGTTTCAAGAAACCTCTCCCTATCTAAACATCCATGGCATAATGCTTCATAAGCATCAAGAAGAAGAAAATGTTTTTCTTTCTTCTCCGAGTTTGGTGTGCCAACCACAAGGATTATCTTGATCTTCTTTCTTCTTCACTCTATGCCTTTGCTTTCTTGAAAGAAAACATTTTTCTCTCTAGCAATCCATGAAAAGGCAAGGAGGAAGCAAGAAATCAAGAATAATACACCAAAAAGCCAAGCATACAATATACGACTAGCACCCCCTTAGAGAGATCGACGGTATCATGTTTCTTTATATAGGGGGCGGCAAGACTCCAGGGTTTGACTAAGGGCTATAACATAACTCTTATGTTTTGCTCTTAAGTCCTTCCGCTTAATTAAACTATTTAATTAAGTCCCTATTGATTAAATTCTCAAATTAATCAATTAGGCTCTTTCCATTTTAATCTCTTAATTCACCTTTCTGTGTGTGACCCATTAGGCTTCCAATATGTTGGCAATGAATATAAATTAATCTAATTAATTTATACTCATAGCTCATGAGCAGACTCTAGCAAGCCATCATGACCACCCAAATACTGGAGAGTCAAGTTAGTCTCGACATAACCTTTCGTGTTTAGTCTATCAGTGTAATTCATTCATTTCATCAAATATCCCGAAAAGACCATGAGCATGGTGCAATGTCTACTCATGTTCAATCCATATTAGTTCTTGCAGCTATTGGTTAACTTTGTGAACTTAGAGAAACTAATTCTCCTAAATTCATCATACTCTGGCCAGAGATTCCAAGTTAACTTAAGCCAAGAACAGATGAGATATGTCTCGGATGTCACTTGGAGTGGGGAATCCTCTCTGGATCACTCATCCATCTTCGTATGCATCATGTCAAACCCAAAATCACCCTACCAAAAGCATCACTCTTTGGGACCCGTTCGTGATGAAATCAAAGCATGACAATTCACATACAAGATGACCTGGTATCACAAGTCAGAGGACTACTTACACGACTAACACATGAGAACTTTTCCATAGACACTTGAGTGACAATACCAAATGGAGTTCTCACAGCGGGCCATGTTCAGTGAACTTGTTCAATAGACAAGCACCTACATGTTATCCTAAAGTATCCCTTATACTTCAACACGTGAGATCAGTTGCTTACTAAGTAAGTAGGCTTAACATGTACTAGTCTTTGAGCATTGCCAATGCCCCGTCATGGCAATACGATGACCAGGAACCGTTTTAGGAACATGGCTTTGATGCATAAAGATCTCACAATTATAAATCATTCCTTTGCAAGGCCTTTATGTTCCATGGGCTTCATCCGATTAGTACTTAATAACTCTTTATCATTGTACTAACATGAAGGAAAACCTTGTATCACTAAGATATAGTGATGGGTTTGCATTATTGGTAGTTTATGCCTGATCAAACCGATTGGCTCTAGGGCATATACCAACAATCTCCCACTTGCACTAAGCCCATCGCTAATGCATCCAATGCTGAACTCTTTAGATTAGCAATTGTGTCTCTACTAGGACATAGCTTCAGTACATTTTTGTGAGAATATGCTTCGGTCATATACTTTTGATAATCTCTATTATCATAGTCACAATACTTTATCTGGATCACAATGAAACCCGATTCCTTATGGCTCATGTTGTTACTTTAACAACTAGGAATCTTTTAATTAGCCCAGTGAGCTATGGATCCAAACATTCCTTTTGTAGCCTTAAACAAAAGGTTTGAATTCTGACTTAGAATATAAATAATTTAGTCCTCTCTGATTTGGAACGTTTACAAATGACTGAATTTATTTACATCATGGCCTTAAGTCACTTGTTGGATTTTCTCTATGTTAAACTTATTTAACATTTAATCCAATCAGTTGTTGCTAAATCTGTTAGATCTTAGCATAACTGTCGATTTACCTTTTAATCATCAATGTATCTGATATACATTCTTTGTTGAGTAATCTGTATTACTCCCACTAACCCTTAGGTGTGCACATAAGATATCTCATCCTTTTGATAAATTCAACTCTTGAATGTCATTATCAAAACTAGATACCTCAATCCATTGTCTAACAATGTTCTATTAAGTAGACTCATCTCTTATGAGTTATGCATCACTATACATCTTTTTGATAAAAAAAAAACTTGTTGTCGGATTTTAATCACGCAAGTGCACGTATCGCAAACAAGTAATATAATGTGAAGTAAAGTGTCGAACCCACGAGGAATTGTTATTAAAATCGTTAAGTACTAAAATTAACACAACCTAATCTTATTTAAACAAATAATTAAAGATGATAATCAAACTTAAAAGAAACTAAAATTAAAAGCAAGTAAATTAAAAAGATTGAATTCAATTAATTATAAAAGCCTAGGATTACAACTTCCCTCAACACTTCGCTTGAATCTCTCTCTATCTCTTCACTTGATTAATGATCCTAAGTTGTTAACCTAGAGTTCTAATCTATTTATAAGCATCTGTTGATGGTCTTATAAAAATATTCCTCCTAACCAATTAACTATATGTCTATGTAATTGAATTAAAGAATAACTCATTAAGCTTAGGCTTTAACATTGATTACACATGACAAGTGAGTATATTTCTATCCTACCTGCAAATCAATTCATCCTAATAAATGAATATGAAACATGTGTCATTCAATCCATGTCTAACACTAAACTCCCTATGTCTAGTTGTATTTAGGTTAACAAATCAATCTAATTGGTAGCTAAGAAATTAGAAGCATTAAGAACAATAATGAACAAAAAACTCAACAAACCATTAAATCAAGCTAGAGAGAGAAAGTAAATTCAAACTATGTGTTGAGTTCCATTAAAATCCTAGTAAAAGAAAATTAGTTCATGATAATTAATGAAAACAAATAATCAAATAGTTTCACCATCATCAACTACACAAGAAAAATAAAGAAGAGAAAAGAAGAAACTAAGAGTTGTCAATTCTTGAGTCATCAATCTTCAAGATTCCAATCTTCTTGAGAGAAGTTGATGGTGGCTATCTTCTTGAGAGAGAATTAGGTTTCCAGATGTCTAATCCTCCTTATTCTGACCTAAAAGAGTCCTTTTTAAAGTGTCCAAGGCCTCCTGGAGTCCGAAACTTCGTTCCCAAGCAAAATAGGTAAGTTTTGCTTTTTTTTATGTTTTTGAAGTACTGTTCACAAGCTCCCGGCTCCGCGATGCCACTGCTACTACCTCCTTGGTGTTTCTCCTCCGTTTGTCCAAAATTGGTTCCTGTCAGCTTCTCGAACTTCGTCAGCTGTTTTGACTAGTAAAATAATGTCCGATTTTGACGAGCCTTACACCGTTGGAAAGGTATGGAAGTCAGATTAAAAAGTAAAGAAGCAAGTTTTCTCATTTGTAGTATTTAAGATAGCGTTTTTCTTGAAAGAAGCTCCGGAGGTCGAATCTGCCTGCTCATTGGAATGCACCGATTTTTGTCGTTTTGCACCTCGAAGCTCCAGATCACCTTGGACCTATAAAAACACATAAATAACAACTAAATAACTATTTTTAAACATAAAATGGATAATTAAAATAAATATAAAAACATCAAACTAATCAAATCCTAATAAGATTCTCAAGGACTTAGCCGATTCAAAAGCATAAAAGGTGGCAAAATAACTATATTTCCTAGAGTTATCAATGACTTCCTTTGTACCACAAGAAAAAACCAAAATAATCGGAAGCATCTGCAACTCCATCCACTATCCTAGACCCAATTTGACATTGTTATTGAATTGTTGCTTCGTGTTTGCTTCCGCAACTTGGTACAAATTCACCATAACTTATATATATATTATTATAAACTTTATCTTGTTTGAGATATTTAATTTGTTATCAAATTCAACAATTACGATCAAGCACTGTTCCAATCGTAACTCCAAATAGACTCTAAGTCTATTTCTAAAATAATTTCGGATCTTACCTAGCACAACCTTTATGCTAGAATCTACTTGTACTAACTCGTTTTCTCCAAGCACCATTTATCATCTCGTTTTTAAAATTAGTATGACTACTACTCATAGTTCTAAATCGCACTCGCAAATTTTGTTGCGGATGCGGTTGTGGTATCGCGGTTGCAGGTAACGCGTCGCAGTTGTCACGGATCTGAATTTGATAGTATTTCAAGGAATTTGATAGTGTCGCGGATGTTACGTAACGGATAAAATAGGATGCAAAACTTTTAATTTTCATTACATCGCAACCGTTACGTTTAATTTCTGTTACGGCCACTCGTTTTTAAAATTAGTAGCCAATATCAACCTCCTTTCTTCCCTGATGAGAGACACCTTCGGAACTTAAACAATCATACATAAAGATGTTCCGAAAACTATAGCTATGACGAACCAGAAGTTGAGTCTAGTTGGTTCATGAATCACCCTTAAGAGGTGGTATCTAGCAGGTTTGGGGTTCGAAACCCAATATCCTCAACCTCGTCCTTTATCCCCTGCTGTGACCTCCTTTATACCACAAAATTATAGTTATGACAGTAATTAGGATCAATCCCATGACAGTGGCGACCAAAATTTTGATTTATTTATCATGATGAGTTGTTGCATAAACATCACAAAATTATCCCAGATCTCTCTAAGAAACCGTCAATTGATTTTCCTAATATAAATGACAAAACAATAATAAAAAAATCATCAAAAGTCATGGCTGCAATTTTCAACAGCACAGCCAGCCATTATATTTAAAACTCCTCCTTGGTTGCTTTGCTGCAAACTTCATTTGCTTCCTCAATTGCTCTAATCAAACCAGATGCTTAATGAAAATATCAGCTAACTGAACTTCAAAACTGCAATGAACCAAAGCAATCTTCTTGTCCTATTGCACTTCTCTAACAAAGTGACACTACTAGGGCTTTAAATGAATAGAGCGTTCGACAACGGTTCATGAACAAGTTTGATTCTGTTAGTTTATCAAGCTAAACAAATAGTTTTAAACAAGATTCATTCATTTATTAAATGAACCGATCAAGAACAAGGTCAGTTCATTTATATTCATGAACAAGTTTGTTTATGACTCGTTTATAAGATCATTTAAAACTCGTTCAAAGATCGTTTATTGTTCGAATATAATATAATTAATAATATTAATATATTTTAGTATTATTTTATTTATTTATCAATATATTTATTAATAATTTTAATTTATTATTTTGCCGTTTAAATTTGTTTATTGTTCAACAAAATTTTAATCTTTCGTGAACATGTTCGATTATATATTCATGAACATGTTCGTTTAATATTCGCGAACAAGTTCATTTAATTTAAACGAACCGAACTCGATCACACTCAGTTTTAAACAAATCGAGCTCGAACACTATTCTAGAAATCCTTAACGAAATTGAACCGAACACAAACAAGCTTAGAAATAAACAAACGAACATGAAAAGAGGTTTGTTTGTTCAAGCTCAGTTCATTTACTGTCTTAGACACTACAAGAAAGTAGGGTATTTTCGACGAAATTTTTTGTCAAAAAAATATTTACTACGAAACTTTTCCTTCAAAAAATTTGATTGGTTTCTTTGAGTACGCTACTAGTACTTCGTCGGTAAAAACATTTCGTCGAAAATGTGAATGGTATTTTCAACAAAAAATTTCATCGGAAATATAAAAAGTCCGTTAGAAATAATGATTTCCAAATTGGATAATAAAGTGTGAAGCTTGTTTAAGCTTGTCTCTCTTCATCTTCTATTAAACATGTCTTTGTTGCCACAATTGATTCTTACTTATACAAGTGGCATCTTCATCTTGGTCACGCTTCAGGAAGTAAATTTCGTCTTCTGGTTTCTCATGAGTTATTAGGATCTAATAAATTTGAGTCTTTTCATTGTTTGCACTGTTAACTAGCTAAACAATCAGCTTTATCTTTTAATAATAGTTCTTCTATTTCCAAGTATCCTTTGCTGTGGATTATAAAAAAAACTTCTCTTCTTCAGTTCCTTGATCGACAGGATTAAGTAATTCAACGGTCTTGTCCTGTACCTCTCAGCAAACTGGTAGAGTTGAATGTAAACATCGTCACATGGTGAAGTTGCCTTAATAGCTGTGTATACAATAAATCATACTTCAACTAAGATTCTTCATAATCTCTTTACTTTGAACGTCTATTTGTTAAGACTCTTGATTATTCCGCTCTTAAACCTTTTGGATCTGCTTGTTTTGTTCTGCTTCAACCACATGAGTACAATAAGTTGGAACCATGTGCTTATCTTTGTTGTTTTCTTGGTTATGGGATTGAACACAAGGGTTATCATTGTTGGATCCTAACTCTAATAGATTACGAATTTATCGGCATGTCACTTTTTGGGAAGATAGTATGTTCTCCTCTTTGTCAAAAAATCATTCTTTCTTTTCTACTCCCTCTCAATTCTTTACTGATCCATTTGTTGAGTTATTTATCAGTTCAGAGACAACTACATCT
Source organism: Fremontodendron californicum (assembly GCA_030761205.1). Taxonomy (NCBI): domain Eukaryota; kingdom Viridiplantae; phylum Streptophyta; class Magnoliopsida; order Malvales; family Malvaceae; genus Fremontodendron; species Fremontodendron californicum. The sequence goes on from JAULJL010000027.1 coordinate 15,331,821, forward strand.
GATGAGCCCATTCAAGCTCATGTACTTGCTCTTCCTCTCATCGGTCCACCTGGGTAAGAGAAACTCCTCATCATCTAAGTGATTATCATTTTTTTATACTATTGTTAACTTGCATGAACCTCAATCTTATTGTGAGACTAGTATTGACCCTTATTGGCAGCAAGCGATAGCTGAAGAAATTCAGGCTCTTGAGAAAACTCATACTTGGGATTTAGTTGATCTCCTCCTGGTAAGACTACTATTGGTTGCAAATGGGTATACAAAATCAAAACTTGCTCCGATGGCTCTATTGAACGTTATAAATCCCATTTCGTAGCCAAGGGTTATAATCATGAGTAAGGGATAGATTATAAGGAAACTTTTGCTCCAGTGGCTCGGATAACTTCTGTGCGTAGCTTATTAGCCATTGCTGCTGTTAAACATCGGAAACTTCTTTAGATGAATGTTAAAAAAGCTTTTCTCAATGGAGACTTACAAGAAGTATACATGTTGCCCCCACCTGATTATTCTCATCCTCCTTACACAATTTGTAAGCTTTCAAAAGCCTTATATTGTTTGAAACAAGCACCTAGAGCTTGGTTTGAAAATTTTAGTTCTACCATTGCTCAACTTGGTTTTACTTCTAGCCCTTATGATTCAACATTATTTGTTCGGCATACTAATCATGGCATTGTTCTACTCTTTCTCTATATGGATGATATGATTATCACTGGTGATGATCAATCTTGCATTGCTGAATTGAAAAAGTTTCTTCATAAGTAATTTGAAATGAAGGATCTTGGTTCTCTTAGTTATTTATTGGGGCTTGAATTATCTTCTCATTTTGATGGCTATTATCTCTCTCAGGCCAAGTTGTTGGGATTCGACCTCATGCTCAAACAATAATTGAATTAAGGAAGAACATGTACGTAGCAGAAAAATAAACAAAAAGATAGTCGAATCTTATAGGATCATGCTTGTAAAATTTTAATATGATCTTGTAATTATAAAGCATACATCTGATTAAGATTCATACCTCAACTCAAAGATCTAGTAATCTTGAGTTCACAAACAGCCCACTCAATCTTGAACACCAAGAAGGCAACGCCGAAACTTTAGCCACACAAATGCCAGGCCTCTAACGGTGATCCACACAAGATGATCAAGAGAACCTTCATAAGGTAGGAATGGAGTCCTGCCAAAAACCATGCTAGTGGTTTAGGTTTTAAAAACCTCTCCCCATCTAAAAAATCCATGGCCAAATGCTTCATAAGCATCAAGAATGAAGAAAACGCTTTTCTACATTCCACAGGGTTTGGTGCGCCAACCAAGAATGAAACCTTGATCTAAGCCTTTGCTATCTTGATCTTCTTTCTTTTTTGCAGGGTTTGGAGCATTATCCAAAAGCAAGATCTTGATCTTTTTCTTCTTGATCTAAGCCTTTGCTCTCTTGAGAGAAACCTTTTTCTCTCTAGCAATCCATAAAGAGGCAAGAAGCAAGAAAGAAATCAAGACTCCAATACACAAAGCACATCTCATGTGCCGCAAGCCATAGGGAATTCGGCGAAGCTATCATGTTGTTTGTATAGGGGGTGGTAACACTCTAGGTTTGGACTAAGTGCTATAACATAACTCTTATGTATTTGCTCTTAAGTCCTTCCACTTATTAAACTATTTAATTAAGTCCTTATTGATTAAATTCTCAATATAATCAATTAGGCTTTTTTCATTTTAATCTCTTAATTCACCTTTCTGTATGTGACCCATTATGCTTCCAATATGTTGGCAATGAATATAATTAATCTAATTAATTTACATTCATAGATCATGAGCGGACTGTAGCAAGCCACCATGACCACCCAAATACTGGAGAGTCAAGTTAGTCTCGACATAACATTTCGTGTTTAATTTATCAGTGTAATTCGGTCCTTTCACCAAATATCCCGGAAAGACCATGAGCATGGTGCAGTGTCTACTCATGTTCAATCCATATTAGTTCCTGCAGCTATTCGTTAACTTTGTGAACTTAGTGAAACTATTTCTCCTAAATTCATCATACTCTGGCCAGAGATTCCATCAAGTTAACTTAAGCCAATAATAGATCAGATATGTCTCCGGCATCACTTGGAGTGGTGATGGATCACCCATCCATCTTTGTATGCTTCATGTCATACCAAAATCACCCTACGATAAGCATCACTCTTTGTGGCCCGTTCGTGATGAAATCAAAGCATGACAATTCACATACAAGATGACTTGGTATCACAAGTCAGAGGACTACTTACACGACTGACATGTGAGAACGTTTCCATAGACACTTGAGTGATAATACCAAATGGAGTTCTCACAGCAGACCATGTTCAGTGAACTTGTTCAACAGAAAAGCACCTACATGTTATCCTAAAGTATCCCGTATACTTCAACACGTGAGATCAGTTGCTTACTAAGTAAGTAGGCTTAACATGTACTAGTCATTGAGCATTTCCAATGCCCCGTCTTGGCAATACGATGACCAGGAACCTTTCGTTTTAGGAACATGGCTTTGATGCATATGGATCTCACAATTATAAATAATTCCTTTGCAAGGCCTTTATGTTCCATGGGCTTCATCCGATTAGTACTTAATAACTCTTTATCATTGTACTAACATAAAGAAAAACCTTGTATCACTAAGATATAGTGATAGGTTTGCATTATTAGTAGTTTATGCCTGACCAAACCGATTGGCTCCAAGGCATATACCAACAATCTCCCACTTGCACTAAGCCAATCGCTAACGCATCCAATGCCAAACTCTTTCGATTAGCAACTATGTCTCTACTAGGACATTGCTTCAGTACTTTATTGTGACAATATGCTTTACTTTTGATAATCTCTATTATCATAGTCACAATACTTATCCGGATCACAATAAAACCCGATTCCTTATGGCTCATGTTGTTACTTTAACAACTAGGAATCTTTTAATTAGCCTAGTGAGCTATTGATCCAAATACACCTTCTTGTAGCCTTAAAAAAAGGTTTGTATTCTGACTTATAAATAATTCAATCTCTCTAATTTGGAACGTTTCCAAATGACTGAATTTATTTACATCATGGCCTTAAGTCACTTGTTGGATTTTCTCTATGTTAAACTTATTTAACATTTAATCCAATCATCTGTTGCTAAATTTTTAGATCTTAGCATTACTGTCGATTTACCTTTTAATCATCAATGTATCTGATATACATTGTTTGATGAGTAATCTGTATTACTCCCACTAACCCTTAGGTGTGCACAAAAGATATCTCATCCTTTTGATAAATTCAACTCTTGAATGCCACTATCAAAACTGGATATCTCAATCCATTGTCTAACAATGTTCTATTAAGTAGACTAATCTTTTATGAGTAATGCATCACAATGCATCCTACTTAATCATTATTTTTAGTAGACTCATCATAATGTTCTATTAAGTAGACTCATCTTTTATGAGTAATGCATCACAATGCATCCTACTTAATCATTATTTTTAGTAGACTCGTCACTTATGAGTAATGCATCATAATGCATCCTACTAAATCTTTGTGCCTTTATGCATCCTATGCATAATAACGGATTTCAACTTATGACTTTTAACTTTTAAAATGCCATAAACTCCCACTATTTCCTACTTGTGTAGAAACATTCAAAGTAAACTCATTTACTTTCTTATGGGATGTGAATTCAAAACTCTTTTGAATGCATATTTGTAATCTTAAAACTAAACATCTCATATCCCATATGAATGTTTATTTTACCATTACAACTTGAAATCCCTTAAAGGTTAGTGTTTTGGCAATCTCGGCTATTTGGAGCATCATGGATTTTTCTATGTCATCACATAGTAATGTCCATCCAATTATCTGATATGAATTCTATTAGACAATCAATCAATTTAGTTTCAAGCCATTCTTCATTTAGATCATATCTTAATAAGAATGCTCTTTAACTAAATTAGTTTTATAATCTCATTATGAAATTCCTTGAGCCAAAGCTTATCTAATTGTCAAGTTTTTGTATAAGATTTCCTTTCATTCATAATCAAAGAAACTACTAGTATCTATATACTTTAATCTTATACTTTTGACTTGAACAACCTTTGATTATCTTTTATGCAAGTTTCTAGTTTTTATGAGTTTAATAAGACCATGATATGGAACAAATTCCATATGATCTTTCGGTTCATTCTAGGATGAATGGCCAGGCATCTAATGCTAGCATAACCGAAATATCAATGATAATGTTTCTAAAACATTTATCATGAATAGGTTGGCAAGCTTGATCAGGGATCAACTAAGGTTGCCACCTCCTTGGTCTTATTCCTTTTCACTTGTCCTCGTCATTAGTTCCATCTATAAGTCATACATATCTTTGAACCAATTTTATAGGTATCATATACCTAAAGGTAGTGAAAACAAACTCATAATAACCATGAAGTAAAACTTCTCAAGTTTCACTTTCCTTCAAGTATCGAATATACTTCTTGCATTTAAAGCCTCCAATGCCTTGCATTACCACAATGATGGTATGTCCCTTTAACAATATCAATTTCTTTCTTCATCTCATCATCCTAACTTTGAAGAACGTTTCTTCGGTTACCTTCCCTGGTGGAAGTAACAAAGTGGATGATCTTCTAGTCTAGTGAGCACATTTAGCAACACCAATCGATTCATGTTGTAATACAACACGACTTGCAAATTGCTCCTAGACAATGAAGAAAGAACTAAGTCCACACTTAGATTATGATCCATAAATCAACCAAGTTTCTAAAACTTGTCAATTCATCCATTAGCACATGATGCCTTATAAGCTACCTTCTAACATCTTTCATTGGAACAATTCCTTAAGATGTTGAACTTCTCATTGCTAAATACCTCATGGATCATTAAGGAGATAGTCATTCATTTCATATCCATCACAATCTTTATTGTGCAATTGATTAATATAAACTGGCTTTATAGTTTGCATCAAGTATGCAACCAAGTGACTAGTTAAGCTGCCATGACAATTTATATCCCATATAAACCAATGCATATAATAGTCATTATTATAATCATTAAAACTAGGTTTTAGAGTTTAAATGATTGTTCTCACTATTTATCAACATATTAGCCCTCCTCTACTATTCGAGAAATTTAACTTTTAAACTTCTTAGTGAGCAAGGACCCTTTTCATCCCACCATGACCTTGAGTGACTCAACAAGCCATGTTGAAACTAATTGAGTAGGTAACTTTGCTTACCAATTGCATCTCTATGCAACTCCTTGATCAGTTAGGTGACAACTCTTTGCCTAAATGCATCATATGCATTTTGCCTAACCTTGCCTCTAAATGTCATGCGATCAAGTTTGACGCATCCGAATAACATAACATTTAGTTGAGTAAGACCCACTTTCTATAACTCAAACATATTCATATAGTAGTTTGACCTTGAGTGACTCAACAAGCCTCTTACTGGAAGAACTCTGGTTATCTTGTTAAGATGGTGGAAGGCAACTTATCATGCGTAACATGAACTCGATATAATTTAATGAGGGATTTCTTTTTATTTCACAAATTAGGTCTCATTGCTTTTCTTTGTTGATTGACATGCATAGCATTTATTCAAATATATATCACATATATAAATTAAAAAATAAATCTATCTCATGCAATCTACAAGGATGATTATGAACTTTACAACTCTAGTTTCCTTGAGTCATTAGGAAACTAGTTGGTCAAATTCCTAGGGATACCATACATAGTCTTCATAAGTCTTGATGGTGATCTCCTTTGTCCTTCTTGGCGCCTTGTCTCCTTACATTTGGGAATTACATAAATTCTAATCTTAGCCTAAATCTAAATCTACAAGCCTATATAACATTTACATATCTTTGGTAGAAACTTCGAGTTACATTTGAGGGGAGTTAGGTGAGAAAAGAATTTACAACCCCAGAAATGAATAAGAGAAGGCAGGGTTCGCAAACCCTATTTATAAAAATACCAAAAAGAAAATTTAACCATCCATGACCTAAGTCTAAGGTCTAAGTCCATAACCATCCTCATGCTTTCATAATCACATCATAAAGCATAAAAATAAATGCATACATATTTAATATCACTTAGTAATCTTGTGTGTCATTTAAGGAAAGTATTATTTAAACTCATTAAATATACTTGGCTTAAATCATCTAGCAATTTCAATTTTAATTCAATTTACTTGAGTCCTAATCCAATTAGGATTCTTTGAATTAAAATTTTCCATCTAATTAAATAATTTAATTAGATTTCCTAACACCTTAGGAAGTCCAAGTTTGACAAAGAAAACAATCTCTAGAAGGAAAGTTTTATATTCTCTTCTAACTTTTAGGAGTCCTTGTTCAACTAGGAAACAATTTCCACAAGGAAAGTTTAGGTGCATTCCTAACTCTTAGGAATCCAATCTTGACTAGGAAACAATTTCCACAAGTCCAAATTCCTAAAGAATCAAAATTTTCAAAAAATAGAAGGTGATGCCCTAACACACAACTTTTGTGTGCAGCCGCCTTTCATTATTAGCAAGTACCGTTCTCGCATTCGGCAACTCTTGTTGGGGCAACGTTTGCCTCAAGCAGCCGCCACTTATGATGGCTAATGTGTTGAACAATTCACACACACTTCATCTTTTTATTTTCAGCCAATTATACCTACAATTCAAGAATCAAATTCAAGAACTCAAGGCTGCCCAGAAAATTCCAGCAACCATGCAAACTGTTTGCACAACTTTGAGAGGTAGTTTCGACAATAAAAAATATAAAAAAATTCACCAAAAATTACAGCATCAAGATAGACATGTTTCGGACTTCCCCTCAAATTTTCAAAATTTGTGGACACCTCTAACCATGTCAAAACCGTAACTTAGAGCAGGTCTATAGAAAAAATCCTTCACTAAGTACTTCGAAATTCAAGCACCAAAACCAATCCAAAACAAATCCAAACTTGTTTCTTTTAACTTCTTTGTGTCATGCAATCATATTGAAAGGTTAAACATTTATCAAATCAATTTTAAACATATTTTAAACAATTTAAAAAACCAAGATCAGATTGCAAACAGAAGTTGTCCAGAATTGAAACAAAGCAGAAAACGTTTTTCTTGAAGGAACTTTGCTAGATCGACACACAATTCAATCCAATTGAATATTACCAAGAATTAAACATGTACGTCACAAGAAAACTTACAAGCTAGGCTCTGATACCACTAGTTGAGATTCGACCTCATGCTCAAACAATAATCGAATTAAAGAAGAACATGAACGCAACTGAAAAATAAACAAAGAGATAGTCGAATCTTACAGGATCATGCTTGTAAAATTTTAATGCGATCTTGTAATTATAAAGCATACATCTGAATAAGATTCATACCTTAACTCAAAGATCTAGTAATCTTGATCTTACAAACAACCTACTCAATCTTGAACATCAAGCAGTCAATCCGAGACTTCAAGCCACTCAAGTGTCTGGCCTCTAACGGTAATCCACACAAGATGATCAAGAGAACCTTCATAAGGTAGGAATGGAATCCTGCTGAAAACCATGCTAGTGGTTTAGGTTTCAAGAAACCTCTCCCCATCTAAACATCCATGGCCGAATGCTTCATAAGCATCAAGAAGAAGAAAACGTTTTTCTTCCTTGTCCGGGTTTGGTGCACCAACCACAAGGATTATCTTGATCTTTTTTCTTCTTCACTCTATGCCTTTGCTCTCTTGAAAGAAAACGTTTATCTCTCTGGCAATCCATGAAAAGGCAAGAAGGAAGAAAGAAATCAAGAAGAATACACCAAAAAGCCAAGCATACAATATACGGCTAGCACCCCCTTAGGGAGATCGGCGGCATCATGTTTCTTTATATAGGGGGCGGCAAGACTCTAGGGTTTGACTAAGGGCTATAACATAATTCTTATGTATTTGCTCTTAAGTCCTTCCACTTAATTAAACTATTTAATTAAGTCCTTATTGATTAAATTCTCAAATTAATCAATTAGGCTTTTTCCATTTTAATCTCTTAATTCACCTTTCTGTGTGTGACCCATTAGGCTTCCAATATGTTGGCAATGAATATAAATTAATTTAATTAATTTATACTCATAGATCATGAGCGGACTCTAGCAAGCCATCATAACCACCCAAATACTAGAGAGTCAAGTTAGTCTCGACATAACCTTTCGTGTTCAATCTATCAGTGTAATTCGATCATTTCACCAAATATCTCGGAAAGACCATGAGCATGGTGCAGTGTCTACTCATGTTCAATTCATATTAGTTCTTGCAGCTATTGGTTAACTTTGTGAACTTAGAGAAACTATTTCTCCTAAATTCATCATACTCTGGCCAAAGATTCCATCAAGTTAACTTAAGCCAAGAACAGATGAGATATGTCTTCGATGTCACTTGGAGTGGTGAATCCTCTCTGGATCGCTCATCCATCTTCGTATGCTTCATTTCATACCCAAAATCACCCTACCATAAGCATCACTCTTTGGGACCCGTTCGTGATAAAATCAAAGCATGACAATTCACATACAAAATGACCTGGTATCACAAGTCAGAGGACTACTTACATGACTAACACGTGAGAACGCTTCCATAGACACTTGAGTGACAATACCAAATGGAGTTCTCACAGCGGGCTGTGTTCAGTGAACTTGTTAAACAGACAAGCTCCTACATGTTATCCTAAAGTATCCCTTATACTTCAACACGTGAGATCAGTTGCTTACTAAGTAAGTAAGCTTAACATGTACTAGTCTTTGAGCATTGCCAATGCCCCGTCTTGGCAATACGATGACCAGGAACCATTTTAGGAACATGGCTTTGATGCATAAGGATCTCACAATTATAAATAATTCCTTTGCAAGGTCTTTATGTTCCATGGGCTTCATCCGATTAGTACTTAATAACTCTTTATCATTGTACTAATATGAAGGAAAACCTTGTATCACTAAGATATAGTGATGGGTTTGCGTTATTGGTAGTTTATGCCTGATCAAATCGATTGGCTCTAGGGCATATACCAACAGTATCGTGTTACATTGTAAAGAACAAATATTCTCTGCCCCACTTGGTGCCCTTTTATTATAATCATGCCATGTTTTCAATAATGTTAACTGTTTTAAGTTAAAACTAACTCTATCATGAACACATGTCAAATAACTATTGGAGGGGCACTAATGAGAGCACCAAAAAGGGGCAAAAGATATCTATTCCATTGTAAAAGTACACAATTTACTTTGACTAAAAAAGGTTGGACAGTTGCTAATATTTTTTTTGCATAGTTGATAATAATGGGTGACGCAAAACTCGAGATCGTACCATATTAAAGGAGTTAAGGGCACTACCTCTTGATAAGCGTATTGTTGTTTTAGCAAACAATGACAACCAGCCAATTGGTCCGGAAACATAACTACTGGCGGGCTTTTTAGGCGTGGTTGCTCGGAATGGAATGAATTTACCAATTTATTATGAAACATGACGTGATGTGCCCAATAAAGAAAAGATCGAGGTCTTAAACTTTATTGAGGTACTAGTATAAGCGTGTTATATTAGTTGTGCATTAACTTTGAAATTTCGTTTGTGATCGAAACTAACTTTGTATAATTTTTTCATTTCAGTCAAGATTTTTTTTTATGCAAATTCCAACATCATTTGTTTTGAAGTCATTGGGGAAAAAATAGACAGACTATAAGCATGACTTGAAGAAAAAGTATTTGGATCGAAATACTGATCTTGCTATCATATTACAAAACTTACTACGTGCTATAGTTAGGTGGTAGTATGAGAATTTGATTTCATTCTGGTTTTAAAAAAAAAAAAGAAAGATATCATTTATAATTTTTCTTTTGCCATTCAGTTTTAGTACTTTTTATAATATAATTGTATGGAACATATATATCGTAATCATGTTTCTGTCCAATGTACAGGAACGAGAACGGATAGGGGTTTCTAGTAGAAAACAACAGAAATACAGTTACACAAGTGGGTCAAAAAACTTTGCCAGAAAAGCTAATGAAAAAGTTAGTTTTCGTTCATAATTTATTATTATTTTAGTGTTAAGTACATTTCGTCCCATAATAGAACAAAATTGTCAAACAGCCCGTTCACAACACTTTATGCACGTAAATAGCTCGATTCTTTTTATAATATAATTGCTCAAATGCTAACTTTGTTGTGATGATTGCTTATGTGACGTAAACATTGTGTTTTGATATGTTTTAAGCATATTTAGCCTTGTAACAGGCCAAAATTCTCAAACTATCCGTCCACTACACTTTATGTACATAATTAGCTCGATTCTTTTATATTATACTTGTTGAAATGCTGAAGTTGTCACACTACAAAAAAAATACCATATACTGACGGAATAAATTTGTCAGTATAAATGCATTTTTTTGACGGATTTGATAAGCCGTCACTATATATTCAACGTACCGACGGACATGATATCCGTCGGTAAATATTACACCTTTACTGATGGATTATAAAGAACCGTCGATATTGGAGTAATGACGGATTTTGTTATTCCGTCAGTATAGACCTAAAAAAAACGCGGCCCTTTTTTTAAAATGGCGGGTTAATTTTTTAGGGTTTTTTTCATCCCTTTATCTCTTTCACGATTTTCCCCCATGTTGTTTTTTCATCTCAAATACATTTCATCTCTTTCAAAGAGTTTCCCTAAAAAAATTTATCAGTTTGTCCAAAAAAAAATTCCATCTCTTTCGAGCCCTCATATATTTCCCCAAAATAATTTGTATCAGTTTTCACGTTTGGTAAATTTCTCATCTTCTGAATGGAAAATTGTTTTCTTTTGTTTTTGAATAGCAAATTGGTTTCTTTTGCTAAGGTTTGGATGTTGAGGAAGTTTCTCGGTATGTTCGATTTGGATTATGGTGGATTGCACTTGTTGTTGCATCTTCAATTGGTCTTGGTAAGAACATTGATTTCATGTAGATCTTTTATGTTTTCTGGAGGAGTATGCTTGATGAATAATGCATGATTATAATTAATTGGCAATTTTCTGTTGCTGTCATACCAGTATGGTTTGTAGGCTATTTAAACTCTTTCTTACAAACACTGGCTGACTAAGCAGATGTCAAATGGTATTTGTGGAAATATGCAATTTCGTCTGCATTGAAGCATAAGTCAAATCTTTTAGATGGGTTTCTTTCTAATTATTGATGTTTTTAAATTTTAAAGTGGCTTAGGTTGTTTAATCTATTTCTACCAAATCTAATCCAAAAACTAGCAAACTGGGATAATTTGAGCATTAGCAATAGCACTTTAATGATTGTTTCCAAGATTGTTGTGTATGGTGTACCCATGCGTTTTAAACATTTTACGGGGATAAAAGGGAGGAAATTGATTTATCTGGTTTCTTCTATGCACACTTTTGTGCTAAGGAAATTTTCTGGAATCTGATCTGATTATCCGTTTATACTGCTCTGTTATATTTTTTTTTTGCTATATATCTTTTGGGACGCCAGAAGAAATATGCCTTGATCTGATTTGTTAGTTTTGTAATTCACCTTTCCTATTAGCAGTATATTGCCACAGGTGCAGATGGAGGCTATATATGGGGTCTTGGGACTGCACTTGGAGAGCTTCCTCTTTACTTTATCTCAAGGGCAGGTGTGAAAACCATTTTTTCACTATATATTTTATTACATTGATCTTTTCACTATATATTTTTCATTGAAAGTGGAACAGAGGTCGTATGGCTATAGAATTATAGATAATTAAATATCCACTATAATGGAAATTATAGATAATTAAATCACATTTACCATCCATTCTAATATTCAATCATATATATATATATATATATATATATATGAGTGAGCTTGATTAATTTAATCTCCTTTACCATCCATTCTAAAAGGTTTTGGTTTATCAAATGCTTCTTACAGGGCATATGGTTGTTAAATTAAAAACATAATAAATGTAACTAAAATTAAATCACTCACACTATTCCCTTTAAATGAATTAGCCACTCAGTTAAATGATTCTTTAAAAGAACACACTTGATTAATTTTTTAAATTGTGACAGTATTTGGTTCATTGTGACAGATATTTTCCATATCTCATTTTCAGACATTTTCAGTTGAAAAACTTGGGGTCTTTTTTGCTTTCCTGACTAGCTGTTGCAGTCTTGCAGATGATCTTTATTGTGGCTAGTGAGTTTCAAGTTCCATACTAAATGTTGGTTAAGCTCTTTTTCTGTTAATTACTTTGTTTCAGTCTGTCTTTATTTGAAGTTTTATTATATAGCAATTTTATGTCAAGTTCTTTACAAAACTCATGCCTTCTCTTATAAATCTGAAAAATGAATTTTCTTCTTCTTGCTCTTGAGAAATCAACTTTCTTTGTTTTGTTGTGCTCTCCAAGGTTGCCTACAAGACATCTATATGTAAGATGTGACTTCATTGTGATTCCAACATGGTTACCTCTAACAATCCATTTTTTAAAATGCGTGATGTTTCTAGATTTTGGATTTTTCATTGATTTGAAATTATTATGGATTGAGAATATATATATATATATATATATATATATATATATATATATATATATATATAGTCTTGGATCATTTGGTCCAGTGTATAAAGCTACAATGCCTACTGGTGGGTAGCAGCTACAAACGTGCTTGCTTCCAATTCTCATCAGGGGGAGAAAGAGTTCCACACACAGGTAGGCTTCACTAACCATGCTAAAAGAGGTCTGCCGCAATTTTGGGAATAGGTAGTTACCAGCAAGTTTTTTCTATCTTAACAGTACTGCCTTGATTAATCAATTGAAATAAAAATAACGTTTGATTTTGTCTTGTACGAAAGTATTTTGAGCAAAGATCCATTAATGTATGGCGGAATATCTTTTAGTAGCCCATGCAAGTAGGAGAAAATGGAGGATTATTCATAACATAATAGCTGCAACGTACATTCTGTTATCTCATTTATCTTTTACTATTCACCAATAATTCTATCTAGACAGCTGCTAAGGTTGCAATTCCATTCTTCGAAGGAGTGGAATGAAATTCCTATTTTATATTATTTGACTATTGGTAACCAACATATCACATTAGCATTTTTACTATTAAATCCAGTTTTTTTCAGGTTTGTCTACTAGGAAGGTTGCATCATCGGAATCTTGTGAACTTGGTAGGATATTGCGTGGAAAAGGGAAGCACATGTTAATTTATGAGTTCATGAGCAATGGAAGCTTGGCAACCATACTATATGGTAAGCTCATAAACCACTTCTTATCAAAATCCATATTAATATCAAAACCATACTGAATTTTGAGCTAGAAATATATGTAGATATTTTGTATCTTTTAGAAAACCAAAAAATGTACTTAATAGGATCATATATGATGCTCATTATCCACTTGTCTTTGTCCTTGACCTTGCTTATTTATTATAAGTAAAATTTGCACAATTAGGATCATCTATTGGCCAAGTAAAATTCAATTTGATTGCTATTGATTAGATAAAATTTGAAAGTTCCAGTACTCTTATGCTAAGAAGAAAAAGAACTGTGTTGGAAGTTGGTAATTCTGGTTGGAACAATAGCCAATAGGGTACATTGAGCAGAGCAATCTGTAGGCTACATCTGAATCTCATTTAGTTCATTAGACAGCTTTGTTGTTCCTCTTAACAGCCTCCTCAGTTAGGTGCTTTTAATACATCAACCCATGGTATTGGTGATGAGGTCCCAGGTTCTTGCTTTGCTTGATTTCTGTTTCATGACAAATAATTTATTTAAATTGCTTTGCTTTGTCTATTTGGATGCAGGAATGCACCATAAGAAGATTGGATCATATTTTATAACCCGTAAAAAGTTTGGAAAATCTATGTTTGGCATTTGTTTGGGGTGTTTTTGTATTTGGAGACATGTTTTGATGTTTGTTTGAATTCTTTGTGTTATAACATAAAGTATTTGTGACTCATACATTATTAATTATAAAACAATTGTTTTCTTTAATTTTTCTAAGAAATTATATTTTATTTATAATTACAATTATAATAAAATGAATTTTAATAATGTAAAATATATAAACGGAATGAAAAGCTATTTAGTAATTAAACATCAAATTTTATACCAGTGGCAACAAATACCGACGGACGCTAACCTATACTGACGGATAGGATGAGTAACAAAAAAAATGTGAATCATATTACTGATGGCCATCCATCAGTATAGGATCATAGGTTTTACTTACGGAAAACGTAGTCATTAAATATCTATACAAATTGGAAAAGTTGGGAAACATTTACTGACGGACAAATTCGTCACTATAGGATTAATATATCTCTACGGACGGAAAATGCCCGTCACTAAATGCATTTACCGACAAGTCCTATACCGACGGTAATTTTTTTGTCGGAATTTCTATATCTACCGTCGGTAAAGGTATTTCGGGTCTTTACCGATGGATTTTTGGGTATATATTGACGGATTTTTTACCGTCAGTAAATGGCTTTTTTTTATAGTGTCAAAATGCTTATTTTGTCAAATAATTTATTGTATAATAAATGTTTTAATACAAATTTCATATTAATTATTATTATTTTATAAGAAGCTGAGCGCGAGGGGGAATTGTAAAAGTTGAACTGTTTCAGTTAACTCATACTAAGAAAGATGAGTCTTATTTGAACGTTGAGACTCAACAAATTGTGGTATATTTTGTTCATATTTTTTTTCTTTTATTTACAAATATATTACACAAAATAATATTAATGTTATTGTTTTGTAGGAGAAAGCAACAAAAAAAATTGCTGAGTATAAAGCAGCATCATCAGATGGTTCAATCAATATCCATGATGTAGAAGATGCAATTTTCACTGAAATTGCTGGGAAAGAAAGATATGGACGGGTTCGAGGTCTCGGATTAGGTCCAACACCATCTAGCTACTATGGATCTAGTTCTCAACGATACTTCTTCACAAAGCTATTTACACATGAAGTTCAGATGTTGAGAGAATATTTGAAAAATATGCATAAACATTTTGAGAAAATGGAAGCACAGAGAGAAGCAGAGAGAGTGTAGAGATAGCACAAATAGTTCAGAGAGAAGCAACGAGAGAAGCAGAGAGAGAAGAAAAAAGAAGAAGATATCAGCAACTGCAGTCACAGTTTGATTCTCTGATGAATTTAGTGCAACAAAAGTTCTTAGAAGGCAATGCAACGATTTCACAAAATTCGCCATCTCAGGTAATATAATATCTTCGTGCTTCACTTTCTTACTTTTTTTAACTTAATATCTTATATATTAATTACGTATGTTAACTTTTTTTAGTATGAATTCATAACGAACGTGGTGCGAAAAAACGTTCGTCTGACGGCTGCCCTTGAACCTTTAACATTTGTAACTTTCGTACTTTTTAAAATTATAACTTCATTGTGAGTGTTATGCAACAGATTTATTGTATAATGATACTTTATAATTTTTAAAAATTTTCTATATTATGGTTTTTTTTATAATTTCTGTTATGTGTTTATTGTAAACTATTGCAGATATTATTATTAGGTACAATATTTTAGCAAAAATTATATATTTTTTAAAAATGGTTATTGAAATTTAGTGGCATTTCTAGAACACAAATGCCGTTAAATTTGTAACATTAATATAAACAAAATATAAATATTAGCGGCGTTTTTAGAACAAAACACTGTTATTTTTGTTTATTTTAGCGGCGTTTATGTCCCCAAACACCGCTAGATGAGTTTATTTAACAACTTTTCAGACAAAAACACCGCTAAATCATCCTCAATTAGCTCCATTTGACGTCCTACACCGGCGTTCAAAAATGCATGGTACAGATTGCATGGAACACCGCTATGTCAGTGGCATTTTTCTTGAAAACACCGGTAAATTCTCCGACGTCGTTTTTCGCTGCATTTTTTGCGGCGTTTTATCCGAACGCTGCTAATTTTTTAGCGGCGGTTATAAACGCCGTTAAAGATCTTATTTGCTATAGTGATTTTATATACTTTATTTTAAATTACATAAGAATGGATTATATTTTTAAAATAAAAATAATATATTTATTTTAAATAATATGTACAATAATAAAGAATGTTATAAGATTATCATAAGTATATCCATAATACTTAAAATAAATAATTTATTTTAAATCTTATTATAAGATTATCACAATTGATATAATATTTTATTAATTTATTTAAGAGATTATTATATATTTAAATGACTATTTTAGTTTTTGAACAATTATCTTGAAAACTTGAATAATTAATTTAAGAAGTTTAATATGTTAATAATAAAACAAACTTACTTATAAAAAAATACATCAAAATTACTATTTATCCAATCCAACGAATTGATTTAAAATAAAGATATTAAAATTGATTTACAACCGATTGACTAAAATTTTAATTCCTAATGCCCTAACACTATATATAATAACATCAAGCTTATTTTTTATTTTTTATTTTTATTTTTCCCACAGCCACTGCCTGCAGAGTGTATACTTTATCATATTCCAAAATGGTAATTACAAGTTATAAAATTAAAATAAATAAATAATTTATGTTATAGTTATTATTTTTATGAAATTAATGTTTTTAAAATAAAATTATTAGGTGATTTCGGGTTAATTGTTCGGGTCAATTCAGGCTCGGATCAATTTAGATTCAAGTAATTTTGGATTCAGTCATTTTCGATTTCGAATTGGACCGGATTCGGGTTGTTGACTTTTCTGATCAAATCGGGTTGGATCGGGTTTGGATTCGAGTGAATTGGTCAGATTTTTCTGATTCAGATCAGAATTGACGAGTCTCACAACTGATTTTAATCTCACCGTTGGATAATCCAATCTCACTGCCAAACTATCAATCTCATTAACACCACTATTTTCAATTTCACCACAGTCAATATCATCATTGCGTCGAACAAAACCTAAAATGCAACATTTGACTTGTACTTTTTTTCCATTTTTCCTTTTTTTTTTTCAGTTTAAAATGATTTATTTTTATAATTAAGGGTTAATCATTATCATTATCATTTTTATTTTTTCTCTTACCAAACATTCATTAAAATAATCTTCTTTCCATTTTTTTATCTTATAATACTTTTATACCCAAAATTCAGGATTTGAAATTTGAATATATCCGAAACAAATTAGATTTTTAATTAAGTGGAGATGGTATCATCATTGGTATTTATTTTTTCGTCAGATTATAGTATATAATATGCAAGGCCCAAAAAATAAGGCTTAAATATTCTCAAGCAGTTGCATGAGGAATAGAGGTGCTCCTGGCCGGGTCGGGTCGAGTTTAGGTTAAGTTTAGATATAGTATCAATATCATATACACATATCTAAATTCGATTCGGTCTGAAATATGAGTTTCAAATTATGTTCGTGTTCGTCCATATTTGTAAATTGATAGTCCAAGCCCGTTTAAATCTGTCTATATTATTATTTTTTTAAATTTAAATAAATACTTTATTATTTTTTAATTTTAGTAATTTTATCTTTTTTTTCTTTTATTAAGTTCTAAAACATGAATAATTTAGCATATTTTTAAATGTTTACACTATAATATTTTATTTATTTATTTTTTATATGATATAAATTATAAAATATATAAAATATGAAATAATATATTATATAAATAAAAACGGGCCAGGCTGGGCCGGGCTTGGGCCTTGATTGTTTGAGTCAAGGCCTTGCCCATTTTCTAAATAGGCCTCATTTTTTTTTTTCAAGCTCATATTTCGGACCTAATATTTTTGTCCAAACCCATCAAAACATGGACGGGCCTACGGGTTTGGACGGCTAGCCTGACCCTTGAGCAGATCTACTGAGTAAGTCATGAAATGAAATGATTTTTTTTATATATTTGAGGTTGTTACGGTTCAATCCCTAATCACTAAAACTAAAAATTCAACACTCTATCAATAAATCACATGATTTTGACTATAAAATGAAATATTATTAAAAACTTTTTTGTTGTCTTTTTGAAATGAAAAAGTCGCACTCTTTGACTTATGAGCTGCTTCAGAATGCAAATAAGTGGAAACTTTATTGAGAAAAATTCAACCTCCAATAGCCATAAATTTTTCTAAGAATAATAACTTAATTTTCACATAAAGTGGAACTATAAATAAATAAATGCTAATAGTTAAAAGGTAATTCCAGTTTGTAGCGAGCGGCATGCGTTGCTAAAAGCGTCAATAACGTCGATGTAAAGTTCAAACCGCATAATTCAAGACCTAAAACTTCAGGAAAATTCACAGAAAATTTTGCTACTTAAATTTTGAAGTTTATGTATTTGGTTTTTAAATTTTATACATTTTTTTTGGGTGCATTTTCCTTTTTTTCGTTCTTTTTTCACACCTTTTTTTCTTTTCTTTTCTTTTCTTTTATATTCTATTCTCTTTTTGTTGCTATTTAACTTAAAAGTTCATACTTTCCTTTATTATGATTTGATATTACTTTTCAAGGGACAAGCATGATAATTTACATCAATAATCGCCAATAATGTAGACATGTAAGTTTTAAATGCGATATGAAAATACAATATAAAAATGACATATTTAATAAATATAAAAAATAATATAATAACACATAACATAATATATTTAAATATGATTTCATATTCGTATTTAAAAATTAAATATATTTAATAATTTATATTATATTTATATTTACTTAAAAAAAATTTAAAATACAACACACATACTTATATTTTGATTGATTTGACTGAGAGTACTAGGATAGGATATTAATGGTTTAAGCTTCAGACAAGATAAAGCCCAAGAACAAAAGGTGTATTGTATTTGGGCACAATCTAAATATGATTCTCCAATTGCCAATGTCACCCTCTTTGTCTTTTTTTTTTTTTTTTTCACTAAATCTGGCTATCCGCATTCGTTGAAAAAGGAAACCTCTAGTGGATTACATTTTTTTATCTTTTATCTTTTTTCTTCACTTAAACAGAGTAATAATGATATAAAATATTATAATAAAATATATATTTAAATTTATTTATAAAAATTAAAAAATTTATGTATAAAATCAATCATGTATGTCAATCTAACAAGTCGAACTACTCGTTAACTACTTAAACTTAATTTTGTAAGTATTCTAACTTGATTCATTTATTATCGAGTCAAATTCAAACTTGAGTTATTTTAATAAGAGGCCGAATTGATTTCAAACACTATAATATCCTCAAGAGGCTGGCAAATTTAATTGAATTTTTTAATATATTGCAAAATATTTAATATGCATATAAATAAATTATAAAATATATATTTTTAATATCTTTGTTTATAATTTTATTGAGTCTATTGAATCAAGCTCGAGTAAGTTGAGTAAATTATAAAAAACAAAATTAAAAATAAAAAATAAAATTCGATAAAATTCGAGTTCAATTTTGTATCTCGAATTTTAAAATTGAATAGAACTCAAACCTCAAAATTTTTGAACTTGACTTGATTTGGTTACACATTTAAGATGGATTAGACGTCCATGGATTACACCTAACATGAATCCCCTTCCCCAAATTATAAAATAAAAAATACTACTTCCTTTAGGACCCGTCATCGTGCATGATGACAATTGGTACACCTAAGCTACTCCCATGTGTCAAAGTTTGTGTAAAGTTAAATCAAAGCATTTTTTTTGGGTAAATTTAAAAAACATGACTTCAATAGTAATATAATTATTCAATGATATAATGATTAATAATAATTTGTAAAAAAAAAATAGAAAAGAAAATTTTGTTGTTAAGAAAATGGTAAAGACATTTTTACTTTTAATGAATCATTTAGAGTTGAAAATGAAAAAACCTAAGTGGTAAGTTTGCCACATCAGCATTTTAGAAAATTTTAATTTTTAAAATTTATTTTTAATTAACAAGTTTAAAAAATAAAAAAATTATTTCTAGTTTTTCAAATAATAATATTGACATAAAATTAAAATATTAATAAAATATTATTTCTATTAATATAATTATTATTAAAATATTATTTCTACATTTTTCAAATAGTAATATGGTATAAAATATTAAATTATTAATTATTAAAATTTTAAAATATTAATTATGAAAATATTAATTTTTAATATTTATATTTCAAATAGTAACATTTTAATATTAATGTTTAATACCAAAATATTA
This sequence comes from Fremontodendron californicum, assembly GCA_030761205.1. Classification (NCBI taxonomy): domain Eukaryota; kingdom Viridiplantae; phylum Streptophyta; class Magnoliopsida; order Malvales; family Malvaceae; genus Fremontodendron; species Fremontodendron californicum. Next base: position 15,351,974 of record JAULJL010000027.1, read on the forward strand.
TATTAATGTTAAATACTTAAAATAATATTATTTATTACTTAAACATTAATTATATTAATATTTTAAAATATCTAAAGTATTCTAATAATTATTAAAATATTATCTCTATTAAAATAATATATTGTTATATGAAATAATATTTTTATTAAAATAATAAATAATATTCATTATATAAATAATTTATTATTTTTTGAAAATAAAATTTTTTAATTTTAAAAAAATAAAATTTTTATTTTTTTAATTAAATTTTTAAAAAAATAATATTTCTAAAATTAAAATTTTAAATTTATTAACTTGGAAGGACAAGAGAATGGGAGATTTTTTCATGGACAATTTTATCTTTACAACTTCTTTCCTAACAATTTTTTTTCTTATTTTCTTATTTTTAAATTTTTTAATATTATTAAACTTTTGTACAATAATTTTACTGTTCATAGGATTTTTTCGAATTAACCCTTTGTTTTTTGAGGTTTGCTGACAATGGGCCAATGCTTGCTTGAACCAAATTTATCTTTAGAAGATATTCAAATCTTTTTTATATATTTATCATGATATTGTATATTATTTTTTTTTTATATAAGATAGGTCATAGCTTAGAGATAAGAGAAAAGATTATAGATGTTAAGATTCGAACCATAAACTTATTGAATGTCACCTCTTAAAGGTGATTGTATGAATCAATTGAACTAAGCTACGATTTTCATGATATTGTATATAATCATGTGCCCTTCAATCTTCTCATCTTCTGCTTACAGTAAAATTTATAAAATAATATTATTAGAATTAAAAAATATATTATTTTAAAGAAATTATTTAATTATTGATAAATAAATAAATTATTCGTTTTCAATAAATTAATATTTATTAATTTATATAAAAAAAATATGTTTTCAATTTTTATACATGCATATTATTTTTTTTTTATTAAGATACATGAATGACTTATAAAAAAAAAAACACTAGATAGAGTCAACAATTAATATTTAAATAAAAAAACTACTTGCTACAACATGAAAAAAAATGTACCGAATATAGTGTGTGCATTGCAAAACATTAAAGATAAAGTTTAGTTTGGTTTAGATACAAAGAAAAAACAAACTTTAAATACATATTTTGAGAAAGAGCTTAAATAAAAAGATAAAAGTTGTTAAGTGAAAATTTTCTTATAATATTATATGAACTTTTATGTATTTTTTAAATTTTTTAAAGAATTATTAATTTATATATTTGTTGAGTCATAAATAAATATACAAAAAATTATTATCTTATGCATTTAACGAAGTTATTATTAAGTTATTATTTTAATACACTGATTCGAATCGAAACTAAAATTTTATTAATTAATCAAAATTATTAATTTATCCAACATTCATGTATCGTGATTGCAGTGTATTTTGTCCATTTCAAAAAGCATTGGCCCTAAAAATTAATTAAAAAATAAGAGAAAAATGAAAGAGAAGTTTTTTTATTAAGGATAATTTTATCTTTACAATTTCCTTCTTAATAATTTTTTATTTCTCTTTTTCATATAATTCTTACTTATTATACCATTTAACAATTATTGTAGTGTTGATAGGATGTTTTTCAAATTTACCCTATTTTTTTTTATATAAGATAGGTCATAGCTTAGGGATAAGAGAAAAGATTTTTTTTTACAGATGTTAGGATTCGAACCATAAACCTATTGAATGCCACCTCTTAAAAGTGATTGCACGAATCAATTGAGCTAAGCTCCGATTTTCATGATATTGTATATTATCATGCGCCATTCAATCTTCTCATCTTCTGCTTACAGTAAAATTTTTATAAAATAATATTATTAAAATTAAAAAATATATTATTTTTAAAAAAATTATTTAATTAATCAAAATTATTAATTTATCCAACATTCATTCGTGATTGCACTGTATTTTGTCCATTTCTAAAAGCATTGGCCCTAAAAATTATTTTCAGTGTAATGATTAATTGGCTATTGTCAAAATTAGATTTGGTTAGTTGGTTTGGTATAAATAGACTACCTCACTCTTTCCTTTTCTTTTTTTTTTTTTCCTTCTGAAACATGTTTCGTTCAAAGTAAAAGTTGGTTGGTAGTACAAAGAAAGTCATATTTTGTACGTAGGTAGAGTCTGCCGTAGTCCAAGAACTATAAATTTTTTGAATAGTGTTAATTATTCCACCAAATTAATATCAATTGCGAAAGAAAAGCTACAAAGTAGTCAGACCATGATGACAATAAAATTGGAAAGAAAAGTCAAAATAATTCTTTCTAGTAGAGTCGGTAAAATCGATTCGAACTAAAAAAAAATCGTTTAATTTTGCTAAAATCCAAATCAATTTAATTTGATGAAAAAATATTAACAACTCAAATCTAAAATGATCGAAATAAAATAAATTCAAAAAATTCAAATTCAAATGACTCGAAACACTAATTCAAAATAACTCAAAATTAAATTAATTTAATTCTAAAATTACAATTTGGACAAAAAACAATCTTAACTTGAATAAAATAAATTTCAAACCCGAGATAACCTCAACCCTAAACAATTTAATTTTTTTTTAATCCAAAATAGCCCGATCCAAAGTGATCTAATTGAAACTCATTCTCAGTCGTCCAATTGTCTTCTTTAATAACAATAAGGGAATTTTGACCAAATGTAATAAGCAAGCGCGTCATGCATTGAAATCGGAGGAAAATTTTCCAAATAGGAGAAAGGGCATAAGCATGTAGAATCAGTTTCCACTTACCTTTTAGCAAATTCTGATCCGTCCATATAAAGCCCATACACTGTGTGCAAACCTTCAAGCAAAGATAGCAATTATTAATTGATAAAAGTAAAAAAAAAAAAAAAAGTTGTGAATGAAATGTAATGCCATTTTTTTAAAACACCGCCACTTACCAGTAGAGTGCACTTTTACAAATGGTATGGCTTTCATCCAATGGCTCATTGTGTTGTTGTGAACACAACTTTTTACCAATGAAACGTGCCAGTCACCTCGAGCCTCAAGCTCAAGTCTGACAATGGTAGTGTTGGATGATAAAACATGCCATCTAAATTCCAAATTCACTCAATTCAACACCAATCTCAGCCCATTTAGATGTTCCATTAATCCGGCTGGTAGAGATTATTACATCCAAGTCCACATAAGGAATCAAGTCCTGCCAGTTATACATTATATTGTTTTGATTTTTCATTTTTTTTTTAAATATTAGTATTCGATATCCGTGTTCGACGCATATTCGAACATGAATATAAGGATATGATCCCCAAAAACTCTCCAAATACATAAAAAAAAAAATAGAATAAATCAAACATACACTACGCCAATTTTGACATATAACAACATTTTGAAGTGCTGTGAAAACTAAAAAAATTGTTACTGTAAGATAAGACAACATTTATTCATGTGTTGTATATGTGGTAGCAGCCTTTTGTCTTTAGTAGCATTTTTACATATGTATAATAACACTTATCTAAATACTGTTATTTCTACTTTATAACAGTTTTTCATGACTTTTTGCATGTATTTTTCATTTGCTGCAAAAGATCTCAATGATAGCAAATTATAACTGCTACCAAAAGTAATTTTATATGATGAGATTTATAAAAGCACATGTCAAATGCTTCTAAATATTTTAAAAATGCTGTAATTATTGGCCATTATAATATATAACAGCAATATGTAAAATGCTGTCAAAGTATTGCCTTTGCTAATTTTAACAACATTTGAGAAATGCTATAAAAAATGCTGTCTAAAACTAATTTTGGCGTTGTGATACCCATGTCAAACACATACTCTTGTCCGACACTCACACCCAAATTCGAGTAACATAGATTATACATACTATCTAAACTTTTTTTTTTTGATTTAGATTTATCTTAAGAAAGAGTTCGCCTGTTAAAAGACTCAACTCACTATGCCAAATATGATATATAACAGCATTTTGAAGTGCTGCGAAAACTAAAAAAAAAAAAATTGCTGTAAGATAAGACAGCATTCATTCATGTGCTGTATATGTGGCCGCAACCTTATGTCTTTAGTATCATTTTTACATATGTATAATAACACTTATCAAAATACTGTTATTTTTACTTTATAACAGCTTTTTATGACTTTTTGCATGCATTTTTCATTTGCTGCAAAAGATCTCAATGATAGTAATTATAAGTGCTACCAAAACTATTTTTATATGATAAGATTTATAAAAGCACATGTCAAATGCTTCTAAAAATTTTAAAAATGCTGTAATTATTAACCATTATAATATATAACAGCAATATGTAAAATACTGTCAAATGTTATAAAAAAAATGCTATCTAAAACTAATTTTAGCGTAGTGATACCCATATCAAACACATACTCTTGTCTGACACTCACACCCAAATCCGAGTAACATAGATTATACATACTATCTAAACACTTTTTTTTTTGGATTTAGATTTATCTTAAGAAAGAATTCCCTGTTAAAAGACTCCACTCCCTACGTCAAATTTGACATATAATAGCATTTTGAAGTGCTGCGAAAACTAAAAAAGCTGATGCTGTAAGATAAGACAGCATTATTCATGTACTGTATATGTGACCGCAGCCTTGTGTCTTTAGTAGTATTTTTACATATGTATAATAACACTTATCAAAATGTTGCTATTTCTACTTTATAACAGTTTTTCATGACCTTTTGCATGCATTTTTCATTTGCTGCAAAAGATCTCAATGATAGCAATTATAAGTGTTACCAAAAGTATTTTTATATGATAAGATTTATAACAGTATATGTCAAATGCTTCTAAAATTTTTAAAAATGCTGTAATTATTGGTCATTATAATATATAACTGCAAAATGCTATCAAAATATTGCTTTGCTATTTTTAATAATATTTGAAAAATATTATAAAAAAAATGTTGTCTAGAGTAGTTTTGATGTAGTGACTGTTAGATTAGCAGTGAAAGCTGGAACCGAATTCAACTTCCGAACAAATATATCAACCTGCAAAAGGCACACATTAACGTTCCTTAATAGAAGTCATAACTCTCTTGGCACCAGGTCAATTACGTGAATCAACTTCAAACATCTTTTATGTTATAATTTTGAAATATGGTATCACAAGAAAATTTACTTAAAACTTTTGTAACTTAGGCCAAGAACCTAGCAATGCAGTAACTATTTACTCCAACTGGATCAAGCATTGTAATAAACCATATATGTGTGTCTATATGTAAGAGTCAAGTTACTCGTGAGCTACTCAAGCTCGCCTTATATAAAGACTTAATGATTCAGGACAAGGCTTTCAAACTCAAGATCCAATAATAGGTCTTAGGGTTAAATTTAGCATTGCTGTTGAAAAAAATTCAGATTAAAAAAATTTGGATTGAAAAAAATGTGTTTAAAAAATACGATAAAAAAATTGTGGTTCAAGAACTTTTAAATATTTGGCATTACTATGAAAAAGTGGTGAGAAATTGAAATATATATATATATAAAGATATGTTTAAAATAACAAAAGTGTAGAAATGTGAAGATAATAAAGTTATTTTATCCACAATGCAACTTCTAAAGCACAAAAGCTCTATTTTTTGCCTTTTGGTTTGGATTGTCAAACCATAATTTCAACCCCAAAAACCAAAATTTTTTACCTATTTAATATTGCATTTGCGATAAAATATAATTTTTGACCTCAAAAATTATACCAAGAACAATATTAAACAAGACTTTACTGAAACTACTAATGTCTAGCTCAAAAGGAAACTCCTTTAATGAAACTTGAAATACAAGACTGCCAGGCCCAAGACTCTATATTGTAGATTAAGATAAGATGCCTTGTTTTTAGCCCAAAAACAACAGCCTCACAATTTTAAAAATTATAGTGGCGAAACCGAATTTTACTTTACTCTAACCCACAAACAGAACTTCTATTTATACTCGGAGACATGCCAAATAACAACCCCACTATTCCACCTTTTACTTATTCAATTCACGTGGCCATACCTTAAACCTTAAATTCATGCTGTTAAAGCCAAGAATGAACCTTTCATACCAGCTGTGATTATGGGCAAGATGTAAAAGCAGAGAGAAAATGAACTTCAATCACATCAGTTTTTTTTAGTACCCTTTGTCATAACGTATCAAATACGAATTCAGCATGTTAAACGCAAATAATGAAGTCGCCACTAATGATCTTTCTAGGTATGATTAGTCACCTAATGAATCTATCATTTTTAAAGTAATTCTAAGCTTGATTAAGATACCCTAAAAAGACATTACGTCAAATTTGACATATAACAGTATTTTAAATTGCTGCGAAAATTAAAAAAACTGTTGCTATAAGATAAGACAGCATTTATTCATATGTTGTATATGTGACCGTAGCCTTATCTTTTTAGTAGCATTTTTACATATGTATAATATCACTTATCAAAATGATGCTATTTCTACGTTATAACAAATTTTCATAACCTTTTGCATGCATTTTTCATGACCTTTTGCATGCATTTTTCATTTGCTGTAAAAAATCTCAATGATAGCAATTATAAGTGCTACCAAAAATATTTTTATATGATAAGATTTATAAAAGCATATGTCAAATGCTTCTAAAAATTTTAAAAATGCTGTAATTATTGACCATTATAATATATAACAAAAATATGCAAAATGTTGTCAAAGTATTGTCTTTGCTATTTTTAACAACATTTGAGAAATATTATAAAAAAAAATGCTGTCTAAGACTAGTTTTGGCGTGGTGAGAATAGGTTCTGATCTACTTATCAGAACTAAGCGATTACGTGTGAGAAATGATTAGCACCCTCACAATGCCTATCTAGAGATAATACCACATAAATCACATATTATTCTAAACTAGTCTTATCTAAATGGTCTTAATCAATCTTAAGTTCATATTTATTCCCTAATCATGCAAACAGTAAAAAAATAATAAATAAAAATAATCATTGAATATTAAATAAAAAAATTATCAAATAAAAAATTTAAATTAACTTAAACCTGAAACATGAAATAAAATAATGTTAATAATATAAAATAAATAAATCATATATAATAATAAAATAAAAACATGATATATAAATAAATAAATAAATAAAAATCATTAACATGCAAACATATAATCAATAAAACAAATCAATCATATAATCATATAATAAATATATATATAAAAACAAATCATTTAATCATAACATAATAATAACATTTAATCATATAATTATCATATAATAAATCAAATAATGATCAATATAGTGAATGCTTACAAAGAGACTTAGAGTGAAATTGTTGAGTGCAAAGCCCCTGATATCTGAGGTACTTGACTTGAAGAAGTTGGTAGAAGTCTAGAAGACATCTTCGGACGAGCTTGTAGCTCCTTATCATCCCAAATTGATTAGAAAGTAAGTAGCAATTTAATTTGTGCTCCAATCCAAGCTGACTTGCGAATAAGCTTGGGATTAGTTTGATAGCCATTTATATTTCATGCCTACAATGCACTTTTTGTTTTTATCAACAATATGTGTTTGTCGGTCAATAGCAGTAAATCCCAAATGTGGTTTGTTGCCTCTCTCAGCAAGACAAGGAGTTTCTCTGCAAAATAGGTAAAAGTTCTTAGGCATGTTCTACAATCATTAAAGATCTAAATCACAGACAATTCACTAAACAATTGTTGCAATATAAAAGGGCAACCTCTAGCGGATAAAATGAGAAGGTAGGAGATAAATACTACACCCAAAAACATTCAAGGGAGTCTGGAAACATAATATAATAGGATTCCAGGTGCACAGTTTATGCTAACAAACTCTCTCTCTCTGAGACACCTTCTGCAAGAGAATTATCATGCTTCAGTAACACAAATTCTATTCGGAACAAATGTCAGATTGCAACATAGCATTTTGAGATGCCACCAAGTACGTAAGATGGTAACTTCCATTAAATATTCTCCAGACAATTAAATTATGAAATTCCACAAAAGCAAAGTTGAAAGCTTGTAACTTTGAATACGAAGCGAGTCTCTTGAAGATCCACAAAGTCTTTCTCACAAAATCATTTGACAAACCTCTTTACTTGAACAAACTCTTTTCACCTAATATTGCCTATCTTCCAAGCTAACGACAACAAGTTGGACATCCAATACAGTAGCAGCTCCTCCCAATTCTTAAAGAAACCGAAATTACTAAAAATACTGACAACCAAGAACATTAAAGACCAGAACTTCACCAAGGTTAATAATCCAATACAGTAAAGTACACAAACAGGAATCCACTGAATCAAACAATGTCATTAAACAAACCAAACCTCACATCCAAGCAAAAGTGAAAAGAAGAAGATGAAGAAAAACCCAAAACAAGATAATTTAATTGTTCCCTCCTTGAATGCTGATCCTAGAGAGTTAGGGTTTAAACAAAATTGTTTTTTTTTTTCTGATTTTTTTTATTAATTCCGAAAATAAAATTAAAAATTAAATAAAAAATTAAAACTAAAATTAAAATTAAAAAAAAAATAATTCGAACAAAAACAGGTGTACACACGTCCTTTTATTTAGCTCCCACTCTACCCCGCAGCCACCCAACTCAAAAAAATAAATAAATAATTTTAGGTTTGTTTAGAAAATGATGGGCATGAAACTTTTGGCCAAGTGTCAACCACAATTCACATTCAGGACAAAAGGAAGGTGATGAAGAATTAGAATTGTTTAGGATTTTATTCAATTAATTTGTACGTTGAATTTTACATCAATTTCTATTGGTTATGCTATTTTAAGGTTAATAGTTTCAATTTTTATTTATATATTAGGGTTCAAATTTTAACATACTAGATAGATGTCCGTGCTTTTTTACGGATATATTATTGGATTTGAATTGATATTTTATAATAAATTTAAAAGATAAAAAAGTAAGAGGAGTAAAGATGATTTAAAAAAATAATAACTCTTATCCTTATATGACACGTTGTATAAAATTAAAAGTTATTTGAATATTATCAATTATATCCAACAATTTCAGACACAACATAATTATACGATACGAACATAACATGAAAAAAATAATTAAAACACAACATGACACGAAAAAATGACATGAACAGGACACAAATATACGAACGTGTCAAAATCTACATAAAACAATTATTAACATGTCAAAATTTATATAAATATATAATACATTGAATATGATTATGACTGAAAAAATAACACGAACATGATGACACAGATACAAAATTGGGAGTTATTTGAATAATGTCAATTAGACTTGACAATTTTGGACACAACATGATTATACGACACGAACACAACATGAAAAAATAATTAAAACATGACACAAAAAATAACATGAACACGACACAAATACACGAACGTGTCAAAATTTACATAAAATAAATTATTAAAGTGTAAAAATTTATATAAAATTATAATACTTTAAACACATGATAAAATAACACGAACATGTTACGAACATACAATTTTTCTCTAAATTGAATCATTATGAAAAATTATGCAAAATATGGGATGAATTGAGACACGATATGAACACACAAAAATTTTTCTAAATTGAATCATCATGACAAACTATGCAAAATATTTAGATAAATCGAAACACGACATGAACACATAAAAAATAAAATAAATACGACACGATACGAAAATAACATGAACATAACACAAATATACAAACATGTCAAAATCTATATAAAACGAATTATTATGATGTAAAAATTTATATAATTTTAAAATACTTTGAAAACACGAACACAAAAACGACACAAAAAATAACATGAACACAATACGAATAAACGAATGTGTCAAAATCTACATAAATCCAAAATATTTAAAAATCAACCCTAAATCAGTCCAATATAATGACCTAATTAATCCTAAAACATTGGTTAAGCCATTGCTTAGTTAGCTATTAAAATAACCTAACTAACCCTAAAAGCATTGATTAAGTCATTGCTTAGTTAATTATTTATCATATTTCCAATTTCTCTAATCCAAGCCTCTCATTAATTTAGGGAATTGCTTTTAAGGTTAGTTATTATTATAGATAATTAAATACCTAAAATAATTTTTTTAAAAATGGTTAGAGACATAAACAGTCTATCTCTCTAAGCCGAAAATTCACCCGACTATCTAATTATTAAATACCTAAAATAATCCTTAAAAAATGGTTAGAGACATTGCTTACTAATCCATCCAACTATATAATTAAATGCCTAAAATAACCTTAAAAAAAGGTTAGAGACATGACTTAGTTGGTGCTAAATTAATGTTTCAAATTTTTAAATTCTGGCAGGAGATAGTTTTGAAGTATTGCTTTTATAGATTGTTATAGATAGACCTAGTAATATTGGATATGACAAGAAAACGATACGAAAAAAATAATTAAAAATACGACATGAAAAAATAACACGAACACGACACGAATACACGAATATCTCAAAATTTATATAATACGAATTATTAACGTATCAAAATTTATATAAATATAAAATACCTTAAACACGATTATGACACGAAAAAATATACGAACACGATATGGATACACGAATTATCAGGTCTAGTTATAGATAAGTACCTATGCTATTTCAGTTTCTAATAACTCGGGATTCAGTAATTAGAGATTTTGAAATATTACATCACAATTTTTGTCCCCCTTGGTTCTCTAGTTTCACTCTCCTCTGGTTCCTATACTTCTCCTAATTTTCCCTTTGGTCTTTACTGCCTCCGGCCCTATTTTCCTAATGTGTTCTACATCAATTTCATATCAACGCAAACCAATCTAGCATCCAGAACTCAAACATTTGTTTTCTTGAAAATTTGACAAAACTACTTTTTTTTAATTAATTTAGCAACAACATTCTTAAACAAATAATACATTCTCAATGTTGTATTAATTAATTTCTCTATGTTCTACATAGATCTCACTATTACACTAATACATTCTTTCTCCTTTTTCCAATGATAAGCTTTTAAATTTTTGGCAATGGTGGCTGTGGCTGTGACAATGAAAGCTTTGCCGTGGAAAATTATAACACCAAAGAAACTCGGTTTCAGTATTACAGCTTTGGCTAAGTTGTTGATTCCTTTGTGGAGGTTAATGAGCATTTTGTTTTTGATTCTCAGTGATGGGCTTAGAGCCTAAACTTGAATAGGGACTCATCTCTTTCGTTAGTTTTCAAGGAGACTGCTACCATGTTTACAGACTTGATATCATAGTTCTAAAGAAATCTCTAATTTGATGTTATATTTTGTATTTTTCATTTAAAAGCATTAAGCATATAAACGCCTTAGTTATTTTAGTTTGTGGTAGCTTTGGATTATGAGTTGTTCAGATTTTGGTATATTAAATAGAGATTTTTCCTCCCCCTTAATTCTCGCCAGTTCTCTCTCCCCTCCTTGTTCCACATCAATATCCCACACTATCTCTAGGGTCTGTCTCGTGTCAAAACACCGGTGTAAGAAGTTTGAACATATAAATGTTGGTGTAAGCCCTGCAAGTCAATCTAGTTAGGTTTGTAAGACACGATTTATATATTCATGTACTGCACATTATATTTATTAATTATAATTAAGGTATTTCTTTATCCATAAGTTTTGTTATAATTGTTATAAATAACTTGTTAAGATAAAGCCCATGAAACACAATTACATTGCAAAGGAATTGTAAGGAGTTACAATTATGAGAATCTTTATGCATCAATGTCGTGTTTCTAAAACTATTCCTGGTCATTGTATTATCATGACAGGGTATTGACAATGCTCAAAAACTGGCATATGTTAAGCCTTCATGCACTTGATGCATGCAACCGATCTCATAGGTTGAAAGTATAGAGATACTTGGGATAACATATGGGTGCTTGTTAGTTGAACAAGTTCACTGAACATGACCCGCTATGAGAGTTCCATTTGGTATTTCACTCAAGTGTCTATAGAAAACACTCTCATGTGTCAATAGTGTAAGTAATCCTTAGACTTGTAACACCAGGTCATCTTATATGTGAATTGTCATACTTAAATTGCATCACGAACAGGTCCCAAAAAGGGATGCTTATGGTAGGGTGTTATTGGGTATGACATGAAGCATACGAAGATAAATGAGTGGTCCAGAGAGGATTCATCACCCCAAGTGATATGAGGGGACATATCTCACATGTATCTGGCTTATATTAAATTATGGAAATTCTTGGCCAAGGCAATACTTAAGGAGTTAATATTAAAACTGCAGATCTAATATGGAATGGGATAAAGGGTAGACACTGAACCATGCTCTTTCCTATTCCGGGATATTTGATGATGGGATCGAATTACACAGACATTTTGTACACGAAAGGCTTGTCAAACCTTGTTGACTCTCTCGGCATTTAGGTGGTCATGATGCATTGCTAGATGCCTCTCATGATCTATAAATATAAATAGGAAATTCTTAAATGAATTTAATTTATATTTATTGCTAACATGTTGGAGGTCTAATGGGTCACACACAAAAGGTGATTAATGAAATTAAAATGAGATTGGGCCAGATTAAATATTCATTAAGTGTTGTGGACTTATTGTGAATATTTAATAATATGTATAAGGGCTTTAGTATAGTTCGTCCAATAGTTGGCATACACTAAACCTGGTTATATATATGCCTTATGTTGTTGCCGCCTCCCCTGATGAAACCCTGGTAGCCGCACGCCTCACACTCTCTCTGTGAGAATCGATCGCAAAGAGAAAAAGAAAGGGAGGAATATGTTTCTTCTTGCCTGCTTCTTTTTCGGTTAACTAGAGTAAAGGAGGAAGGTTTCTCACAACCTAAACTACTAGTATCGTCTTGGCAAAACATAATCTCAACCTTGTGAAGGTTTCGAGTCACCTGTGTGGATTACTGTTAGAGGCCGGACAATTGGACGACTTTGGTTTGCGACAACCGGGCTTGGTGTGCAAGAACAAGAACATCAAGAATTTGACTTGAGGTTTCGGCAATCTCAACTTCTGAGGTATGAGATTTTGCTTGTTATCTGTTCTTGACAGCAAGATCGTTTTGAATTCATAAAGCAGATCCATGGAGGGATTCGGTTTCTCCTTGTTTTTGTTTTATTTCGCTGCGTTGTTAACTTGTTGATTAAATTATACATGATCTCTGTTTGAGCATGATCCGAATCCCAACAATAAAACACACACAAATAACCAACCAAATGAAAATTTGGTATTTTAACAAATTCAAAACGGTTAAAGTATCTAGGTAGTCCTTATACTATAATTGAAAGTGCATTTTAATCCTTTTAATATAGAAGTGAGTAATTTAATCCTTATACGTTTGAAATTGGTGCAAAAAAGTAAAATTGATAATTGTGTTAATGAAAAACCGTCTAAATGCTGACGTGGACATGTAAAACTGGCATAATAGATGACTTAAAAAAAATGATGACCTGTTAAATTTTTTTTCTCAGATGGAATTTAAAAACTGACAGAATAGATGACTTCGAAAAAAAATAATGACATGTTTTTACGAGTAAGGGAGGGATTTGGGTAAAAAAAATTATGTTTTTCTAAATTTCACATAGTAAAAAAATTTGACACAACATCATTTTTTTTAAGTCATCTTTTCTGTCAGTTTCACATGTCCATGTCAGCATTTAGATGGTTTCTCATTAACACTGTTACCGATTTTACTTCTTTACACCAATTTCAAAAGTACAAGGATTAAATTACTCACTTTTATAATACAGAGACTGTTTAAGAACTTTAACCAATTCAAAACATAATAAAGATAAGAGATCTATGTTACTCGGACTCCGGTGTGAGTGTCGGACATGAGTATGTTCAATTTTTTTCAAGATTTTCATATATTTGGAGGGTCCTTAGAGGATCATATCTCCATATCCATGTACAGATATGCGTCGGACACGAATACTTCAAGAAAAATGAAGAGTCAAAGCAACATAGTAAGAGATAGCTTAGGAGATACTAAAATGTAAAATGCCATATATATATATATATATATATATATATATATATATATATATATATATACCTTGTAACCAAAGAGCTCACAACTAGGGCTGTAATAGAGCCGAGTCCAAATAGTGAGAAGCTCGAATTCGATCGAATACTATTTTCTAAACTCAAGCTCGACTCAAGATAAAATCAAACTATTCGAGGTCAACTCGATTAAGCTCGTTTACTCAATTTTCATACTCGAGCTCGAGTTTGAGCTCGAGCTCGAATTAAGTTTTTTTATATTAATTAAATTTAATAAATAATGATTTTTTTTCAAGATTATAATGATAAAAATAAAAACTTTATGAAATTCAAATATTTCTAAACACAAAAAGATAAAAATCTCAAACTCTTTCTCTACAGACTTCACTCTTCAACTACATCCAACAAAAATACAGATTTGAAAGCAAGAAAGACAACATCAAACACGTCCATGGCGTACCAAACTCCTCAACGAAGAAATTGTATGCAACAACTCACCACCCATGCAAAGACCCTCAAGTTCCAGAAACCATCATCCTTGTAGAATTGATCCCTTTATGAATAGGTTAGATCCATCCACTATCACTGATTTGTTACGGGAGAAAGAGAGCATATGAACTTCCCTCACAAAGGAAGTTCGAAAAACCATACAAAGATAAAAACCTGGGGTATATTCTACAAATAATAGAAGACTGATGATAAATCTCAGTTTAAAGTCTCAAAGTAAAATAAATGTATAATGACGATGGGATGGTAAAAGAAAAGTTATAAACTACACTAGTTTAAAGGAGAGAAGAAAGGAGCTGTAGTTGTGAGGAAGAGGAGGAAGGAGGCGCGGGTGGGGTTGTTGGGTTGTGGGAGTGGGAGTGGGAGTGGGAGAGAAGAAAGGAGCTGCAGTTGTGAGGGAGAGGAGGAAGGAGGCGCGGCTGAAATGGAGTGGGAGAGAATAAGGAAGAAAAATTAGATTTTAGGATTTTAAGTATATATATACATATATAAATTAAGAGTAAAATAGTAAATTAATAATAAAAATTATTTGAAATTATATTAAAAATTAAAATGCTCGATTAGGCTCGTAAGCTATTTGAATCGGGTATTAAAATATTCGAACTCGGCTCTCTCGATAACTCGAGCTGCTAGAGCTCGACTCGACAATGACCAAATCGAATTCGAATTTTTTTCGAATCGAACTCAAATAGCTTGCGAAGACAAATATCTCGTTTACACTTTACTCAGAACATGCCCTCCTAAAAACCGAAATTCTATCCGCAAAAACAGTCTTGTATCTGTTTTCAATAGTGCAGTTTCATACACATCGGAAATAACAAATCCAAGTCATAAATAATAAATATAACTACAACAATGTTTCCACCACTCACCTCTCTTCACGTTTTTCAAGTGTTGCAATTTGTTCTTTTAATTTCATTATCTTCTCGGATATATACGAGTCAACCAGTTTCCAAATATCACCTATGCAAGTTAACTAGTCACTACTCAGGGAATGGATAACCTCATTATGTCAATGATATATTTAGAATGGTTGGCAATATGGATCAATAAATCACTCCCAAAACCAAGCACCACAGGTAGCACCTTATTGATTCATAGGGTATAGAAGATAAATTCCCCTAAATCCAACAAGTCTAGGAACTGTCACTTAGAAAGATCACAGCTCTTAAAAGAGAACCTCAGAAAATGTTATACTGTTATGGGCCAGATGAGATATTGGCTGCAGATGAATGGGTCATGGAGGGCAGTGATTGATGAAGTGTCATATATAATGACATCAAGGTTCATAAGCCTCTATAAAGAAATTGCAAATGTTCTTAGGATCCGGGGAAATAGTATCCTAGGTGTTCCTATTGAAAATATCCAGAACGTACTGCCAGAAACTAGTTGTTGCTTGTTGTCGGATTTAACCACACAAGTGCACGTATCGTTAACGAGTAATATAATGAAGAGTAGAATATCGATCCCACAAGAAATTGTTATCAAATTCGTTAAGTACTAAAATTATAACAACTTAATCTTATTCAAACAAATGGTTCATGTTTCTTATAACACCTGGTGGATTGATTCTGCACTACAAAAAAATTTCCATTTACTGACGGCCGAAAATCCGTCGGTATATACCAATATAAGACCCGAAAGACCTTCACCGACGGAAGATATAAATATTCCGGCAAAAATATACCGTCGTAAAGAGATTTACCGACGGAGTATGTCCGTCGGTATCTCCCTATAGTGACGATCTTTCCGTCAGTAAAAACGATTCCCAATTTTCTTACTACAACACGTCCGTCGGTATAACGTAATTTTCCGTCGGTAATATTGTATACCGACGGAAAAGGCCGTCAGTAAAAGTTTAGTCCTTCAATTTTTTATCTGTTAGTAATACTCAGTTTTTCCGTCGGTATTTCTGTGCCGATTGCATAAAATCTGGTGTTTAATTGTAGTTTCATTTCGTTTATACAGTTAACGTTATTAAATTCATTTTATTATAATTGTAGTTTTAAATAAAAATATTAAATTAAAATATAATTTTAATATAATCTCTCATAAAAATAAATAAAGAAAAAAATTGTCTTATAACACAATTGTCTTATAAGGTATGAGTCACAAATAATTAAGTTATAACACAAAGTTTTAAGTCGAAAAGTAATACTGAGATTGTTCATAAATAAAAGATGAATACTCCATCCTCCTAATGCTAGAAGCATTATATATATATATATATATATATATATATATATATATATATATATATTGCAAAGGCAGAGAAGAGAGACCTAATGCTAGAAGTAACATATCTTCATCCTTTAAAGCCTGGTCTAAGCTTCCTCGATTTTGCAGCATCAAACTAGAAAATAAAAAGAGAAAGAAGATAAACAATGAAATTGTATTAGACCAAGCTCTGAAGCATAGAAGAAATGACACATGTAGCGCAGTACATGAAGCTATTAATACTAATCTTCATTTTGATACCAAATGGCACATGTAGCCCAGTACATCATACACAGAAATGAAAACTTAATCCAAAAACACTGAAGCTGTTTATACTTAATACTAATCTTCATTTTGATACAAATGACACCTCTAGCCAAGTACATCATCCGCATGAACACGAAGCTTGGATGAAGGGTTCTAGTAGAATATTGTCCAGTAAAATCCAATTGGTTCAAAGAATTTGAAAAAAGTTTACACATTGCCATGGAGAATACAATATTATAATCTGACTTAAAGTTGTTTTACTCCTATAGAGAGAAAAGAATGGTGGGGTACTTGCGTGGGTCCTATAATGTTAAGCCACTTCTTCACCTTATAGATTATTTCTTTTACTTTAGTCAATTTTTATCATATAAAGCCCAATAGCAATACAAGAAACAAAACGCTTGCTAAAAGCCTGTTAACATAATAGTCAAGAACACTAAAATCGAATATCCAAAATACAAACTTCGTAAAAATCTTGGAAGTACCTCATAGTTGGGTTGTTCTTGCTACTGAACCCCAAAAACATCTCCATACAAAGGTCGTCTATACTATTGACAATAAGTACATTAGACTAAGAGAGATATCCAAAAGATTACCTCATTTAAAGATAGCTTTCAAGCTTACTACAACATAGAATACAGACAACTTCTAAGAGGCTTACCTCATCTACAGGAGGTTTGCCCCAGCCACCAGGGTGATACAAAAGCTTGCACCAGGAGGGATGGGTGCATGTAGCCCTGGTATTTTCAAATGTGGGTACGATGGTGGAGGACCATACCTCTAAAAGGACAAATTGGTAGTTTAAATAATACCAACAATACTGAGACATCCCATGGGAAAAATAAACTTAGGATATTAACCAAACTAACCTGCATATTTAAAACAATAGGAAAATCTACTGAAAAACATGTATCATCAGACATTCATTTTTTCCATTCAAGATTACCTTAGAACACCTCCTTTATTATTCTACCATTCAAAAAAAAAAAAAAATGGAGTAACCTTGTGAGAAAGCATACCTGCAGTATACCCATCAATCTCATTTGTTAAATATCCAGCCCATAAGTTAAATTGTTGAGCCCATGGAAGAAGCCTCCTGTCAGTGATAAACTATACATTTATTCATCAATCTCATTTGTTCATCAATCTCATTTGTTCAAAAGCTTTTCTGCTTCCTAACAGAGCATAAACAATATATTCGAGATGCAACCAGTACCTTGTATGTCAGTCCTAGTGAAACACCAACAATGAAGAGGAAAAATGGCATGACATAATCTGCAAGGGTAAACCATTCCATGGTGAATGATTGATAGCAGGAAAAAGTCCTCCAACATCATCTACAAGTATCGTTAGCTGCATCAAAACTGAAAGAATAAAAAATATATTATTTAAAATAATCAGAGCAATATACCTACTGTTGAAAAACATAATGCTGAAATTAAGCAAATACAATAAAATGAAAACTTGTGCAAATACTGAAAAGCTTATATCAAATTTAGGCATAAATTACATGTTGAGATAGAATATGCATCGTGATTTTCTTAAATGATCTTGAGTTTGGATACCAATTTCCTTCTAAGGAGGAACATGTCCTATATATTAGAATTAGTTCAAACCCTCTACAGCTCCTAGCCAAATGGACCATCTTAATTCAAGTTTTATCTGTTTCACATTGTTAAAGAGATAATTTAGTGATTAATTAACTCTTTAACAATGTTTATGCCATATTTATTTGCTTTGAGAAATTGACCTTATACTTGATGATAGTATGAAAGAAAGAAATATTTTCAAGGATGGAACACCCTTGTCTTACCAGTTGTTAAATATTTTACTACAACCCCCTAAATCAAAATGAGAGGCTGGCAATCAATAATTCGACACTGGAAGTTTTGCCTTGCCCACCACATCGACCTTCTTAACCATACATGGACCAAGATCTTGCCAAACTATAAGTTGACAATATCTACCTCTTCTGAATTGCAGAGTTTATCTACAAATTAACTTCATTTTACTTCATAATGTGTCAAACTGTCAATTAAATACTATATGATTAGTGGAATAAGCTAATAAAAATATTCAGCTTTTATATATTCAAGTTCTAATGCATTATGATTGTATATATTCACAGAATTCAGCTGTAATGCTGTGAAGTCCAGTTCCTATAACCCCCAAAATGACACAAGAATTTCTGCAAAATTTCCTCATTTCACTGGTTTAAATTGAACTATATTATATCAATTGCTTGCATTTTGCATTAACCCCAAAACCTCCATGTCCTCCTTAGGACATAACATTAACACAAATTACAGCCTTAAGATGTTTGTATAATTGCATAATTGCAGAAGAGTACCTCAAATTCTTTCCCTTCACGACACAGAGATCCCCATGAGTTGTAAGTTTAGGCTTTGTCTGATATTTAAAGATCGCATCATGGAGAACCTAAAAAACAGAAGTCCGAATATCATTTGCTAAAAGAGCAAGACAGTATCATTTCAGGAAGGAATAACATGATTATAAGAAAACTCTCATGACCGCTGTAAATGGATTGAAACAAAATAAAAATATACAAAAAAAAAAATCACGAAGCAAGAAACTAAGAAACCTGATAGTCGATGTCCATTTTCCCCATCTTTGGCTGCATACGCTCACGTTGCTTTTGTTTCAACTTCTTACTGTCCTCTTTTTCAATGTAACCCTGAATGAGAAAAAGAGAACACAAGTGAATTCTTGAGTTCAAATCAATAATGTCATTATCCATTCAAAATCTATAAATTATTTTAAAGAAATTTATAGTTTTTGGAAAGGTCATCTTCGCAGATGATTTTCTTGACATAAATTGGAGGACGGTCAACACCATTTTCGATTATAATGAAATTAAATTTACCTGTCTAATTTTCTCAATTCCTGTCACTTTATTTCATATCTCAAATTCCTAGAGTCCGAGCAAACAGATATCAATAAATCAAAGAATAATATAAGGAAAAAAAAAATGGTGAAAGAGATGGGTGCGATGAAAAGGGCGAAAATAAGCTTACCGATCGCCAAAGAGATTAGTAGACGAATTTGCTTAGTAGATAAAAAGATAAGAAGAGCAGATTAGGAGAGAGGAATCTTCTACAATGTTTAATTTTCACTTCCAAAATTTCTTTTAGTAGACGAATCTGCTTAGTAGACGAAACGCGGAACCAAGATACAGAGATGGTTGAAAGAGGGCGCAAGAGATAAATGAAAATGAAATGACAAATATAACCTAAGGCGTTATCGACGGACGGGACCGTTGCTATAGCTTTTCAATATAAATAAAATTACCCACTATTTAATAAAAAGAGGCGCTTTAGCATATGTAATATCTATACTGACGGATTTTATGACCGTCGGTACATTATGTATGTATACCGACGGTTTACAAAATTCGTCTGAAACACATATTTATACCGACGGATGTTTGCCGTCGGTATAGGTCTTCGTCAGTATATGACTTTTTTTTACTGGTTCTACAATCCATGTTGCCACTACCATGTAGGGCTTCCTAAATCAAAGGAAAGTACCAACGAAATTGAAACTAAAACCACAAAGTAAAAGTCTTGGAAACTGAAATAAGATTTCTTGAAAAGGATGGAACATAAAAAGTTCTTTCAAAGTCTAAAACAAAGCCAAAACTAAGGATAAGTCTTAACCGCCTCTACATGTAAACGCATCACTTTTGTCGGTTTCCTTTAGTTTAGGTGCTTTCCTTTGGATGAGGTGTGTGAATAGTTTGAAATCCATTTGTATACCAATTAAATTTTCGTTGCTTTCTTTTCCCTATCTGTAAGTTCACAGTATGTAGAGTCTTGTGTTGCGAACCTGAGTCAGGCAAAACAGTTGGTGTATATAATATGCTCTACACAGCCTGCACTCTGGCCTTGTGGTTAGTGGGTATAGTCCAGATTTGTTGCCAAAAATCAAATCTAGTCTTTGGGTTAGCAGCCTTAGAAATATTGTTTGTGTTCCTAAAAATGGGGGGTCGGGGGGTGAATAAATGTTTGTATGGAGGTAAATTTGGTCATTCATGTTTTCGTGTATTAGATAAAATATTCATTTCAAGCATGTGGTCGCACAGTAAAACCATTTTTTTTTCCCTTTGCGAGTCCTTGCCAGTTGCCTCTGGGCTCTACTCTAGACTGTCTCTACGACATGACTCCAGTTTTGAGTAGAGTTGACCATTGGGTTGGGTAATTTTGAATAAAAAAATTAAAATCGTTTTGAGTTTGAGTTATTTAAAATCGATATTAAATAATTTGAATTCAGATTATTAATTTTGAATTTAGACAAATTTAATTGAATTGAAACTGAAACATATTCGAGTTCGGATTGAAGAAAGAATATTTTATGAGATGGCCGTTTTTTTATTTTGAACACGATAATCCAATTACTTTACTTACTATATAGTAGTATTAATTATTATTATTATAGGTGTGGAGGTGGAGGTGGAAAAGCTGAAAATCATGATTGATGGGATACGGATGTCATTTCGGTGGCAGAAATGCTGCATTTAATATTTCCTCAAGCATATTAAATTTGGCTCAGAAGAAGATCATGCTTCCTCATAAATGCGGCTCCTCTCTTTTTATCTCTTTAAATTTTCAAAATCTGATCTTGTAGATTTATCTAAAAGTCGGACTAATTTCATCCGATTTTTAAAAGGGTAAATTTAAAATATATATATATATATCAACAATATAATTATTATTAGATGATACAATAAATAAAAATCATTTTAAAAAAAATAGAAAAATAAAAAATTATTAAAAAAATTGTAAAGATAAAATTATCTTTAATAAAAAAAAAAAATTCTTTTTTCTCTTATTTTTTAATTTATTTTTTTAATTAAAAAATAAAATTTTTTAATTTTAAAAAATAAATATTTTAATTTACTTTTTAAATTAAGATATTTTAAAAAATAAAAAATAATATTTCTAAAATTAATCTTTTTTATTTTCAAAATTTTTTTAAAAATAAATATTTAAATATTTAATTTTTTAAAATTATTTTTAATTAAAATTTTTTAAAAAAATAATATTTCATGAATGAGAGGAGAAAGAAAATGAAGTTTTTTCATTAAGGACAATTTTGTCTTTATAATATCCTTTTTATTTATAATTTTTTCATTTTTTTTTTCAAATAATTCTTGGTCATTAGACCATTTAACAATTACTTGACTATTTAGAGCATGTTTTTTAGATTTACCTTTTTTAAAATGATGTTGATAAACATATTGAGTTTAAAAAATGGATTTTGATAAATAAAAAAAATTAGATTCTTTTAAAAAATATATCGGATTTTATATATAATATTTTTTGTTCAGACATTCATTTTACTATTATTAACATAAATTTTTAAGAGGAATCAATTCTCTTTTAAAAAATTATCTTATTTTATAAAATATTGATCCCTCTTTAAGAAGGATCGTCTTTTATGTATAAATTTAAGCAAATTTGTATAAGTATGGATAATGTCTTTTATATGTCGATCTGGGCAAAATTTTTACACATATTTCGGGATAGACTAAGACCTGAGCACATCATTTTTGTTAATATAGGATCTAGACTTGACCCTAATCTGATCCATGAACATTTCTAATCCCACATCACTTTGTGTTTTACCCTTTTTTTTTTAAGGTCTTAAGTAAACTTGTTAATTTTGATGCGAATTCGAGAAATTCATTCCATTCACTTGTAATAAAATTCAATTCAATCCAATTTAATTATAAAAAGTGATTAACCTCAAGTCGAAAACAATCCATACTTTAATGGCTCGAATCAATTTGATATGAACTCAAATTTATTGGAGGAAACCTAAATTGACTTGAACATCCGAATTTTAAAATGATTCGAAGTTAAATGATCCAAAAAATTAATCAGAAATGACTCGAACTTAAATTAAATATATATTTTTTTCAAAAATATTAATTTAATAAAATAATAAATATAACATAAATTATTTATTTAAAAATTATAACTTTAAATTGTCTTTTTAATTTTTTTACTATTATAATTTTATATTTTTTAAATATTATCCTTCTTAATTATGATTAAAAAAATAAGTTATTTTTTTATTATAATTAAATTTTAACCTTTATGTTTATTAGTAAATAAAGTTCTTTATTTTTTATTTTGATAATAAAACAATTAGTTGATCGACAATAATCCTCTAAAACAAAAAATATTTAAAAATAATTCAATAAAATTAGTTATAACACTTACTTTTAAACATTTTTTTTACTATAAACTTCATATAACAAAATCATTACTTTTAAAAATAAAAAATTTATCTAAAAATCAAGTAAAAACTAGATTGTAAACATAATCATACACACTTATAGTTATACATAATCAAAATATTTCAACTTCCAAGATTTTAAATTACAAATCAAGTAAAAATTAAATATGTACATTTTATTATAATGATTTGTACCTTACATAATGTTGGTCCGTTGGATAATACTTGCTACTAAATTCATCAAAATAAATATCTATTATTTATTATAATGAGTTACAAAAAAAATGTCTATATATACATATAATCATATATGTATATATTAATATGATAAGATTTATACATTATACAAAAGTATCATATGTCAATGTATTACGAATTGCTTTTTTACTAATTATGAAAATTCTATTAATTTAATTTCATATATTATGTTTAAAATTTAAAAATATTAAACATAATTAACTAATTTAATTTCATAATTAATTTATTTTTATATTTTATTTAGGATAAACATTTATTGTTAAATTTTATTATAATTAAAATTTTAAAATAAAATTCTTAGAAATGATTTAATTTTAATAGCAAATGATATCAAATTTTAAGATGAGTTCACTTGATAAAATGCATAGTAATAGAATCTTGACTTTCTATAAACTTCATATAATGCCGTCTAATTTCAATATAACTTATAAATTTAATGTCTTCTAATTTCAATAAAACATAAATATATCAACTCAGTGGGAGTTGTTGCTTTTAATTAGTTTCCTTCGAAAATGTAAAGAACAATTCACTTTCTTATTTCCCCTTTCCAGAAAATAAAAAAATAAAAACAATTTAAAAATAAAAAAAATTATAAATTTTCAAATTTAAAATTTAAACTTGTTGAATATTATATTTTAAAAATAATAATATAAATTAAGTAAATTAAACCTCGCTTTACGAGCACAACTTAATTAGAACAGTTTTAATGATTAGTTCATATTAGAAGCTAAGAATACAAGGCAAGTACACATCCAGTGTAGCTCTAGAAGCAAAAAAGAATCCAAGTTTTTTGGAAAGGAAGGACAAAATATGGAAGCTCTGATTGGTAGGTTAACTTAGCTTAGATTAGCATCTACTAATAATTTTCTATTTTTTGTAAGCAAACATTAAGTATTTGATCTTCTTTTTCTTAAACCAAACAGTGAAACAAACATGTATTTTCGTTTTCAGAAGACAAGACAGGTACTTTTGTCTAAATTTAGATGCTATAAATAAACAAATAAATTTGGCCAAAAGAAAAAATAAATAAATAAAAACATGGAGTACTACTTTTCAGACCATCAAACATGTAGATAATGTAGCAGAACACGTAAAACAAGGTAACTCTTCTGGTATTATATAACAAAAAAAAATATATAATTAAGAAAGCTAAATTTATCCATTTCTATAGAGCATGCATGCATGGATTTGCAAAAATATCAGTAAAATAATTACTAATATTAACTGAAACTCTTCTGAGTAACGTTTTTAATTTGCCTAATCTACACTGCACACTCACTACTACAGTACTACTATAAGCAAGAAACACACCCAAGGCCAAGGAGAAGAGATATCATTGAAGAAACGAAACGAAATAAGGTAGCTAATTAAGAAGCTAGATAGTGGAACTGAAACACAAACTAGGAAAGACTGTGGAGAGATACTGATTAATTTGGCGTTTGACGTTGATCATGCAGCGCAGGAACAGGAGTAGGAGTAGGAGTAGTAGTAGCAGTGGCGGTGGAATTAGAAGGGTTTTTCTTGGCTAGATTGTGCTTGTTGTTGTGCATCCAAACCTTGAGGACTCTTCTCTTCACTCCAATCTCTTGGCACAACTGTTGCACCACAGCTTCTTCTTGCTTTTGGATTTTCCACCCAACTTTCTCTGCAAAGTTAAGCATTTTCTCCTTCTGTTCCTGGGTAAACTTTGTCCTAAACCTTTTCTTCATTAGCTGGAGTGGCCTGCCCACTACCCCACCACCACCATCTTCGGCCTGTTCATCGGACTCTGAAGGGAGGGAGCCCATGTTGTAGGACATTATCATCTGGTGGGGTGTTGCTGCTGCTGCTCTTGAGTGTATAAGAGTACCTGTAGGGTACCCTAGAGCCTCAGGTGGTAGGATACTCTTGTGGTGACCTAAGAGGACTTTCCTCCCAACCCTGCTAAGATGTGGACTATGCAATGGGTAACAATCACATGAAGAGGGCTCACCTTCAATTTCTTTTCTGTGGAAGTTTCTATGGCAGTTACAGGCTGAGCAATTCAACGCTTCAATGGTACCCTCCTCACCACTGGGCATGAACTCACCACACCCATCGTTGGCATTGCCCCCCATGGCTGCTGCATGGTTCTTGAGGCACTCTCTGTACCTCACCACTTTCTTGTAGGGCACATGATCATCTAGGTTTGTGGGCAAGGAGGGGCCATTGGTAAAGATTTGGGGTGCTGAGGAAGGTATGATATGGTTGTGGGGTGCAGGATCATGATGGATCATGTGCCCATGCCCATGACCATGTCCCCCACCATATGTACTGTTCAATGGAATTGGGATCTCCCCTTCTTGACTGGAAAGTTCCATTTCTAGGTAATATATTTTATTTCTGCTTTGTTAGTGTGTTTGGACTTTGGAAACCAAAAGAGGAAGAGGTAGACAAGGTTCGAGTAGCGTTAGGATAGGAAGCCAAAAATGATTAGAAATTAAAAGAGCTTGCTTGCTTTCTTTGTTTAAATCCTACGAGTTTTATTGACAAATTTTCAAATCTTTCCACAGCACTACAATAGAAAAACTATAACCTTTCAATTCTTGGCACTGAGTCTGAGAAACCCTTCTTTCATCAAAGCCCACCCCCCAAAAAAAAAAATTAATAAAGAAAAGGGGACAGAGAGGAGAAGGATGACCCACTATGAAATTACAGATAAAAGCTTTGGCTATTAGGTTATTTGAGAAGCAGCCGAGAGAGAGAGAGTTAAGGTGTGTGGTCTGTCAGACAGCAAGGCAGATTTCTTTTGATGATCCAAAGGACAAAGGCAGAAAAGAAAAGAGTCCTCAATTCAACCGCCTAAACTTTGAATGTCCATCTTACTGTTCTCTAAGTCTAAGGTCAACTGTGAAAGAAAAGAAGAGAAACAAAAGAAAAGAAAGAAGCAAATTCAGAATCACTGTAGACAGACAGGTGCTGGCAATGAGAGCAGACCAATATAAGCAAGTAAACTAGTTAATTTGTCTCTCCACCAATTGTACAAAGTGAGAGAAACAAGGCAAGTGTGTTGACTGATCAATGTCTCCCTTGGAAATTAAGAAAATGATGGCTCAAGGAAAGGAAGATCACTGTGACTCACTATAGTAATTCAACTTCTTTTATCTTTTCTTTTCTCTTCACTGTAGAAAACTAGAAATAGAAATTAACAAAGCAAAGACCAAGGAATGCGAGAACAAGGGAAATCTAGACCTTAAAACTTGTCTAAGAAGAAATGAACAAAGAGAATAGAGGATTTCAACTTAAGAAATAAAACAAAAAAGGGAATAAAACTAGAACATGGGTGATGAAGGAGAAAGAGGTGAGGAAAAGAGAGAGTTTTGAGAGGTGGGTTTTGCTAGTGAAGGCGCTATAAACAGGTGCTTATAAAAAAGTAGTGAGGGCTTAAAAGAAGAAGAGAGAGAGAGAAAGAAGAGCAGATTTTTTACGGACAAAGAGGAATAGAGTCAGTTTAAGGGAATTGGGAGATAAAAATAAAGGAAAAAAAGTTACAACAAATAAGCCCAAAAAAAAAGGTGGGGTGCTTTGCGTTGCTTTGCTTTGCTTGCACTATCAGCCATCAAGTTTACGCCATTTAGAGAGCAGTGTGTCAGAGTGTGCAGACCACAAAGGAATGAATGAGAGAGAGAAATAGCTAGGCAGCCCCAGACAACCCAAAAAAACCCCTAGAAATTATGAATAGAAAACAAATGTTTGCTCAAAAGAAATTAATTAGCAAAATTTAAACCTTTGTTTTCCTTTTGTTTCTTTAAATAAATAAGTTTGGTGTTAATGAATGCTGAGCTGAACCCTTTGCTTCAAAAAAATATTCATTCAGATTTAGCATACTTATTCACTACTATTTCCCTTCCTCTTTTAAGAAACTAAAGGGTGATATATCTGACCTATGGTGAGTTGGAATGTGGAGTTGGGAGGTGCCATGCCTATCATGTGAATGATTTATTATCAAGAATCCCATTTTGTTTTTTGTTTTTCTTTTTTAACAAGATCAAGATTTTAAATATGAAGACTTAAAATTACATATATAAATAAATATATATATAATGAATAATCTTTCTTTTGGTATGGTTATAACTTATGTATTCTCTCTCACTTAACCATCTAATCCTAATTCTTAATATATATATATATATAGTTTAGTTTAGTTTATTCTACTGTGTCCTGCCAGGATAAGACAAGACAAGCCTTCCCGTTGGAACAAATAACTTCCTAAATTAAGTTCTTTATCTCGTCTAGATAATTTATATATTCGTATTATGTTTATATATATTTTTATATTATAATTATATTTAAAATATTATATATTTATTTAAATTTATATATATATATTAATAATTTGTATTATAAAAAATTTGATATATACATATATTTATATTATTTTTTTATTATATTATATTTTATATTATAATTTAATTATTTTTTATGTCATGTCATATAATCATATAATCAAGCATAATCATATGGATATAGTTTATAAAATGAGACAGAACGGCTTTTCCTTTTTATGTATTTCAAGATTAATGGAGTTATCTATATGTACACTAAAAACAACAATAATAATAATAATAATAATAATAATAATAATAATAATAATGCTTCTAATTATCAAGTTTTGTGGTGGTTTTTTTTTTTTTTCCTTTTTGCCAAAGCAAGTTTTGTGTTGTTCTAATGATATTAACTCGTTGAAAAAATTATAAAAGAAAAAATTATTATAATAAATATAAAATTAAAGATAAATATATCTTTTCATAACTTTGAAAAAATGATTAGATTATTTGTCCAGCACACCAGCTTGACCCGACTCTGCTTAAGCTTGAGTAGAGAATTTTAAGTCTAAAACCAGCTACAAAAATCATGTTATTATTGATAAATAATATATATTTCATATGATTTTAAAGAATAAGTAAAATTATTATTATTTGAAAAATGTTAATCAGTACTTAATTTGTGACATGGTTAAAGTGATATTTATATAAAAAATATAATTAGTATATTATTTTTTAATTCAATAAATATAATATTAAAAACATAAAAATTAAATAATCCTTAATTTATGTCTATAAACACCGTTAATCAACTCTTAATGTTTTGATTGTGATTACTATCGAATATATCTTGGAGAAGCATATCTTGTGGATAACATTAAAATAAAAGTTTATTAAATTCACTTTAATGTGAAAGGGAAATAAGAAAAAGAGAAAGAAAGACCATGGCAATTGAAGCAAAATTCTTTTGGAAGTGGGACACCTTATTCCTAACTGTGGGTGTTAATATTGAGATGCAAAGTTTCTTTTTCTTTTTTCTTTTTTTTCTATTTTTGTTTCACATTTTAGTTGGAGAAAGATTGATATTTAGTCCTATACCTTTATTAAATTATTATTGAAATCACTTTATTCTTTATTTATCCTTGCCTTTATTCCACACTCCACCACATTTACAGACTTTATCCTTCTTTAGTTTTTTGTTTGTAGCTCTCTTCTCTTGTCTCTTCTTCTTCTAGTAATTCTTTTCTACTTTATCTTTTTTGCCTGCTTTTTCTTTCTTCTTTTCATGCTTCAAACAACAATTACTACTATTAGGCTATTAGCTAGTAACCTTATATTTCATAATATTTTACAAACATCATCAATTAAAAATGTAGTAAGAAACAAGCATTTAAAATTGTGAATTTTGATGTACTATATTTTTTAGTTTACATATTTTTAATACTATGATTTTGAAATTGAGAGAAAAAAGACAATAGAGAGATCAAACATTGAATACATATATAGAATCTTGCTAACGAATATTTTTATGTATTTTTTAAAATTAATTAATATATTATTTATAACAATATTATCATATTAAATATAATTGTTTATAATTTGAATTACTTTTAATATATTAAAAAAAATATTATTGTATAAATAATTTTAAAAATATTTATTAATAAAATTATATATATATAGTAGTGGCTGGGTGAAGGGTCCACAAGAATAAATGTTTGTTGATGACAGAACCTTGATCACAATTTTCAAGAAGTTGAGAGCCAAATTTGCTTTCTTTTAGGGAGGAACACATCCATCCATCCATCCCAATCAGTGCCAGCCCAAATTCTGTGTGGATCATTTACTGCCTTGAATCTTACAAACTTTTGAGTTTAAAGATAAGATGAGGTAGCAATTGGATAAATAAATACCTTCACTTTCTCTAATTCTTGCTTTCTCATAATTACTCTCAATAATCAAGCTTCATTAAGTAGGTCAATTTGGTCCTTCAAGCTTTTTTTCTTTAAAAAGTTTTTTAAGATTAATAATCAAGCTAACAAATATTTTGTAAAAATTATTATATAAAATAATATTTTTAATAGATTACAAATTAGTATATTAACTGTCAATTATCATATTTGATAAAAATTTATTATCATAAATAAAATATTAACTAAATTTAAAAAGTGTCTTAAAAATATAATGCTACATTGGTTAAAAAGTTAGTTATCATTGTCAAAAATTGATTAAACATAACCAAATTCTTGAAGTGATCTTTTCATTAGAATATATGCCTACCTTCCCATATTCTTTAATTATTGGCAATAAGATCAAGTAAAGAAATTTAAAGAAATATTGGATAACAAAGAGCAAACTTTTTGTAATAATAGATTAAAAAGTAGGCAGCTTAGTTTAATAATAGAATGTAGTCAACAAGGGCAAGGGGAGATTCTCCTCAATCAGCACAACACATTAATTTTATTACTTTTAAGAAGCCAACTTTCTTCTCATAATCTAAAATTGTGACCACCAACCTCTCCTTTTTGCTTTACATGCCTTGTCTTAGGTAACCAAACCTTCCTTTAAGATATCAATCATTCTTCATTTGCAAATCAAATCAGCTATATTTCTTTCCTTTTTGGCTTTTTCATCCTCATCTCAGACAACAAATCTATATATAAATTAAATTAATTATTTTTTTTTCATTTATAACGCTATATATATACATTTGTAAGAGATACTAATATTTAACTCAACAATCGTATAATCTCTTAATAAAATTGTTGAATGTTTAGTTCAGTAATCGAAATTCTTGATATTTTCAAATTAAAAAAAATCGAGAAACAGTTTTCATTCTTATTTTGTTGCTACTAAATGATCATAAATAAAAAGGAATTATTCAAGTTAATTTGATGTCATTTTATTATTATTATTATTATTTTAAAATGATAAAATATTTATCATCAATTAATGTGTTTTGTGCACCTAGAAATAATGAATGCAATGAAACAGTAAGAAAAAGGGGGGGGGGGTGACCACCACCACCAGGCAGCAATGGCAGTGTGGATCATTCTTGCTAACTTCATACTCATCAGCTGGTTACTGCTTTATCCCTTTTTTCTCTCTCTCTCTTTTAGAATCAGTAGTCTGATTTCATAACAAGAGAAATTGTTTTAGCGACCCAAATATTTTCGACGAATTTTTTATAAAAAACTATCAACGATTTGAGTATTTTTGACGAAATTTTCCAACGTAAATTAAATTTTTTCCAACAAAAAATTCTCTCAGAAAAAGCCGTATCTCTTATAGTATTTATGCTCTCGCCAAAGGGATCATGTTGATGTTCAAAGTTGATGTTCCTTTTTCTTAAAACTATATAAAAATGTTCCTTAAGCTTCAAATGTCTAGAAAATGGAAAATTCTTTTCTTCTACTGTTAGGATTCGAAGCTGCCTGCCCAGCCATCATTCTACCTAGCTCATTTTCCACTCATTGCTATTTAAATGCTTTCCTTTAACTATATATATTATAGAAGCTCTAATTTCCTTCTTCTACAAATACTTTTTACATATATAAATATAAATAATAAGTAAATCAAAATCAAAAGTGATGTGTCTCTGAAATTACCTACCTAGTTATAATTCATGAATGTAGTAAATAGCATCATAAAGAATAGCATATTAAGATGAAAACCTTTGCTTCAAATGTAGTTCATGTTCATGGCTTATGGACCACAGTAACACCAATTTGGTGGACAAATTTCTGCAAATTTTTTATCCAAGCAAAGAGCAGCTGCCACCCCCTATAAAATCATCATATTTTTTTATATATATTCTTCAATAGCCACGACTGTCAAAAAAGGCTGAAACATATCATATGCAGTTTTATAATGAAGCCAAACTGAAAGAAGATATTTTCCACCATTTCTTGCCTCTTATTACCTTTCTTTTCTAATTTTTTTTTAATTTCTAGTTAGCTACCATATTATGCTTAAAACTGCAAATAATTTCTTCCTCCTCACATTAATTTTGGTGTCAGCAATGTATGGAATATTATTGTTCTTGGCATGAATTTCTTCACTTTTTTCCCTTCATTTATTCAATTTAATAATAAACCTTACCAATAACTTTAAAATTGACACTTAAAAGCAACTAAAGAGACAGAGGTCTAAACATAAATATAAAATGATTTGTTTTAATCATATGGAGGATCAAGTTACACTAGATATTTTATAATTTTATGTACGATTAATATTTTAATAATTTAATCATCGTCTTTAACAATATAATCGTACCCATCATGCATGTAAAATTTTAATCAATCTGATATTTTTATCATATCGATATATCATATTGATTAAAATTATTATTTTTTTCAATATATATTTAACGGTTGAAATTTTTTTATACTTAAATATTTTTAATTAATTCAAAATTTGACATCTATGATCTACATGAATAAAATATGAAATATAATGATTGAATTAAATAAATATAAATGATATAACTAAAACTATAAAAATATAAAACTAAATTAGTTTTTACATCGCTATTAATGGACTCTTCTTCATTAAAAACTTATTGAGTTTGAAAACCATTGCGACTTAGGTGTGTCTTGTGTACATACCTCTAAAATTTGTTTATTTACACAACATTTGTTTGCTTCCCATTTCATTATCGCTGTGTTTGGATTGAGGGGAGGTGATGAGAGAAAAGAAAAGAAAATAGGGGAAACAAGGAAATATTTTCCTCTTTGGTTATTATTTGAATTGAAATAAAGAAAAAGGAAGGGAGTTGAACACCCATCCCTTTCCCTCAAAAATTTCATTTTTTAATTACCCCAATTTGTTAAGCACAAAGGAAAGAAAAAGATTAATTTTTTTTTAATGTAAAATGACTTTTATATCTTTATTTTTTGAAAAATATCACTATAATCTTCAAGCTTAACCATGGACATAACATTCAAATCTCATACACCTCATTCATCAACTATTTTTTTTTTCAATAACTTCAACTTCTACCCAAAAAAAATTAATTTATGCTTGGGTCTTAAATCTTTCTTCTCATTTTTTATTGTTTCACAAACTAAAAAAAAATGACAAAAATGTACAATTGTAAGAAAATACTAAAACTTATACATATTTATATTTAATTTTATCTTAATAAAAAATTTAGATTCCTGATTGCGCATTAATGGATTAAAAAAATTATACATAAACAATTTCAAACATACATTATTTTATGGATAAATTACAAAAAAAAAATAATCTCTTTAATTGATTTTTTTTCTTTCTTTAACTTTCAAATTTTATTTAAAATAATTAATCTCAAGATTATTTATGATAAACAAAATATTTCATTTAAAAACTATAATTAGATCAATGTAATATAATATATATTTTTTTCACTACGTCAAAACTAGTTTTAGACAGCATTTTTTTATAGCATTTTCAAATGTTGTTAAAAATAGTAAAGACAACACTTTGACAGCATTTTGCATATTGCTGTTATATATTATAATAGCCAATATTACAACATTTTTAAAAAATTTAGAAGCATTTGGCATGTGCTAGTATATATGTTATCATATAAAAATATTTTTGGTAGCACTTATAATTGCTATCATTGAGATCTTTAGCAGCAATTGAAAAATGCATGCAAAAAGTCTTGAAAAACTGTTATAAAAATAGAAATAGCAGCATTTTGATAAGTGTTATTATACATATATATATATATAAATGCTACTAAAGACATAAGGCTGCAACCATATATACAACACATGAAAAAATGCTATCTTACAGCAGCATTTTTTTTAGTTTTTACAGTGCTTCACAAATGCTGTTATATGTCAAATTTAACGTAATGTTCTTTCCACTACTTAGCCAAACAAAGTAATTTTTTATAATCCTTTCATTTCCTTTCCTTTACTAATTTTAGCTATCCAAATAAAGAAATGGAGTATCATCTCATTTTTCTTTAAAAATCTTTTGTTTGTTTTTTTTTTCCTTTTCTTTTCTTTATTAAGTTCAATCCATAAGGGTGATGCAAGTTTTTAGTGCAAAAAAGTTTACTCTTTTCGTCTCATAAATAATGTTTGGTTTGACTTTTTTTGTAATTAAATTTTTTATTTTATCAATGATGTTTAAATTTTTGATTAAATTAAATTTTTATAAAAATATATTTTAAAAAAATTTTCATTTAACTTTTTTGGAAATTATTTATATATATATTAATTAGTAATATATTCAATAAAATAAAATCAAGTTTAAAAAAAAAAATTGATCACTAAAACTCAAATTAAGACATTATTTATGGGACAAAAAAAGTAATATTTTATGAAATGAAATATTCCTAAATTTCATGGTTAATTTTTTTTTTATTGTTTTCTAATTAAATAAAACATATAAAGTTAAAGTTATACACTACAGCAAACTGGTCTTTCAGCGGCGTTTTTATTTTAGAATAGCGGCGTTTATAAACGCCGCGAAAAAAAAATAGAGGCGTTTTATAAACGCCGCAACAAACGCCGGTAAAAACAGTGACGTGAAATTTAGTGGCGTTTTCACCATAAACGCCGTTAAATTAGTGGCGTTTTTAGGTACTTTAACGGCGTTTATAAACGCCACAATTGAAGGTCGGAAATGGTAATACTTTAAACTTTACCGGCGTTTTCTATTCTCAAACGCCACTAAGTGTTCGGTTTTAGCGGCGTTTTGGAATACAAAACACCGCTAACTATTTGCTTGTAGCGGCGTTTGCTGATCATAAACGCCGCTAAATTTTGGCTTTTAGCGGCGTTTTCTGATCAGAAAACGCCGCTATATTTGCAGAAATTTATATATATAGCGGCGTTTGCTTATCAGAAAACGCCGCTATATTTGCAGAAATTTATGTATTTAGCGGCGTTTTTTTCTCAAACGCCGCTATAAATGCAGAATATTTTTTTAAAAAAATACTATTTATTTCCGCTGTAAATGCAGAATATTTTTTTTTAAAAAATACAATTGAAGGTCCGAAATGCGCAACATTGTCGAATAATACACAAACAACACAAATTATAAAAAATATATATAATATAAAAATATATTTAATATCAACCATACAATGTATTATTCAACACATCAAATCCACTTACAAATTCTTTAATCTGAAGTAGATGAGCCTCCTAAATTCTTTTGCTGCACTAAATTCATCAACGACTGAAACTGTGACTGCAGCTCCTGATATCGTCTATCCTGTTCTTCTTTCTGAGCTTGTCTCTTTGCTTCCTTCTCCTCAAAACGTTTATTCATATTTTGCATTTCTTCTCTCAGCATCTGAACTTCATATGCACTGGAGTTTTGTGAAGAAGAAGCAGTAAACCGTTGAGAACCAAGTCCATAGTAGCTAGATGGTGTCGGACCCATTCCGACACCTCGAACCCGTCCATATCGTTCTTTTCCAGCTACTTCAGTGAATATTTGATTCTCGACATCTTGCATATTCGCTGATGACCCATCTGATGCTCCGACTTGATACTCAGCAATTTTATTTCGAGCTTTCTCCTATAAAACAATAAAATTAATAAAATCTTTTGTAAAACATATTTGTAAATGAAAACAAGTTTGAAGAAAATATACCACAATTTCCTGAGTCTCGATGTTCAAATAGGATCCATCCTTCTTAGTATGAGGTAACTGAAACAGTTCAACTCGTCCAATTTTTTCACCCCGCTCAATTTCCTACAAAACAATAATAATTAATACTAAATTGTATTAAAATAATTGAGAACTAATATATTAATACATTATGAATGTAAACTTACTTTTTCATTAGCTTTTCTGGCAAAACTTTTTGAACCACTGGTGTGACTGTATTTCTGTTGTTGTCTACTGCTTACCCCTATCTTTTCTCGTTCCTGTACATTAGACAAAGCACGTTATAAAACTATACATATTCCATAAAATTGTATTATATCAAGTACTATAAGTAAATGACCAAAATAAATTATAAATGATACCTCTCTTTTTTTTGAATACCAGAATCTAACCAGTCTCTCATACTGCCACATAATCACACCACGCGGTATGGTTCATAGTAAGACATTAAGATCAGTATTTTGTGCATGACTTTGACCTTTGACCTTTGAGTATGGTAAAATAAATTGTATTCATTAAATGATTATATTCAATTATTCATAGTTCATACCTTCATGGTATAACTTTCATGCAGAATAACAAGAAATAAGGACTTTTGTTTCAAACAGCAGGGCTTACACAAGAGAACTGGAACTCTGTCAGATTTTGAAGTATTTCGCCCTTTGTCTCACCACCCTCAACTTCATAGGAGTCTAGATCACCAAGCTTTCCCCCAGTTTCAGCTTCCCTTTCAACAATCTATATGAACAAATCACCAAATAAAAAACCAGAGACTAAAATAGAGCTAGATTTAAACAGGAAAAAAAAAAATATCAAGCTGCAAGATTCTGGTCATACTCACTTCAGGTGATAAAACAGTTGACACTGTCGGCACAAATGAAACTACTGAGTGAAACTTGTTGAAGACAATCCTTAAAACGTCATACTCCACATTCTTTAAGATCTCATCAGCAAGAACAGAGACCTGAAGGTGCAAATATTTGTATGTATGACGAAAAGAAATAGAAAAAGTCCATAAAAAAGAGATTCATCTATATTAGAAAATTCCAGTTCATCCAAAGAGATTGATGGTTTACACAGTCCAGCGCAATCTACAACAATGAGCAGAAGATAGAAATTTATTAAAGACAAGGTGATTCAGCAGAGAATGTGGATTGAGGAAAGTTAAGATTAAACTCCAAGAAAATTTGGAATTGCAGTCTATATTTGATGTTAGACAATTGGGGCATTAGTTAAGCTAGAATTGATATTAATAAGTGTTAATGTTATTTTTCCTTAGGTCAATAGTTGCAATAAAAAAAAAAATCTGTTCTCTTGGATTTATGAGTCAAGTATTCCGGTAATTCTTGTATGTTGTAAATCTTAGAATTCGAGACCAAAGGTCGATTTAAGGCTTTCTTCCATTATTATATTTTCCTTCACAGTTTAGAACCCCATAAATACTTCTTAAAAAAAAAATTCATGCTATAACAATTTACATGAATGAACGAATGAATAGGTGCTAACAAAGATCAATGGAAAACAGCACACTTCACTAATCAAAAACAAAATGCATGTTTGCGAAAGCAAAATGGGAGTGTGCTGAAGTTGGAATTACTTACGATTTGACGATTTGGAGACGAATAGAGACAAATCGGCTTTGAGATGATGATTTTCAAGATCAAGAGCAGGAAAATCGGCTTGGAGATGTGTGAGAGAGAGAGGGAGAGAGAGAGACTCGGCGCAGGTTTCTGAATTGGGGTTTAGGGTTTCATATTAGAAAGAATAGCGGCGTTTGTAACAACAAACGCCGCAATATTACAAGGTAAAACACATCGTTTTGCCTTAAGCCATAAATGAATCAATATAGCGGCGTTTCTATTATCCAAACGCCGCTATATCGAAATAATTAGCGGCATTTATATTTACAAACGCCGCTACATCGAAATATTTAGCGGCGTTTATATTTAAAAACGCCGCTATGTTTCTTATTTAGCGGCGTTTGTGTCCACAAACGCCGCTAAAACAAAATCCTAAACGCAGCGTCTCGCTTCTAAATTTTGGCGCCCAAATTTTGGCGGAATTTTAAAAAATTGATTATACTTTAGCGGCGTTTGTATAAAGAAAACGCCGCCATTAGTACAGATTTAGCGGCGTTTGTTCACATAAAACGCCGCTAATTTACAACTTCCCGGCGTTTTCTATAGAAACGCCGCCGGGTTTTCAAAAACACGGTACTCCGCGGCGTTTTTAAGTCAAACGCCGCTATATTAGCGCCACTGAAAACCAATTTGGTTGTAGTGATACTTGCTTAATAATTTATTACCTCAACTAAAATGATAAATTTGAGTCTTATCCAAAAAATGTACACGTTCTCCAAATATATGAACATATGTATTGTATTATGTATGCATGTATGCATTTATTAACCTATCATAACACAAAATACATGTAGAGAAATAGGATATAGAGTAATAAGAAAAATAGGTAAAATTAAATTGAGGATATGAATGAGGACATCTTAATAGAAATTAACATGTTGATTGATAAGAAAAGAAAAATCTCATTTTTGACTTAATTGACTGGTAATTGGGTGAATCGAATATCAAGTTATTTTGAGTTAAAAAAAATTGAGTCATTTTAAGATTTACGTTATTTTGAGTTTAATTTATTTAAGATTCGAGTCATTCAAATTTGAAAATAAAATTATTCAAATTCAAATAATTTTAATTATTAATTTTGAAAATACAATTAATTTAAGTTTAAATGGTTCAAATTAATCATTCAAATCATTTTAAATTTTGATTAATTTAGATTTAGGTTAAACAAATTCAAATTGTTAAATCTAACCTAATTTAATCAAGGATCGAATTTGAATAAATAAAATAATTTTTTTGAGTTCAAATAAACTTTTATTTTAATTTAAAGCATGTGAACATCGTCGTGTCTTTTCCTAGCTAATTAAATAGTGCAAAGAAGTGGACATTTGCTAGGCTGTGCTTTTCTGTCCCTGGGCCCTCCTCCCTTATGATAGAATCAGTATATTTTCCTTTCACCTTTGAATTTTAGAAACAAAAAGCAAAAAAGAGTAGCCGTTGGAATCGTTCTCATCACTTTTAATATTTGTCTGGACTTAGACTTAAAAGGCCACATTAAGGCACCAACCCAACATTCTCCGAGGCATGGCCATGGCCATGGCTATGGCATGAGATTCAAAGCAACCAAACACCCAAAAAGGATTAATCTTTCCTTTTACACAATATCCATCTCTTCTTCTGTACCCCACCACCTGATTCAGAATTGGATAAGAAAAACATTAAAAAAAAAAGGGAAAAAAATATGTAGAAGGAAAGGAAAGAAAAAGAAAGGAAAAAAAAAGAAATAGAAGAAATTCATACAAATCAATAGATTTGTTTATGGGTCTGAGTCGGGTTCAGATAAGATCCGTATAGGATATTAATAATTTTTATGATGTTCAAGTCTGATCATTTTCAAATATAGGTCACATATACCTGATCTTAAATACAAAAAGGTTGTCCAAGTTTGCACAAATTTTTACACAAAAATGATCGATCCTTTTTATAGAGAGATTATTTTTTTTTACGCATAAAGATTTTCAAAAGCTGTCAAACTTAAAAGGATGGATCCTTAATATTTTTTTTAAATGAAAAATTCGACTTGAATGCATTAAGGGATCAATCACTTTTCAAAAATTATCAAATCTTTTGGATATTAATATTACTAATAATAATTTAATAAATTATTAATATATAAACATAAATATATAATATATAATTTTGAGTCGGGTTGAGTCAGGTCTAAGCATTAAATGCTATGCTAAGGCTTGACTCGTTTTTTTAAATAAATCTCAAATTTTTTTTTTGTTTAAATTTGTTTTTTAAATATAATATTTTTGTTCAAAGTTCAAAATCCTCTTCAATATCAAATTAATTTTCGAACTTAAACGCATATTCCAATCTATAAACAAATCTAGCCATGAATTATGACGAATTATGACGATAGATGATTAAAGAGCAAAGAGAAAAGGGAATTTGTAATAAAATTTGAAGACGCAGCAGCATATGTAAAGTAAAATAGTAGGGAAGAAATAAGTAGCAGGAAAGGAAAAGAAAGACATGAAATAGTAGGGAATTATTCATACAAATCTATTAAGCTAAGTTAATTTGATGGAAAAGAGAGAGAGAGAGAGAGAGAGAGAGAGAGAGAGAGAGAGAGAGAGAGAGAGAGAGAGAGAGAGAGAGAAGGTTAGTGTGAGCTTCACATATTCATGGAAATGCATGAGCCATGAATGATGATGGTGGATGATTAAAGAGCAAAGAAAAAAAAAAAGAAAAAAAAGGGAATTTGTAATAAACTTTGAAGACGCAGCAGCATATGTAAAGCAAAGTAAAGACAAGACGCATGCTTAAGCCCCCGCGTGAGCAAAGACCAAAGGAATTGAAGCCCTCCGCATTCCATCTTTTTTCGTTTAATTGTGATTGTGCTCTACTGCTCTGCTCTTGTTAGGGTCCACTTCCCAATTCCTCCTAACATCTTTCTTTTACACAAAATATCACTATTTATGTTATTCAATTTATTTTTCTTTTAAAAATATTTCGACTCGTATATTCGATATATATTCGGATATAAATATGAGATATGATCTTTCAAATATATATATAAAAAATTTAAAAAATTAAATATATTCGTGTTGGACACATACTCGTATTCAATACTCACTCTGAATCAGAATAATATAAACCACCACATTCTTTTCCACATGTACAAGTAACATTTTTTTTATTATATTATATGTAAATAACCAAATTTTAAGTTTGTTTGTTTGCAGCATTTTGATTATTTTAAAATTTAAACCCAAAATATTTGAAAATCAAATTAATCCGAATGGAATTCCAAAACTTGAGTTCCTAGATTTTTAAATTTTACAAAATTTTGTTTTTCAAATCATTTACTCAATTTTATAAATAAAATATATTTATTTTATGAAAAATTTTAAAAAAAAATTTAAAAATTCTGTTTAATTAGAATAATTTCGATATTTCAACTTGTTAATCGATTACGTATTTTCTGTTATCCAAATAAAACAATAAAAACAAAATAAAAACAAAATTGAACTGAACTGATCGTTATGATTCAATTGATTTTCTAACCACTAAATTAGAACCAAACAGGTGATGATTTTACGTAATAGAATCATTTTCACTTTTTTTTTTTAAGTTCTAAAGTAGATTCAGCCAATTAATGATTTTCTTGGTGGAATAGCTATTAAATAAAACTAAAATTTTGTGAAACATATACAAAATACGTGAGCACTTGATTTAGACCGTGCAATGACAGCTACAAAGGGTCTTTAAAGCTTGATAAAAAGTAATCCTCCATTAATCCATTATATATATTTTTATTTTTTTGTCAACCGAATTCAAATTAGAATATTATTTTTAATAAATCATGAAATTATTTTTTAAAAAAAGTTTGAATCTCAAAATTTTATTTTTAAAATTTTTAATTCAATATAAAATTTTAAAAATGAATGATTAAAGCCGAACTCATTTGACTAAAACAATGAAATATGAACAAACAAAATGAGAAAAACAAATAGTAATCAATAATTTTGATATTACCATTGAAAGTTTGAAAACATTCATCTAAAATATTTCAAATGTGGATATCTAATCTAATGATGTAAATGATAACTTTTGTTTTATGTATGGTCGATTGACTTTAACTCACGTTAGAATTTAAATATAATAATTGTATTTTTTTTATTAACTTAAATTTTTGGGATAATTGATCACTCAACTTAACAATGTATCAGAGTTTTCGAATTCGAATCCTGACAATCGTTTTTCCCTTTAATATTTGTTCATCCAGTGTCTTATTGTCCATCGAGTTGTTCCCTTTAATATTTGTTCATTCATTGTCTTATTGTCCATCGAGTTGTGCTTTACTGTTTTAATATTTTTTCAGCTTGTATTTTTTTCTACATTTGAATCCATATACAAGTCCATTAATTATTTATCTGGCTTGCATGTGAGGAAAAATGTTGGAATTTAAATATAATAGTTAGACCCTTTTTAATTAACTTAATTTTTTAGGTTAATTCATCAATAACTCAAATGGTAAAGATAGAGGATGATGAGAAATTTTTAGATCCTCTTAGTTCTCTTCTTCTTCTTCTTCTTCCTCTTATACACAAAATAAAAGTTTCATGCAACCGTGCTTATAAGCGGTTATGCAAAAATGCAACTGAATCTAAAATTGTATTGTTTTTTTTTTTTTTTTGGATAAGCAAAGCTAAAATTGTATTGTTGAAGACAATAACAATACATTTTATTTTGTAATGGGTAAATCATCATTAGAATAATAATAACTAGAGGAATTGAAATGAAAATTTATCATCATGAACCAATAATCTTCCCAATAGAGACGCCATGGATAAAGCTTAACACTACATCTTCGAGGTAACAATTTTGAATAGGGTTAAATACATAATTAGTCCTTGTACTATATTATTTTTTATTTGATATTTAAAAAATTAAAATTTTCAATCAGGTATTTATATTATATTTTTGTTAAAAAAATAAAGGGATAATGTCACCAATTATCCTGAAGTTTATGAAATCTTCCAATATGGTATCTCTATTTTTAAAATGTCTATTTTGATACTTAAGTTTCATTCCGTGTGCTATTGTAGTACTTGTCAGTAAAACCGTTAAATATTAAGTGACTTAGATTTTATATCCAATGAAAACTTGATACGTGGTAACATATAATGATACCACATGTATTAACAAAAAATGAATTTTTTTTCTTTTTTTCTTCCCTCCTAATCTCCCCCCCCCCAATTTTCAGTTGGTTCAGGTCATTTTTGGCCAGCCATATTGGGGTCTGCGCGATTATGTTTTCAAGCTGATCCAACCTCCAGTGGCCAGACCCGACGGTGGTTGGAAAAGGCCTGAACCAATCGAAAAAAGGGGGAGATCGGGAGGGAAGAAAAGAAGGAAGAAAAAAAAGAATATATATATATAATTTCATATTTTAATTTTTGTAATTTTTAAAATAATTTTTTTTCCTTTTTTAAATTTTTTATAAAAAATTCAGATATTATAAAACTTTTAATAAGTAATTTAAAATTTTTATAGTTTAAAAATAATTTTAGTTAAATATTTTAATTTTGTAATTTTTAAAATAATTTTATAATTTTTTTTAAAAAGATATTAAATTAAAAAAAATTAAAATATTTCTTCTTTTTATTTTTATTTTTTTTACAAAAGTTTAGATATTAATTTCTAAAAATTCATATGATGCCACGTGTCATCACCTGTTGTTCATGCCACATCATCATTTATATTTAACGGTACCATATTGATATACGATTTGATAGTACATGTACTACACTAAATATTTTTAAAGTATAGGTACCACATTAGAACATTTAATAAATTTTAAGGGTCATTGATAATATTATCTCAAAAATAAATGATCTGGCTTTATCATCCAATAATATACCATAAACATGTCAATATGTAGGTTTTTTTAATCTTAATATAGCTATTTCTTTTTAATTACCAAAATACCTTTACTTTTTTTTTTAAGTACTAAAATCCTTTTTTTTTTTTTAAACCCGTTGAAAAATCACCATGGCCCATGGCAATTTCCCAATTAAAACTTAAATTTTTTTTTTTCAAATTTTTACACTGGAAAATCACCACCATGAGTGGCGATTTCCCAAGGTAAAAATCTTAACCTTTTTATTTTTTAAATTATTAAATAATAAAAATTAAATAATTTATAATTTTAAAAAATAAAAAGTTAATAATTTTTATATATAATTTTTATCCTATGATGGTAAGTCCGGCCCGGTAAACCCGGATCGTATTTATATAAATTTTAAAATTGTTATTACTTAAATTTTATAATTTTTAATTTTTTAAAATTATAAATTATATAATTTTATTTTCTGGTTTGGGCAAAGAAAATAAAAAAAAATTCCGGGCATCAGCCTTGCCCGATAAGCCATGGCTTTATAAAAAAAAATTCATATTTTAAGAAGGAAATAAATTCATCATTTATAAAGATTCATATTTTACCACTGGACAGGCTGAGGCTTGAAATTTTTTTATTTCCTTTGCCCAAGCCCAAAAATAAAAATTATATAATTTATAATTTAAAAATTTTAATTATAAAATTTAAATAATAATAATTTTAAAAATTATGTAAATTATATAAATACTATCCGGGTTTACCGGGCCGAACTTACCACAATGGGATAAAAATTATATATAAAAATTATTAAATTTTTATTTTTATTTTTATTTTTTAAAATTATAAATTATATATTTTTATTTAAATTTTTATTATTTAATAATTAAAAAATTAAAAAATTGATATTTTAAAAAAATAAATTTTTAGTTGGGAAATCGCCACCAATTTATTTTTTTATAATTTTAGAAAATAAAAATTTAATAAAATTTAAATAATACAATTAAAAAAATATTAATTTACAAAAAAATAAAAAATTATATTCGTAATGTCAATCGGATTTTTTCAACTTGTATTCGTAATAAATGGATCTCCGGGAGAAAGGCCAACCAAAGCATTGTGGATTATGCAAGAATGAAGGTCATAGCTAGACCTGTCCACTGGCCGGGTAGCTCGCCCGACCCGGTAAGTCCGGATATGTCCCGATGTACCAGATTGATAAGGACATTTTCGATGGCTATGACTAGAGTTGTCCATGGCCGAGCCGAGGCCCGAAATTTTTTCATTTCCCTTGTCCAAACCCGAAAATAAAAATTATATAATTTTTCATTTAAAAAAATTTAAAATTAATAAAATGTAAAATTTAAATAAAAATTAAAAAAATAACAATTTACAAAAAATTAAAAAAAATTATATAATTTTTATATAAATATATATAAATATTAAAAATACATTTTAATATTTTATAATTAAAGTTAAACAAATTTTTTTATTTAATAAATAGTAATTCGGGCTAGGCCAGACCGGCCCGAATTACAAAAATACATGTTCCAGCTCGGCCTAATATATATAAATATAAATATAAATATAATTTTTTTTAATATTTTAATATTTTTTGAATAGTGAAACGGGCTTTTCGAGCCAACCCGGGCCTGGCTCGAATGGGCTTGGGCAAGGAAAATAAAAAAATTTTGAGTCTTGGCCCGGCCCATGGACACCTCTAGTCATAACCTTCGAAAATGTCCTTATTAATCTGGTACATCGGGAGAGAGTTCGCATTAACAATAATACCTTAATATATTTTTTGCCCAAAAGTTTGTTTCACTATTCAAATAATATTAAAATATTAAAAAAAAATATTTTTAGATATTTTATAATTAAATTTAAATAAAAAATTAATTTATATAATTTTTGTAAATTGTTATTAATTTTAATTTTAATTTTACAATTTATTATAATTTTTTTTTTAATTATATAATTTTTATTTAAAATTTATTATTTAATACTAAAAAAGAAAAT
This sequence comes from Fremontodendron californicum, assembly GCA_030761205.1. Lineage (NCBI taxonomy): Eukaryota > Viridiplantae > Streptophyta > Magnoliopsida > Malvales > Malvaceae > Fremontodendron > Fremontodendron californicum. Next base: position 15,396,846 of record JAULJL010000027.1, read on the forward strand.
GTTGTTACAATTGTGAAGGGAAATCGACATCGTATTTCCCTTTATCAATTTCAAAAATAATTTGAAAAACATGTTGGAAAATTGCCATGACGATTTTCCAACTAGTTAAAAAAAAGCGAATTTTGATACTTAATTTCAAAACAACGGTATTTTGAGGAAAAAAATAGCTATATTATGTTTAAAAAAAACCCCAATATGTGGGGTCTTTGGACTTTTTATTATTATCTCAATATAGTTTTTTTTTTTTTTTTTAATTCCCAAAATAACGATACTTTGAAATTATTTATCGAAATCCCTTTTTTTTAAACCCGTTGGGAAATGGCTGTGGCCCATGACGATTATCCAATGGGTTTTTCAAAAATTTTTAAAAATTGATCAAGGAAAATCGCCATGGCCCATGGCGATTTTCCTTGATCATTTAGAAAGAAAAATTATATTTTAAGAAGGGAAATCGCCACCCCTGGTGGCGGTTTCCCTTCTTTCTTTCTTTTTTTAAATTATTAAATAATAAAAATTATATAATTTATAATATAAAAAAATAAATTTAATAAAATTTATAATTTAAATAACAAAATTATAAAAAATGTAAAAATTATATTCGTAATATCAATCGAATTCTTTCAACTTGTATTCGTAATAAATGGACCTCCCGGAGAAAGACCAACCAAAACGTTGTGGATTATGCAGGAATGAAGATCATAGCTAGACCTATCCACGGACCGAGTAGCCCGCGCGGTCCGGTAAGCCCGGATTGTATTTGGGCCAAGCTTGGACAAGTGTTTTTGTAATTCGGGCCGGCCGACCTAGCCCGAATTATTATTTATTAAATAAAAATATTTTTCATTTAACTTTAATTATAAAATATATAAATATAAAAATGTATTTCTAATATTTATATAAAGTTTATATAATTTTTAAAATTGTTATTATTTAAATTTTATAATTTTTAATTTTTTTAAATTATAAATTATATAATTTTTATTTTCGGGCTTGGGCAAGGGAAATAAAAAAATTTCAGGCCTCAGCCCGGCCCGACCCATGGACACCTCTAGTCATAGCCATAAAAAATGTCCTTATCAATCTGGTATATCGGGACAGATCCGGCTTACCAGGCCTGGAGGGCAACCCGGCCCGTGGATAGGTCTAGCTATGACCTTCATTCCTGCATAATCCACAATGCTTTGGTTGGCCTTTCTTCCGGAGGTCCATTTATTACGAATACAAGTTGAAAGAATCCGATTGACAGTACGAATATAATTTTTAAAATTTTTGTAAATTGTTAACTTTTTACTTTTGTTATTTAAAATTTATTTTTTAAAATTATAAACTATATAATTTTTATTATTTAATAATTAAAAAAAAAGAAGTGGCGATTTTCCTTCTTATTTTTTTTTTAAATTATCAAGGAAAATAGGGCAATCGTCATGGGCCATGACGATTTTCCAATTGATTAAAAAAAAGTGGATTTTGGGAAATAATATGAAAACAACGGTATTTTGGTAATTAATTTTTTAGCTATATTAAGATAAAAAAGTCGGGGTCTTTGCCATTCATTTTTTAATATGAGAAAAAATTTTAAAAAAATCAAAATTAAAAAAATAATTTTTTAAAATTTTAAATTTTAAACTATGATTTTTTTTAATAAAATCTGTAAATTCAAAAAAAAAATATAAAAAATAGAAAATATTCTTTTTTTAAAGTTAATTAATGAATATATAAAAATTTAATTATGCTAACTTTATGAGTGTATAATTATATATAGTATATCAATAACAATATGTATATTTTATAAAGATAATATTAAAATTAAAATGAATTTTAAAAAATAAATTATAAAAATATAATAAAAAATTCAGTGCATCGCACTAGTTTATATAAAATTTTTATACTTTAAACACACGATAAAATAACACGAACACGTTACGAACATACAATTATTTCTATAAATTGAATCATTATGACAAATTATGCAAAAGATGAGATGAATTGAGACACGACATGAACACACAAAATTTTTTCTAAATTGAAATATCATGACAAATTATGCAAAATATTTGGATGAATTGAAACACGACACAAAAACAACATGAAAAAAAAATCAAAATAGGACACGACATGAAAAATAACATGAACACAAAATAAATACACGAACGTGTCAAAATTTACACAAACGAATTATTAACATGTAAAAAATTATATAAATTTATAATACTTTGAACACACGAAAAAATAACACGAACACGACACGACACGAAAAATAACATGAACACGACACGAATATGTCAAAATCTACATAAAACGAATTATTAACTTGTAAAAATTTTATAAATTTATAATATTTTGAACACACGAAAAAATAACACGAACACGAAAGCGACATGAATATACGAACGTGTCAAAATCTACATAAAATAAATTATTAACATGTATAAATTATAAAAATTTATAATATTTTGAACATACAAAAAAAATAACACGAATACTAATACGAAAACACAATTTTTTTTCTTTTCTTTCTTCCCTTTTTTTTATCTTTTTTTTTTCTTTCCTTCTTTATTAAAAAAACCAAAACTTAAAGATATCCTAACCCTTCAACCCCCTTAATATCTAATCTTAGAGCACCAAAAATTAAAATTGGGCATTCTCCTTGTCTGGGACAACTTTTAATTTCTTTTCTTTCTTTCCTTCTTCATGAAAAAAAAAAACTTAAAATACCCTAACTAACCCCCAACCCCTTAATACTCAATCTTAGACTTCATTTAGAATTGTGGTTAGCTGCCCAAAAGTTGCTTTTGATGGTCACCGCAATCGTAAACAATTCAAAGTTTGTGTTGAAAGCCTTTTTTGATAGGAGATTTTAAACCAATCGCAAACACACTATAAAAGTGTGTTTGCGGTTGAACATTTATATTTTATGAGTATAATGACTTTTATACCCATATAATAATTCATAAAATATTTATATATATTTTTTTGTATATTTATATGATCTATAATATTGTGTATAGAATTGTTATTTTTTAGATTCCATTTTGAATATAAAATATTATCAACTTATGATATATTTATATATTTTGGAATTATAAAAAGAATATAATAATTATTTTAGGATGAAAGAATTTTTTTTAAAGAAAATTTTAAAATCATATTTTTATATAGATTTTCAAATTTAAAATTTATTTTTTATACATCTTAATACTATTAATTTACTTAATTAGTATTAAAAATAATTTGTTTATTACTTTTTAATATGATGTCATTTTTAGATATTTTATCTTCCCACAACATTTTTTCACAGCAATGCTAAACACTAAAAAATCTTAAACCATAATTTTTCACAGCATTTTTCAAACACACTTTTTTCAAATTGAGTTTTTTCAAACCGCAATAGCAATACTAACCTAGCCTTTAGTTGTCCCCAAACAAGAGCACCCAAAATTAAAATTAAGCATTCTCTTTGCTCGAGGACAACTTTTAAGTATTGTTATGTTATAGATTATAGACTAATTGTCAAACAATTATGATGTTTGGTATTTGTTAATTGTCGAAAAATTATGCTCCAATTTTTTAAATGAAAGCATTAGATTGATTACGGATAATTTTAATTATAGGTATAGAAAATTAAGTAAAAAACATCATTTTAATTTCTAAACAAAGTAAATTTTATTGAATTAAATAAATATATCCCAAATTTCATTGAAGTAATCAAATACTCAAATAGTCCTAAGTGGAATGCCTAATTCAACCATTGCTTAGTTGGCCACCAATCATACTTTAAATTACCTAAATAACCCAAAAATAATTATTTAAATACTTCAAGTAACCCTAAAAATCATATTTTAAGCCATTGCTTAGTTGGTCACAAATCATGCTTCTAATTTTCCAAATTCAAGCTTCACATTGATTTTGGGACAACTTTAATAGAGTGTTATTGCTATAGGTTATTAAATTATGTGATAAAATAATTATAATAAAAAAAATTATATTTATATTAATCTAATTAAAACATGTATTTATTTAAAAAAAATAAATATGTATGTAGAATTAAATTAAGTAAATAAATAAAAAGAAAAATGGATAACTTTAACACAATGATAATGATGATTTTAATTAAACTAAATGACCCTTTTAACCTTAAAACACTAAGAGTGGGTTTGGTTCTGTGAATCTTTCATTAGAGGTCGTAATCTTACATTCTGTCATGAGATTATCATGTTTGGTTCACTAACATTCCGCAATCTCGGTAATATGATATTAGCTACAGTGTCAAAATTGAGTCATATTGGGTGTAATGTCATACCCACCTCTCTTTGAGGTTTTGTTTCATTACGCCCATAATGTAACATTTTTGTCACTTTTGCCCCTCAATATTAATGTTTTCAGTCCCTTTTGCCCTTATAACATAATGAAATAATATCCAATATCATGACATTTATTTTAGTCGACAGTGCCTCTTCCTCTGGTCTCGATTTCTCTCTGGATCGTTGCCTCTCCCTATCGACTTCTCCCGAATCATTGCCTCTCTCATTCGACGCCTCAATCAACCATTTTCTTCCCCTTTCTTGATTTTGTCAGTCAATCCAGGTATGATTTCATTTCGAAATCTTTGATATATATTATTTTAGGTTATTGATTTTGTGTGTGCATGTCAGATTCAAGGTTTAGGGTTTTGATTTTGGATTTTAATTTTAGGGGTTTCTTTTCTTAGGGGTTTAGGTTTGGGTTTAGGGATAACTTGATTTTGTCGGTCAACTGTTTTGGTGAAGAGAATGGATCTTTTTGTATTAGATTTAGGGATAGCAAAATCGACATCTAGAGTAGTGGAGAGAGTAGCAGCCATGAATAAGGGAGGGTTTTGAGTGAAGAAAAAAAATCTGGTCTGCCTTATTTATATGGCAGTGGATATTTTGATTGCCTTATTCATATGATAGTGGATAACTTAAATTTCTAGTTGTGTTCCCTCTGACCGTCGAGAGGGTGTGGTGATGGAACATTTTTTTGGGGTCATACTTGGCTTTGAAGTTTGCAAGATTGTGCAAGTATGCAGCTTGAATTGTTGCTTCTGTTTTCATGGAAATTAACATTGGCTCACGCCCTGATTTCAGTACTTGTTGTTACCATCATTAATTGTCGGTCATAGTTTAAGACTATATGTATCCATTTTCTGCAAGTGATGATGATCAGAGTAATTGTTATATTTGAAAAAGAAGATTATTGCCATGCCTGCATGCACCACAAAACAATATATATTTATAGGCTTTATTGTTAGTTATTTCATGAGATTCAATCCTTTTTAAATGACAATTAAGCTTGAATCAGTTGTAGATAGGCTTTGAAAAGAAAAAATTAGTTATATATTTTCATGATATATAGACACATGATTGGCAAATAATAATTAAGCCAAAAGTATTGTTCAATATATATCACCTGCTGAAAGCATGCAAGGGACCAACAAAGTAGGCTTTTGTCTCAATGTAGGACCAATGGACCATCTCCTGTCTATTTAGCTTAAGCTAGTTAGCATTCGTTTTTCATGGTGATAGCTTGACCCATTCTTGAATATAGATTGTTGCCTTGTAGATATGCATAGAATGTAACACATAATTGTTGTTGTTTTGAGATGTTTTGAAAATTATGTTGATAATTACTTTATGTTTTTAGGTTTTTTGAAAATGACTGGAAAGTATTATGTTGTTTTCAACGGGCGTAGACCAGGTATTTATAATACTTGGGATGAAGCTAAAGTGCAAGTCTTGGGTTATCGAGGTGCCCATCACAAGATGTATAAGGATCAAAGGGATGCTGAAACTGCATTTGTAGAGTATTGAAACTTAAATGTGACAAAACAACATGAAAAAATATTTCAAAAAAATTCAAATGATATGTGCAGTAGCAGTTATGCATCTCATTCAAATGATATTTTATTGGAGTTTGCACAACTTTGCTTATTTTGTATATTGGCAAATGATTTTAATTTCCTTGTAAATTTGAATAACTTATGTAGGGTAAATTTTGTTGTTGATCAATGTATTTGTGTATAATTTTGTTTGTGTATGCTTGATAATTTAAGAATTGTAGCATTATTTTGAGATTTAAATAGTAGTTTTCTATTTGTTAATACTTAAAAAATGTTTCATCCTCAATGTTTGGGTTATTAAAGCTTCCATTTTCAGCTTCAATGTTACATAGTTGACAGATAAGAGAAGAAATAATTCTTCTTTAGAAAAGAAGGTTGGAGGTGGGCAGTCCCAAAGCTAAAAGAAAATTTTAACTCTTGGTATAGCTTGAATTTTCCAAATATCTTTCCATGGAAGTTGAGGAAGTTGAGGATTAAGGGATTGTAAGTAGATTATGAATTGATGAAACTGAAAATTTTAAAGCCCACACTGGTTTCTCCTGATTATCATGGAGGGACAAAGGGATGGCTTTGGATCACTGCAGGTCAACATCTACTACTGGCTTGTAGAAAGGCAAAGGTATTTTAGTAATGTGAGGATTTCGGAATGTTACATTCCTGCCAACCAAACGTGATCATCTTAAATGAAGGGATGGTCAACCAAACGCATGCATGTAAGATTCACGGGAATGTGACTTTGTCATCTTGTTGTTGGGAAATACACTACTTCGGGTTCATGCAAAAACATGATAATCAAAGTGCAGAGGAAATAAACAAAGAAGCACTCGAAGTACAACAGGATCTTAGGCTTGTGTTTGCATAGGTTTATAACATTAAAAAAAATAATTAAATCACCCATATGATTTAGAAGTTACCTACTTAAGATATTGTAACCTTAAGTTACAGATCCAAATCTCGAATAGCTTTCGAATCCAAGATCTACAAAGCTTCCAACTTGTCCAAGACCACAAGAAGCACAATTGTCCTTCCTCTAGAGCTAGTCCACACGAATAGCTGATGGATCATTCTCTAAGGTATGGCGATTCACTTGTGCTAGCAAGTTGATCCTAAGATCACAATCGAAAGGTCTATATTCTTGTATCTTTCTCCCTTAATCAATCTCACTCAACTAGGCGAAGTAGCGGCAAGAAGAACACCAAGAAAAGAGGAATTGCGGCAAGCACAAAGGGGCTTAGGGAGGTTGCGATTTCATCTTTTTGATAAGGAAGGGTTCTCTTTTTTGAAACCAAACTTTTTCTTAAGCAAAATCAGAATATCACAAGTAGAATTGAACTCACTTGGGCGACTACAGCCTCTATATAAGATTATATAGTGGCGCACACCCTAATCCCTATCTCCCTATGCTTGGCCGGCCACCTGTAACTTGTTGCACAAGATTTTCATCAATCCTATTGAACTTAAACTATTTAATTCTAAGATGGATTTATAAGCCCATTATATTATCTAATAATAATAATGGTATAACAATCTTAATGCCTTAAGTTGGGCCAACCATCCTTTGTGGACAGTCCTAAATTAGAAAAGTCACTTTGAACCCATTCTAATTTATCATGCTTATTTATTGGATAGATTAATTTCTAAACGAAAGTAATTTAATTCTCAATTAAATTTCTTTCTCCTCATGAACAATTCATGCCATTAATCTATTAATATCATCTCATGATATTGTCGCAACCTAAAAAAATAACGACAGGTCTCTTAACAAGTTTAATCGCAAGACTTTATTATTCGTTAAGCGTGACATTAAAAAAAACCCGAGGAAAACTAGACTTAATTCCTCTTGAAAAATGAAGGTTTTGAAAATGACCTTGAAAAATACATGGAGTCGCCACCAATCGTTTTTAGCTAGGTGTGATAGACCACCTATTAAAACCGGTTTTGTAAAACATTTTAAAATTAATTAAAACATTTTTAAAACCAATTTCAAAGTCTACGTTTTTAAACCAGAGAAATCAAAGAAGCGGGTTCGGGAATCGGTTACGTGCGGGGAAGGATTAGCACCCCCACAACGCCCATATAAAACGATACCTTATTAATCGTGTGTTATCTCAAGTCTCGGTGAAAAGTCAGTTTTTAATTTAGTATTTCAAGTTAATTCTCAATTTAAAGAAAAATAATTTCATTTTTTATCGAAAATAACCCGAAATTTATTAATTCAAAATTTCTAAATTTCCCGACCCGAAATTTATTAATTCAAAATTTTCCTATATTCCCCGACAAAATTGCAAAATATAAAAAATTTTATTTATTTGAAAAAAACTTTCCGAATCATTATCGTTTTTTGAAAGAAAGATATTCCTTTATTAATGATAATTGATGATATCCCCTCCAGCAGACCCGGTAGAGAACTCATGAATTATTTTAACTCGGGAATATCTTTATTTTTATTGAAAATCATTATCTTTTTCAAAACATTTAAAAAATATGGACATGAATATATGTGACATAGTAAAGATGATATAATAAAGTCTAGATACTATAATGCAGCCTAAATGAGATGATATAATTTAGATGGCATAGTATAGTCTAAATGAAATGAAATATCCTAAGTAACAAGATATATTCTAAATGAAATGAAATAACATAGGTAGCATGATATATTCTAAATGAAATGATATGATTTAAATGACATGGCAAATCTAAATGATATGGCATATTTTAAATGACATGGCATATTCTAAATAATATAATCTAAATGACATGGAACATAATCTAAATGACATGAAACATAAAATAATGCTATCATGTAATATGTATGAAAATAGAAATAATAATGCATGAACATAGTATATGCTAAATAATGTGACAAAAATGAATAACTAAATAAAAAACATATAATAACATATAATATTCAAAAACATGTAACAAACAACATAACACCATAAAATAAATCAAAATAACAATAATATCATGGAAATTATCAAAAAATAACAACAATATGCATGAACATGGAAAATGCAATGCATGAAAATGTATTTTTTCCTTTAATTAAGAAAACCCATATATCTAAAAAGATATCCGCTTACCTTAGGAAAATATATCAAATTAAAATTTCTAAAGTCAAAATACTTTGTGATTGTTTGAAAACAATTTTGAAAAAACTTGAATGAAGATTAAAACCCTAACCAAACCCTTTAAAAATGGCTCTAATTTCTTAAGTTTAAAATCCTGGACTTGACCACCCTTAACCCGAGGTTTATAAAATCATTTTTAAAGTTTGAAAAGGCTTAGAAACTATCCTAAGACAGTAGCTAAAGCTTTTAACCAACCCCCTCTAAATGCCTTAGCCAAATTCAACAATTGTTTTTCTTTTGAATTCAAATCTGCCTCTACTGTCCCGTTTTGATACACAATTTTTTAACCTATTTTTAAAAATTCAAAAACATCTAAAAAAATACTGAAGACTCAAAACATGTAAAACTACACGATAAAAAATTGGCTTAATTTTTTTATTAAAGATGACTGCCCAGAAAAATTGGGAAAGTACGAGTACTAGGTGAAAAACTGTTTTGCCAAAACACATTTTTTTGCCTTTGATAAAATCATTTAAAAATCAAAATAAAAAGGTTGGAGACTCTCCTAAAAACCCACAAACAGTAGCTAACACTTTTAAAAAGTTAGACAAAAAGTGGCTAAGTATAAGAAATCACAAAGGTAGAATAATTAATTTGATAACCCTTTAAATTTCCACAAGTATGCTCAAGTGAGCATGACTTGGAGCCATTGATTGGCCCAAGTCATAAATCATGTGGCATGACATGAAAATACAGCAAAGTGAATGCATGAAATGCATGGTTTAAAGTCTAAGTGATATGGAAAATGCATGGCATAAATAACCTAAATGCCTATCATGAGTTTGCATGGCAATAAATGCTATCCTAACTTAGCATGCATGGAATGTTTGATAATGCAAATGTGATTTATACCTAATGTATTATGAATATGCATGACAATACCAATTTGACCTAAGACCTAAATAGCATAGCAATGCATGGCAATACCAATATGATCTAAGACCTAATATGCATGGCAATACAAAGATGGCCTAGACCTAAAATATGATGAGAATGCATGGGAATGTCATGAACATATAATGACCAATAAACCTAATACTAATGCATGAACAAACAGCAACTAATACACAATCTCAAGCATAATAATGCAAAGCATGGTACCTAAACAAAAATGCAAATGCATGACAAAGTAAGGAATGCATGAAGAGGCCAAATGGCCACTAGATAACCTAAGGCAATCCTATGTAGCAGATAACACAAACACTTGGCAAACCAAATCAAAATACATAATGTCATGGCATGAAGTGCTAACTTATCAACTAAAATGATGAAAATGCAAATACAAGGCATGGAATGCATGAAGAGGCCGAATGGTCCAAAACCTAAATGAGCATGGCATTTTCATAAACATCTAACATACTAACATGAAAGATATATAAATTTATGGTATGAAAATGCAAACCTATGAACGAAAATGATGAAAATGCACATACAAGGCATGGAATGCATGAAGAGGCCGAATGGTCCTAAACCTAAATGATCATGGCATTTGCTCAAACATCTAACATATTAACATGCAAGATATATAAACTCATGGCATGGAAATGCAACCCTATCAACTAACATGATGAAAATGCACATACCAAGAAAGGAAAATGTAGGTGGCCGAATGGTCACATGACAAAATGTGAGATGCAAACATGGCAACATACAAGGTATGATACATGAAAAAAATGCAAAATAAAATCAAGAAGAACATAAGGGCCAAAAATCTACAAGGAAATATCATTTCATAAAAACTAAAGTCAAATATAGCATAAAAATAATGTAAAGGACATGATCAAAATAAACATAGTCATGCAAAGAAAATAAAAGAAAGACTAGTAAACAAAACAAGGAAAGTTAAGCTCCATGGTTGGTACAAAATGGGCATAGCCTCTCCCCTAACCATAATCACTTGGTCCTGCCAAGATCATGAAGCCTTTCCATTTCAAAAAATCAGAAAATAAACCATGCTAATCAACAAAATAGAGGTGAGCTTCATGGTTGGTAAAAATAGGCATAGCCTCTCCCCTAACCATGGTCACTTGATATGTATCAAGATCATGTAGCCATTTCAACCTCTTTTGCCTCATTTTTTTTTTTTTTTTGTAAAAAATCAAAACATTAAATACTTAAATAAACCTTCCAAAATCATGTTTCCCACAACAATATGCAAAGAAGAAAAAAAAAAATCAAGGCAAGCATTCTTTCAAATTCGGCCAAGCACAAAATTTGTAAAAAAAATTATTTTCAACCATTTTTGGTTAAGAAGAATAGATGAAAACTTAAGTAAGCATTTTAAAAACTTGATTTATATGAGAAATGTAGTAGGAAAACAAAGTGAAAAAATCAAGAAATCAACATGGAAAACAAGAAGAAAACTATGCTAGAGCTTGGTAGAGATGACTACCTTCAAGCTCTTCTATTGAAAACCTTTCTTTTTTCTTTCAAAATCTTTCTTTTTTTCTAAATTAGCTACTGCCATTTTCTATCAAATGACCTCCCCTATATGGAAAAAATAAAACATTCCCTTCCCTCTCTCATCTTGGCCGGTTGGCATGCCCACCCTTGGATGATTTGTGTACTTTTTCTCCTCAAATTTTAGCCCTTAGATTAGAATCCTTTGATGACATACTAAAAATACCTTCTTGCCAATTGATAGCAGCCTTTAAGATGTGTACTCAGCCCTTCTAATAACCTCAGCCCTTAGATAAAATAAGGATACAATCCCATGCTTTCCTTGCTTGACCGAATGGACCCCTACCCTTAGATGAGCTGTGCTCATTTTTTTCAACAATTCTTGGCCATTGGATGAAGATTCTTTCATGAAAACATCAAAATGTCATCTTGGAATTTAATCCCAGCCCTTAGAAGGTGTACCCAGCCCTTGTAAATGGCCTAAGCCATTGGATGAAAAGGACCAATCCCATGCACTCCCTTGCATGGCCGAATGGAACCCTACCTTTGGATGAGTTGTGCTCATCTTTCTTCTTTCATTCTTGGCCATTGGATGAGGGTTCTTTCATGACAAATAAATATATCATCTTGGCATTTAATCTTGGCCATTGAATGGTGCATTCAACTTTTCTACAAGCCACCTAAGCCATTGGATGAAGGGGGGACCATTTGCAAGGTACTAATGGAAGCACTTGGAGCTTGATAGTGACTAAGGAATCAAATTTATCAAGCTTCCTTCTTCTCCTCTATGCTGGCTGACCAAGGGAGGAACTATCTCAGCAAATCTTTCATTTTTCATATTATTCTCAATAACAAAATGGCCCATTTCAGTTTTTTTTGGTAAAATGACCATTTTGACCCCTGACCTAAATAAATAGCAAACGGACTCCAAATTCAAAATTTATTTTTTCAATACTTCCGTAGTAATAAAAAATTGAATTTTGGAAGTTTTCAAAATTTTCAAGTCAATTTGCTATTTTTTTGGATTTTTCTTCCAAAAATGCCTTTCATGCACCTGAACTTTCACCATTTTTAAACGAGCTCCAAATCCAGATTTTTCTTCACCAATATCTTCCAAATAATTTAAAATGTGATCTAAAAGTTTTGGTAATTTTTGGAGCTCATTTGCTATTTCTTCTGGATTTATCCTTTTGAATTCCTGTATAAGGGACCCGGGATTTGGCATTTCGCAAACGAACTCCGAATCTAGTTTTTCTTTAGCCAATATCTTCCAAATAATTTAAGAATGAGATCTACAAATTTTCAGAATTTTTGGAGCTCATTTGCTATTTTTTTGGGATTTATCCTTTTGAATTTTTGCATAGGTGACCTAGGATTTGGCCATTTTGCAAACGAAATCCGAATCCGGATTTTCTTTTTCCAATCTCTTCCAAATAATTTAAGAATAAGATCTGTAAATTTTCAAAATTTTTGGAGCTCATTTGATATTTTTCCCGAATTTTTTAATTTTGCCCTTTTGCCTCGAAAGCCCGGTTTTGCTCAAAACAAGTCCGATTTTCAGATTTTTTTTTCGTGGGCCTTTTTCATATATTCAATTGGAGTTGATCCAAAAACATCCAATTTTTACGATCAAACTCCCTTCCGATTTGATTTTCCCTTTTTCTCACTATCTGGAATTTCCTCGTTTTTTTCGTTTTCCTTTCTAATCGGCTCTTTTCTCAGATTGTTTTCAAACTGTGCCTTGGGCTATCCTTGTTTAATCACTCCTCATCAATTAGGGGCTTTAGTCTTTACCGAACCGGGCTATTTCTGTAATTTTCTCCAATTTCATCAAATCCACTAAAAACCCTAATTCCCGATTTTCTTCCGAATTGACTTTTCCTTCGATTTTTCTTCTAAGTAGCCTCTCCATTACTCGTAGTCAGTACTTATCTTTCATTTGGAACCTTCAATTCCGACCAATTTGATTGTTTAAGCACTTTTTCCTAAATTTCCCGAACTAGGGTTTCCTTTCTATTGAATCTTCGTAACCCAACTTTCAAACTTCATATATTTCAATGTAGACCTCGGATTATCAAAATTCTTTCACCATTTTTCAATTGAACTTCAAATCTTGATTTTGAAAGTGGGTTGATTTTTTAGTAGTTGACTTTTTGGGGTTGACTTCTTCAAGTTTGACTTTTTCTGTCTGCTTTCTTAGACCAAGTCACTGAATACCACATGCAGGATGAGAAAAGTCTTTTTGCATTCTGAAACATCAATTTAGGAAGAAAACATACCTGATTTAGTAGTCCAGACAAAATTAGGTGTCTATAGATATTATCCCAATATAGTATAGTCATTCGCAATTCACTTTGCACATCTCTATGTCAAAGTCGACTATACTAGATAAGACTTCTTTATTCCTCTTATCTCATTAAGACATTGTCCTTGGATTTCTCAAATCTCAATTATGTCTTAATTCATCTCAATTGAACTTTTTGAATTAAGTCCTTAATATAGATCTTTTATTCCATTAAGTTTTACCTTAATAGAATACTATGTTTAATCCATACATATCTGTTCTTATGTGTGTGACCCTCTAGATTCTCAATATGTTGGCAATAAACATAAGTTAATCTCGTTAACCTGCTTTCATAAATCAACAGCGGGATCTAGCAACCCATCATGACCACCCAAATATTGTGAAGTCAGCGTGACCTTTTAGAACCTTTCAGCAACCAGTCTGTCGGTGTAATACGGTCCTTTCACCATATATCCCAGATAGCGCATGAGCATGGTGCAGTGTCTACTCATGATCAATCCATATTAGTTCTTCGCAACTTATGATTAACCTTATGAATTTAGAGAAACAACTTTCTCCTAAATCCATCATGCTTTGGCCAAAGACTTAATCAAGTTAATCGTAGTCAAGAACAAACGAGATATGCCTCAAATATCATAGGGGGTGGTCAATTCTCTCTGGATCACTCATTCATCTTCGTATGGTTCATGTCATACCCAATAACACCCTACTATAAGCATCCTCGTCTTTGGGACCCGTTCGTGATGAAATCTAAGTATGACACTCTCCATACAAGATGACCTGGTATCACAAGTTTTAGGACTAATTTATACGACTGGTACTAAGAGAATATTATCATAGACACTAGAGTGATATATTACCAAATGAAGTTCTCTTGACGAGCCATGTTTAGTGAACTTGTTCAACAGACAAGCACCTATATGTTATCCCAAGTATCCCATACTTCAACCTGTATGAGATTGGTTGCTTACTTCATAAGTAAGAAGGCTTAACATATACTAGTCTTTGAGCATTGCCAATGCCCCGTCTTGGCAATACGATGACCAGGAACAGTTTGAGGAACAAGGCTTTGATGCATAATGATCTCATAATTATAACTCTTTATAATTTCTTTCCAAGACATTATGTTCCATGGGCTTCATCCGATTAGTACTTAATAACTCTTTATTATTATACTAACATGAAGGAAAACCTTGTATCACTATAATCATAGTGAATGGTATGCTTTATTGACTGTGTATCCCAAGTTCAATCTGATTGGCTCTAGGGAATACACCAACACTTGTAAGGGGGAGTCCTGTTACAACCGCAATGAAAGATTCACCGAACCAAACCCACCCTAAGTGCATAGTAAACCAACTCAAGTTTGATAAGTGTTTGCCCAAACTAACCTCCAAACACAAATTTAAGCCGAAGCTTAGTTGTCCTAAAACCAATATTCCCAAATTTTAAATTGAGCAACCATGAGTTGGAAATAACTTTTAATATAGGTTATTAAGGGTGTGCAAATTTTCGGTTAACCGAAAAACTGACCGAATTCGGTTAATTCAGTTCGGTTTGTTTGATTTCGATTTATTCGGTTATTTAATTTGTTTTAGTTGGTTTATTTGGTCGATTTGTAGTCTTTTATTTTCAAACCGAACCGATCGAACAAATCGACAATTAATTAAAAAATAAAATTATTAAAATATACCCCAACCTAATTAACCATTTAACATTATTCAACTCAACCAACCCAAAATAAACTAACCCAACCCAACTACCCATAATCCAAATAACTTAACCGAAAAAATCGACCGAATCGAACCGGTTAAATTCGATTTGGTGAGTTTTGTTTTAAGACGTATTTCAATTTGGTTCGATTGGTTTTAATGGTTAATCCGATTTAATCGATTTTTAAGATTTTAAAATCAAATTGACGAATGCTCAACCCTATAGGTTATAGATATTGAGAAGTTTTGTATGCCCTACTTTAGCAAAAATTTGAGACCAAAGTTGAATAGACTTGGCTTGATAAGCATTTTTTTATTATTATTATTCATGGATAAGTAATAAGGAGCTTGTTATTCTAATATACACATTAGTTGCTTCGGTTTAAAGGGTCGAATAGCATTTCTTGAAAGTCTTCATATGACAAAGCAATTGTGACTTCTCCAAGCCAATATGAGAGTTGGTTGGTACAAATGGCAAAATGAACTTGAAGCCGTTAAAACTCAATTTGATAAAAAAAAAAAATTCAAACTCGAGAAAATTCAAAATAAATCGAACTAGAATTGATCCGAACTTCAAATAATCTGAATCCGAGATCAATCCGATCATAAACCCGTAATAACCCGAATTTAATACTAAAAATTAGAAGGATCTAATTGTAATTAAATAATTTTTTTATAAATCAAACATTAATTATCAATTTTATTCTAATATCTTTTGGATTAAAGGGCAAATTTATTACCATATTATAAGTGAATATTGAAATTTGCCACTATATTTTGTTTACATGATATTTATCATTATACTTTTGAGATTAGGACAAATTTGTCACTGTACTTTAACTCAATATTGAATTTTGCTACTTTACTTTTGTTTGATTGAATTTTACCACTAAATTTTGATTTTTGAGTGAATTGTGCCACTCAACTTTAGAATTTTGGATATTTTGAAGACAAAATTTAATAAAAATTAATATTCCTTTAAATATTTTATTTTAATAATTAACAAAAATAAATTAATTAATAAAAAATATTTAAAATAAAAAATAAAAATTTAACATAAACATTTTATTTTATAAAAAATAAAAATTTTAGGATCAAATTTTTTATTCTATTCTTCAAGTAGTTTTTTTTTTTTTGTATTTTATTTTTATAAAATAAAAATTATATGTTAATTTTTTAATATTTATATATATTAATTTATTGTTGTTAATTATTAAAATGAAATATTTGTAGGGATATTTTTGTTTGTTAAATTTTATCTTCAAATCATCCAAAATCAAAATTAAATGGCAAAATTTAATAAAAATCAAAGTTTAGTGACAAAATTCAATCAAATAAAAATATAGTGATAAATTTACCATAATTTCAAAAGTATAATAGCAAATATCAATCAAAATAAAATATAATGACAAATTTAAATATCCACCTATAATGTGGTGGCAAATTTGTCCTTCAACCCATATCTTTTTTACTTTTTTAATCTAAAATGAAAAATCATATATATATATATATAATATAATATATAATATAATATAACAAGATACATGCTGACCGTGTAAAACTTTGCTGACATAGACGTTTACGTTGATATTTTCTCCTAATGACACGTAGGATAAGTAAAAGCAAAAATATATCTTATCAACTCATTAAACTTCAAAATCAAAATTGAATTGTGAGAAAATAATTTATTATCAACATTTGTTATCCAATAATTAAAAAAATTAAAATTATCTATTTAAATAATTAAATTTCAAAATTTAAAATCAAGCTAAGTTATCAACATTTGTTATGCAATAATTTGAATAACTAAGCATATATGGTTGTCAAAAGAGATAACCCTTGCCTATTTCAAAAGCCATTTATAAGTATAGCAAAGAATTGAAAGGTTAATCTACGAAATAATTA
Source organism: Fremontodendron californicum (assembly GCA_030761205.1). Classification (NCBI taxonomy): domain Eukaryota; kingdom Viridiplantae; phylum Streptophyta; class Magnoliopsida; order Malvales; family Malvaceae; genus Fremontodendron; species Fremontodendron californicum. Next base: position 15,414,159 of record JAULJL010000027.1, read on the forward strand.
AGTACATATAATTCTATATATTTAGTTGTTTATCAAATAATTTTACATATTTAATAAATTCTTCATAATTTAATTATCTTTTAACAATATAATTTCATAATTTTTTTAATAAACAAATTATTTTTGTCAATTGATATAAATATATAGTTATATATGAAAGTTTTATTTTAATATTTGAAATTTAGGTATGTTATAAATTTTGAAAGTTCAAATATAAGTGTTTATAAAATACTAATTTATGTGTGTTTATAAATATTTAAGTAGATAAAATTATTATGTGCATTGCACAAATCACAAACTAGTTTAATATATATTTAAAGTAAAATCGTTGGTAATTACTATTTAATAATTACCATTTAAACAATAAATTATTAAATTATGAAAAAATATATAATATATATAAAGTAATTTTTAATCATTGTTTTTTAAAAAATTTAATTTTCAGTTAAGATAAAACCAATAGCACAAATAATTGAGCAATAATTAATAGTAATACTTTCTTTGCATTGTCTTACTAACTCTTAAACCTTAATTTTATTTAATATAACCATTTGCTCATTTTGATTTAATTATTAGTGTGCACAATTATATTTATATATATGCATAATTTAAATCATAATATATTTACATATTGAATATTAAAGCTTATCGAATCAATTATTTAAAATATCAATATGATAATATATCATATTTTCAATAATCAATTATTTAACAAAGTGATTTTATATAAAAAAATTAATTTTATACCATTTTTTTATTAACAATTATTTATATTAATATACAAATATAATAAAAAAAGCACATTATACAAAAGCTTACTTAAAAAATAATATTAATTTATTTTTTGAATTTAAAAATTTAAATTATGTAGAAATGACTATTTATAACATAAAATGAAAATAACGTAAAACCTATCTGAATCCGAATCTGAACCCAAACCCAAATCTGAAATGATTTGAACTCGAAAGAATCCAAAACCGAAATGATCCTCCGAAAATGATTCAAACTCAAAAAAATCCAAACCCAAAAAAAACACGAACCGCCACCTATAATTGGGATCCAACACAATTTGAAAAAAGTAAGAACGAGTGAAACAAGAAGAGCATTGTTAATTACCAACCTGAAAGCTTAGGATAAAGGCTTCCTAATCAGCTTTCTTAACAATGGTGCAAGCAGAAAACTATGACAAAGCAATGACTCATTCATGTAACATGAGAAATGAAAATAATACAAACACTTGAAAGATAAGCTGAAACACCGAAACCCAGGCTGATTCAAATGTTTAAAATATAAAGAAGATGCTAACAGATTTAGGCTTTTGCTTGGTAAGAATAATGAAAAAGGTACCCATAAAAAAATTTGTTAATCCTACAAAGTAAGAAAATTATTATAAAACTTAATCATTAAATTAAAAGTTTTTTCATCCATCTTACCAAGAAAAACGTTAACATACCAAATACAGTACAACACCATGCTGAGAATCTCCTAACATTGGGTACATAAAAGTGTTGAAGTGCAACCAACTCCAAATTATGTGCTGACTGCTGCCATTGTAATTTGAATCTGCAAAACATGACCATTCAGTCTAAAACCAGGCTCCTGAATAACCTATCTTGTTGTCATTTATCCTCACGAATCAACTATACTACTATGTGAAGGTGTTTCACTAAATAACCAGGCAGGAATAGCCTTTGGATTCCTTATCCTTTTATTCAATTTAAAAAAAGGGAAAGAATGAGGTAACTGGGAACATCTATTGGCAACAGAATCGGAATCAAGATGCAAAACCAGTTCAAATTTGAACCATCTTCATTGGCATCAGGTTACTCGTGACAAATTACATTACATCTTTAATAAACCGAAACCAGCTGCATGCCTGCAACAAGATTGCTGCTGGAGGCCAAAACCGTGTGATTCAGAATAGAAATTCTCCATGAACCTGTAAACCAAGCTTACAAGTCAACAAGAAGCCGTTTATAAAGAAGTCGATAAAACTTTTCACAACCTCATCAGCCATCTTATATACAAATGGCACAGATGCTATGTCACTTCAGCTGAAAAGACAAGGTTCAATCGTTTTGCTTAATTAAAACCGGACAGAATGTATTTGGATCTTGGTTCTTGATCTGACTGCTAAAATCTGCAATAGGATCAGCAAAAAAGATGAGCATTAAAATTTGTAATAGACAACATTTGTGCTTGGACAAATATTATATATGACTTCTTTTACTGACACAATGCACTTTGCATCTCCGTTTCTATATGCTTCGGCCTATTTAAATTGTATTAAGAATAGGAAGAGCAAAAACTAGAAAACACGTTTATAAAAAAAAAAATTCCATCTAAAATACATGATTTGGAAATTATACTCTATCAATGTTAAAGAAGATAAAAGCACTCGCAGTTTCAGGTGTATTTCTTTCTGACGTCTAAATCCACATTTGTAAAACTCAAAACAACATACCCCCTTTTTTCCTCTTTTATTAGTTTTCCTTTTTAGTAAGCAACTTCTCATTAAAATGCACAGTTCCAAGGAGTACGAACCCCATATTTGCGGTAAACTTCATAGATGTTGAGCTCTCCAATCAACTGCAAAGTTCTCATCGCTGTGACCATCACTAGATGACTCTTCACTGTTAGATTCCTGGCTATCAGCTTCCGTCCCCCTACAACGTTTATTCAATCTAGTGGCCTCCAATTCCAATTTCCTCTTCCACAACATTTCCACTTTCTGCTTGTAAACGCTGAAGGAGGAAAAAGATAAATAAAATGGATGACGAGAATAACAAGTTGCTTTTTATTCACAGTGAAAAAAGAAAGAAAGAAAAAGGTGGATGAGTGCCACAAACTGTGACAAGCACAATAACCTTACTTTTGCTCCAAAGATTCAGCCTCTTCGATCATTTCAGCTGCATCAATCTGCAGGTTGAAATAACAAGTTACTTACACAAGTCTATAGTGTAGCTGAATTACAAAGCAGACAAAACAGCCATAGTGAGTGCTACAAGGACATAAAAGGACCTAACCTCTCTTCTTCCATACGATTGTCCACCTCTTGCAAATCTTCTTGAATCAACTTTTCAAATTCCTTGTACTCATCTCTGATCAGGATGCAAAATTAATTCAAGGTTATGTTCCAAAAAGACATATACAGGTAGTAGAAAATTTGGGCCAATTGTCTATTGCAAATTAAATCTTAAGGAGATGAATCAGTGCAACTAAAAATTCAAGATTTCATGTAACTTATTAGTGAATCATATGAAACACCAAAATGGTTTCTAGTGTGCAGTGACCTCATATTTTTGCATTTCCCTAATTTCCTTTTAATTTTCAAACTTCTAGAGAAGCTTATCCTGCAAAAAATAAATATTTGGGTACAAAAATTAATTAATTCATGCCACCCAAAGAAAGCAGGGGAAGAAGAAAAGATTCTAAACAAAAAAAAAAAAAATCACTTAATTGTTGAATATTTAATAAGGTTTAAAAGAAATAAGAACAGTCTACCTATGTCTTGTGAGGGGTGATGATTATTTTATTTTCTTCACTACTTTGTACGCTATGTACAATTATATAACAGTCCATTTACATTTAATTAAAAAGTAATTTATTCTTTAGTAGAATAAACAATTCAGAGTTGACTATGATGATGATAATTACTATGATTTCTTAACTACTATGTAAGTTATTGTACAACTATTTAACAGTCCATTTACTTTTTAATTAACAAAGATTATAGTAATTTATTCTTTAGTAATCATAAATACTTAAGACTATCCAAACCACAGAAGCATAAAATGGACATAGTCAGTGAGAGGGTAAAGAGAAGCATCTGCATAAAATTATAAAATGAGTGTTAGCATTTTAGAGTTTAGACAGTAGACTGCAATGACTTGGGTAGCAGAAACCAGGAGTTTAGAAGGTTGATGAGCAACAATCAAGTATCATGAAGCGGTAGTTTAAAACTAACTCATATTGCAAAAGTTATTCCAGTACTTGTCTTTGGTACAAGAGATGGTGAGAAGAGTATATAACAAAAGATAAAATAAGGATGTGTTTAGTAGGCAAGACGATGAATAAAATAAGATAAAAATCATCCTATCCCACGATTAGTGTTCACCTTAAGAGGAGCATAGGATGAAAAATAGGATCTCGAAATGTAAGATGTCTCGAAAGGGTTTTTTTTTTTTTTTTTTTTTTTTTTTTTTTTTTTACTTATGGGATAAATTGCTAGATTGGATATCCTTGTTTTTATATTTTCTCGTTCTATCCCTAAAATGTAGCATTTTTCATTAGAAAACTGAATTTTAAATATAATCATATTAGGGGGTAACTTAGACCAATGAAAAAAAAAAATCCTATTTAAAACATGGTAGAAGATAAAAATTATCCTATCATTTTCTTAATCTTACACTCAATAAATAGGATAATATCATCTAATCCAAACTACTTCCTTATCTTTGATTAAATTCTACTGTAACCCTAGTATATATAGTCCTTTAGACACATTATGCGGTCATATTATAGTTGGATATTATTCGTTAGTGGTTCTACAACCCTAAACCATAGTGTTCTAGTTCCAACAACAATTTTACATTTAGCCTTTATTCTGGATTTTTCTTACTGTTTTGGTGTTCTTTCATTGTTTCTACATCTGAACTGCATCAAAATCTTTATCCTATTCTCTGTTTGGCATGTGTAGGATTAGGACAGGAAAATTTATATTATAAAGTCTGTTTGGTTTGCAAGACTAAGAAATAGAATAGGATGATTATTTTGACCAATACAACTTTTTATACCGTTGTATGTTAAATACAATTTTTTTCTTTCAAAAAAAGAAGCAAGTTCTTAGGGTTAGAATAGAAAGCATAAAAATAAGAGTATCTAATCCATAGTCCTAGCCCATAAGGATCCTCTCCTTTTCAACAGGATTGAGTAAATTTCATACTAGGAGTATGAGTCATCCAATTAATTATATTAGTCTCCTCTTAGTCAGTAAGCAAAACATGGTTTATCCTATGCTATCCATCAACTCTTGTGTATCAAACACACTTAAATACAAATAGGATTCATGTAAATTAACAACTGAATTAGTCTCTCAAGACTAACTTAAATACGCACCATTCATCAGCTAATTAAAAAGAGCACAAAGTAGTTGTGCCATTTATATAAGGGCAAGGCTTGAACATTAATGTAAATGTATTTATCATAGTTTCTTAATCTTTGAATTTTTTCAGAAGAATATCTTGTGAGAAAGGTATATAATTTTCAACCCAGGAAATAATTGCCTTTAAATATGCATTAATGTGTCAAACTAGGAACTTACTTGACATCTATCTTAACAGGCTTAATGCCACGAGCACGTAAATCAGCTTCCTTATTGTCAAAGAATCTTTCAGGAAGAGCTCCCTTTGATTGCTTGGTTTTTGGAGCACTAGCCTGCATTGATGCCTGTTTATTCTCCCCAGCGGGATTCATAACATTAATAGGTAACTTGGTTTCATCCTTATCAAAGAAGTCATCAGGAAGAGATCCTTTCACTTGCTTGGTTTCTAACTGTGTGACCTGTCTTGACTCGGGTGGCTGAGTCATCTTGGTTTGAATGGCACTACTTTGAGAACCATCCTTCTCCAACTCTGAATATAGAGACTCCATAGCATGAGTTTGTGCTGAAATTCCAGGCTTTTTGTTTGAATTAGGATCTGGCAACTTTGCAGTCTCTGTTACAAAAGTGAATTAATTATATCAAGTCTAAGTCTAATTACTATATGATACTTATAAATTACAAAATTAAAACCAGCTTCTAAATATATCAGAAGAAATAAAGCGCACAACCCATGCCTAAAGTTCTGAGACATGTCAGTTTAGAAACAATAATTATTCTAAGAAAACTTTGAACCTATTATAGGAGCTTATCTTTAGCAAAGAAGGTTTAATTTGGTGTAATTAGCCTTCATCTGAAATAAGAATCATAGCTGTTTCATACTTCAAATCCAAACCTTTGAATTATGGATACCAGGATGTTACCATTAAGCAATTTCATACTGCTGACACTTGTACACATGTAATCCAGACTGAAAAATATAACCTTTGCACCATTTATCACTTAGGGCTAGTTTAGCTTTGCTGTTGAAAAAAGTGTGGTGAAAAACTGTGGTTTAAAAACTTTTAAGTGTTTAGCATTGCTGTGAAAAATTGTTGTAGGAAATTGAAATGTCAATAAAAGACATGTTTAAAATAATAAAAGTTTAGAGATGTGAGGATAATAAAATCATTTTATCCAAAAGCCAGCTCTTAAAGCCCAAAAGTTTTATCTTTTGGCATTTTGATTTGGCTTTTCAAACCATGATTTCAATAGCAAAAGCCAATTTTTTATATCTGTTTAGCATTGCGTTTGCGGTGAAAAGCAACTTTTGACCTCAAAAGCTATGCCAGAAGCAATGCTAAACAAGGCCTTACACAACTTAAATCCTCTATGTATCTAAACCGATTAAATCCTTACACCTAGGGATGACAATTCAGAGTGCGGATTCAGATATTTGTGGATATCCAATCCGTTTGTTGCGGATTCGGATAAAAGTCGGATTCGGATATTATAATTACTATGCGCAACATATTCGGAGCGGATGCAGATATGAAACCTCGGATATCCATTATCCGAATCCGCATTACTTATGGGATTCGGATAGCGGATTCGGATATCCGAATCTGTTTATTTGTAAAACAAATAAATTTTTGCTCTTGGAGAGACTTGAACCTTGGCTTGCAAAGTTTAAAAAAATTGACTTACCGGATTTGGATTTTTTGCAGATTCGGATATCCGGCGGATAATTTTAATTAATTCAGATTCGGATAGTAATATGTGGATTAATGCAGATAATAAACAGATTCAGATTTTAAAGCAAATTTGCGGATTCGGATAATACAGAAAAAAAGCAGATATCCGACCCGCTGCCATCCCTACTTACACCCTCTTCTTTTTGGATGGCAAGACACCTCCAATATGGATACATACCTAATACTACAAAAAGAATATCAACAATTTATATAATTTTACATATGGAACAGTTACACTACTGATGTTCTCGGTCTTACATATGTTAGACCAGAAGCACATTTTTATCCCTATAAGATGTCATTTTATTGCCTTAGCTAGCAAAAGAGTCTAACAAATAGAGAAAGATAAATAAACTTGCTGCAGAAACAATTTAATAAATTGTAAACTTAAAAGAAATATCTTACTAGCTTATATTTTAGCATTGAATTGGTGAAGGCATGTCCCACGAAACCATGAAATAATGCAAAGATGAGCAGAAGATAGAGAGAGCCCTAGCTTTAAGCAACTACCAAGAAATAAAAAAAATAAAAAGATGCTCCCAGCTCCTTTACATATATAATTTATGTTAAGTTGGACCTTATTTTCTGAAAAGTTGGTCCTAGGGTTGATTGTGCTGATACTGATGTAGAGCAAGAATTCTAAACTCAAAACACTCTCAACTAAAATTCTGAAATATCAATAACCAAACACTCAAACATCCAGAAAATATCAATAATTCAGGGGTCGTTTGGCATCGATTCCTGTTTTCTGTTTTTTTTTTTTTTATTTTGTTTTCAAAAATTTGAAAACATAAAACATGTTTGGTAAGTAATGTTGTTACATATTGAAAACCAATACCTAAATTGTTGTAAATAAAATTATAATATTATATCCATAATATTTAAATAATATTATTTAATAATATTTAATGATAAAATTAAATATTATTGTTTAATCATATTAGAATTTAATATCTTGTACATAACATTATAATTAAATATAATATTAAATAATAATAAAATACTAATTAAATCAATACTAAAAAGTAATAATTATATAAATACAAAATAAAATTATTTAGTTTTAAATTTTATTACATAATAAAAATAAAATTATTATAATTCTAAGTTATATATTCAATATTAATATGAATATGAATTAATATAATTATAAATTATATTAAATAATATTATTTTAGCTTTTTGGTAATATTAAATTATTTCATATAACATAAATATTTTAATAATGTTATTAAATAATATTACTAAATAATTGGATATTAAATACTCAACTAATAAATATTTAATAGATTATATAATTATTAACATATTAATTATAATATAAAAATATTATTAAATATTAATTTAATTAATATTATTAAGTATTTAATAATACTAGAGATATACTTTAAAGTTATATTAAATGATAATATATAATACATTATTTAATAAAAAATATTTAATTATATTAAATAATTGGCATAAATACAAATTTGGCCATCGAAGTATGCAACTTAAATCATTTTGACCCTTATTCTTTTTTTTTTTTGAGTCAATTTGGCCCTCAATCTATTATTTTTGTCGATATCGTATAAATTTAACGAAAATTGATAACGTGCGAATATGAGACTAACAATTTCGTTAAGTTTAAGCTATTTTTATAAGAAATTGATAAGAAAATAACCATAAATAAATAAAAAATTGACCAAAAATTTAACGTTTTTATTAATTTTAGGCTAAATTGACTGAAAATAATAGCATAAAGGCTAAATTGATCCAAATAAAAGAATAAGGGCAAAAATGATTTAAGTTGCATACTTCGGGAGCCAAATTTGTATTTGTGCCTAAATAGTTTTACTTAATAATATTATTATTAATTAATAACATATTAAATTATATCATTCAATTTATATATAATTTATTAATTGATATTATATAATTTTAAAATTAAATAATATTATAGTATTAAAAATATTATATTTTCATGTTATTTATATTCAATATTTTATATATTTTTCATATTCAAAATTTCACATAAAAATAAAAATATATTTAAACTTTGAAGTATTTATTTTTATTTTTTATTTTTATATTAAATTTAATATTTATAAATTATTTAATTTTATTATAAAAATATATACAATATTAATTTATACATGGACACTGTTCACTTATGAAGAGTGTCAGAAATGGAAACAGAAAACATAAAACAAAAACGATGTCAAACGACCCCTCCAACCTACCCAAAACTAAAATAACTTAGGTATTTATAACTAAAACCCAAAACCCTATTAGAAAGGCAAAATACAACATGCAAACTTTAAGCCCTAATACTGGAAAAATAAGTAAAATACTAATTAATATAAATAACTAAATATTCTGTACTATCCTAAATAAATACAAAAGCTACAGTTAAACCCATAAAACATAATAAAGAAATGAAACAAAGTCCTAAATGGTTTAATCCTTCAACTAGCTTTTTTTTCATTCTTCATAAATGGTTGGTTGATTCGGCTGATATGAGACTAATATTATAAACAGACAGTTAGATTTAAAACATTTTTAGAGCTTCTTACTAAAGTTTCATGCTTAAAAACATAAAAAATTTATTAACATATCCATAAATGGGAATGGAATAAATGCAACGTAGATCCAACTCTTCTGTGTCAATGCATATCCAACACAAAAAGCAAAGATGTGAATGAGACTATGACAACTAAATAAATCCTTTGTATCATTGAGAATACAAACAATATGAGAAATATCAAATTTGCAAAGCACACAGTTCAGATAAGTAATAAATTTCCCCAATGATTTAACAAGAAAAGAAAAAAAAAAAAAAGCCTTCTTTCAAGCAATATATGAACTAAAGCACCACCTAGGAAGCACGGAGATAGACACCCAATACAGACACGACACAATAAGGAAATGGTGATACAACATTTCTAAAAAGTTAGGATACGGGTCAAGGACAAGAAAATAAAAATATATTTTTATAAAAAAACAGTTTAAATGTAAATATTGATACTTTTCAGTGACCATTATTTTATTTGTTGTTCGGGTTTGCGGTTTGATTGTGGGTATTCTAATAATTGAGGACGAATTTGGATAATTTCTACCTGGGTTTCTCACATACGTGTTTAGAGGAAAATTTAGGACAGAAAAACAAAATAAAACCTGCATCCGCTGTCCAGCCATGTCCCTTCTGTGTCCTGGCATGTATTGGCCTTGTCTTGACCACTTCTGAGTTTTTTTTTTTTTTTTATTCCTTTGGCATGTCCAAGACGTATCCTGCCATGTCGGAGGCATGTTTGTGTCGAACAAGGATATGACACCATACACAAGGGTAAATGGCGTATTCGTGCTTCATAGAGCACCACTAATGGTTAAATTGATAAAGCATCCGCAAGAAAACACTTCTGCTTCACTTATTCTCATGCATTTATACCTTTTCTTAGTTTTCTATAGATACTAAGATAAAATAAAGCTTGATGCTAGTATCAAAAGTAAAGCAGCTATGAACCTACATTTTCTTCAGGGAATCAATCTAAATGCAGTCAAAAACAAAATAAAGCCATATTCAATAGCTCTTACCAGTTTTTTTCTTCTCCATCCCATGATTATAAATAAAACCTGGAGGCAGCCCAGATTGTGTATTGCTAGCCTGAGTATGCCTAGCTGCATTAGCTTTCAAGGTATTAATTGCCTGTTCCAACATAAAGCCTCTGATAAGTATATTTCAAATAAGAAAGATAAAAGTAAAAGTATGGCAGCAAAGAAATCATGGAACATATAATCAATGAGAAAAGTGAAACTACAGACCCCAATAGTAAAATCCTGGGAAAAGATGAAGTATGATGCCATGGCATTTGAATCTTTGTTCTACTTCTATTTCTACCTCCCATAATAGGAAGTCTCAAAGCTGGAAGTACTTTTGATTTTTCCCTAAATTATGAATTAATTCCAAGATTAGTTCAAGATAACTCATAACTGTCGTTGCAAGAAAAGTTTTTGCATTTTGCAGGTATACATATATATCATAGCTATAAAAAAAAGAACACAATTACAGTATTTGAAGCTAACTGACCTCACCAAAAATTGAATAAATGGATAAACAAATGAAAAAGATACTGTAGATCAGAAATTGGCTTGAAATCCATATCCATCCATCTGATTCAACAGAAGATATAAGATTAGGACATATTTACTCAAAGACTTTATCTGGTGTCACTATATGGTTCAAATTAATAACTCACAAAGTGAGAGAGAGACTTAACAATTTACATGAGTAGACAACTGTTAAAAGCACATTTCAAAACCCTTTGGATTAAGGTCCATAAACAATAGACAGAAGAACATATGCCCTAAGATTGAGAAGGCAAACAAACAGTGCAAGATCTAGTTTTAATGTACTCAAACTTTCATCAACCTTGCAAAAATACACCAATATTTTGGCGATAGAAATCAAATCTCAGCTAATCCAACAAAAAAGTAGTTCCTTAAACTTCAAAGATTATAAGAAAAGAACTTAGCATATTTATTTCAAAGTAAGAAGAAAGAAGTAATATCAACAGGCACATATTTGTTATGTTGTAGCATTCTCACCACACCCCATAAACCATCTAACAGTGAACTGTCTCCAAGACCTAATCAATGACCTAAAGACTGTTCTCAGAGGCACTCAGCATCATTAGCCATCCAATACCAGAGCCATGCCGTGTGAGTTATCACACATGCATATTTAACTATGCTTCCTTATCCACACCAGTGTTGTCAAGGCGTGCGCCTAGGCGCGCCTACGCCTTGCGCCTTAGCGTTAGATAACAAAAGCGCCTCAGACCCTTTCGGGCGAGGCTCATTTGATCAGGCGCACGCCTGGTGCGCCTAGGCGCGCTTTTTTGTAAGGCGATAGGCGTAAAAAAAGCTCGTCTGATTGAAATTCTCTTTAATTTCTTTTATTTTAACTTTTTCCATTAGATGTACCTTTACTAGTAAGAAAGGGGATAGTATCAAACTCTCCACTTCTCAATATTTGAGTATTCAACAACATATATGGGACCATAAGGAAATCATGCATATTGGGCAAAAAAAATTTCTTTTGCATGTTTTGTAGATAAACTGGATCACTCTTTAGAGTTTATTATCATAATTATATATCTTAAGCTTATTATGTATGTATATATATATATATATATATATATATACACACCAAGACACACATACAAAAACACACACATATACATATTGAGCCTTACTTCACTCAGGCGAGCGCTTTTTTTGCGCCTTGCGCCTAAGGCAATATAAAGGTTCTAGCGCCTAGAGTGCGCCTTGCGCCCTTGACAACACTGATCCACACAAAATGCATCAAAGAGATTAGTAGATTCAACAATTTGCCTATGAAGTTGCTTAAAGACCAATCAACCTAACATGACCTCCTTACGACCAAAAAATAGTGCTAAACTTAAAAATGTAAATGCACTTTCCAAGCAGAAGGTAACGTTAACCTTAAGGTATAAATCTGGATCACTTGAAATCAAGATGCACAAGGATCTTTATAGGGAGATCTACTACCTGCTCAGGACAGCTTAACAGTCTTCAAACCAATAGAGCTTATTACAAGATGCCTAAGACGGGAAACCAGTCACTCTTCATCCCTATGTATCTACTAAAGCTTGTGAAATGCCTCAACTGACAGGCAAATCTAGAACTAAACATTCTACATTGCTCTTACGAATTAATCCATGCATGGAAGAGTAAATAAGTGATAATAGCATGAAAATCAGTATCACTTTTTGTGCAATGAAGGCTATGCAAGTCATTTGGAGCTGACCTCTCAAAAATCAGTGCTACATACATGTGGATTAGTAACTCTCATTTGTATATTAGCATCATAACAGCATTTTGAACCTACTTTTGGCAGAGAGTTTGTGTCAGGATTCTGAGTGTCATTCACAAGGGGAAAAAAAATTACCTCATGATGTTTACGAGAAGCTTGGTGTGCATCCCAATGGGACACAGTTTTCAAAACAACATCACAAACCCGGCAGACAGGTTGGTCAGATTCATTGTACCTGTATGTGCAAAAGAAAAGAAAGAGAAAATACTGTCAGAAAATAAGTCATAACTAATTTAAGCGTGATATAGCAATCACCTTTAGAAGATGCAAATTAAAACAGCCATGAACACAATGAGACAGATTTAAAGAAATTAAATCAAAAGAAGCACCAATGCACATCTTATTTTCATGCATTCTCATTGTATACTTAATAATGTAGACAATTAAGTATATGCATTACTCAAGCCTCCGAACACTTAGAGGCAACGTCCTCAAGAAAAAAGATCGAATTTTAGGACATAACCATAACATTTAGAATCATTCCAAAAAGCAAGAAGAATTCCAATGCAAGCGTGACAAAGTTTTTTTCCCCACAGAAAATTACTCCAAGATCCAGAAGGATACATTTCAGACCAATTCTTTAGAAAACAGACATTGAAAAGCAAGTCTAAAACACTTTAAAAATTAACAAAAAAGATTAGGAAAGAAACCCAAAATAGAAAAGCATCGCCAATATCTTCATTTCATGGCTGAAGTATATGCTTACAGTTATAGATGGTAGTGATGTGATTAATTTACCTGACAAGGGGAGAATCTATGCGCTCGTCCTTCCTCTGTGCATTCAATTTGGCGCGAAACAACGCCTTGTTCCTCCCTTGGGCATCCATTTCCTTTTTACGACCTTAACGATCAATAAAACAAATTCTTCACCAAAAATTGGAAAGAATTGCTTCCTGAGAAAATAAATTTCTATGATCAGTGTTATAAAAGGCACAGATTACCACGACAATGGAGAGAAAGCAAAAAAGAAATAAGACAGACAAAAAAAAAATGGGGGTAAATTAAAAGGTGAAAATAAATGTTTAATAACCTGACCGAAAGTTCAACTGGTGGGAGTCTGATTCCCGGCCCGACTGGTTCAATCCGCCGATCGAATGTCACAGTCCTATTTAATTTCCAAAAAGTATTACAGAAAATTAAAAAAAAAAATCAGAAAAAGTTAAAAGATAAAATCAAATAATACAAAAATAAATTTTAAAATAAAACCGAAATATTGATATGGACTTTTGGAAAACCATTCCTCAAAAGCTAACTATTGAGGTCGGAGAGCTTAGGTCCATATAAAACTCTCAAAAGGTCAGATCGTAACAAAACACCACGCTTGGAAGACCAACGTCCTCGTTGGTCACGGCTGACACCCTTTTTTTTATTTTTTATTTTTATCTTTTTGGGTCCACACCACCACTTCGTGAGCCACCACTGATACCAATTGATATGGACCTTTGGAGAACCATACCTCAAAAGCTAGCTATTGAGGTGGGAGAGCCTAGGTCTATATAAACCCCTCAAGAAGGTCATTTATTTTCCAATGTGGGATCGTAACAAATATAAAAACTCAATATAATACAATGAAGTAATAGTAGTTGGCCTTTTGAAGAGTTGAAGATGGAAATTGGGTTATACGAACAAGAAGAAAAAAAAAAAAAAAAGAAGAAGTAGAAAAAGCAGGTGAAGCCGAGAGTCGACAGAGAAGAGAAAGCAGTAACAACCAGGAGCTAGCTGCAGTTTAGGGTTTTTTTTTTCGGCTAGAAAAACCAGAAAGAAAGGAAGATGCCTAAACTAACCAAAAAAAAAAAAAATACCTTAAGGATTTTAAAGGTATTAGGGTCTATTTGGGTGGGATGAAATTGAAAACAACTGTGAAATTGAATAGTGTAACGGTTAAATTAAAGTGTTAAATATTCATTTGATCCTTATACTTTATATTTTTTGTCCGTTTGGTACTTGAAGAAAAAAATTGTCAACTTGGTACTCCAACTTTTCTTTCGTCTATTACTTTATCCCAAAGTGTAACTCCGTAAAAAAAAAAAAAAAACTGATGTCTTTTGTAGCCAATTAAATACATCCACGCGGCAAATAAATCCAAGTCATTTATTAAAGAAAAAGCCACAAAGTCATTTTTTTTTATACATAATTAAAAAACAAAAAAAAAAATTGTAATATTATAAATTTTGATTTTTTGAAATTGGGGCAAATATTAGGGTTTATAACGAAAAAAAGTTGGGTTGCTCTTCTCTGCTTCTCCAAATAAATTTGATGTTCCTCTTCCCATTTACTTTCTCTTTAAAATGCCCAGGCAATTGATTTTAAAGCCTCATCTTTTTCAGACCTGAAAACCAAAAAAGGGATTTTTTTTTCTTCTTAAAGAGAAAGAGATAGAAAGAGAGGGATAGATAACGAAGAACTAAGCAGGATTAAACATAAAGGGATTTTGCTTGCTTTTTTTCTCTTTCTTTCACTCCATTAAAAATCACTTCTTTGTAGAGAGAGAATTGGTGACATTTGGTGTTTATTTATCCTTTTCTCTCCTCTATCCTTTATTCTTTTGAAAGCTGTTTTTGAAGAACACAGTTTCATTTTCTTGAGATTCGATCCCCCTCTATCTTTTTTATTCTGATTATGAATGTGCTTTCATCTTTGTTTGATAGAGCCACTATATATGCAAGGAAACTTCCATGGTTTTAGGATTAATAGAACATGTTCTATCTTGAGCCACCTTCTTTTCACTGATGATTTATTAATAGAGCATGTCCTATTCTAAAGCCATCTTATGACATGGCTGGATAACACTTGGGACCTGACTTCAGAGCGAGCAAGATGAAGTGAACCCTTAGGGTTGAACCCTTTGAACCCACTAACAATTTAGGATACCTAACCCAGAAAATCCAAGATTTAGGTTGTATAACTTAGACCCATTGAAATCTTGTTCCAAAGAACCTAGTTTAAGCTAGACCCTATGAACTTTTGTTTCAAGAACTCAAGTTTGAAGTGTGAACGCCACAAAGAAGAATCTTTGATAATAAGTTCAAGAAGTTCTATCAAGAACTAAAAAGAGAAAATACTCTAAATGAATAAAATTCAACTCAATTGATTAATTGTTGTAGAAGTAGGCGGCTACACAATGTATTTATGGCCTTCCTACATAGCCTAATTCGGCTAGCCTTAGGAATTCTAATACTACTGTAAGTCCTTGGCAGCCAAGGACTTCTATCCTAGTTACAATAGCATTTGGCCAAGCACTACTAACCTATAAATTAAAAGACTATAATCAGACAGACCTAAAAAACATAAGAAAGAATGCTTAAATATAGGCTGAACATGCTCAAGCCAACCTAATAAATTAAAAGATGTCCAACAAGTTTAATGAAAGTAGACCATACTAACCTATTGGACATATTACATAATATAGGCCCAAATGCCTAAGTAATTAAAAGACTTAAAATTAAGCCTTATCTTGCTTGCCACATCATTAAATGAAATGGTCCATACAAATGCCATGTCAATTAATGAATTAAAGAATAGGTTCACTTCAACTCTTTTAATGCTGCCACTTGCAAGCCCTCTTAAGCCGCCACATGTGAAGCTTGAATCACATGATTTGCAACATGGAAGTGAATTCCATCCATGCTTGCAATGTTTCCTTGATCTCCTTGGATTTTGGCCCATATGGAACTTTCCATGAATCTTTATGAATTGGGCCATCTTGGATCATATCATTCTCCCTTTCCACGAAAAGATTCGTCCTCGAATCTTAGCCTTGTGTGTAAAAATGACGGCTCTAGGTAAGAAAGCAATGTGATGAATAATACCTCTTATGGGTGGCAACCATCCTGCATCTCCTCCGAAAATAACTCCTTGAACTCCTGCAACGAAGAAATAGCCAAACTAGGAAGAGATTGGTTAGCTTCATCAAGATTAAGAACCTCACTATCATTTGCATTAAAACTCGTGTTTGTCTCGTCTTCTACCTCGGTAGGAACTCTCTCTTTTTCCTCTCGTGGCTCCATTATTTTTTCTTGATTGTCAGCCACCTCTATTTCGTTTTCACTCTCACTTTTTCTTTCTTTTTCCTCTTGTGGCTCTACTTTCTTTTCTTTATTGTCAGTCACCTCTCTTTTTTTTCTCTCTCTTTTTCTTTTTCTTTTTTGTCGGCCTCACGCTTTCTATTTTGCTCAAACTCTTTTGTCATCTCCCCCAACAACAATCCTATTTGCTTTATCTCTTGCATAGCTTGCCTCATAAGATCTCCACTCGTGCGAAACATCATTAATATGCTGCAAAACAAGATGGTTAGAAAAAAAAATCTTTCTTTCTTTATTTATTTTTCTTTCTTTTCTTTTTCTATTCGAACTCTTTTTTTTCTTTATTTTCTTCTCGAGACTTCTTGATTTTCTTGATGTTTTTCTTTCTTTTTTCTTTGAACTAGTTGAACTGTCTTTTCAATTCTTTCTTTTTTTTTTTTTATGGAAGAGATAACAGAGAAGATGGATAGACAAGGGGCAGCCATTAGGAGTCTACAAGTTGAGCGAAATAGAGGAATTAGGCGTGAGCCTAGTACTGTTGATGAGCATGAAATTGAAGAGGAAGATGATGAAGAGGTTGACATGGGTAGGCCTAGAGGTGTTAGGCATGGAGTAGGACCTAGGAGAAACACAAGGGGTCGTGATTGGGTAGATAGAAAAGATAGGAATCTTGGGAACATAAAAATGAAAATTCCATCAGTCTAAGGTAGAACTGATCCTGAAGTGTATTTGGAGTAGGAGAAGAAGATTGAGCTGATTTTTGATTGCCATAATTATTCAGAGGAGAAGAAGGTGAAGTTGACAGTCATTGAATTCATTGATTATGCCATTATTTGGTGGGATCAATTAGTGACTAGTAGGAGGAGGAACCATGAGAGACCTATAGAAGGCGTTTTGTATGATGGAAAGTGATCACTTTTCATGAAAAGTAATTGGTGGGAAAGTGTTCCCATGTTTGGTATGCTAAAAACTGATCACTTTCCTGGGAATATAACTTTCCTTGGAGAGTTACTTTCCCACAAGCATTGGAATGTGATTCTCATGAGAAGTGGTGGGAAAGTAACTTTCCCATGTAGTTGGAAAGTTAAAAAAATGTTAAGACAAAATTATCCTTTTCCAATTTGATTTAAAATTATCAATTGAAATATTATTTTAAAATATTTAGTACAAATATTTATTAATAATAAATATTAGTAAAATATTTAAATATATTTAATTTGCATCCAGCCTTTTAATTTTCCAATTACTTGAGAGTAACTTCCAAAATTTATTATTAACAAATATTTTTTTTATCATAAAAGTAACTCAAATTACCAATTAAAATATTATTTTTAAATATTTAGTACAAATGTTTGTTAATAATAAATATCATTAAAATATTTAAATAATATTTAATTTTCATACAGCCTTTTAACTTTTCAACTACATGAAAGTAATTTCGAAAATTTATTATTAACAAATATTCTTTATCATAAAAATCTCAAATTACCAATTAAAATATTATTTTTAAATATTTAGTAAAAATATTTGTTAATAATAAATATCATTAAAATATTTAAATAATATTTAATTTACATATATTTTTTAATTTTTCAACTACATGAGAGTAATTTCGAAAATTTATTATTAACAAATATTTTTTATCATAAAAATAACTCAAATTACCAATTAAAATATTATTTTTAAATATTTAGTACAAATATTTGTTAATAATAAATATCATTAAAATATTTAAATAATATTTAATTTGCATCCAGCCTTTTAATTTTTCAACCACATGAGAGTAATTTCGAAAATTTATTAATAAATATTTTTTATCCTAAAAGTAACTCAAATTATCAATTAAAATATTATTTTAAATATTTAGTACAAATATTTGTTAATAATAAATATCACTGAAAAATTTTAAAATTAATAAACTTTATATTTTTTTTGATAAGGGTAATTTCGAAAATTACCATCACATTCCTAGGATTTTAATCAGCACTTTTCCATGTATACCAAACGCTGTAAAGTAACATTCCCAAGAATCACATTCTCAGGAATCACATTCCATGGAATGTGATTCCTGGGAAGGCACCAAACGCCCCATAGAGACATGGGGTGTTTAAAGCTCTTATGAGAAAGAGGTTTGTACCTAGCCACTACTATAGGGACCTCTACCAAAAGCTACAAAACCTTACCCAAGGGTCTAGGAGTGTAGAGGATTACTATAAGGAGATGGAGGTAGATATGATTAGAGCCAATGTGGAGGAGGATAGGGAAGCAACCATGGCTAGAATTTTGAGTGGTTTGAATAGAGATATAACCAATATAGTTGAGTTGCAGCATTATATGGAGATAGAAGACATGGTGCACATGGCTATGAAGGTGGAGAGGCAATTAAAGAGAAAAGGGGCAGCAAGGTATACTCCAGTTTCTAGCACTCCTTGGAAACCAAAGTGGGACAGAAATGATCGGGCTATTGTCAAGGGGAAAATTGAACCACCTAAGGGGAAGGAAGAGAGCATTAGCAAAGAAAAACCCAAGGTAATTTCGAATCCTTCTAGGAATAGAGATATTAAATGTTTTAAATGCTTGGGTTCAGGGCACATTGCATCTCAATGTCCAAACAAGCGGGAGATGATAATGCATGCCAATGGTGAGGTGATGACCGGAAGTGAGGATGATGATGATGATATGCCAAAATTAGAAGATGTTAGTTATGATAACGATTTAGACTACCTCGTGGAAGGTAAGTCTCTGGTTGCTAGGCGTGCTTCAAATGCGCAAATTAAGGTAGATGATGTAGTGCAGCAAAGAGAATATTTTTCATACTAGATGTTTTGTGAATAAAAAAGTATGTAGTATGGTTATTGATGGGGGGAGTTGCACCAATGTAGCTAGTACCACCTTAGTTGAGAAATTGGGTTTACCTTTGCTTAAACATCCTAAACCTTATTGTCGCAACCTAAAAAAATAACAAGTCTCATCGCAAGATTTTATTATTCGTTAAGAGTGACATAAAAAAAATTTGAGGAAAAGTCGACTTAATTCCACTAGAAATATGAAGGTTTTGAAAATGACCTTGAAAAAGATATGGAGTCGCCACCAATCTTTTTTAGCTAGGTATGATCGGCCACCTATTAAAACCGGTTTTATAAAATACTTTAAAATTAATTAAAACAATTTTAAAACCAATTTCAAGTCTGCGTTTTAAACCAGAGAAATCAAAGAAGTGGGTTCGGGACTCGGTTACGTGTGGGGAAGGATTACCACCCCCACAACGCCCGTATAAAACGGTACCTTATTAATCGTGTGTTATCTCAAGTCTCGATAAAAAGTTGGTTTTAAATTTAGTATTTCAAGTTAATTCCTAATTTAAAGAAAAATAATTCCATTTTTAATTGAAAATGATCTAGAGTTTATAAATTCAAAATTTTCCTATATTCCCCAACAAACGTGGCAAAATATAGAAATTTTTATTAGTTTCGAAAACTTTCCAAATCATTCTTATTTTAAATAAGATATTCCGTTATTAATAATAATTGATGATATCCTCCCCAGCAAACCCGACAGAGAACTCATGAATTATTTTAACTCGGGAATATCTTTATTTTATTGAAAATCATTACCTTTTTTGAAAACATTTTAAAAAATATGAATATGAATATGTATGACATAAATAAAATGACATAGCAAAGTCTAAATAATATAATGCAACCTAAATGGTATGATATAATTTAAATGTCTTAGCATATTCTAAATGAAATGAAATATCCTAAGTTATATGATATATTCTAAATGAAATGAAATGACCTAGGTAACATGATATATTCTATATGAAATGCAATATCCTAAGTCATATTATATATTCTAAATGAAATAAAATATCCTAAGTGACATGGCAAATATAAATGATATGGTAAATAATCTAAATGACATGAAATATAAAATAATGCTCTCATATAATATGCATGAAAATAAAAATAAAATAATAATGCATGAACATAGCATATGCTAAATAATATGACAAAAATAACTAAATAAAAAGCATAGGATATCATGAAATATTCAAAACCATATAACAAATAATATAATATCAAAAATTTAAATCAAAGATAATAACACCATCATGAAAATTAAACATAGCAAAAATTACATATTATATAATATGCATGAATATGGAAAATGCAATGCATGAGAATGTATTTTTCCTTTAATTAAGAAAATCCGTATATCTAAAAAGATATCCGGCTACCTCAGGAAAATATATCAAATTAAATATTCTAAAATCAAAATACTTTGTAATTGTTTGAAAACAATTTTAAAAAGCTTAGATTAAAAATAAAAACTTAGCTAAACCCTTTTTAAATGGCTCTAATTTTCTAAGTTTAAAATCCCGGACTTGATCACCCTTAACCCGAGACTTAAAAAAAATTAATTTTAGAGTTTAAAAAGGCTTAGAAACTACCCTAAGTCAGTAGCTAAACTTCCTAATCAGCCCCCTCTAAGTAACTTAACCAAAACAGAAAAATGATTTTCCTTCAAATTCAATTCTGACTGCACTGTCCAGTTTTAGAGAACAAATTTTTACCCTATTTTTAAAAATTCAAAAAAATCTAAAACAAATACTGGAGACTAAAAACATGTACAACTACGGGGGAAAAAATCGGCTTAATTTTTTGATTAAAGATGACTGCCCAGAAAAATCGGGAAAGTACGAGTACTGGGTGAAAAAACTGTTTTGCCAAAACACATTCTTTTGCCTTTGATAAAATCATTTAAAAATCAAAGTAAAAATATTAGAGACTCTCTAAATGACTCACAAACAGTAGCTAACAGTTTTAAAAAGTTAGAAAAAAATTGGCTAAGTAAAAAAAAAAAAAAAACAAAGGTAGAATAATCAATTTGACAACTCTTTAATTTTCCACAAGTATGCTTAAGTGAGCATGACTTTGAGCCATTCATTGGCCTAAGTCATAAGTCAAGTGGCAAGGACATGAAATGCATGAAAAACACAGCAAATATGATGCATGAAATGCATGATTTAAAACCTAAATGACATGAAAAATGCATGGCATCAATAAAATGACCTAGACCTAAATGAACTTGCATGGCATTTAATGCAACCTATGTCTAAAAAGCATGAATATGCATGGCAAAACAAACCAATCCTAAACCTAAAATATGCATGGCAATAACAGAAACACATGGCATGCTTAAACAAAATAATCAACAAATATCATGAAAATGCAAACCTATCAACTAACATAACAAAAATGCACACACAAAGCAAACAATATGAGATGGCCGAATGTGGTGGATACTTAAAATGAGCATGGCATTTTCACAAACAGATGATATACTAACATGCATAGCTAAAGAATAATGCTCAAATCATGAAAATATAAAGTAAAGGCATGAAAACCAATAGGCATTTTCACAAACACATGGATTACAAAATATAAAACATAAACTAACTTAAACATTTTGAAAACAGAAAATCAAAAATGCAAGACAAGAAAATAAATATGATAACAAGATAATAGACTCAAAAATAGAAACTAGCAAGCAACCAAATTAAAACAAGCTTCATATTTATGTATTGCAAGAAGATTAAAGCATCAAAACTTGTTAAATATCAAGAATAACATGAAAATAAAAAAGCAAACAGCAACCCTAAAAAACTAGGCTATTCGGCTATCTCAAAAATAAAGGAAAAAAATTTCAAGAGTTTTTTACAAGAAAGATAAAGAAGGAACTTAAAGAAGAACATTAAAAACATTTATTTTAAAAGAAAAATCAAAAGAATCTCATCAAAATAGTGATCAAAACAGCAAATCAAGAATGGAAAATCAAAGAAAGTGCAAGAGTATGGTGCTTAAAGCAACCTCTAGAAGCTGTCTTTCAAGCTTTTTCTCTTCTAACTTTCTTTTTTTTTTTAAACTTTTCTTTTTGCTTTTCAAAAATGGAGAGAAAAATGAGCCAAAACCGAGAGAGAATAGAGAGTGAATAGCTGAAAATGAAAGAGAGAGTCCCCTTTCTTTAGTGTGGCCGAATGGCCCCCCTAGGCTAGGATGTTGTCATTTTTCTTTCAACCAATTTTCATCCAAAGGCTATCGATCCAAGATGTTTAAAACATGAAATTATCACCCTTAGATTAGGCCATCAGCTATCCATAATTACAGCTGTTCAAGAATCTTAAGCCATTATGTTGACACTCTCCCTCTTCATGCATTGGTCCATGTGGCTTATTTGCAAAGGCTTGATAAAAAAATAATTAACTTCCTCTTCATTGTTGGCCTTTTGATTTAACAATCAGAAACTATCTACCTATCCTTGGGCCTTGGCCGGCCAGCCCATTTTCTTCCAGCCCATGTTTCATTTTTTAAAAGACGAGAAAATCCCTTTTCGGTTTATTGGATAAAATAACCTTTTTGCCCCCAGAACATAAATAAATGAAAAACGGACTCCAAATTCAAATTTTCTTTTTTCAATACTTTCAAAATAATAAAAAATAAATTCTGGAAGTTTTCAAAATTTTTCGAGTCCATTTGCTATTTATTTGGATTTTTTCTTTCAAAATTACCCTTTTATGCCCCAAACTTTATCATTTTTTAAACGAGCTCCAAATCCAGATTTTTCTTCACCAATCTCTTCTAAATAATTTAAAAGTGTGATCTAGAAGTTTTCATAATTTTTGGAACTCATTTGGTATTTTTTCGGGATTTATATGCTTGAATTACTACATAGAGGGCTCGGGATTTGGCCATTTTGCAAACGAAATCCGAATCCAGATTTTCTTTTTCCAATCTCTTCCAAATAATTTAAAAATGAGATTTGAAAATTTTCAGAATTTTTGGAGTTCATTTGCTATTTTTCCGGGATTTATCTTCTTGAATTTCTACATAGGGGACTCGAGATTTGGCCATTTTGCAAACGAACTCCGAATCAAGATTTTCTTTCTCCAATCTATTCGAAATGATTTAATAATGAGATCTGCAATTTTTCAAAATTTTTAGAGTTCATTTGCTATTTTTCCCAGATTTTCTAATTTTGCCTTTTTGCCTCCGAAACCCGGTTTTGCTCAAAACAAGTCTAATTTTCAGATTTTCTTCAAACTGAGCTTTGGGCTATCCTTTTTTAATCACTCCTTATCCATTAGGGGTTTTAGTCTTACCAAATCGGGACATTTCTGTAATTCTTCCCAATTTCAACAAAATCTACCAAAAACCCTAATTCTCGGTTTTCTTCCGGATTGACTTTTCTTTCAGTTTTTCTTTCAAGTGGCTTCTCCATTACCCGTAGTCAGTGCTTATCTTTCATTTGGAACCTTCAACTTTGACCGATTCAATCGTTTAAGCACTTTTCCCCAAATTTCCCGGATTAGGATTTCCTTTTTACTGAATCTCCATAACCCAACTTTTGAACTTCATATCTTTCGATGTAGACTCGGATTATCAAAATTCTTTCACCATTTTTCAATTGAACTTCAAATCTTGATTTTGAAAGTGGGTTGACTTTTTTAGTAGTTGACTTTTTAGGGTTGACTTTTTGAGGTTGACTTTTTCAAGTTTGACTTTTTATGCTCGCCCTCTTAAACTAAATCTCGGAGTACCACTTGCAGGATGAAAAAAGTCTTTTTACATTCTAAAACATCAATTTAGGAAGAAAACATACTTGTTTTAGTGGTTCGGACATAATTAGGTGTCTACACTTATAAATTGCAAATGAATATGTTGAGGTTAAGGTGAATAGGCAAGTGTTGGTAGCTTTTACTATTGAGAGGTATAGTGATGAGGTGCTTTGTGATGTAGTGCCTATGCATGATGACCATTTATTGTTAAAGAGGCCATGGCAGTATGATAGGAGGGCTATACATGATGGATTTAGGAATAGGTACAACTTTGTAAAAGATGGGAAAACCATCAACCTTATTCCTTTAAAACCAAAACAGGTCTATGAGGACCAATTGAAATTGAAAAGTGATTTTGAGAGAAAAACAATGAATTAGGCCGAAACACACGAGGATAAAAGGAAAGAAAAGAAAAATGACAGTGAGGCCGAAAAAAAGAGGGAAAAAAAGAGAAAGAAAAAGAAAGAGAGGTGGCTGACAATAAAGAAAAGAAAGTAGAGCCACAAGAGGAAAAAGAAAGAAAAAATGAGAGTGAAAACGAAATAGAGGTGGCTGACAATAAAAAAAAAGAATGGAGCCACGAGAGGAAAAAAATAGTGTTCCTACCGAGGTAGAAGATAAGAAAATTATGAGTTTTAATGCAAAGGAGAGTGAGGTTCTTAATCTTGATGAAGCTAACCAATCTCTTCCTAGTGTTGTTGTTTTTTTGTTACTGGAATTTGAAGACTTATTCCCGAAAGAGATGCCAAGTGTTTTTTTAATGATAGGATCCAAAATGGCCCAATTCATAAAGATTCATGGAAAGTTCCATATGGGCCAAGATCCAAGGAGATCAAGGAAACATTGCAAGCATGGGTGGAATTCACTTGGGCCATGATTTACAACATGGCCCAAGTGAATTCCACCCATGCTTGCAATATTTCCTTGATCTCCTTGGATCTTGGCCCATATGGAACTTTCCATGAATCTTTATGAATTGGGCCATCTAGGATCTTATAAAAAAAAGGCGATGAAGAGGGAGAATGGGAGAAGTTGGCGACGAAGCAAGGGGATGAGGAGATTATGAACCCTAAACCCCAAAATTTAATTTTTTTCCAAAAAATGAAAAAAAAATCATTTTTTAATTATGTACAAAAACATATGATGTGGCTTTTCTTAAAAAATGATGACATGGATTTATTGCCACATGGAGGCATTTAATTGGGTATCAACTGCACATCAGAAATTTTTTTAACGGAGTTAGGGATTGGGGTAAAGTCATAGACGGAAGAAAAGTTGGAGTACCAAGTTGACAATTTTTTTCTTCAGGTACCAAACGGGCAAAAGGTATAAAGTACAGGGACCAAATGAGTATTTAACCCTAAATTAAAATGATATGCGTTTGGATAAAAAAATAGCAATAATAGTGAATTGAGAATAAAAATATCATTAAAAACATTAATTTAAAAATATATTAATAAATTTTTTTTAAGTATATTTTAATATTATTTATATTTACAAATTTAAAAGTTTTATTCAATCAAAATATTAATACATAATATTTTATATTAAAATATCAATTATATTTTTAAGTGTTAAAAATTATAAAAATACTTCAAAACAATTAATATTTGAAAAAAATAATATTATAATATTATATATATTATTTTTAAACAAAAAAAGTAATGATAAATTATATCAATATGATAATATATATGTTTAGGTTTAAAGATAGAATATACATGAAAATAATAAAAAAACAAATAACATGGTAAAAAAAGAATGTTTTTTTTTGTCCATTAAGGGTGCTTAAGTCCTAAAAATATAAGTTATGGGTAAAACAAAAAATAATTAGTGAGGATCAGGATATTATTGTGTAATAATTTTTTAATTAAGTTAACAATTATAAATAAATTTAAGTTGAATATATTAAATAATTATCATTTATTTAAATAATTTTTTATATTTTAATATCTTAAGTAAATAAATTTAGAGTTAAAATCGAATCACTATGACAAAATATGCAAAATATGGGATAAATTGAGACATGACACAAACACAACATGAAAAAAATAATTAAAACATGACATGACACGAAAAATAATATGAACACGAATACACGAACGTGTCAAAATCTATATAAAACAAATTATTAATGTGTAAAAAACTATATAAATTTATAATACTTTGAACACAAAAAAAAAAAAACACGAACGTGTCATAAACACACAAATTTTTCTGTAAATTGAATAACAATGACAAATTATGCAAAATATGACATTAATTGAGATACGACACGAAAACACAAATTTTTCTCTTAATTGAATCACATGATTAACTGTACAAAATACGAGATGAATTGAGATATGACACGAACACAATATAAAAAATTAATTAAAACACAACACGAAAAATAACATGAATATGACACGAATACACGAACGTGTCAAAGTATACATAAAATGAATTAGTAATATGTATAAATTTATAATACTTTAAACACACACAAAAATAATAGGAACACGAATATACAAATTTTTTCTCATTTTTTTTCTTTTTCTCTTTCTCTTTCCTTTCTTCCCTCTTTCTTTTCTTTTCTTTTCTTTCTCTTTCTCTTTCTCTTTCCTTTCCTTTCTTTCTTTCTTTCTTTCTTTCTTTCCTTCTTCACCAAAAAAAAAACACATGTCATCACCTAAACAATTTGTGTAGTCAATTATATATATATGTTAGATATGTTAGATGTTAGATTTGCATCAGTGTGGTTTAAAAGATGTTTTAAAATTGATTTGATTAATGTTAAACTTTGTTATATGATTGCACAACACAAAGGAGTTATAGAAACATGTTTTTGATTTGATTCAGATTTGTTTTGGTGAATGTTTTTCCAAAGAACACAAGTGTAGAATTTTCTGCATGCTTGCTGCCAATTTCGATTTTGACATGTTTTTCCTTATTAAAAATTCACAAAATTAAGTTTTTATTGTCTAAAAATGTCTATTATGATGCTGGAATTTTTGGTGGTTGATTTGATTTTGTTTGATTGCTCAAAACACCTCTCATGCAAAACAGTTTGCATGCTTGCTGGAATTTTTTCTGGCAACTTTGTTTATGTGAATTTGATTTATGTTTGGAGGATGTAATTGGCTCAAAGTCAAAGGAGGAAGTGTATAGGAATAAGCCACCACTTGCCACCATAAGGGGTGGCTGTTGGTGGCAAAAGTTGCCGCAACATAGGGCTACCAAATTCCTTACTATTTCTAGATAGTGGTTGCACACAATAAGTTGTGTTAAGGCTCCACCTAGGGCATCACCTTTTAATTTGGACTTTTGAAAATTGTTTCCAAGTCAACTTAAAATTGCTAAGAGTTAGGGATCACCTAAACTTTCCATAAACACAATTTTTTTTTTATAAAATTTCCAAATGTTTTTTGTTCCAAATATGGTAAGTGAATCTTCTAAAAGTGGAAACTATTTTTAAAATGGAAAGTAAATCCTAAATTTCCAAAATATTTAGAAAATTTACATGTTTCATAAAATGTCATAATTGAGATAAGTTTCCTAAAATGTTAGGAACCTAATTTAATTGTTTAATTAAATGAATTATTTTAATTCAATAATTCCTAATTGGATTAGGACAAGTAAATTAGTTTACTTAATTCAAGTGTTTTTTGAAAAATGTTTTCATAAACATGAATTGAGTTAAAATTGAAATTGCTACATAATTTGAGTAAGTAAATTTAAATGAGTTAAATGATACTTTCCTTAAATGGCACACAAAATTACCAAGTGATATTGAATATGCATTTACTTATATGCCTTATGATGTGATTATGAAAGCATAAGGGTGATTATGGACTTAGACCTTAGAAGTTAGGTCATGGATAGTTAAATTTATTTCCTATTGGTATTTATTTTATAAATAGGGTCTGCGAGCCCTATCTTATCTCTTTATTCTCGGTTTGTACATTCTCTTCTCATCTAACTCCCCTCGAATTTAACTCGAGGTTTCTTATAAAACCATGTAATAGTTATGTACTTATAGAATTAGGATTATATTAGAATTAATGTAATTCCAAGATGATGGAGACCAAGGTGCCAAGAAGGAAGATACAAGGGTTTGGCAAGAAGCCTTGAGAAGACTTTGAATGTAATCCCTAGGAATTTGGCATGTGATAGATTTATTTTTTCGATATATGATATATGAATGAAATGAATGCTATGCATGTCAAATAATAAATCAATGAGACCTAATAAGTTTAAAAGAAATCCCTCATACCAATATTAAGTCAAGTTATCAATAATTTGATATAGTTATCTTCCATTCTCATAACCAAAACCTGAGCTCCTTTAATTGGAAGCTTGTTGAGTCACTCAGGGCTAAACTTTTACATGAGTATGTTTCCGTTATAAGTAATGGGTCTTACTTAACTAATGTATTATAGTTTGGA
The DNA here is from genome assembly GCA_030761205.1 of Fremontodendron californicum. Taxonomy (NCBI): domain Eukaryota; kingdom Viridiplantae; phylum Streptophyta; class Magnoliopsida; order Malvales; family Malvaceae; genus Fremontodendron; species Fremontodendron californicum. The sequence goes on from JAULJL010000027.1 coordinate 15,442,935, forward strand.
TGCGTCACACTTGACTATAAGGATATTAGAGGCAATGGTGAGGCGAAATGCATATGATATATTTAGACAAAGAGCTGTCATCTAATTGATCTAGGAGTTGCATAGAGATGCAGTTGGTAAGCTATGTTTCCTACCTAATTAGTTCTATGATGGCTTGTTGAGTCACCCTAGGTCAAAGTAAGATGAAAGGGGTCCTAGTTCACTAAGAAGTTTAAAAGTTAAATATCTCGAAATAGTAGTGGAGGGCTATTATTTTGATAAAATAGTGAGAGTAATCATTTTAAGATTCTAAAACCTTGCCAATATCTATTTGTATAATAACTTGTATGTGTTGGTTTATGTATAAGATATAAATCGTCATGGCAAACAACATTTCACTCCGTAGCATTTTAGATGCAAATAAGATTACTGGCCCAAATTTTATTGATTGATCCCGCAACTTAAAAATAATTTTAAATCAAGAAAAAAAGGCATATATCCTACATAATCCAATCCCCGATGTTCTAGTTGACAACACTAGTGTAGCAAATAGGGAAGCTTATCGAGTCTTTAAAGAAGATCTTGATCAAGCCACATGAGTGATGTTGGCTAGTATGGCTTCTGATCTCCAAAAGCAACATGAGACCATGAATGCATAAGAGATTATCATGAACCTTAGGGAATTGTTCAATAAGGAAAGTTGCACTGAGAGGTTTGAAATCTTTAAGGATTTGTTGTTATGGATCATGATTTAAGTATTGACTTAGTACTTTCTTTACTACCTGAAAGCTATTCACAATTCATGTTGAACTTCAACATGAACCGCGCAGAGGCAACTCTTTTGGTGTTTATTGAATATGCTCTCACATGACGAAAGGACCATCAACAAGGAAAAGGCCTCCACCAATCTTGTTTCTTCCTCTAAGGGAAAGAAACAGAAGAAGAAGTTCTTCAAGAAATCAAAGAAGGATGAATCTTCTACCTCAAAGACTTTAAAGCCTTCTAGTGGGGTAAAGAAAGATAAAGAGAATGATAACGGGACATGCCATCATTGTGGTAAACTTGGGCATTGGAGGCGAAACTATAAGTGGTATATTGAGACTGTGAAGGGAAAGAAACTTAAAGAAGTTTTAGGTATGCTATGAATTATTTCATTCTCATTCCATTTGATATATGATATCTTATAAGAAGTGGTTCTAACATACATATGACATATTGTAGGAACCAAGGGTAATGAAGAATGAGAAAAAAGGCGGCAACCTTAGTTGATGATGAACAAGCTTGCCGACCTATAATGAGTTGTTTTTGAGAAAGAATTTATTTTATTTTGATATGGTTTTATTAAACATTGGATGTTTTGGGCTTGGCATTATAGCCAAATGCCTTTTGAGGATATTCTTATGATTTTGACCTTATGGCCATCCTTAGTTTGTTTAGACATATACCTTTTACTAGCATTGGATGTTATGCTATTTAGCTTTTTCTTTTATAAATCATATCTTGATTGGATTTTGTTCCATGCTTTGGTCTTGTTATAATCATAGTTATTTAGAAACTTGCATAACTGATAATTATATTTTAAGCAATATGAATTCTTAAACCACAAAGAATAATGATACTTATTTACATGACTTAAGAATACTTATAAGATAAGTTATTGCTTAATTATTCATAATAAAATTATGAGGACTTTTAGTGTAAAAGGCATTCTAGTTAAGATATAAGATTCTAATTGAGATTGCTTAGAACTGAAAGGAAGATAATTATCCTAATGAATTCATAAGAGATTAATTAAATGAACATAAAATGTTTATGTAAGCCTCAATAGCCGAATATCATTAAATGTGTTAACCTAAACATGTGAAAGGATTATAATTTGTAATAGTAAAACAAACATTCATATGAGATGATTAGTTTTAAGATTACAAATATGCATTCAAAAGAAATTTTTAATTCATGTCCCAATTGAAGTAAATGAGTTTACTTAGTTCTGTTTTCTACACATGTTAGAAATAGTGGGAGCTTTATGACCCTTTAAATATTAAAGATCATAAGTATATTTTGTAATCCAAATTCATACATAAGATGTATGAACAACAATTGCACAATGATTCATAGATTTAGTAAGATGCATTTTGATGCATTACTCATAAGAGATGAGTATACTAAACAAACAATGTGAGACATTGGAATATGATATCAAGTTTTGATAAGTATTCAAATAGTTGAATTTTCAAAAGATAAGATATCAATTATGCAATGTGAATGTTAGTGGGAGTGTTATTAATAAAACATGAATGGTGTATATGAGATACACTATTAGTAAGTATTGATGGTAGAATCTATAAAGGTGTAAAATTAAATATTGGTTAGATGTTAAATGAGTTTAACATAGTGAGAGAATCCAATGAATACAAGTGCATAAAGTTATGATGTAAATGAATCAGTCACTTCAAAACGTTCCAAATTGGAGAAGAATGAAAGTTTTATATCCTAAGTCGAATACAAACCTTTTGTTTAAGGCTACAAAAGGAGAAACTTAGGATCATTAACTCATTGAGTTAGTAAAAGAATGCTATAGTTGTTAGAGTAACAACAGAGCCATGAAGAAAGGAATATGGGTCTCATTGTGATCTGAATGAGTATTATGACTGTAGACACCTAATTTTGTCTGGGCCCCCCTAAACCAGGCAAGTTCTTCCTTGTACTTCTCAGAATGCAAAGAAACTCCTCTCATCCCACAGATGGGTTTTCAAGACTTGTGATTCGAACTTCAACACAAAAAGTCAACATGGAAAAAGTCAACTTAATAAAGTCAACCCCAAAAAGTCAACTACTAAAAAGTCAACTCTTAGTCAAAATCAAGATTCAAGGTTTAATTGAACAATTTTGATAACCGAGGTCTATAACAAAAGATATAGAGTTTGGAAGATGGGTTACGAAAATTCAGTGTAGGGGAAGACCTAATTCGGCAAATTTGGGGAAAACTGTAGAGATGGCCCGATTCGATAAAATTGAAGCCCCCGATTGATGAAGAATGAATAAACAAAGATAGAGGCTCAGTTTGAAGTGGATCCCAAGGAAGAGCCGTTTAAAGGAAAAAAATAAGGAAATTCCCGATATTGAAAAAAGGAAAAAACCCTATTGAAGAGGAACCTGGACGTAAAAATTGGTCGTTTTCGGACTTACTCCAATTCAATGTATAACAAAGGAAGTGGAAAAAGAAAATTCAGAAATCAGACTCGTTTTGAGTAAAACCGAGGTTTCAAAAGTTAAAGGGCAATTTTGGAAAATCTCAAAAAAATAGAAAATGAGCTCGGAAAAATATGAAAACTTCCAAATCTCAATTTTATATTTTTTGGAAGGTATTGGAGAAGAAAAATCCAGAATCAGAGCTCAAATGAGATAGGTGAAATTTGGGAGGCACTAATCTGAAATTTCAAGAGAAATTCTGGGAAAAATAGGAAACGAGCTTGAAAAATTATGAAAACTTTCAGAACTGAGTTTTATATTGATTTGGAGGTATTGGAAAAGAAAAATCTCAAATTAGAGCTGATTTGAAAAAAGGCAAAGTTCGGGGAGGCCTAATCCGTAGTTTTAATGAAAAATTCAAGAAAAATGGAAAATGAGCTCCAAAAATTATGAAAATCTCCAAAACTGAATTTTATATTTATTTGGAGAAATAAAATCCAAATTCGGGGTCTTTTTGCTATTAAAGTAAGTTTGGGGGCTAAAATGCAATTTTACCGAAAAAATCAAAAAAGGCCATTTTGCAAATTAAAAATGAGGAAGTTGCTGGAACATACCAGGCCATTCAGCCATCATGATGGAATAAAGGCTGAGGTTTGATCAGTTTTATTTAATGGCTCAGATTAAGTTGCAAGAAGACATTTTAAATGCTTGGTTAATGCCATATGATCATGCCAAATGGCCAAGGTGATAAAAAAAATGATGAGCACATCCTTGTTAGGGGGGTTTCAGCCAGCTCATTATGGTTAGGGGCTGATCATTTCATCTAATGGTTAGAATAAGGTTGCAAGATCACATTTTTATTATCTTTGGCTAGTAGCCCTTTGATCATGCTACAAGGGAAAAAGGATGAGCATATCCTCTCAACACCAAGGGGGTTCGGCCAGCCTATTTAAAGGGGAGGGGGTTTTCATTTTCGAGGAGTTTTTTAGTCTTTCTTTAGTGCAAGGCTAGTAGCTAATTTAGAGAAAAGAAAGAAATTTTTTGAAGAGAAAGCAAGCTTGGAAGATAGCTTTGAAGATAGCCATTTGGCACCCCTCTCTTGCATTTTTCTCTCCTTTCCTTTCCTTTCCTTTCCATGCTCATTCTTATTTTTTCATGCTCATTCTTATTGTTTTCTTATGTAAATAAAGATTTTGAAATTTTTCTTTTAAGGTTATCATCTTTGATTTTCATCAAAAAAGATCAAAAATATTTTTCTATTACTTCTTTTACCATGGCCGAATACTACCTATTTTTATGCTCATCTTGTGTTTGATTTTATTCTTATATTGCTTGTGGTAGGATAGTTTATTTTGATGGTTTAGTTTTCAAAAATAGCAAAAGTAAAGAGGTGGAAAGGCTTCATGACTTTGATTCAAATCAAGAGATTATGGTTAGGGGGGCTATGTCCAAAAGTACCAACCATGGAGCTCATCTCTATTTTCTTTACTTGCTTACTTTAATATTCTGTTTTTATTATTTACTTTCATGTCTATTTTCTTTATTTGCTTACTTTAATTTTCTGTTTTTATTATTTATTATTTATTTTCATGTCTATTTCCTTTATTTGCTTATTTTAATTTTCTGTTTTTATTATTTACTTTCATAGCTATTTCTTTTATTTATTTACTTACTTTAATTTTCTGTTTTTATTATTTACTTTCATGTCTATTTTCTTTATTTGCTTACTTTAATTTTTTGTTTTTATTATTTATTTTCATGTCTATTTCCATTATTTGCTTTAATTTTCTGTTTTTATTATTTATTTTCATAGTTATTTATTTTATTTACTTACTTTAATTTTATGTTTTTATTATTTATTTTTATGTCTACTTTTTTTTTTATTTACTTACTTTAATTTTATGTTTTTATTATTATTTTCATGTCTATTTTCTTTATTTGCTTACTTTAATTTAATTTTATTTATTTTCATGTGTATTCTTGCCATACTATATTGTTCATATCAAGTCATTCATGCTTTGCATTATTTCCATGCCATGCCATGCAATGCCATGTGTTTGTGTTTTTGCTTTGCCATATTTTTGCATTTTCATCATGTTTCATTCGGCTATCATACTTTCATAAGTGTTTCCATGCTCATTTTTTCATGTCATTCAAACATTAGGTCATCTTATCATTCCATGACATTTACCATGTCATTTAGACTTTAGGTCATCTTACTACGCCATGATATTTTCCATGTCATTTAAACTTTAGGCCATCTTGTTATGCCATGACATTTTCCATGTCATTTAAACATTAGGTCATTTTATCATGCCATGCTCATTTTTCATGTCATTTAAGCATTAGGTCATTTTATTATGCCATGACATTTTCCATGTCATTTAGACTTTAGGTCATCCTATTATGCCATGACATTTTCCATGTCATTTAGACTTTAGGTCATCTTATTATGCCATGACATTTTCCATGTCATTTAGACTTTAGGTCACTTATTATGCCATGACATTTTCCATGTCATTTAGGCATTAGGTCATTTCATTATGCCATGACATTTTTCATGTCATTTAGGCATTAGGTCATCTTATTATCCCATGACATTTTTCTTGTCATTTAGGCATTAGGCCATCTTATTATCCCATAACATTTTCCATGACATTTAGGCATTAGGTCATGCATGTGCCATGCATTCATCTTGATGATCATTTCATGCATTTATACATTCTTCACTTGATTTTTGACTTAAGCCAATCAATAGTTCAAAGTCAAGCTCTCTTGAGCATGTTTGTGGAAAATTAATATTATAAATTGAGTATTCTGACTTTGTGATTTTTTTTACTACTCATCCATAGTCAAAATAAATTATTTTTTAACTACATATAATAGTCATCTAAGGAATACCATGATATTTTTTTCATGATTTTTAGATTTACTTATCATGGTTGAAAAAAATGAATTTTGGTAAAGCAGTTTTTAACTTACTTTTTTGATTTTGGTAAAGCTCGGTCATAATATCCTTACTTCAAAAAGTAAGCTGATTTTCTTTCATAAAGGTCGACATGTCCTAGATTTTCCCCAATTTTTTTCAGAATTTTTTGAATTTTTTTTGAAGGAAATAAAAAGGTTTTCAAGGCTGCCTGTGAGAGTCAGAGTTGTTTTTTAGAATTGGTAACTTTCTGTTTTGGTTAATTCGATCATAGTATTCATGCTCCAAAAATTAAGCTGATTTTTTTCCATGTAGATCAACATGTTATAGGTCTCCCATATGTTTTTCAGATTTTTTTTGAAATTTTCTAAAAGGGTAAAAAAATCAGTTTTTAAAACTGCCTGTAAGAGTCAGATTTGTTTTTAAAAAACATATATTTTTCTGTTTTGGTTAGAATAATTAGAGGGGGCTGACTTAGGACTTTGGATACTGACTTTGGTTAATTTCCATACTATTTCAATCATAAAATTTGATTTTATAAAAGTCGGGTCAAGGGTGGTTAACCCGGGTTTCAAAGTTAGGAAAATAGAGCCTTTTAAAGGGGGGTTCGGCTATGGTGCCATTTTCATCCAAAAATTTTCAAATTGTTTTTAATCCAATCACAAAGCATTTTGATTTAGAAAATTTGATTTAAGTTTCTTCCTAAGGTAGTCGGATATCTTTTTAGGTATATGTATGTCCTTATTTAAAGGAAGAAGTACACTTTCATACATTGCATTTTCCATGTTCATGCATATTCCATGATGTTTAATTTTGCTATCTTAGTCATTTAAATTATATGTATGAATATTCCATAGTAATGTCATTGCTTTGATTTAGATTTCATGGTGTTATCATGTTTATTATGTGATTGTGGATATTCTATGTTATTTGATGCTTCTTGCCATGTCATTAATTATTTTGCCATATCATTTAGGTTTTGTTATGTTCATGCATTGTTTTTTTTTTAATGCATATTTTATGATAATGTTATTTTATGTTTATTACCATGTTATTATTTCTTTTGCTATGACATTTAGATTATGCCATGTCATAGATTTTGCCATGTCAAGCATATTATGTCATCAATCCATATGCTATGTCATTCACTCTTTTGCCATGTCATTAGTAATGATTTGCATATTCATAACCCTTCTTTTTAAAATATTTTCTAATATAATAAAGATCATGCTTTTCAAAATAAGGATATTCTCGAGTCAAAATAATTCATGAATTCTCTGCTAGGTTTGCTGGGGAGGATATCATCAATTATCATTAACAACGGAATATCTTTCTTTTCAAAAAATGAGAGTGATTCGGAGATTTTCTAAATAAATAAAATTTTCTTTGTTTTGTCGGGTTTGCTGGGGAATATAGGAAAATTTTCTGTTAATAAATTTCGGATCATTTTCGACTAAAAATGGGATTAATTTTCTTTAATATGGGAATTATTTTAAAATGCTAATTTCAAAACTGACTTTTACAGAGACTCGAGATAACACATGATTAATAAGGTACCATTTTGTATGGGCGTTGTAGGGGTGCTAATCCTTCCCCGCACGTAACCGACTCCCAAACCCGCTTCTTTGATTTCTCTGGTTTAAAAACGCAGACTTCGAAATTGGTTTTTGAAAAATGTTTTAATTAATTTTAAAATGTTTTACAAAACCGATTTTAATAGGTGGCTGATCACACCTAGCCAAAAAATATTGGTGGCGGCTCCATTTATTTTCCGAGGTTGTTTTCAAACCCTTATTTTTTTTCAAAAGGAATTAAGTCGTCTTTTCCTCTGTTTCCCCTAATGTCACACTTAATGAGTAATGTCTTGAGATGAGACTTATTATTTTTTAGGTTGCGACAGCTTGACGACTCCACTGGGGACATTTAGAGAGTCAGGCCTAGAATTAGTCATGTGTTATCGAAAATCTCGGTTTGTCGGGTTTAATTGGTGTTTAATTATAATTCCCACTTTTTTTTTTTTTTTTTTAAATAAAGAGAATTTTGAAAATAATAAAATGTTTTAAATATGTTCATATTCGTTCACATGCATTTTATTATTGTTCTCTAGTTATTTAATATTGTATATTATCATTGCTTGTTGATTAATGCGTTACACTATTCTTAAATGTTCTTTAATAAATTGTTGGGGCATTTAGAATAAGGGGTGTAGAAAAGGTGGTGAAAGGTTTATTGTTCCTCCTCACACAATACACGTGCATTTGCATATCATGAGCCCTATACCCGGGTTCCGTCCTTTTAGGTGGAAGCAAAGTAACTAAGCCTTCGTGATAAACAATCCGCATGGGCTAGTGAAACACTTATGGAGTACTAGAATACCTACGCCTTCGTGATTAACAATCCGCATGGGCTAGGGAAATGTACTCTAACGAATTGAACCTGCTTTTATCGGGGTGCCTTACTAGCCTTCATCGGCGACCGTGATGAGCAGTTTAAGGCCTTTAGAACCGATTTACCCTCATATAGTGAAATTAGGCGAAGCCATGCTGGATTTTCGTTAGATGCACTGAAGCTAGGAACACATGGAGGAACACTTCTGACCTCTTGCTATTTATTTTACATTCCAAATAACCATCGTGGATTGGGCAAGGATGAACGTACATCACTCGTAATAAGTTTGATATTTAGCCCCAAAGGCATCGTGATGCCCAAATAAGTTGATATTGTTGGGGCAATTATTTATTAACTTTTCATTCTGTACTGATGATTCTACTCTTTTATTGCTTTACTATTTTTCCATGTATAATTTGTAATAATACTAGAAATTAGTATGTTTGGATTATTTTGGAAATTTCTTTTATACTTGGATCTTTGTAGGGAATTTCTAGGAAAAGATGATAGAGAAATATTTCCTCTTTGAAAATGAAAAAATGAAAAAAAATGAGAAGAAAATAATGAAAAAGTTCTTTTGTGGTGGAGTAGAGTTGTGAATAATAATAAAAATATCCTTTTAGTTTTAGACTTTAGAGAAAATGAGAAAATAAAAAAAGTCAAAAAAATAGTTGTCAAGAAAAGAAAAATAGAAAAAAAAAGAGTGATGTTAGGATCTTCTTTTCCTTGATCTTTTCATTTGCATTTTTTGCATAATATGCAAGCAGTTGTAAATATGGAAATTCATCTCCTCAAACATCTTTGCATCTTGTATATTTCATGCATCAATCATTATCACATTCATGCATATGTGAATAGAGCATGTATATTTATTTGCATTTTCGATCTTGTGACACTAATGTCAATTTCATTTGCATGAAAGGGGTTTAAGATATGAGGAATGAAATGGAGGAACGAGTGTACGCTTTGGAGCGCAATTAAGAGGAATTTGGACATGAAATCTGAGAGGTGAAAGAACAGCTCGCCAAATTGATGAAAATGGTTGAGGATCTTGTTAATGTAAAGGGGAAATTTTCTCAAGGCTCTTCATTGCCTTCGGAACAACCAAGATTATCGAATCCAGGTCGAATGATCTCTGCTGGATCCCACAATGGTTAATTGTATAAGGATTTAAACTCTGATGAAATTGGGGACAGTATCATGAAAATGGTTAAACTGGAGAGCCTGATGCCAGAGACAAAAACCTCGGATTTTGTACCATCCCTGTAAACTATTCTAGGTCCAAACCAGTATCCCCACCCTACTATGGTCCAATTTTCCACTAAGATAACCAATACTAGATCCTTAGGTCCTATTCCATCCCCACCAATTGGCAATTCGTACTTTTGTCCTCATCAACCACCTCGTCAAGCACCCGAGATAAGAACCTCGAGCTGTGTGCAACCTCTAAGGGTCCCGTGCCCAAATCTATACCCTTACCTTACTATTATTCCACCACCTTTCCAGGCAAGTACTTCGGTTCGAGCCTTAGCACCACCATCAAGTGCCCCAACTTTAGGCCTGGTGTGACTAAGAAACAACCCAAGAACAAGACCCAAAGGCATTTTTATCACATTCCAATCAGCTACTAAGAGCTTTTCCCTATACTGATACAAAATCACCTGGTTGCCTATGTGCCGTTGAAACCCCTGTCACCACCGTATCCCAAGTGGTATAACCCGAATGCAAGATGTGACTATCACTGTGGAATTGTTGGGCATAGCATTGAAGACTGCACTGCACTCAAGAACAAAGTGCAGTCTCTTATAGATGCCAAGTGGTTGGATCCGAAGACACTAATTGATAGAAGACTTGGGAAATCCAAATAGGGTTGGGAAATTGATGTTGACTTTGGTCTTTTATGATGTCCTAGGACTTTGGTCTTTTCAGTAGCCAACTATTATAGCCTTAGGATGCTAGGAAAAATAAAATACTTGTAAAGATAATTTTAACCACTTATCAGTTGTGTAAATATGGTTTATGTCTTTTGAACATTGGCACGGGAATGGATTAATTGTGCTTTATAGATATTGATGATTAAGTTCCTCCGATTCTTATTTCCTCTGTAGTATCTTCCCCTGCATTGGCATTCGATCAATTATTTTCCACACCATACATTTCATCTATCCATGCATTGGCATTGAGTTTATTTATGCATAGCAATGGCTCTATCAACGCTAATGATAGCGAAGTCAATATTATCATCGATAATTTTTGATTTCTAGAGGCAAATAAAAAGGGTTTCCCTCAAACCCCTAAAATAAAGATCCATGACAGAGTTCTTACCTAAAAGATAGACTTGGTTTTCTTTTTGCAGAAAAGTAAAATGGGAGAGGATCATACTACCCAATTGGAAAAAATAGAACAAGTGCAGAATGAGACATCTGAACAAGTCGCACAGGGGATTCAGATGACTCAGGCAAATAGTGGACAATGGATAGAAACTATAGGAGAACACTTACACAGAAAAGTAATCAAATTCAATAGCATGGCAATCTGGGTAAGAATATTCAAGGCCAGAATTTTGATCAGGTTCATTCACAACAAGTTTTGAGCCAAAAGACAGAGATACAACAAGAATGTGACCTATTGGAGGAAAGGATTCGAGCTGTTGAAGGTGGAGATGAAGTAAGTGTAAGGGAATTTCTTTTGATCCCTGGTGTGGTCATCCGGCAAAATTCAAGGTTCCGGAATTTGAAAAGTATGATGGACTTAAATGCCCCAAAACACACTTGTCTGCATATTGTAATAAGATGGTAGGGCACATGTAGGATGAGAAACTGCTTATCCATGTTTTTCAAGATAGCCTAAGAAAGGGAGCATCTAAATGGTATTTTCAGCTGAAAAAAGGCCAAGTGTGTACATCGAGAGACTTAGCTCGGGCATTCATGAAACAATACAAGCACATGTTGGAAATGGCTCCAGATCGATTGACACTTCAAAACATGAAAAAAGAGGCCCAATGAGAACTACAAAGAATATGCTCATAGATGGAAAGATGTAGCCTCGCAAGTCCAACCAACTCTTACTGATAGAGAAATGAATGCTTTGTTTGTGGATACCCTCCCACATCCATACTATGACAAGTTGATTGGCAACGTTTTTTCAGAGTTTGCGGACATATTTTTTGCAGTGGGTAGGATTGAGGATGGGATAAAAAAGGGAAAATTGTGGATACTAATGCCGAAATTCTTCTCGGGAATAAAGATGATGTTGCTAAGGGGCACGTCCAGGTCGTAAATGTTGAAGGCAGAAACAAAGAGGGTTCTGTGCAATGCAAGACGGTCCTTTTGGTGGCTATTTACATCCTCGACCATATGTCGACCATTGGTTTCAGCACGTTCATCATCATGCTCCAAGGCCTTTTACATCACCTCAAGTTTTTGTCATGGTAAATGATCCGGAGGCTAATTTAGTCTGTTCTCAGAGCAGTAAGAGAAAAAAAGGCAAAGGTGTACCATTCAATTTTGATGACCTACACAGAACTTCTTCCATTGCTTGTCCAAAGCCAAATGATCTCCATTGAACTTGCAAAGCCCAGGAAATCTCCTTACCAAAATGGTATGATCCTAATGCCACATGCATGTATCATAGTGGGGTTAAAGGGCATTCCACGGAGAACTGCACTGCATTCAAGGACAAAGTTCAAGCCGTAATTGATGCAAACCCAGCAAAGTTCAAAGAGCTCATGGATGCTTATCAAGGACGATGGGGCTAAATACCACTTGTTCTCAGGGTAGCATGCCAATCAGGGGCAATCCTTAACTTATGTTTTGTACATATTTTCAATTTGTTTGAAATGAATGAACTTTAAATTGCAAGCATCATACATCATATCTCATTTGAGGTTTTGGATTCTTCTTGAGCTTTGTTTTTATGATTTTCGAAAGAAAAAAACAACAACAAAAAGGGTTGAAAATAAAAGTCCATATAGATAAATTTTCGTTTTGGAAAAATATACTCATTTGAAGAGTGAAATGAGTTTCGAAAGAATTGGTGATCATCATGGGGGATGGATTCCTAGGAAACACCTTATCTCTACATGTACCTAGATCATAGACCAGTTGAATAAATACCACTCAAAAGCCGCAAAGAATAACCTTTATCGAGGCTATGAGTAATGAAAAATGAAAAATTCTTTCGTGGATTTCTTGAAAGTCAAGCAAATGTGACAATCTTCCAAAAGATCTAGATTTGGTAGTTTGATACATGTTAAAATTATGCCATACTTCCAATCATAGTAAAAACTTAAAGATTCAAAACCTCCCGAATCACTTTGAAAGAATCCAAATGCCAAATCTCTAGGCCTTTCCAAGACCTTGATTTATGAGCACATGAACCAAAACACCTTTCTTTTTCTCTCCCCCATGTGTTGGAAACACTTTGAAGAAATTGAAACCTAAACAAGCTCATGAAGCGAAAAGCTCAAAGATGAAACATGGGATGTTCCTTCACAGCAAGATTCCCACAAACTAAAGGACCTTCACTTGAATGGCAAATCAAAATGCATCATTTGTGGCTAAAAATGAATCACGCATGAATTTTTTGGGGCGTGCAGCAAAAAGGAAAAAACAAGAAAAAAGAAACAAGAAAAAGTATTATGACATCATGAATGTGAGAATTCGAATGAGTCTAAATGCAAAATGAAATTCTGATTATCTATTCCCCATGAGGATTGCTTTTCAATGAGAATATTCATACTTGATATGAAAAATGGCCATTTTTCATATCCATTTCACAAAAAGAAATTATCCATAGTCACCCATTTTTAGCCTAAGGAATTCTTTTTCTTTGAACCCTGATCAAGGATCACTGTCCACACTGGGCGGCAAATGCGAGGAAGGATTTTCTCAAAATATCACTGGGAAATGAGTACCGACTAGGAGACAGAAATAAAGCAAATTGAGCTCCCAAACAAGTACGGGCTCACTCTATCAAAACGGAGAAACAAGAGAAAAAAAAGGAAAAAAGGAAAGATGGCGAATTAAAAGCCAAGAACAAAACACACATAAAAGAATATGTGAAAGAGATGGAAAATTGAAAGCCAAGAACAAAGAAGAAAAGAAGCAAAAGTCAAAAGAAGGAAAGAGAAGTCTAGAAAGGACAAATGTTTCAAAGAGAATCCTCCTCAGGAAATGATCTTTGATCTGATTACCCTCAAACACATATTTTGAGCCTACTTATCTTTTCTTTCTAAACCTCGAGCCATGGCCTTGTTACGTGCTTTAAAAGTCCATTTTGGTCGAGCGTAGATATTTGACTTGAAGAGTTTTTCTCAGATTTTATCCCATCTCATCGAATTATGATTTCATTATAGAAGAATTTAGAATTCTCAGATGCATGGTGTAACACTAAAAAAAGAAAAAAAAAAGAGAAACAATGAAGCTCTAGGGTGAAAACCCAAAAATGGGTAGTCTAGAGCAGAACAAGAAGAAGTTCTAATGCCACACATTGGTATTGCCGAAGTCATCAGTTTGAGGAATACAAAGAGCCCCAAAGATCTCCTAGACATACCAAAAGGACAGCCTTTTCTATGGAATTGATTTTGAAAGCTAAACCCTTTTCCCTTCCAAATTGAACTTCCAACATTGAACCTATCATGGCTAAGGTTAACACTTATCAAAATATCATATTTAGAGATTGGAGGATTGATGAGATTTAATTAAAACTTTTTCCAAAAAAAAAAATTGGCTTCAAGGAATTCATGTTTTGAGAAAACTTACCCATGAGCCGAGACAAAAAGACATTCAACTTCTCCTCTTTATCAAGATGAAAAGCTTTCCTAGACAAATCCGGACCTTATTGCATCAGTCCATCGACCTTGTTGCATTAAACCGTTCAAATCACTTGAAAAATTGAGGTTGATTTCCCATCTCGCTTAAGAAATGTCTCTAATGGTGATCACCAATTTCTGAAAGACTTCAATTTCACATGTTTTGGAAGAAATGAAATTGACATGACTTAAGAAGAACAAACTAAAATTGAGATGTGAATATGCTCTAGCAAAAAGTTCATATTATTTAGGGGCATGAAATTTTGTTTATATTTTAATAAAGTCTGACTCTATGTTTTGGTTTTGGCCAGATAATCGAAAAGAAAGAATCTGCTAGGGCAAGGAAAAATTGGGAATACGAAACCATGCAATTTCTTCCAACAAGATGAATTGGAAAATATAGACAAGGGGCAGGAATCATTCCCTCCAACAGGAAACCTCGCCAGGACACGAGGAAAAAAGGGAGATGATCAATCCTCTTAACATTCTCTTAATGTGAAATGGTGTCATAAGCATTCATGCATCATGTAATGAACATGTGCATCTGTATCTTCGCAGGTTACATTGGCTTTTGCATCCATACATTTGATCATTGCATTCACCAAGCATTGAAAAGACAAAAAGGAAAAGAAGATAGGTTTCCTAAAAGGGGAAGGGCCTTCTTTAGATTTAGAGGAAAGAATCTGTTGAAGAAAAGAAGAAAAACAAAAGTTTTTCTGGAGAGAAAAGATGTGAGTATTGAGATATTTTGGGACGATGAAATCAAGAAAGTATTGAAAAATCCCAAGATGATGAAAATTTTTGAAAAATGAAAATGATTTTTAGATAAGATATTTTTAAAGTTGTGGAGCTTCGAAATAGGAGTTTCTCAAAAGTTAGATGTGATTAAGCCCAATGTAGCTGGCACAAAAGGAAGTAAGCCCAGTGAAATTGGCATTCTAGATTTGGTTAAGCCCAATGTAGCTGGCAATTGTGAAGTAAGATAGTCGAAGTTGGCATCTTAGTTGGTTTAGCCCAATGTAAGCTGGCAGTTGTGAAGAAAGCCTAGTTAAAGTTGGCATTCTAGATTTGGTTAAGCCCAATGTAAGCTGGCAATTGTGAAGTAAGCCCAGTCGAAGTTGGCATCTTAGTTGGTTAATCCCAATGTAAGCTAAAAATTGTGAAGTAAGCCCAGTCGAAGTTGGCATTTTAAATTTGTTTAAGCCTACTGTAAGCTGACAGTTATGATTTAAGCCTAGCTGAAGTTGGCACGTTAGTTGGTTAAGCCCAATGTAAGCTGGTAATTGTGAAGTAAGCCCAGTTGAAGTTGGCATTTTAAATTTGGATAAGCCTAATGTAAGCTAGCCATTGTGAAGTAAGCCCAGTGAAGTTGGCACATTAGATGTGATTAAGCCCGATGAAGCTGGCGCAAAAGCAGATAAGCCCAGTGAAGTTGGCATTTTAGATACGATTAAGCCCAATGTAAGCTGGCATAAAAGTGGTTTGAGCCTAGTGAAATTGGCATATTAGATGATATAAGTCCAGTGAAGTTGGTAGAAGATAAGATAAAGCCCCGAGACTTACCGTCAAGGTATTTTCATCAAATCCGTTTTTTCTAAATGGGTAGAAGTCCCGAGACTTACCGTCAAGGTATTTTCGTCGAATCTGTTTTTTTTTTCTTTCTAAATGGGTCGAAGTCCCGAGACTTACCATCGAGGTATTTTCGTCAAATCCGTTTTTTCTAAATGGATCGAAGTTCCGAGACCTATCATCAAGGTATTTCCCTCGAATCCATTTTTCTAAATGGGTCGAAGTCCCGAGACTTACCGTCAAGGTATTTTCATCGAATCCATTTCTTCTAAATGGGTCGAAGTCCCAAGACTTACCATCAAGGTATTTTCATCGAATCCATTTTTTTCTAAATAAGTTGAAGTCCCAAGACTTACCATCAAGGTATTTTCATCGAATCCGTTTTGTCTAAATAGGTCGAAGTCCCGAGACTTACCGTCGAGGTATCTTTCGTTTTAAGTCGAATCCATTTTTCTAAATGGATAAAGCCCTAAGACTTACGTCGAAGTATCTTTTGTTTTAAATCAAATCCATTTTTTCTAAATGGGTCGAAGTCCCGAGACTTACCGTCAAGGTATCTTCATTGAATCTTTTTTTTCTAAATGGGTTGAAGTCCCGAGACTTACCATCAAGGTATTTTCATCGAATCCTTTTTTTCTAAATAGGTCGAAGTCCCGAGACTTACCATCAAGGTATTTTCATCGAATCTATTTTTTCTAAATGGGTCGAAGTCCCGAGACTTACCATCGAGGTATCTTTCGTTTTAAGCATAATCCATTTTTTTCTAAATAGATAAAGCCTCGAGACTTACGTAGAAGTATCTTTTGTATTAAATCAAATATGTTTTTTCTAAATGGGTTGAAGCTCCGAGACTTACGTCGAGGTATTTTCACTTTTAAATCTATGCTTTTCAAAAAAAAAAAAAGTGAAAATCAAAAAATATTTTCTTTACGTTGATGACCTCCACACCCGGACAAAATGGTAGTCTATTAGTCTTTGTCTGATTCCTGATTCTCAGCAATAGTCAAAGAGGGGTAGCTGTAGACACCTAATTTTGTCCGAGCCCCCCCAAACCAGGTAAGTTCCTCATTGTATTTCTCAGATGCAAATAAAATCCTCTCATCCCACAGATGGGTCTCCAAGACTTGTGATTCGGAGCTCAACACGAAATGTCAACACGAAAAAAGTCAACTCTAGAAAAGTCAACCCTAAAAAGTCAACTACTAAAAAAGTCATTTCTTAGTCAAAATCAAGATTCAAGGTTTAATTGAACAATGGTGAAAGAATTTTGATAATCCGAGGTCTACAACAAAAGATATAGAGTTCGGAAGATGGGTTACAAAAATTCAGTGTAGGGGAAGATCTAATTCAGCAAATTTGGGGAAAACTGCAGAGATGGCCCGATTCGGTAAAATGAAGCCCCCAGTTGATGAAGAATGAATAAACAAAGATAGCCCAAGGCTCAGTTTGAAGTGGATCCCAAGGAAGAGCCGTTTAAAGGAAAAAAATGAGGAAATTCTCGATATTGAAAAAAGGGGAAAACCAAATTGAAGAGGAACCCAATCGTAAAAATTGGGTATTTTTGGACCAACTCCAATTCAATGTATAACAAAGGTAGTGGAAAAAGAAAATCCAGAAATCAGACTCGTTTTGAGTAAAATCGAGGTTTCGAAGGTTAAAGGGCAATTTTGGAAAATTAAAAAAAGGAAACGAGCTCAAAAAATTATGAAAACTTTTAGATCTCAATTTTATATTATTTGGAAGGTATTGGAGAAGAAAAATCCAGAATCGGAGCTCAAATGAGATAGGTGAAATTTGGGAGGCACTAATCCGAAATTCCAAGAGAAAATTCTGAGAAAAATAGGAAACGAGCTCGAAAAATCATGAAAACTTCCAGAACTGAGTTTTATATTGATTTGGAGGTATTGGAAAAGAAAAATCTCAAATTGGAGCTGATTTGAAAAAAGGCAAAGTTCGAGGAGGCCTAATCCGCAATTTTAATGAAAAATTTGGGAAAATGGAAAACGAGCTAAAAAAAATTATGAAAATCTCCAGAACTGAATTTTATATTTATTTGGAGAGATTGGAGAAACAAAATCCGGAATTGGGTTCCTTTTGCTATTAAAGTAAGTTTGGGGGCTAAAATATAATTTTACCGAAAAAACTGAAAAGGGCTATTTTGCAAATTAAAAATGAGGAAGTTGCTGGAACATACCAGGCCATTCAGCCATTATGATGAAATAAAGGCTGAGGTTTGATTAGTTTTATTGGCTAAGATTAAGTTGCAAGAAGACATTTTTAATGCTTGGTTAATGCCATATGATCATGCCAAGTGGCCAAGGTGATAAAAAAAGATGAGCACATCCGCGTTAGGGGGTTTCGAACAGCTTCTTATGGTTAGGGGTCGATCATTAATCTAATGGTTAGAATAAGGTTGCAAGATCACCATTTTATTATCTTTGGCTAGTAGCCCTTTGATCATGCTACATGGGAAAAAAGATGAGCACATCCTCTCAACACCAATGGGGGTTTGGCCAGCCTATTTAAAGGGGAGGGGGTTTTCATTTTTGAGGAGGTTTTTAGTTTTTCTTTAGTGCAAGGGCAGTAGCTTATTTAGAGAAAAGAAAGAAATTTTTTGAAGAGAATGCAAGCTTGAAAGATAGCTTTGAAGGTAGCCATTGGCACCCCTCTCTTGCATTTTTCTCTCCTTTCCATGCTCATTCTTATTTTTCATGCTCATTCTTATTCTTTTCTTATGTAAATAAATATTTTGAAAGTTTTCTTTTAAAGTTGTCATCTTTGATTTTCATAAAAAAAGATCAAAAACAATTTTCTATTACTTCTTTTACCATGGCCGAATACTACCTATTTTTATGCTCATCTTGTGTTTGATTTTATTCTTACATTGGTTGTGGTAGGATAGTTTATTTTGATGGTTTAGTTTTCAAAAATAACAAAAATAAAGAGGTGAAAAGGCTTCATGACCTTGATTTAAATCAAGAGATTATGGTTAGGGGGGCTATGTCCAAAAGTACCAACCATGGAGCTCATCTCTATTTTCTTTACTTGCTTACTTTAATTTTCTATTTTTATTATTTACTTTCATGTCTATTTTCTTTATTTGCTTACTTTAATTTTCTGTTTTTATTATTTATTTTCATGTCTATTTCCTTTATTTGCTTACATTAATTTTCTGTTTTTATTATTTACTTTCATAGCTATTTCTTTTATTTACTTACTTTAATTTTTAGTTTTTGTTATTTACTTTCATGTCTATTTTCTTTATTTGCTTACTTTAATTTTCTGTTTTTATTATTTATTTTCATGTCTATTTCCTTTATTTGCTTACTTTAATTTTTGTTTTTATTATTTACTTTCATAGCTATTTCTTTTATTTATTTAATTACTTTTATTTTATGTTTTTATTATTTATTTTTATGTCTACTTTCTTTATTTACTTGTTTTAATTTTCTATTTTTATTATTTTTATGTCTATTTTCTTTATTTTCTTACTTTAATTTTATGTTATTTATTTTCATATGTATTCTTGCCATACTATATTGTTCATATCAAGTCATTCATGCTTTGCATTATTGCCATGCCGTGCCATGTGTTTGGTTTTTGCTTTGCCATGTTTTTGCATTTTCATCATGTTTCATTCGACTATCATACTTTCATAAGTGTTTCCATGCTCATTTTTTCATATCATTCAAACATTAGATCATCTTATCATTCCATGACATTTACCATGTCATTTAGACTTTAGGTCATCTTACTATGCCATGACATTTTCCATGTCATTTAAACTTTAGGTCATCTTGTTATGCCATGACATTTTCCATGTCATTTAAACATTAGGTCATTTTATCATGCCATGCTCATTTTTCATGTCATTTAAGTATTAGGTCATTTTATTATGTCATGACATTTTCCATGTCATTTAGACGTTAGGTCATCTTATTATGCCATGACATTTTCCATGTCATTTAGATTTTAGGTCATCTTATTATGCCATGACATTTTCCATGTCATTTAGCCTTTAGGTCATCTTATTATGCCATGCCATTTTCCATGTCATTTAGGCATTAGGTCATTTCATTATGCAATGACATTTTCCATGTCATTTAGGCATTAGGTCATCTTATTATCCCATGACATTTTCCATGTCATTGAGGCATTAGGCCATCTTATTATCCCATGACATTTTCCATGACATTTAGGCATTAGGTCATGTATGTGCCATGCATTCATCTTGATGATCATTTCATGTATTTATACATTCTCCACTTGATTTTTGACTTAAGCCAATCAATGGTTCAAAGCCAAGCTCTCTTGAGCATGCTTGTGGAAAATTAATATTTTAAATTGAGTATTCTGACTTTGTGATTTTTTTTTTTACTACTCATCCTTAGTCAAAATAAATTGATTTTTTAAATACATGCAGTAGTCATTTAAGGAATACCATGATATTTTTTTTTTCATGATTTTTAGATGTACTTATCATGGTTGAAAAAATGAATTTTGGCAATGCAGTTTTTAACTTACTGTTTTGATTTTGGTAAAGTTCGGTCATAGTTTCCTTCTCCAAAACTTAAGCTGATTTTCTCTCATAAAGGTCGACATGTCCTAGATTATCCCTATTTTTTTTTTTTCAGAATAGTTTAAATTTTTTAGAAGGGAAAAAAATAGGATTTTAATACTGCCTGTGAGAGTCAGAGTTGTTTTTTAGAATTTGTAACTTTTGTTTTGGTTAATTCGGTCATAGTATTCATGCTCCAAAAATTAAGCTGATTTTTTCCCGTGTAGATCAACATGTTATAGGTCTCCCATACGTTTTTCAGTTTTTTTTTTTTTTTTGTTTTTGAAATTTTCTAAAATGGTAAAAAAATCAGTTTTCAAAACTGCCTGTGAGAGTCAGATTTGTTTTTAAAGAAAATATATTTTTCTGTTTTGGTTAGAATAATTAGAGGGGGCTGATTAGGACTTTGGATGCTGACTTTGGTTAATTTACATGCTATTTCAATCATAAATTTTGATCTTATAAAAGTCGGGTGAAGGGTGGTTAAACCCGGGTTTCAAAGTTAGGAAAATAGAGCCTTTTAAAGGGGGTTCGGCTATGGTGCCATTTTCATCCAAAAATTTTCAAATTGTTTTTAATCCAATCACAAAGCATTTTGATTTAGAAAATTTGATTTAAGTTTCTTCCTAAGGTGGTCGGATATCTTTTTAGGTATACGTATGTCCTTATTTAAAGGAAGAAGTACACTTTCATACATTGCATTTTCCATGTTTATTATGTGATTGTGGATATTCTATGTTATTTGATGCTTCTTTCCATGTCATTAATTATTTTTCCATATCATTTAGGTTTTGTTATGTTCATGCATTGCTTTTTTTTTTTTTTCATGCATATTTTATGATAATGTTATTTTATGTTTATTACCATGTCATTATTTCTTTTGCTATGACATTTAGATTATGTCATGTCATAGATTTTTTCATGTCAAGCATGTTATGTCATCAATCCATATACTATGTCATTCACTCTTTTGCCATGTCATTAGTAATGATTTGCATATTCATAACCCTTCTTTTTAAAATATTTTCTAATATAATAAAGATCATGCTTTTTAAGATAAGGATATTTCCGAGTTAAAATAATTCATGAGTTCTCTATCGGGTTTGCTGTGGAGGATATCATCAATTATCATTAACAACGGAATATATTTCTTTCCAAAAAAATGATAGTGATTTGCAGATTTTCTAAATAAATAAAAATTTCTATGTTTTGCCGGGTTTGCCAGGGAATATAGGAAAATTTTAAGTTAATAAATTTTGGATCATTTTCGACTAAAAATGGGATTATTTTTCTTTAATACGGGAATTATTCTAAAATGCTAATTTCAAAACCAACTTTTACCGAGACTCGAGATAACACATGATTAATAAGGTACCGTTTTATATGGGCATTAAGGGGGTGCTAATCCTTCCCTGCACGTAACCGACTCCCGAACCCGCTTCTTTGATTTCTCTGGTTTAAAAATGCAGAGTTCGAAATTGGTTTTTATAAAATGTTTTAATTAATTTTAAAATGTTTTACAAAACCGCTTTTAATAGGTGGCCGATCACATCTAGCCAAAAAATATTGGTGGCGACTCCATTTCTTTTTCGAGGTTGTTTTCAAACCCTCGTTTTATTTCAAGAGGAATTAAGTCGTCTTTTCCTCTGTTTCCCCTAATGTCACACTTAATGAGTAATGTCTTGCGATGGGACTTATTATTTTTTAGGTTACGACAATGACTATGACAATGGAGATTATCAAGAGTATGTAGCCAAGCATATTCTCACAAACATGTATTGAAGCTATTTTTAGTGTTAGCCCTGCAAGCCAATCATGATTTGCTTGTAATCGATTGATTTTGTCAATTCATGTATTATACATTATAATTTATTTAATTATAATTGACATATTTCTTTATCCATGAGTTTTTTTTTTTTTATTTATAATTTGTTATAAATAACTTATGAAGATAAAGCCCATAAAACATAAAGGTTTTGCAAAAGGAATTGTAAGGAGTTACAATTATGAGATCTTTATGCATCAAAACCATGTTCTAAAATAGTTTTCGGTAAATTGTATTGTCGAGACAAGGCATCGACAATGCACAAAGACTGCATATATTAAACCTCTATGCATATGATGCATGCAACCAGTCTCATAGGTTGACGTATAAAGATACTTGAGGATAACATATAGGTGCATGTTAGATGAACAAGTTCACTGAACTTGACCTGCTATGAGAGTTCCATTAGGTATTTCACTCTAGTGGCTATGGAAATACTCTCATGTGTTAGTAGCGTGAGTAATCCTTTGACTTGTGATACCAAGTCATCTTGTGTGTGAATTGTCATGCTTTTGATTTCATTTAAATGGGTCTCAAGAAAGGATCACTACGGTAGGATAATTTTGGGTATGGCATGAAGCAAACGAAGATGAATGAATAGTCAAAAGAAGATTCATCACCCCAAGTGATATGGAGGGATATATCTCACTTGTTCCTGACTTATATTAACTCATGGAAGTCCTTGGCCAAGGCAATATTTGAGAAGTTAATGTAGAAGCTGCAGGACTAATGTAGAAAGGGTTAGAGAGTAAACACTGCACCATGCTCTCCCCCTTTCTTGGATATTTGATGAAGGATTGAATTACACAGACATACTATACACTGAAAGGCTTGTCAAACCATGTTGACTCTCCTGGCATTTGGGTGGCCACGATACATTGTTAGATGTCGCTCATGGTCTATAAATATAAACTCTTAATTAAATTAATTTATATTTATTGCCAACATGTTGGGGGCCTAATGGATCACAAACATTAATGTGATTTTCAAGAATTAAAATGGGATTAGACTTAATTGTGGAAATTGTGATTTCCAAAAGGACTTAATTAAATTGTTTAATTAAGTTTAGGTCTTAAGTGCAATTAAACCCAAAGTTGGCATGCACTTAAACTTAAGTATAAATAGTCATGTGTTGCGTCCCCCCTTTATGATGTTAGCCATTTTTCTTGTATTCTCTTCTCCTTTTGGCCGCATACGTCATTGAGAAGAAAATTTGTTTTCTTGCTCTTGTATCATTCGGCCATTGGTAAGGGATCAAGTTTGGGTGTGGGTTTTGTGAAAACCAAGGCTACTAGCATAGCCCTCGGCTAAGCACGGTTCCAACCTTATGAAGGTTTCGTGAGTCACCTGTGTGGACTATTGTTAAAGGTCGGATGCTTGGACATATTTGGTTTGTGACAACCAGGCTCGCTATGCAAGAACAAGCGAAGGAGAATTTAGATTTGGGGTTTTCGACAATCCCAAATATTAGAGGTATATTTTCAGCCTCTTGGTTGTTCTTAACAAATTGATTGGTTTCAAACACACAACATGATCTTTGGAGAATTCAATGTTGTATGTTTAAAATTACCATTGCGTTACTTTAATTTAATTCGATTAAATTGAATTGCTTCTTTAGCGAGCATGAGCCGATTTCTTTCAGCTATGTCCTAGTAGAGACAATATTTCTATTCAAAATAGTTCTATATTGGATACGTTAATGATTGGCTTAGTGCAAGTGGGAGATTGTTGGAGTATGTTGTAAAGTCAATTGGATTTAGTCAAGGATATACTACCAATAATGCATATTAATCACTTATGTAATTTGTGATTAAAGGTTTTCCTTTATCATTAGTAAACAAAAGTAAGAGTTACTAATACTAATTGGATGAAGCCTATGGAACCTAAAAGGCCTTGCAAAGGAAATATAAAGAGTTATAATTATGAGATCTTTATGCATCAAAGTCATGTTCCTAAAGTTTTTCCTGGTCATTGTACTGTCAAAACAAAGCATTGACAATGCTTAAAGACTGGTACATGCTAAGCCTCCTTACTTGTGAAGTAAGCAATCAATCTTATAGATTGAAGTATGGATACTTGGGGATAGCATGTAAGTGCTTGTTATGAGAATAATTTCACTGAACATGGCCCTCAATGAGAGCTCTATTTGGCATCTCTCTCAAGTGTCTATGAAAAAGTTCTCATGTGTCAATTGTGTAAGTAGTCCTCTAACTTGTGATGCCAGGTTATCTTGTATGTGAGTTGTCATACTTTAATTTCATCTAAATAGTCCTAATAAGGGATGCTCATGGTAGGGTGATTTTGGGTATGGCACGAAGCATGTTAGCTATGTCAGCTTTGAATTAATCTCAATTTTGTGATGACAAAATCTTAAGCTTAATTAGCTTGAGAATAAATGTTATCAATTTAAGTATTTTTCTTTAATTTTTTTTAAAATACTTTGAAAAATAATAAAATATTTTAAACTCTTTAGCTTTCTCAAAAATACATGTTCTTAATGTATATTTATGATCAAAACATTTTTGAGACAAGTTAACTTCTTTTCAAAACCAAACAAAACAATTTTTTTGAGATTTTTTAAGAGATGATCGATCCCCAGGATCGATCCCTGTAAAACAGAACCATTTTTCACTTTGCAGGGCAGTAGGGGATCGATCCCATGGGCTCCAATGGTCAAATTTTCAAATTGGAACAAGGAGAGAAGGATCCATCAGCTGTTCGTGTGTACTAGCTTTAGAGGAAGGACAATTGTTCTTCTTGTGATCTTGTTCGAATTAGATCTTGGACTAGAGAGCAATTTGCAATTTGGATCTGCAACTTAAGGTTATGATATCTTAAGTAGGCAACTTCTAAATCATATGGGTGATTTAATTTGTTTTGAATGTCATAAACCTATGCTAAACACAAGCCTAAGATCTTGTTGTACTTCGGGTGCTTCTTTGTTTACTTCCGCTACACTTTAATAATTTTGTTTAAGCATGATTCCAAGAGTAGCATAACCCAATAGTGGTATCAGAGCCAAGGTTCTGTTGTTTACATGAGGTTTGTGCATGTCAATTCTTGGTAACATACAAGTTATTGTTTTGTGTATTGATTTTGGCATGATTTCGGTTCCTATGTGTAGACACCTAATTTTGTCCGGACCACTAAAACAGGTATGTTTTCTTCATAAATTGATGTTTAAGAATGTAAAAAGACTTTTTTCATCCTGCAGGTGGTACTTCGGGACTTAGTCTAAGAAGGCGAGCATAAAAAGTCAAACTTGAAAAAGTCAACACTAGAAAATCAACCCCAAAAAGTCAACTACTGAAAAAGTCAACCCACTTTCAAAATCAAGATTTTAAGTTCAATTGAAAAAATGGAGAAAGAATTTTGATAATCCGAGGTCTACATCGAAAGATATGGAGCTCGGGAGTTGGGTTATGGAGATTCAGTAAAAAGAAAATCCTAACTCGAGAAATTTGGGGAAAAGTGCTTAAACGATCGAGTTGGTCAAAATTGAAGGTTCCAAATGAAAGATAAGCACTGACTACGGGTAATAGAGAAGCCACTTGAAAGAAAAACTGAAAGAAAAGTCAATTCGGAAGAAAACCATAATTAGGGTTTTTGGAGGATTTCGATGAAATTGGCAAGAATTATAGAAATGGCCCGACTCGGTAGGACTAAAGCCCCTAATGGATGAGGAGTGATTAAAAAAGGATAGCCCAAGGCTCAGTTTGAAGAAAATCTAAAAATCGGACTTGTTTTAAGCAAAACAGGGGTTCTGAGGTAAAAGGGCAAAACTGGAAAATTTGGGAAAAATAGCAAATGAACTCCAAAAATTCTGAAAAATTGAAAATATCATTCTTAAATCATCTCGAAGATATTGGCGAAAGAAAATCTTGATTCAGAGTTCGTTTGAAAAATGGCCAAATCTCGGGTCCCCTATGTAGAAATTCAAGAAGATAATTCCCGAAAAAATAGCAAATGAACTCCAAAAATTCTGAAAATTTGATATCTTATTTTTAAATTATTTGGAAGAGATTGGCGAAAAAAATCTGGATTTGGAGTTCGTTTGCAAAATGGCCAAATCCCGGGCCCCCTATGTAGTAATTCAAGCAGATAAATCCCAAAAAAAATACCAAATGAGTTCCAAAAATTATGAAAACTTCCAGATCACACTTTAAAATTATTTGGAAGATATTGGTGAAGAAAAATATGGATTTGGAGCTCGTTTAAAAAATGGTAAAGTTTGGGGGCATAAAAGGACAATTTTGGAAGAAAAAATCCAAATAAATAGCAAATGGACTCGGAAAATTTTGAAAACTTCCAGAATTCAATTTTTTATTGTTTTAAAAGCATTGAAAAAAAGAAAATTTGAATTTGGAGTCCGTTTGCCATTTATTTATGTTCGGGGGGCAAAAAGGTCATTTTTCCCAAGAAATCGAAAAGGGCTTTTCTTGTTTTTTAAAAAAATGAAACATGGGCTGGAAGAAGGGGGTTGGCTGGCCAAGGCCCAAGAGTGGGTAGATATTTTTATTTTTAATTTTTAATCAAAAGGCCAACAATGAAGAGGAAGTTAGTTATTTTTGATCAAGCCTTTGCAAATAAGCCACATGGACCAATGCATGAAGAGGGAGAGTGTCAACATAATGGCTTAGAATTCTTGAACAGTTGTAATTGTGGATAGCTGATGGCCTAATCTAAGGGTGATAATTTCATGTTTTAAACATCTTGGATCCATAGCCTTTGGATGGAAATTGGTTGAATGAAAAATGACAACATCCTAGCCTAAGGGGGCCATTCGGCCACACTACAAGGGAGGGGGTCTCTCTTTCATTTTTAGCTATTCACTCTCTATTCTCTCTTGGTTTTGGCTGATTTTTCTCTCCATTGTTGAAAAGCAAAAAGAAAAGTTTAGAAAAGAAAAGAAAGTTAGAAGAGAAAAAGCTTGAAAGATAGCTTCTAGAGGTTGCTTTAAGCACCATACTCTTGCACTTTCTTTGATTTTCCATTCTTGATTTGCTGTTTTGAGCACTATTTTGGTGAGTTTCTTTTGATTTTCCTTTAAAAAAAGGTGTTTTTAATGTTCTTCTTTAAGTTCCTTTTTCATTCTTTCTTGTAAAAAACTCTTGAATTTTTTTCCCTTTGTTTTTGAGATGGCCGAATGGTCTAGTTTTTGAGGGTTGCTGTTTACATTTTATTTTCATGTTATTCTTGATATTTAACAAGTTTTGATGCTTTAATCTTGTTCTAATACATAAATATGAAGCTTGTTTTAATTTGGTTGCTTGCTTGTTTCTATTTTTGAGTCTATTATCTTGTTATCATGTTTATTTTACTTGTCTTGCATTTTTGATTTTCTGTTTTCAAAATGTTTAAGTTAGTTTATGTTTTATATTTTGTAATCCATGTGTTTGTGAAAATGCCTATTGGTTTTCATGCCTTTTACTTTATATTTGCATGATTTGAGCATTATTCTTTAGCTATGCATGTTAGTATATCATGTGTTTGTGAAAATAACATGCTCATTTTAAGCATCCACCACATTCGGCCACCTCATATTGTTTGCTTTGTGTGTGCATTTTTGTTATGTTTGTTGATAGGTTTGCATTTTTATGATATTTGGTTGAGTATTTTGTTTAAGCATGCCATGTGTTTGTGTTATTGCCATGCATATTTTAGGTTTAGGATTGGTTTGTTTTGCCATGCATATTCATGCATTTTAGACATAGGTTGCATTAAATGCCATGCAAGTTCATTTAGGTCTACGTTATTTCATTGATGCCATGCATTTTTCATGTCATTTAGGTTTTAAATCATGCATTTCATGCATCATATTTGCTGTATTTTTCATGCATTTCATGTCCTTGCCACTTGACTTATGACTTAGGCCAATCAATGGTTCAAAGTCATGCTCTATTGAGCATACTTGTGAAAAATTAAAGAGTTGTCAAATTGATTATTCTACCTTTGTGATTTTATTTACTTAGCCAATTTTTTGCCTAACTTTTCAAAAGTGTTAGCTACAGTTTGTGAGTCATTTAGAAAGTCTCTAATATTTTTACTTTGATTTTTAAATGATTTTATCATAGGCAAAATAATGTGTTTTGGCAAAACAGTTTTTTCACCCAATACTCATACTTCCCGATTTTTCTGGCAGTCATCTTTGATCAGAAAATTAAGGTGATTTTTGCCCGTGTAGTTTTACGTGTTTTGAGTCTTCAATATTTTTTTAAGATTTTTTTGAATTTTTAAAAATATGGTAAAAAATCATACATTAAAACTAGATAGTGGAGTCAGAATTGAATTTGAAGGAAAATAATTTTTCTGTTTTGGTTAAGTTACTTAGAGGGGCCTGATTAGGAAGTTTCACTACTGACTTAGGGTAGTTTCTAAGCCTTTTTAAACTCTGAAAATGATTCTTTAAATCTCGGGTTAAGGGTGGTCAAGTCCGGGATTTTAAACTTAGGAAGTTAGAGCCATTTAAAAAGGGATTAGCTAAGTTTTTATTTTTAATCTAAGCTTTTCAAAATTGTTTTCAAACAATCACAAAGTATTTTGATTTTAGAATATTTAATTTGATATATTTTCCTAAGGTAGCCGGATATCTTTTTAGATATACGGATTTCCTTAATTAAAGGAAAAAGTACATTCTCATGCATTGTATTTTGCATATTCATGCATATTATATAATATGTAATTTTTGCTATGTTTAATTTGCATGATGGTGTTATTATATTTGATTTAAATTTTTGATATTATATTATTTGTTATATGGTTTTGAATATTTCATGATATCCTATGCTTTTTTATTTAGTTATTTTTGTCATATTATTTAGCATATGCTATGTTCATGCATTATTATTTTTGTTTTTATTTTCATGCATATTATACGATAGCATTATTTTATATTTCATGTCATTTAGATTATATGCCATATCATTTATATTTGCCATGTCATTTAAATTATTTCATTTCATTTCTTTTCATATAGAATATATTATGTTACCTAGGTCATTTCATTTCATTTAGAATATATTATGTCACTTAGGATATTTTATTTTTTTTAGAATATATCATGTGACTTAGGATATTACATTTCATATAGAATATATCATGTTACCTAGGTCATTTCATTTCATTTAGAATATATCATATAACTTAGGATATTTCATTTCATTTAGAATATGCTAAGACATTTAAATTATATTATACCATTTAGGTTGCATTATATTATTTAGACTTTGCTATGTCATTTTATTTATGTCATATATATTTATATTCATATTTTTTAAAATGTTTTCAAAAAGGTAATGATTTTCAATAAATAAAGATATTCTCGAGTTAAAATAATTCATGAGTTCTCTGTCGGGTTTGCTGGGGAGGATATCATCAATTATTATTAATAACGGAATATCTTAATTGAAATAAGAATGATTCGAAAAGTTTTCCAAACTAATAAAAATTTCTATATTTTGCCACGTTTGTTAGGGAATATAGGAAAATTTTGAATTTATAAATTCCGGATCATTTGCAATTAAAAGTGGGATTATTTTTCTTTAAACTGGGAATTAACTTGAAATACTAAATTTAGAACCGACATTTTTTTCGAGACTTGAGATCACACATGATTAATGAGGTACCGTTTTATACGGGCGTTGTGGGGGTGCTAATCCTTCCCCACACGTAACCGAGTCCCGAACCCGTTTCTTTGATTTCTCTGGTTTAAAACGCAGACTTGAAATTGGTTTTAAAAATGTTTTAATTAATTTTAAAATATTTTTAAAACCGGTTTTAATAGGTGGCCGATCACACCTAGCTAAAAAAGATTGGTGGCGACTCCATGTCTTTTTCAAGGTTATTTTCAAAACCTTCGTTTTTCAAGAGGAATTAAGTCGACTTTTCCTCATTTTTTTTTTATGTCACGTTTAACGAATAATAAAGTCTTGTAATGATACTTGTTATTTTTTAGGTTGCGACAACTTGGCGGCTCCACTGGGGACTATTAGAGAGTCAGGCCTAGATTAGTCGTGTGTTATCAAAGTCTCGGTTTTTTTGGTTTAATTGGTATTTAATTTTAATTCCCACATTTTTTAATAAGGAAAATTTTGAAAATAATAAAATGTTTTTAAATATGTCCATACTCATGTGCATACATTTTATTATTGTTCTCTAGTTATTTAAGGTTGTATATTATAATTGCTTGTTGGTTAATGCATTACATTATTCTTGAATGTTTTTTTTTTTTAATAAATAGTTGGGGCATTTAGAATAAGGGGTGTAGAATAGGTGGTGAATGGTTTGTTGTTCCTCCTCACACACTACACGTGCTTTTGCATATCATGAGCTCTATACCCGGGTTCTGTCCTTTTAGGTGGGAGCAAAGTAACTAAGCCTTCATGATTAACATTCCGCATAGGTAGTGAAACACTTCCGGAGTACTAAATTACCTAAGCCTTCGTGATTAATAATCCGCATAGGCTAAGGAAATAGACTCTAACGAATTGAACCCGCTTTTATCGGGGTGCCTTACTAGCCTTCACCGACGACAGTGAGGAGCAATTCGAGGCCTTTAGAACCGATTCACCCTCATATAGTGAACCTAGGCGAAGCCATGTCGGATTTTCGTTAGATACACCGAAGATAGGAACACATGGAGGGACATTTCTAAACCTTTTGTTACCTATTTTACACTCTGAATAAGGGTTGTAGATCGGGCAACAATGTACGTACATCGCCCTTAATAAATGTGATACTCCGCCTCGAAGGCATCGTGATGCCTAAATAAGTAGATACTGTTGGGGCAAGTGTTCACTAATTTTTTGAAATTGAAAATATAAACATTCTTTTCCAAACATTTTTGCATTTTGCACATTTCATGCATGTGTGAATAGAGCATGTACATTTATGTTGTATTATTGAACTCATTTTTTTTGCAATAAACGGATGGTGGTAATAATTTTATTTGATGGTTTCTATAAACCGGTAGTGTTACATGAACATTTGCATATTGTACTATAGTAGGATCCACTACCCCAAAATTCTTTTGAAAATAATGTGTTTGGTTATTCATAATGGAAACATGTTTCAAAAAATCAGAGAATAAGTTTGGAGGCAAATCTTGCATAATGAGATTTTTGAAAAATCATTAGTTAATTTATTGGGATCATTTTGACATCATGTCATAGTCCTAACATGCATGGTTATTCATTGTAGAATACATTTGTGATATACCTGGTCATTTTTTGTACCTACCTTTGTGTTAATTCATTTATTCTTTGCATATATCATTTTGACATCATAGCATGCATGGTCATTCATTGTAGAATACGTTTATGACATGCATAGTCATTATTTGTATATACCTGTGCATCAATTTATTCATTTTTTAAATGCATCATGTTGGTATTAAATTGCATCCATAGCATACATAGTCATCATAATTTCTCTGTATATGTTCATGCATTAATCATCAGTATATTCATGCACATAGGAATAGAGCATGTACATTCATAATTGTATTCTTAATCTCATGACATTTTCATTTGCATGATAGGGGTTCGAGATATGAGGAAAGAATTGGAGGAACGATTGGGTGCTCTGGAACGAAATCAAGAGGAATTTGGACATGAAATCCGGGAAGTGAAAAAACAACTCGCCAAATTGCTGAAAATGATTGAGGATATAGGTAAGAGTAAAGGGGAACTTTCTCAAGGCTCTGCATCGCCTTCGGATCAACCAAAAACATTAGGTCTAGAACATACAATCCTTGCTGGATCCTGCGCTTGTCAATGCCACAAAGGTTGCAATTCTGATGAAATTGTGGACAAAATCGTGAAAATGATTAAGCCCGAAAGCCTAATACCAAAGATAGAAACCTTGGATCCTGTACCATACCTGCGAACTGTTCTAGTTCCAAACCAATATCCCCATCCTACTATGGTTCAATCGTCCATTAGGATGACCACTACGGGATTCCTGAATCCCACTCCATCACCACCAACTGCCAATTCGTACTATTTCCCTCATCAATCACCTTATCCAGCATCTGGGTTAGGAACCTCGAGCTCTGTACAACCTCCAAAAGCCCCGTGTCCAAATCCATACCCTTGCCTTGTTATTCCTCCATCTCCTTATGTAAGCACTCCGGTTCGGACCTTATTGCCACCACCAAATGCCCCAACTCCTAGACTCTGTGTGACTAAGAAATGACCCCAGGATAAGACCCAAAGGCATTTTGATCCTCTTCCAATCAGCTATCAAGAGCTTTTCCCAATATTGGCCCGAAATCACCTGGTTGCCTATGTGCCGTTGAAACCCCTGTCACCACCATACCCAAAGTGGTATAATTATAATGCAAGATGTGATTATCACTGTGGAACTATTGGCATAGCATTGAGCACTGCAATGCACTCAAGAACAAAGTACAATCCCTTATAGACGCCAAGTGGTTGGATCCAGTGACACTGATTGGCAGAGGACTAGAAAAGGATAATTAGAATTGGGAGATCTACAACAATGATATAGAAAGACTTCAGTCTGATATGATGTAGTAGGATTTCACTTTTTCAGTAGCCGGCTCTTATAGCCTTAGGATGCTATAAAAAAATAAAGTACTTGTAAAAGACAGTTTTAACTACTGCTCAGATTTTGTAAACATGGTTTATACCATTGTGAAAGTTGATATGGGAATGAATTGACTATGCTTCAAATTTATGAGATGTTGATGATTAGTTCCTTCGATTCTTATTTCCTCCGTGATATCTTCCCCTTTGCATTTTGCATCCGATCAATTATTTGTCGTACCATACATTCATACATGTATCATGTTAGCATCAGGTTGTATTCATGCATTCATAATCAGCATGATTTTTCTGTATATATCCATGCATTAATTTGCTTATTCTTTACATGCATCATGTTGATTTTGGGTTGCATTCATGACAAACATAGTCAGCATGATTTCTCTATATATGCTCATGCATTAATCTATCATATTAACATCAGGATGCATTCATGACACACATGGTCAGCATGATTTTCTTTGTATATACTCTGTATCAATCATTCATTGTTTACATGCATCATAATTGACATTGTGTTGCATTCGTAGTGTATATGATCATTCATTGGGAAATACGCTGAAATGTATATAATCGTTTATTGCATATATCTATGCGTTGATTTGTTTATTCTTTGCTTGCAACATGTTGGCATCGTGATTGCATTTATTACATATATGGTCAGCATGTTTCCACTGTACATGTCCATACATCATATTGTTTAGGCTTCACGTGCATCAAATTGCATTCATGGCTCCTTCATCATGACATGCACTTTGGGGGAACAAAGCAGAAGTTGGCTTGGCTTTAAGAGTCATTGAAAGAATTTCCATTTCAAATCAGAGGTATAAGAAGTACTGAGTACCCTTTTAATACAGGCTAGTGCTATGGAGAATGAACAAGTTGCCCGAATGGAAATAATGGAAAGGGTACAGGAAGAATTGCTAGAATAGCTGGAAAAGTCTCAAGCAGAATCTAAAGATCAGATGACTAAATTGATGGAGCTAATGTCTACCGTAATCAAGGGATACACTGAAAACTTGGCCGCCAGAGAAGGGTTAGAGGCACGAAAGGGTGAGAATGAGGTCGTAATGATGGATGCCTAGAACACAGTTAACCCCGTTAATGTCTTAAATTCAGATTAATCTAGCTGAACGGGCTAATGAGGTAGAGTTGGCAGATTCCCAAGGGAAATATCAGTTGATAGATGAAAGGCTCCGGGCAGTAGAAAATACAGACGTATTCGGGAGTGTGGAGGCGAAAGAACAATGCTTGGTCCTTGATTTAGTTATTCCTCTTAAATTCAAGGTCCCTGACTTTGTGAAATATGACGGGACGACTAATCCATCAGCCCACATCACTATGTTCTGCCGAAAGATGACAAGTCATATAGATAATGATAAGCTTCTGATTCACTATTTTTAGGATAGCCTCAACGGGTCTGCAATTAGGTGGTATAGTCAGTTGAGCAAGGATCAGATTCGCTCTTGGAATGATTTGGCTAGGGCTTTTCTAAACCAGTACAAGCATATGACCGATAGGACACCTGATTGTCTCACTTTGCAAAATATGGAGAAAAGAGCTACTGAGAGCTTTAAAGAGTATGCTCAGAAGTGGAGGAACATGTCTACCCAAGTACAACCACCTTTGACACAAAAGGAAATCACCATCCTTTTTGTGAGTACACTAGGGGCCCCGAACTATGATAGAGTCGTCGGCAATGCCTCGAAGAATTTTGCGGATTTAGTAATCTCAGGGGAGATGATTGAGAATGCTATTAAGAATGGGAAACTTGAAGGAGAAGGAATATCCAATGCCGAGAGAAATAAGGCACCTAGAAATAAAGAGGAAGATGTCCAAGCTATGGGAGATTTCGTCCCATATTCCTAATTTCCCTCATACCAATCATGTTACCCTACTGAGGTATCTCCAAGCCTTTATCCCTGCCTACCAATCCAAACACCTAATCCTATACCAGTCCTTGCAACAAGGCCTACTTCCAGAAAACGATCGCGGGACAACCAAGAAAGAATTCCAATCCCCATCCCTAACCTGCTGCCATTACTAATAAAGAATCAGTACCTTATCCTGGTACCTTTGAAAATAGCTCAGAATCCATCAGCGAGGAGTTATGACCCTGACAGCAAGTGTGATTACCACCTGGGGGTAGTTGGGCATTCAACTGAAAAATACAGACAACTGAGGGAAAGGATTGAAAGTCTTATCCGCGATGGTATTTTGACATCGAGCTTATCAATCAGTGGAAGGCCACTTTGCCGTAAATCAGTTTCTTTCAGGGTTTTAGGGGAAGAAAATACTATCTTTGAAGGATGTCAATAGGAGCATTTTGATGCATGTAGTTTCAGACCTTATGATGAAAACACTTGTCTCATGTCGACATTCATAAGAATTAAATAAATTTTGATTTTTAAATGCTTTGTGTTTGTTGTGTTTTAACAATAATCTGAATTTACAAAAACAAGCATTAAGGAAGTTTTAATAATGGATAGTCTCAAGAATATTGATGATCATTGTTACAATTGACCCAATACTTTCTCCCCTCTCTTTTAAGCTTTCCTAGGCCTAAACCCCTTGAATCGAGAACACTTGAAAGACCTAATGCTTCAAGGAATATGAATGATTGAACTTCATAAAACCATTGTCATCATAGAATAAGCAAAGATGTAGATCCTAGTCTAGGCTATGAACAAAGGAACAAACTTTTCGAAATTTTTTCGAACTCCTTGAAATTCAAACAAATGAGACTTTCTTTCAAGAATTTAGATCATGGTAATTTGGTGTGTGTCAATGTTGTGCCAAAACCATTCATGTCATTTTCAACAACCACAAAACACTAATTGCCCAAACATCACTTCATGATTGACACCCTGGGGCACAATGATTAAACTAGATTATCCCATGTCCCAGAGAAAACTTATTTTTAGGTCATATTTTCTTTGTCTCTTCAAAGAACTCAGATTTGAAACTCAGCCTTTTCAAAATAGACCTAGACTTGCTATGTTCCTTGTTGATACAAATTCTCATGGTTAATCAAATTGGGGCATAAAATGTGGAAATGATGGATACATGGTGTATAAGGATGGACTAACGCATGAACCATTAGGGCATGCGAAGAAAAAAATAGCAAAAAAAAAAAAAAAAGAAAAATTGTGATATCATGCATATGAGAATTCGGATGATTCCAAAGTGCAAAATGAAATTTTGATCATCTATTTACCCTGGGGATTGCTTTTCAATGAGAATATTTGTGCTTGATATGATGAATGCCCATCTTTCATATCCCTTTCGCAAAAAAAAAAAAAAAAACTATCCATAGTCACCCATTTTGAGCCAAAAAAATTCTTTCTTCTTTGAACCTTGATCAAGGATCACCCTCTACACTGGGGGCAAATGCGAGGAAAGAAATTTTTTAAAGATATGGAGGAATGAGTCCTGGCTCAAAGACAGAGTCAAAGCAAATGGAGCGCCGAATGAATATTGTAGACACCTAATTTTGTCCGGACCACTAAAACAGGTATGTTTTCTTCCTAAATTGATGTTTCTGAGTGTAAAAAGACTTTTTTTCATCATACAGGTGGTACTCCAAGACTTAGTTTAAGAGGGCGAGCATAAAAAGTCAAACTAGAAAAAAAGTCAACTCTGAAAAAAGTCAACCTCAAAAAAGTCAACCCCAGAAAGTCAACTACTAAAAAAGTCAACCCACTTTCAAAATCAAGATTTTAAGTTCAATTGAAAAATGACGAAAGAATTTTGATAATCCGTGGTCTACATTGAAAGATATGGAGTTTGAAAGTTGGGATTTGGAGATTTAGTAGAAAGGAAACCCTAATCCGAGAAACTTAGGGAAAAGTGCTTAAACGATCAAATTGGTCGAAATTGAAGGTTCCAAATGAAAGATAAGCACTGACTACGTGTAATGGAGAAGCCACTTGTAAGAAAAATCGAAAGAAAAGTCAATCTGGGAGAAAATCGAGAATTAGGGTTTTTAGTGGATTCGGTGAAATCGGGAAGAATCGCAGAAATGGCCTGACTTGGTAAGAAAAAAGCCCCCAATGGATGAGGAATGATTAAAAAGGGATAGACCAAGGCTCATCTTGAAGAAAATCTAAAAATCGGACTTGTTTTGAGCAAAACAGGGTTTCGGAGGTAAAAGGGCAAAATTGGAAAATTTGAGAAAAATAGAAAATGAACTTCGAAAATTATAAAAATTTTCAAATCTCATTCTTA
The DNA here is from genome assembly GCA_030761205.1 of Fremontodendron californicum. Taxonomy (NCBI): domain Eukaryota; kingdom Viridiplantae; phylum Streptophyta; class Magnoliopsida; order Malvales; family Malvaceae; genus Fremontodendron; species Fremontodendron californicum. The sequence goes on from JAULJL010000027.1 coordinate 15,479,976, forward strand.
AAACATTTGAAAGAGATTGGAAAAATAAAATCTCGATTTGGAGTTCGTTTGCAAAATGGCCAAATCCTGGGTTTCTTATGTAGTAATTCAAAAAGGAAAATCCCGGAAAAATAGAAAATGAACTCCAAATCTTCTGAAATTTTGCAAATATCATTTTTAAATTATTTGGAAGAGATTGGATAAATAAAATCTTGATTCGGAGTTCGTTTGCAAAATGGCCAAATCCCGGGCCTCCTATGCAATAATTCAAGAAGATAAATCCCGAAAAAATAGCAAATGGACTCCAAAAATTATGAAAATTTGCAAATCTCTTTTTCAAATTATTTTCAAGAGATTGGCGAAAGAAAATCTTGATTCGGAGTTCGTTTGCAAAATGGTCAAATCCCGGGCCTCCTATGCAGTATTTCAAGCTGATAAATCTCGAAAAAATACCAAGTGAGCTCCAAAAATTATGAAAACTTCCAGATCAAACTTTTAAATTATTTGGAAGAGATTGGTGAAGAAAAATCTTTATTTGGAGCTCGTTTAAAAAATGGTAAAATGTGGGGGCATGAAAGGGCATTTTTGGAAGAAAAAATCCAAATAAATAGCAAACGGACTCGAAAAATTTTGAAAACTTCCAGAACTCAATGTCTTATTATTTTGGAAGTATTAAAAAAATAAAATTTGAATTTGGAGTCCGTTTGATATTTATTTGCATCCGGGGGGCAAAACGATCATTTCACCCAAGCAACCGAAAAGGGCTTCTTTGGGCCTTTCAAAAAATCAGACTTGGGTTGGAAAAGAGAAGTGCTGGCCTACCAAGGCCCAAAGGAAAGAGGAAGCTTCTGATTTTTCAATCAAATGGCCAAGAATTAAGAGTTAGTTAGAGATTCTCTTTGATCAAGCCATGGTGATTAAGCCACATAGGGCAAGAGAGAGTGTCAACATTATTCTTGAACAGCTGTAATTTGGGACAGCTGATATGCTAATCTAATGGTGATAATTTCATAATTTTTCACCTTGAATCACTAGTCCTTGGATGGAAGTTGGTTGGAATCAAAATGACAACATCCTAGGGGAGGAAAGAGGTAAAATTCTGCCATCACATAGAGGGAGCAGATTTTATTTTTTGACACTTTCATTTTGTTCATTTCTCTTAGTTTTTCTTAGTTTTTCTCTCCTTGGTTGAAAGCAAAAAGGAAAAGTTTAGAAAAGAAAGGAAAGTTTGAAGAGATAAAACTTGAAATATAGCTTCTTGAGGTTGCTCTTGAGCACCAACTATTGCACTTCCTTGATTTTCCATTCTTGTTTTTGCTATTTTGATTACTATTTGGCGAGTTTCCTTTTTAAATAAATGTTTTTTTATTGTTCTTCTTAAGTTCTTTCTTCATCTCTTTCTTAAAGATATTTTTTACAATTTTTTATTACAATTTCTCACCATGGCCGAATGGCCTACATTCTTTATTTAAGTTGCTATTTTGTTTATTTTATCATGTTGTTTATGTTATTTTCTTTGATCTTGATGTTTTAAATGTTATTCTACTTCATACTTGAGTCATATTTTAATTTGGTTGCTTTGTTTGTTGCCACTTATGATTTAAATATCATGTTTTTGCATTTTTAATTTTCTGTTTTCATAATGTTTAAATTTGTTGGTGTTTTAGATTTAGTATATCAAGTGTTTGTGAAAATGCTTGTGTGGAGTTTGCATGATTTGAGTTTTATATTTTAGTTGAGCATGTTAGTATTCAAGTGTTTGTGAAAATGCTTGTTTGGTTTTAGTATTTCTACTTTGTGTTTGCATGTTTTGAGTGTTATATTTTAGTTGAGCATGTTAGTATATCAAGTGTTTGTGAAAATGCCATGCTTGTTAGAGCTTGAGGCCATTTGGCTACTCCATGTGTTTTGCATTGTGTGTTGCATTTTTGCCATGTTAGTTGGTAGGTTTTTGCATTTGCATGACATTTGATTTAGTTTTGCATGTTAGTATACCAAGTGTTTGTGAAAATGCCATGTTTGCTAGTTACATAGGCTATTTGGCCCCTCCTTTGAATTTTTGCATTGTATGTGCATTCTTGCCATGTTAGTTGATAGGTTAGCATTTGCATGATATTTGTTTGAGTTTTTGGTTTAAGCATGCTTTGTGTTTGTGAGAATGCCATGCATATTTTAGTTATTAAGTTAGGTAAATTTGCCATACATATTCATGCATTTTAGGTTTAGGTTTCATTAAATGCCATGCAAGTTCATTTAGGTCTAGGTCACTATATGAATGCCATGCATTTTTTCATGACATTTAGGTTTAAACTCATGCATTTCATGCACTATACATGCTGTATTTTTTCATGCATTTCATGTTCATGCCACTTGACTAATGACTTAGGCCAATTAATGGTTCAAAGTCATGCTCTCTTGAGCACACTTGTGAAAAATTAAAATTTTGTCAAATTGATTATTCTACCCTTGTGATTTTTTTTTTACTTAGCCAATTTTTATCTAACTTTCAAAAAGTCCTAGCTACTGTTTGTGAGTCATTTTATGAGTCTTAAATATTTTTACTTTGATTTTTAAATGATTTTATCAAAGGCAAAAATGTATTTTAGCAAAGCAGTTTTTTTTCATCCAGTACTCATACTTTTCCGATTTTTCTGAGAATTCATCTTTAATCAAAAAATAAAGCCGAATTTTTTCCGTGTAGTTTTACATGTCCTAAGTCTCAAGTATGTTTTTTAGAATTTTTTGAATTTTTAAAAATAGGGTAAAAAATCATGGCTTAAAACTGGACAGTGGAGTCAGAATTGAATTAAAAGAAAAATCATTTTTTTGTTTTGGTTAAGTTACTTAGAGGGGGTTGATTAGGAAGGTTATCTACTGACTTAGGGTAGTTTCTAAGCCTTTTTTAAACTCTAAAAATGATTTTTTAAGTCTCGGGTTAAGGGTGGTCAAGTCCGAGATTTTAAACTTAGGAAATTAGAGCCATTTTAAAAAAATTAACCCAGTTTTTTATCTAAGCTTTTCAAAATTGTTTTCAAACAATCACAAAGTATTTTGGTTTTAGAATATTTAATTTGACATATTTTCCTAAGGTAGCCGGATATCTTTTTAGATATACAGATTTCCTTAATTAAAGGAAAAAATACATTTCATGCATTGCATTTTCCATATTCATGCATTTTATATAATATGTGATTTTTGCTATAATAGTTCATATGGTATTGTTATTATTTTGATTTATATTTTGAGTTATGTTATATTGTTTATTATATGATTTGGAATATTTCATGATATCCTATGCTTTTTATTTATTTATTTTTTTTGGGTTATATTATGTAGTATATACTATGTTCATGTATTATTATTTTCATTTTTATTTCCATGCATATTATATGATAGTATTATTTTATATTCTATGTCATTTAGATTATGTGCCATATCATCCATATTTTCCATGTCATTTAAATTATGTCATTTCATATAGAATATATTATGTTACCTAGGTTATTTTATTTCATATAGAATATATTATGTCACCTAGGTCATTTCATTTCATTTAGAATATATCATATGACTTAGGATATTACATTTCATATAGAATATATTATGTCACCTAGGTCATTTCATTTCATTTAGAATATATCATATGACTTAGGATATTACATCTCATATTGAATATATTATGTTACCAAGGACATTTCATTTCATTTAGAATATGTCATATAACTTAGGACATTTCATTTCATTTAGAATATGCTAAGGCATTTAAATTATATTATATCATTTAGGATGCATTATATTATTTAGATTTTGCTATGTCATTTTATTTATGTCATGTATATACATATTTATATCTTTTAAAATGTTTTCAAAAAGATAATGATTTTTCAATAAAAAATAAAGATATTCCCGAGTTAAAATAATTCATCAGTTCTCTACCGGGTTTGTTGGAGGGAATATCATCAATTATCATTAATGAAGGAATATCTTTCTTTCAAAAAAGAGAATCATTCGAAAAGTTTTTCAAAACTAATAAAAATTTCTATATTTTGCCACGTTTGTTGGGGAATATAGAAAAATTTTGAATTTATAAATTCCGGATCATTTTCAATTAAAAATGGAATTATTTTCTTTAAATTGGGAATGAACTTGAAATACTAAATTTAAAACCGATTTTTTACCGAGACTTAAGACAACACACGATTAATAAGGTACTGATTTATACGGGCGTTGTGGGGGTGCTAATCCTTCCCCGCACGTAACTGACTTCCGAACTCGTTTCTTTGATTTCTCTGGTTTATAACGCAGACTTGAAATTGGTTTTAAAAATGTTTTAATTAATTTTTAAAATATTTTATAAAACTGGTTTTAATAGGTGGCCGATCACACCTAGCTAAAAAAGATTGGTGGCGACTCCATGTCTTTTTCAAGGTCATTTTCAAAACCTTCATTTTTCTAGAGGAATTAAGTTGACTTTTCCTCGATTTTTTTTAAATGTCACGCTTAACGAATAATAAAGTCTTGCAATGAGACTCGTTATTTTTTAGGTTGCGACAAATATGGGCTCACTCTGTCAAAAAAAAAAGGAAAAAATGGCGGAATGGAAGCCAAGAAGAAAAAAGTGTGAAAAAGTATGGCAAAGGAAAGCCAAAAGCAAATAAGAAAAAGTGAAAAATTAAAAAAGGAAAGAAATGTCCAAGAAGGGACAAATACTTCAAAAAGAATTCTCCTCAAGAAATGATCCTTTGACCTGATTACCCTCAAACACATATTTTGGGCCTATTTATCCTTTCTTTTTGAACCCCAAACCATGGCCTATATTACGTGTTTTAAAAGTCCATTTTGATCAAGCATGAATATGGGTTTTTCCTCGAATTTTATCCCATCTCATCGAATTATTATTTCATTATGGAAGAATTTAGAATTCTCAAGTGCATGGTAAAAAAATGAAAAACACAAAAAAGGAGAAAGAAAAAAGAGAAAGAATGGGACTCTAGGGCGAAAACCCAAAAATGAGTGGTCTAGAGTAAAATAGGAATTTTCGATGCCATCTATGATAGTGCCGATACCACAAAAGAGAAAATCATCTTGAAGAAGTGGTCATCGAGAAACATCTAGGAATTCTTGAACTTCCCAAAGTGTCAACTCTCATTCGGATGATTGATTTCAAAAAACTGAAACTCTTTTTCTCCAAAATTAACTTTCCAGTTTAAACATACCAGCCAATCTTGATGCTTGTCAAAATGCCTTGATATGAAAACTAAAAGAATGTTGAATTTGTTTGATTTTGAATGAATTCATGATTTATAAAACCTGTTCCATTTGCAAGCCTAGAAGGGACATACATTTTTGTTATGAAATTTCCTTTGATCAACCAAAATCTTGTTATACCAAGCATTGCCAATTCAAATTGAAAAACCCAGATTGACACTTAGAGAAGTTTTTAACAATGATCATCAGTCTTCAAAAGATTTGTACATCACACACTGTGGGGTTAATATTTTTTGTTCAGAAGTTTTCAAAATAAGAAAACAAATAAAGATATTTTTTTGAAGCACCCAGTCTTGATGTTGACATGAGACAAGGGTTTTTCTAACCCAAAGGTATAGAACTGCTAGGATAGGTCTTGACTTCCAGATATGATAAGAAGAAATAGAACCCATTTCAGACCTCTGTTGATGAGAGTTTGAAAACTGTTGGGGCAAAGAGAATAGCCAAAATGAATTGAAGATATACTCTAATTTGAAAAGGAAAAATGAATTGGAAAGGCTAAGCCAAAGTCTAGAAAAATGATCAGGGGCATTTGCATATTTTCATGAAGCGTTTGCATCATTATCGATCTTTGCATTTGCATCATGTAGAAGCATCCTGCACATTGTCAAATCCTTGCATTTGCATCATTTAGAAGCATTTGCATAATGCCATTCTTTGCATCTGCATCATTCCATGACGTAGTTGCGTTAACACCAATTTTCGCATTTGCATCATAAAGAAGCATTTGCACATTATTGACCTTTGCATCCTTCTGAGAAGTAATTGCTTTATTTGAGGATCATTTGCATTTGCATCATTTAGAAGCATATGTATCTTATTCAACATCTGCATCTGCATCAATAAGCATTTGCATCAATCTAAGCCATTTGCATATACACTACGAAGCATCTGCATTTTATCCAACATCTGCATCTGCATCAAGAAACATTTGCATCAATTCAAAACATTTACATTTGCAAAATGAGGTATGTGCATCCTGTTAATCATTTGTACCAGCATCAAAAAGCATTTGCATCTTCTCAAAATCTTCAGATTAATTTCCAACAATTCTTCAAAAATTACGAGTAAGGCCTCTAGGCACCATTCTTAAGACCTCCGGGAATAATTGTTAAAGTCGTATACAACGCATTTTTTTAAACACAGGTAAGGCCTCCGGGTACCATTTTTAAGACCTCCGGGCATCATTTTTAAACTCACATACAACGCATTTTCCCAAATCATGGTTAAGGCCTCCGAGCACCATTTTTAAGACCTCCGGGCATCATTTTTACAAGTTGCATACAACACATTTTTTCCAAATGACGGGTAAGGCCTCCGGGCACCATTCTTAAGACCTCTGGGCATCATTGTTAAAGTCGCATACAACGCATTTTTTTTAAACACGTGTAAGGCCTTCGAGCACCATTTTTAATACCTCTGGCAATCATTTTTTTAAAAGTCGCATACAACGTATTTTTTCCCAAATGACGGGTAAGGCCTCCGGGCACTATTCTTAAGACCTCCGGGCATCATTATTAAAGTCGCATACAGCGCATTTTCCCACATCACGGTTAAGGCCTTCGGGCACCATTTTTAAGACCTTCGGGCATCATTTTTAAAGTCACATACAACACATTTTCCCAAATCACGGTTAAGGCCTCCGGGCACCATTCTTAAGACCTCCGGGTATCATTTTTTAAGTCGCATATAGCGTATTTTTTTTCAAAACACGGGTAAGGCCTCCGGGCACCATTCTTAAGACCTCCGGGCATCATTTTTAAAGTCGCATACAGCGCATTGTTTTTCATGGATAAGGCCTCCGGGCACCATTTTTAAGACCTTAGGGCATAATTTTTCTTTAAATTATAGATAAGACCTCCAGGCACTATTTTTAAGACCTCCGAGCACTAACTTTAAGACCTCCGGGCACATTTTTCATTTTGAAAATCGAACTCATTTCCTTAAGACGGGTCGAGCCTTGATTAGTCAGGGAACTCAATTTAAGGACATAATCTTCAGTGTACAGCTTTTTCAAAAAATGAAAAAATGAAAAAAATGAAAACCTTTTTCCCTTCTCTTCACATGTGATTTCACTAACCGGACAAAATTAGTGTTTGTTTATTTTTGCCTGATTCCTGATTCTCAGCCATAGCCAAAGAGGGGCAGCTATAGACACCTAATTTTGTCCGGACCACTAAAACAGGTATGTTTTCTTCCTAAATCGATGTTTCAGAATGTAAAAAGATTTTTTTCATCCAGCAGGTGGTACTTCGGGACTTAGTTTAAGAAGATGAGCATAAAAAGTCAAACTTGAAAAAGTCAACCTTGAAAAGTCAACTACTGGAAAAGTCAACCCATTTTCAAAATCAAGATTTTAAGTTCAATTGAAAAATGGTGAAATAATTTTGATAATCTGAGGTCTACATCGAAAGATATGGAGTTCGAAAGTTCGGTTATGGAGATTCAGTAGAAAGGAAACCTTAACCCGGGAAATTTGGGGAAAAGTGCTTAAGCGATCAAATTGGTCAAAATTGAAGGTTCCAAATAAAAAGATAAGCCCTGACTACGGGTAATGGAGAAGCCACTTGAAAGAAAAACTGAAAGAAAAGTCAATCCGAAAGAAAATCGAGAATTAGGGTTTTTGGTGGATTTCGATGAAATTGGGAAGAATTACAAAAATAGCCCGACTTGGTAGGACTAAAGCCCTAATGGATGAGGAGTGATTAAAAAAGGATAGCCCAAGGCTCAAATTGAAGAAAATCTGAAAATCGGACTTGTTTTAAGCAAAATCGGGTTTCGGAGGTAAAAGGGCAAAATTGGAAAATTTGGGAAAAATAGCAAATGAACTCCAAAAATTCTGAAAAATTACAAATCTCATTTTTTAAATCATTTCAAAGATATTGGCAAAAGAAAATCTTGATTCGGAGTTCGTTTGCAAAATGGCCAAATCCCGGGTCCCCTATGCAAAAATTCAAGAAGATAATTCCCGAAAAAATAGCAAATGAACTCCAAAAATTCTGAAAATTTTCCAATATCATTTTTAAATTATTTGGAAGAGATTGGCAAAAGAAAATCTGGATTCGGATTTCGTTTGCAAAATGGCCAAATCCCAGGCCCCCTATGTAGTAATTCAAGCAGATAAATCCCAAAAAAATACCAAATGAGTTCCAAAAATTATGAAAACTTCCAGATCACACTTTTAAATTATTTGGAAGAGATTGGTGAAGAACTGGATTTGGAGCTCGTTTAAAAAATAGTAAAGTTTGGGGGCATAAAAGGGCAATTTTGAAAGAAAAAATCCAAATAAATAGCAAATAGACTCGAAATTTTTTGAAAACTTGCAGAATTCAAATTTTTATTATTTTGAAAGTATTGAAAAAATAAAAATTGAATTCGGAGGGCAAAAAGGTTATTTTTCCCAAGAAACCGAAAAGGGCTTTTCTTGTTTTTTTTAAAAATGAAACATAGGCTGGAAGAAGGGGGTTGTCTGCCAAGGCCCAAGAGTGGGTAGATATTTTCTGATTTTTAATCAAAAGGCCAACAACGAAGAGGAAGTTAATTATTTTTTGATCAAGCGTTTGCAAATAAGCCACATGGACCAATGCATGAAGAGGGAGAGTGTCAACATAATGGGTTAAGATTCTTGAACAGCTGTAATTATGGATAGCTGATGGCCTAATCTAAGGGTGATAATTTCATGTTTTAAACAACTTGGATCCATAGCCTTTGGATGAAAATTGGTTGAATGAAAAATGACAACATCCTAGCCTAGGAGGGCCATTCGGCCACACTACAAGGGAGGGGGTCTCTCTTTCATTTTCAGCTATTCACTCTCTATTCTCTCTTGGTTTTGGCTGATTTTTCTCTCCATTGTTGAAAAGCAAAAAGAAAAGTTTAGAAAAGAAAAGAAAGTTAGAAGAGAAAAAGCTTGAAAGATAGCTTCTAGAGGTTGCTTTAAGCACCGTACTCTTGCACTTTCTTTGATTTTCCATTCTTGATTTGCGATTTTGATCACTATTTTTTTGAGTTTCTTTTGATTTTTCTTTTAAAATAGGTGCTTTTAATGTTCTTCTTTAAGTTCCTTCTTCATTCTTTCTTGTAAAAAGCTCCTGATTTTTTTTCCCTTTGTTTTTGAGATGGTCGAATGGCCTAGTTTTTTGAGGGTTTCTGTTTGCATTTTTATTTTCATGTTATTCTTGATATTTAACAAGTTTTGATGCTTTAATCTTCTTCTAATACATAAATATGAAGCTTGTTTTAATTTGGTTGCTTGCTTGTTTCTATTTTTGAGTATATTATCTTGTTATCATGTTTATTTTACTTGTCTTGCATTTTTGATTTTCTGTTTTCAAAATGTTTAAGTTAGGTTATGTTTTATATTTTTGTAATCCATGTGTTTGTGAAAATGCCTATTGGTTTTCATGCCTTTTACTTTATATTTGCATGATTTGAGCATTATTCTTTAGCTATGCATGTTAGTATATCATGTGTTTGTAAAAATACCATGCTCATTTTAAGCATCCACCATATTTGGCCACCTCATATTGTTTGCTTTGTGTGTGCATTTTTGTTATGTTAGTTGATAGGTTTGCATTTTCATGATATTTGGTTGAGTATTTTGTTTAAGCATGCCATGTGTTTGTGTTATTGCCATGCATATTTTAAGTTTAGGATTGGTTTGTTTTACCATGCATATTCATGCATTTTAGACATAGGTTGCATTAAATGCCATGCAAGTTCATTTAGGTCTAGGTGATTTCATTGATGCCATGCATTTTTCATGTCATTTAGGTTTTAAATCATGCATTTCATGCATCATATTTGCTGTATTTTTCATGCATTTCATGTCCTTGCCACTTGACTTATGACTTAGGCCAATCAATGGTTCAAAGTCATGCTCTCTTGAGCATACTATTGGAAAATTAAAGAGTTGTCAAATTGATTATTCTACCTTTGTGATTTTTTTTTACTTAGCCAATTTTTTGCCTAACTTTTCAAAAGTGTTAGCTACTGTTTGTGAGTCATTTAGAGAGTCTCTAATATTTTTACTTTGATTTTTAAATGATTTTATCAAAGGCAAAAGAATGTGTTTTGGCAGACCAGTTTTTTCACCCAGTACTCGTACTTTCCCAATTTTTCTGGGCAGTCATCTTTAATCATAAAATTTAAGCCGATCTATCCCGTGTAGTTTTACATGTCATGAGTCTCCAATATTTTTTTAGATTTTTTTTGAATTTTTAAAAATAGGGTACGAAAATTGTGCTTTAAAACTGGACAGTGGAGTCAGAATTGAATTTGAAGGAAAATCATTTTTCTGTTTTGGTTAAGTTTCCTAGAGGGGGCTGATTAGGAAGTTTAGCTACTGACTTAGGGTAGTTTCTAAGCTTTTTTAAACTCTAAAAATGATTTTTAAGTTTCGGGTTAAGGGTGGTCAAGTCCGGGATTTTAAACTTAGGAAGTTAGAGCCATTTAAAAAGGGTTTAGCTAAGTTTTTATTTTTAATCTAAGCTTTTCAAAATTGTTTTCGAACAATCACAAAGTATTTTGATTTTAGAATATTTAATTTGATATATTTTCCTAAGGTAGCCGGATATCTTTTTAGATATACGGATTTCCTTAATTAAAGGAAAAAAAATACATTCTCATGCATTGCATTTTTCATATTCATGCATATTATATAATATGTAGTTTTTGCTATGTTTAATTTTCATGATGGTGTTATTATCTTTGATTTAAATTTTTGATATTATATTATTTGTTATATGGTTTTGAATATTTCATGATATCCTATGCTTTTTATTTAGTTATTTTTGTCATATTATTTAGCATATGCTATGTTCATGCATTATTATTTTTATTTTTATTTTCATGCATATTATATGATAGCATTATTTTATATTTCATGTCTTTTAGATTATATGCCATATCATTTATATTTTCCATGTCATTTAAATTATTTCATTTCATATATAATATATTATGTTACCTAGGTCATTTCATTTCATTTAGAATATATTATGTCACTTAGGATATTTTATTTCATTTAGAATATATCATGTGACTTAGTATATTACATTTCATATAGAATATATCATGTTACCGAGGTCATTTCATTTCACTTAGAATATATCATATAACTTAAGATATTTCATTTTATTTAGAATATGCTAAGACATTTAAATTATATTATACCATTTAGGTTGTATTATATTATTTAGACTTTGCTATGTCATTTTATTTATGTCATATATATTCATATTCATATTTTTTAAAATGTTTTCAAAAAGGTAATGATTGTCAATAAAATAAACTCTGCCGGGTTTGCTAGAGAGGATATCATCAATTATTATTAATAATTATTATTAATAACGGAATATCTTATTTAAAATAAGAATGATTTAGAAAGTTTTCCAAACTAATAAAAATTTCTATATTTTGCAACGTTTGTTGGGGAATATAGGAAAATTTTGAATTTATAAATTTCGGATCATTTGCAATTAAAAGTTGGATTACTTTTCTTTAAACTGGGAATTAACTTGAAATACTAAATTTAAAACCAACTTTTTTACCGAGACTTGAGATAACACATGATTAATGAGGTACCGTTTTATACGGGCGTTGTGGGGGTGCTAATCCTTCCCCACACGTAACCGAGTCCCAAACCCGTTTCTTTGATTTCTCTGGTTTAAAACGCAGACTTGAAATTGTTTTTAAAAATGTTTTAATTAATTTTAAAATATTTTATAAAACCGGTTTTAATAGGTGACCGATCACACCTAGCTAAAAAAGATTGGTGGCAACTCCATGTCTTTTTCAAGGTTATTTTCAAAACCTTCATTTTTCAAGAGGAATTAAGTCGACTTTCCTCGTTTTTTTAATGTCACGCTTAACGAATAATAAAGTCTTACGATGAGACTTGTTATTTTTTAGGTTGCGACACTATGGATTAAAAAGAAAAGTTGTTTTCTTTAATTTTGTTAAATATGGACAGTAGCTATATAATGAATTTAATCATGTTTAAAATTATTTAAACGATAGATTAAAATTGTTTTAATCAACAAGGATTAAAGCCATGACATGTCTTAGTAAACCGGACAAGTTTTGATGTCAAAAACATAGTTTTGCGTCAAGTTTTGTAAGCTGATTTGGGGATGTTATAAAATTGATTTTTTAGATGTTTTAGATCTGGAAATTTTATATTACATGCTGCCATTGAAGTTACAAAATTGATTTGAGCTTAAAACATTAAAGCAAAGTCATTTTTGGACATGAAACGTTGTTACTACAATACTGAAATTTTTTGGACTGTTTTGTAGGTGTTTGCGTGCCATAAAATTCGAGCATGAGTGTAGAAACGTTCCACGTGTTTGCTAGGAATTTTGGACAGCATCTAAGGTGAATAAGATTCATCTATGATGGCTGGTTTGGGCATGGAACATGACTCGATTAAGCGGTAACTATTGTTGCATGCTAGTAGCCCGAACCGCAGCACCAAGGAGGCAATTGTTGCCGAATTGAGTGCAGCTCTAAAGGGTGGCCATCAAGTCCTTTTTGGGGCATCCAGTAGCCACTATAGATGGCGTACAACAATCTGATCACAAGTTGGTAGCGGCCATTCGATGGCTAAAGAGATTGCCTGCGCCTAGGACACTAAGAGTTAGAGTCCTAAACCTTTTCCTAGTAGGAGTGTGAATCCTAAATGTTAGGAGAGACTTGTAGTATGATTAAGTAAGAGTTACCTAATGAGATTTAAGTTCCTAAATAGTTAGGATGGATTGCAAACTTAAAGACTCAGTATAAGACAATGAGATATCCTATTTGGGATTTTGTGCTTGCTAGAATGTTTTGTCCTAATTAAGACAAACAACCTAAAAGTTAGGTAAAGTCCGATTTCAAGATAGCTTTCTTTATTGTTATGATTTTATTAAAAGTATTTTAATAGTTGGAACCGAAATTGCTAGAATGATTTGATAAATTGTTTCAAATTTATTTGGTGACATTTATGCAAATAGTACACAAGATCACCAGGTTGTTGGATTATACTACTCTTGAGCTCATGCTTAAACAAAATTATCAAAGTTCAGCCAAAGTAAACAAAGAAGCACCCAAAGTACAACAGGATCTTGGGCTTGGGTTTAGCATATGTTTATAGCGTTCAAAACAAATTAAATCACTCATATGATTTAGAAGTTACCTACTTAAGATTTCGTAACCTTAAGTTGCAGATCCAAATCGCAAATTGCTCTCAAGTCCAAGATCCAATTCGAACAAGATCACAAGAAGCACACTTGTCCTTCCTCTAGAGCTAGTCCACACGAACAACTGATGGATCCTTCTCTAAGGTATAGTGATTCACTTGTGCGAGCAAGTTGATCCTAAGATCATAATCAAAAGATCTATTTCTTTTGTTTGTCTCCCTAAATCAATTTCACTCAACAAGGAAGAGAATCGACGAGAACAACACCAAGAGAAAGAGGAATTGCGACAAGCACACTTTTTGCATAGAGGTGGCAATATGTTTATTTTGCTAGGGTAGGGTTCTCTTCTTGAAACCAAACTTCTCTCAAGAAAAAATCAAAATATCTCAAGTGGAATTACAATCTTAGATTGCAGCTACAGCCTTTATATCTGATATATATGTAGGCGCAAACCCTGACCCCTCTCCCTAAGCTTGGCTGGCTAGTTTAACTTGTTGCACAAGATTTTTATTAATCCACTTGGGCTTAAACTATTTAATTCTAAGATGGATCAATAGGCACATTATATTATCTAATAATAATAATGGTCCAACAATCTTAATGCCTTAAGTTAGGCCAACCATCCTTAGTAGATAGTCTCAAATTAGAATAGTCTCTTTGAACCCATTATAATTTATCATGCTTATTGATTGGATAGATTAATTTTTAAATGAAAGTAATTTAATTCTCAATTAAATATCTTTCTCCTCATGAACAATTCATTTCATTAATCTATTAATATCATCTAATGACATTAATTCAATATAGCATAGTCATTCGAAATTCACCTTGCATATCACTATGTCAAAGTCGACTATACTAGTTTATATAAGACTTCTTGATTCCTCTTATCTCATTAAGACATTGTCTTTGGATTTTTCAAATCTCAATCATATCTTAATCTTTCTTAATTGAAATTCTTCAATTAAGTCCTCAATATAGATCTTTTATTCCATTAAGTTTCACCTTAATAGAATACCATGTTTAATCCATACATATATGTTCTTATGTGTGTGACCCTCTAAGTTCCCAATATGTTGGCAGTGAACATAAGTTAATCTCATTAACTTGTTTTCATAGATCATGAGCGGGATCTAGCAACCCATCATGACCACCCAAACATTGTAAAGTCATCGTAACTTTTTTAGAAACCTTTCAGCAATCAGCCTGTCAGTGTAATACAGTCCTTTCACCATATATCCCGGATAGCACATAAGCATGGTGCAGTGCCTATTCATTATCAATCCATATTAGTTCTTCGCAACTTATGATTAGCCTTATGAATTTATAGAAACAACTTTCTCCTAAATCCATCATGCTTTGACCAAAGACTTAATTAAGTTAATCGTAGTAAAGAACAAACGAGATATGTCTCCATTATCACAGGGAGTGGTGAATCCTCTCTGGATCACTCATTCATCTTTTAGGGTTCATGTCATACCCAATAACACCCTACAATAAGCATCCTCTTGTTGGGACCCGTTCATGATGGAATCTAAGTATGACACTCTCCATACAAGATGACCTGGTATCACAAGTCTGAAGACTAATTTACACGACTGGTGCTAAGAGAACATTATCATAGACACTAGAATGATATTAGCAAATGAAGTTCTCTTGGCGGGCCATGTTCAGTGAACTTGTTCAACAGACAAGAGCCTATATGTTATCCTAAGTATCTCATACTTCAACCTGTATGAGATCGGTTGCTTACTTCAAAAGTGAGAAGGCTTAACGTATACTAGTCTTTGAGCATTGCCAATGCCCCGTCTTGGCAATACGATGACAAGGAACAGTTTGAGGAACAAGGCTTTGATGCATAAAGATCTTATAATTATAACTCTTTATAATTCCTTTGCAATGCCATTATGTTCCATGGGCTTCATGCGATTAGTACTTAATAACTCATTATTATTGTACTAATATGAAGGAAAACCTTGTATCACTATCTTCATAGTGAAGGGTATGCTTTATTGACTGTGTATCCCATACTCAATCTGATTGGCTTTAGGGCATACACCAACACAGGTGATATTGACTATGCATGTTTCTAATTCATGCTTATAATTTGATTATGTATGCATGAAGGATGGTTATGGACTAGACCTTAGTATGACTAGGAAATGTATGGTTGAATTTTTTAATTGGTATTTTTATAAATAGGGTCTACGCACCCTGCTTTCTCTTTTTCATTCCGAAGTTGTAAATTCTCTTCTCATCTAACTCCCCTCGAATGTAACTCAAGGTTTCTGATAAAGCTATGTAATTGTTATGTTCTTTATAGATTTAGATATAGGATAGGAAGTTGAATTTATGTAAATTCCAAGCTTGTCAGGAGATATGGCACCAAGAAGAAGTAACCAAGGAGATCACCAACAAAGCTTTCGAAGACTATGTATGGTATCCCCTAGGAATTTTATCAATTAGTTTCCTAAAGGCTCAAGAAAACTAGATTAGAATTAAGCCCATAATCATCCTAGTAGATTGCATGTGATAGATTTATTTTGAATTATGTATATATGTGATGTATGTAATTAAATGAATGCTATGGATGCCAATCGAATATGAAATCAATGAGACCTATCTAAAAATGAAATGAAATCCCTCATTAAATTATATTGAGTCCATGTTACGCATGATAAGTTGCATTCCATCATCATAACAAGATAACCAAAGTTCTTCCATTTGGAGGCTTGTTGAGTCACTCAAGGTCAAACTTATTGTAGACACCGAATTTTATCTGGGTTTTAATTTTTGTAATTTGAATTTTGTTTCTTTTTTAATTAAATAAAAAAAATATAAAATAAAAAAAAAGAAGGAGAAATTCGAAATAAAAAAAAAATGAAACCAAGTTTGGGTTGAACAAAGACTCTTTTTTGGATTAAACTTGGACTCTAGGTGTTATGGTTGGAACAAAAAAATTTTCTTGATCAGATTGAGACTTCTAAGTAGATTAAAATCTAAACTCTTTTCCTATATAAAGAACCTAGCCTCAAGCACAAAAAACACATCAGAAAATATACAATTTTCGGAATAAGCAAGTAAGATCAGTATAATTTTTTTTTTCTTGGTAAATTTCGAAATTCTTGATTCTTAGTGCTAGTAGTTGTTTCGAAGAGTGTTTAGTAGTGGGAAATCTTGGTTTTAAAGCTTAGGTTGAAGTTTGGTGATCATTCGGCGGCCAACGGAGCAGATCGGAAAGGTTGAAGTTGCGACTTTCAAACTCAGAGGATTATCGGGTTAGATTCGGGAAAAACTAAGTTGATTTTTGGAAAGAGGAGATCGAAATGAAATTTTAGTGATTTTTTGGAATTTTTCTGAACCCGATGATCGACGACTGCGGCAAAGATCGGCGACGACGGCAGTGATCGGAATCTGGAAATTTTTTGGGTTTGTTCTTGGCGTTCTTCATTGTGTTCTTGAAGAGAGGAAGAAGGAAGAGTTTTTTTTTTATAAAAAAAAAAAAAATAGGTAAGGAATGAAGTGAAAAAAAAATTAGTTTGTAAGCAGCATACGGGTCGGGCCAGTTTCTTCTCTTTTGTTGTTTTTGTTTGTCTTTTGTTTTATTTAATATTTATTTTGATTAATTAATATTAATTTATTATTACTAATGGTATTTTTAAGTTTTTTTTTTTTGCAGGTTTATTTTGTGAGTTAATTATTAGTTGTTTATTAATTATATATTATTAGATACTTATTAACTATTACTATTTTATTCTATATCATTATATTATTATTATATTTTAGTATATTTTTTATTATTAACTATTAATTTATTTATTAATAAGAGTAGATTAATTTTTAATTGAGGATTAATTAATTTAAAATAATAAATTAAGATCTTTTCCAATGATGAAATCCGAGGACTTCACATTTGGTTGATTTCTATGGAATTTATAGGTGAGAAATTCTCAAGAACGAATGGAAGGATATTCTAAGAGATAATTTTCGATATTAAGATCAAAATTTATTTTTCGAACAAACATTGATAAAATGTGGATTAATTTTTGAAGATTAATATAAGAGAAATAACTTTGTTAAATAATCTAACTTTTCTAACGATGGAGCCTCTTCAATAGAACAAATGGTTTCTTAGTAATTTCTCCAGAATGAATGGAAGGAAGACCTAAAAAATGATTTCCGAGATTTCTAATTTTAACAATTAAAATGAAGATAGGATAAACGAGACCATTTAATTAAACTTTTTAAGTATAACAAGACTAATTAGGTACTATCTCTTAGATAGGCGTTGTGAGGGTGTTAATCCTTCCTCACACGTAACCGTACTCCTGAACCTAGTTCCGACAAGTAGACTAGAACCTATTCTTTTTAAGATGCCTTAGTCAAGCTTAGGATTATTTTAAAAGGGATAGATTCATATAGGTGACTAATCACACCTAGATTAGATGATTAGTGGCGACTCCATTGATTTGTGTCTAGCATGCTAAATTCGCATTTGGCACATTATGACAGTTTGGCGACTCAACTGGGGACACTTAAAGAATCGAGCCATAGATTAATCTTGTGATACCTTAGGTTTTAATAATTGGTCTTAAATGTTTATTTATTTATTTATTTATTTTATTGTTTGTGATAACTCTTGTTTCTTATACATTGGTAGGAAATAGAAGGTTTGAATGTTCCTTCGCACACACGACACATTGCATATCATAAAGCCCTATACCCGAGCTCGTCCCTTTTAGGAGGGGGTAAAGTACCTACGCCTTCATGGGGTGATAACCTCCGCAACGGCTAGTGAAACACCTTCAGAGTGTAAAGTATCAAAGTTTTCGTGAGGTGATAACCTCCGCAACAACTTTGGAAAATACTCTCACCTGAATTGAACCCTTCCGGTTGAAGCCTATAATGGGTGAAGAATGGGGTACCTTACTCATTCTACATGGATGATGTTAAGGAGCAATTTGAGAACCTTTTTATCTTGGTCAAGTATCCTAAACCCAGCATATTAACAACATTTAAGTGGCCAAACTTTAAGATAGAGCCATGTCCATCCTTATATAGAGGAGAACCCGAACATAGGACACTCGAAGCGACACTTCTTACCCTATACTTTTTCATTAACATGATGTTAAATGCTTGTTTATCTTACACATTTGTTTTGCTGATATGCTCACCATGATGATGTAGTGCTTACACGTGTTGTTGTGTTTTTATCTTTTCATAAGTTTGTTGATATACTATCTAACTGTTTGTTTCTTTCTTTTCATACATCATGCATCTTCATAAAGTCATCTTGCCACATAACGGTTTAGATAAAAAGAATGTCCAATAAATCCATGGAAAGCCTGACAGTCGCCAAGCGTGAGTCTACCAATAGTTTGAAGCTTAGATCTGAAGCAATCCAGCAAAGTACAGGACATTGCCTTCCATTCGGATATGTCTCTACTCTTCCCAAGAAAGTTCACATGGATCTGGCACAGAACAACCTTGAAGATTTGATCATTATTTGGCATTCTTGGGATGAAACTCGACAAGAGGCATTCAGACAAAAACATGGGGATCTGGCCTTGCTTCTATCTATTGAAGTCGATAATAACTTGGTAAGGGCCATGATATAGTTTTGGGATCCATCATACAGGTGCTTCGTGTTCAATGAAGTAGATATCGTTCCTACTATAGAAGAATATTCAGAATTACTTCGTTTGGACCCTCCTAGTCCGGACAAAGTTTACTAGAAAAACAAGACAGGTTAGGAAGAAGTTAGCAAAGATCATGGGAATCAGCTTGATGGAAGCTGACAAAATTGTGAAGACAAAGGATAAGTTTACTTGTATTCCATGGAGTGTTCTTCGAAACTTCACTGTCAAACACTTAGATAATGATAAAGGTCTGAAGGTGATGGCTTTGGCTATCTACGGACTTGTGGTTTTCCCAAAGATATTGGGATTTGTTGAAACAACCGTGGTGAATTTCATGGACCAGGTTCAACACCAGATCAATACAGCTCCAGCTATATTAGCCGAGACTATCAGGTCACTAAATCACTGTAGGCGAAATGGAAAAGGACGTTTCATCGGATGTTTACAGTTGCTCTACATCTGGATGAAAAGTCATTTTGAGTGCCAAGAGTCGAAGTTTCGAAAGCCATACTTTATCACTAGCATCCCTATCAAGGAGTTCTGCGAGAGTACATGGCCTGAATCAAGGTCAAAAGAAGACTGGGTAATGATGTTGCGAGGACTTACAAGCGACAAGTGATTTGGAAAACACCATAAATGCCTCATGGATTAATATTATTTAGCTGTGGTAATCAACCTTGGGTTCTTTTCTTAGGACTTTGGGGTGTCATTAGCTACTCTCCCATCATGGTACGGAGACAGGAGGGGTATAAGCATGTCATACCAATGACTCATGGACTTAACTAGGTGGATTTCTTTTATTCAGATAAAACAGTTATCAACAAGATAGGGGAACTTACAAAGGCTTGGAAACTAACGATTAGAGTTGAAAAAGGTAGTATCTCATGGAACACTATTCCTGAATACTATGTATGGCAGGCCAGAAGAGCAAAAGATGTTGTGATTTCTTGTGAAAGAAGTCCAGATGGTCCAGCCCAAGTTATAATCTCGGACCTTATGCTGAAGATAGAAAAGGCTAAAAGGAAGCTACAATAAGAAAAATATGAATTAGGAGAAGAAAACCAGAAACTGCAATCAAGGATAGAAGAGTTAGAAGAGGGTTAAACAAAGAAAAAGGCAAGGCCAAGAAACTTCGATTAAAAGTTCGAAAGTTAGAGAACGATTTAGTGGAAAGAGATGGCATTATTCAGAAACTTACCGAAGATGGTGACACTTTGAAAGAATCCTTGACAGGTATAGAAAAGAAATATTCGCTTTTGACTACTGAGGTCGGACGCCTAGAAGAAGAAAATGGAGAGTTATTGTTTGATCAAGAAAGGAAGGAAGCTGATTGCCAAGAATTGGTTATCGAATTAATGAACTTGAAGGAAGAATGCTCGCAACTTCGAGATGCGGACTCTAAAAAGCAGAATCTTTTGAAGAATATGTTTGACCACTTCGATGTGGCATCCCGCAAGGCAGAAGACATGTATGATAGAATTAAGGAGATTAAGGCAAAAATACATCCGTTCCATGAAAACGGCCAGCTCATTTTCAAACTTTTGGAATGAAGCTCAGTCTTATTATTGTCAGATTGTCAAGTTCCTTTGGAGACGTTAGGATTTTAGATTTATGTTTTTAGGATCTTTTGTAAGAATTTTCATATTTTCATGCTTTAGGACCAGTTGAAGTTTTTTATTTTTATGTTTTTAGGATCGCTTTGGTTTTTAGGATTTCTATGGATTTTGTAATTTTATTTATAAGATTCTTTTTATCTACGTTTGTTATGTGGTTGGTGTTCTTTCATACATCTCATCCATATGTGCATAAACATCATCAGTTTAGTTTTAAATTTTAAACACATCATCCTAATTTAAGAAATTTTGATAAAGGTTCAAGGATAGCTCGACAGTCGGAATCTTCGAGACAGTCTTCTCCTCACTCTTACAATACTAGATCAAGGGTTAGAGAAATGGCCGAAGAGCAATCCTCAAGGATAGATAAGGTAGAACAAGCTCAGGATGAGATTAGAGAGCAATTAAGTTCTTTGTTGGAAATGATGAAGAGTCTGAAAGGGAAAAATAAGGAAGATGAATCTGGTTCTCAAGGGAAAGAGCAGAATATGGGCAAATCTTTATGGCCGCCCGGGTTTCGATCTCAAGATCAACAGGAACAATCACAACAGGTGCCATACATGGAAGGATTCACTTACCCATACGGCTAACCTCAAATCCCAGGATTCACCATTCCTTTTCCTGGGACAAAGATAGACCCAGTCTAAATTCCAGACTTAGATGATCCCAAAGAGTTAAAGAAGTTGAAGTGGCAGAAGAGATTGATTCTCGAAAAATGAAATTGATTGAAGAAAGGCTTCAGGCTGTTGAGGGGTTAGACTGCTATGGTTCTATGGAAGCTGAGGGGCTTTGTTTAATGCCGGATGTAGTGATCCCACTTAAGTTCAAGACTCCTGACTTCGAAAAGTTTGATGCGTCTAAGTGTCCCATATCCTATATCACCATGTACTACCGAAAAATGGTCGCCCACACCAAAGATGACAAGCTGCTTGTCCATGTCTTTCAGGACAGTCTTACAGGGTCCGCTGCTAGGTGGTATGTTCAACTCGATAGGTATCGGGTTCGTACTTGGAAAGAATTGGCCAAGGCATTCATCAACCAGTATAAGCACATTGTTGATATGGCCCCAGACCGTTTGTCTCTACAAAATATGGAGAAGAAGTCCATCAAAAGTTTTAAGGACTATGCCCAGAGATGGAGGGATGTTGCTGCCCAAATCCAACCGCCTCTGACTAAGAAAGAGACTACAGTGCTGTTCGTTAGTACTCTTAAGGCTCCGTACTACGATAGGATGATTGGAAACGCCACAAAGAACTTTGCTGATATGGTGATTTTGGGTGAAATCATAGAGAATGCCATCAAGAATAGCAAGATTGAAGGAGGAGAATCTGTTATAAAGAAGAATAGTGTGACAAAAAAGAAGGAAGCTGATGTCCAGACTGTTGCATATGAAGGGCAACAAATGGGAAGTTATGTCCCTCATTTTCCATAGTCCGTGTACCAGCCATACTACCCGAATACCAATGCCATCAATCCAGGATCATATGCTTATCCACCCGCACCACCACAGGTATTCCAACCTAATTTCCACCCCAGATAATCGGCTCCTCCAGTCGGGCTACCTGCACAAACCAATCAACCCCCAATTAATTCGAGGGGACCACGAGCTAGCCAGGAATTAACGTCTATTGATTCGATTCCCATGTCCTATGCAGACTTGCTTCCAGATCTTATCAAGAACCATCTGGTTGCACCGGTACATTTGGAACCCTTGAAACCTCCATACCCTAGGTGGTATGATCCTAATGCCAGGTATGACTACCATTCGGGGAACGTTGGACACTCCACCGAAAATTGCACATCTTTGAAGTACAAAGTGCAAATTTTGGTTATGGCTGGGTTGATAAACTTTGAAGAGAAGGGTGGCCCGAACGTCAACGGTAATCCTTTACCAAATCATACAGGACCAGCGGTAAATGCTTTGGGAGACGATAAGATTATCTTAATCAAGGGAAAGGTAGATGAAGTTACGACATCAATGGATTACATTTTCGATGTCTTGGTCAAAGCTAGCATGATTCGTCCTCTGCCGGCTAATTCAGATAGTTATCCTAACGAGTATGATTCAAGCAAGGTTTGCAAATACCACCAAGGGATAGTTGGCCATTTAATTCAAAGTTGTGTTGAATTCTGACAGGAGTTGCAAAAACTTATGGATCTCTCCCGGATTGAGTTTTACACAGAGTTTGGGGCAGATGACATTAATGTGGTAATTGAATAACCTTCATTGCCTGTTGTAAAACCAATCACGTTCTTTTATGAGAAAAAGACGAGTCAGTTTAAAAATGAGAAGCCAGTAGGGATCAAGAATCCTGTTGTTACGATCAATGTCCCGAGCCTATTTCCATACCGAAGCGATAAGGCAGTATCGTGGAGGTATGGGTGTGACATCATAACCCAAGAAAGGCTTGGTAGTTCAGTCGTGATTAATTCTAAAGCTGCCAAGACAGAAAATCTAATTGGAGTAGGGGGAGTGACTTAGAGTGGGTGTTTTTATTCGCCTGAAATACTTGATAGGGACAGGCAAGGGAAAGGAAGGGAAGGAAAGAGGAAAAGAATGAAGAGCCAGGAAATAAGACGAACCCATTGGTGGTTTGAGATACGGAGTATAAGGAGCCTATGACTGAGAGGGAAGCTTGTGAATTTTTTAAGCTGATCAAACACAGTGAATATAGTGTGGTTGAACAGTTGAATAAAATGCCAGCTTGAATTTCGCTGTTGTCACTGTTATTGAATTTCGAGCCTCATAGAGAAGCTTTGCTGAAAGTTTTGAACAAGGCATATGTGCCTCACAATATTTTCGTGGAGAACGTGGATCATATTACAGGGAATCTGGTGGCTACCAATTTTATAACTTTTAATAATGATGAGATTCCTCCGGAAGGCAGGGGCAGTACTAAGGCCCTCTATATCACGGTCAAGTGCAAAAGTCATGTTATGGCTAAAGTGCTTATTAATAATGGTTCTTCCAATAATGTTATGCCGATGACTACATTATCCAAGCTGCCAATTGATGTGTCTCACATTCAACCTAGTCACATGATTGTGAGAGCCTTTGATGGGACCTGTCGAGCGATTTTGGGAGATATTGAAATGCCTATGCAGATTGGGCCTTGCACTTTCAAAATAAAGTTTCAGGTTATGGAGATTTCACCATCTTATAGTTGTCTATTGGGAAGGCCATGGATTCACATGGCAGGAGCAGTTCCATCATCATTACACTAGAAAATCAAGTTTGTTATGGAGGATTATCTGGTGTGTGTTAACACGGAAGAGGATTTGTTGGTAACCAAGTCCCCAACCACACCTTATGTGGAGGCAGCTAATGAAGCACTAGAGTGTTCATTCAAATCTTTTGAGTTCATCAATGCCACCTATGTGGGTGAAGGGTCCAAAGTACTTGCAGCACGTTACTCTCGGATCGTCAACCTATTGTTCAAACAAACCATTGGAATAGGTTGGCGTGTTGGATTTGGATTGGGGAAAGATCTCCAAGGAATCAGGAAGATACCAGAGATACAAGAAAAAAGAGAAAGGTTTGGGTTAGGTTACAGGCCAACCAGGAGGGATTAGGAGATGATCGAGTTTGAGAAAAAGAAGAAAAGATTGGCTCGTGTGAAGGGGTATGAGTGGGAGCCGAGGAAGATGGTTTTTCCTTATCTTTATTCCACTTTTTGTTTGGGGATATATTTATCCCAATGCACCTCCACCAAATTTAGAAGAAGTATTTTCTGAGCTTTCTATTCAAATGGTAGAGAAAGCAGGAGTGAAGTCTGATGTGGAAGAAGAGTTGTTGGTGTACCCATGCTCACTTGAAATGGAGCTGGGTAATTGGAAAGTGACGAAGCTGTCGGGTATCCTTGAATCTCATAAAATGTAATGCAGTGAGTCATGTCCCTAGTTGCTCATGCCCAAGGGCATTAGGGATGGTCTTTTATGTATGGGCTAGTTTATTCTTTATTATTTTAATAAATTAGGAACAAGATGTATTTCCATTCTCTCTCTCATTCATGGTTTTCATTTTTCTTTTCTTTCATTGTTGCCATTCTTTCTTCGTATACCAATATATATTCTTTCAATTCAACTTCAGGATTCCAAGTAATGAATACAAAGACAATCTTAATAATAATTTAGGATTCAATTTTGAAAACACAGTTCATGTTGATGAATTTGATAATGAAGAGGAATCAGATGATTATACTTTGTCTTCGGATTTGTTGAGATTAATGGAACAGAAAAAGAAACCGATTGAACCACATCAAGAGGTTATTGAGATGATCAATTTGGGAGATGAGGAAAATAAGAAAGAAGTAAAAAATTGGCACGTCATTACCACCTGCTCAAAAGAAGAGATTAAAAGATTTGCTTGGAGAATTTGTGGATGTGTTCGCATGGTCATACAGAGACATGCCAGGTTTGGATACAGATATTGTGGAGCACAAATTGCCTTTGAGGCCAGAATGCAAGCCAATGCAACAAAAGTTAAGGCGGATGAAGCCAGAAATGCTGTTAAAGATAAAAGAATAAGTAAAAAACCAGTTTGATGCAGGCTTTCTGGAGGTAGCTAAGTACCCGGAGTGGGTAGCCAACATAGTCCCAGTTCCTAAGAAAGATAGGAAGGTGAGAATGTGCGTCGATTATCGAGATTTGAACAAGGCAAGTCCAAAGGATAACTTTCCTTTGCCTCATATTGACACCCTCGTGGATAACACTACTAGACATTCCACGTTTCCATTCATGGACGATTTTTCAGGGTATAACCAGATTAAGATAGCTTCGGAAGATATGGAGAAAACCATATTTTTTACAATATGGGGAACCTTCTGTTATAAGGTCATGCCTTTTGGGTTAAAAAAATGCCGGAGCTACTTAACAAAGGGCAATGGTAACTCTATTTCATGACACGATGCATAGAGAGATTAAGGTATATGTGGATGAAATGATAGCAAAATCCCGTAAAGGTGAAGATCATTTGGTGAATCTCAGAAAGTTGTTTGAAAGATTGAGAAAGTTTCGGCTGAGATTGAATCCTGCCAAGTGTACGTTTGGTGTCAAATCCGACAAGTTATTGGGTTTTGTGGTTAGTGATAGAGGAATTGAAGTGGATCCAGATAAAATAAAGGCGATTCAGAATCTGTCTCCCCCTCGTACGCAAAAAAAAAGTGAGAGGTTTCTTGGGAAGGCTAAATTACATCACGCTTTATTTCCCAACTCACCTTCAAATGTGATCCTATCTTCAAGCTTCTTCGCAAACAGGATACTGGTGAATGGACTGGAGAATGTCAGGAAGATTTTGATAAAGTTAAAGAGTACCTATCGAATCGACCGGTGTTAGTTCCTTCGATTCCAGGAAAGCCATTGATTCTATATTTGGCAGTGTCTGAGAAATCCATGGGATGTGTTATGGGCAACGAGATGAGACAGTAAAGAAGGAACATGCCATCTATTATCCGAGTAAAAATTTTACTGACTATGAATCTAGATACTCATCGCTAGAAAAGATGTGTTGTGCTCTAGCATGGACAGCTCATAGACTCGACAGTACATGTTGTACAATACAACGTGGCTCATAGCAAGGTTAGATCCTCTGAAGTACATTTTTGAGAAGCCGTCGTTATCAAGAAGAATTGCAAGATGGAAAGTCACTTTATCCGAGTATGACATTGTTTATGTGACTTAGAAAGAAATAAAAGGAAGTGTGATAGTGAATTCCTGAAGGATCGGGCTTCTGAAGAATATGAGTCAATGCAATTTGATTTCCCAGATGAGGATTTGATGGCTATTTCAAGAGGAGATGATGATGAATGTGAAGAAAAACCCTTGAAGATGTTCTTTGATAGAGCTTCAATGCTTTTGGGCATGGAATTGGAGTAGTCTTGATATCCCCAGATGGTCAATATTATCTGATTACTGCACGATTGGATTTTAATTGCACCAACAATATGTCTGAATATAAGGCATGCGTCATGGGCTTGCAAGCAGCGATTGAAAGAAAAATTGATGTGTTGGAGGTATATGGTGATTCAGCTTTGGTTATCTATTAGTTGAAAAGAGAATAAGAGACAAGGGATTCGAAGTTGATCCTATACCAGAAATACACAACTAAAATAATCAAGCATTTTGAGAAGATTCAGTTTCAACATTTGCCCTGAGAGGAAAATCATATGGATAATGCTTTAGCCACTTTAGCTGCAATGTTTAAACTGGATGCAAAAGTTGAGATTCAACCAATCAAGTTGGGTGTGAAAGGATCTCCGGCACATTGTTTAGATGTTGAAGAAGAAGTTGATGGTCAGCCTTGGTATTTTGACATCATGCAATACGTCAATTATCAACGATACCCGAAATATGCCTCGGATAATGATAAACGGCTCATCCAAAGATTATCTATGGGTTTCTTCCTTGACAGAGAAATATTGTATAAGAGGAATCGAGATGTGGTGCTTTTGAGATGTGTTGACGCCGTAGAAGCAAAGAGAATACTAGAGGAAGTGCATGATGGAATTTGTGGGGCACGTGCGAATGGTCACATGATGGCTAGGTAGATAATGAGGGCAGGTTATTATTGGTTGACAATGGAGAAAGACTGTATTGACTATGCTCGAAAATGTCATAAATGTCAGATCTATGCGGATAAGATCAATGCTCCTCTGAATGAGTTACATGTTTTGGCACCTCTGTGGCCATTCTCAATGTGGGGCATGGATGTGATTGGACCTATCACCTCAAAGGCGACGAATGGGCATCGGTTCATTTTCATGATGATCGATTATTTCACAAAGTGGGTAGAGGCAGCCTCATATGCAAGTGTAAAACGGGTAGTGGTTTGTAAGTTCATAAAGAAAGAGATAATTTGTCGATATGGACTACCAGAGAGAATCAATTCTGATAATGCTCGTAATTTTAATAGCAAGATGTTGAAAGAGGTTTGTGAATAGTTTAAGATCAAGCATCACAACTCGGCACCATATCGTCCAAAGATGAATAGAGCAGTGGAAGCAGCCAATAAGAACATCAAAAAGATTGTAGAAAATATGACTGATGTCTACAAAGATTGGCATTAGAAGTTGCCTTTTGCCTTGCATGCTTATAGAACTTCGGTTCGCACATCCACAGGGGTAACCCCGTTTCCATTGGTATATGGGATGGAAGCTGTGTTACCAATGAGGTAGAAATCCCTTCTTTAAGAGTGCTGAAGGAGTTGGATTTGGAAGAAGCAGAATGGGTAAGGGATTGTTTTGAGCAGTTGAATCTCATTGAAGAAAAGAGACTTGCAGCGTTGTGCCATGGTCAGTTGTACCAGAAGCGAATGATGCGAGCACATGATAAGAAAGTCCATCCCAGACATTTCAGGGAAGGAGAGTTAGTCTTGAAAAAGATTCTTCCATATCAGCATGATCATGGAGGGAAGTGGACGCCGAATTGGGAGGGTCCTCATGTGCTGAAAATAGCTTTTTCAGGTGGAGCTTTGATTTTGGCTGAAATAATGGGGATGTTTTGCCAAACCCGATTAATTCAAACGCTGTGATGAAGTTTTTTGCTTAAAAAAAAATAAGAGAGAAAGAAAGAAAGAAAAAGGAGGACTCAAATTGAAAACCCGAAAAGGGCGGTTTGGGTCAATGGGGGTTGTCTAAGTTGAAAACCCGAAAGGGTGGCTTAGATATGAGGAGGATCAACGCCGCTTAGAAAATTTCATGAAGATGGAGACAATGTCTAGTTTGATGAACTCTGAAGGATGGAAGACATCGATTGAGATTTTTTTTGGATGAGAATTTTGAATGAACTGTTAAGGTTGTCTAAGTATTCATTGTTTGGATACTGTTTTGTTATCCTAACACCTTTGTGATAAACCTTTTGAGATGCTCTTTTGTTCTTCGAGATGAATTCTTTTCATTATTTTTGTTAATAAAGACCTTTCTTTCTAGATTATTTTTGCCTTCCATTTATTCTCAATTTTATATCTTTGCATTGAATAAAGGGAATGCATCATGCATTGCGTTTGCTATGAAATTAGAATAATGATTGATAAACTGGAACATAATCTTAAGAGATCCCTGCACTTATTTTTATGAGAAATCTATGGATAACTGAACAGAAAAATAGGGAGATGAGATGAAATGAAAATTTTAACAGTGAGAATTTTTGAAGATGAGAATTTACATGATGAGATTTTAAGCCCAATTAAGCTGACATAAGATGAATTACAGAATTATTGATGTTCTGAAACCTTCGAGAAAAGAAATTGTTCATATTCAGCAAATTTTGAAAAGAGGAAAAGACAGTAAGAGTCGTTCTACCAGCTTGAAGCCAAGTACAAACAGAGATGAATGATGAGCTTGAGAACCTTTTATTTTGATTAAGAGATTCAGGGAGTTGATATTATTTATTATAGAGCATTCATGACATCCATTGCACGATATGCATCTGCATTCATGGCATTCATATACTGCATTGCATTCATGCATTTGCACCCAAGAAATATTATTTTAGGTATTCAGTATGATTTGGACGTGAATTTTAATTTGGGATGCTAATTTGAAAGGTTAGCGATTTCTTTTGGGATTCAAGGTAAGATTTTTGAAGTTTATTTGAAGAAAATATTTACGTTTGACGAATTTACAAATTTCTTTTGGTATTTAAAGTTGACGCCACGTAGAGAGGAGTTTTTTTTCGTTGGGTATTTAAAGTTGAAGCCTCGATGGAGGAGTATGTTTTCGTGATTAGGTTTATTTAAAGTTGAAGCCTCAGTGGAGGAGTACGTTTTCATGATTAGGTTTATTTAAAGTTGAAGCCTCGTGGAGGAGTATGTTTTCATGTTAGGTTTATTTAAAGTTGAAGCCTCGGTGGAGGAGCATGTTTTCATGTTGGGTTTATTTAAAGTTGAAGCCTTGGTGGAGGAGTACATTTTCACGTTGGGTTTATTTAAAGTTTACACCTCGCTTAGAGGAGCTTTTCTACTATGGGATTTTCTTTAAGTACATAGCTCTTTTTAATGTTTGAGAACTTAGTAGGGTGTCTACATCACTTGTGCCAAGATTTATTTCCACCAGCTCATCGACCGTTACTTGACCACCATCTTCTAGTTGCGGGGGAGCAGACTGAACTTCTATTAGTTCATGAGATTTAGGAGATTTTTCCGACGTGCTGCCTTCTTGAATTGCTACCATGTGAACGCTTGCTTGATAACCCAAACCTTCTCAGGGAATGCACAAAGAGGGGCAACTGTAGACATCGGATTTTATCCGGGTTTTAATTTTCTAATTTGAATTTTGTTTATTTTTTAATTAAATAAACAAAAATAAATAAATAAAAAGAGGAGAAATTCGAAATAAAAATAAAAAATAAAAAAATGAAACCAAGTTTGGGTTGAACTAAGACTCTTTTTTGGATTAAACTTGGACTCTAGGTGTTGTGGTTGGAACACAAATCTCTTCTTGATCAGATTGAGACTTCTAAGTAGATTCAAATCTAAACTCTTTTCCTATATAAAGAACCTAGCCTCAAGCACAAAAAACACATCAGAAAATATACAATTTTCGGAATAAGCAAGCAAGATCAGTAGAATTTTTTTTTTCTTGGTGAATTTCGAAATTCTTGATTCTTAGTGGTAGGAGTTGTTTCGAAGAGTGTTTAGTAGTGGAAAATCTTGGTTTTAATTAGACGAAGCTTAGGTTGAAGTTTGGTAATCGTTCGGTAGCCAATGGAGGAGATCGGAAAGATTGAAGTTGCGACTTTCAAACTCAGATCTAGGATTATCGGGTTAGATTCGGGAAAAACTAAGTTGATTTTTGGAAAGAGGAGATCGAAAGGAGTTTTTAGTGATTTTTTGGAATTTTTTTGAACCCGGTGATCGATGACGGCGACGGCGACGACAGGAGTGACCGGAATCTAGAAATTTTTTGGGTTTGTTCTTGGTGTTCTTCATTGTGTTCTTGAAGAGAAGAAGAAGGAAGAGTTTTTTTTTTTAAACAGGTAAAGAATGAAGTGAAAAAAAAATTAGTTTTTAAGCAACAGAAGGGTCGGGCCATGCGACCCGCGCGCTGGCCCGACCCGTATGCTGCTGTTCTGTTTTTTTTTTTTTTTTCTCTTTTGTTGTTTTTGTTTGTCTTTTGTTTTATTTATTATTTATTTTGATTAATTAATATTAATTTATTACTACTAATGGTATTTTTAAGTTTTTTTTTTTTTGGGCAGGTTTATTTTGTGAGTTAATTATTAGTTGTTTATTAATTATTTATTATTAGATACTTATTAACTATTATTATTTTATTCTATATTATATTATTATATTTTAGTATATTTTTTATTATTAACTATTAATTTATTTATTAATAAAAGTATATTAATTTTTAATTGAGGATTAATTAATTTAAAATAATAAATTAAGATCTTTTTCAATGATGAAATCCGAGGACTTCACGTTTGGTTGATTTTCTAAGGAATTTCTAGGTGAGAGAACTCTCTTAAAAATTCTCCAAAACGAATGGAAGGATTTTTTAAGAGATTATTTTCGATATCAATAAAGATCAAAATTGATTTTTTAAAATAATTAATTTTCAAATTTTTTTTTCTCAAGATAATTTTTCATAATAAATGCCTAATTAAAATTGAAGGATAAATTAAGATTTTTCTCGATGATGAAATTCAAGAGAGTTACGAATGGTTGACTTTTAAGAAATTTCTAGGTGAGAAAAATTCTCTTAAAAATTCTCCAAAACGAATGGAAGAATATTCTAAGGGATAATTTTCGATATTAAGATCAAAATTTATTTTTCGAACAAACATTAATAAAATATGGATTAATTGTGGGAGATTAATATAAGAGAAATAACTTTGTTAAATAATCTAACTTTTCCGATGATGGGGCCTCTTCAATAGAACGAATGGTTTCTTTTGAATACTCTCGAGGTGAGGAAACGTTTTTTAGTAATTTCTCCAGAATGAATGGAAGGAAGACCTATAAAATGATTTCTGAGATTTCTAATTTTAAGAATTAAAATGAAGATAGGATAAACAAGACCATTTAATTAAGACTTTTTAGGTATCACAAGACTAATTAGGTACTATCTCTTAGATAGGCGTTGTGAGGGTGTTAATCCTTCCTCACACGTAACCGTACTCCCGAACCTAGTTTCGATAAGTAGACCAGAACCTATTCTTTTTAAGATTCCGTAGTCAAGCTTAGGATTATTTTAAAAGGGATAAATTCATATAGGTGACTAATCACACCTAGATTAGATGATTAGTGGCGACTCCATTGATTTGTGTCTAGCATGCTAAATTCGCATTTGGCATGTTATGACACTTATGTATGAACATGTTTGAGTTATTGAAGGTGGGTCTTACTCAACTAAGTGTTATGTTATCCGGATGCTTTAAAACTTAATCACATGACATTTAGAGGCAAAGTTAGGCGAAATGCATATGATGTATTTAGGCAAAGAGTTGTCACCTAACTGGATCTAGGAGTTGCATAGAGATGTAATTGATAAATTAAGTTGCCTACTCAATTAGTTTCAACATAGCTTGTTGAATCACTCAAGGTTATGCTGAAATGAAAGGGGTCCTAGCTTATTAAGAAGTTTAAGAGTTAAATTTCTCGAGATAGTAGTTGAGGGCTATTATTTTGTTAAAATAATGAGAATAATCATTTAAGTATTAAAGCCTGACATAAATGATTACTACTTGCTATTTATTGACTAGTAAATGTTTTGATTCATATAGGATATAAGCGCTAAAATGGAAAATGCATTATCACTGAGAAGCATACTTGATGTTAATAAATTAATTGGGCCAAACTTCGTTGACTGATTTCGCAATGTCAAGATTGTCTTGACAAAGGAAAAGAAGGCTTATGTTCTTGATGAGCCCATTCCAGATGAGCTTGCTGTTGACGCAACTGAGGAGGAGAGGGTGGCCTATAGATTTCATAGAGATGATCTCGTACAAGCAACATGTGTGATGTTGGCCAGTATGGCACACGATCTCCAAAAGTAGCATGAGGCCGTGAATGCTCAGGATATCATCCTTAACCTTATAGAACTGTTCACTGAGGAGAATCGCACTGAGAGATTTAACATCTCAAAGGAATTGTTCCAAACAAAGATGTCAGAGGGAAGCCCAGTGAGGCCTCATGTGCTTAAGATGATTGGGTACATTACCCGTTTGGAGCAGATTGGATGTGTTATGAATCATGATCTAAGCATTGATCTAATCCTTACTTCACTACCTGAGAGCTATTCGCAGTTTGTGTTGAACTTCAACATGAACCACTTGGAGGCTACCCTTTCTAGGTTGCTGAATATGCTCACACAGGCCGAGCAAACCATTGTTAAGGACAAGTCATCTGTCCATTTAGTTTCTTTTTCTAAACTGAAAGGTAAAAAGAAAAGAAAGACTAGATGGGATGTACCTCTTGCTTCAAATAGTTTGAAGCCCGATGATGGTAATGTGAAGAAAACAAAGGGTAAGGATAATGCTAACAAAGCTTGTTTTCATTGTGGGAAAACTGGTCATTGGAGGCGCAATTACAAGGAGTACCTTGAGTCTAACAAGGGAAAGAAGCTGAAAGGAGTTTCAACTCAAGTATAATATGATTAACTCATCTTGGTATATGATACCTAACATTTGGTACTAAATATGTATGACATATTGTAGGGACCAAAGGAAAAGAGCAGTGAAGCTGGACCATGAAGATGGCAAACGAGTTTGATTATACATCAGAGCTTGCCGATCTTATGGATTTTTAATAAGACATTTATTTATGATTTATTTAGAAACATTTGATGTTTTATTGGCATTGTGGGCCAATGTTGAGGATATTTACTTATGTTTTCGAAACATATTGTTTTGTTGGCATATGGATGCCATGCTTATTTACTTTCCTCTTAAATAGATCAGTTATAGAATTGTTCTATAACATAGTCTTATATTATACAACTTGTAAAGTATTATGAATACTATTTGGCTTAGTGATATGGAATTCAAATTGTTATTGAAATAATCCCTTAACTTCTACATATATAAGATTTAGTGGGAGCTATTAATAACTCTTTAGATGATAATGGTTATGAGAAATTGCCATTTTGAAAAATGCAATTGGTTGGAAACGTTCCAAACTACAAAGGATTGCACGTTTATATTAAAGGTTTTTAAGACTAACTCTTTTGTTTTGGCTTGCAAAAGGAGTTATATTTGGATCATTAGCTATTTGCTAATTAGTAGATTCCAATAGTTGTTATAGAAACAACTGAGACATTTGAATGGAATCTAGGTCTCGTTGTGATCTAAATTATTAGCCTTGATAATGAGATTATCATGAATATGACAAAGCATATTCTTAATGCACTTAAGCTATGTTCTTGTAGAGACACAATTGCTAATCGAAAAAGTTTGGCATTGGATGCATTAGTGATCGGCTTAGTGCAAGTGGGAGATTGTTGGTATATGCCCTAGAGCCAATCAGATTGAGCTTGGGATATACAGTCAATGAAGCATACCCTTCACTATGAAGATAGTGATACTAGGTTTTCCTTCATGTTAGTACAATAATAAGGAGTTATTAAGTACTAATCGGATGAAGCCTATGGAACATAATGGCCTTGCAAAGGAATTATATAGAGTTATAATTATGAGATCCTTATGCATCAAAGACTTATTCTTCAAACTGTTCCTGGTCATCGTATTGCCAAGACGGGGCATTGGCAATGCTTAAAGACTAGTATATATTAAGCCTTCTTACTTATGAAGTAAGCAACCGATCTCATATAGGTTGAAGTATGTGATACTTGGGATGACATATAGGTGCTTGTCTGTTGAACAAGTTCACTGAACATGGCCCGCCAAGAGAACTTCATTTGGTAATTTCACTCCAGTGTCTATGATAATGTTCTCTAGTACCAATCGTGTAAATTAGTTCTCAGACTTGTGATACCAGGTCATCTTGTATGGAGAGTGTCATACTTAGATTCCATCACGAACGGGTCCCAAAAAGGGATGCTTATGGTAGGGTGTTATTAGGTATGACATGAACCATACGAAGATGAATGAGTGATCCAGAGAGGATTCATCACTCCCTATGATAATGGAGACATATCTCGTTTGTTCTTGACTACGATTAACTTCATTAAGTCTTTTGCCAAAGCATGATGAATTTAGGAGAAAGTTGTTTCTCTAAATTCATAAGGTTAATCATAAGTTGCGAAGAACTAATATGGATTGATCATGAGTAGACACTGCACCATACTCATGCGCTATCCGGGATATATGGTGAAAGGACCATATTACATTGACAGACTGGTTGCTGAAAGGTTTCTAAAAGGTCACGATAACTTCACCATATTTGGGTGGTCATGATGGGTTGCTAGATCCCGCTCACAATCTATGAAAACAAGTTAATGAGATTAACTTATGTTCATTGCCAACATATTGGAACTTAGAGGGTCACACACATAAGAACAGATATGTATGGATTAAACATGGTATTCTATTAAGGTGAAACTTAATGGAATAAAAGATCTATATTGAGGACTTAATTGAAGAAGTTCAATTAAGAAAGATTAAGATATGATTGAGATTTGAGAAATCCAAAGACAATGTCTTAATGAGATAAGAGGAATCAAGAAGTCTTATATAAACTAGTATAGTCGACTTTGACATAGTGATATGCAAGGTGAATTTCGAATGACTATGCTATATTGGATTAATGTCATGAGATGATATTTGTTAGGGAGGACCTAGAACTAGGCCCACTGTTGTCCAGCTATTCGAACCGGATGCGAAATTGAAACAACGAAACAGCTCTTACACAGCTATCCTAACAAAAATAGGTTTGGATTAGGTGCAATACAGCTATATCACCCATCATGCACCCTAACTCAGATGTTGACACGTGGCATAATTTGGACCGTTCGTTGGTTTATAAATAGGCTACTACTAGCCTACTCCAAGACATCCTATCATAGCCCTAAAATTCAGACTAGAGAGAGAAAGTCCTCTAACCAGATCAGTTCTTACTATCTCACTCTACATTTATTTCGCATTTCCTAAGTGATCCAATGTCTTTATGTGCAAAACACTTGAGGTGATACTGACTTGAGCATCGGAGCGTGCACCGGAGGTAAAGCTCTAGCGCCCCTATCACCTCGTTGCTTTCTTGTAGTAAACCATCCAACTAGTGAAGATCACTTCGGTCCCAATAAGTCCCGATGTACCCTAATGTGATCAGATGTGCCACGCACCTCAAATAGAAGGTTAATCACATCAGTTCCTAAGTGCCTTGTGCGCTCGGCGAGAGACTAACCACTTCGGTTCCCAAGTGCCATGCACATCTGTTGACCTCAGCCCCCATGTGCCCGATGTCCACCTAAGTGCCACTTATTTTGGCCCATGTACACCCAACACATTAGTACTCTTGTGTTCATCAGTGTTCAGTCTTAGTCTCTACCACTACAACGGCCATATCTATTCCAGCAGACTCTCATACTTTACGGACAATGATGTTTTCACCTACAACATTTGGTGCTTTCATTGAGAAAGGCAACAAGAAGTATGGCTCCTAAAAGGAGAGTCGCTGCAAGGTTTGGACCTCGTCGGGCACCCCGAAGTGATCCACCTCCCAGGAGAGGAAGAGGAGCGCACCCTCGTCCGGCCCTAAGGACCTTGCGTCCAAAGACTAATGTGGAGGCCGCGCGAATGTCTGGTACACACCCTTCTCAAGGCAACGAGGAAGGAGGTAGCACGACTACCCCTTTAGTTAGGAACCAAGGGGGACTTAGGGAGGATGACAGCCTCGACCAACTAAGGAATGATGTCCGCAACCTAATTGAAATAGTAAGGGAATTGGCCTCCAGAAATCCTCCACATGGGGAGGACGCCCCCGCTGCAAACAACACAAGAGAAGGAAGCGAGATGGAAAAAACTTGGGAACTTGAGAGTTCTCTCTTCATGAAAACATCACCAAGTATCTCGCTCATTCCTTCTGAGCTTTTGGTGTCAAGCAAGGAAGCAAGTCTGGTTGGGAGAACACCAAGGGTCGCCTGTCTCTCGGACTTGAGGGAGAGGCTCAATGCTAGACGTGACATCAGGGCAAAAGAGAAGAGGGCGACCTAAGAGAGAAGTTGGAAAGACAAAGAAACTTCTCAGACTTTGGCCGAAAGTGGAAAGACATGAGAACAAAGATGAAAGACATGGAGCAACGAATGGTGAGCAATGTGTCGCTCTTCGATCTTGAAGCTCTAGGGAATTCTCTATTTACATCAGAAATTGGTGCCGCTAAACCATCACAAGGATTCAAACTTCCCACAATGGAGTCTTACGACAGCACTTCAGATCCTATTGACCACTTGGAGATGTTTCGCACGAGCATGTCCATCCAAGGTGCTAGCGACGTAATCATGTGTAAAGCCTTCCTAGCAACACTCAAAAAGGAAGCAAAGTCGTGGTATTCATCACTTAAGCCATGGACCATCTCGAACTTCAAGGAATTAGGCCAGAAATTCGTGAGTCACTTCATCAGCAGTATCGCTCATAAGAAAACCTCAATTACCTTGATGACAGTCAAACAGAGGTCCGGCGAATCACTTAAGGAGTACGTGACAAGGTTCAACAATGAGACACTCCAAGTGAGAGATCTTGACCGCACTGTTGCTATAGCAGCCTTCATCAACGGACTAAAAGATAGGGATTTCACTAAGTCTTTATCCAAGAAGCCCCCAAAGGTCTTTGCAGACCTGCTTCTAAGGGTTGAAAAATATATCAACATTGAAGAGACAATGGCGGCAAAGTATCAACGAATTGAGAAGCAAGCAAAGAAAGAGAATGGAGACACGTCCAGACCAAAGTCCCTTCGAGGCCGAAGAGGAAAAAAAAGAAGAAGTCCGCCTCCAAGGAGGTATGACCACTACACAACCCTCAACAAATCGCGAAGGGAAATTCTATTTACAATATAAAGAGAAAACTCGCCAACCCCCCAAAGAGGATGAAACTCGGTACCCCCAGTAGAGACATGTCCAAGTACTGCACCTTCCACAAAGATTGCGCACATGATACTGAAGATTGTATCCAACTCAAAAATCAGATTGAAGACCTTATCAAGAGAGGTCACTTGAGGAAGTTTGTGTCCGAGCGTCTAAAAGAAGGCAATCAGAGGAATTATGGAAGAAGGCGTGAGGGACGCAATGACCAAAGCGCGAGAGAGCCAAGGGACAAAAGGGACCTCGCTAGCCCGAGCCTAGGCCGACCAACCAAGAACCACGTCCTCAAGAGAACGAGCCAAGACCTTTGGCTGGCGTGATCCATGTTATAACAAGAGGAAACTCCTCTGAGGGGCCGACCTCATCAGGGCGGAAGAGGTACGCCAAGATCCACATCCTCATGCCCAACGAAAAAAAACCAAAGACATGGAAGGATGAGCCTATCTTGTTCGGACCTAAAGATTTGAAGGACATCCAAACACCCTATGGCGATGCTCTGCTGATCGCAATTACTGTTCACAATCACCTTGTGAAGAGAGTCTTTTTCGATAACAGAAGTGCTTACGAGGTCCTCTACTACGACGGGATGCAAAAAGTTGGGATATCAAATGATCAACTAAAGCTTTTCCACACCCCACTCATAGGATTTGGCAATGAGGAAGTCAAGGTTGAAGGTACTATGAGCTTGCCACTCACACGTGGACAGAACCACGCACAACTACTGCGATGGTCGACTTCCTGGTAGTAAAGGTTTCTTCCGCCTACAACATCCTCTTGGGCCATCCGAGCCAAAATGCCTTAGGAGCGGTTGGATCATTCCTTCACTTGAAAGTGAAGTTCCCAACACCCCACAACATCGGCAAAGTCAAGGGGGACCAAGTAGCAGCAAGACAATGTTGCAACACCATTATGAAGATGAAGACTAAGGCGACAAAGCCTTATGTGATCCTTTGAGGTCAACCTTAGAGCGGCTTGAGAGGAGTAAAGGAGTCGTTGGGATGCTTGGTAATTGAGATGTGCTTGCATGCTACTCCGAGAAGGTCTCAGACGATGCCACTTGAGCTCAAATTATGGCAACATCACCCTAAGAGTCGCTCTTGTCCGACGAGTCCACCAAACTCAATTTCTAGGTTAAGTTAAGTCTTTGCTTTTTATTTCAATTATGGAGAAGAGATGAGAGAAAAAAATGCTCAACCAAACACATCTTCTCTTAAGTAAAATACTTTTGTAGTGAGACTTATACGTCTACACTTAGACAGCCGTAGTCCGCAAAGTCAAAAAGATGTAAAACCTCTTCTTTCAAAGAATATGAATGAAAATACATCTTCTTTTGAAATGGTGCTCATAAACTCTCTCTCTTTCACACAATCCTCTTACAACTCAAACAAAAGCATAACTCAACGTTTTCATCTCATAAAACATTGTTTGTCCGAAGCCACTAAACCTTCGAGATTGGCCAACCTTGACATAGGTCCAGAAGTGAAAAAACTTGTAATATAGCCACATCTTGAGACAAGGTCCGACTTTAGTACTCAAGTAAAGAAGTTCAAACAGTTTAGGCCTTAAGTGGAAGAATTCAACTTGACAAGGATTGACATCGGTCCTTAAGTGAAAACACTTGGGCTATATCTCGGAAACAAGGTTTAATGGTGAAGCATGAGCATGCAACCTAGAGCAAGAACTCCCTTGAGCATTCCACTCTTGCTCCTGGCCACAAAACAACCTGGACGTCCTCTCTCATAAGGTCTCTAGAGAACACATTGGTCTCTTTGATGGAAGCATAACTACACCATTGCGGACGAGATTTGAGCTCACACAGAAGTCAGAAATCACTACAGATGACCAAAAAGATGATGGAGGCACTAACAAAGGTCATATGCCACAAAGGATGATGGACCAATTCCTAAAAAGTCCGTCATTAAGCACGTCCACAACAAAAGGGATGAATAAATTTAATTTGGTGGAGAAGTGAGAATGGCGACCGCAAGCAAGCAAGCATGAGCTCTTAACACTCAACATTGCGGACCAATAAAAAGCCCTCCTTAAAAAGGCTCCCACGCCACTACCACGAGAAGACAATGTCCCTTGTAAGTGAGATGGTTCCTCTCTACATGCAGATATCAAAAACCACAAGAGGATCAATCCATGCCAAAGAAGTGAACAGCCACACTCATATAAAGGTGTGAAAGAAAACACCACCATAGAAAGCCTCAACAGCTAAGTTGAGCTCATTCAAAGATTGAAAAAGGAAACACCATGAAATGAAGTGGTCTTACAAATAACTCCTATGGCGTACATAAGGCTACATAACTATACGTTGACGCCGGATGAGCCATGAGGAAAAATAACAAGGGAAGTGCGATCTCTGCCCCTTTTTCTCACATGTAAGGATGAGAAATCGATCGCCTTGAGCTCATCTTAACACATGGGGAGATGATATCCGAATAAGAGGCCTGATCAATCTCCCTTCATGATGTCTCCCTATGTGTTAATAGGAGAAAGACGAGGAACAAAGCTTTGCTACTTGAGGGATGCCTCAACCAAGGAGAAGTCTCGGACCCTTACATCATTCCCACAATGACAAAACAACTCATCAAAAAGCTCACATGCAACCAGACCACTTAACGGTCTGATGCCGACCCATAGAAGCGCCAAACAAGTCTTCTAAAGACTAACACAACGACCTCCTATAGTGCGGCTTGATGCCAGCGAAATCACAGCTGATGACCGGACCACATAACGTGTCTAATGCCGAGGGTCGTCCTCATCATGTCCCCTTTGCCAGGACCAAAATGATGGACTGAAGCCCTCCTTGAGAGTCGACCAAGAGGGTCCTTGAAAAACAAATCACCCTACGACGGATGTGATGGCTAACATCAAGGACAACCAAACTCCACATCTTTTATCAACTTTATCTCTTCAACATAAAAATGGAGTTTGATGAACTAAAACAGAAACTGAACTCCCATGAGATCCGACACCGAACCATGTAAATAACTAAGACATACGAGACTCCCACATAATGGTTTGATGCCAGCCACACATGCTTGATGCCGGACATCAGATTCGAAGTTCTGAACTAGTGAGAACTCATAGGATCACTAAACATCCTCTGATCACCCACGTTCGAAGTTCCAAATCAAAGATCAACGGTTTGATGCCCTTCAAGCCTCTTAAATGGGTTTTTCGGACAAAGAGGGAAGGCTCACCAATAGGGGGCGACACCCGATGTCAAAAATAATGTCAGAAGGTAGGGCATGAGCAAGCGAATCAAAAGACAAAAGAAATCTACTACGGTTTGTCCGAGGTAAGTTTTGTCAATTAGATTTGCACTAAAATCTCTTAATTTTTCTCAGAAAGAACAAATCGAACGAGAGTAACCAACCCAAAGAGGCTTCACGCCTCGTATGGAAGAAAGAGGATAAAGCTCACACTCAAAGACTACATGCCACATATGGCTCAAAGAGCACGAGCTAAAAGCTCGGACAAGGGACCCTCCGATGTAAAAACACATCCGAAGGTGTGGTCCACCAAGAAAACATCAACAGATTACCCTCCAAAATACAAACACATTTGGAGATGCTGTCCGACAAGGAACCATCAATGAAACATCTTTCTATGACTAAAACACTTAGAAAGAGAACACACCAAGATGGCAAAGAAGCATTGGCCTCCCTACAAACACGAGCAAAACACATTGGGACCAATGCCCCAATGTCCCAACATCCTATCCTTACTACAAAGAACGTTGCAAGGATGAAGTTCGATCTAAGGTCTCTATGAGAACACAACTCATAAAGAACAATCTCTACAAATCTCGTCAATTGACATTAGTGGAATTCAAAGAAAACAACTCCACTAAGAAATACAAGCTTGATCAATCACCAGCAAATCACGAACTAGGTCCGCGCAAGCCCACAAACTCTCAAGATGGGCAGATTGTAATAGACATGGCATAAAAATGCACGCCCACACTCCTCTCCTCAAAAAAGCTCTCCCATTCAAGCTCCAAGAAAGAAAAGCATCGGACCAACCTCATACAAGACTGGTCTCCGAAGGGGGAGTAGAGCCCCTTAAATAAATCCCACCAGCAAGCCAAACATACACGGACACACCAAACGTTGGATAAAAAGGTACATGCCACAATGCAAAAGGAGAGGAAGGAAAGAGAAAAGAAATAAGAGAAAAGGAGAAGAGAAGAGAAAAAAGAGAAAAAGAGAAAAGAGAAAAAATGAAAAACATTCTACAAGGCAAGAGCACAGACTTCATTCTACTATATTTTTTATCACATCCAAAGCATCACTAAGGAAATGAGTCTGACATACAAAAGAGAACCCTCATTCACAAGTGATGAAGGCAAGATGGTTACATTAAGGCACAAGCAACAACAAAAGCATGAATGCTCTCAAAAAATAAGTTAAGTGTTTGTCGCCGCAACATCGAACGCGCACGAATAATTACATCAAGGCACAAGCAACAACAAAAGCTTAAATGCCTTCAAAAAATAGGTTAAATGCTCAAAATATACAAAGCATCAACAGAGGAAACCTACATATCAGTTCCCTCAGCAACATCCCTAAACGGGGCTTTCTCACCATCCTCCTCGCCAATGCCATCCTCTCTATTAGCAGCCTCTTCTGGATTTTCACCCTTCTCACGTTTACGCTCCCCCAAACACTCTGGCTCAGGAATATTTGAACCAGGGGAAGCAGTTGGTTTTGCTGAAGGTGGGGATACACCATGCCATGCTCTGGACACATCAAGGGCTGAATATTCTGGATACTGGACATTGGGAAAGTCGTCCTTAACTTGACTAAGACAAAGCTCAAAACCAGCCCAAAATGCACTAGCACTCGCAAAGGCAGCATCTTGCACAAAGACGGAAGAGTTTTTGTAGTTCGAAACGGCCTTCGATCTTTCCTCCTTAAACTTTCTCACCCTCTTTGAAAGCTTCTTGATTTATTGCTCATTGTCGCCATCCTTTTTCTTCAAAACAGCAAGCTCGGACTTCGCTTCGTCATAATCCTTCCGAAGATGAGAAAAGCGGGCAAATGTCTCAGCTTGCTTCATCTTGGCCTCTGTAGTCTCTTTGGTTATTTGAGAACGAGTGCGAACTTCGGGCAACAAGCTTATCACACTTCGCCATGACCGCGACAGAATTGAGAAGAGCCTACAAACAAGAAAAAGAAGAATTAAGCATGAAAGGAAACAGACTAAGAAACACTAGGGAAAGGAAATGAAGAGAATACCCTGTAATGATCATGAACTAAATTGTGCGTTGGCTCTGGAAAGGCTTCCTTCGAATGAAAGACCTCCTCACGGTCCGCGGGAAGTACTGTCCCCTGGGATAATAAGCACGCGGCATGACAATTAGAAAACGTGCTCTCCTCTAGTTAGAGAGGGAAGTTGATGCTAATTTGAGAGTTTGCATCTCTCTCCAGACTCCTATTCCCTCTAGGTTCGAAAGAGGAGGATCTGGAATAGAAAGCAAGACAACATCAAAAAATATGTCTGAAGATCCAAGTTAACAACTAAGTGTGGAAAAAGTAAGCATGGAAAACACTACCTTCAGTTTGTGGAGAAGTTGGCACACGAACAGGAGAGAGAGGCTTAGCGACCTCTTTCTTTCTCTTTTTACCTGGGATAACATCGGGAGGAGGCAGCATATACGTTCAATCCGTCTTACTCGAGGCTCTCCCGGACGAATCATCACCAGCGATAAAAGCGTTAAGATAGAGGTCCGGATCGAACGAGGCTATATCTAAAATCAAAAACACAAAATGGTTAGTAATATAAGAGCATCGGACAACATCAAAGCAAAGGGATATGAAAAAGTAAAATTGCACTACCTAAGTCCTCATCGACTATCAAAGCTCTTACGAAACTCTCGGATAAGAGTTTCTTTACATCTATCCCCCTATAAAGATTAAGCACTTCAAAATCCCTCACCTCTGCAACGGACAAAGGTGAGGCATCTATGCTATTAAAATCCCCTCAGATAGTCCGAATTGGCCACTCGCCTACATCGACAGGGGGAGGAATGGCGAAGAAACCATGCTTCAACTTTTTCCACGAAGTGTTGGAAGTCCCAAACAACTTCATGCCCGGACGAGCATAGAAGGCAACATACCCTCTCTCTCTTTATTTACCTTAATCATGAAGAACTCTTTGAAGAATTCACGGACGACTCTACCTTCTTCAACTTACACAAAACTAGGAAGGCGATAACTGCCCTCCACGAATTGGGAGGAAGTTGAGTAATGGTAAGTTTGTAGGAGTTAAGAAGATCAACCACAAACGGATGAAGGGGGAACCTAAGTTCGACCTTCAAAGTATCAACATAGACAAAGAGATGACTCTCGTAGGGACTTTGCAAGACCCTCTCGGTATCGTTAGAACGTCTAAGCCTATAAAAAGAAGAAAAATTGAAAAGTATCTTTATTCGCGGTAACCACCTAGGTGGTAAAGAACTAAGACAAACATCCGGGATGCCCCATGATCGACGGCTACGGGGAAGATCGGACAAAGGTATCCTAGGTTGGGATAGGAACTCTACATTGAAAGTGGCGAAACCTTGTCCCTCGCCCACATCTTCCACGAACCTTTCCTCTCTTGGAGGTGGACGACTAGAACTAAACCTCTAGATGAATTACTTTGGGTGGTCACGCCGGACCGACCCGACATGGCAAGAAAGGCTATCACATAAGGATAACTGTTGTCCGAAGTAAGAATCTCAACCTCTACCTCCCTAAAATCGTCATGAGCGCCACCTACGACATCCTCATCAACATTGGCGTTATCCGAGGATAAGGAAGATGAGTAACTTGACGAATTAGAGTTGTCGCCCGAGGAACTATCACTATAAGAAGTTGACGAAGACATCAGACTCACCGAACTTGGATAGCAACAAATTGGAGAACGGAAAGCAACGAGCCACCATGCCAATCTACAATGAAAAGGTAAGATAAGTCAGATCAACTAGTGGCGCATCACTACAGGATGTACGTCCGAAACCATAGTAGAAGAACAACTCACTAAGTATCACTGAAAAGTGTCACAAATGGCCACTGCAAGCGCGTTTAAGCTAGCAATAATCAGTCAAGGATAAGTAAGAGATGATAACATGGGTTTCGTACCAAGTAAGAAGAATGGAAGAAATCCACAACATCTCCACATACTCTTGTTCGAAAAATACATGGAGAACAAAGTTTAAAAGAATGAGAAAGGCGCCACGGACATGGGTAGAGAATGCAAAAACAATAAACAAGATCCCAAGTGTTCTCCAAGTAATCAAGACGAATTTCTAAGGTACATCCCAAGTGCCCCTAAGTGAT
Organism: Fremontodendron californicum; assembly: GCA_030761205.1. Lineage (NCBI taxonomy): Eukaryota > Viridiplantae > Streptophyta > Magnoliopsida > Malvales > Malvaceae > Fremontodendron > Fremontodendron californicum. Next base: position 15,524,962 of record JAULJL010000027.1, read on the forward strand.
CCCAAGTGTTCTCCAAGTAATCAAGAAGGATTTCTAAGTTGCATCCCAAGTGCCCCTAAGTGATCCCAAGTGTTCTCCAAGTGATCAAGATGGATTTCTAAGGTGCATCCTAAGTGCCCCTAAGTGATCCCAAGTGTTCTCAAGTGATCAAGACGTATTTCTAAAGTGCATTCTAAGTGCCCCTAAGTGATCCCAAGTGTTCTCCAAGTGATTGAGTCAAGTTTCCAAGGTGCATCCTAAGTACCCCTAAGTGATCCCGAGTGTTTTCCAAGTGATCAAATCAAATTTTTGAGATGCATCCGAAGTAACCCTAAGTGATCCTAAGTGTCTCTAAGATAAGGACTAGGCAACAACAAGAACACTTAGGAAAACTTCGCCGAAAATCTCCAAACACTTGGGGAGACAAAGTCTAAAACCAAAACACTTGGGAAAGCATGCTCAAGAGTCAAAACACTTAGGAAAGCATGCTCGAGAGTCAAAACACTTGGGAAAGCATGTTCGAGGGTCAAAACACTTGGGAAAGAATGTTCGATAGTCCAAACACTTGGGAAAACATGTCCAAAAGCCAAAACACTTGGGAAAGCATGTTCGAGGGTCAAAACACTTGGGAAAGAATGTTTGACAGTCCAAACAATTGGGAAAACATGTCCAAAAGCCAAAACACTTGGGAAAGCATGTTCGAGGGTCAAAACATTTAGGAAAGCTTGGACATGAGTCCAAACACTTGGGAAAGCATGTGAAGAAGACAAAACACTTAGGAAGACAAGATAAAAACAACAAAGCACTCGGAGAGACCAAAACGGCAAACATAAGAAAACAAGAGGAAGTCACTTACTTGGTAACTCGATGCGCATGCCAACCTCCTCCCAATGTGAAAATTCGTTCTTGAAGTCCAAAAAAAGGAGATGTCCGAAAAACTCAAGCAAAGAACTTCCTAAGTGAACAATGAAAATCTCTTCACTAACTTCTCTCTACTCTTGCCTTAAAACCTCATAAATGAAGGAGAAGAAGACAATAGCCCCCTTTTTATAAAGGCATATGTGGGAAAAAGAGGGGGGAAATTTTGAAGTGGTCTAGCAAATGGGGGGAAAATCCAAAGGCCAAAGTTAAAAGGAGACAAAAGAACAAGCTTTAAGTCACATCACTTGAGATATGTCCCTTACTTGAGAAATTAAGCAAGTAGACTCCACATGCTCTAAAAACACTTGGGAAATGAAGGAAAATGGCGCCAGCATAGATACATGGCCGGCCACCCATGTGGCCTCGGACTTGGGGAGACATGAGAAATCCACATCGAGAGAGAAAGAGAAAGAAGCCTCAGACGAATGAAAAATCACAAAGAACATCATTGGGTGCTTTGGTTCTGACTCAAGAGACCTCAAAGACATCCGCGCCTCGGCAAGCATGTCCGCGCACAAGAACTAAGTTGCACAACCAAAAGCACAACAATAGGCGACTAGCTATCCCTCGCGCAAATATGCGCAAACAAGCACGAACATCTTCAGTACAATAGCTTTATATGACAAGCTGAAGCAACATCAAAACAACTTTGTCCATAAATAAGAGCTTATGCGAATGCTCACCTCTATGAAACACGCATGATTTCCACAACTAGCACTAAGAAAGAAAGTGAGTGTCAACCATAAATACACAAATATCACAAACAAAAGAAATCGCAAAAAATAATAGAAAGGGATCAAAATGGCTGGACCTCACATCAAGACTAGTTGGAGAAAAAGCAAAAGTTCAAAAAAAAATGGAAGTCTGAAGAAATGACCAAGTAGTGAGCTACCTCCAAAACAAATAGGCTCGGACAAAGTATTCACAACTTAATGCAAAGTCTTAAAGAAAGGAGTGAGACCCTTTATGTAACAATAAGAGTCGCCAACGGCCACCTTTGTGAACTTATGTGATCGATGACATCGCCACTTAAGAAGAAAGAAAGTGGTGTAGAGTAACAAAAAGGACATTTGATCACAAGCTCCACCTTCAACTCGCCAGAATAGAGGATGAATGTAAGAACAGCTTGAGCAAGGTCCACTCAGACATCAACCCCCAAGTTGAAGAAATTAATGAAGGCTTGAAAGTTCGGACGTTGGCCCCTAAGTCAAAGAAGATAACACAAGCTTTGAAATAGCCAATGACGCCTCCCACTGAGGAGGAGGATGCACTACATGGTCAATACTTAAACCATGACAAAAGGAAGAAACGAAACTCACCTCTAAAAAACGTGGAAGTCGTCACTTTCTCAGAATTAAGTCTGAAACCATAGAAGATCTTGGATGTCTCTAAACAAGTCAAAACACGCCACTCAACCACTTCGAATAAGAAGATAAAACTTGAGCAAACATGCTCAACTTCTCGAAGAAAAAAGTAGTGTCCCCGCTACATGGAATTTACAAGAGTGATATACAAAGAAACGCACAACCAAGCAAATGTCAAGCAACTCCCACCCCACAATGTGGTCGAACCAAAAAAATTGTGCACGACTTAGTAGATGTTGACGACGTCAAATGACATCCAAAAGAACAATGACATTCCCTGTGGAATCAAGTAGGCGACAATCGCCAAACTCTAAACTCACTTCTAACAAAAGATGCAGCCAAAGAAGGTACAGCCATAAGGCACAACCTCAACATCTGTCCCTATGTCAAGAAGTGAAGCCAAAGATACACAACACCTCCACAAACGTGCAAAGGATGAAAAAGAAGGAAGGTGGCCACAACAATTGTAAACACGTTCCAACAGGAGTCCGACCTTCTAAACGTGCAAAGCAATTCGAGCCCCTCTTCAAAGGTGATCATAGGGAAGTCCGAGCATGAAAGTAGGAGAAGATGTTAAACGCACCTCCTAGGCATGCCTCACACCTCAAAAAGATCACTTAGAGGCTTGCCATGAACACACGGACATAAGAAGATGTTAAAACACATCTCCTAGATGTGTTCCACGCCTCAACCAAACACATTTCATCTCCAAAATGGTCGGACACCTCCGGAAGATGTGACAAATCAATGCTCATTTCAGCACAGCAAAAAATGATACATTCACATTATAACGCGCTATGAAAAAAATGAGACCAGACGTCCACATTTCCAGAAATATCTTCAACGGACAAAGTTCCTCCAAACAAAGGTGTAAAAACTCATCTGAACAATGCACAAGGAAAAGCCACAACATCGACCTCCAAATGTGCAAAGGCAACTCTTCCACATGCATAAAAATAAGCCAAACTTGCTAAACACACGATTGGATCACAAAGCTGAAACCTGAACATTCAAAAACTAGCAACTATCGGACGCTTGTCTTCCAAGCATGGCACCATCCTTCACAGACGAGAAAAATAGATGAGGACATACACCAAGGATTACCCAAGTCTGAGCTTCACAACGAAGCTCCAAATGTGATGACTCGATCTCCAAAAGTGAAGATGTTCTAACAAAACATGCACGCAGGGCATGAAGAGCTCTTGCGCACCCATGCCCAGAGTCGTAAGGCGCCAATCAGACTCTCTATCACCCCAAGAGATGCGTCTCGCTCAAACCAGTCATAATTACACCCAATCCTCCTCGAGTGACCGGAACTGATACATACTTTCGATCTTGAGGGGGGACTGAATGTTAGGAAGGACCTGGAACCAGGCCCACTGTTGTCCAGCTGTCCGAACAGGACGCAAAATCGAAACATCAAAACAGCTCCTATACAGCTGTCCCAACAGAAATAGATTTGGATTGGGTGCAATATAGCTACATCACCCATCATGCATCCTCACTCAGATGCTGACACATGGCACAATCTGGACCATTCGTCGATTTATAAATAGGCTACTACTAGCCTACTCCAAGACATCCCATCATAGCCCTAAAATTTGGACTAGAGAGAGAAAGTCCCCTAACCAAATCAATTCTCCATATCTCACTCTATATTTCAAATTTCGCATTTCCTAAGTGATCCTATATCTTTATGTGCCAAACACTTGAGGTGATACTGACTTGAGCGTCGGAGCGCGTCTCGGAGGTAAACCTCTGATGCCCCTCTCACCTCGTTGCTTCCTTGCAGGAAACCATCTAACTAGTGAAGATCACTTCGGTCCCGATGAGTCCCGATATACCCCAATGTGATCAGATGTGCCACACACCTCAAATAGAAGGTTAATCACATTAGTTCCTAAATGCTTGTACACTCGGCAAGAGACTAACCACTTCGGTTCCCAAGTGCCTCGCACATCTGTTGACCTCGACCCCCATGTGCCCAATGCCCATCTAAGTGCCACTTACTTTGGCCCAAGTACACCCAACACATCAGTACTCGTGTCCATCAGTGTTCAGTCTTAGTCTCTGATACTACAATTGCCACATCCATTCCAGCAGAATCTCATAGTTGCGGACACTGATATTTTCACCCGCAACAATATTAATTGATTAATATCATGAATTGTTCATGAGGAGAAAGAAATTTAATTGAGAATTAAATTATTTTTGTGTAGAAATTAATCTATCCAATAAATAAGTATGAGAAATTAGAATAGGTCCAAAGAGACTATTCTAATTTAAGACTGTCTACTAAAGATGGTTGGCCCAACTTAAGGCATTAAGTTTGATGGACCATTATTATAATTAGATAATATAATGGGCCAATTGATCCATCTTAGATTTAAATTGTTTAAGTCCAAGTGGATTAATGAAAATCTTGTGCAACAAGCTACAAGGGTCGGCCAAGCTTAGGGAGAGGGGTTCAGGGTTTGCACCTACATATATATTAGATATAGAGGCTGTAGCCACCCAAGAGACATTCATTCTAATTGAGATATTCTGAATTTTTCTTGAGAGAAAGTTGTTTTCAAGAAGTTTGAACCCTAAGCTAGCAAAATAAGAAATCACCACCTCCTTGCAAGTTTTTGGTGTTGCCGTAATTCCTTTTCCTTTAGTGTTTTTCTCACCACTTTTCTTCCTTGTTGAGTGAGATTGGTTTAGGGAGATAAACACAAGAAATAGATCTGTTGATTGTGATCTTAGGATCAACTTGCTAGCACAAGTGAATCACCATACCTTAGAGAAGGATCTATCAGTTCTTCATATGGAGTAGCTCTAGAGGAAGGACAATTGTGCTTCTTGTTCGAATTGGATCTTGGACTCGAGAGCAATTTGCGATTAGGATTTGCAACTTAAGATTACGATATCTTAAGTAGGCAACTTCTAAATCATATGGGTGATTTAATTTGTTTTGAATGTCATAAACCTATGCTAAACACAAGCCTAAAATCTTGTTGTACTTCGGGTGCTTCTTTGTTTACTTCCGCTGCACTTTGATAATTTTGTTTAAGAATGAACCCGAGAGTAGCATAACCCAATAGCTTCTGGAGGCGATATCCTGAATTTCAAACAAAGTTGACCCAAGACAAGATAAGGCCCCGGGATGTCATCGAGGTATTTGCTTTTCTTGCAAATCGAACTTGTTTTCTTAAGATGGGTCGAGCCTTGGTATGATAGTCAAGAAAATCAATTTAAGGAAAATCCTTTTATTTACAGTTTATCTATATAAAAAAAAAAATTCTTTCTCTCCTTCACAGGTAATCTCCACGGCTGGACAAAATTGTTGTCTATTTGTCTTTGCCTTATTCCTGATTCTCAGCAATAGCCAAAAAGGGGCAGCTGTAGACAGCTAATTTTGTCCGAGCCCCTGAACAAGATATGTTCTTCCTTCAAATCCGTATTCCTAACCTTACCTCAATTTCATGGCCTAATAACCCTACACTTGGATTTGGCACAATGGATAAGATCATAGTCAATAGAAAAGTCAAAGGGTAAAAAAAAAGCCAACTTTGAAAAATCAAGATTAAAAAGGAAAATTGGATGTAAAAGAGGCAATCTTGATAATTGAAGAGTTAAAATTGAAAGTGGAAGGGCGAAATATGAAAAATGAGATTAAAGAGAAGTGATGTAGGGACTAAATTGAAAAAAATCAAAAGTTGGAACTAAAGGTGGCAATTAAAAATTGAGATGACAAAGAAGCTAATTTGAGCAAATTAAAGATGGAAAAAGAATTTGAGATAATTGAAATGAAGGAAAATGAGATAGGAGATTGAAGGAGTGGAAGGACTAAATTGAAAGTTCAATTTCATGGAGAATTGTAGAAATGATCAAATTGAAAGAAATTGAATGTTCAATTTAAAGGAGAATTAATAAAGAAATGGGATTGAGAAGCTCAATTGCATGGAGAATAGGGGAATGAATTAATTTGAAAAGGAAATAAAAATAGAAGGACCAAATTGCACAAATTAAAAGTTTGGATTTGTAGAAAGGGTTGCAATTAAAAAGGAAAATAGTTTGGGAAATGATGGAGGGATGAATAAGAGACAAATGAAAGGTTTGAGGAAAAACATGAAAATATCCCAAGGTAAAAGTGTAGTAAAATGAAGGAGTGAAGGGCATTTTGGGAAAAATGTAAAATGGCATTTTGGTGAATAAATGGATGAGTATGAGAGAAAGGGAGCAAGAGTGCATGAGTTGGCAAACTTTCGCTAATAGCATTGCTACTTGGTGAGCAAGATTATGAAAAAAGGGATCATGAGAAAGGGGAATCACTTGAAAGATGAGAGTTCGGAAGAGGGGACCATTTTGAGAAAAGAAAAAAACATGAAGCCTTGGCCTTAGGGGCATTCGGGCAAGGCAAATATATGGGCAAGTCAGCAGCAAATTGAACCATTAGGCTACCCTTCTAAAAGCCTAAGGAAAAGAGGAAAAAAAAAAAGGAAAATGAGGAAGGAAAAACAAAATGAAGAAATAGAGGTTTTTGGCTAGGATTTTAGTAAAACTAAGGTAGTTTCTACCTCTATTCCTTCATGGTTTTTATTTTCCCTTCATGATCTACTTCATTTTCTTTGTTTTTCTTCTTTTTTTTAAAAAACAAAAGGTTTTTCAAAGGTTTCTCTTCTTTTTTTTTTGTTGCAAAACTACAAATTATTACGAGGGTTTTTCCTTTTGTTGCCACCTTGTTTCTTTGGTCACTCTGTTTTGCTTCAAGTTTTCTTTTAATTTTTGGTATATTGAAGTCTATTGTGATTGATTGATGAGTTTTACCTTGGTTTCTTTCCTAAAAATAAAGAGGTTATGAGCTTGTTAACCTTGGATTCTTCCAAGTGATGGTTAGGCTAGATTAAACATCCAATGGGCCAACCTTTGTTTTTTTTTTTTTGCTTATCTATGATTTCTTGTTTATATTTTGCCATTTTCATGTCCATATTTTCTGAATATGGTCTATTGTGGAGCATCCTTTATGTTGCATATTGTTTCTTCTATTTGGAAAAATGATTATGAGCTTGATGACCAATGATTTAAAAATCAGACCGAATCGGCCGGTTCAACCGATTGAACCGGGAACTGGCAGGTCCGGCAGTTCATCAGTATATTTTAAATCAAAAATTTTATGAACCAGACAGAATCCGTAAAAAATCAAGAACCGAAATTGAAAAAACTAGTAAAAACCCAATAAAACCGAAAAATCTGTAAAAACCCAATAAATGATGAGATTTGAATTTTCTAAATTTTGATCAAAGTAGAAAATTGAACATCCGGCTACAAATAAAGCTAAGTCCTAAAATCGGATTAAGTGATTGTGAGCAAGGAAAGAGAGCGGTAATGTCGATCTATGAGAGAGAGAGAGAGAGAGAGGAAAAAAGTGAAACAGACTCCGTGGAAAAGGAGATCAAGAAGAGGAGAATCATAGATGGACTTGATCCATTGACGTGTCGAGTCATTGAGTTTAACTTCCCAACTTCTATAGCCACAACCGACGCATTCGTAGAGTAATAACTACAACTTTTGAGTAGCAGCTGAGAAGGGGTTCAAATGGACAACATTTTTTATTGTGGGTAAGTTGATTTAACTTGGATAGGTTAGGTGTAGATTTTCCTTTCCTTTTGGGGGGAAATAAAAAGAAGAGAAGAAGGCTTAATGAAGGCCCAAGGCTTATTACTATTTTTCTAATTCTCTATTCTATTTTTTTAATTTTCTAGAAATGGTTAAATCGGCTGGTCCGACTGGTTCGACTTCCAGTTCGTTTTTCAACATTATTGATGATCTTGGATTCTTCCAAGTGATGGTTAGGCCGGTTAACATCCATGAGGCCAGCCTTGAGCCAATCATTTTGTTTGCATTAAAACATGTTTTTAAAATTATTTCCAACATGATTTTGGTTAGGATTAATCAATGGTCTATAGCCAAAATCTTGTTTTTCAAAGTGTTGGAAAATCAATGTTTTAAAGGTTGGATATGGCGATTTCGGGCAACATGAGTCAAATGCACTTTTGTCCAAATAAAAAACTGTTTTAATCCCATTTAATACATTCTTGGCCAAACTATTGGTGAAATTTCAAAAAATTTTGAGTTTTCCTTAAGGGTTTAAAGGATAGTTTTGACAAAATCGGGCTTTGGAGGTTAAAACGAGCTATAAAATGAGTACAAGCAAAAAAAAAATCTGCATTATGAGGGGTTGGCTGAGACCTATGGGCTGTTTAGATGTTGTTTTCTTGGTCCTTTAAAGTCTAAAAATAAGGTTTTGATAAAACGAGCTTCGGGTAGCTAACACGAGCCTCAAAAACGATTCAAAGTTGAATGTTCTACACTAGGGGGCTTCGGCCACTTTGTTTCAAACTTTAAAAATTGCATCTTTTAATTTGTTTTGGTTTCCTAAACTTTTGCATTAAGGCTCATTTAGAGGTATTCGGATGCTAATCAAGGGCATTTGGATATCCCTTCTAATCTGAGCAAAATTTTGTGCCCAAAAATCTGTTTTTACTAAGTCCAATTTAAGTTTCTTTCAAAGGTGTTCGGATACCTTTTTAGGTATTCGGATTCCCTCTCTTCAAAAGAGAAACACATTCCGATAATGACCCCGTTTTCATGCATTTCATACTTAAAAAATGTTTTTTTTTTCTAAATTTATCATAAAAACGTGCTTTTTTTATTTCATAAACATTTGGTGAGAATTATTTCTTAATCTTTGCCGGTTTGCCGGGGAGGTTAGGAAATTCTTCAACGTACGTGTTTACGAAATTATAAATTATGATGTTCGTTTTAGTCGGAATTACATAAGTGTTATGTGAAAGAATTATTTTTCAAACTTTGTCGGGTTCGTCGAGGAGCGCGGAAATATTTTCTGACACATGTCATTTATGTAATTTCACAAAGAAAGTACATGAAAAAGAATATTTTTCAAAATATGGTTGTATGCATATTATTGTTTATGTTCCTTTATAATTATTGCGTACCATGTTCTTGATTATGTTATTTTCTGATTAATATTCTTACGATTAATATTCGTACGATTTTTGGTTATGATAATTCATGATTGATATTTATGTTAGTTTCTTGTTTATGCCATGTTATAATTAATGTTCATATCATTTCTTTATATTTGCATATTTTTTGCATATTCATAATTATTTAAATGAGTTTAAGTGCATATAGAAATTAATGTTTTTTAATAAATAAGGCAATAACCTCAAGTTAAGATAACTCATGAATTCTCTGTCGGGTTGCTGGGGAGTCTTTCAATTATTATTAATGAAGGAATACCCTTCTAAAAAGGAGAGTGATGCGGAGAATTTCAAAACATAAAAAAATTCTATGTTTTGTCGGATTTGCCAGAAAATATAGAAAATTTTATAATAATAAATTCCGAATTGTTCTCAAAATAATACGATAGTTTTAAAGAGAATTATTTTAAAATATCGAAATTAAAATCGATTTTTATTGAGACTTCATGATAACACGTGATTAATAAGGTATCGTTTTATACAGGTATTGTGGTGGTGCTAATACCTTCCCTGTGACATAATCGACTCCCGAACCCACATTTCGATCTTCTCTGGTTTAACGTGGACCTTAAAATTAGTTTTTCAAAATATTTTAATTAATTTTAAAATGTTTTACAAAAACAAGTTTTAATAGGTGATTGATCACACCTAGGGATGGCAAAACCCGATCCGACCGATGGATTTCGAACCGATCCGATCCGAATGGAGAGGTTTTTTTTTTTTTGAACAATGGAGGCGGAGCGGGGCGGTGCGGTTTTTTTTGTTTGAAAGGCGGGGATGGAGCAGTTGTCGTAATTGCCTGCTCCGCACCGCCCCGCCCCGAATACTGAAATTACAATTTTACCCTTAAATATTTAGCTTTTAAAAGAATAATAAAATAATATAATTAAACTTATTATTTTTCTTTTTCTTTTTAAAAACTTAAACCTAATACTTTATTTTTTTTCTTCCTAGATTAGAAACATGTTTATATTGAATTTATATTAAAAAAATTTTATAATCCTTTATTATTTGAAAAAAATAAAAATAATTAATAAATATCAAATGGGGCGGAGCGGGGCGGTTATGGATGTAACCGACATCCATGGAGGCGGTAGTGGTATTGAAATTTCAACATCCATGGCGGAGCGGGGCGGGGGGCGGGGCAGAGCAGTGCTATGGCGGGGCGGGGGCGGATACTGCAAAATCCGCCCCCGCCACGCTCCATTGCCATCCCTAATCACACCTAGCCAAAAAAGATTGGTGGCAACTCCATTTTTCAAGGTTGTTTTCAAACCCTCATATTATTTACGAGGAATCATATTATCTTTTCTTTCCCCCTAACGTCATTTAACGGTCGCGAGATCGTCATGACAATTTGTATTCTAAAACTTCTCCCCCTTTTATAAGAAAAATAGTGATCAATTTAATGCACAAACAAATTTTACATGAAAGACCACAAGCTATAAGTATTTAGAATACAAAATGTCTTGGTGCAATATCTCAACCAATATTCCATAAACATATTCAATCCGAAGTAAGATTTAACAATAACCATATGCTCATACATCATTTAATAAGAGATGAGTACTCATGAGTAATAAGGTTCAAACCATCATGCTATATCAATATATGATGAACACATAATAAAATATATTTCAAATTAATTCAATGTATAGCAATGTATCCAAATTAAAAAGATACAAGCATTTAAATTCAAGGCGGTGCATGCTATTTTTCAAGTAGTGATTCAATTCAAGCAAATTAAAGAACATGTATAAGAATACAATAAAAGAGAAAAAGCTATTAAAGATTCAAAAAATATCAAGAACAAATGCTTACTTAGACATGTTCAAAGATTTATCTTAAGCAAACTTTCAATAAGACTTAATCCTAAACTAATTTAACCATTAATTATACCTAAATAAAAAAATATATATATTTAAGTCAACTGCATCTAAGATACCTTGAAGAGTAATAAAGGCAAAAAATGTTCTTTACTTGTTCAAGAGTTTAATGTGTTTTTCTCTCTTCTTTATAAGATTTGCCCATTCCTATCAAAATCAACAAAAATAAACATCAAAATAAAAAGATGTTTGTCTTCTTCAAATTTTAATCATAACAAATAAAATAACCTTGGCTTAGAGGCAATGCTCTCAATTTGTGAGCTATTTATTTTCATTCTTTGGATTCTCATTTCACTCTATAAAAATTTATTATACATATATATTTTGGAAACTATGGTTAAAATAAAAAAGGAAAGAAAAATTATGATTTTAATGTGTTTGAATTCAAAATTTTTAATTTTTGATAGATTTTGATATTGAATTTTAAAAAGAAAAAAAAATAAATAGAATTATTTGATAAATAACATAATTTAAATATTATCGAATTAAGCACTTGATTTTCTTTTTTCAAAATCAAATCTTTATACTCTTATTTATAATCTTCTTCCTCATCAGTTATTTCATTTTGGAGTAGCTATTTGAATTTGAATGAGTATGAAGGATAATGGTTTTGAAAAATAAATAAAATTTAATTTATCTTTTGATAAATATGATTAATCTATACTGGACATTCCAATCAGTTCCAAAAATTCAATTTATCTTTTATAAATATCTTTTGAATTTAAAAAGAATATAATGAGTAAGTGATATTTGTGTGTTTGGCTTAATGGTTGATGCATACTCCTCTGCTCAAAAAAGTAAGATTCGAATCTCTCATCCCTGAACTATTAAAAAAAAAAAAAAGATATTTGTGTGTTTGAATTTGAAAAAGTTAAAATTTAAAGGATTATAAGGAAATTTATGAAGGTAAAAATATATTTTTTTAAATTTTAAATTTGAAAATAATATATATATATATGATTAAGCTTGTCCTACATGTCATCAAGAAGAGATGTTCACATAAGAACAATGCTTTCAGATAAGCATGTACCTTGTAATATATATATAATTTATGTATTTCTTAAAAAAAAAAAAAAAAAAAACACTACTCGAGTGAATTGAATAAAGAAGACCTAATTGTTTCATAAAATATTTTTTTATGACTTAGGGATAAATACATTACACCAAAAAAAATTTAAAAAACTTTTTTTCATGACTAATAGATACTAATATAAAATAAAAATAATATTTATAATTAATTAATTGATTGATTTAGTATTTTTTTTTTCTAATTTCTATCATATATGTTCTTTTACCCTCCTTTTTCATCTTCTTTTGTTCTTTTGTTCTTGCGATTGGGATTACATTTCATAAAAATCGAACTCATAGAAAAAATTCGAATCCGAAATCGACTAATTTTTGTCTTTGTCGTGGTTTGCTTGCGATTGGGTTTTTTCAAACGGGTTTTAAATTCCGGGTTCATTTGACCATCTAGTTACCATCTTGACAACAACTCGTTGCAATATGCATTTAAGTCCACATTATAAGGAACAAAACAGGGGCATGGAGAAGTAGCAAATGTCTGAAATTATGGAACAAATCAATTAAGTGAACATGTTCTATCCCCATTCCCACCAAAGGCAGTAAAGCTTCACAAAAAGCTTCTCTAAGAGCCTTCTAAAAGGGATTTATATGTTCAAAAGACAGGGTAAATAACTTCAAGAAAGATGGAAAATCTTATTAACCAACACCTTTATAACATTAAGGTGACCACATTTCACATACCAACATGAAAAGGAAACAAATAAAGCATCTATAGAATAGCTCCACTACAAATTCAATATTCAAACTTAAAGCAAGTCCATTTTATGTTAGTAAGGACCTTATTACAGCAAACTACAGAAGGGAAACTGAAACATGAGGATATCCAAACTTTGTTCTTCCACTGAGCATCCACCTGCAAGATTGATCGTCCTATGAAAATCAGTTTCCAGACTAAGTATAATCAGCAAAATTCAAGACAACAGAGCATTTATGACTAGCACTTTCAAGAGCCCTAATAGAAGCTGAGGGCCTACCATGGTACAAAAATATAGAAGACATCTAATGTGTAAAATTAGATCCCTTTCAACAAAATATCATACAAGCTAATAACTTATTTGATGTGTTTCTATCAAAAATTTGGCAGAACCAGCTAATAAAAGCCAGAGCCAAAGGTCATGCAAGCCTTTGTACGTGAAATTTCCTTGGTTATTAGGCTCTATTTGTTTCGTGAAAAGGGGCTTTTGGTAAATAGAATTTGTGGAAAGTATTTTCCTTAAAAGCTAATATTTTCTATTGTTTGGACGATACTACATAAAATATTTTTTGTTGATTGGAATGGATGATATTATGGAAAAAAAATTCTTTTTGAAATTAATACTATTTTCCGTTAATTTACTTCCAAAACAAATATTTTTTATAAAAGAAATCAAATAAAATTTGTTAATATTCCAATCAAGAAAGAAAACAATAAATCATACTCAATCACCATTGAAAACAACTTCCCTACATCTATAAGAAAAATACACACAAACCTTAAGAGAAAACCAACCAAATATTCCGATCAAATAGAATAAAATATGTAGAAAGATGATAATAATTCTATTGAAATTTCAGTTTGATTTGATTTGATTTGATTTTATTTTCCATTCTTTGTTATCTTTTTCCCCCTCAACAAATCTCTCTATTCACAAACCTTAAGAGAAAACCAACCAAATATTCCAATCAACTACAATAAAATCTGAAGAAAGATGATAATAATCCTATTGAAATTTCAGTTTGATTTTTATTTTCTTTTCCATTCTTTGTTATCTTTTTCCCCTTCAACATTTCTCCTTAGACTTAATGAACACAACGTTATATTGCCATTACCTTACCCTAGAGAACCTAAACTAGTCCTTGAATTTTATAACCTAGAATCTTTTATCCATATCTTCAAAGAGGTAAATTCTTTTAGGTAAATATAACAGCATTTGAATTTAAATAATGTCTTGGTGATGAGGAGCATTCCTAAATTTATCTCAATTGGTCATCTTGATATGCTTTTCTTTATGTTTGCTGTTTTACTTTAGTTAATGGTTAGCAATTATGTTTTTATTTAATTAAGTGGTCACTTGACTAGCATGTGATCTTTTAATTAGTTTGAATGGCTCAGATTAGATAAGGCTTATTTGTATCCAATGGCTAGGATTAATAACTGCCATAACCCTAGAATAAATAGTTTAGACACATTAGGCGGCAGTATTATACTTGGACATTATTGTTAGAGGTTCAACAAACTAAACCCTAGTTTTCCTGTTCCTACTTCAATTTAACATCAATTTTAGCCTTGGTCTGGTTTTCTTATACTGTTTCTATTTCCTTCTGACTTTCTTCTTTCGCACTACATCACTTCGGCAGCACTATAAGAAGGGTTCCTATTCTGGATTAGAGTAAAATTAGATGCTCTACAGATAACAACAATACACTTAATGGAATTATGGGATGAAAATTATAACAATTTAAAGACCAAATATGAAAATGAAAACCACATCAGATATGATGATTTTACACTTTGCTTTTTCAACCCACAGAAATTGGGTTCTGCTACGTGGGTAGAATGTGGTTTCATCCATTACTCATAACATTTCCTGATGCCAAGATGATTTCATTATATCTATTCAAAGTTCAATAAACTTTGGTGTAACAATTAACCCTTTTAATTAGGATGATAACAGTCTCAATTTTATGCTTATTGACTAATTAACTCTACAAAACAAAAACAGATATCACAGGTCAGTCATCTATGGATTAAACAACAATTTCAAACCACATTGGGGAAAAAAGTATTGACATCCAGGAAAACATGATTCCTCAATTCTCTACCAGCTAGTTTAAGAAGAAACCGTTGAATAATACTATAATAGAAAAACCTTTAGAACCTTTACTGAGCTTGCATAACACACAATTGAATCCTATCAGCAATTCAATAAAAACAACAGCCTACAATATGTTATTTGATGTTCATGATAAGTTGGCATAAAAGTCATTTTAAGAACAAGCTTCGTATCATGACCTTCAATGGCAATCAACATATTGTCATATCAGACAACTCTTTCTGTGATTGTGTGTGCACATCTGAATGAATGATGCAATTTTTAATGCTTTACATACGTACAAGCGTAGTAGAAGTAATAGATTGCAACAAACAACCTTTTGCAGCCCCAAATTCCTCTATTCCGATTCCAGAATCAATCATTGTTTGCAAACCATTGCATGTACAAGGGTAGTAGAAGCATCTAAGTCATTGTCTAGGTTAATGGTTACAGAAATATTAATTAAACAGAAAACACCTTCATAGGTTGGTAAGTTATTGTCCATGACCATATTTCCAAAGTTTAAACCATAAAATCAGTTTTACACAATTGCAATATCCTAATGCCCTAAAATTTTAAGAGCCACAATATTGTCACACAAAAAAAAAAAAAAAAATTTTGTCTGCTATCTTTTCACCTTCAATCGTAACCTAATTTAAACTATTCCCTTTTATATAGGCTACAGATTTTTTATTTTATAAAAAAAGCCTTCTAAATCGACTCAAATTTCAAATAAATAATACCAAACTGAATGCAAGATTTGAAAAGAGAGAGAGAGAGAGAGAGAGAGAAAATTTATAACTAGTTTCAAAACATAGAATTGATAGAAACTTAAATATTTCATAATCATAATAAGGTGTCTAACAAGAACTTATTTGTTTTATGAAAAATTCTGGAAAAAAAAAAAAAAAAATCGGTTTGCTTTTTCAACAAGCTGTTTTTGTCAATTTACAGCAGCATTGAACAAAATTTTAATATATATATATATATATATATATATATATATATCTATATAATTAGAAAAAAAAATCAATCAAAACACCGATTTAAGTAGGAAACCCTAAAAATATAACATAGACAAAATAACAAGAAGGCATCCCTTACCATTTCCAATGGATTCGAGAGGCAGATGCCAATAGTAATAAAAATAAATATAAAAAACCAGAAGAAGCAGTAGAATGTTTGTCGGCGACCCATTTTATATATATATTAGAAAACTCCAATCCTAGAATATAATGATAGAAAGGGAATAGGGAAAAGACCTGATCTCAATGAGAGTGAGAAGGAGATTGTTGTTGATGATGATGCTGAGAGGATGAAGGAGCATAAATCTTGTTGTAGACCTGCTCTCCAACAAGGTAAATGCCAAAGGCCACGAGGGCGATGCCGAGCCCTGGAGTCGCGTGCCGGAGTTGATTGCCGAGCATCGGATGCTTCCTCCACTCGTCCCTCCTCCTGAAGAATTCCCCTGTTGGTCCAACTGACTTTCCCATTCTCTTGTTGCTTCTTCTCTCTACTCTCTCTCTCTCTATCGTCGGCGTTTTTATCGCTTGTTTTATTGGGCGGGCTACCCACTACGCTCGGTCTCGATTATATCTTAATCTTAGAGGTGGCAGTTGGCCAGACCCGGATTTGAATCGGGTCATTTTGTGCGGAAAGAAATGCAATTTTTTTTTTTGGGAAAATATGCAAAACATGCAATGCACAGTAGAATTATTGTGAAATGGTGTAATGAATAAAAGTTATTTGAAAAAGAGAAATGAATAATAGAAATTTTTAAAAAGGATATTGTAAAGACAAAATTATCCTTGATAAAAAAACTTTCTCCTCTCTTTTTCTTTTATTTTTTAATTTATTTTTTAATTAAAAAATAAATATTCTGAAAATAAAAACTTTTTAACTTTAAAAAATAAAAAATAAAATTTTAAATTTTTTATTTACTTTTTTTAATTAAAAAATTTTAAAAAATAAAAATAATATGCCTAAAATTAATTTTTATTTATTTTTTAAAATTTTTTTAAATTTTAAAAAAAATATATATTTAAATATTTTATTTTTAAAATTTATTTTCAATTAAAATTTTTAAAAAATAATATTTCCTTAATGAAAGAAAAAGGAAAAGTAAGTTTTTTCATGAAAAGTAATTTTGTATTTACAATATCCTTTATAATAATTTTTAATTATTCATTTCTCTTTTTCAAATAACTTTTATTCATTACACTATTTGACAATAATTCTACTGTGCACTGCATGTTTTTCATATTTTCCCTTTTTTTTTTTTTTTGATAAGAGAAATGCAAGTTGTTTAGAGTGAGTTTTTTGTATTTAACGGGAGTTACTTGGAGTTTGGGTTTAATTTAGTGTATTTTTTATAACTAGATTATGTCAAAGAAAAAGGGTTATTTTTTTACTATGAAAATTTTTAATTTTATAAATAGGGTTAAAAAATTGTTACATATTTATTTTTTATTTAATTAATTAATTTATTTATTTATTTATTATATTTTAGGGATATGTGTCACCCTTCTAACTTTGCTTGTGGAGTCTAAAAACTCCACTTACAGTATATGAGATAATTTCTCGAAAGAATAAACTCTATGTAAAAAATATAGGATTATTATCATGTATACTGGCAGTAGAGTTTTTTAACTCCACAAGCGGGGTTAAAAAAGATATAAATGGGACATGTGACAGTTTTTTAACCTCGCTTGTTGAGTTAAAAACTTGCACTGTCAGTATACAGGATAATAATCCAAAAAAATATAGGTGAGCAGTTTATTTTAAGAGAATGATAGTTTTTTAATAGAGTAGTAGTTTTCTTAAAAGAGCGTATAAGTTTCTTTAAAAATATATATCATATGAAAAATGAAATATATAAATACCTTTTATAATATTATTATTAGATTTTTCAATCAATTATCCAACTAACTTATGACACCAATTCAATTAGAGGTTTTATAATAATATAGATGCATTGAAAATTTTAAATATTTTAATTTTTAATAGTTAAATTATTGTAATATATTTATAACTCATATTAAATATTATTTAATAAAAAAAATATTGAATGGGATAAGTAATTAAATAGCTACTTATCACTTAATATAAAACATGTTAAGTTAATTTTATTTTAAAAAATTTATATTTGAATTAAATTATTCCTTTTTTTGTTACAAAAGATTAAATATTTAAATTACTCTTATTAATTTTTATCCAAAATTATCCAGAATAATATAAAATGTATGTTAATAAGATTAAAATTATAAAATGAATAATTTTCAAATTTCAATATTTAAAATCATCAAACAATATAATTATATTCAGTATTTAATTTTCAGTAACACACCAAACATTTTTTATAATACAAATTCATGCTTATAAATTTCGTACTAAAAATTCAATACTTAATTTTTCAGTTTATCAAACAACTTAATTTTGCATTATTTTAGGTTAATATTTCAAAATTCGAATTATTTTAGATTTGGATTAAATTAAACGTGTTCGAATTATTGAACATTATTGACCGAATCAGATTGAAGTAAGTTCAAATTCAAGTAAACTTAACAAAATTTCAAGTTCAAATAAGTTTTTATCAGTTCTAGTCATAATTGATTGGGTTATCTACCTCACATTTTGCCATTCCTTCACCATTTGCCTTATTCGTTGATTTAGCAATAATTTAGTTTTCTTTTTCAAGCAATATTTATTTTTTGTTTTTGGTAGATACTAATGAGATAAGAATGAGGGAGTTTTTTCCCAACCAAAGTTAATTAAATTGTTTATTCCTATATGATTGGATTTTTTTTTTTTTTTTTTGAATGGGATATTTCAAATCATGTAAGCGTCATGTCATCTTACTATACTTATTTTTCAGTCCTAAAGGACATAAGAGGTTTTTTTTTAAGTTTTTAGGGTTATTTTGGTCGATTTGGTTAAGGGACATAAGAGGTATTTTATAAGGAAAAGAAAAAAAAAAATGTCAGAGAGATGAGAAAGAGATAGGGAAAAGAGGGAGGCTGTATGTCGGTGGAAAAAGGAGGCGGTTGATGGGAGGTTGAGGGGTGGATGAAGGGGATGAGAACTAACCAACGAGGGATGATTGGTCGGTTGAGGAAAGGGAGGAGGAGAGGAGAGGAAGGGGAAAAAAAGAAAGAAAATGGAGGATGAGAAGGAGGCTGATTTGGCCCCTTTCGTGCCGGAATGATAGTGAGTGAGGCCGGATCTGCTTCCTTCACGTTGTCGGTGACTGGTGCAAGCCAGACACCCTTATCTACCGAAAAAACAATAAAGAAGAAGAAAAAAAGGAAAAAATGTAAGGATATCTATATATTAGTATATATTTAGTGATTTTTTTAAAGTTAAAATATATTATGTAAAAATTGTCAAAAACAATATTTTATTTTGCTTGCTTACGGGTCTATCTCCCTGGCTTCTATTCTTTTTCTTATCTATTTTTGATTATTTTGTTGGACCTTTCATGATACAAATCCTAATTTTGGCTTTGGCTTCACAGATTTTAGTTTGTTTATTACAGTTTGTGTGTTTCAATACGGTAATTTGTTGGTTATCAGTTAATTCATGTTCATATATAGTTTTGATTTGCTATTTTAATACATTTTTAGAGATTATTTTGTTTTTATTTTTTGATTTTAAAGTTTTGAGTGCAGTTAATATTAGATTTAAATGATAAATTATGACAAAGGCAAGATTCACATTTTTTTATTATTCTTGATGTTTTCTTTGCTTAAAACATGGATAAGTCCATAAGGATACTGTTTTAGATTCAATTTTGTTATTGACTTTGTTTACATTTCTTCTTTGTTTGGTGGAGCTACAAGTATTCCATTGAAAGATGGGATGACTAGAGCTCCTGTTGTAAGGTTCGGTACTGCGAAAAGGGCAATCGATCTGAAGTTGTATTTGGAAGATCTTGATAATTTTGATACTTTGGCTGTTGTTTTTAACAGGTTTGTTTGGATATTTTGAATTCAAGAGTTAATGATTTAAATCCAAGCTAATATTGGTGCTGGTTTGTTGAAAGTTTTGAGTTTCTAGGTGGTTACAGATCAAGTAGATTTGCTAGGCTTCAAGGTATAAAATGTGCAATTGCTGGGAAGAATCTATATTTCAGATTCACTTGAAGTACTGGTGATGCTATGAGGATGAACATTGTCTCGAAGGGAGTCTAAAATGTTATGGATTTCCTTCAAACTAATTTCCTGACATGGATGTCATTAGCATTTCTAGTAAGCTTTGATTCGTGTGTCCATATTTAGAAATAATAATTAATGCCAAATTTATTGGTGCTACTTTTGTTTTTTAGACCTTTAAACAAGTATAAAAATACTGTTCAATTTGTTATTTGTTGAGTGTATAGACATTATCACATTTTATTTTAGATAAATAACACAGAATGTTGTATTCATTTTATATCTCTCTCCAGTGTTTTAAGTGAAAGGGAGGAGTTGTGAGTGGATTCGATTTGCACTCTACTCTAAACTGCAAAAGATATACTAAAAATTAAGTGATCATAAAAAGATTGTTTGTAATGCTACGTTGTAAATGACTAATCTCTCAACAATAAAATCAAGTTAAATGGCATTGCATTTGTTTATTTTACTTTTGGGGAGTCAAAGATGCCATGTGCTCTTCTAGGTTAATTTTGTATAACTCTTACAGACTGTTCCATCTATATGACATGATATTTTCAGAAAACTTAGCATATGGAAATTAATCGCATCAGTTTTTGCCTTTTCATCTATCCCAAAATTGATGTTTGGACTTTATCTACTATACTACTTTAGGGTCTTTGAGCGAAAAATTAGTTCCAACAAGTACTCTATGAGTAATTGTGGCATTTATACTACATCATTTTGTTGTGCTCTCTTATATATTTGCCTTTAATGTTGGATCCAGTACGAAGAAAGTTAAACTTTACCATAGAATGTATGTTTCTAATTGCAATAAACTAAGGTAAGTAACTGATGTGATACTTAGGATTGAAACCTTTTGAACCCACTAACAATTCAATATCCTAACCCAAGAAAGCCAAGATTCAAGTTGAAGAATCTATCCCAATGAAATCTTGTTTCAAGAGCTTAGATTTTGCTAGACCCAATGAAATCTTGTTTCAAGAACCTAAATTTGGTTGTTGAAGGTCACAAAGGAAACATTTGATAAGTTCAGAAGTTCTTTCAAGAACAATAAGAGAAAACTCTCTTAATTTGATAAAAATCATATTACACCATGTCTTCTTGAAAGCAGGCGGCTAAGCATGTTTATATAGCGTCCTAATGCTAAAGCTCTAGCTAAGCTAGGACTCCTATCCTAATACAAATAGCTTGGTCAGCCAACACCTAAATAAATGGACTCCTATCCCTAATACAATACCTATTCGGCCAGACCAAAATAATGCTAAGTAAAAATAGGCTAAACAAACACAAGCCCAAAACATAATAATGACGTAAACACAAGCCCAAAATAAGTCAACAAGATTAATGACGTAAACCCAAAAAGCCTATTGGAAATAATAAAATAATTAGGCCCACATGCCTAAATGGATTAATGAATTAAACAAAGCCCACTCTTGCCACATCCATTAATGAATTAGCATGGTCCCCACACTTGCCATGTCAATTAATGAAACAAAGATACGCCCAAAGTCCTCGTCTCTATGCCGCCACCTTAGTCATGCATTAAAACTAGTCTTTCTTAATTCAAGCCCATTCTTGAATGTTGAAGTCTTTCTTGGACAATTTGAGACATGACTCAAGTGAATTTCACCAATGCTTGCAATGTTTCCTTGATCTTCTTGAATCTTGGCTCATATGGAACTTGCCATGAATCTTCAAGAATTGGGTCATCTTGGATCCTATCATTCCCCTCTTCCTCGAAAAGATTCGTCCTCGAATCTTAGCCTTGTGTGGAACAATGACGGCTCTAGGTAAGAAATCAATGTGATTCTCAATACCTTTTATGAGAGACAACCCATCTTGTATCTCCTCTGAAAATAACTCCTTGAACTCCTGTAACGAAGAAACAGTCAAACTAGGAAGAGATTGGTTAATTTCATCAAGATTAAGAATCTCACTATCCTTTGTATAAAAACTCGTTTCTGTCATCTCCTTTTCTCTCGACAGGAACTCTCTCTTTTTCCTCTCGTGACTCCACTTTCTTTTCTTTATTTTCAACCACCTCTCTTTCTTTGTCACTCTCTCTTTTTCCCTTGTTTTCGGCCCCACTCTTTCTTTTTTGCTAAAACTCTTTTTTCGGCTCCCCCAACAACAAAATTATTTGTTCCATCTCTTGTTGTATAATCTGCAACATAAGATTGCTACTCTTGTGAGACATCGTTAATATGCTGCAAAATAGATTGTTGGAAAAAAAAAAATTTCTTTTTCCTTTTTTTTCTTTTCGAGACTTCTTGATTTTCTTTTTGTCTTGGAATACTTTCTTTCCTTTTCCTTTGGACTAGTAGAATTGAATTATTCTTTCTTGATTTTTTTTCAAGAACGACCAAGAACGAATTTTTGTAGATCAAGAACGCAAGAAGTAGTAATCTTGATCTAAGTCGACTGACAAGAACGAAACCCCCAACAAGACTGCATAAAAACTATAAACCAAGACAATAATGCCTAAAGCTATAACCCGAAAAGAAGAATGCCTAAAACCCCAAAATCTTATGAGATTAATAAAAAAGATATCACCCTAAACCCCAATGCAATATGGTAAAGGGGGTAAAAGATTAGACCTGATTGGAAGCCTACGCTCTGATACCAAAAGATATGAACCCTTAGGATTGAAACCCTTTGAACCCACTAACAATTCAAATCTCCTAATCCAAGAAAGCTAAGATTCAGGTTGAAGAATCTATACCCAATGAAATCTTGTTTCGAGAACCTAGATTTGGTTGTTGAATGCCACAAAGGAAACCTTTGATAAGTTCAGAAATTATTTCAAGAACAATAAGAGAAAACCCTCTCAATTTGATAAAAATCAAATTACACCAGGTCTTCTTGAAAGTAGGCGGCTAAGCAAGTTTATATAGCCTCCTAATGCTAAAGCCCTAGGTAAGCTAGGATTCCTATCCTAATACAAGTAGCTTGGTTGGCCAACACCTAAATAAATGGACTCCTATCCCTAATACAATACCTATTCGGCTAGACCTGAATAATGCTAAGTTAAAATAGACTGAACAAGCTCAAGCCCAAAATATAATAATTAAAATAAGTTCAACAAGATTAATGAAATAGATCCCACAAGCCTATTGGACATAATAAAACAATTAGGCCCACATGCCTAAGTGAATTAATGAATTAAACAAAACCCACTCTTGCCACATCAATTAATGAATTAGGATGGCCCCCATAATTGCCATGTCAATTAATGAAACAAGGATGGACCCAAAGTCCTCCTCTTTTATGTCGCCACCTTAGTCATGCATTAAAACTGGTCGTTCTTCATTCAAGCCCATTCTTGAATGTTGAACTCTTTCTTGGACAATTTGCAACATGGCCCAAGTAAATTCCACCAATGCTTGCAATGTTGCCTTGATCTCTTGGATCTTGGCCCATATGGAACTTGGCATGAATCTTCAAGAATTGGGCCATCTTGGATCCTATCATTCCCCTTTTCCTCGAAAAAATTCATCCTCGAATCTTAGCCTTGTGTGGAACAATGACGACTCTAGGTAAGAAATCAATGTGATGCTCAATACCTCTTATGAGAGGCAACCCATCCTGTATCGCCTCCGAAAATAACTCCTTGAACTCCTGCAACGAAGAAACAGTCAAACTAGGAAGAGATTGGTTAATTTCATCAAGATTAAGAATCTCACTCTCCTTTGCATAAAAACTCGTTTCTATCATCTTCTTTCTCTTGGTAGGAACTCTGTTTTTCCTTTCGTGACTCCACTTTCTTTTCTTTTTTTTTCAACCATCTTTCTTTCTTTGTCACTCTCTCTTTTTCGCTTTTTTTCGGTCTCACTCTTTCTTTTTTGCTCAAACTCATTTTTCAGCTCTTCCAACAACAAAATTATTTGTTTCATCTCTTGTTGCATTGCTACTCTTATGAGACATCGTTAGTATGCTACAAAACAAGATTGTTTGAAAAAAAAATTCTTTTTCCTTTCTTTTTTTCTTCTTTCGAATTCTTTTTTTTTTTCTTTTCGAGACTTCTTGATTTTCTTTTTGTCTTGAAATACTTTCTTTATTTTTTTTGGACTAGTCGAATTGAATTATTCTTTCTTGATTTTTTTTCAAGAACAACCAAGAACGAATTTTTGTAGATCAAGAACGCAAGAAAGCAGTAATCTTGATCTAAGTCAACTAACAAGAACGAAACCCCAAACAAGACTGCCTAAAAACTATAACCCAAGACAATAATTCCTAAAGCTATAACCCCAAGATAAGAATGCCTGAAACCCCAAAATCTTGTGAGATTGATAAAAAAGATATCACCCTAAACCCCAATGCAATATGGTAAAGGAGATAAAAAGATTACACCTGATTAGAAGTCTATACGCTCTGATACCAGAAGATGTGAACCCTAAGGAATGAAACCCTTTGAACCCACTAACAATTCAAATATCCTAACCCAAGAAAGCCAAGATTCAGGTTGAAAAATCTAGACCCAATGAAATCTTGTTTCAAGAACCTAGATTTGGTTGTTGAATGACACAAAGGAAACCTTTGATAAGTTCAGAATTTTTTTCAAGAACAATAAGAGAAAACCCTCTCAATTTGATAAAAATCAGATTACACCATGTCTTCTTGAAAGTAGGCGACTAAGCATGTTTATATAGCCTCCTAATGCTAAAGCCCTAGGTAAGCTAGGACTCATATCCTAATACAAATAGCTTGGTCGGCCAACACCTAAATAAATGGACTCCTATCCCTAATACAATACCTATTCGGCCAGACCTAAATAATGCTAAGTAAAATAGGCTGAACAAGCTCAAGCCCAAAACATAATAATTAAAATAAGTCTAACAAGATTAATGAAGTAGATCCCACAAGCCTATTGGACATAATAAAACAATTAGGCCCACATGCCTAAGTGAATTAATGAATTAAACAAAGCCCACTCTTGCCACATCAATTAATGAAATAGGATGACCCCTACACTTGCCATGTCAATTAACGAAACAAAGATAGGCCCGAAATCTTCCTTTTTATGCTACCACCTTAGTCATGCATTAAAGCTGATCGTTCTTCATTCAAGCCCATTCTTGAATGTTGAAGTCTTTCTTGAACAATTTGCAACATGGCCCAAGTGAATTCCTCCAATGCTGGCAATGTTTCCTTGATCTTCTTGGATCTTGACCCATATGGAACTTGCCATGAGTCTTCAAGAATTGGGCCATCTTTGATCCTATCATTCCCTTTTTCCTTGAAAAGATTTTTCCTCGAATCTTAGCCTTGTGTGGAACAATAATGACTATAGGTAAGAAATCAATGTGATGCTTAAAACCTCTTATGAGAGGCAACCATCTTGTATCTCCTCCAAAATAACTCCTTGAACTCCTGCAACGAAGAAATAGTCAAACTAGGAAGAGTTTGATTAATTTTATCAAGATTAAGAATCTCACTCTCCTTTGCATAAAAACTCGTTTCTGTCATCTCTTTTCTCTTGGCAGGAACTCTTTATTTTTCTTTCGTGGCTCCACTTTCTTTTTTTTATTTTCAACCACATCTCTTTCTTTGTCACTCTCTCTTTTTCGCTTATTTTCGGCCCCACTTTTTCTTTTTTGCTCAAACTTTTTTTTTCAGCTCTTTCAACAATAAATTTATCTGTTCCATCTCTTGTTGTATAGTCTGCCACATAAGATTGCTACTCTTGTGAGATATCGTCAATATGCTGCAAAACAAGATTGTTAGAAAAAAAATTCTTTTTCCTTTCTTTTTTTTCTTCTTTCTAATTTTTTTTTCTTCTTTTCGAGACATCTTGATTTTCTTTTTGTCTAGGAGTACTTTCTTTCTTTTTTCTTTGGACTAGTCGAACTTAATTATTCTTTCTTGATTTTTATTTAAGAACGACCAAGAACAAATTTTTGTAGATCAAGCACGCAAGAAGCAATAATCTTGATCTAAATCAACTGACAAGAACGAAACTCCAAACAAGACTGCCTAAAAACTATAACCCCAAGACAATAATGCCTAAAGCTATAACACCCTGAAACCCCAAAATCTTGTGAGATTGATAAAAAAAATATCACACTAAACCCAATGCAATATGGTAAAGAGGATAAAAAGATTAGACCTGATTGGAAGCTTAAGCTTTGATACCAACACTTAAGATTGAAACCCTTTGAACCCACTAACAATTCAAATATCCTAACCCAAGAAAGCCAAGATTCGGGTTGAAGAATCTAGACCCAATGAAATCTTGTTTAAGAACCTAGTTTTTGCTAGATCCAATGAAATCTTGTTTCAAGAACCTAGATTTTGTTGTTGAATGCCACAAAGGAAACATTTGATAATTTCAGAAGTTCTTGCAAGAACAAAAAGAGAAAACCCTCTCAATTTGATAAAAATCAGATTACACCATGTCTTCTTGAAAGTAGGTGGCTAAGCATGTTTATATAGTCTTGTAATGCTAAATCCCTAGGTAAGCTAGGACTCTTATCCTAATACAAATAGCTTGGTCAGCCAACACCTAAATAAATGGACTCCTATCCCTACTACAATACCTATTCGGCCAGACCTAAATAATGCTAAGTAAAAATAGGCTGAACAAACTCATGCCCAAAACATAATAATTAAAATAAGTCCAACAAGATTAATGAAGTAAACCCCACAAGCCAATTGTACATAATAAAACAATTAGGCCCACATGCCTAAGTGGATTAATGAATTAAACAAAGCCCACTCTTGCCACATCAATTAATGAATTAAGATGGCTCCCACACTTGCCATGTCAAATTAATGAAACAAAGATAGGCCCAAAGTCCTCCTCTCTATGCTGCCACCTTAGTCATGCATTAAAGCTGGTCTTTCTTCATTCAAGCCCATTCTTGAATGTTGAAGTCTTTTTTGGATAATTTGCAACATGGCCCAAGTGAATTCCACCAATGCTTGCAATGTTTCCTTGATCTTCTTGGATCTTGGCCTATATGGAACTTACCATGAATCTTCAAGAATTGTACAAGCTTGGATCCTATCAGTAACTGTACTAATAATCTGAAATCCTTCTTAGGAGAGGCCTTGCCATAAAAGAAAAAGAAATACCTGAGAGGATGCTGTTATTTGTTGTGTTAAAGAAATGGTGAAACTGAAATGTAAAAGAAGTCTCTTAAAATGATAAGAATTAACAAAGAAAAGAAAAGAAAATTCTAATCATATATGTTTTGCAAATTTTGGTATGATTGGAACGATTTGAAAGTGAAATATGCATTTCTTCAAGTTTGGAAATTCTCTTCAAACTTAATATCAGTGTTTATTAAATATGTAATGTTGTTATATCTTGATTTCTTTTCGTTTTTTCATGCCTCAACTTGCTCTCATTTTGTTATGCTGAATATCTTTGATTTAAAAGCTCTTGGTGAAGATTTTGGCGGCCTTTTGCTGTTCTCATTTTGTTATATAATTGAAAGTGATCTGGTGCAAGTAAATTTATTTATATGTATTTATGCCTTTATTTGCTCTATTGTTTTCAGTTATGAATTAATGAATTTCAACAAGTTATTGGGCTTATATTGTTTTGTTGATATGATTTAGCTTTATTGGTATTTGATGGTAGGTTGTAAATTTCCTTTTGGTTTAGTTTTATATTTTAAAATTGTATCTTCAAGTTTCTATATGCATGCTTATATATAATTGGTGTGGATGGAGTGATGGGTGATGGGTTACTTGGGTACGCGATAGATGGTGAGTACATTGGATTTAATAGAAAATTTGTATGATTATTCGGTTATTCTTTATCAATTAAGTGAAGAGAGTTTTATATATTTCTAGATTTTCAGTTATATCATAATAATAAAAAATAAGAAAAATCTGCAGCAAAGCGCGGGCAGAAATCTAGTTATTTACATGACAATTGAGATTCATTTTTTTTCTTATCCTTTTTCTTTTCTTTCTCACTAATACATTCATCATAATTCAGAATAACCTACACCGTCACACATAACCGATATCATCAATACTAGTTGAAACATGAAAATATATAAGACAAGCACAAGAATTATCATTAATAAAATAATTCAAAAACCATCACAAATATTAAAATTTTAAGATTTTAGTAGTCATTAAATTACGATATCGAAATAAAAGAAAAATAAAAATCAAGAGTAAAAGGGGACTTCATTTTCAACAATCAAAGATCACTTACAATTAAACGAGTAGCAATCAAACAAAATAAGAACAAAGGTGAATTACCCATTAAAGAACTTGAATCTAGCAAATAGCCAATAACAAAAACTCTCAAAAAAAATATTTTGGATAGAAATAAGATTTGTATCTTCTTGCTTGGTTTCAAGCAAGTTTCTATCTATCACAACTTGCAGCATAACAACCTTTCAAGATCTGCCCCTCATCATTTGATAGACTGTTCCATTGCAAATTTTTTTTTTGGTGTCCAATAATTCGTAAATATGGGGTTATTATTATTCCATTGCAATTTGTGTAAACCATAGAATTGTATGTATATGAAGTAGATATTAGTTTGTATAATCTGATGGGGATTTGGGTCCAAATACTCTGCGGTCGATTCCCTTACGTTTGGAAGATGCTTTAGCCAAATTGCCAATTGGGGTTTTTCAAAAAAATGTTTATTTGCAAATTCGAATATCAAAAAAAAAATCTTTAATGGGTAATTCACTTTTGTTCTTGTTTTGTTTGATTGCTAATTGTTAATGGAATTTTCAATTATTTGATATGTTATTATGTAGTTTTGTAATTTCTATGTGAAATTATTAAATATATTTAATTGTAAGTGATTTTTGATTATTGAAAATGAAGGCACCTTTTGCTCTTGGTTTTCATTTTTCATTCTCTTGAATACCGTAATTTAATGACTACTAGAATCTTAAGATTGTGATGTTTGTGATGGTTTTTAAATTTTTTGGTTGATGGTAATTCTTGTGTTTGTCTTATTTTCATATTTTAATTAGGATTGATGATGGACTATGAGGATGGTGTAGGGTTGATTTGAATTGTTTAGTGAGAAAGAAAAGCAAAGGAAAAAAAAAAAAACAAGAAAAAAAATGAATCTCAATTGCCATGTAGATAATGACATGGCACATATATGGTTTGAAATACCTCATTTAGGAAAATAAGTTTAAAAGTGTCTTTATTTGGAAATAAAAAATTTAATTAACCTTGGTTGAGGAAAAAACTCAAGAATGAGGTGTGTCGGCTTTAGTTTGAGTTGTGTGATTTTGGGTTTAAGTAATGGATTTTTGAGTCACCTCGGCTATGGTTTATATCGGGTTCAAATCAATAGGTTTCAAAATCAATGTAGTTTGAGTCATTGGACTATTTTAAATCACTATAAAAAAATTTAATGGAATAATCGAATTCAAATAATTTTTTTACTATTACTTGTATTATATTAATTACTTTAAAATTAATTAAAATTAAAAATATAAAATAACATACATTATGCTTAATTTAAGTTTCAAGCCAGAGTCGTGTTTGAGTTCAAATTGGTTCGAATTCAAATATAGAGTTTTCAATTAATTTGGATTGCCTTTATTAGCTCTACATGTAATCTTAGACTACAAAATGGGAGTTAATTCGCTCTCATCCCGTAAATCTTAACTCATTCATCTTAAACTTGAGATCTTCGAGATAAAGTATCCATTTTGAATGATTAAGGTGTCCCCAACACTAAGCTATTGGCTAAATGCTTTTTCTTTTAGTCCAAAAATGAGATATTCCATTACTTTACCAATAGTACACAAGATTGAATACTAGCTATACATTTTAAAATATTTTGAAATGGCAAAACGTTAAACTAAATAACTTGATTAAATATTTTTGACAAAGTTTATTTAACACAAGATTTCCAAGCTATATCCCTTAAGTTGTTAAATGAAACTTAATCTTTTAAGTTGATTTTTAAACAAAAAGAAAGTCCAACCTGTTGAAAATTAATCAGGCAAGATTAGAGCACAAATAGCAATATTTAAAAGTTTTAACTCCCAATTAATAGGATCACATAATGATATTGCTTTACACAAGTTTCTTGCACATAAGAAAATCAAATTTTTACCTAGTCTTCCTTTTAGATAATATTTAAAAGTTTTAACTCCCGATTAATAGGATCACATAATGATATTGCTTTACACAAGTTTCTTGCACATAAGAAAACCAAATTTTTACCTAGTCTTCTTTGCTAGGATGAAAAACACCAAGAAACTTCAAGAAATTCTTAGCTAGATTGTAGCAGACATTCAACCATCCAAACTTCTAGCCTCCAATGGTATCCACACAAACAATTAGTGAAAAAACTCAAGAAGAGGGAAGGAGAGACAATGTCGAATCCTAGTGCTAGCTAGGTTTTGTCTCTTATGCTTTTTGTGATTTTTCTCAAAACATGAGAGAGTAGAATTGTGTGCATAAGAGGGACAACAATGCCTTTAAATAGAGGAGAAGAACCGACAACCCTTGTTTTAAATGTTAGTGTATGCCCTAAAATCAATCGGATTGGTTTTGGGATACATGTCATATTAAGAGTTGCTAAGGCATTTTTATCTACAAGTTTGTATGCATATTTGATATTACTTAGTTCTTAGATAAAGTCCATGCAATAAGTATGCTTTGCAAGGGAGTTACAATAAGTTTTAATTATGAGACCATCATTGCATTAAAGCATTATTCCTAAATTATTCATAGTTAATACTTTGTTAAGATAGGACACAATAATGTTGTTGATATTGCCACATGGTTATGCTCTTGCTATGAAGTAAGCAACCAATCTCATAGGTTGAAGTTTGGATAGACTTGAGCTAACATGTGGATGCTTGTTACAATAAAAAGTTCATTGAACATGGCCTAATTTGAGAATGTCATTTGGTAATTCACTGATTGTATATGGCAAAACTTTCATGCAGTAGTTGTATAAAGATCCTTTAACTTGAGATTATTGATAAGTTCATAAATTACACATTTTATGCCATTTTTATTCTTAGTTTTCGCTATGTTTTCTATTTTTATTTTAATTACTTATGTTATGTTTTTTAATTGTAGGTATATTTAGGAAAATGAAGTAAAAAATGTCAATAATGATGGTAAAGAGCTTATAAAATCACAATCACAAGATGGAAGAAGACTTGGGAGTCAAAAAGATCAAATTCTTGGTGCAAAGCAAGAAGACAGATTTGACTTGTAGAGCTTGTTTCTAAGAAAACATGATGTTAAATTCTTTATTCAAAGAAACCTCCTTCTTGACTTTTGAAGCTGACTTGAATACCTTTCCAATAGTATATCATATGCCTAAATCGGATAATAAATGATCATCCAAATCATGCGAGGAAGTGCATGAAGATGCAGTAGAAGAGAGCCCGACGAGCCCAAAGGTCGAGAGCTCAGCACCGCGACGCCCAATTCTAGCCCTGTAGTGCCCCGAGACCTGTAGAAACTGCAAATTTTGCCCCTAAACTTACTTGTGCGGTAAGAAAGGATTCTCAGGATTTGAAAGCTCTATAAATACCATCTTTTGAGCCACAAAGTAGTCATGTTGATTTTTATCAATCTACTTCTTCTTTTTCTTCTCCATTCTCTTCTTTTTCTTTTTAGTTTTATGTATATATTATCTATGTCTATGCTAGGATAAATTCTTCTTTGGTTAAGGGTGATTTCAAAGCCCTAGACATATTGTGTAATTGATATTCAGAATTTATCTATCATCGATTTTCTATCAAAATTGCTTATGTTCTTCCATTAGAATTGTTCATGATATTTGTATTGATTTGTTTAGGTTGCAAACTAGATATATCTTGATAATTATCTAATGCTAGTTTAGGAGTCAGATCTATAATTGTCTTGATTTCCTTTTCATAAGTGGCAATTTGTGATTAATGATTATGGTCAAGTTTTCGATAATTGCAAAGTGGAACATAACAAAAGTTGAACAATCCATGTTTATGTGTTTGTTGCTTAGATCAACCTATCCTTCTCATCATAAAGCTGCCATTAAGTTGAATCTAGAGAGTTTATTCTAGGTTGTTTGATGGTTAGATATTAAGTGGAGATGTTTATCCTATTTAACGATGAACTAAGGAAGGATTGGGATAACAGAGTTTGTTGTTATCTACGGTTGATAATTTTGATAGTTAATTGATGTTGATAGATCTGATATTGATTCTCAATGATGTTTAGTGGTGACGAATAACACCTTAACCATACTTTCTCTTATTTGATTCTATCTTATTTCTTTAAAACTTGTTTTTTTTTCCTTAACTTTCAAAATCAAAACCCCCTTTATTATTTTAGAACTAGAGTTTTAAATCAGTAACATTTAAATTAAGATCAATCTCTGTAGATTCGACCTTTACTCACTACTATACTAAAATGACAATCATATTAGTGCAAGGTTTAATAAAGATACACTATTCTAAGTGCATCAAGTTTTTGGCGTCGTTGCCGGGGATTGTTTTCTTTAATTTATTTGTTACATGGTTTATTTTTAGTTTTTTTAGTTCTAATATTTTTTTTCTCTTGTAAATACAAGTTTTCTTTTTATTCAAAGCAAGGAGAGATGGCATGGAACTTCATGGTGGATCATCCAACCAATTTGTACCCATACTTCCAAGAAGATACTTTTCAACAAGCCTACGATTTAGGAGGATTTCAAGGCCAACAAGGATTCCAAGGACAACAGTATGAACCTTTCTCAAACACTTACAATGCAGGATGGTGGGATCATACTAATTATAGCTATTCGGGCAAATATCAAGAAGTTGATCCTTATGTCAATTACAATCATCCATCCGGCTTCAATCAATCATGGACTCAACAACCAGATCTTTTTCAGCCACCACTTGTGACTCAAAGCCAAGGCTTGAGGATATAGTTTATTCCCTTGTTACTAATACTTTGCAATTTCAACAGGCAACAAGGGAAAATATCCAGGAGACAAAGGAAAGTATCCAGGAAACAAGGGCAAGTATCTAAAGTTTGGAAACACAAATAAGCCGAATAGCTAGTAGAGTGGTGAGATTGATAGAACAAAGATCTGAAAAACTTGAGGAAGCTAATGATAATGTTGTGATCTTGAGAAGTGGGGAACAAGTTGAGGCAGCACCAAAAAGAGAAAAGGATTCAACCCTTGAGGATCATGAAGCTACAATTGATAGTACTTTGGCACTTGAGGTAACTTTTAAGGTTCCTATTTCTACTAATGTTCCTTCTCCATCTTTTCCTAGTAGATTTGCAAATTGTAAGAAGGAGGAACATGAAAAACAAATTTTGGAAACCTTCCACAAAGTACAAATAAATATACCTCTTCTGGATGCCATTAACCAAGTACTAAAATACGCATCATTCCTCGATGAGCTATGCACTACTGAGAGCAAATTAAAGTATGATGAGATAATAGTTTTGGTGGAGAATGCATTTGTTGTTTTGCAAAGAAAGCTTCCTTCAAAACATAAAGATCCGGGAAGTCTCATGACTGAACCAGAAGATCCTAAAAAGCCAAGAAGGGGTATTGGTTAGGTTGAAGACATTAAATCAAGTGCTAATTGGGAGGCAGCCCAATTGATGAAAGCATTGCTAACCTGCCATATCAGATTTGCTTTTTCATTCTTTCTCTCTTTATTTTGTTATTAACATTTTTTAGGTTTACTTAAGTTTCATTAGTCTATTTCGTTTTGATTTTTTTTCTTCATATTTTTGTTTTTTTTTAGCAAGTCATGCTGAGGACACTAAACCAAGCACTTCTTGGGAGGCAACCCAAATAGATGGAGAGGACACATAATAGTCAGATTTGCTACTACTTACTCTCCATCATTCTATCTTTTATTGCTTTCTTTAGTTATTTTGATTGTTTTGTTTTTACTTCTTTTCTATTGCACATAATACTTTCATGTGGGGTGATAGTTATACATTGAGGACAATGTAAGAATTAAGTGTGGGGGAAGAATTTAGGATTTCCTTTATGTTAGGTTATTATTTTGTTTGTTTTAGATTTGTTTTGAATTTTTACGAATATTCTTTTTAGTGTGTTTTTAGTTCCTTTCAATACAATGATGAGACATGAATTATGTAGGTCTAAAACTGGTTTATTAGTGAAAAGAATTTTCATGAGAATTAAGCTTGAAATATCATTTTTCATGAGCCAATGTGAATATGATATGTTGATTAAGAAAGAAGCATGTTTAGACTTAAATCTGACTTGTATAAACATCCTTGTGAGTTTTTTAGCCTATATGATTGATGCATTATACATATCAATCCATTTTCTGTCTTGTGTGCTCTTATGATAACATGTTTCTCTAGAACTTGCTTTAAACCGTTTGAGACTATATTGATACATATGACAACATGGATATGATAGAGGCATTAGGATTACCACCAAGGCCAAATCAGCCATCCCCTATTGATGTTCCAAGAGAACATCCCCCTAGTAAACTAATTTGAGCCTACATTGAATAAGTTATTTCATTGGTAACCACATCTTTCACCTAGCCAGAATATACTTATATCCTTACCCTTGTTCTAAAGATGGATTACATGTTTTGAGACATATTGCACAAGCAAGGGATATCTATTGAAAATTTGGGTTAGAAACAAGAAATAAGTGTGGGGGAGGAGAAAGACAAAAGTCAAGAGAAAAAGAAAGGGAACATTATCAAAATACTTTCCCATATTGAAAAAAAAAAGAAAGAAAAGAAAAGAAAAATTGAATCATCTCTTGAACTTTTGGTTATAAAAAAAGATGTTACAAGGTTGGTTAGAATGAAGAAAAGGCTCAACATGAATATTTAGCCTATGTTATTATGTGCTTCTAAAGAGTATTGAGAAGTTTTTCTTTGCATAATTTTGGTATGTCTCTAAACTCTATGAAGTCTTTGGAACCTTTGTGATATCCTTTATCTTCTATTCTTTAACCATATTACAACCACTTGGCCCCATTACAACCTTGAATAAAGACCTCTTGATTCATGAAGTTGTATGATCTAAATAATGAAGAATAGGTGGACAAGCAAGCATATGGTAGGACTATTTTTATGAGATTGATTGAGCGTAAACACTTTACCACTACTTTATAGAGTGAAAATCATGAGAGTATTCCATGTGAGAAGTTGAGATTAAGTTTGAATGTGCACTATTTTGATTGAGATATGTTATGTTAGTGTTGGCTTAATTCAAACCATATACATTCAAGCATGATTTTTTTGTGACATTCTTTAGCTATCGACTAGTTTATAAGACCTATCCATTGATTTTCTCTAATTTATATTGAAAAAATTAGGAGTAATTATATTTAGTGTATTTTAGTTTTTATTATGTTTCCAATGTTTGTGGGTGTCATCCTAGTAAACCCTCACGAGACTAAACTCGTCCACTAGGGACACCTAGGGGTTTAAAGGCTTGTGTCACATGCTAAGTGCCATCGTGATTTCCTACGAAAGTGGATTAGATTAGATTTTCTTATTTTGTTTTATTTTGTTTTGCTCGAGGACTAGCAAAATCTAAGTGTGGGGGTATTTGATAAGTTCATAAATTAAACATTTTATGCCCTTTCTATTTTTAGTTTTCGCTATGTTTTCTATCTTTATTTTGATTACTTACGCTATGTTTTTGAGTTGTCGGTATATTTAGGAAAATGAAGTCAAAACATGTCAATAATGATGGTAAAGAACTTATAAAATCACAATCACAAGATGAAAGAAGACTTAGGAGTCAAAAAGATCAAATTCTTGGTGCAAAGCAAGAAGGCATATTTGACCTTTGGAGCTTGTTTCTAAGAAAACATGATGTTAAAGTCTTTATTCAAATAAACTTCCTTTCTTGAATTTCTAAGCTGACTTGAATAGCTTTCCAACGGTATATCATACGCCTAAATCGGACAAGAAATGGTCATCCAAATCATCTGAGGAAGTCCGAAAAGATGCAGCAGAAGAGAACCCGACGCCGCGACGCCCCGAGACTTGCCAAAACTACAAAGATTGCCCCTAAACTTACTTGTGCGGCAAGAAAGGGTTCTCAGGGTTTGAAAGCTCTATAAATACCATATTTTGAGCCACAAAGTAGTCATGTTTTGATTTTTATCAATCTACTTCTTCTTTTTCTTCTCCATTCTCTTATTTTCTTTTTAGTTTTATATATATTATCTGTCTTTGCTAGGCTAAATTCTTCTTTGGTTAGGGGTGATTTCAAAGCCTTAGACATATTGTGTAATTGATATTCAGAATTTATCTATCATTGATTTTTTATCAAAATTGCTTATGTTCTTCCATTAGAATTGTTCATGATATTTGTCTTGAGTTGTTTAGGTTGCAAACTAGATATATCTTGATAATGATCTAATGCTAGTTTAGTAGTTTTGATCCGTAATTGTATTGATTTCCTATTCATAAGTGGCAATTTGTGATTAATGATTATGGTCAAGTTTTCGATAATTGCAAAGTGGAACATAACAAAAGTTGAACAATCCATGTTTATGTGTTTGTTGCTTAGATCAACCTATCTTTCTCATCATAAAGCTGCCATTAAGTTGAATCTAGAGAGTTTATTCTAGGTTGTTTGATGGTTAGAGATTAAGTAGAGATGTTTATCCTATTTAACGACAAACTAAGGAAGGATTAGGGTAACAAAGTTTGTTGTTATCTACGGTTGATAGTTTTGATAGTTAATTGATATTGATAAATTTGATATTGATTCTCAATTATGTTTAGTGGTGGCGAATGACATTTTAACCATACTTTCTCTTATTTGATTCTATTTTATTTCTTTAAAACTTGTTTTTCCTTAACTTTCAAAATCAAAACCCCCTTTATTCTTTTAGAACTAAAGTTTTAAATCAGTAACATCTAAATTAAGATCAATCACTGTGGATTCGACCCTTGCTCACTACTTTACTAAAACGACAATCATATTATAGCAAGGTTCAATAAAGATACACTATTCTAAGTGCATCAATTATTATCAATCTTCTATGAGGAATATTATACTTTGATTTTATTTTACTTATAGTTCTAACCATGGATTCCCTAATAGGGTATTGTTGGATCTAACAAGGAATAAACCTGTCAATTGGGTGGGTCGGGTTGGGTTTGGGTCGGGTCAATTTGGGTTAGGAAAAATTCGGGTCGATTTCGGGTTCAGGTCATTTGTGTTCGAATCATTTCAGGTTTGGGTCATTTTGGTCTCAAGTCATTTCGGGTATGGATCATTTCGGTTTGGGGTCATTTCAAGTTCCGGTCCTTCGGGTTTGACACCCGGGTTATTCAGGTTCGGATCGTTTCGGGTTTGGGTCATTCGGGTTTGACACTCGGGTCATTTTGGGTTTGTCACTCAGATTATTTGGGTTCGATCATTCGGGTAATTTAGGTTCAACTTATTAATTTTAAAATAAAATTAGATTAAATTTAAACAAATTATTTGGTCAAGTCATATTTAATTAAAATTTTGTCAAAATATAGAAAATAAATAATAAATATAGACATTATAAATTTAATTTAAAAATAAATATTTATCTAATCCGATTTTTTTAATTCAAACATAATCGGGTAATTTTTTGAATTCGAGACTTAATTATCTATTTTACAGTTTTACTCAAATGGGTATTATTGTATACCTAAAACCATTACCTTAAATTCTTAATCAATTCACATATTTGAATTTGATATTTGTAAATATATTATTAATATTATAATATAATGTACAAATCATTATAACAACATACACATCAATGATTTATTTTATAAACTCTTTAAAAAATCACATGATAAAATTAAAAAAATTATATATTTAAACATTTATCCTAAAATAACAGGTATAACAATAACCTTAGTTTCAATATCTCTACTCATGTCAACACATATCTATTAACACGTTTAAAAAACGATAATTTAACATATCTTAAACGTGTAGACACGTTTATATAACACATTTAACTCATTTATATATAAAACACATTTAATTTTTAATATAACATATATAAACTATCAATATTATTTTAAAATTTTAATTATGATACTTATTTAATATATACTAAATAAAAAATATTTTAAGCATTTAATTTATTATAGCTCTACTCGTTTTAGTTAATAATAATAATATGATTGTTAAAAGAAAGGACAAGTAGAGCAAACTTAATTTCTCCTAATATAATATCCAATTTCAATATCTTTATAATAGAAAAGTTAATTTAATTAGTATAAATATCATGACCTTTTGACATATATAAAAAAAAAAAAAAATCAAAGAAGCAAAACTGAATTAATATGAGATAATATCTGATTTCAATATGTTTGCTGTAATATTCTTTGTTTATTTAAGAATTATTTACATTGATTTATATATATATATATATATTTAAGCAATAACAGTTATTTGAAATGAATATTTATTGATAAATTTTAATGTAATATCTCTTTAAGTTCAAACAAATATTTGTTCTTACTTTCAGGCACTGATCAAAAAATTTAATTTCATTCCAACTAATATAATATATTTTAAAATTACAATAACAATTCAAAAAATTTAAACTGACCACATCTTTAAAATTGTCATAATAGTATAAATATAGATTTTTTACGATATCTGTACATCTATAGTTACTGACTTACTGTATTATTTTACATATACAGAAGGAACAAATATAAGAATATGATCAATTTATACATATTAAATAGTAATTGCATACATTATCATACTCCAAAAAGATAATTACAAGTTATAAAATTAAAACAAACTAATAATTTATGTTATAGCCATAGGTATTATTTTTATTAAATTAATATTTTCTCTTTTTTTTTATATAATTAAATTAGTACTTTCAAAATAAAATTATACTTAATTTAAGTTCGGGTCATTTCAGGTTAATTGTTCGGGCCATTTCGGGTTTGGATAATTTTGGTTCGAGTCATTTCGGGTTTAGGTCATTTCGGGTTCGGGTCATTTCGAGTTCGGGTCATTCTGGATTCGGGTCATTTCGGGTGCGGGTCATTTCGGGTTCAGGTTGGTCGGTTTCCAGTTGTTAACTTTTTCTGGTCAAATCGGGTTGGGTTGGGTTTGGGTTCGGGCGGGTTTTTCGGGTTCGGGTCAGAATTGACAGGTCTAACAAGGAACATATGAAGATACTATTGGGATTCGACCTCATGCTCAAACATTAATCAAGTTAAAGAAGAACATAAATGCATCCGAAAAATAAACAAAGAGATAGTCGAATCTAACAGGATCATACTTGTAAAATTTTAATGTGATATTGTAATTATAATGCATACATCTTATTAAGATTCATACCTTAACTCAAAGATCTAGTAATCTTGAGTTTACAAACAGTCCACTCAATCTTGAACACCAAGGTGGCAACGCTGAAACTTTAAGCCGCACAAGTGTCTGGCCTCTAACGGTAATCCACACAAGATGTTCAAGAGAACCTTCATAAGGTAGGAATGGAGTCCTGCCGAAAACCATGCTAGTATTTTAGGTTTTAAAACCTCTCCCCATCTAAACATCCATGGCCGAATGCTTCATAAGCATTATGAAGAAGAAAACGCTTTTCTACAATCCACAAGTTTGGTGCGCCAACCAAGAAACGAAGATCTTGATCTTATTCTTTTTCACAGGGTTTGGAGCATTAACCAAAGGCAAGATCTTGATCTCTTCTTCTTGATCTAAGCCTTTGCTCTCTTGAGAGAAACCTTATCTCTCTAGCAATCCATAAAGAGGCAAGAAGCAAGAAAGAAAATCAAGAAGACGCCAATACACAAGGCACATCTCATGTGCCGCAAGCCATAGGGAATTCGGTCAAGCTATCATGTTGTTTATATAAGGGGCGGCAACACTCCAGGGTTTGGACTAAGGGTTATAACATAACTCTTATGTATTTGCTCTTAAGTCCCTCCACTTAATTAAACCTTTTAATTAAGTCCTTATTGATTAAATTCTCAATTTAATCAACTAAGCTCATTCCATTTTAATCTCTTAATTCACCTTTCTGTGTGTGACCCATTAGGCTTCCAATATGTTGGCAATGAATATAAATTAATCTAATTAATTTATACTCATAGATCATGAGTAGACTCTAGCAAGCCATCATGAACACCCAAATACTGGAGAATCAAGTTAGTCTGGACATAACCTTTCGTATTCAGTCCATCAGTGTAATTCGATCCTTTCACCAAATATCCTGGAAAGACCATGAGCATGGTGCAATGTCTACTCATGTTCAATCCATATTAGTTCCTGCAGCTATTGGTTAACTTTGTGAACTTAGAGAAACTATTTCTCATAAATTCGTCATACTCTGGCCAGAGATTCCATCAAGTTAACTTAAGCCAAGAACAGATGAGATATGTCTCCGATGTCACTTGGAGTGATGAATCCTCTAGATCACTCATCCATCTTCGTATGCTTCTTGTCATACCCAAAATCACCCTACCATAAGCATCACTCTTTGGGACCCGTTCGTGATGAAATCAAAGCATGACAATTCACATACAATATGACTTGGTATCACAAGTCAGAGGACTACTTACACGACTGACACATGAGAACGTTTCCATAGACACTTGAGTGACAATACCAAATGAAGTTCTCACAGCGGGCCATGTTCAGTGAACTTGTTCAACAGACAAGCACCTACATGTTATCCTAAAGTATCCATTATACTTCAACACGTGAGATCGGTTGCTTACTAAGTAAGTAGGCTTAACATGTACTAGTCTTTGAGCATTGCCAATGTCCCGTCTTAGCAACACGATGACCAAGAACCATTTTAGGAACATGGCTTTGATGCATAAGGATCTCACAATTATAAATAATTCCTTTGCAAGGCCTTTATGTTCGATGGGCTTCATTTGATTAGTACTTAATAACTCTTTATCATTGTACTAACATGAAGGAAAACCTTGTATCACTAAGATATAGTAATGGGTTTGCATTATTGGTAGTTTATGCCTTACCAAATCTATTGGCTCTAGGGCATATACCAACAATCTCCTACTTGCACTAAGCCAATCGCTAACATATCCAATGCCGAACTTTTTCGATAAGCAATTGTGTCTCTACTAGGACATAGCTTCGATACTTTATTGTGAGAATATGCTTTGGTCATATACTTTTAATAATCTCTATTATCATTGCCACAATACTTATTCGAATCACAATGAAACCCGATTCCTTATGGCTCATGTTGTTACTTTAACAACTAGGAATCTTTTAATTAGCTTAGTGAGCTATGGATCCAAATACACCTTCTTGTAACCTTAAACAAAAGGTTTGTATTCTGACTTAGAATATAAATAATTCAGTCCTCTTTGATTTGGAACGTTTCCAAATGACTGAATTCATTTACATCGTGGCCTGAAGTCACTTGTTGGATTTTCTCTATGTTAAACTCATTTAACATTTAATCCAATCAGTTGTTGCTAAATCTGTTAGATCTTAGCATTACTAGTCGATTCACCTTTTAATCTTCAATGTATCTGATATACATTTTTAATGAGTAACCTATATTACTCCCTCTAACCTTTAGGTGTGCACAAAAGATATCTCATCCTTTTGATAAATTCAACTCTTGAATGTCACTATCAAAACTGGATATCTCAATCCATTGTCTAACAATGTTCTTTTAAGTAGACTCATCTCTTATGAGTTATGCATCACAATGCATCCTACTTAATCATTATGTTTAGTAGACTCATCACGTATGAGTAATGCATCAAAATGTATCCTACTAAATCTTTGTGCCTTTATGCATCCTATGCATAATTTTGAATTTCTACTTATGGCCTTTAACTTTTAAATGTCATAATGCTCCCACTGTGTCCTACTTGTGTAGAAACATTCAAAGTAAACTCATTTACTTTCCTATGGAATGTGAATTCAGAACTCTTGTGAATGCATATTTGTAATTATAAAACCAAACATCTCATATCCCATATGAATGTTTGTTTTACAAATACAATTCGAAATCCTTTCTAGGTTAGTGTTTCGGCAATCTTGGCTATTTGAAGCATCATGGACTTTTCTATGTCATTACATAGTGATGTCCATCCAATTCATCTTATATGAATTCTATTAGATAATCAATTTAGTTTCAAGCCATTCTTCATTTAGATCATATCTTAATAAGAATGCTCTTTAACTAAATTAGTTTCATAATCTCATTATGAAATTCCTTGAGCCAAAGCTCATCTAGTTATCAAGTTTTGTATAAGATTTCCTTTGATTCATAATCAAAGAAACTACTAGTATCTATATACTTTAATCTTATACTTTTGACTTGAACAACCTTTGATTATCTTTTATGTATGAGTATAATAAGACCATAATATGGACCAAATTCCATATATCGTTTCGGTTCATTCTAGGATGAATGGCCAAGCATCTAATGCTAGCATAACTGAAATATCAATGATAATGTTTCTAGAACATTCATCATGAATAGGATGGCAAGCTTGATTAAGTATCAACTAAGGTGGCCACCTCTTTGGTCTTATTCTTTTCACTTGTCCTTACTATTAGTTCCATCTATATGTCATACATATCTTTGAACCAATCTTATAGGCATCATATACCTAAAGGTAGTGAAAACAAACTCATAATAACCATGAAGTAAAACTTCTCAAGTTTCACTTCCCTTCAAGTATCGAATATACTTCTTGCATTTAAGCCTCCAATGCCTTGCATTGCCACAATGATGGTATGTCCCTTTAACAATATAATTTCTTTCTTCATCTCATCATCCTAACTTTGAAGATCGTTTCTTCGGTTACCTATCCTTGGTGGAAGTAACAAAATGGATGATCTTCTAGTCTAGTGAGCAAATTTAGCAACACCAATTAGTTCATGTTGTAATACAACACGACTTGCAAATTGCTCTTAGACAATGAAGAAAGAACTAAGTCCATACTTAGATTATGATCCATAAATCAACCAAGTTTCTAAAACTTTTCGATGCATCCATTAGCACATGATGCCTCATAGGCTACCTTCTAACATCTTTCATTGGAACAATTCCTTGAGATGTTGAATTTCTCATTGCTAAATACCTCATGGATCATTAAGGACATAGTCATTCATTTCATATCCATCATAATCTTTATTATGCAATTGATTAATGAAATCGACTTTAAATAGTTTGCATCAAGTATGGAATCAAGTGACTAGTTAACCTTCCATAACAATTTATATCCCATATAATGACGATTTATATCCCATATAAACCAATGCATATAATAGTCTTATGCAAATTGCAATCATTAAAACTAGGTTCTTACTATTTTGTCAACATAGTAGCCCTCCTCTACTATTCGAGAAATTTAACTTTTAAACTTCTTAGTGAGCAAGGACCTCTTTCATCCCACCATGACCTTGAGTGACTCAACAAGCCATGTTGAAACTAATTGAGTAGCTAACGTTGCTTACCAATTACATCTCTATGCAACTCCTTGATCAGTTAGGTGACAACTCTTTGCCTAACTCTTGCCTCTAAATGTCATGTGATCAAGTTTTAGAGCTTCCGGATAACATAACACTTAGTTGAGTAAGACCCACATTCTATAACTCAAACATATTCGTACAATAGTTTGACCTTGAGTGACTCAACAAGCCTCCTACTGGAAGAACTCTGGTTATCTTGTTAAGATGGTGGAAGGCAACTTATCATGCGTAACATGGACTCAATATAATTTAATGAGGGATTTCTTTATTTCATTAATTAGGTCTCATGCTTTTCTTTGTTGATTGCCATGCATCGCATTTATTCAAATATATATCACATATATAAATTCAAAAATAAATCTATCTTATGCAATCTAATAGGATGATTATGGACTTTACTGCTCTAGTTTCCTTGAGCCATTAGGAAACTAGTTGGTCAAATTCCTAGGGATACCATACATAGTCTTCATAAGTCTTGATGGTGATCTCCTTGGTCCTTCTTTTGGCGCATTGTCTCCTTACATTTGGGAATTACATAAATTCTAATCTTAGCTTAAATCT
Source organism: Fremontodendron californicum (assembly GCA_030761205.1). NCBI lineage: Eukaryota > Viridiplantae > Streptophyta > Magnoliopsida > Malvales > Malvaceae > Fremontodendron > Fremontodendron californicum. The sequence goes on from JAULJL010000027.1 coordinate 15,569,156, forward strand.
AAATCTACAAAAATTATATAATATTTACATATTTTTGATAGAAACCTCGAGTTACATTCGAGGGAAATTAGGTGAGAAGAGAATTTACAACCCCTAAAATGAAAAAAAGAAGGCAGGGTTCGCAGACCTTATTTATAAAAATACCAAAAAGAAAATTTAACCATCCATGACCTAAGTCTAAGGTCTAAGACCATAACCATCCTCATGCTTTCATAATCACATCATAAAGCATAAAAATAAATGCATACATATTTAATGTCACTTAGTAATCTTGTGTGCCATTTAAGGAAAGTAATATTTAAACTCATTTAAATATACTTGGCTCAAATCATTTAGCAATTTCAATTTTAATTCAATTTACTTGAATCCTAATCCAATTAGGATTATTTGAATTAAAATCTTCCATCTAATTAAACAATTTAATTAGATTTCCTAACACCTTAGGAAGTTCAAGTTTGATTATGAAACATTCTCTACAAGGAAAGTTTCATATCATCTCCTAACTTTTAGGAGTCCTTGTTCAACTAAGAAACAATTTCCATAAGGAAAGGTTAGGTGCATTCCTAACTCTTAGGAATCCAATCTTGACTAGGAAACAATTTCCACAAGTCCAAATTTCAAAGAATCAAGAATTTCCAAAAATAGAAGGTGATGCCCTAGCACACAATTTTTGTGTGCTGTCGCCCCTTTTTTTTGTTAAGTAGCGTTGCCGCATTCGGCAGCACTTGTTGGGGCAAAGTTTGCCTCAAGAAGCTGCCTCTTATGGTGGCTAATGTGGTGAACAACTTCATATTTTGATTTTCAGCCAATTATACCTACAATTCAAGAACTCAAGGCTACCTGAAAAATTCCAGCAACCATGTAAACTGTTTACACAACTTTGAGAGGCAGTTTAGGCAATCAAAAAAATAAAAAAATTCACCAAAATTTACAGTTGCTAGATAGACATGTTTCGAACTTCTCCTCAAATTTTCAGAATTTTTGGACACCTCTAACCATGTCAAAACTGTAACTTACAGCAGGTGTGCAAAAAACATCCTGCACTGTGTTCTTCGAAATTCAAGCACCAAAACCAATTCAATTCAATTCAAATGAAATCCAAACTTGTTTCTTTTAACTTCTTTGTGTCATGGAATCATATGGCAAGGTTAAACATTGATCAAATCAATTTTAAACATGTTTTAAACAATTTAAAACACCAAGATCAGATTGCATACAAAAGCTGTCAGAATTAAAACAAAGTAGATAACATTTTTCTTGAGGGAACTTTGCTAAACCGACACACAATTCAATCCAATTGAATATTATCAAGAATTAAACATGTAAGTAACAAGAAAACTACAAGCTAGGATTTAATACACTGGTGGGATTTGACCTCATGCTCAAACATTAATCGAGTTAAAGAAGAACATGAACGCAGCCGAAAAATAAACAAAGAGATAACCGAATCTAACAGGATCATACTTGTAAAATTTTAATACGATCTTATAATTATAAAGCATACATATGATTAAGATTCATACCTAAACTCAAAGATCTAGTAATCTTGAGTTTACAAAAAGCCCACTCAATCTTGAACACCAAGGAGGCAACGCCGGAACTTTAAGCCACACAAGTGTCTGGCCTCTAACGATAATCCACACAAGATGATCAAGAGAACCTTCATAAGGTAGGAATGGAGTCTTGTCGAAAACCATGCTAGTGGTTTAGGTTTTAAAACCTCTCCCCATCTAAACATCCATGGCCGAATGTTCATAAGCATCATGAAGAAGAAAACACTTTTCTACATTCCACAGGTTGGGTGCGCCAACCAAGAAACGAAGATCTTGATCTTCTTTCTTTTCACAGGGTTTGGAGCATTAACCAAAGGCAAGATCTTGATCTCTTCTTCTTGATTTAAGCCTTTGCTCTCTTGAGAGAAACATTTTCTCACTAGCAATCCATAATGAGGCAAGAAGCAAGAAAGAAAATCAAGAAGACGCCAATACACAAGGCACATCTCATGTGCCGCAAGCCATAAGGAATTCGGTCAAGCTATCATGTTGTTTATTTAGGGGGCGGCAACACTCCAGGGTTTGGACTAAGGGCTATAACATAACTTTTATGCATTTGCTCTTAAGTCTCTCCACTTAATTAAACCTTTTAATTAAGTCCTTATTGATTAATTCTCAATTTAATCAACTAAATTCATTCCATTTTAATCTCTTAATTCACCTTTCTGTTTGTGACCCATTAAGCTTCCAATATGTTGGCAATGAATATAAATTAATTTAATTAATTTATACTCATAGATCATGAGTGGACTCTAGCAAGCCATCATGACCACCCAAATACTAGAGAGTCAAGTTAGTCTCGACATAACCTTTCGTGTTCAATCCATCACTGTAATTCGGTCCTTTCACTAAATATCCCGGAAAGACCATGAGCATGGTGTATTGTCTACTCATGTTCAATCCATATTAGTTCCTGCAACTATTGGTTAACTTTGTGAACTTAGAGAAACTATTTCTCCTAAATTCATCATACTTTGGCTAGAGATTCCATCAAGTTAACTTAAGCCAAGAACATATGAGATATGTCTCCGATGTCACTGGGAGTGCTGAATCCTCTCTAGGATTACTCATCCATCTTCGTATGCTTCACTCTTTGGGTATTCATGATGAAATCAAAGCATGACAATTCACATACAAGATGACCTGGTATCACAAGTCAGAGGACTACTTCGACTGACACGTGAGAACGTTTCCATAGACACTTGAGTGACAATACAAAATGGAGTTCTCACAGCGGGCCATGTTCATTGAACTTGTTCAACAGACAAGCACCTACATGTTATCCTAAAGTATCCCTTATACTTCAACACATGAGATCAGTTGCTTACTAAGTAAGTAGGCTTAACATGTACTAGTCTTTGAGCATTGCCAATGCCCCGTCTTGGCAATACGATGACCAGGAACCATTTTAGGAACATTGCTTTGATGCATAAGGATCTCACAATTATAAATAATTCCTTAGCAAGGCCTTTATATTCCATGGGCTTCATCCGATTAGTACTTAATAACTCTTTATCATTGTACTAACATGAAGGAAAACCTTGTATCACTAAGATATAGTGATGGGTTTGCATTATTGGTAGTTTATGCCTGACCAAACTGATTGGCTTTAGGGCATATACCAACAGATACATGAGTAATCAATAAAGGATTCATTACCTTGAGTGATTGAGAGAATATCTCACTAGTAATTTTAAGAATTTACTCAAGAAATCTATGGTCAGAGTAAGAAGTTTTGGAATAGTTCTAAACCTTATTCGAAGTGTTAATTGCCTAACCTGAAACTTAACATGGTTAAATTAATTGAGTAAACACTAGTCCATGCTCAAAGTTAAATTGAGATATTATGTGATGAAAGGATAATAATTATACTGAGAAACTAAGCACAATTAGTGATGGAGACTCAATTAAGAGTTGTAAACCCAAGTGCAGGTTATGTTCAAGTAATAAATTCTCGGGTGTCCGAGGTCGAACCACAGGGAAGCGTACTAGTAAGTATAAGTTTATAAATATATATGAAAAAGAAAATAAAAAATATATTAGGGAATCAATAACAAAGAAAGTAAACAAGATATTAGAGAACAAAATAAACAAAATAACATAAAAGCAATTAAACAAGATATAAAAAACAATAAGAAAGGATGTTGAGGTTAGAGAATCCACTCTTGGTGTTATGCTAAGATTAATCTTGTTTTATTACACAATTGAAATCCACACATAAAGGAGGTTCCAATCGGAAGGTTTAGCAATTCAGTCCAAATTGTCCAACGTCCATAGCATATGATATTATGTTCATTTGGTGTCCTCAAAACTCACAAAAAGAGTCCAAGCATTCCTTATGCCAAGGTATATGTCTACAACAAATCAAGGTTATGAAACCAAGCATTTACTGTGCCATTTTCATTGTCAATAATGAATCAAGATCCCTACTTTGCAAGTATGATTTTAAACCAAAAGAAAATATTATCTATACTAGTGTTTATAAATTTTAGCTCATGTTTAAGAGACTAACCTTAGCATTTACCAAGAGCTTCACCTCATCACCTCAACAATATGATTAGCAACACATACTAGATATGAATAAAATGAAAAGAAATGTAAGAAGCATAAGTAAATAAAAAAAGAAAACTAGAGAAAGGAAAGAAGAAGAAAACTTAGAGAATTTTATTACAATGGCTAATATCCTACCAATGTATAATGTTTCCTAATACTCATCCAAGGCCCTCTATTTATACACATTTTGGAGGGCTAAATGACAAGAGACAAGCTTTACAAATTTCAAAGGTAGGTATAATAGGTGGGTGCATTTTTCTAACAATTTTCGTCATATTGTATGACAATTCTGATCAGCCAGCTTGATGGTCGATTTTGTCAATGTTGGAGGCTCGATCTAATAAAATTTTCTTCTAGAAAAATATACCCCTATCAGTTATGGATCCATAGCCGTTGGAATCAGCTCATTTGCTGATGTGGATAAGAAGATATGGGCAAAATACGAAAACAGGTCAGCACAGACGTCATTGCACATCAGCCAACTTGATGGTCGATTTCGCTAGGGAAAACGACTCCGTTTCAAGAAGTGTAAAACATGAAAAATATAGATATGCCTCTTATCTTTGCACGGCTACAAATTTCAGCCTTATTGCTTCAGTGAAACTCGCGATATAGCTGATATGGCAAACGGTGTCGGAACTGGAACTGAACTGGATTTGCCCTTAATTCTAGTAATCTGAAATCACTCAAAGAAACTTGTGAAAAACACCAAATTACATAAAAATATAAAAGATCATAAACACAATTAGACTAAACAATAATAACTCATATTTGACACAAAACAATAATAAAACATAACTAAAAACTATATAATTATACGAGTTATCACACCCCCACACTTAGATTGTTGCTAGTCCCTAGCAACGACTCAATAAAAATAAAATAAGAAAATCTAATCTAATCCATTTTCGTAGGAAATCACGGTGGCACTTAGCATGTGACACAAGCCTTTAAACCCCTAGGTGTCCCTAGTGGACGAGTTTAGTCTCGTGAGGGTTTACTAGGACGATACCCACAAACATTGAAAAACTAAAATATAAGTAAACTACATACACTAAAAATATTTACTCCTAATCCTTTCAATATAAATTAGAGACAATCTTTGAACAAGTCTTATAAACTAATCAATAGCTCAAAGAATTTCACAAAAATTTATGCTTGAATGTAAATAAATGAGTTAAGCCAATATTAACATAACATATTTCAATCAAAATAGTGCATATTCAACTTAATCTCAACTTCTCACTATACTCTCATGATTTTCACTCTTTAAAGTAGTGGTAAAGTGTTTACACTCAATCAATCTCATGAAAACAGTTCTACCATATGCTTGCTTGTCCACCTATTCTCCACTATTTAGATCATACAACTTCATAAATCAAGAGGTCTTTTTTGAAGGTTGTAATGGGGCCAAAGGGTTATAATGTAGTTAAAGAACAAAAGGATAAAGATATCACAAAGGTTCCAAAGAGTTCATAGAGTTTAGAGACATAATAAGATCATACAAATAAAACTTCTCAAAACTCTTATAAAGCACATAATAACATAGGCTAAATATTCATGTTGAGCCTTTGCTTCATTCTAACCAACTTTGTAACATCTTTTTCTAGAAGTTCAAGAGAAGATTTTTTTTTTTTTTTAATATGGGAATGTATTTGACAATGATCCCTTTCTTTTTCTCTTGACTTTTTCTTTTCTTTTCTTCCCCCACACTTATCTTTTGTTTCTAACCCAAATTTTCAACTAAAAATATCCCTTGTTTTTTTGCAATATGTCTCAAAATATAAAATCCATCTTTAGAACAAGGGTAAGGATATAAGTATATTTAGGCTAGGTGTAAGTTGTGGTTACCAATAAAACAGCATATTTAATGTAGGCTCAAATTGGCTCACTAGTGGGGATGTTCTCTTAGAACATTAATAAGGGATGGCTGTTTGGCTCTGGTTATAATCCTAATGCCTCTATCATATTCATGTTGTTACATGTATCAATATAGTCTTAAACGATTTAAAGCAAGTTCTAGAGAATCATGTAATCATAAGAGCACTCAAGAAAGAAATTAGATTGATTTGTATAATGCATCAATCATTATAGGCTCAAAAACTCACAAGGATGATTATACAAGTCAGATTAAGTCTAAACATGCTTCTTTCTCAATCAACATATCATATTAACATTGGCTCATAAAAAGGTTGATATCAAGCTCAATTCTCATGAAAATCTTCTCACTAATAAATCTGTTTTAGACTTATGCAATTCATATCTCATCATTGTATTAAAAAGGAACTAGAACACATTAAAATAATAATAATAATAATAAAGACTCATAAAAAAAAAATAGTAGACAAAAATAAAAGAAATCCTAAATCGTTCCCCCCACACTTAATTCTTACATTGTCCTCAATGTAAATCTATTAACCCAAATGAAAGAATCATGTGTAAGAGAAAAGAACTAATAACATAAGAATAGGAATAACTAAGACTCAAAACAAAACAAACTCATGCAACCTAATTAATCCTAAAATACTAAACAAAAATTAACAAGTAAACATAAAAAGATTAAAATCAAACTGACAAGGTATGTCTCAAGTCTCCCTTACTCAGACCTTGTTCAGAATGAATACTTCTAAATTGCTTAAAACACAACAAACTTTTTTTTTTTTTTTTTTTTTTTAAGATTAGTAAAAATTATATTTACATCTAGTTATTTTCAAAACAAGGATCAGAAAGAAAAACAACCTCTTCTTGAGTAACATGATTTTCCAAAAAGAGTTTGAGTCTTTGTCCATTTACCTTGAATACGTTACCATTTTGAGGATTCGCAATGTCAACTGCTCCATAATGATACACATGCTTAACCACAAATGGGCCAGTCCATCTTGATCTCAATTTACCAGGAAATATGTGAAGTCTAGAATTATAAAGTAGAACTTTTTGCCCAACATCAAATGTTTTTCTTGAAATTAACTTGTCATGAAAGGCTTTAGTTCTTTCTTTATGAATTTTAGAATTCTCATATGCATCATTTCTGAGTTCTTCAAACTTTTGTTTCCAACAATGCTTAACCTGAAAAGAATTTAACAAAGAATCAGTGTGTGAAATTTCTGAAGCATTATCAAACTCACATTCAATTAAATAAGCTTCTAAAGGATCATGGAATGTGGTAGTGGTGAGATGTTCATGAACAAGTTCTTCAATGAAATCCACTTCATGTACTTCTGAATCATCACCAGGTTGCTTGCAAGTGTTGAACACATTTAATTCTAAAGTCATATTTCCAAAAGAAATGTTCAACATACCATTCCTGCAATTTATCAGAGCATTAGAAGTTGCAAGAAATGGACGGCCTAATATAACAGGAATTTGAACATTTGGATTTGAAACAGGATGTGTGTCCAAAACAATAAAATCAACAGGGAAGTAAAAATTATCAATTTGAACCAAAACATCTTCAACTATCCCTCGAGGAATTTTTACAGAACGATCAGCTAGTTGAAGTGTAACAGGTGTTTCCTTGAGTTCACCTAAACCTAACTGTTGATAAACAGAAAAAGGCAAAAGATTAACACTAGCACCAAGATCAAGCAATGCATGTTCTATTCTAGTGTTTCCAATGATGCATGAGATTGTTGGACATCCAGGATCTTTGAATTTTGGTGGAGTAAGGTGCTGAATGATTGAGCTCACACTTTCCGTCAGAAATGCTTTCTTTTGTACATTATGTTTCCTTTTAACTGTGCACATGTCCTTCAAAAATGTAGCATAAGATGGAACTTGTTTGATTGCATCCAATAAAGGAATGTTAATCTTAACTTGTTTGAAAAGTTCATAAATTTCTGCATTTTGATTCAAATTCTTTATTGTTTGCAACCTTTGAGGAAAAGGAGCAGGATGCATACCTTTTTCTTTGTCCAAATTTTCAAGAAGTTCAGACTTACCATCATCCTTACCAATACTTTTCGGAGGGGAAGGAGGATCTTGGTCTATTGATGGAATGTTTTTGTCAATTGCCTTTCCACTTCGAAGAGTTGTGATAGAACTGGCATTTTCCTGTTGAGTTTCATTGGAGCAAGAAACAAGACATTGAGTAGAAGGGTTAGGCTGAGGTTGAGCAGGAAACTTACCTTTTTCTTGAGTGCGTAATGAAGCTGTCAATGTGGACAAGGTGTTTTTGATCTCATTGATGTCCTGTGAAGTTTGGTTATTCACATTTGCTTGTGTTTGCATGAATGCTTGCAATGTCTCTTCCAAGGTTTGTACACGTGAAGGTTGATAGGAAAAAGTGTTGCCCGACTTTTGAGATTGTGGTACCTGAACATGATTATTATTCCACCAACTGAAGTTGGGATGATTTCTCCATTCAGGGTTATACGTTTCAGAGTAAGGAGAAGGAAAAGACTTTTTAAATGTGTTTATGGAATTTACTTGATCATGCAACGCTTCTTTAAGAATGGGAATGTTTGGACATTCAGAAGTGGGGTGTCCCATGATTTCACAAATTCCACAACTTTCTTCATTTTTAACCGTTTTGACTTCTTTTACTTCTCTAAGTTCCATGGCTTCAATCTTTCTAGCCAAATTAGCTACTTTAGCTTTTATCTCATCTTCTTGACTAAAATGATATTTACCTCTGTTAGAAAAAAGATTAGATCTATTGGAACTTTCAGAGGAATTATCTGTATGCCAGGCTTGAGAGTTATCTGCCAAATGGTCTAGGTAGTCAAAGGCTTCTTCAGGTTCTTTTTCTAGAAACTCACCGTTACACATTGTTTCAACAAATTGTTTAGTTTCGGGAGTTAAACTTTCATAAAAGAAACTAATAAGACGCCATTTTTCAAAACCATGATGTGGACAAGAACTTAACAAATCTGTAAAACGCTCCCAGCACTGAAAAAATGCTTCATTTTGATTTTGATTGAAATTTTGAATCTGTCTTTTCAAAGCAGTAGTTTTATGTGCTGGGAAAAAATTTTTAGAAACTCAGTTTGTAATTCTTGCCATGTGCCAATTGACCTTGGTTTTAAATTATGAAGCCAAATTTTTGCTTTATCTTTTAAAGAAAAAGGAAATAATTTTAGCTTGACAATTTCATTTGTACATTGTTGGTCATTAAAGGTGACACATACATCTTCGAAGTCTTTTAGAAACGAGTAAGCACTTTCCGATTCCAACCCATGGAAATTTGGAAGCAAAGCTATCATACCTGGTTTAAAACGAAAGTTGTTTGCATTGAGAGGAAAAATAAAACAAGAGGGTGATGAGCTTCGAGTTGGTTGCAAGTAGTCACGCATGGTGCGTACTTGTCTGTTCTCATCTTCAGCATGAACACTTTCATTGTCAGCCATGGTAGGTGTTGTATTAGAAAGATTACCTGAAAAAGTTTCACAATAAAATCTAACTAAACGACGAGATCTAAAATCACGTCGCCAAACAAGCATAAAACAAATTTATTATACAGATTAGGCGGTATAACCAGCCAATACAAATAAAACAAAGTTAATATACAATATAAATATAAATATATAGAAAATTAGGCGGTATAACCAGCCAATAAAAATAAATATAGGCGGTATAACCAGCCAATAAAAATAAATATACTTATAAACTTATATACTTAGTATTGCCTCCCCGGCAACGGCGCCAAAAACTTGATGGAGACTCAATTAAGAGTTGTAAACCCAAGTGCAGGTTATGTTCAAGTAATAAATTCTCGGGTGTCCGAGGTCGAACCACAGGGAAGCGTACTAGTAAGTATAAGTTTATAAATATATATGAAAAAGAAAATAAAAAATATATTAGGGAATCAATAACAAAGAAAGTAAACAAGATATTAGAGAACAAAATAAACAAAATAACATAAAAGCAATTAAACAAGATATAAAAAACAATAAGAAAGGATGTTGAGGTTAGAGAATCCACTCTTGGTGTTATGCTAAGATTAATCTTGTTTTATTACACAATTGAAATCCACACATAAAGGAGGTTCCAATCGGAAGGTTTAGCAATTCAGTCCAAATTGTCCAACGTCCATAGCATATGATATTATGTTCATTTGGTGTCCTCAAAACTCACAAAAAGAGTCCAAGCATTCCTTATGCCAAGGTATATGTCTACAACAAATCAAGGTTATGAAACCAAGCATTTACTGTGCCATTTTCATTGTCAATAATGAATCAAGATCCCTACTTTGCAAGTATGATTTTAAACCAAAAGAAAATATTATCTATACTAGTGTTTATAAATTTTAGCTCATGTTTAAGAGACTAACCTTAGCATTTACCAAGAGCTTCACCTCATCACCTCAACAATATGATTAGCAACACATACTAGATATGAATAAAATGAAAAGAAATGTAAGAAGCATAAGTAAATAAAAAAAGAAAACTAGAGAAAGGAAAGAAGAAGAAAACTTAGAGAATTTTATTACAATGGCTAATATCCTACCAATGTATAATGTTTCCTAATACTCATCCAAGGCCCTCTATTTATACACATTTTGGAGGGCTAAATGACAAGAGACAAGCTTTACAAATTTCAAAGGTAGGTATAATAGGTGGGTGCATTTTTCTAACAATTTTCGTCATATTGTATGACAATTCTGATCAGCCAGCTTGATGGTCGATTTTGTCAATGTTGGAGGCTCGATCTGATAAAATTTTCTTCTAGAAAAATATACCCCTATCAGTCATGGATCCATAGCCGTTGGAATCAGCTCATTTGCTGATGTGGATAAGAAGATATGGGCAAAATAAGAAAACAGGTCAGCACAGACGTCATTGCACATCAGCCAACTTGATGGTCGATTTCGCTAGGGAAAACGACTCCGTTTCAAGAAGTGTAAAACATGAAAAATATAGATATGCCTCTTAGCTTTGCACGGCTACAAATTTCAGCCTTATTGCTTCAGTGAAACTCGAGATATAGCTGATATGGCAAACGGTGTCGGAACTGGAACTGAACTGGATTTGCCCTTAATTCTAGTAATCTGAAATCACTCAAAGAAACTTGTGAAAAACACCAAATTACATAAAAATATAAAAGATCATAAACACAATTAGACTAAACAATAATAACTCATATTTGACACAAAACAATAATAAAACATAACTAAAAACTATATAATTATACGAGTTATCAATTAGGTTGGTCAAACCTCATTAATATTTCTTAACAATTGGGAATCATGACTCATTGCTAGATGACAATCATGATCTACAAATATAATATTAATTAATTAGAAAATTAATGATGAACTTAAAGGGTTTGATTAATCTAATCCAAATGAATTAAGTATTACAATACTTATATTTATTGTCAACATGTTAAAGATTTTAATGGGTCACACACAATAGAACTTTAGCTTGTGAAAGATTAAATTATGCTTAATTATGTTGGACTTAATTAAAAGAAATTAGGAACTTCACTAAATTAAATAAATTAAAAATCCAAAGGGAAATAGTAAAAGACACAAATCCTATTAGGAACAGGACTTGGCCAAACCATTCCCTTATATAAGGAAGGTTGTGTCGCCTCCTCTTAAGAGATGTTATTCATCTTTATTTTTATCTCATGTGTTGAGAATTAAGATTGAAAAACTAGAGAGCAAACCGCATAACACTACTAGCATCATATTTCAGTAAGATTCCACCTATCCTTGTTGAAGGTTCTTTCCTCCTTATCATGTTGACTTTATTATTAGAGATTGGACCCTTGGATAACTAATAGTTTGCTACAACATAGCTTGGTGTTTCTTACACTACAAGGAGCTTTTTTTTTTGAAGAAATTATTTTTTTGGAAATAATCAAGTATTTCCAACGGAATATGTAGTTTTTGAGACGGAAAAGTAAATGGTGACGCAGGGGAAAAAGAGAGGAAAAAAAAAGAGATTAGTACCTGGGCATTACTATTAGCGACCGAACTTCCGTCTTTTAGCAACGAAAATTTTATAGCTAAACTTTTTTTACCATTTTCAAAAAAATTTCTTTTCACCAAAACTTTAGCTTTCGATAGAATATTTCGTTGGAATTTTTTTTCGACGGAATATTCCATTGAAAATAGGAATTCCGACGAATAATGCTATCGACAATAGAAATTCGGATGAAATTTTTGTCGCAAACAAATTTCAACAGAATATTTCGTCTGAATCTCCCACCTATCAAACTTTTAGCTAGGGATTATTTTCAACGGAATATTCCATTGGCACCTAAAATTTTGGCGGGAAGAAATTTATTTTTGAAAATGGAGAAATTTTTTTACCGATGAAATTTATGTCGCTAATACTAATGCCCATGTATTAATCTCTCTTTTCTTTTCTCTATTCGTTCTCTACTTCTCTCTTCCTCCCTCGCGCCCCAGGCCTATTCCCCCTCTTTCTGCCGACCAAATCCCTCGCCCTCGTGTCACCCCTCCATCACTGTCCAACAACCCTCGCCATCCGACGCCTCCCCTCTCTCTTCTTTTTTCTCTTCTCTTATCTTCTCTCATTTCTCTTCTTTTCCTTTCCCTTTTCCATCCTTTTTCCTACCGGTCCAATGCGGATCTGGCTGTTCGGCAAGTCCTCCATTCTCCTTCCTCCCTCCTTAGGTAATATTTTCCTTCCTTGCTATTTTTTTTTTCTGTTTTGAATTTATATTGTTTTAATTTTATGTATATTAAATTCTTCAAGTATAGTAGCATTTATGTTTTCACCATATAATTCATCATTAATGTCTTGAGACACTAAAATTAAGTTCATCTAACCCTACATCAATGTCTCCATTAAACACACCTTCGATATTAGATGCATCACCTTTCACATCAAACTCAATATTACTCCCACCTTCATTATTATATTTGCTCCCTTTATTGTTATCTTGAAATAACAAAAAATCAACATCATCAACCATATCTAGGACATCAACCTCATGCTTCACATATACATGTATGTTCTGCTCTTCTCTCATATGTCTTATCATATTAAAAAAAAGAGGCATTACCATAACATATCTCTAACCCATCATCAAATATAGACCCTGGGGTCAAATAGTAAAATCTCTTAACAGTGTTAAATCCCACCTCTATAACCATATCACACAACACTCCAAATGAAATCAAATCAGGATTTACATCCCATACATCTATATCCATACCCATATAAGCTATTTTGGATTTTTTTTTTATATAAAATTTCCATCCAAATGCATTTGTAAATATAACCTTATAAAAGATAGTTTAGGTAAAACATGATAAAAATATATATTAACCCGAATGGAGACCAAAGAAGCAAAACATAAGTACTTTAGCAACTTGATCAAAAAAGTAATAATAAAGTCATTATTGCATACAAAGAGGCAAATACCAAGTAATGCAGCAACTTCAAAAAAAAGGCAATAATGTAGACAAAGTCACGACATTAGGACCACATATACCATGCTCAATCAAATCGAAAACAAAGACACTAATGCAACAACTTCAAAAAAAGCCAATAATGTAGACGGAGTCACAACATTTGGACCACACATACCATGTTCAACAAATCGAAAACCAAAACCAATTATTTACAACATGTTCCCTAAAATGAAATTATAACTTAAACAAAGAAAATAAAGCCACTATTGTAGACAAAGAAACAAATACCAGTAATGCAACAACTTAAAAAAAGCCAATAATGTAGACAAAGTCACGACATTGGAACCACACATACCATACTCAATCAAATCGAAAACCAAAACCAATTATTACAACATGTTCCCTAAAATGAAATTATAAAATTTTACATATTGGTGTAGACAAAGAAGACCACAATAGTATCACATCCACAAAAAAAGATAATTAACTTTTTTTTAGCATAGATACTCTAAACCCAAAACCAACAACAAAATAGTACAAAGTAGGTCAAAATCACTTACAATTTCTACTACTGGCCTTTCCTTAAGATAATCTCCTCTCTAAGCATTTCTTTCACAAATGCCCAAAACCTAACTGAATCTCCTACTAGTTGTTGGAGAAATTCTACAAATTACGAACCTAGTCAAATCTCTGACCTTCTTTTATTCTTTTCAAGTCTTTTTAATCATTTTTCTTTAATAAATTTCATATATTTTCCTTTCTCTTTGTTCACTTTTGAATTTTTCATTAGGTTCTTTTTTTTTTTTTTTTTTTTTTTTATGGATTTTCATCTTCATTTAGTTTTGGTTTGATTATTTTTGGGTTTAGGTAGATTATGGATTTAGGTTTAGTTTCGGGTTTCAATTTTGAATTTTTTTTTTATTTTCGGGGCTAAGGGAAGCAGGGCGGTAAAATTCCCTCCAAAATATGATGACACATGGCATCCATGTGTCTGACATGTTAGTGACACGTGGATACCACTTGGAAATAAAGGTCTAATTAAGTTGATGGTGTGGCATATTTATGCCACATGTCACTTTTTTATTGGGAAATTTCCATGTCAGCGTTGATAGTTAATGGTGTAGGAGAGTGGATTATATTGATACACGAATTGAGTATACATACACCATTTGACAATTTTTCATAGTACATGAGCCAAATATGACATTAACCCATTAAAGAATTAATGATGAACTCAAAAGGTTTGATTCATTTAATCCTACATTAAATGAGAATTACAATATTCATATATATTACCAACATGTTAAGAAACCTAATGGGTTATACAAATATAGGACGTGGAGTGTGAAAGATTAAATTGATTTTATTAAGTTAGACTTAACTAAAAGAAGTTAGGTACTTCAAGGACTTAATTGAATAAATCAATAGTTTAATAGATAAACTAAAAGAACACTTAACCTAGTAGGATTAGGTGTGGCCGAACTCTCTCTATATAAAAGATGCTTGGTTGCCTTTTTGTATGACATATACATATCATGAGTTGAGAAAACACAATAAAACACAAAGAGGCATGCGATATAGTACTAGCATACTATTCGGCCAACCACCAATCCCTCTTTCTAGTTGTTGTAGGTGAAAATATCAGTGTCCGCAACTGTGAGAGTCTACTGGAGTGGATGTGGCCGTTGTAGTGGCAGAGACCAAGGCTGAACACTAATGGGTACTAGAGTACTGATCTGTTGGGTGTACTTGGGCCAAAGTAAGTGGCACTTAGGTGGACATCGGACACATGGGGGTCTGAGTCAACAGATGTGCATGGCATTTAGGAACCGAAGTGGTTAGTCTTTAGTCGAGTGTACAAGGCACTTAGGAACTGATGTGATCAACCTTCTTCTAGAGGTACGTGGCACATCGGATCACATCGGTATACATCGGGACTCATCGGGATCGAAGTGATCTTCACTAGTTGGATGGTTTCCTGCAAGGAAGCAACGAGGTGAGAGGGTCGCCAGAGGTTTACCTCCGGGGCACGCTTTGACGCTCAAGTCAGTATCACCTCAAGTGTTTAGCACATAAAGACATAGGATCACTTAGGATCACTTAGGATATCCGAAATTTAAAATGTAGAGTGAGATAGGAAAAACTGATCTGGTTAGAGGACTTTCTCTCTCTAGTCTGAATTTTAGGCCTATGATGGGATGATGTTGGAGTAGGCTAGTAGTAGACTATTTATAGGATGATGGACGATCCAAATTGTGCCACGTGTCAGCATCTGAGCAAGGGTGCATGGTAGGTGATGTAGCTATTTTGCACCCAATCCGAACCCATTTCTGTTGGGATAGCTGCGTAGGAGCTGTTTCGTTATTTCAATTTCGCGTCCGATTTGGACAGCTGAACAATAGTGGGCCTAGTTCCAGGTCCTCTCTAACATTTAGTCCCCCCTCATAATCGGAAATGTGTATCAGTTCCGGTCACTTGAGAATGATTGGATGCAATGATGACCGGGTTGAGCAGGGCGCGTCTCTTGGGGCGATGAAGAGTCTGATGGGCGCCTAGCGACTCTTGGCATGGGCGTGCGAGAGCTCTTCATGCCCTGCGTGCAATTTTTAGTAGGACATCTTCATTTTTGGTGATTGAATCATCACATATGGAGATTTGTTGTAAAGCTCAGACTTGGTTCATCCTTGGTGTGCATCCTCATCCATTTTTCTTGTCCGTGAAGGATGGTGTCATGCTTGGGAGACAAGCATCCATTAGTTGCTAATTTTTTCATGTTCAGGTTTCAGCTTTGTGACCCTGTCGTGTGTTTAGCAAGTTTAGCTTGTTTTTGTGCATGTGGAGGAGTTTCCTATGCATATTTGGAGGCCGGCGTTGTGGCTTTTCCTTGTACGGTGGTCAGATGAGTTTTGCTACACCTTTTCTTGGAGGACCTTTTTCCGTTCAAGTGATTTGTGGAGAGGTGGACATCTAGCCTCATTTGTTTCACAATGCATTATAATGTGAGTGTATCACTTTTTGCTGTGCTGAAATGAGCGTTGATTTGTCACATCTTTCGGAGGTGTCCGACCATTTTGGAGATGAAATGTGTTTGGTTGAGGCATGGAACACATCTAGGAAATGTGTTTAACATCTTCTTCTATCCGTGTGTTCATGGCAAGCCTCTAAGTGATCTCTTTGAGGTGTGAGGCATCCCTAGGAGGTGTGTTTAACTTCTCCTGTTTGCATGCTTGGACTTCCTTATGATCACTTTTGAAAAGGGGCTCAAATTGCTTTGCATGTTTAGGAGGTCGGACTCTTGTTGGAGCGTATTTACAATTTTAGTGGCCATCTTCTTCATCTTCACTTTGCACGTTTGTAGAGGTGTTGTGTACCTTTGCCGTCATTTCTTAACATAGGGACGTATGTCGAGGTTGTGCTTTATGGCTGTACCTTTTTCGACTCTATCTTTTTGTTGGAAGTGAGCTATAGGTTCGGCGATTATAGCCTACATCCTATTTCATTTTTCATAGAATGCCATGGCCCTTTGGGATGTCTTGTGATGCCTTTAACATCATCTAAGTTATGAGCCATTTCTCTTGTCCGATCACATTATGGCGTGGGAATGTCTTGGTTTTTTCCAAGTTGTACGCCACATTTGTAATTGTTGTGGAGTTGGGGCACTACTCCCTCCTTCGAGAAGTTGTCTTGGTTTTTATGTTTTCGGACTTAGTCATGCAAGAATGGTGACTACATCATTTTATGGAGGTGAGTTTCACTTTTTCCTCTTGACATGATTGAAGTTCGACCGTGTTTGGATGGACTTGATTGGCTCGGCCTTAATTTTGTGGAGGTGAGTACCACATCTTTCTTCGAGTTTGTTCCTGTTGCCATTGTGTTTGGAATGTCTTTCCAATGATGGTGGATGTTAGTGGTAGCTACATCTTCTTCTCTTTCGCACTACACCTTAGGTGGGACTTGAGGACTGATGTGGATTGTATCCACTTTGCTTCTACACCTTCTTTCGGCTTAGGAACTAGTGGTAGTCGTGTCCATTGCTTCTTTTGGCCATATGGTGTGTCCTCTTCCTCAGTGGGAGGCATCATTGGCTACCTTAGAGCTTGTATTAGCTTCTTCGACTTAGGGGCCAATGTTCGACTCTTCAAGCTTGCATTAGCTTCTTCAACTTAGGGGCCAACGTCCGAATCTTCAAGCTTGCATTAGCTTCTTCAACTTAGGGGCCAACGTCCGCATCTTCCAGCTTGCATTAGCTTCTTCAACGTAGGGGTTGATGTGCAAATGTCCATATGGACCTTACTTCCTTAGCTAAGTGTGTAGCGTGTTTTCCCTTATCGTGGTCGGACCTTTGTAGCGACGTCTGGCATTTTGTGTGTGCCCTTTCGAGATCACTTATTCTTTGAGCGTGAGCTGTAGTTGCTGTAACCATTAGCTTTGTCTTGCCACTTTAGGTGTCGGACAAGAGATCACACTAAAGAGGCTCTTCCTTATGTGGCGTAAGCCCTCATGTGGTTTGACTTGGGAATTTTGTCATCAAGGGAGGATGTCCTTTGGCCATCTTGGATGTTAGTGAGCATTGTAGCCACAACCTCTTGCTTTCTATTTTTTAAATGATGTGAATCTAGTTAAGTGCAGACTTATTCTTTTGTCATGATTTTACATCCTTTGGTAGAACGCCATCTTGATGACTTTAGGAGATGTCGTGGTTGAGGAGAGCTTTTACGCCTAGTTTTCACTAGAGTTGTCTCCGTAGTCACACTTTGAGCATGCTTCCAGCATTTAGCTTGTGCTGCAAAAGTAGTGTCCGCTCTTAGAATTCACTTAGGGGCATATGTTGATAAGATTCCGAGAGTGTTCCTTAAGGGCTTCGGCCACGTTCCCCATGAGTATCTCAGGTGGACCTTATGCATGCCTTTGAGCTTCCCATCTTCCCCTGGTGCGAACAAAGGACCTGAAGAGATACACGAGCGAACTCTTGTGTCAATGTTGTACGTAGATACACATTGGTTGTGTTACCAACCATGCTCTTTATCATCGAGGAGTTGAACTCATAATTCACTTTCTTGGATATGTTATCTTTGGAGATTCACGTAATGATTATAGTGGCCGCAGCAGTAGAGAACATAAGTTCTCTAGTGTTCCCATTATTTGTTTGGCCAACTCCTCTTCTCTTTTGAGGGAGATCCGCGATGCCCTTTATGGTAGTCGACTATGCTCGTAGTTAGCTTAGGCGAGGTGAAGCTTAAGCTCTTGGTGACCTTTGAGCTTATGTCCGCTTTGTTAGAGACTTGTCTAACCTTTGCTTGACTGTCGCAATGGTGATGGAAGTCTTGTTTTGCTAGGGATGTTGGTGGATGATGTCGTAGCCTTCTGAAATCGCCGATGGTCCTTGGTGTCATCACTCGCACCTTGGATTAATATGTCCGTGCAAGGCATTACCAAGTGATTGGTAAAATCAGATGCGCCATCATAGGACTCCGTTGGTTGAAGGGAGAATTCCTTAGTATCCCAAGATTGAAGAATGATGCGCTCATCAGCATGCTTTTTTTCTAGCTTCCATCTTGCTCTCCTATCTTTAGGCCATTGTACCAAAGTCAACGAGTTTTTTTTTGCATTTCAAGCCTCTCTTTCAGGTTGCTTTGGTCTCTTCGCTCAACTTCAACTTAAGCTATTCGATGTCCCTTTTCGCGCTCAACCTTTCTCTTGGGTTCGTGGTGTGTTGTGGCTTTAGATGCGATTTTCCACCTTCTTCCTTGAGCGTCTGCTTCTTTTGTTCATCAAAGGAGTTGCATTTGTAGCAGTGATTGGTCTGATGATATCTTTGTGTTCGAGGTGTAATCGGACAGCCATGTATCATTAGTTTTACATCTTCCCTAACCTCTTTGAATGTGGCTATAGCACTCTTTGCGTCCAGCTTTTAGTTTTGCGATGGATTCCTTGTAGTAAGCTTTCAAATGACTTGGGCCAGACCATGGACATTATCTCTTAATTGCTTGATTTTGGCGAGGAAGTCTTTTTAAGTGCCAACATGTTCCCTCTTGTTTGATGTGCTCGGATTGCTTGGAGTTGGCTCAAGTGTGATTATGTGAATTACTAGGCGAGGGCGTCTTCATGAGAGGAGATGTGCCACCTGATGTCTCTGCTCCAGCTAAGGTCTTACCTTTCGTCCTTCATTTGTAAGTGGCTCTTTTTGTTTGCCGATGTGAGAGTCGTTGGATGTTGTGCTTGTGTTTGAAAAAAACTTGAGTCTTCACACATCATCCTCATCTCCTTTATCTTAACAGGAGCGTCCGAGCTTTGCATTAAGCTCCTTGGCGTGTGAGCCTTGGAGATGTGAGCGTGTTGGTCCTTCTTCCATGTCTACTTGGCTTGCCTTTTTACTAGACATGGAGAGCTTAAAGGGGATAATCGAGGTACTTGGTGATGTTTCCATGGTGGAAGTGTTCTCAGGTTCTCAAGCCTCATTTGTCGCCCTCTCCTTTCTTATGTCATTTACAATAGTAGTGTTTTCCATGATTAAGGGATTTTTATAAGCCAGATCCTTCACTATATCTTGTTAACTTGCTGACATCATTCCTTAGTTGGTCGAGGTCGTTGCTCACTCTTTGCTCCTCTAAAGAGGGCGTACATTGGGGGACACATATGTCCTATTGTAAGTCCTTAGACGTGAAAGCCTTAAGTCAGAAGGGGTGTCTATTTTTCTTCCTCTGATGGGAGGCAGATCACTTTGGAGTGGCCGACAAGGTCCAAAGCTTGCAGCGACTCTCCTTTTAGGAGCCATACTTCTTGTTGGCTCTCTCAACGAAAGCACCAAATTTGCGGGTGAAAATATCAGTGTCCGCAACTGTGAGAATCTGCTGGAGTGGATGTGGCCATTGTAGTGGCAGAGACCAAGGCTGAACACTAATGGGCACTAGAGTACTGATGTGTTGGGTGTGCTTGGGCCAAAGTAAGTGGCACTTAGGTGGACAACGGACACATGGGGGCTGAAGTCAACAGATGTGCGTGGCATTTAGGAACCGAAGTGGTTAGTCTCTAACCGAGTGTACAAGGCACTTAGGAACTGATGTGATCAACCTTCTGCTAGAGGTGCATGACACATCGGATCACATCGGGGTACATCGGGACTCATCGAGACTGAAGTGATCTTTACTAGTTGGATGGTTTCCTACAACGAAGCAACGAGGTGAGAGGGGCGCCGAAAGTTTACCTTCGAGGCACGCTCTGACACTCAAGTCAGTATCACCTCTAGTTTTTAGCACATATAGACATAGGATCACTTAGGATCACTTAGGATACCCGAAATTTAAAATGTAGAGTGAGATAGGAAAAAGTGATCGGGTTAGAGGACTTTCTCTCTCTAGTCTGAATTTTAGGTCTATGATGGGATGATGTTGGAGTAGGCTAGTAGTAGCCTATTTATATGATGAGGATGGTCCAGATTGTGCCATGTGTCAGTATCTGAGCGAGGGTGCATGGTAGGTGATGTAGCCACATTGCACCCAATCCGAACCCATTTCTGTCGGGATAGCTGCGTAGGAGCTGTTTTGGTGTTTCGATTTCGCGTCTGGTTCGAAAAGCTGGACAACAGTGGGCCTGGTTCCAGGTCCTCCCTAACACTAGTAGATTCTTTCACCTCTTGTTCATGTGGACTATCATTAAAGACTAGACGCTTGCATAGTTTATGGTTTACGAAAACCTATCCTAAAGTTTATTGTTGGTTTTGTGTTTCCGAATCCTAGAGGTCAAGGTAAACATATATCCAAACTTATCGATTTACTAGTATGGTTGTACTTAATGAAATCAACATTTGATCCTTGCTATTAAAAAATTTAAGTTTTCGCTACATTTACATGTTTCTTGCATGATTAATTCCCAACACGGTATGAGATCCTCCATGGATTCATTTTATATAACAAATTGTTTAATTGTTCTTAATTTAAAAAAAAAATTTGATTACAATCTACGAATCGTGATGTTTGAGTTGAAAAATTAGTTTTTCAAACTTGTTTTGATCGGATTATTTTATAATATCAAAATATAATGTGTTAGGTGACTGGGATCAAATTTCATGAAATTTATGATTTGCTTACCCAAACATAAGTCGATTTCTGCTACTATTCTGGGTTCATGTGATTTTGTTGTCTCCATGAACATAATTTTTGTTCTCTGTGTAGGATTCTCTAATTGCTCTAAAATTTGTGAAATGTTTTACTTGATTTACCAATACAAACATGAAGTCAGAATTATGGTAGTGCCTAATGCCATGTGGCTGTTGCATCCTTAATGAGATTAAGGTATATGGCTAACCCTAACTTGTATGTGTAAGCACCAAATTTTGCACTCTGATTAATTAAATAAAAAAGTAATTTTCAAGGAAAATGAGATAATATTGGAAATAAATTTAGCCAGCCTATTGATCAAAAATACCAAGTATCGGTTGAACATGCTCCTGTCGATAGACTATACTCATAGTCTGCCAGCCTAATTGTTATAGGGTAAGGATGCACTTGGATGTTTTTGTAACTTTTGGATGAACCTTTCAGCTTTGAGTGTGGATTAGCAAACTTTAATACAAATAGATTGGGATTCGATTTTTTGAGATAAGGACGGATCGAGATGGATTTTGGAGGATTAGGAATTGAGGAAAAATATGAGTGCCAATTGGTAGTCACGACTAGCAGGTGAGATAATTTCGATAATTATATGAATTATCTCTAGAATTATCTCTGAGATAAATCATTTTTGAAATTATCACTTCCAAGTGTAAAGTCGATGATTATCTTGAATTCGAGCCTTTCGTAGCTTTCCATCTCATCTATCTATTCCTCCGAGCTTCGCTATATAAAACCTCCTCCATTTCTCATTTGACATAATAATTCAAAGACAAACCTCTCAATTTCCTTTATAGTACTCTTCATTTCCTTATTATCTAACAATTCTATTGCCTTGAGGTTGAAGCCAACTTTAGAAGCCCCAAAAGTCGCCGAGTAACTCCTGCCTAAGTCTCCTAAGACACCAAGCCTCCATCTAATTGTCCTCTCAACCAAAATGTCGACCTACCAAGAACCACTGATAGACATGCCCCATCGTCGATTAATACATCATCACCTTACCATCATCGTTGATCAATAGCCATCACTATCGATCAGCATACTATGTTGCCACATTATCATTACCATGCCACCACTGTTATGTCAACATCCCTGCCGCACCAAATAGCCACATCATCATCCATGCAACATCATTATAGCGATATTATGATCCTCTGCCATGTCAATACAACCACATCATCATCATCCATGCCGACATCAGCACCCTGCCAAGCACCACCGATCGACAGCCCTGCCACACCACTCTATCAATACTTCTATTTACCCTAACTCTATCGGATTTAACCTAACAAATCCAACAAGGCCCAAATCCCAAAAAAGACTAGAATCTACGAAAGTGAGCCCACGACATGCCTGGTATGAGCCTAGACTCTGCCCAGTTTAATCTAGCTCACAAGCCCAAACTTACAACAGTTTAAACCTCATACCAGGCAGGTCCGCTCTGGTAATCTTTAAGCTTCTACTTAGTCTTGTTATAAGCATGATAAGCATGTGGCATAAATTTTGTTCATGAGCATTCATCATATAGCTTAGGAATGTATAATGACATGCAACCCTGCCATTTAGTTTGATTTCCAAAAAAATATTTTACCATATTTCAATTTAGGGAGAATGGATGTAGAACTTTATTATCATCAAGTATGATATAATATGCTCAACATGACATCAAACATGGCATTTAGCCCTAGGTACACATTTCGCTTAAATATATTTAAGGGATTTTTTTGTCATTTGTATGCCATATAGTTTAAGGACATTTCATGTCACTTTCCAATGATTTAGTAAAGATACTTTATTTTGTTTTCTATGTTATTGTATTTCTTTATCTTACAAATTGATTTATTTAAATCGGTGTATCAAGGCACCATGGAGGCTCCAAAGAGATTCGACATGAAGCCTTTATGAATACTTATTGATGCAATCCTCTAGGTTTTTGATCATTTAGCTCCTTTAATGGCTCAAAGGAAGCTAGCTTAGAAAAGTCCATAATCATCCAAAATAAAATGCACGCTATGTTTATATATATGTGTGATATATAATAAATGTTATGCATATTCAAATTAGTATGCATGATAGGTTTATATTTATGTATGATATATGATAAATGTTATGCATGCAATGAGTCTTAAATAAAACTTTATAAATAAATCACTCATTAAATATTAAATCAAATGTTTATCAACATGATTAGTTGCCTTCCATTATCATATCTAAAATGAGAGTTTGTTATCTGAGATTTGTTGAGCTACCTCAAGGTCTTTTATACCTAAATATGTTTAAGTTATGAGTCATGGGTCTTAATTAACTAACTTATATAGTTTGGATGAGATACCACATGATCATATAGTGTTAGAAGCAATGATTGGACGAATTGCATATGATATAATTAGACATATATCGTCACCCAATTGATCTATGAGTCATGTAGAGATGTGATTGATAAGCAAATTTATCGATGTAATTTACTTATCACAATTTGTTGAGCTACCTAAGGGTTATGGTAAACTAAATGGGATCCTAGCCCATATGAAAAATGTTTTTCCCAAATTAATAGTGAGGGCTATTAATTTGAAGAAAATAGCACGAGTAACCAATTAAAAGGATAAAATATCTTGTCTAAATTAGTTTAATGCAATATAACTTAAACTTGCTAATTCTTTATATTATATATATATTTGATAGAATAAACAATAATTGTGGATAATTAAACATGCAAATCAAATGTTTATGCAGCAAAAAATTAAAATCTTTCAATCAACAAAGTCATGGATTATGTTGATAAGAACATGCAATCACAAACAATAGTTGGCTAGGAAAAATTATGTACTTACTTTGCTTTTTCGGTGATGGCATGATCAATACACCAAGAACCTCAAGCTTGGTTGTAGCAAACCAACAGTTGTCAAAGTGTCCAGTCTCTAATAGTAATCCACACGAATAAAGGTTAAAAACCTTCTCCAAGGATGAGTAGTGTCTTTGTCGAAATCCTATGCTAGTAGGATTATCCCTCTTGTTTCTTTCACTTAATTTGTTCTCAAATAGAAGAAGAAAAATTGTATTTGATTCACTTGAATAATCGAATTGTATATTCAATAATAATGTTTAGAGGGGGTGGCATAGGCTCTTTTAATAGAGGGATGGATAGCCAAAGTCATAATCCCATTAGGAGAGTAAGTAGCATGTGGCTAGGCCAAGTCCTAATCTTACTAGTTCGGCCGACCATGCCTTGAGTTCTATTCCAAATAGAATTCCCTTAATGGCAACTCTTAATGACCTATTAAATTGATTCAATTAGGTCCTTAATTAAATACCTTATTTGTTTCAGTTATGTCCAACTTAATTTTAACTCAATTTAATTTCACAACCTTATTCTATTGTGTATGACCCATTAGGTTAATTGACATGTTGGGAAAAAAAATTTAGCATTGTAATCCTATTTGAAATTGGATTAGATGAATTAAACCATTTGATTTTATTATTAATTCTCTAACTAATCAATCTCTTATTCCTAGATTATGGTTGTCATCTAGCAATGATTCATGACCCCCAATTGTCAAGGAAAAGTCAATATGGGTTGACTAACCTTTTTGTGCTTGGCTTCTCAATATAATTAATATCCTTTCATCACTTAATATCTCAATTTAACATTAAGCATGCTAGTGTTTACTCAATTTTTTGAACCATTTTAAGTCTTTGATTTAGTCATTAACTCTTTCAATAAGCCTTTTAGAACTTTTCCAAACGTTATTCCACTTTGGTCAAAGATTTCTTGAGTTAATACTTTCAAGACTAATTGAGATATTCTCTCAATAATCAAGGTGATAAATCCTCTACTGATTACTCAAGCATCTTCATATGTCTCATGTTATACCCAAAAGTACTCGACTGGAGCTTCTATGGTTATGACAATAAGTAAGGTAAAATCAAAGTATAACAATCCTCATATAAGATCATTCCATCACATGAGAATGCCATACACACTAAGTAAACTACCAAATGGAATTCTCATATCGAGCTATGTTCAGTGAACTTGTTCTTATAACAAGCACCCACATGTTTTGCTCAAGTTTTTCCAAACTTCAGCCTAAGAATCAGTTGCCTGCTTCATAAGTGAAATCATAAACATGTGGCGATACAGCTCTATCAATGTCCTTTCTTGATAAAGCATTGACTAGGAACATTTAAGGAATATAGCTTTGATGCAATGATGATCTCATAAGTACAACTCCTTGTAATTCCCTTGAAAAGCTTTTATATTCCAAGGACTTTATCGTTTAAGCATTAATAAAGATACAATTAAACTCATAGATAAAAAAAGACCTTTTATTTGATTCAAAAAACAATAATATAATAATGTATTTGGGTCAAAACCTGATTGGCCTCTAGGGCATACACTAGCAACAATAACTTGTCACTTTGAGGCATAATGGATGCTAAATTGGCCAAAACTTCTTGGATTGGTACTAAGACTTGAGAATAGTTTGCAAGCAAGAATGGAAGGAAGTTTGATGTCCTTGCAAATTCGATTCTACCTATCTTTGTTAAGGTTATCAACATGACACATTAGAGATCTATGAAAATCATAGAGATGATGATAGAGTCACGTATATGGTATTGGCTATTATGACTTCTAAACTTCTAAAGTAACACCAAAAGGGTGATTTTGTTCTTGTTTCATCTTCTAAGACTATATTAGTTCATCTAAGAAGAAGAAAGCAAAAAAAGAAAGTGACCTAAGTTGTTTAGGCCATAAGGACAAATGTTGGATATAGAATGACCAAAAAAGGGCCCTTGCCATCAGAATGGCAAGGTAGGCTATTGGAAGAAAAACCAAAAGTTTTACTTGGCAAGTTTGAATGAGAAGAAGCTTAGTTAAGCTTTTACTTCAAGTAGATTTATGATTGAAATAAACTTTTCATTCATAGGTATTGGATACCAAATGTAGTTCTCATTTATGTATGACAAATTGGAAGAAATAAAGAAAAGTATAAAATCAAATTCTCAATATAAATGTAAAAAAAAAAAACTAAGTTAGATAAACCAAATCACTCTTACATATAACATTGTAGATTTGTTCATATCTATGAAATAAGAATCACAAAGTTACTTAAACAAGGATATGTTGATCTTTTTAATTAATGAATCATATGAAACTTGTGAATCTTGTTTACTTGGAAAGATGACCAAATCACCTTTTATTAGAAAGAATGAAAGTGCTAGAATGTTACTTGGACTAGTACATTCGAATGTATGTTATCCAATGAACATAAATGATAGAAGAGGATACTCATATTTCATAACATTCATTGAGCATTTGATCAATCGATAACAGTTTCCAAGCAAATTGGCGTTGAGTTCATGCAATTGCCTTGTGTTTGAGGCTTCAATACGATAAGTTTTGTTTTACTTAATTGCACTTTAATTCAATTCTATTTAATTCTAGCATATTTGATCCTATTTTATTTAAGTTAATCTCTTTGGTATTTTCAATTGCTACTTTTAATGTTTTATGCAACTTTTTGCAGCTTTAATTGGCTCTTTGATTTTATAATCTTTTAGGATGCGTTTGGATGAAGAATTTTGGAATGCTAACATTTTGAAATGCATTAATTCAAAATCACAGCATTTATAATTGCATTGTTTGGATAAATATTTTTTAGAAATAAATTTTGAATATTGAAATTCGATAAGATAAAAAATAATCATAATTAAAAAATAATGATATTAGAGATAGAAAATGCCAAATATTGGAAAAAAAAATTATGCAATATGGTATCATTAGGTTTGTAAAATTGTATAGGTTTTAGTAGCAATAGAAAAATATGAAAAATAAATTTTATAATGAACTTTTTTAATTAGAATTAAAGAAAATTAAAGTTGCGTAAAAAGAAAGCATAGTAAATGTTGGCTTCTTACTATAAAAGAAAGGAATTTCACAAATTCCATCTCAATAGATGGAATTTGAAAAGAAAATTTAAACCCTCCAAAATTCTTCATTCAAATTTCAAGTATTTTGACAATTTTAAATTTTATTTTGCCAAACACAGCAATTTCATTTTAGAAATTTAAAAGTCTCTCTACAAATAAAATTCCTCCTTGAAATCCCTCATCCAAACACACCCTTAAGAATTGCAAATCGTCTGATCAATCCCACAAAGATGTCATTCGATCAAGTATTTACCAGTTTCTTCGCTTCGAAGGGTGAATGTCACCAAGATCACACGTTGCTGATTTGGATTCAAAATTAGTTGGCATGCTTGATCGATTTAGTGTGACAGAAGATTAGTTTAAGAGTTTGATTCATCTGATCTTACTTAAATAATGATTACAATATTCATATTTATTACCAACATATAGAACCTAATAGATCACATACAATAAGAATAATTTAATGAGAAATTAAAATAGGAAAAACCAAGTTAGGGTTAGCTGAATGTTAGATATCAATGGTTAATTTGAGTGTATAAATATGAAATACATATTTGAATATGTAGGTTGTCATAAGTAGATACACGGTGTATAATTTATGTACACAATTGATATCAATATTGAATGAGAAATTGATCTCTAAACACCCACTTGAAGAGGAAGAAAAATTGGTTGATGTTGTGTATGGTATGGAATCCCACATTGGATAAAGAAAGGCTTAAGCTTGTTGTTTATATAGGCTTATGTTCAATGTTGGGTTGGGCCCCAAGAGGCACCCAAGTTTTTGTGAAGGTGAGGACCTACACAAACTTGGGTTACCACAGACGCGCGCATCGGACCGAGCCGAGCCAGGTCGGGTCGGGTTTAGGTTTGGGTTAGTAATTAATTTTTTACTACCCACTCGGACCAACCTTTTGACCTGTCTGTTTAAGACATGGTTTTTAGGTCTGAACCGAACCGACACTACCCAACCGACCAAGAGGCTTGTCTGATTTAAGACATGTCCGTTCGATCTTGATCGAACCGTTCCATGTCTGTTCCTACAGTCTTGTCCGTTGACTGTTCGGTTCATGTTGGTTCGAACCTTGACCGATCGGTTCTTCAAGTGGTTTGTCTATTCTGAACAGACATTTATTTCCCTATAAATACTGATTTCATTCACTGTTTTCTGTGCTAAAAAATAATTCATTTCTTCTTATTGCTTTCGATTTTCCTATTGTCTTGTGAGAGAGACCAACATCTTTTCTGGTTCGCTGTGTTGCTTCGAGTGTGCTCTCAACAGCAACATTATCAATGAGACCTGGGAGACGAATTGCTATAATATGTAAGAACCTTAGTGACAGGCAATAATCGTCTTAAGGTTAGAGGTTCTACCTTGACTCGATTTTTGATTTTTTTTTCTATGAAATCAGTGAGTTTAAGTTCCTCATATATATATATATGTTGTACTTATTTGGTTTCAGTAAATAAATTCAGATTTATTATTAGTTTTATTTTCTTTATTGTTCTTATATATGCAGTATTGAATATTTCACATATTTAAGATAACAATCTTAAGACGATTAGCTTTTTTTCGATTACTGTTTCATTACTGCCTTAAGAATATATAACTTAGTCTATTACTATTAAGTGATTACATATACACATGTATATATTCTTACTGGTTTGTAGTATAAATATATATACTGTTTGTGAAAAATATATATATATACATACTGTGTATGTATAATATATATATATACATATTGTTTTTTATAAAAGATTATATATACAGTTGTCTATATAAATACATTGTGAAAATTATTAGTATTGCAATTCTGCAACAACAATTATACTAAAGTTGATCCTGTTATTTTGAATAACAGATGGCATAACGATCTATCGGTATTGCTAGTGCACCTGTAGCGCCACAGCCACAACATGTTACACATGGTGAGAGACCCGAGAAGTTCAGTGGTCTGGACTTCAAAAGTTAGAAGCAAAAGATGTTGTTCTATCTGACTACCCTCAACCTAGGCCGATTCCTAAGAGAAGAGGCTCTGATTCTCAATAAAGAAGAGACTGATCCTATGATTGTAGCCTCGATGGAAGCATTCTGACTTCCTATGCAAAAATTATATCCTCAACCGATTGGACAACACGTTACAACGTATATAGCCCGATCAAAACAGCGAGAAAGTTGTGGGAGTCCTTAGAAAGAAAATACAGAATCGAGGATGCCAGCACTAAGAAGTTTGTGGTTAGCAGGTTTCTGGAATACAAAATGGCAGACTCGAAAACCCTGATCAGCCAAGTCCAAGAGTATCAGTTGATCCTCCATGAAATCACTGTCGAAGGTATGATTCTTAGTGAGTCATTTGAGACGGTAGCTTTGATAGAGAAATTGCCTCATTCGTGGAAGGATTTCAAGAACTATCTAAAGCACAAGAGAAAGGAGATGAGCTTAGAGGACTTGATTGTTCGGTTAAGAATCGAAGAGGATAACCGTGGTTTAGAAAAGAGGGCTAAAGTTCAGACCATGGAAGCCAAGGCAAATTTTGTTGAACATTCGCACAAGACCAATAAGAGGAAACATGTTGGTTCTAGCTCTTCCCAAGGTAATAAGGGAACGAATTTCAAGAAGTTCACAGGAAATTACTTCGTGTGCAACAAGCCCGAACATCGAGCAAAGGACTACCATCAGAACAAGAATAAGAAAGCTCAAGACAACTTAGTTGATGATAATGAGATTAAGCTCGCTGCTGTAGTGTCACAAGTGAACTTGGTAGAAAACCCTAAGACATGGTGGGTTGATACCGGGCCACTTGTCATGTATATTCTGAAAGCAGAGTTTCTCCGAGTATAAAGAAGCTGCTGATGATGAGCAACTATTTATAGGAAACTCTATCCTGAAATTCGAAAGAATTTGGTTTTCGACTCTCTGTTGAGCAAGAATGGGTTTAGGCTTGTATTTGAATCTGATAAGTTTGTACTCACTAAAAATAGCATGTTTGTGGGTAGAGGATATCTATGTGATGGGCTTTTTAAGCTCAATGTTATGACTGTTGTACCAAAGAACATGAATATTAATAAAACTATTTCTTCTATTTATTTGGTTGAGTCCTCTAAATTATGGCATGGTAGATTAGGTCATGTAAATTACAAGACCTTGCAAAGAATCAACAATTTAGATTTGCTTCCGAAAATTGTTATTGATAAAAATCACAAATGTGAAATTTGTGTGGAATCCAAATTGGCTAAGGCTCATTTCTATTCGATAGAAAGAAGTAGAGAACCTATAGATTTAATTCACACTGATATTTGTGATTTAAAATTTGTGCTAACTAGAGGCGGTAAAAAGTATTTTATTACTTTTATTGATGATTGCACAAGATATTGTTATGTCTATTTGCTAAGAAGCAAAAACGAGGCCTTGGAAGCTTTTAAGCTCTTTAAAAATGAGGTCGAAAATCAACTAAGCAAGAAAATTAAGATAATAAGGAGTGATAGGGGTGGTGAATATGATTCATTGTTTAATGAATTCTGTTTAGAAAATAGTATCGTCCATCAAACCATTGCTCCTTATTACCTCATAAAATGGTATTGCAGAACGCAAGAACCGAACTTTGAAAAAAATGATGAATGCTTCGTTGATAAGTTCAGGGTTACCTCAGAACTTGTGTGGGGAGGTTATTTTAACAGCTAATTGTATTTTAAATAAAATACCACACAAGAAATTAGACACGACATCGTATGAATTATGGATGGGTCAAAGACCATCCTATGAAAGTGTGGGGGTGTCTCTGTCTAAAAAGTCAAAATAAGACCTAAAACTGTTGATTGCATATTCAATGGATATGAAAACAATAGTGCTGCTTATCATTTTCTGGTATACAAGTCGGACATTCCTGATATTCATATCAATACGATAATTGAATCAAGGAATGCTTCGTTCTTTGAAGAAATACTTTCATACAAGGAAAAACAAGAACATAAGACTACTAAGAGAACTCATGAGTCCTTGAGTAGCAATCCACTTATAGATGAAAAGGAACAAAAGGAACCCAGAATAAGCAAATGGGCTAAAGTATCAATTAATTATGGTTCGGATTTTCTAACATATTTATTAGAAAATGAACCTCAAACTTTTAACGAAGCTATGTCATCTCCAGAAGCTCCATTCTGGAAAGAGGCCGTTAACAATGAAATAGAATCCATTATGCAAAATCATGCATGGGAACTGGTGGATCTTCCCCACGGGCATAAGCCTTTAGGATCCAAATGGATATTTAAGAGGAAGATGAAGGCAGATGGATCAATTGATAAATACAAAGTCCGTCTTGTAATAAAAGGATACAAGCAAAAGGAAGGGCTTGATTATTTTGATATGTACTCACCAGTTACGAGAATAACATCCATTTGAATGTTAATAGCTATAGCATATCTTAACAATCTCAAAATACACCAAATGGATGTTAAGACAGCTTTCCTGAATGGAGATTTAGATGAAGAAATCTATATGGAACAACCCGAAGGGTTTAAAGTTGCTGGACAGGACAAAAAGGTGTGTAAGCTTGTTAAATCATTATATGGTTTAAAACAAGCACCTAAACAATGGCATCAAAAATTTGACAATACAATGTTGTCAAATGGTTTTCATATTAATGAATGTGATAAATGCGTATACGTAAAAAATACAAATAAGGGATATGTCATTGTTTGTCTATACGTAGACGATATGTTGATCTTAGGCAATAATAATGAGATCATTAAAGCTACCAAAACTTGGTTGACCAGTAAATTTGATGTGAAAGATATGGGTGTAGCAGATGTGGTTTTAGGAATTAAAATTTCTAAAACACAAGATGGCACGGTAATAACTCAAAATCATTATGTAAATAAGATTCTTGAGAAATTCAATGAGAATGATACCAATATAGCCAAAACACTCGTAGATGTTAATTTACATCTAAAGAAAAATACTGGTGATTCAATATCTCAAATAGAATATTCGCGGATAATTGGTAGTCTCATGTATCTCATGAATTGCACAAGACCAGACATAGCATACTCAGTTAGCAAACTAAGTAGGTTTAAAAGTAATCCTGGAAAGGATCACTGCAAGGCCATAGTAAGGGTACTCATATATTTGAGATACACCTCAAGTTATGGACTGCACTATACAAGATATCTAGTTGTGCTTAAAGGGTACAGTGATGCAAATTGGATATCTTATACTCAAGATTCGAAGCGGATTTATCTTTACTATTGGAGGAGCTGTAGTGTCTTGGAAATCTTCTAAACAAACGTGTATAGCCAAATCCACTATGGAATCTGAATTTATAGCTTTAGATAAAGCTGGAGAAGAAACGGAATGGCTTCAAAATTTTTTAGAAGATATTCCATGTTGGTCGAAACCTATGCCTGCAATTTGTATACATTGCGATAGCCAATCTACAATTGGTAGGGTACAGAGTAGTTTGTATAACGTTAAATCTCGACACATTCGTCGAAGACACAATACCATAAGACAGTTGCTCCCAAATGGGATTATCTCTATTGATTATGTAAAATCAAAGGATAATACTGCAGATCCGCTTACGAAAGGTTTAAAAAGAGAGCAAGTAAATAAATCATCGAGGGGAATAGGTCTTAAGCCTATAAATTAAGAAAAGTTACATAATGGCAACCCAACCTAGTTGACTAGAGATCCCAAGATCTAGATTCAAAGGGATAACTGAATTACGTTAACTTAGTGTGAGCACTAGAAGAGTTAAACACTCTTATCCATTCCTATGATGAATTAGTGCTGCCTGCAAAGAAGTTAGGATTGTTGGGATTCGGATCAGGCTCAAACAGAGATAATGTATAATTTAATCAACAAGTTAAATTAACAATGCAGAAGAATAAAACAATAACAAGAGAAACTGAATCTCTCCATGGATCTACTTATGAATTCAAAACGATCATCCTATCAAGAACAGATAACAATAAAAATCTCATATCTCTGTTTGGAGACTGCCGAAACCTCAAGACGGGTTCATGATTTTTTTGTTCTTGCACACAAACCCTGTTGTCGCAAACCAAAGTCGTCCAATTGTCCGGCCTCTAACAGTAATCCACACAGGTGACTCGAAAACCTTCACAAGGTTGAGATTATATTTTTCCAAGACGATGCTAGTAGTCTAGGTTGTGAGAAACCTTCCTCCTTTAACACTAGTCAGACGATTCAAAGCAGGCAAGAATTTTCTCTTCCTCTTTTGTTTATGCGGCCGAACTCACAGGGAAGTGAGAGGCTGCGGCTACCAGGGTTTCTTGATTGCTTAGGGAGGCAGCAACAACATATGAGGCATATATATAACTAGGTTTAGTGTATGCCAACTATTGGACTAACTGCACTAAAGCCCTTATACATATTATTAAATATTCACAATAAACCCACAACACTTAATGAATATTTAATCTGGCCCACTCTCATTTTAATTCCATTAATCACCTTTTGTGTATGACCCATTAGGCCCCCAACATGTTGGCAGTAAATATAAATTAAATCCTTTATAGAATTTCCAATTTATATTTATAGATCATGAGCGGCATCTAGCAATGCATCATGACCACCCAAATGCCAAGAGAGTCATCAAGCTACGATAAGCCTTTCTTGTACAATATGTCTGTGTAATTCGATCCCTTCATCAAATATCCCGGGATAGGAAAGAGCATGGTTCAATGTCTACTCTTAATTCCATTCCATATTAGGTCTGAAGCTTTAATATTAACTCCTTAAGTATTTCCTGGGCCAAGGGCTTCCATAAGTTAATATAAGCCAGATACATGTGAGATATGTCTCCTCATATCACTTGGGGTGATGAATCCTCTCTGGACCACTTATTCGTCTTCGTATGCTTCATGTCATACCCAATAACACCCTACCATAAGCATCCTCATGTTTGGGACCCGTTCGTGATGAAATCTAAATATGACAGTTCACATACAAGATGGCCTAGTGTCACAAGTCAAAGGATTACTTACACTATTGACACATGTATGGAATTTTCCATAGACACTTGAGTGAAATACCAAATGGAACTCTCATAGCGGGTCATGTTCAGTGAACTTGTTCAACGAACAAGCACCCATATGTTATCTACAAGTATCTCTATACTTTCAACCTATGAGCCCGGTTGCATGCATCAAGTGCATGAA
Organism: Fremontodendron californicum; assembly: GCA_030761205.1. Lineage (NCBI taxonomy): Eukaryota > Viridiplantae > Streptophyta > Magnoliopsida > Malvales > Malvaceae > Fremontodendron > Fremontodendron californicum. The sequence continues at coordinate 15,603,808 of JAULJL010000027.1, forward strand.
GGCTTAACATATGCCAGTCTTTGAACATTGTTAATGCCCTATCTTAACAATACAATGACCAAGAATAGTTTTAGAAACACGACATTGATGCATAAGGATCCTCATAATTGTAACTCCTTACAATTCCTTTGCAATGTCATTGTGTTTCATGGGCTTTATTGTCACAATTGATTTATAAAAATTATAACAAAACTTATGGATAAAGAAATACCTCAATTATAATTAATAAACTATAATATGCAATACATGAATATATAAGTAGTGTCATACAAGCCCAACTAGATTGGCTTGCAGGGCTTACACCAATAATCTCCTACTAGCACTAAAGCCAATTGCCCATGTACTTAAGCCCATGTCCTTCCATGTGACGATTGTGTTTCTGCTAGGACAGAACCTTAGTGAAAGGATCAGCTATATTATTCTCTGTGGGTACCCTTTCCATAATTATGTCACCTCTTTGAATTATATCTCTAATCAAGTGATATTGCCGCAATACATGTTTGGATTTATGATGAGACCTTGGTTCCTTAGCTTGCGCTATGGCTCCATTGTTATCACAGTAAAGTGGTACTGGATCAACAGTGCTTGGAACCACACCAAGTTCAGTTATGAACTTCTTAATCCAAATAGTATCATTCGCTGCCTCACACGCGGAGATGTATTCAGCTTCTGTTGTTGAATCTACAGTTGTAGTCTGTTTGGAACTTTTCCAATTGACTGCAGCTCCATTCAAGGTAAATACGTAACCACCCTGTGACCACTGTCATCTTTATCAGTTTGGAATCTAGCATCTGTATAACCCTTAATTTGGGTTCAGTCCCTCCATAGACCAAGAAAATATCCTTAGTTCTTCTCAAGTACTTGAGGATATTCTTCACAACAGTCCAGTGACTTTCACCAGGATTGCTTTGGTATCTGCTCGTGACACTCAGATTGTTCGATACATCTAGTCTTGTGCACAACATGCTGTACATGATAGATCCAATTGTCGAAGCATATGGGATCCTATCCATTCATGTCCTTTCTTCATAAGTTTTAGGACACATCTCTTTCGAGAGATGTACACCATCTACCATAGGCAAGTTACCTCTTTTGGAGATATCCATGATAAACCTCTTTAGCACCTTGTCTATGTAAAAAAATTGGGACAATCCAAGCAACCTTTTCGATCTATCTCTATAGATATTAATTCCCATAATATATGCTACTGCTCCTAAATCCTTCATGGAGAATTGTTTAGAAAGCCAGACCTTGTTCGTCTGAAGCATAGGTACATCGTTTCCTATGAGCAATATGTCATCGACATATAGCACTAGGAATACAACTGCATGTCCGTTTACCTTCTTGTAAACACATGGTTCATCAGGATTCTTAATGAAACCAAACTCTTTAATTGTTTCATCAAACCTAATGTTCCAACTCTGAGATGCTTGCTTTAGTCCATAAATGGACTTTTGCAGCTTGCATACCTTATTAGAAGTGGCCTTGGATGAAAAACTTCAAGTTGTGTCATATACACTTCCTCTTGCATATTCCCGTTAAGGAATGCAGTTTTTACATCTGTAGACACCTAATTTTGTCTGGACCACTAAACAGGTATGTTTTCTTCCTATATTGATATTTTTGAGTGTAAAAAGACTGTTTTCATCCTGCAAGTGGTACTCCGAGACTTAGTTTAAGAGGGCGAGTACAAAAAGTCAAACTTGAGAAAAGTCAACCCCGAAAAAAGTCAACCCCGAAAAAGTCAACCCCAGAAAGTCAACTATACTAAAAAAGTCAACCCACTTTCAAAATCAAGATTTTAAGTTCAATTGAAAAATGGTGAAAGAATTTTGATAATCTGAGGTCTACATTGAAAGATATGGAATTCGAAAGTTGGGATTTGGAGATTCCGTAAAAAGGAAACCCTAATCCAAAAAATTTGGGGAAAAGTGCTTAAACGATCAAATTGGTCGAAATTGAAGGTTCAAAATGAAAGATAAGCACTGACTACGGGTAATGGAGAAGTCACTTGCAAGAAAAGTCAATCCGGGAGAAAACCGAGAATTAGGGTTTTTAGTGGATTTCGGTGAAATCGGGAAGAATCACAGAAATGGCCCGACTTGGTAAGAACAAAGCCCCCAATGGATGAGAAATGATTAAAAAGGATAGCCCAAGGCTCAGATTGAAGAAAATCTAAAAATCGAACTTGTTTTGAGCAAAACCGGGTTTCGGAGGCAAAAGGGCAAAATCGAAAAATTTGGGAAAAATAGCAAATGGACTCCGAAAATTCTGAAAATTGGTCAATCTCATTCTTAAATCATTTGAAAGATATTGGTAAAAGAAAATCTTGATTCAGAGTTCGTTTGCAAAATGGCCAAAATCCCGGGCTTCTTATGTAGTAATTCAAACAGGAAAATCCCGGAAAAATAGCAAATGAGCTCCAAATCTTCTGAAATATTGCAAATATCATTTTTAAATTATTTGGAAGAGATTGGCGAAAGAAAATCTTGATTCGGAGTTCGTTTGCAAAATGGCCAAAATCTCGGGCTTCTAATATAGTAATTCAAAAAAGAAAATCCCGGAAAAATAGCAAATGAGCTCCAAATCTTCTGAAATTTTGCAAATATCATTTTTAAATTATTTGGAACAGATTGGTGAAAGAAAAACTTGATTTGGAGTTCGTTTGCAAAATGGCCAAATCTCGGGCCTCCTATGCAATAATTCAAGAAGATAAATCCTGGAAAAATAGCAAATGTACTCCAAAAATTCTGAAATTTTTCAAATCTCATTTTTAAATTATTTGGAAGAGATTGGTGAAATAAAAACTTGATTCGGAGTTCGTTTTCAAAATGGCCAAATCTCGGGCCTCCTATGGAGTAATTCAAGCCGATAAATCTCGAAAAAATACCAAATGAGCTCCAAAAATTATGAAAACTTCCAGATCACACTTTTTAATTATTTTGAAGATATTGGTGAAGAAAAATCTTTATTTGGAGCTCGTTTAAAAAATGGTAAAATGTAGGGGCATAAAAGGGCATTTTTGGAAGAACAAATCCAAATAAATAGCAAACGGACTCGGATAATTTTGAAAAATTCCAGAACTCAATATTTTATTATTTTGGAAGTATTAAAAAAAGAAAAATTGAATTTGGAGTCCGTTTGATATTTATTTGCATCCGGGTGGCAAAACGGTCATTTCACCCAAGCAACCGAAAAGGGCTTCTTTGGGCTTTCAAAAAAATCAGAGTTGGGCCGGAAAAGAGAAGTGCTGGCCTGCCCAATCCCAAAGGAAGGAGGAAGCTTCTGATTTTTCAATCAAATGGCTAGAAATCAAGAGTTAGTTAGAGATTCTCTTTGATCAAGCCATGGTGATTAAGCCACATAGGCCAAGAAAGATGTCAACATTATTCTTGAACAAATGTAATTTGAGAGAGCTGAGATGCTAATCTAAAGGTGGTAATTTCATGATTTTTCACCTTGAATTATTAGCCATTTGATGGAAAATTGGTTACAAAAAAAAAAACAACATCCTTGAGCCATTATAGGGGGTATTCGGCCAGCCCTAGGAAAGAGGTCAGAATTTCATTTTTTCATCTTCATTTTGCTGAGTTCTTAGAGTTTTTACTTAGTTTTTCTCTTCTTGGTTGAGAGCAAAAAAGAAAAGTTTAGAAAAAAAAAGGAAAGTTTGAAGAGATAAAGCCTGAAAGATAGCTTCTTGAGGTTACTCTTGAGCACCAACTCTTGCACTTTCTTGATTTTCTATTCTTGTTTTTGTTATTTTGATCTCTATTTGGTGAGTTTCCATTTTAAATAAATGTTTTTTATTGTTCTTTTAAGTTATTCCTTCATCTCTTTCTTAAGTATATTTTTTATATTTTATTTTTACAATAAACTCACCATGGCCAAATGGCCTACATTATTTATTTTAAGTTGCTGTTTTGATTTATTTTACCATATTGTTTATGTTATTTTCTTTGATTTTGATGTTTTAAAGGTTATGTTACTTCATATTCTTGAGTTATATTTTAATTTGGTTGCTTTGTTTGTTGCCATTTATGTTTTAAATATCATGTTTTTGCATTTTTAATTTTCTGGTTTCATGTTGTTTAAGTTTGAGCATGTTTTAGATTTAGTATATCAAGTGTTTGTGAAAATGCTTGTGTGGTCTTTGCATGATTTGAGTTTTATATCTTAGTTGAGCATGTTTTAGATTTAGTATATTAAGTATTTGTGAAAATGCTTGTGTGGTTTTTGCATGATTTAAGTGTTATATTTTAGTTGAGCATGTTAGTATACCAAGTGTTTGTGAAAATGCCATGTTTGTTGGAGCTTGAGGCCATTTGGCTACTCCATGTGTTTTACATTGTGTGTTGCATTTTTTGCCATGTTAGTTGGTAGGTTTTTGCATTTATATGTCATTTGATTTAGTTTTGCATGCTAGTATACCAAGTGTTTGTGAAAATGCCATGTTTGCTAGTTACATTATGCTATTCGGCCCTCTTAGAATTTTTGCATTTTTTGTGCATTCTTGCCATGTTAGTTGATAGGTTAGCATTTGCATGATATTTGGTTGAGTTTTTGGTTTAAGCATGCTTTGTTTTTGTGAAAATGCCATGCATATTTTAGTTATTAAGTTAGGATTATTTGCCATGCATGTTCATGCATTCTAGGTCTAGGTTACATTAAATGTCATGCAAGTTCATTTAGGTCTAGGTCCCTTTATGAATGCCATGCATTTTTTCATGACATTTAGGTTTAAATCCATGCATTTCATGCATTATGTTTGCTGTATTGTTTCATGCATTTCATGTTCATGCCACTTGAATAATGACTTGAGCCAATTAATGGTTCAAAGTCATGCTCTCTTGAGCACACTTGTGGAAAATTAAGTTTGTCAAGTTGATTATTCTACCTTTGTGATTTTTTTTTACTTCCAATTTTTATCTAACTTTCAAAAAGTCCTAGCTACTGTTTGTAAGCCATTTTATGAGTTTCAAATATTTTTACTTTGATTTTTAAATGATTTTATCAAAGGCAAAAATGTGTTTTGGTAAAGTAGTTTTTTTTTTCACCCAGTTTTTGTAACTTTCCGATTTTTCTTGGCATTCGTCTTTAATCAGAAAATTAAGCCGATTTTGTCGCGTGTAGTTTTACACGTCCTGAGTCTCCAGTATTTTTTTCAGAATTTTTTGAATTTTTAAAAATAGGATAAAATATAGTGGCTTAAAACTGGACAGTGGAGTCAAAATTGAATTTAAAGAAAAATCATTTTTCTGTTTTTGTTAAGTCACTTAGAGTGGACTGATTAGGAGGGTTAGCTACTGACTTAGGGTGGTTTCTAAGCCTTTTTAAACTCTAAAAATGGTTTTTCAAGTCTCGGGTTAAGGGTAGTCAAGTCTGGATTTTTAAACTTAGGAAATTAGAGCCATTTAAAAAAAAGATTTAGCCCAGTTTTTATTTTTTAATTCAAGCTTTCCAAAATTGTTTTCAAACAATCACAAAGTATTTTGGTTTTAGAATATTTAATTTGACATATTTTCCTAAGGTAGCCGGATATCTTTTTAGATATACGGATTTCCTCAATTAAAGGAAAAAATACATTTTCATGCATTGCATTTTCCATATTCATGCATTTTATATAATATGTGATTTTTTGCTATGATAATTTCTATGATATTGTTATGATTTTGAGTTATGTTATATTGTTTATTATATGATTTGCAATATTTCATGATATCCTATGCTTTTTATTTAATTATTTTTTGTTATATTATTTAGCATATACTATGTTCATGCATTATTATTTGCATTTTTATTTCCATGCATATTATATGATAGCATTTTTTTATATTCCATGTCATTTAAATTATATGCCATACCATTCATATTTGCCATGTCATTCAAATTATTTCATTTCATATAGAATATATTATGTTACCTAGGTCATTTCATTTAGGATATATATTATGTCATTTAGGATATTTTATTTCATATTAGAATATATCATATGACTTAGGATATTACATTTCATATAGAATATATTATGTTACCTAGGTCATTTCATTTCATTTATAATATGTCATATAACTTAGGATATTTTATTTCATTTAGAATATGCTAAGGATATTTCATTTCATTTTAGAATATGCTAAGGCATTTACATTATATCATATCATTTAGGAAGCATTATATTATTTAGATTTTGCTATGTCATGCATATACATATTCATATCTTTTAAAATGTTTTCAAAAGGATAATGATTTTTCAATAAAAAATAAAGATATTCCCGAGTTAAAATAATTCATGAGTCTTTCTACCGAGTTTGCTGGAGGGAATATCATCAATTATCATTAATAAAGGAATATCTTTCTTTCAAAAAAAGAGAATGATTCGGAAAGTTTTCCAAAACTAATAAAAATTTCTATAAATTTGCTACGTTTGTTGGGGAATATAGGAAAATTTTGAATTTATAAATTCCGGATCATTTTCAATAAAAAAAAAAAGGAATTATTTTTCTTTAAATTGGGAATTAACTTGAAATGCTAAATTTAAAAGCAATTTTTACCGAGACTTGAGATAACACACGATTAATAAGGTACCGATTTATACGGGCGTTGTGGGGGTGCTAATCCTTCCCCGCACGTAACCGACTCCCGAACCCGCTTCTTTGATTTCTCTGGTTTAAAACGCAGACTTGAAATTGGTTTTTAAAATGTTTTAATTAATTTTTAAAATATTTTATAAAACCGGTTTTAATAGGTGGCCGATCACACCTAGCTAAAAAAGATTGGTGGCGACTCCATGTCTTTTTCAAGGTCATTTTAAAAACCTTCATTTTTCTAGAGGAATTAAGTCGACTTTTCCTCGATTTTTTAATGTCACGCTTAACGAATAATAAAGTCTTGCGATGAGACTCGTTATTTTTTAGGTTGCGACAGCTTGGCGACTCCGCTGGGGACTATTAGAGAGTCAGGCCTAGAATTAGTCGTGTGTTATCAGAGTCTCGGTTTTGTTGGTTTAATTGGTATTTAATTTTAATTCCCATATTTTTTTTTTAATAAAAGAGAATTTTGAAAATAAAAAAATGTTTTAATATGTCCATATTCATGTGCATTCATATTATTAGTTGTTCTCTGGTTATTTTGTTGCGTATATTTATATGTTTGTTTAATTGATGCTTTACATTGTTTGATTTTAGTGGGGTATTTAGAATAAGGGTTGTAGAATAGGTGGTGACAGGTTTGTTTTGTTCCTCCGCACACACTGTATTTGCATTTGCATAACATGAATCATCTACCCGTGTTCCGTCCTTTTAAGTGGAAGTAAAGTAACTACGCCTTCGTGATTGATCCTCCGTATGGGCTAGTGAAACACTTCCGGAGTATAAAGTACCTAATGCCTTCGTGATAATCCTCCGTACGGGTATAGGAAAATATACTCTAACGAATTGAACCAGCTTTTATCGGGGTGCCTTACTAGCCTTCACCGGCGACAGTGAGGAACAATTCGGGGCCTTAGAACCAATTCACCTTCATATAGTGAACCTAGGCGAAGCCATGCCAGATTTCTGTTAGATGCCCGAAGTTTAAGAACACATGGAGGAACATTTCCAACCTTTTACCATCTTTCTATATGGTAGATACAAATTGGGTGATGATGAACGAACATCATACCACTCGTATTTTTTTATTATTATTATTTTATCCCAAAGGCGTCGTAATGCCGTAGCTCTGTTTAAATTTTGGGACATTTTTTTTAAGCATGTTGTTATTTATATTATATTTGTGAATTCATTTCCTTACTAATCTATTTCTTTCTGTTTTCTTTTCTTTGACATGCATCATAGACATCATCATACACTTGAAGTTTATTGGCCTCGGGATAGTTATCAACCCAAAGGACTTTCATGGAGGGTCAGGTTATTTCAGTGATAGAAGATCATGCAGTAGTCAGTGTAGACACCTAATTTTGTCCGGGCCACTAAACAGGTATGTTTTCTTCCCATATTGATGTTTTCGAGTATAAAAAGACTGTTTTCATCCTGCAGGTGGTACTCCGAGACTTAGTTTAAGAGGGCGAGCATAAAAAGTCAAACTTGAAAAAAAAGTCAACCCCGAAAAAGTCAACCCCGAAAAAGTCAACCCCAGAAAGTCAACTACTGAAAAAGTCAACCCACTTTCAAAATCAAGATTTTAAGTTCAATTGAAAAATGGAGAAAGAATTTTGATAATCCGAGGTCTACATTGAAAGATATGGAGTTCGGAAGTTGGGATTTGGAGATTCAGTAGAAAAGAAACCCTAATCCGAGAAATTTGGGGAAAAGTGCTTAAACGATCAAACTGGTCGAAATTGAAGGTTCCAAATGGAAGATAAGCACTGACTACGGGTAATGGAGAAGTCACTTGCAAGAAAAACCAAAAGAAAAGTCAATCCGGGAGAAAACCGAGAATTAGGGTTTTAGTGGATTTCGGTGAAATCGGGAAGAATCACAGAAATGGCCCGACTTGGTAAGACCAAAGCCCCCAATGGATGAGGAATGATTAAAAAGGATGGCCCAAGGCTCAGATTGAAGAAAATCTGAAAATCGGACTTGTTTTGAGCAAAACCGGGTTTCGGAGGTAAAAGGGCAAAATTGGAAAAATTTGGGAAAAATAGCAAATGGACTCCGGAAATTATGGAAAATTTGTCAATCTCATTCTTAAATCATTTGAAAGAGATTGGTAAAAGAAAATCTTGATTCCGAGTTCGTTTGCAAAATGGCCAAATCCCGGGCTTCTTATGTAGTAATTCAAAAAGATAAATCCCGGAAAAATAGCAAATGGACTCCAAAAATTCTGAAATTTGGAAAATCTCATTTTTAAATTATTTGGAAGATATTGGTGAAAGAAAATCTTGATTCCGAGTTCGTTTGCAAAATGGCTAAATCCCGAGCTTCCTATGTAGTAATTCAAGCCGATAAATCCCGAAAAAATACCAAATGAGCTCCAAAAATTACGAAAACTTCCAGATCACACTTTTTAATTATTTTGAAGAGATTGGTGAAGAAAAATCTTGATTTGGAGCTCGTTTAAAAAATGGTAAAAAGTAGGGGCATAAAAGGACATTTTGGGAAAACAAATTCAAATAAATAGCAAACGGACTCGGATAATTTTGAAAACTTCCAGAACTCAATATTTTATTATTTTGGAAGTATTAAAAAAAGAAAAACTGAATTTGGAGCCCGTTTGATATTTATTTTGCATCCGGGAGGGCAAAATGGTCATTTCACCCAAGCAACCGAAAAGGGCTTTTTGGGCCCTTCAAAAAATCAGAGTTGGGCTGGAAAAAAGATGTCAACATTTTTCTTGGACAGCTGTAATTTGAGAGGGCTGAGATGCTAATCTAAGGGTGGTAATTTCATGACTTTTCATCTTGAATTATTGGCCATTTGATGGAAATTAGGTTACACAAAAATGACAACATCTTGGAGTCCATATAAGCATCATTTTCTGCCAGCCCTAAGGGGGGAGGCAGATTTTGTTTTTTCTTTTCCATTTTGGTTGATTTCTCTTAGTTTTTCTTAGTTTTTTATCTTCTTGGTTGAGAGCAAAAAAAGAAAAGTTTAGAAAAAAAGGAAAGTTTGAAGAGAAAAGCTTGAAATATTAGCTTCTTGAGGTTGCTCTTGAGCACCAACTCTTGCACTTTCATTTTCTATTCTTATTTTTTGCTATTTTAATCTCTACTTGGTGAGTTTTCATTTTAAAATAATGTTTCTTGTTCTTCCTTCATTTCCTTTCTTAAGTATATTTTTTTTTACATTTTGTTTTTACAATAAACTCACCATGGCCAAATGGCCTACATTATTTATTTTAAGTTGTTGTTTTTGATTCATTTTACCATATTGTTTATGCTATTTTCTTTATTTTTGATGTTTTAAATATTATGTTATTTCATGTTCTTAAGTTATATTTAATTTGGTTGCTTTGTTTATTGCCATTTATGTCTTAGATATCATGTTTTTGCATTTTTAATTTTCTGTTTTTATGTTGTTTAAATTTGAGCATGTTTTAGATTTAGTATATTAGGTGTTTGTGAAAATGCTTGTGTGATTTTTGTGTTATGACTTAGTTTTTCATGCTAGCATACCAAGTGTTTGTGAAAATGCCATGCTTGTTGAAGCTTGGGGCCATTTGGCTACTCCATGTGTTTTGCATTGTGTGTTGTATTTTTGTCATGCTAGTTGTTAGGTTTTTGCATTTGCATGATATTTGGTTGGATTTTTGAATTAAGCATGCCTTGTGTTTGTGAAAATGCCATGCATGTCTTAGGTCTAGGTTACATTAAATGCCATGCAAGTTCATGTTAGGTCTAGGCCATATTATTTGTGTCATGCATTTTCCTTACATTTAGGTTTAGATCCATGCATTTCATGCATTATGTTTGCTGCATTGTTTCATGCATTTCATGTTCATGCCACTTGAATAATGACTTGAGCCAATTAATGGTTCAAGATCATGCTCTCTTGAGCACACTTGTGGAAAATTAAGTTTGTCAAATTGATTACTCTACCTTTGTGATTTTTTTTATTTAGCCAATTTTTATCTAACTTTCAAAGAGTCCTAGCTACTGCTTTCAAGTCATTTTATGAGTTTCAAATATTTTTACTTTGGTTTTTAAATGATTTTATCAAAAGCAAAAATGTGTTGGCAAAGCAGTTTTTTTTCTCCTCCAAAAACTCGTACATCTATGATTTTTCTGGGAATTCATCTTTGATCAGAAAATTAAGCCGATTTGTTTTCATGTAGTTTTACATGTCCTGAGTCTCCAGTATGTTTTTTAGAATTTTTGGAAGTTTTAAAAATTGGGTAAAAAATCGTGGATTAAAACTGGAGAGTGGAGTCAGAATTGAATTTAAAGAAAAACAAAACAGTTTTTTTTTTCTCCTCCAAAAACTCGTACATCTATGATTTTTCTGGGAATTCATCTTTGATCAGAAAATTAAGCCGATTTTTTTTCGTGTAGTTTTACATGTCCTGAGTCTCCAGTATTTGTTTTAGAATTTTTGGAATTTTTAAAAATAGGATAAAAAATCGTGGATTAAAACTGGACAGTGGAGTCAGAATTGAATTTAAAGAAAAACAAAGCAGTTTTTTCTCCTCCAAAAACTCGTACATCTCTGGTTTTTCTGGGAATTCATCTTTGATCAAAAAATTAAGCCGATTTTTTCTCGTATATTTTTATATGTCCTGAGTCTCCAGTATATTTTTTAGAATTTTTGGAATTTTTAAAAATAGGATAAAAAATCGTGTATTAAAACTGGACAGTGGAGTCAGAATTGAATTTAAAGAAAAACCAATTTTCTGTTTTGGTTAATTTACTTAGAGTGGGCTGATTAGGAGGGTTAGCTACTGACTTAGGATGATTTCTAAGCCCTTTTAAACTCTAAAAAATGGTTTTTCAAGTCCCGGGTTAAGGGTAGTCAAGTCCGGATTTTTTAAACTTAGGAAATTAGAGCCATTTTAAAATTTTTAGCCCAGTTTTTATTGATAATTCAAGCTTTTCAAAATTGTTTTCAAACAATCACAAAAGTATTTTGGTTTTAGAATATTTAATTTGACATATTTTCCTAAGGTAGCCGGATATCTTTTTAGATTTACGGATTTCCTTAATTAAAGGAAAAAATACATTTCATGCATTGCATTTTTATATTCATGCATTTTATATAATATGTGATTCTTGCCATAATAATTTCTATGTGTCATGACATTTAGGTTGCATTATATTATTTAGATTTTGCTATGTCATTTTATTTATGTCATGCCTATACATATTCATTTCTTTTAAATATTTTCAAAAAAGATAATGGTTTTCAATAAAAATAAAGATATTCCCGAGTTAAAATAATTCATGAGTTCTCTACCGGGTTTGCTGGAGGGAATATCATCAATTATTATTAATAAAGGAATATCTTTCTTTCAAAAAAAAGAGAATGATTCGGAAAGTTTTCCAAAACTAATAAAAATTTCTATATTTTGCCACGTTTGTTGGGGAATATAGGAAAATTTTGAATTTATAAATTCCAGATCATTTTCAATAAAAAATGGAATTACTTTTCTTTAAATTGGGAATTAACTTGAAATACTAAATTTAAAACCAACTTTTCACCGAGACTTGAGATAACACACGACTAATAAGGTACCGATTTATACGGGCGTTGTGGGGGTGCTAATCCTTCCCCACACGTAACCGACTCCCGAACCCGCTTCTTTGATTTCTCTGGTTTAAAACGCAGACTTGAAATTGGTTTTTAAAATGTTTTAATTAATTTTTAAAATATTTTATAAAACCGGTTTTAATAGGTGGCCGATCACACCTAGCTAAAAAAGATTGGTGGCGACTCCATGTCTTTTTTTAAGGTCATTTTCAAAACCTTCATTTTTCTAGAGGAATTAAGTCGACTTTTCCTCGATTTTTTTTTAATGTCACGCCTAACGAATAATAAAGTCTTGCGATGAGACACGTCGTTATTATTTTTTTGGTTGCGACAGCTTGGCGACTCCGCTGGGGATATATTAGAGAGTCAGGCCTAGAATTAGTCGTGTGTTATCAAAGTCTCGGTTTTGTTGGTTTAATTGGTATTTAATTTTAATTCCCACATTTTTTTAATAAGGAGAATTTTGAAAATAATAAAATGTTTTTAAATATGTTCATACTCATGTGCATGCATTTTATTTTTGTTCTCGAGTTATTTAAGGTTGTATATTATAATTGCTTGTCGGTTAATGCGTTACACTATTCTTGAATGTTTTAATTGCTAGGGCATTTAGAATAAGGTTTGTAGAATAGGTAGTGAAAGGTTTGATATTCCTCCACACACATTACACGTGCATTTGCATAACATGAATCCTCTACCCGGGTTCCGTCCTTTTAAGTGGAAGTAAAGTAACTACGCCTTCGTGATTGATCCTCCGTATGGGCTAGTGAAACACTTCCGGAGTATAAAGTACCTAATGCCTTCGTGATAATCCTCCGTACGGGCATAGGAAAATATACTCTAACGAATTGAACCCGCTTTTATCGTGGTGCCTTACTAGCCTTCACCGGCGACAGTGAGGAACAATTCGGGGCCTTAGAACTGATTCACCCTCATATAGTGAACCTAGGCGAAGCCATGCCAGATTTCCGTTAGATGTACCGAAAATAGGAACACATGGAGGGACATTTCTAAACTTTTTGTTACCTGTTTTACACTCCGAATAAGTGTGGTAGATCGGGCAACGATGTACGTACATCGCCCGTAATAAATGTGATACTCCTCCTCGAAGGCATCGTGATGCCTAAATAAGCAGATATTGCTAGGGCAGATGTTCATTAGCTGTTTTTTTTTATATAAAAAAAAAATCCTTTTTCAAGCATTTTTGCATGTGGCACATTTCATGCATGTGTAAATAAAGCATGTACATTTTTGGTTGTATTATTGATCTCATTCTTTGCAATAAACAATTGGTAATTGAATTTGATGATTTCATAAAACCGGTAGTGTCACATGAACATTTGCATATTGTACCATAGTAAGATCCACCCTGAAATTCTTTTGAAAATGATGTGATTGGTTTATCAAAAAAAATCAAAAAAAAAAAAAAATTGGAGGCAAATCCTGCATAATGAGATTTTTGAATAGTCCCACCAATTTCGTGTAATCATTGATTTCTTTGTATATACCTTTGTGTTAATTCATTTATTTTTGCATGTATCATTTTGACATCATATTACATCATAGCATGCATGGTCATTCATTGTAGGACACGTCTATGACATGCATAGTCATTATCTGTATATACCTGGCATTAAATTGCATTCATAACAAACATAGTCAGCATGATTTCTTTGTATATGTTCATGCATTAATTTGCTTATTACATACATCATGTTAGCATTAGGTCGCATTCATGACACACATGGTTAGCATGATTTTCTTTGTATATACTCTATATCAATCATTCATTGTTTGCATGTATCATAATTGACACCGTGTTGCATTCATAGGATATATGATCATTCATTGGGAAATATGCTAAAATGCACATGATCAGTCATTGCATATATCCATGTGTTGATTTGTTTATTCTTTGTTTGCAACATGTTGGCATTGTGATTGCATTTATTACATATATGGTCAACATGTTTCCATTGTACATATCCATACATCATATTATTTAGGCTTCACATGCATCAAATTGCATTCATGGCTCATTCATCATGACATACATTTGGGGGAAATAAAATAGAAGTTGGCTTGGCTTTAGGAGTCTTTGAAATAATTTCCATTTCAAATCAGAAGAAGTACTGAGTACACTTTTAATACAGGCTGGTGCTATGGAGGATGAACAAGTTGCCCGAATGGAAAAAATGGAAAGGGAACAGAGAGAATTGCGAGAACAGCTAGCAAAATCTCAAGCAGAATCTAAGGATCAGATGACTAAACTGATGGAGCTAATGTCTGCTGTAATCAAGGGAAAAGGATACACCGAAAACTTTGTCGCCGGAGAAGGGTTAGAGGCACAAAAGGGCCAGGATGAGGTCATAATAAGTGATGCCCAGAACACTGTTAACCTCGTCAATGTCCTAAACTCAGATGATCTAGCTGAACAGGAAAAGTTGAAAAGGGTTGCAGTAAATGAGGTTGAGTTGGCAGATTCCCAAGGGAAATATCAGTTGTTAGATGAAAGGCTCCGGGCAATAGAAAGAACAGATGTATTCGGGAGTGTGGAGGCGAAAGAACGATGCTTGGTCTTCGATTTAGTCATTCCTCCTAAGTTCAAGATCCCTGACTTCGTGAAATATGACGGGACGACTGATCCATCAGCCCACATCACTATGTTCTGCCGGAAGATGACAAGTCATATAGATAATGATAAGCTTTTGATTCACTGCTTTCAAGATAGCCTCAGCGGATCCGCAATTAGGTGGTATAGTCAGTTGAGCAAGGATCAGATTCACTCTTGGAATGACCTGGCTAGGGTTTTTCTAAACCAGTACAAGCATATGACTGACACGGCGCCTGACCGTCTCACCTTGCAAAATATGAAGAAAAGAGCTACTGAGAGCTTCAAAGAATATGTGCAACGGTGGATGAGCCTGGCCGTCCAAGTACAACCGCCCTTAACTCAGAAGGAAACCACTGTCCTTTTTGTGAATACACTGCAGGCCCCGTACTATGATATACTTGTTGGCAACATCACAAATAATTTTTCAGACATGGTAATTTCAGGGGAGATGATTGAGAATGCTATCAAGGATGGGAAAATTGAAGGAGAAAGAACATCCAATACCAAGAAAAAGGGGGCATCTGAAAAGAAAAAGGAAGATACCCAAGTCGTGGAAGACTTTGCCCCACCTCCCCAATTCTCCTCATATCAGCCATTTTACTCTACCCTGAATAATGTCTCTCATGGTTTTTATCCCTACCAACCAATGACTGCAAATACACCAGAATTTACATCTGTCTATCAATCGAACACCCTTGGGGATAATCGAAAGGGCCATAAAAAGCGAAAAAGAAATCCAGTTGACCCGATTCCTATGACATACAGTGAGATACTACCTCAACTCATCCAGAATCACCTTGTGACACCCATGCAAATAGCGCCTCTGAAACCCCCTTATCCAAGCTGGTATGATGCTAATGAGTGTTGTGGGTACCATTCTGGCAATCAAGGTCACTCAACAGAGAACTGCCCCGCTTTGAAGTACAAGGTCAGAGATCTCATCAAGGCTGGTTCGATAAGTTTTGAAGATGGGGAAGTCAAGTGTCATAAGAAACATTATGCATGATCATATTAGGTTTTTGACACATGTAGTTCTATACACTGTGATGAGGAAAGCACTTGTCTCATGTTAATTAAATGAATTTTGTATTTTAAATGCTTTGTGTTTGTTGTGTTTCAACAATAACTTGAATTTGCAAAAAACAAGCATTAAGGAATTTTTAGTAATGGATAGTCTCAAGAAAATTGATGATCATTGTTAGAAATGACCCAATACCTTCAGCCCTTTCTTTTAGGCTTTCCTAAGCCTAAATCTTTTGAACCGAGACCACTTGAAAGACCTAATGCTTCAAGGAATATGAATGATTTGACTTCATAAAACCATTGTCATCACAGAATAAGCAAAGATGTAGATCTTAGTCTATGCTATGAGCAAAGGAACGAACTTTTTGAAAATTTTCAAATTCCTTGAAAATCAAACAAATGAGACATTCTTTCAAGAATCCAGATTTTGATAATTTGGTGTGTGTCAAGATTGTGCTAAAACCATTCATGACCTTTCCCAATGACCACAAAACACTAATTGCCTAGACATCACTTCATGATTGACACACTGGGGCACAATGATTAAACTAGATTATCCCCTGTCCTAGAGAAAACCTGTTTTTGGGTCATATTTTCCTTGTCTCTTCAAAGAACTCAGATTGAAAACTCAGCCTTTTCAAAACAGACCTAGACTTGCTATGTTCCTCGTTGATACAGATTCTCATGGTTAATAAAATTGGGGCATCATATATGGAAATGATGGATACATGGTGAATAAGGATGGATTAAACGCATGAATTGTTGGGGCATGCGATGAAAAATGAAAAATGAAAAAATTTGTGATATCATGCATATGAGAATTCGGATGATTCCAAAGTGCAAAATGAAATTCTGAATATCTATTTCCCCTGGGGATTGCTTTTCAAAGTGAATATTCGTGCTTGACGTGAGGAATTGCCATCTTTCATATCCCTTCACACAAAAAGAAATCATCCATAGTCACCCCTTTTGAGCCAAAAGAATTCTTTTTTGTTTGAACCTTGATCAAGGATCACCCTCTACACTAGGGGGCAAATGCAAGGAAAGATTTTTTTAAAGATCATTGAGAAATGTGTCCTAGCTCAAAGACAGATGCAAAGCAAATGGAGCCCCGAATAAAGACGGGCTCACTATGTTGAAAAAGAAGGGGGCAAAATGAAAGCAAAAAAAATGTGTGGAAGACATGGCAAATTGAAAGCCAAGAGCAAGGAAGAAAAAGAGCAAAGTCAAAAGGAAAGAAATGTCCAAGAAGGGACAAATGCTTCAAAGAGAATCCTCCTCAAGAAATGATCCTTGATCTGATTACCCTCAAACACATATTTTGGGCCTATTTATCCTTTCTTTCTGAACCCTGAGCCATGGCCTACATTATATGCTTTAAAAGTCCATTTTGATCAAGCATGAATATTTAATTTGAAAGGTTTTTCCTCAGATTTTATCCCATTTCATCGAATTATCATTTCACTAAGGAAGAATTTAGAATTCTCAAGTGTATGGTAAAAATGAAAAAAAAATAGAAAGAATGGGACTCTAGGGCGAAAACCCAAAAACGGGCGGTCTAGAGTAAATTTGGAAATTTGCGATACCACCTCAAGAAATGATCCTTGATCTGATTACCCTCAAACACATATTTTGGGCCTATTTATCCTTTCTTTCTGAACCCTGAGCCATGGCCTACATTATATGCTTTAAAAGTCCATTTTGATCAAGCATGAATATTTAATTTGAAAGGTTTTTCCTCAGATTTTATCCCATTTCATCGAATTATCATTTCACTAAGGAAGAATTTAGAATTCTCAAGTGTATGGTAAAAATGAAAAAAAAAATAGAAAGAATGGGACTCTAGGGCGAAAACCCAAAAACGGGCGGTCTAGAGTAAATTTGGAAATTTGCGAGTTTTTCCTCAGATTTTATCCCATTTCATCGAATTATCATTTCACTAAGGAAGAATTTAGAATTCTCAAGTGTATGGTAAAAATGAAAAAAAAATAGAAAGAATGGGACTCTAGGGCGAAAACCCAAAAACGGGCGGTCTAGAGTAAATTTGGAAATTTGCGATACCATCTGTGCCGATACCCAAAAAAAAAAAAAAAAAAAAAGAAGGTCATCTTAAAGGAGTGGTCATCGAGGAACATCTAGGAATTCTTGAACCCCCAAATTGCCAACTCTCATTCAAAGGATTGTCTTCAAAAACTGAAACTTTTTTTCTCCAAGATTAAACTTTCCGGTTTAAACATCCCGGCCAATCTTGACGCTTGTCAAAATGCCTTGATATGGAAACTAAAAGAATGTTGAATTTGCTTGGTTCTCAATGAATTCATGATTTATAAAAACTGTTCCATTTGTGAGCCTAGAAGGGATATACATTTTTGTCATGAAGTTTTCCTGGAAAAGCCAGAATCTTGTTATACCAAGCCTTGCCAATCCCAGTTGAAAAAAAAAAACAGATTGATACTTAGAGAAATTTCTAACAATGATCATCAGTCTTTAAAAGATTTGTACATCACACATTGTGGGGTTAATATTTTTTGTTCAGAAGTTTTCAAAATAAGAAAACAAATAAATATATTTTTGAAATACCCATTTTGATGTTGACATGAGATAAGGATTTTTCTAATTCAAAGGTATAGAATTGCCAGAATAGGTCCTGACTTCCAGATATGAGAAGAAGAAATCGAACTCAGTTCAGATCTCTATTGATGAAAGTTTGAAAACTTTTGGGGCAAAGAGAATAGCCAAAATGAATTGAAGGTATACTCTGATTTGAAGAGAAAAAATGAATTTGAAAGGCTAAGCCAAAGTCTAGAAAAACAACCGGGGGCATTTACATCACTCATGAGCACTCATCTCTTTATCGAGCTTTTGCATCTGCACAGTGTCGGCAAGCATTTGCATCATTCATGGGTATTTGCATTGGCATTATTCCATAAGCATCTGCATTTTACCTTTACATTTACATTCTTCATGGAATTCGCATTTGTGTCATCTCAAGCAATTGCATCATTTCTAGAATCATTGCATTTCATTATTGTGTGGTAATTGTAGTTACACCATTCATAAACCAGTTACATGAACACAATTAGTAGGGGCATCTGCATCATGAAACATGGGCATCAATCCAGGCCATTTGCATTTGCACTAAGAAATATTTTACATTTGCACCATGAAGCATGAGCACCTTGTTAAAAGACATGTGAATCTGCATCATTTCTCAAAGCTTCTGGTGGGGATATCCAGAATTTTACAGTTTTTAAAAAGTGAACAAGTCTTCGGTGGTGATAGCTGAAGCCTCTGGTGGAGATATCCAGAGTTTTATAATTTTGAAAAATGAGAAATTTTCTTCTGGTGGGGATATCCAGAATTTTACAATGAGCAAAGCTTCTGGTGGTGATATCCAGAATTTTGCAGTTTTAAAAGAGAACAAGTCTTCAGTGGTGATAGCTGAAGCCTCTGGTGGAGATATCCAGGGTTTTATAATTTTGAAAAATGAGAAATTTTATTCTGAAGGAGTTACCCAGAATTTTACAATGAGCAAGTCTTTGGTGGTGATAGCCAAAGCTTCTGGTGGGGATATCCAGAATTTTACAGTTTTAAAAGTGAACAAGTCTTCGGTGGTGATAGCTGAAGCCTCTGGTGGAGATATCCAGGGTTTTATAATTTTGAAAAATGAGAAATTTTATTCTGAAGGAGTTACCCAGAATTTTACAATGACCAAGTCTTTGGTGGTGATAGCCAAAGCTTCTGGTGGTGATATCCAGAATTTTGCAGTTTTAAAAGTGAATAAGTCTTCGGTGGTGATAGCTGAAGCCTCTGGTGGAGATATCCAGGGTTTTATAATTTTGAAACATGAGAAATCTTCTTCTAGATGAGTTATCTAGAATTTTATATTGAGCAAGTCTTTGGTGGTGATAGCCAAAGCTTCTGGTGGGGATATCCAGAATTTTACAGTTTTGAAAGTGAGCAAGACTTCGGTGGTGATAGCTGAAGCCTCTGGTGGAGATATCCAAGGTTTTATAATTTTGAAAAATGAGAAATCTTCTTTTGAAAGAGTTATCCAGAATTTTTTTTCAACATGTGCATCTACATCAAGAAGCATTTGCATCAATCTAAGTTAGTTAAATCTGCATCAAGAAAGTTTGCATCAAATCAAGTCATTTACATTTGCATCAAAGACATTTGCACCAATCTAAGTCATTTGCATCTACATCAAGAAGCGTTTGCATCAACAAAAGACATTTGCATTTGCATCATGAAGCATTTGCATCATCTCTTAAAGCTTTCAGGTATAATCGATTTCGTTTTCTTAAGGCGAGTCGAGCCCCGAAATCATCGTCGAGGTACTTTTTTTATTTATGAACAAGTCTTCGGTGGTGATAGCTGAAGCCTCTCGTGGAGATATCCAGAGTTTTTTTTAAAGTCCTTTGAAAAGGTAGAAAGTCTTCGGTGGTGATAGCTGAAGCTTCTGGAGATGATACCCAGAATTTTACAGTTTTAAAAATGAGCAAGACTTCGGTGGTGATAGCTGAAGCCTCTAGTGGAGATATCCAGAGTTTTAAAATCCTTTGAAAAGATAGAAAGTCTTCGGTGGTGATAGCTGAAGCTTCTGGAGGTGATATCTAGAATTTTTACATTAAAAAAAAATGAGCAAGACTTCGGTGGTGATAGCTGAAGCTTCTGGTGGAGATATCCAGAGTTTTAAAATCCTTTGAAAAGATAGAAAGTCTTCGGTGGTGATAGCTGAAGCTTCTGGAGGTGATACCCAGAATTTTTACATTAAAAAAAATGAGCAAGACTTCGGTGGTTATAGCCGAAGCTTCTGGAGGAGATATCCAGAATTTTAAACACAGCTGAGAACAAGACAGGTTAAGGCCCCGAGACCATCGTCGAGGTCATTTCTTTTCTTGCAAATCGAATTCATTTCCTTAAGACGAATCGAGCCTTGTTTAGGCAGGGAATTCAATTTAAGGACAAATCTTCAATTTACTGTTTTCAAAAAAAAAAATTGAAAAAAAAAAAGAAAAAAGAAAAAAGAGAAAAAATGAAAAAAATAGAAAATGAAAAAAGAAAATAAAAAAATGGAAAATGCAAAAATGAATGAAGAAATGAAAAAGAAAGCCCCTTTCCTTTCCATGTGATTTCACTGACCGTACAAAATTAGTGTTGGTTTATCTTTGCCTGATTCCTGATTCTCAGCAATAGCCAAAGAGGGGCAGCTGTAGACACCTAATTTTGTCCGGGCCACTAAACAGGTATGTTTTCTTCCCATATTGATGTTTCCGAGTATAAAAAGACTGTTTTCATCCTGCAGGTGGTACTCCGAGACTTAGTTTAAGAGGGCGAACATAAAAAGTCAAACTTGAAAAAAAAGTCAACCCCAAAAAGTCAACCCCGAAAAAGTCAAACCTAGAAAGTCAACTACTGAAAAAGTCAACCCACTTTCAAAATCAAGATTTTAAGTTCAATTGAAAAATGGAGAAAGAATTTTGATAATCCGAGGTCTACATTGAAAGATATGGAGTTCGGAAGTTGGGATTTGGAGATTCAGTAGAAAAGAAACCATAATCCGAGAAATTTGGGGAAAAGTGCTTAAACGATCAAACTGGTCGAAATTGAAGGTTCCAAATGGAAGATAAGCACTGACTACGGGTAATGGAGAAGTCACTTGCAAGAAAAACCAAAAGAAAAGTCAATCCGGGAGAAAACCGAGAATTAGGGTTTTAGTGGATTTCGGTGAAATCGGGAAGAATCACAGCAATGGCCCGACTTGGTAAGACCAAAGCCCCCAATGGATGAGGAATGATTAAAAAGGATGGCCCAAGGCTCAGATTGAAGAAAATCTGAAAATCGGACTTGTTTTGAGCAAAACCGGGTTTCGGAGGTAAAAGGGCAAAATTGGAAAAATTTGGGAAAAATAGCAAATGGACTCCGAAAATTATGGAAAATTTGTCAATCTCATTCTTAAATCATTTGAAAGAGATTGGTAAAAGAAAATCTTGATTCCGAGTTCGTTTGCAAAATGGCCAAATCTCGGGCTTCTTATGCAGTAATTCAAAAAGATAAATCCCGGAAAAATAGCAAATGGACTCCAAAAATTCTGAAATTTGGAAAATCTCATTTTTAAATTATTTGGAAGATATTGGTGAAAGAAAATCTTGATTCCGAGTTCGTTTGCAAAATGGCTAAATCCCGAGCTTCCTATGTAGTAATTTAAGCCGATAAATCCCGAAAAAATACCAAATGAGCTCCAAAAATTACGAAAACTTCCAGATCACACCTTTTAATTATTTTGAAGAGATTGGTGAAGAAAAATCTTGATTTGGAGCTCGTTTAAAAAATGGTAAAAAGTAGGGGCATAAAAGGACATTTTGGGAAAACAAATCCAAATAAATAGCAAACGGACTCGGATAATTTTGAAAACTTCCAGAACTCAATATTTTATTATTTTGGAAGTATTAAAAAAAGAAAAACTGAATTTGGAGCCCGTTTGATATTTATTTTGCATCCGGGAGGGCAAAATGGTCATTTCACCCAAGCAACCGAAAAGGGCTTTTTGGGCCCTTCAAAAAATCAGAGTTGGGCTGGAAAAAAGATGTCAACATTTTTCTTGGACAGCTGTAATTTGAGAGGGCTGAGATGCTAATCTAAGGGTGGTAATTTCATGACTTTTCATCTTGAATTATTGGCCATTTGATGGAAATTAGGTTACACAAAAATGACAACATCTTGGAGTCCATATAAGCATCATTTTCTGCCAGCCCTAAGGGGGGAGGCAGATTTTGTTTTTTCTTTTCCATTTTGGTTGATTTCTCTTAGTTTTTCTTAGTTTTTTATCTTCTTGGTTGAGAGCAAAAAAAGAAAAGTTTAGAAAAAAAGGAAAGTTTGAAGAGAAAAGCTTGAAATATTAGCTTCTTGAGGTTGCTCTTGAGCACCAACTCTTGCACTTTCATTTTCTATTCTTATTTTTTGCTATTTTAATCTCTACTTGGTGAGTTTTCATTTTAAAATAATGTTTCTTGTTCTTCCTTCATTTCCTTTCTTAAGTATATTTTTTTTTACATTTTGTTTTTACAATAAACTCACCATGGCCAAATGGCCTACATTATTTATTTTAAGTTGTTGTTTTTGATTCATTTTACCATATTGTTTATGCTATTTTCTTTATTTTTGATGTTTTAAATATTATGTTATTTCATGTTCTTAAGTTATATTTAATTTGGTTGCTTTGTTTATTGCCATTTATGTCTTAGATATCATGTTTTTGCATTTTTAATTTTCTGTTTTTATGTTGTTTAAATTTGAGCATGTTTTAGATTTAGTATATTAGGTGTTTGTGAAAATGCTTGTGTGATTTTTGTGTTATGACTTAGTTTTTCATGCTAGCATACCAAGTGTTTGTGAAAATGCCATGCTTGTTGAAGCTTGGGGCCATTTGGCTACTCCATGTGTTTTGCATTGTGTGTTGTATTTTTGTCATGCTAGTTGTTAGGTTTTTGCATTTGCATGATATTTGGTTGGATTTTTGAATTAAGCATGCCTTGTGTTTGTGAAAATGCCATGCATGTCTTAGGTCTAGGTTACATTAAATGCCATGCAAGTTCATGTTAGGTCTAGGCCATATTATTTGTGTCATGCATTTTCCTTACATTTAGGTTTAGATCCATGCATTTCATGCATTATGTTTGCTGCATTGTTTCATGCATTTCATGTTCATGCCACTTGAATAATGACTTGAGCCAATTAATGGTTCAAGATCATGCTCTCTTGAGCACACTTGTGGAAAATTAAGTTTGTCAAATTGATTACTCTACCTTTGTGATTTTTTTTATTTAGCCAATTTTTATCTAACTTTCAAAGAGTCCTAGCTACTGCTTTCAAGTCATTTTATGAGTTTCAAATATTTTTACTTTGGTTTTTAAATGATTTTATCAAAAGCAAAAATGTGTTGGCAAAGCAGTTTTTTTTCTCCTCCAAAAACTCGTACATCTATGATTTTTCTGGGAATTCATCTTTGATCAGAAAATTAAGCCGATTTGTTTTCATGTAGTTTTACATGTCCTGAGTCTCCAGTATGTTTTTTAGAATTTTTGGAAGTTTTAAAAATTGGGTAAAAAATCGTGGATTAAAACTGGAGAGTGGAGTCAGAATTGAATTTAAAGAAAAACAAAACAGTTTTTTTTTTCTCCTCCAAAAACTCGTACATCTATGATTTTTCTGGGAATTCATCTTTGATCAGAAAATTAAGCCGATTTTTTTTCGTGTAGTTTTACATGTCCTGAGTCTCCAGTATTTGTTTTAGAATTTTTGGAATTTTTAAAAATAGGATAAAAAATCGTGGACTAAAACTGGACAGTGGAGTCAGAATTGAATTTAAAGAAAAACAAAGCAGTTTTTTCTCCTCCAAAAACTCGTACATCTCTGGTTTTTCTGGGAATTCATCTTTGATCAAAAAATTAAGCCGATTTTTTCTCGTATATTTTTATATGTCCTGAGTCTCCAGTATATTTTTTAGAATTTTTGGAATTTTTAAAAATAGGATAAAAAATCGTGTATTAAAACTGGACAGTGGAGTCAGCATTGAATTTAAAGAAAAACCAATTTTCTGTTTTGGTTAATTTACTTAGAGTGGGCTGATTAGGAGGGTTAGCTACTGACTTAGGATGATTTCTAAGCCCTTTTAAACTCTAAAAAATGGTTTTTCAAGTCCCGGGTTAAGGGTAGTCAAGTCCGGATTTTTTAAACTTAGGAAATTAGAGCCATTTTAAAATTTTTAGCCCAGTTTTTATTGATAATTCAAGCTTTTCAAAATTGTTTTCAAACAATCACAAAAGTATTTTGGTTTTAGAATATTTAATTTGACATATTTTTCTAAGGTAGCCGGATATCTTTTTAGATTTACGGATTTCCTTAATTAAAGGAAAAATACATTTCATGCATTGCATTTTTATATTCATGCATTTTATATAATATGTGATTCTTGCCATAATAATTTCTATGTGTCATGACATTTAGGTTGCATTATATTATTTAGATTTTGCTATGTCATTTTATTTATGTTATGCCTATACATATTCATTTCTTTTAAATATTTTCAAAAAAGATAATGGTTTTCAATAAAAATAAAGATATTCCCGAGTTAAAATAATTCATGAGTTCTCTACCGGGTTTGCTGGAGGGAATATCATCAATTATTATTAATAAAGGAATATCTTTCTTTCAAAAAAAAGAGAATGATTCAGAAAGTTTTCCAAAACTAATAAAAATTTCTATATTTTGCCACGTTTGTTGGGGAATATAGGAAAATTTTGAATTTATAAATTCCAGATCATTTTCAATAAAAAATGGAATTACTTTTCTTTAAATTGGGAATTAACTTGAAATACTAAATTTAAAACCAACTTTTCACCGAGACTTGAGATAACACACGACTAATAAGGTACCGATTTATACGGGCGTTGTGGGGGTGCTAATCCTTCCCCACACGTAACCGACTCCCGAACCCGCTTCTTTGATTTCTCTGGTTTAAAACGCAGACTTGAAATTGGTTTTTAAAATGTTTTAATTAATTTTTAAAATATTTTATAAAACCGGTTTTAATAGGTGGCCGATCACACCTAGCTAAAAAAGATTGGTGGCGACTCCATGTCTTTTTTTAAGGTCATTTTCAAAACCTTCATTTTTCTAGAGGAATTAAGTCGACTTTTCCTCGATTTTTTTTTAATGTCACGCCTAACGAATAATAAAGTCTTGCGATGAGACACGTCGTTATTATTTTTTTGGTTGCGACAGTCAGGGCACGGTCGGAAAAAGATCAGAGGGAGGATGGTGATTGCCTCAAGAAGGATTATGTGTCAATATTGCCGGAAAGGGTCAAAGTGGATCCTAGACAGAATAATCTCCGAGGGTTAGCCGACATTTGGAACCAGTGGAATGTATCAGAGAAAGAAGCCTTCACTCAGAAATATGGAGACATAGCACTCTTAATTCCGATTCAGGTCAATAGTGGGTTGATTCAGGCTATGGTACAGTTTTGGAATCCTGCTTATAGATGTTTCACTTTTAACAAGGAGGATATGACACCACTGATCGAAGAATATTCGACACTGTTACGTATTGAATGTCCTAATCCTGATCGGGTATATTTGAAGGAAATGAAACCTTCAAGTCTTAAGAAGAAAGTGGCTAGGATCACGGGAATGGATACAACATGGACACAAAGCAGAAAAATGGGTGCATTCCGTGGGAAACTCTCCGACAGTTGATATTGGGTTGTTCCGACAAAGCAAAAGCCAGGGACATCTTTGCTCTAGCCATCTACGGGTTAATCATATTCCCGAAGATATTGGGTCATGTGGATATAGCCGTGTTTGATTTCTTTGAAAAGTTGGAACAAAAGATCAACCCATCTCCGGCCATCATAGCTGAAACTATCCGATCCTTGAATTTTTGTAAAAGGGCCAGACAAGGGAGAATCAAGGGGTGTGTACAACTCCTTTATATTTGGATTCAAAGTCACTTTTGGAAGATAGAAAATGTTTCCTTCAAACCGTACATGAAGACTTTAGTTCCGATTAGGGAATTCCTTCAGAATAATTGGCCTAAAGATGGGAATGAAGAGAAATGGGTCAACATGTTCCGGAATCTAAAAGGGGAGATGGTGACTTGGAGAGCTCCATGGATGGTTCCTATGCCGATTATGTACAAATATGGGGACAACCCGGGAGTTCCATTGCTCGGAATTTGGGGGTCTGTGAGTTATGCTCCTTTGTTGGTGCAAAGACAGGTTGAGTCCCGGCAATTCACACCCATGACTCATAATCTAGGATCATCAGAGTTCACTTATGGGGAAGACGGATATTCCGGAAAAGTACGGGCAACGATTGAAGCATGGAAGAAAACTCACCGGATAAAAGTGGCCAGATATGCCGACACCGTCACACCTGATTGTCTGGTATGGAGGGAATTAAGGGTTAATGACAGACTATTGACATCAGATGGGGAGGAGGTCCAGTTCATGAATCCGCCACCGAGGGAAATGCCATTAGAGTTAGAAATTGCAAGAGCGGAATTTGAAAAAGAAAAGGCCCGGATGAGTAAGGAAATTGCCCGACTGCAAGAAGAGCTTGAGGACATGAAAAATAGGGAATCGACTCGGGAAAAAGAGAAGGGACAGATTAAGAGAGAAAGGGACACCGTTAAGGGCGACCTTCGGGAATTACATTTGGAGAACAAGAGGTATCGCTTTGAGCTCAGATTTGAGGGGACTCTCAAGACTTCCGAGGAATGGGAAGAAGAAGTCAGAAACCTCAAAAAGGAGAAGAACTATTGGGCATAAAAGGCAAAACACGAGGAAGCCCGAGCAAATCAACTTGAGGAACAAGCTAGGGAGAGCTTACAGGGGGATGCTTCTGCTAACACGTCGAAGGGCCGTGAACAAGTAGGGATCAGATGGAAGAGCAAGGCAGTTAAAGGAGGACATTGAAGAAGGTCCAGGATCGGAGGGAGTTATTATAGGACTAGTATCTTGTAATAGTTTTTAGGAGAGACAGATTATCATGTTGTCTTAAACAGGGATCTTTTGTTTGATGTATTTAGTTTCAGGAAATCAATGAAAGACCGTTTGGTTGGAATTATCCCGGGGCCAATACTTTAAATACATTCATCATTCACTAGCTTTTTTCTTTTATATATTTTATTTGTTCATATTCATAATCATTCATTCATTTATTCTTTATAAATGGTTCATACACTTAGCCATTTATTTATTTGTTCATAATTAGTCATCTAAGTTCATACACTTAGTCATTTACTTAGTTGATCGTTTATTAACACTGATTCATTTATTCATTCATTTATTCATTTTTTTTATAAAATAAAATAAGAAATATGTCAATAATTTCTAATCCATGGTTTTCAAAAAATAAAGGTACAATTGGTCGCACTCAGAAAGAACCAGATTTCCAACATTCTTACAATACTCGATCTCGAACAAAAGCCATGGAAAACGATCAGCTTGCCAGAATTGAGAGAATGGAAAGAATCCAGAAAGAATTACAAGAACAGTTGACTAAGTCTCAAGAGGAGACACGAGAACAGATGACAAAGCTCATGGAGATGATGAGCAGTATGATGAAACAGAAGTGGCCCGCAGAGAATTCAGTTGCTGGAATGGGGGCAGTGAATCAGGAGGATAGACCAGAAGTGTTACAGAGAAATAGCCAGACATCCAACCCTGTGGGAAATGAAATCCCAACTGGGGCAGCATCCTACATCTACATCCAGCCGGCGGCCGAAGCACAGAATTTCGGTCCAAAAAGGGGTAACATCGGAGTTGATCCAATTGAGGTTGAGGTTCCAGACTTCGAAGAAATGGCAGAGAAGGAAAGGGCCAAAATGACTGAACTGAAGAGGGTCGAAACTGCTGAATCTGAGAAAAAATATCAGTTGTTGGAAGAAAGGCTAAGAGCAGTGGAAGGAGCAGAGTTGTTTGGTAGTCTAGATGCCAAAGAGATGAGCCTGGTACATGATCTAATAATTCCACCGAAGTTCAAAGTACCAGATTTTGAAAAGTATAATGGGACCACCAACCCATCGGCTCATCTGACTATGTACTGTAGAAGGATGATAGGGCATGAGGATAATGAAAAATTGCTTATTCATTGCTTCCAGGACAGCTTAACAGGGTCAGCCACCCGATGGTACAATCAACTCAGTCGTACCAAGATTCGTTCATGGACGGATTTGGCCAGGGCTTTTATGGAGTATTATAAGCACGTTTCTGATATGGTACGAGATAGGCTGTCATTACAGAACATGGAAAAGAAGTCCAATGAGACCTTTAAGGAGTATTCACAGAGGTGGAGGGATCTGTCAACACAAGTGCAACCCCCTTTAACCAACAAAGAAACCACGGTGCTTTTCATCAACACATTGAAAGCACCTTATTATGACAGATTGGTGGGAAATGCTACCAAAGATTTTGCGGATATGGTAATATCTGGAGAAATGATTTAGTCAGCCATTAAGAGTGAAAAGATGGAAAGGGGTGAGTCTGCTACCCCAAAGAGAGCTTTTCGTACAAAGAAAAAGGAGGAAACCCATGCAGTAAGCTTCAACCAATACCCTTATACACCTCCTACACCATACACACCACCGAGGCCTTATACCCCTACCACACCTTATACACCTCCTACACTATACACACCATACCCAGGGTATAATCCTTATTACCCTAATATCAACCACCTTACCCAAAACCCGTTCCCCTACACCAATATACCACAACAGCCATTCCCAACTGGCATATCCCCTCAAATCACCCTTCCTAGAAATGCTATTCCAAACACACAAGGGCCTGCGCGTAATGACCAACGTTCACCAAGGAACGATCAAAAAGCCCAATTTGATCCGATTCCCACTACTTACGTTGATCTATATCCAAAACTGTTGCAGGGTCAAATTGTTGCACCTGTATACCTAAAACCTTTGACACCTCCATATCCAAGATGGTACAATGCAAACACCAACTGTGCATACCATGCGGGAATCCAATCCAAGGACATTCAATTGAAGATTGCCTGGCCTTCAAAAAGAAAGTCCAAAGCCTGATTAATGCTGGGGTAGTGAAGTTTGGATCAAAAAATGGGCTGAACGTAGCTGGAAATCTATTGCCCAATCATGCTGGGAATCAGGTGAATGCAATATTGATCGGAGGGGACAGAAGATTAAAAAGGGATATTGGGGAGGTTAAGACTCCAATGATGACAGTATGGGCTGAAATGGTCAAGGCAAGATTGGTGGGAGGTATGGAAGGTTTGAAAATGGTTGCAAGAAGGGTGCATGATTGGTGCCCGTTCCATAAGAGTGAAGGCCATGACATACAAAACTGAGGGGACTTTCGGGTTAAAGTCCAAAGAATGATGGTTAGTGGGGTAGCCCAATTCTATGAGGAGATAGAAGGGGAAATAGAAGTCATTGAAAAATACAGGTGGCTATGGTATAGGAAGACCCCTAATCATCTACTATGATGAATCGGAGGAAAAAAGTTATGCCAGTCATGGAAGAAAATGCGCCCAAATTAATCATTGATTTACCTGTTTCCTTTCCATACAAGGAAAACAAGGCTACACCATGGAAATATGACTGCAGCATGGTTATGCCCGAGTCTTCAGGCCAACAGGATATTATAGGTGTAAGGCATTTAACCCGAAAAGGGAGGTGTTATGCTCTGGATGCCGTTAAACAAGGGGTAGCAGGGAAAGACAGAGGAATTGATAAAGGAAAGAAGGTCGTCGAGCCAATCCATATTGAGATGGATTTGCCAGAGGAAACAGAAAGGGGATCAGCCCCGGTTAATAGAATCAAAGAGCCAGTATGTGAGAAAGAAGCTTGTGAGTTCTTGAAATTTATAAAGCATAGTGAATATAGCGTGGTTGAACAACTACAACGTCAACCAGCTAGGATTTCAATCTTATCCTTGCTTTTAAATTCAGAACCACACAGAAATGCTTTATTAAGAGTATTAAATCAAGCGTACGTGGCCAAAAATATATCAGTGGAAAAGCTGGATAGGTTGGTGGGAAACATCGCAGCTAATGACTACATATTTTTCAGCTATGAGGAAATACCACCCAATGGTATTGGATCAACAAAAGCTCTCCATATAACCACAACTTGTAAGGGGCACATATTACCGAGGGTCCTTTTGGATAATGGTTCTTTATTAAATGTGATGCCTTTAGCAACCTTATCCAAGTTACCAGTGGATTTATCCTATATGATACCAAGTTGCACGATGGTCAGAGCTTTTAACGGAACAAGGAGGGAGGTTATAGGAACCATTGAAGTTCCTCTGGAAATAGGCCCGTGCACATATACAGTGAATTTCCAGGTTATGGATATCAATCCATCTTATAACTGCTTGTTGGGAAGACCATAGATACATTCAGCTGGGGCTGTACCCTCGTCTCTTCACCAGAAACTAAAATTTGTGATGGAGGGCCGGTTGATCACGGTATCAGGGGAGGAAGACATAATAGCTTCCGCATCCACTGAATCTCCTTATGTGAAGCCAAATGAAGAGGCCGTGGAGTGTTCTTTCCGGTCTTTGGAATTTGTAAATGCAGTTTTTGTCGCTGAAGGACAGAAAATTCCAAAACCGAAGCTGTCCAAGAATACAAGGCTGGGGGTAAGAACCACCATAGGAAAAGGCTGCAGAGCTGGAAAGGGTCTCAGGAAATATCTTCAGGGGATGGCTCGAGCCATAGAGGTAAAAGCAAAGAAGGACCGATTTGGCCTAGGATATCTTCCGAAGGCCCATGAGAAAAGAAGACAAGTTGAAAAGAACCGACAAAGGAGCCTATGACATTCCCGCCTATCCTTCACAGATTCCGCTCAACCTGTTCTCTGTTCGGAGAAAAGAATCCTGATGATGTGCTTGTAATGATAGAGAAAGCCTTCAAGAGATTCCAAGTGAATAGTGATGAGCAGATGTATGATGTGGAAATCTGCACGACTGAGAAAGACAGGATTGAAATAGAGAGTACTAGCTGGATGGTGCGACCTTGTCCACCAGGATATAGACTAACCAACTAGAGTGCGACTGAGTTGCCCATAGTCTTTAAGTCTATTCCAAAGTAATACTTTTTAAAAGGCAATCTTAATTATCTTTACCCAGAGATATTAAGAGTTTTTTCTGTAATGGGCTTTTTAAACATTTTCATTCAATAAATAACAAGCACAATGCATTATCCATATTGTTGTGTCCATATTCTTTCATACTTGTTATTTATTTTGTTTTCTATATATATTTTCCTATATTGTTTTTTTTCTCCACCTATTTACAGGTGTACGGAGGCGAAATATGAGGACATTCCTGTCAGTAATTCTGAAATTGATTTTGAAAGACCCATTTGCACAGGTGATTTTGAGGCTAATAAAGATACTGAGGATTATGGTCTATCTCCGGATCTATTGAGGAAAATAGAACAAGAAGAAAAGCAAGTACTTCCTCATAAGGAATTATTGGAAACAATAAATTTGGGAAATGGTGAAGAGATAAAAGAAGTCAAAATTGGAACTTCATTGTCACCATTAATAAAAGGTGAATTGATGGCTTTGCTCCAAGAGTATGTGGATGTATTTGCATGGTCTTACCAAGATATGCCAAGGTTAGATCCGGATATTGTGGTTCATAAACTCCCTTTAAGGCCATAATGCAAGCCAATTCAGCAAAAGTTGAGAAGAATGAGGCCTGATATGTTGTTAAAGATAAAAGAGGAGGTGAAGAAACAATTTGATGTTGGATTCCTAGAGGTGGCAAAATATCCAGAATGGGTGGCAAATATTGTTCCAGTACCGAAGAAAGATGGCAAGATGCGGATGTGCGTTGATTATCGAGATTTGAACAAGGCCAGCCCTAAAGATAATTTCCATTTGCCTCATATTGATACTCTGGTGGATAATACAACGAAGAGTTCTTTATTTTCTTTTATGGACGGATTCTCAAGATACAATCAGATCAAGATGGCACCGGAAGATATGGAGAAAACCACATTTGTTACAATGTGGGGCATCTTCTGCTACAAAGTAATGCCATTTGGGTTGAAGAATGCTGGGGCAACATACCAGAGAGCCATGGTGACCTTGTTTCATGATATGATGCATAAGGGAATTGAGGTCTACGTTGATGATATGATCGCAAAGTCGCAAGGAGAAGAGGAGCATATTGCGAATCTTAAGAAGCTCTTTGAACGATTAAGGAAATTTAGACTTAAGCTAAATCTGGCAAAATGCACTTTTGGAGTCACCTCGGGGAAGTTGTTGGGTTTTGTCGTCAGCAAAAGAGGAATTGAGATTGACCCAGATAAAGTGAAGGCCATTCAGAATTTGCCACCACCTCGCACTCAAAAGGAAGTAAAAGGCTTTTTGGGGAGATTGAATTATATTGCTCGATTTATCTCACAGTTGACCGACAAATGTGATCCAATATTTAAGTTACTTCGAAAACGTGATCCAGGAGAATGGGATGAAAGGTGTCAGATTGCTTTCGAAAAGGTTAAGCATTATCTATCAAATCCACCAGTATTAATGCCACCTATTCTGGATAAACCAATGATACTGTATTTATCAGTATTTGAAAGATCCATGGGTTGTGTTTTGGGGCAGCTTGATGAAACGGGAAAGAAAGAACAGGCAGTTTACTATCTCAGCAAGAAGTTCACAGATTATGAGTTGAAATATTCATCGGTAGAAAAGTTGTGCTGTGCTTTAGCTTGGACTGCTCGAAGACTCAGACAGTATAAGTTGAACCACACAACGTGGTTGATTGCCAAGCTGGATCCAGTCAAGTACATGTTGGAAGCACCTTATCTGTCAGGGAGGACGGCAAGATGGTAGGTTTTATTGTCAGAATACGACATTGTATATGTAAGTCAAAAAAGCTATCAAAGGCAATGCAATGGCTGAATTCTTAGCAAGTCGGGCAGTTGAAGATTATGAGCCGTTGAACTTTGACTTCACAGATGAGGATTTGATGTATGTGTCGCAAGCAGATGAAATTCCCCTAAAAAAAAGTACGGAAAATGTACTTTGATGGCGCATCTAATGCCATGGGGCATGGAATCGGTGCAGTACTTATATCCCCAGAAGAAGACTGTTATCCTTTCACTGCTAGATTGGATTTTGATTGTACAAACAATACTGCCGAGTATGAAGCATGTACTATGGGCCTTCGTGCTGCAGTGGATAGAAATATCAAAGTATTGGAAGTTTACGGAGACTCAGCCTTGGTGATTTACCAGTTACGAGGAGAATGGGAAACCCGAGATACAAGGCTAATCCGATACCGAGAACTCATAATGAGTTTATTAGAGGAATTTGAAGAAGTGAATTTCAATTACTTTCCTCGAGAAGAAAACCGAATGGCGGATGCTTTGGCTACTTTGTCATCAATGTTTAAAGTGAATAAAAGGGCGGAAGTTGTGCCGATCAAGATGAGCATATACGAGTCTCCTGCCCACTGTTTGAGTATCGAAGAAGAAGCAGATGGTCTCCCTTGGTATAATGACATCTTGCAGTACATCAAGAGTCAACAGTATCCAGAGCAAGCAACAGAGAATGACAAGAGGACTCTGAGAAGGTTAGCAATGGATTTTGTTCTAGATGGCGAGATTCTCTACAAGAAAGGGAAAGATCAAGTCTTGTTGAGATGTGTCGGGTTTGTCGAAGCTCAAAGAATCATAGAAGAGGTTCATGAAGGGATATGTGGCACCCATTCTAATGGTCACATGCTTGCTAAACAGATTATGAGGGCAGGGTACTATTGGCTGACCATGGAAGGAGGTTGTATCAATTATTCCCGAAAGTGTCATAAATGCCAGATTTATGCAGATAAGATTCATGTGTCGCCATCACCTTTACATGTCATGACTGCACCATGGCCTTTTTCAATGTGGGGAATGGATATGGTCGGGCCTATTACCCCGAAAGCTTCAAATGGACATCGTTTCATCTTGGTGGCCATAGATTATTTCACAAAGTGGGTAGAAACTGCGTCTTATGCAAATGTAACAAAGTCGGTGGTATGCAGGTTCGTCAAGAAAGAGATCATATGCCGTTATGGGTTGCCAGCAAGAATTATTTCGGATAATGCTCTCAATTTGAACAATAAGATGATGAGAGAAGTATGTACTCAATTCAAGATCACACATCATAATTCGGAACCTTACCGTCCGAAGGTGAATGGCGCAGTAGAAGCAGCTAATAAGAACATCAAGAGGATTGTTGAGAAGATGACCAATGTGTACAAAGATTGGCATGAGATCCTGGCTTTCGCTCTTCACGCATATCGTACTTCGGCCCGCACATCTACAGGGGCAACACCATTTTCTTTGGTATACGGGATGGAAGCAGTGCTACCTATTGAAGTTGAGATCCCTTCACTTCGGGTTTTTATGGAAGTTAGCCTAGAGGAAGCAGAATAGGTTAGAGCTCGTTATGAACAGTTGAATCTCATCAAGGAGAAAAGATTGAAAGCAATTTGTCATGGGCAGTTGTATCAAAAAAGGATGATTCGAGCCCACAACAAGAAAGTTCATCCCAGACAATTCCGAGAGGGGGAGTTGGTATTGAGGAAAATTCTCCCTATAGTGAAGAACCCGAGAGGAAAATGGGCTCCAAATTGGGAAGGACCCTATGTGGTAAAGAGAGCTTTTTCTGGAGGAGCATTGATTCTAACTCGGATGGACAAAGATGATTTTAGACATCCCGTGAATGCTGATGAACTGAAGAAGTATTATGCTTGAAAGAAAAAAAGAAAAAATGTGGGTGATGCTGTGCATATGAAAATTCGAATGATTCCAAGTGTAAAAATAGAAATTCTATATATCTATTTCCCCCTGAGAATTGCTTTTCAAAAAGAATATTTATGCTTGATATGATGAATGACCGTTTTTCATATTCCTTCCACTAAGAAGAAATCATCCTTAGTCACCCTTTTGAGCCTTAAGAGTTATTTCTTTCTTTAAACCTTGATCAAGGATCACCCTCTACACTGGAGGGAAAATGCGAGGAAAGATAATCAAAAATCATGGCAAAAAGAAGGCCATCGGAAAATATAGCAAATGAAAGCCAACAAAGCAAAAAAAAAAAGAAAGTCCAAAAAGGGACAAATGTTTCAAGAATGAGTTCTCCTCAGGAAGTGATCCTTGATCCAATCACCCTTAAACACATTTTGGGCCTATTTATCCTTTCTTTCTAAACCTAAACCTTGGCCTACATTACATGCTTTAAAAGCCCATTTTGATCAAGCATGGATATTTAATTTGAAAGGTTATTCTCAGAATCCATCCCATCTTTTGAATTGATATTTTTACCTTGGAAGCATTTAGAATTCTCAGATGCATGGTAGAATACAACAAAAAATGGAAATAAAAAAGAATGAAAATGAGAGGTTTAAGCCGAAAACCCCCAAAGGGCGACTTAATACCGAACGGAGGACACTTGAGTTGAAATCCTACAAAAGGCGGTTCAAGTACTAATCAAAGTTTGAATCAATGCTCCGTGTAAAGGGGGAGAAAGTATCTGACAATCAGAGAAAAGGGGAACAACTCAGTCTGATGTAACTACAGAAGCTAAGAGATTACCCAGTTGAATTACTCGTTCAAGAGAAATTTCAGATCGTTTGAAAAAGGAGGGGTCCAAGATATTCCGCATCCAGGGCATCTACAGCCTATAACCTTATATTTGTTTCTTATATCCTTGATATTTATTTTTACCATTTTAAAACATTTCTTCCAATAAATTCTTGTTATCCTTTTATGACAATTTTTGATTGATTCATATTCTCTTTCATATACTTTTGAGATGCATTATGGTTGTTATTAAATTGAATGATGTTTAGTAATAAAAATCTTTAAATAAAGGGATTCCAAAGTATTACTAAGGAATAGATTTAAATCTTGGGAAGGTTTGGAAAGTTCACCAAGAAAAGAAAACAGTGAACGTGGTGCCGTCGCGTAGTCAGAAAATCTGTGAACTTCAGCGAGAGACAGAAGCTGAGACTGTTTGACAAGATATCTTGAGTGAAGGATTCCTCAAGTGGGGCATCAATGAACAGTTGAAGACTCTGTCCTGAAGTCATATAATCTGTGAACCTCAAAGAAACCATGGATTAGAAATTATGGCACAATCATTTGATTTCATAGGAAGCATACAAATATTTGCAAAAGCATGGCATTCTCATCATTGCATTTAGCTAACAGTGCAGAAATCAGGAAAGCGTGGACCTCCCCAAAGAGAACTCGTTTTGTTTCTCAAAAGATTCAGAGTTTGAGATCTCCATCAAGGTATTTTCTCCTGTTTTAAATTGAATTCATTTTGTTTATCAGACAAATCGAGTCTTGAGACCGTCGTCAAGGTATTTTCAAACCAGTTTTTTAAGACCTTCTGGCACCAATTTTAAAGACCTTCGGGCACCATTTTAAAGACCTTCGGGCACCAGTTTTTTAAGACCTCCAGGCACCATTTTAAAGACCTTCAGGCACCAGCATTTTAAAGACCTCCGGGCACCATTTTAAAGACCTCCTGGCACCAGTTTTTTAAGACCTCCGGGCACCATTTTCTAAGACCTTTAGGCACCAGTTTTTTAAGACCTCCGGGCACCATTTTAAAGACCTCCGGGCACCATTTTAAAGACCTCCGGGCACCAATTTTTTAAGACCTCCGGGCACCCATTTTTAAATACCTTCGGGCACCAGTTTTTTAAGACCTCCGGGCAACCATTTTAAAGACCTTCGGGCACCAGTTTTTTAAGACCTCCGGGCACCATTTTAAAGACCTCCGGGCACCATTTTAAAGACCTCTTGCACCATTTTAAAGACCTCCGGGCACCATTTTAAAGACCTTCGGGCACAATTTTTCTTTTGAAAATTGAATTCGTTTTCTTAAGACGGATCGAGCCTTGATTAGTCAGGGAATTCAATTTAAGGACAAAATCTTCAATATTACTGTTTTTAAAAAAAATAGAAAATGAAAAAATGATAGAGGAATGAAAAAGAAAACCCCTTTCCCTTTCCTTCACATGTGATTTCACTGATCGTACAAAATTAGTGTTGGTTTATCTTTGCCTGATTCCTGATTCTCAGCAATAGCCAAAGAGGGGCAGCTGTAGACAACTAATTTTGTCTGGACCACTAAACAGGTATGTTTTCTTCCTATATTGATGTTTTCGAGTGTAAAAAGATTGTTTTCATCCTGCAGGTGGTACTTCGAGACTTAGTTTAAGAGGGCGAGTACAAAAAGTCAAACTTGAAAAAAAGTCAACCCTAAAAAAAGTCAACCCCAAAAAAGTCAACCCCAGAAAGTCAACTATACTGAAAAAGTCAACCCACTTTCAAAATCAAGATTTTAAGTTCAATTGAAAAATGGAGAAATAATTTTGATAATCCGAGGTCTACATTGAAAGATATGGAGTTCGAAAGTTGGGATTTGGAGATTCAGTAAAAAGGAAACCCTAATCCGAGAAATTTGGGGAAAAGTGCTTAAACGATCAAATTGGTCAAAATTGAAGGTTCCAAATGAAATATAGGCACTGACTACGGGTAATGGAGAAGTCACTTGCAAGAAAAACCGAAAGAAAAGTCAATCCGGGAGAAAACGGAGAATTAGGGTTTTTAATGGATTTCGGTGAAATCGGGAAGAATCACAGAAATGGCCCGACTTGGTAAGACCAAAGCCCCCAATGGATGAGGAATGATTAAAAAGGATATCCCAAGGCTCAGATTGAAGAAAATCTGAAAATCGGACTTGTTTTGAGCAAAACCGGGTTTCGGAGGCAAAAGGGCAAAATCGAAAAATTTGGGAAAAATAGCAAATGGACTCTGAAAATTTTGAAAATTTGTCAATCTCATTCTTAAATCATTTGAAAGATAATGGTAAAAGAAAATCTTGATTCGGAGTTCGTTTGAAAAATGGCCAAAATCTCAGGCTTCTATGTAGTAATTCAAAAAGGAAAATCTCGGAAAAATAGCAAATGAGCTCCAAATCTTCTGAAATTTTTCAAATCTCATTTTCAAATTATTTGGAATATATTGGCGAAATAAAATCTTGATTCGGAGTTCGTTTGCAAAATGGACAAAATCCCGGGCTTCTAATGTAGTAATTCAAAAAGGAAAATCCCGGAAAAATAGCAAATGAGCTCCAAATCTTCTGAAATTTTTCAAATCTGATTTTTAAATTATTTGGAACATATTGGTGAAAGAAAAACTTTATTTGGAGTTCGTTTGCAAAATGGCCAAATCCCGGGCCTCCTATGCAATAATTCAAGAAGATAAATCCCGAAAAAATAGCAAATGTACTCCAAAAATTCTGAAAATTTTCAAATCTCATTTTTAAATTATTTGGAATAGATTGGTGAAATAAAAACTTGATTCGGAGTTCGTTTTCAAAATGGCCAAATCCCGGGCCTCCTATGGAGTAATTCAAGCTGATAAATCTCGAAAAAATACCAAATGAGCTCCACAAATTATGAAAATTTCCAGATCACACTTTTTAATTATTTTGAAGATATTGGTGAATAAAAATCTTTATTTGGAGCTCGTTTAAAAAATGGTAAAATGTAGGGGCATAAAAGGGCATTTTTGGAAGAACAAATCCAAATAAATAGCAAACGGACTCGGATAATTTTGAAAAATTCCAGAACTCAATATTTTATTATTTTGGAAGTATTAAAAAAAAGAAAAATTGAATTTGGAGTCCGTTCGATATTTATTTGCATCCGGAGGGCAAAACGGTCATTTCACCCAAGCAACCGAAAAGGGCTTCTTTGGGCCTTTCAAAAAAATCAGAGTTGGGCTGGAAAAGAGAAGTGCTGGCCTGACCAAGCCCAAAGGAAGGAGGAAGCTTCTGATTTTTCAATCAAATGGCTAGAAATCAAGAGTTAGTTAGAGATTCTCTTTGATCAAGCCATGGTGATTAAGCCACATAGGCCAAGAAAGATGTCAACATTATTCTTGAACAAATGTAATTTGAGAGAGCTGAGATGCTAATCTAAAGGTGGTAATTTCATGATTTTTCACCTTGAATTATTAGCCATTTGATGGAAAATTGGTTACAAAAAAAATGACAACATCCTTGAGCCATTATAGGGGGTATTCGGCCAGCCCTAGGGAGGAGGTCAGAATTTCATTTTTTTCATCTTCATTTTGCTGAGTTCTTAGAGTTTTTACTTAGTTTTTCTCTTCTTGGTTGAGAGCAAAAAAGAAAAGTTTAGAAAAAAAAAGGAAAGTTTGAAGAGATAAAGCTTGAAAGATAGCTTCTTGAGGTTGCTCTTGAGCACCAACTCTTGCACTTTCTTGATTTTCTATTCTTGTTTTTGCTATTTTGATCTCTATTTGGTGAGTTTCCATTTTAAATAAATGTTTTTTATTGTTCTTTTAAGTTATTCCTTCATCTCTTTCTTAAGTATATTTTTTATATTTTATTTTTACAATAAACTCACCATGGCCAAATGGCCTACATTATTTATTTTAAGTTGCTGTTTTGATTTTATTTTACCATATTGTTTATGTTATTTTCTTTGATTTTGATGTTTTAAAGGTTATGCTACTTCATATTCTTGAGTTATATTTTAATTTGGTTGCTTTGTTTGTTGCCATTTATGTTTTAAATATCATGTTTTTGCATTTTTAATTTTCTGGTTTCATGTTGTTTAAGTTTGAGCATGTTTTAGATTTAGTATATCAAGTGTTTGTGAAAATTCTTGTGTGGTCTTTGCATGATTTGAGTTTTATATCTTAGTTGAGCATGTTTTAGATTTAGTATATTAAGTATTTGTGAAAATGCTTGTGTGGTTTTTGCATGATTTAAGTGTTATATTTTAGTTGAGCATGTTAGTATACCAAGTGTTTGTGAAAATGCCATGCTTGTTGGAGCTTGAGGCCATTTGGCTACTCCATGTGTTTTACATTGTGTGTTGCATTTTTTGCCATGTTAGTTGGTAGGTTTTTGCATTTATATGTCATTTGATTTAGTTTTGCATGCTAGTATACCAAGTGTTTGTGAAAATGCCATGTTTGCTAGTTACATTATGCTATTCGGCCCTCTTGGAATTTTTGCATTTTTTGTGCATTCTTGCCATGTTAGTTGATAGGTTAGCATTTGCATGATATTTGGTTGAGTTTTTGGTTTAAGCATGCTTTGTGTTTGTGAAAATGCCATGCATATTTTAGTTATTAAGTTAGGATTATTTGCCATGCATGTTCATGCATTCTAGGTCTAGGTTACATTAAATGCCATGCAAGTTCATTTAGGTCTAGGTCCCTTTATGAATGCCATGCATTTTTTCATGACATTTAGGTTTAAATCCATGCATTTCATGCATTATGTTTGCTGTATTGTTTCATGCATTTCATGTTCATGCCACTTGAGTAATGACTTGAGCCAATTAATGGTTCAAAGGCATGCTCTCTTGAGCACACTTGTGGAAAATTAAGTTTGTCAAGTTGATTATTCTACCTTTGTGATTTTTTTTTACTTACCAATTATTATCTAACTTTCAAAAAGTCCTAGCTACTGTTTGTAAGCCATTTTATGAGTTTCAAATATTTTTACTTTGATTTTTAAATGATTTTATCAAAGGCAAAAATGTGTTTTGGCAAAGCAGTTTTTTTTCACCCAGTTTTCGTAACTTTCCGATTTTTCTGGGCATTCATCTTTAATCAAAAAATTAAGTCGATTTTTTCCCGTGTAGTTTTACACGTCCTGAGTCTCCATTACTTTTTTCAGAATTTTTTGAATTTTTAAAAAATAGGATAAAAAATCGTGGCTTAAAACTGGACAGTGGAGTCAGAATTGAATTTAAAGAAAAATCATTTTTCTGTTTTGGTTAAGTCACTTAGAGTGGGCTGATTATGAGGGTTAGCTACTGACTTAGGGTGGTTTCTAAGCCTTTTTAAACTCTAAAAATGGTTTTTCAAGTCTCGGGTTAAGGGTAGTCAAGTCCGGATTTTTAAACTTAGGAAATTAGAGCCATTTAAAAAAAAAAGATTTAGCCCAGTTTTTATTTTTTAATTCAAGCTTTCCAAAATTATTTTCAAACAATCACAAAGTATTTTGGTTTTAAAATATTTAATTTGACATATTTCCTAAGGTAGCCGGATATCTTTTTAGATATACGGATTTCCTCAATTAAAGGAAAAAATACATTTTCATGTATTGCATTTTCCGTATTCATGCATTTTATATAATATGTGATTTTTTGCTATGATAATTTCTATGATATTGTTATGATTTTGAGTTATGTTATATTGTTTATTATATGATTTGGAATATTTCATGATATCCTATGCTTTTTATTTAATTATTTTTTGTTATATTATTTAGCATATACTATGTTCATGCATTATTATTTGCATTTTTATTTCCATGCATATTATATGATAGCATTATTTTATATTCCATGTCATTTAAATTATATGCCATACCATTCATATTTGCCATGTCATTCAAATTATTTCATTTCATATAGAATATATTATGTTACCTAGGTCATTTCATGTAGAATACATTATGTTACCTAGGTCATTTCATTTAGGATATATATTATGTCATTTAGGATATTTTATTTCATATTAGAATATATCATATGACTTAGGATATTACATTTCATATAGAATATATTATGTTACCTAGGTCATTTCATTTCATTTATAATATGTCATATAACTTAGGATATTTTATTTCATTTAGAATATGCTAAGGATATTTCATTTCATTTTAGAATATGCTAAGGCATTTACATTATATCATATCATTTAGGAAGCATTATATTATTTAGATTTTGCTATGTCATTTTATTTATGTCATGCATATACATATTCATATCTTTTAAAATGTTTTCAAAAGGATAATGATTTTTCAATAAAAAAATAAAGATATTCCCGAGTTAAAATAATTCATGAGTTCTCTACCGGGTTTGCTGGAGGGAATATCATCAATTATCATTAATAAAGGAATATCTTTCTTTCAAAAAAAGAGAATGATTCGGAAAGTTTTCCAAAACTAATAAAAATTTCTATATTTTGCCACGTTTGTTGGGGAATATAGGAAAATTTTGAATTTATAAATTCCGGATCATTTTCAATAAAAAAGGGAATTATTTTTCTTTAAATTGGGAATTAACTTGAAATGCTAAATTTAAAAGCAATTTTTACTGAGACTTGAGATAACACACGATTAATAAGGTACCGATTTATACGGTAGTTGTGGGGGTGCTAATCCTTCCCCGCACGTAACCGACTCCCGAACCCGCTTCTTTGATTTCTCTGGTTTAAAACGCAGACTTGAAATTTGTTTTTAAAATGTTTTAATTAATTTTTAAAATATTTTATAAAACCGGTTTTAATAGGTGGCCGATCAC
Source organism: Fremontodendron californicum (assembly GCA_030761205.1). Classification (NCBI taxonomy): domain Eukaryota; kingdom Viridiplantae; phylum Streptophyta; class Magnoliopsida; order Malvales; family Malvaceae; genus Fremontodendron; species Fremontodendron californicum. Next base: position 15,646,535 of record JAULJL010000027.1, read on the forward strand.
ACCTAGCTAAAAAAGATTGGTGGCGACTCCATGTCTTTTTCAAGGTCATTTTCAAAACCTTCATTTTTCTAGAGGAATTAAGTCGACTTTTCCTCGATTTTTTAATGTCACGCTTAACGAATAATAAAGTCTTGCGATGAGACTCGTTATTTTTTAGGTTGCGACAACATCCATCTGCCATATTTCATAATCATGGTATACAGCAATAGCAAGCATAATCCTAATGGACTTAACCATCGCAACTGGTGAAAAGGTTTTTTCAAAATCAATGCCGTCAACTTGATTGTAACCTTTTGCAACCAATATGGCCTTATACGTTTGTATATTTCCATCCATGTCTGTCTTTATCTTGAAGACCCATTTACACCCTATGAGTTTTATCCCTTGAGGTGGATCAACTAAAGACCAAACTTGGTTAACTTCCATGGCATCCATTTCGGATTTCATGGCTTTTGGCCATTTCTTGGAATTGATGTCTGACATCGCTTCCTTATATGTAGTAGGTTCATTATCAATGGGCAAACCATCTCTTTCCAAAAGAAATCCATATATTATTGGTGTTTGCCTCTCCCTACTAGACCTTCGGAGTACTTGTGTTTCTTAAGAATTAGTCCGAGCATCTAATGCCTCGACCAATGGCTCAGGTTCCGAGGGAATGTTAGGTTGTGGTTCTTGAACTTCTTCAAGTTCTACTTTACTCCCACTGAATCCTTCTAGTAGAAACTCTTTCTCTAGAAAAGCAGTGTGTTTTGACACAAACACCTTTTGATCAGTAGGACTGTAAAAGTAATATCCAACAGTCTCTTTAGGATATCCCACAAACTTACATTTTTCTGATCTAGCTCCCAGCTTATCAGAAGGTACTTGCTTCACATAAGCAGTACATCCCCAAATCTTTAAAAATGATAAGCATGGCTTCTTGTCATTCCATATCTCATATGGTACCTTATCTACCACTTGGAACCCTATTTAGAAGGTAAGCTGTAGTTTCTAAGGCATATCCCCAAAAGGATATCCAAAGGTCAGCCTTAGACATCATGGACCGAACCATGTCCAATAAGGTTCGATTTCTCCTCTCGGACACTCCGTTATGCTGAAGAGTCCCAGGTGGAGTCCATTGCACAGAATTCCATTTTCTATCAAATGATCCAAGAAATCATGGGTTAAATATTCTCCTCCTCGATCTGATCGAAGAGCCAGAATAGTTTTCCTAGTCTGTTTCTCTACTTCAGCTCTGAACTCTTTGAACTTTTCAAAAGCTTCCGACTTGTATCTCATCATATACACATAACCGTATCTTGAATGATCATCAATAAAGGTTATGAAGTATGATTAATCACCTCTAGCAGCTGTGTTTAGTGACCTACATACATCTAAATGTATTAAGCCTAGTAAAACACCAGCTCTTTCACCCTTTCCTGTAAACAGAGTCTTGGTCATCTTACCAAGGAGACAACATTCACAAGTCCCATATGATTCATAATCAAAGGGTTCCAAATAACCATGTTTATGCAATTTGGAAATACTTGTCTCATTGATATGACCAAGTCTATAGTGCCAGATGTAGATCTTACTTGGATCATCCTTTCTTGCTTTCTTGACATTTATATTGAACACAGGCATCTCTAGATCCAAAACATATAATCCATTATGTAATGTTGCCGATCCATAGTGAATGTCTTTAAGAATGATGAAGCAACTATTTCCCTTATTCTTATCTCGAAACCATCATTAACAGTGAGGTATGAAACCCAAATGATGTTTCTAGACAATACTGGAACAAAGTAACAATCTTTCAGTTCCAATTTCATGCCAAACGGCAAAGATAAAGTACATGTTCCACTAGCCAATGCTGCAACTTTTGCACCATTGCCTACTCTTAGAACTACTTCATCTTTGCTTAACTTTCTACTTCCTTTCAACATCCGTATGTCATTACATAGATGTGAACTGCATCCTGAATCAACTATCCAGGAATTAGATTTAACAGTAGAAAGATTCAGTACAATCACAAACACAATCAACCTAGAAACTTTTATAAGTTCTTCTTGACTTGTCAAATGAGCAACCTTCCTTCATTGAGAACACTTCTCAATCTCATGTACCAATCCAAACATTTTGGACTAATGGCATTCATAATGCCGCGCAATGCAGTTAAAGTATTAACCATTTTCAACAACCTAATATGGAAAAAGTATATATCAGTTATATTCATGTATTTATACCAATTCAAGATGAAGTATTAAATCTCTTATTGGTTCTCCCACTACTTTTTTGAGATAATAGCCCTCACTATTATTCGCAAATCTCATCAAGGTATTTCTAGTGGGTTGGGATCCCTTTCAACATGTTGCAACCTTGAGTGACTCAATAAATTACAACAAGCCTAGTTGGGTAGATAACATAGCTTATCAATTGCATCTCTATGCAACTCCCAGATCAGTTAGGTGACAATCCTCTGTCTAAGCACATCATATGTACTTTGCCTAACTATGCCTCTAACACCATGCGGTCAAGTTTGACGCATCTGGACAACATGGCATTAGTTGAGTAAGACCCAACTTCATAACTCAAACATATTCGTTTAGTAGTTTGACCTTGAGTGACACAACAAGCCTCCTACTGGAAGAACTCTGGTTATCTTGTTATGATTGTGGAAGGCAAATTTATCATGCGAAACATGTGACTCAATATTGAAATGAGGGATTTCCTTGTTCTTTATAAGTCTCATCATATCATGCATTCATAGCATTTATAATATCGCATAAAATAAATCTATAACATGCTTTATACTTGGATGATTATGGACTTTTCTAATCTAATTTCCTTGAGCCATCAAAGGAAATTAGTTAGTCAAATTCCTAGGTGATTACATACATAGTCTTCAAAGCTTGCTTGTAATCTCCTTATCTTCATGGCGTCTATCTTCTCCATCTTCAAGTTACAAAAGAATTATTCCTAGCTAATCCTAATTTTACACTTTGATGCAACTAATTACATTTGTAATAAAGAAACATCAAGTTACATTTGAGACCTTGTTCAGTGAACTTGTTCAACTAACAAGCACCCATATGTTATCCCCAAGTATCTCTATACTTTCAACCTATGAGACCGGTCACATGCATCAAGTGCATGAAGGCTTAACATATGCCAGTCTTTGAGCATTATTAATGCCCTGTCTTTGACAATACAATGACCAGGAACAGTTTAAGAAACACGACATTGATGCATAAGGATCCTCATAATTGTAACTCCTTACAATTCCTTTACAATGCTATTGTGTTTCATGGGATTTATCTTCACAAGTGATTTATAACAATTATAACAAAACTAATGGATAAAGAAATACCTCAATTATAATTAATAAACTATAATATGCAATACATGAATATATAAATAGTGTCATACAAGCCCAACTATATTGGCTTGCAGGGCTTACACCAACAAGGATAAGCTATGCTTTTAATGATTCTTATATCTAGATAAAATCAAGTGGGGTATTGCATGATACTCTTGACAAGAAATCACCTATATGAGTATGAAACCTGACCATTTCTACGAGAATCGATCAAGCTAAATTCTCTAGAGTACTCATAGAAACTAGGACGTGTTCCGGGCCAAAATGGACACAACCGTGAGAACCAAAGATGTTCGAAGAAGAATTGCGTGATACCTATTGTCTTGGTTTACACGAAAGGTTGAATAGTTCAAGACATCATGTTCACTAGTTAACCGAGTAAACCCGATAGTTGTCACTATGGAAGGTTCAATGCTAAAAGCTACCTATCTTGAAGCAATAATACTTCAAATTTATTCTCTCATATTCTGAGTCAGTTCGTCATTTTAATCAAACAATTTCCATTCATGTGGGGGATTGTTAGATATCACTGGTTAATTTGAGTGTATAAATACGAAATACGTATTTGAATACGTAAGTTGTCGTAAATAGATACACAGTGTATAATTTATGTATACTATTGATATCAATATTGAATGAGAAATTAATCTCTAAACACCCACTTGAAGAGGAAGAAAAATTGGTTGATGTTGTGCATGGTATGGAATCCCACATTGGATAAAAAAAGGCTTAGGCTCTATTTGGATGGGTGGTGAGATTGACTCCGGTGAGATTAAAAACAGTGCTAGAGAATAGATTAATTACTATAGCGGTGAGATTAGGTACTGTAGTGGTGAGATTAAAATCAGTGGTGGGATATGTGCTTGGATTCAAAAACAGCGGTGGCGGTGAGATGAATTATAATGAGAAGGAAAAATGACCATTAAGGACGTTAGATTAAAATGTGTGTATATATATATATATATATAATAAAACTTTTAAATTATTTGATATTTATGAAATTAATAAATAATTAAAAATTATCACATTATATTTTTTTAAATAATTATTTTATTAATAAATAAATAAAAAATTAATAATATATAAATAATATTTTATATTTATTTTATTATTTATATATTTTTAATTAATTCTTATTATTATATAATATATTTATTAATTTATTATATAATATAAAAATAAAAAATAAAAAAAAAAGAAACCACCTAGAGCTTGAAGCTCCATGTGGTCAATATGTAAAAGACCCTCCCACTAAAGGGTCTTTTTTCCCACTAGAGCTTCAAGCTCCAGAGGGAATACAAGGCACCAGCACGGTGCTTTGTTATCCAAGCAGCACCAGTGGCCCGATTAGGGCCAAAAAGTGCCCCAATCAGGCCGCACTGAGACTCCGTTTGTATCCAAACGGAGCCTTAAGCTTGTTGTTTATATAGGTTTATGCTCAATGTTGAGTTGGACCCCAAGGGGCACCCAAGTTTTTGTGAAGGGTGAGGACCTACACAAACTTGGGCTACCACACACACACGCACGCGCCGAGCCGGGTCGGGTCGGGTCAGCAATTAATTTTTTCTACCCACCCTGACCAACCTTTTAACCTGTCTGTTTAAGACATGGTTTTTAGGTCCGAACCGACATTGCCCAACCGACCAAGAGACTTGTCTGATTTAAGACATGTCCGTTCGGTCTTGACCGAACCGTTCCATGTCTGTTCCTACAGTCTTGTCCGTCGACTGTTCAGTTTTAGACATGTTGGTTCAGACCTTGACCGAACCGATTCTTCAAGTGGCTTGTCTGTTCCGAACAAACATTTATTTCTCTATAAATACTGAGTCTAGTCACTTTTTCTGCACTGAAAAATAATTCATTTCTTCTTCTTCTTGCTCTCAGTTTTCCTATTGTCTTGTGAGAGAGACCGACATCTTTTCTAGTTAGTTGTGTTGCTTCGACTGTGCTCTCAACAACAAAGTTGTCGAGGAGACCTGGGAGACGAATTGCTATAATCTGTAAGCATCTTAGTGACAGACAATAATCGTCTTAAGGTCAGAGGTTCTACTTTGACTCGATTTTTGATTTTTTATTCTATGAAATCAGTGAGTTTATGTTCTTCATATATATATATATATATATATATATATATATATATATTCGATTTCAGTAAATAAATTCATATTTATTATTAGTTCTATGTTTTTTATTGTTCGTATATATGCAGTATTGAATATTTCACATATCTAAGATAACACCGAATAGTCCAAGGGGTTAACTACTAATGTCACAAATTCTAATCTTATGGGAATAGGCTGGCCGAATACTCCCCTCTATATAAGCAGCCTTGTCGTCCCTCTTATGATACACACAAGTCCATGAGTTGAGAACACATCACAAACATAAGAGGGATAACACATCACAAACTAGTAGAATCGTCAAAGCTATATTTGGATATCATTGGAAGCTAAACAATTGAATAGTTAAAAGTTTGCTACAACCTAATTCTCTCGTTGCCGATTTCAAAGAAAGCTTATATAAAATTTTGGTTTTCTAGTTTAGTGCTACTAGTTGTGTAAAGCACTATCATTGTGTGATTCGACTAATTGAGAGTTAAATTTAAAATTTCGTTGCGTTTATACTTTGATTGCTTGTTTAATTCTCAACAAAAAATAGTTGGTCTCATACGTTGAAGTATGTTTATACTTAAATCAACATTTGGGTGTTTGTTAAAAGAATAAGTTGACTTAATTGGCCCATTTTGAGAATGCTATTTTGATTATTACTTAAATATCTATAACAAAATTCTCATGTAAGACAGTAATATAAGTAATCCCTGGACTTGATATTCAAATCTTGAAAAGTGATTATTAACCTTTGTCTTAAATATCCTAGCCAAGGATATTCAATAGAATGGATATTGAACATTACATGACAGATGTGAAAATAAATGAGTGATCGGTAGCGGATTCATGAACTTAAGTGATTGGGGAAAATATTTCATTAATTCTTGACAAACATTAACTCATAAAATCCTTCTAGAAGGTGGTATGAAAATTTGAAAGGAAAAAAAAAAATCCATTTATATAGTTAATGACTCTGGGTGCAAGAACTAACATGATTAGTATCATATAGAATAGATACTAAATCAAGTTCTACATCTAACTGAGATATTAGATAATGAAAAGATTTAATTATATTGAAAAATTATGCACGAAATAGGTTTGTAAAATCACTTTGTCTATTCTTAACATTTAAAGGGTCATAACACATTGTTAGGTTTGTCAAATCACTTTGACTATTCTTAACATTTGAATTAATGGAAAAATGGATGCAAAAATTTTTGATTCATCTAATTTTAATTGATACGAATTACAAGTTCATATTTATTATCAACATGTTAAAAAATTAATGAATCACACACATTAAAAGTAATTGGACGAAAAATGAAAACGAAAAATCAAATTAAACTTGATTGCAAAATAAGTTTGGAAATTGTCAAACAAAATCATTGTCTGATTCTATTTTAAAAATTAAAATCTATATTGCCACTGTCTAGAAAGAAGTCCACGTTAAAGACCCAGGGGAATGAAATCCGTAATTATGCTCTGAATTCCCACTCCATTGGGAGATAATTCATATTGGAGCCCCATCTTTTAGGAAAAAACGAAAAAACAAAAAACAAAACCTATTGGAACAATTTCAAAAATCATTTTACAGCAATGTCTGCATTTTGTTTAACAAAGAAGACCATTAAAGGTCTGGGCACAGTCATCACTCATCATGGTAACTGTTTCTGAAGCTTATACAGTTCCCTTCTCATCTCTTATTCATCCATAAAAAATATGATCAAAGCTATAAAAAAATGCCAAATCCCAGCAGAAACTTTACATTTAACTTTTCTATCATGGAGCTCACATGGCTTGACCGGAAAATTAAATACATAAAAAATATATATTTATATTTAAAGAAACAAATGACATCAAGAAAGACAACAGATTGAGCATTCTAAATTACCTTCTACATTTGTTTTCGATTTTCTTTGATCTCCCACACTCGCCAAACAATGAAAATCGTCCAGTTCTGCGGGTTCGCACAGGCGTTCCCTTGACCTGTTAAACGAAAAAGGTCATGTCTTTTTGTATAATCTTGAAACAAGTTCCTCTTGCCTTTATATGTTGAGAGAAAGAAATGGGAGGGGAGGGGAGGGGGTTGTAGCAACAGCCTACCTTAGCCCTTCTATGAGGCTTCGAGTTATTCCAACAGAAAAGCCCACTGCATCCTCCAGTTCCTGACCCTGGTTCATATCCACTAAAGAAAAACCATGAATGAGCATGAAGTATACAACACTAAAACAAATTGTAGTCTATTTCTTTAAGTAGAAAAGACAATACACACCATCAAACCAATGTTAAAACAGCATTCCGATGGATGCAAATATTTTGGTTGGCTGGAACGAACATAAAACGAATCCCCTATACTTACTACTACTGACCGAATAGTAAAAATGATTCAAGTTAAATACGAAGTCAAAGAATTAGCTAGCAAGATCATTCCTAGCTAGTTAAGCAGACAAGAAAAAGTACAATGGTACAACAATTAATAAGCTAATAATGTTTCATCCATTAACTTCTAATGCAAAACCTTTGGATCAATTTAAACCAGAAATTAAAGATTTAACTAAAAAACTTATTCCAGAATACACTGAAAAATCAACCAGAAATTAATGATTTAACTAAATTGATAAGTTATGATGAAGTGCAGAAACTGTTAGACATGATTATGGTTTTAAGAGTGTTCAAACCCATGTCAATTATTTTACCAATGTACTAATAGTATTATTAGCTTCTAGTTGTGATGAAAAATAATCAATCGCTATCATACTGAATGGTTAAAACTATGTTGCTCCGACTCTTCATTTTTCTTAAAGTACCCGTGTCCGACGCATATCCAGACATGAGTATGGGGATATGATCCTCCAAGAACCCTCTAAATACATGAAAATCTTGGAAAAAATTGAACATACCCGTGTCGGACACATACCATGTCCGACACTCACACCCGAGTCTGAGTAACATAGGTTTCAAGAATGTTCCTCAGTATGAAGGCTTTATGACTTTTAATGATAGTATTACATATTCAGACGTTGCATTGACTTAACTAACTCAACAAATGCCTTTGAATCAACATTTAATATTTGAAGAGAAGAATTGCTAAATGGTGAAAATATTAGGCAAAACCAGTTATGATATCAGTCAAACTCACAGGTTTTCTTTGCTTAAACTGCTATTGTGCAGCAAGCTGGGAGACATGGGATAACAATCAGCCCTTCTACCTATCTGCTCCTTCTGAATCACTTGTCCATCATTTGTTTTCAAAATTTTAAGCTCACGGTTTAGTTCATCATCCCATTGCTGAGAGGAGAATGCCGATGAATTCACTGATCCCAAATTACTTTGACGATAGACCTCTTGAGGCAGAACCTGATTCTTTTCAGGCTTCAATCGACTCAATGATCCAGGTGTGCCTTTCTCTGCAGCTTGTAACCAGGCAGTTTCTAACCTTTGCTCACGTATAATGGATTCAATTCTTTGCATTGGAATCTCTTGCCTACTCTCCTTTGAGCTGCCAATGTCATCGTTGCCTTCAGCTAGTAATTCAGGTGTTCTCACAATAGATTCTGCAGAACAATTAGAATAATCTTGTACTCCTCTCAGTTTACCTTCCAAATCACTAAAACTTCCCTTGGATACTTTTAGCGACTCCTGATGTAAGTCTAAATTAGAAAAACCATCTAGTACATTCTTAGAAATGAACTTTCTTTCCTTCTCAAATCCGGCAGCAGTTTCAGCCTGCTGCAGACTTTCTGGCATCTCAGCCGGATTTGCATGGTTTAAAGAAACCTCAACATCTGCCAAGAGAATTATTCGAACCTCTACATTACGTCTCATTACTATTTCAATAGAGTTTGTAATACTGCTTAAAAACCTTTCAGCCCTAGACTTGATATCTCCATCCGCAAATGCAAGATAGGCAATTAGAACACCTGCTAGCAGAAAAACTGAAAGTAAGAAATAAAGAAAAATATAAATGCTATACTAAAATGTAAGGTTCTCTATCAAACAGAATGTACAGCATGTACAGATTATTAACTGGATAAAGAAATAAGAGATGGAAAGGAACAGGTGGAAGTACAAATACAGGTGGAAGTACAAATACAGATGGAATGTGTAGACTATCTTAGTTGGACTTTATATCCATTCAACCTTCAGATCTTGTTACAATTCGTAGCAAACTTCAAAGATAGAAAGCCAAGGAAACACACACACACACTAGAGAAAAGGTATAACACATGTCAAAGTCTATGAAGCTTTGCACTTAGAAACATGATAACATTGGCACAAAACAGTACATAGCATATGAAACATCAAGTATGGATCACCACATTGGTAATCTACCAGTTAATCCCTCTGAGTTGGACTACAATGTCATTGTAGATAATCCTTTTAAGAATTTGAAGTTTGGTATATCAAATAGAAATTTTTACCCACAAGGCACAGAAACTTCAGTGGGGGCAGCAATAATGCTTGGAATATTGGATCCAAGAAACCATTTAGTTCTATTATGTGTACAAAAAATTCATAAATAAAATTCTTAAACTTCTGAGGCATATCCAATGCTTGTTCACTTTTAGATATATTTTCTAATTTCAAATATATTATGAGATGAAATAAGTAAAACCATCAGTATAATCTATTTACTCACGTTTCAACATAAGACCAAAAGTTCTAGAAAAGTTATCAATAGCATAAAAAACATACATGTGAGATCAGTCTGTTAAGAATTTTCAACTAGAAGGTTTAAGAAGCAGGATTGATCAGTCTGTCAGAATAACAAAAAGCTAGAATAGAGTTAAGAAGCAGCTGAAGAGTATCTCTCCCTGTAAAAATTGCCATCTCTTTGGTGTTGCAATAACATATTATGCATCCAAGACCTTTATGGTCTATCTCACAAATATATTTCTCACAAGCTGACTACAACAAGATTGATAAGACGAATTTGATGTGAATTTTATCAAGAAAAGTTATATCTCATTGTGCAATTTGCAAAATATACAAAAATAGTTTAAAGTTTATGGGCTTACCTTCGCCTTCAGCAAGAGACAAAAGCTTCCCATGAGCATGTAGCAGCTGTCTCAATGTCTTTGAGTGACACTTGTTAATACACTTTGCCCAGATGTCATCTAATTTTTCAGAATTTCTGCAGGCAAGTATCATATTTCCACTCAAATTATTGTCACGTGCAGCAGGTAGGGCACCACCATCCATAAATCGACCATGTGAAGGTTTGGAATTGGAACCAAAACCATTAATCCTTGACACTAATTCTCCCTGATGATTGGAATTCCCATTCACAGATTTGTGTAAGGATGCAGGACAAGTTGATTTCCAAGGCATACACTGAGTTCCAGACTTCTGCTTGTAAGCTATAGCTTCCCTTGAAGTGCTTGACAGGTCATCCGCAGTTGTCTTTGAGCTCTGCCTCCGGCTGCTGCCTGACTGAGTGAAATCTGGTGAAGGCAATGAACCAAGCTGCAGCAGAGTAGCTGTAAACCATGTTGAGCGTTCACTTGAAATCCTTAGTTGTTTCTCAGCTTCTGAAAGGAGCTTTAAAGCATCTTTTAATCTTTCCACTTCTGCTTCAGTCACTGCAGCGGATACCAAAGATCCATATGAATAAATTTCAAATTAATAATAAGAATAATGTAAGAATAAAACTGAATACGTAAAAGGCACTGCAAAAAATTAGGCACCAAGAAGAAAATGCAGTAGGGTCTTTTACATCTTCACAACCATTGAATATTACCCAGGAAGTATAGCTATTGAAAAAAAAAAATCATAGGATGCAAGAAACTAATATTTGGTGCATCTCCATTCTAAAGGAAAGCAAAGACAAATTAAACATCTTTCCTAAAGCACAGACAAATTAATTTTAAAAAAATAAAAAAAGTGCTTGGTTTAATGCATTAGTTAAATAATAATAACTAAGATAGCTAAAAGTGAAAAAAATTAAACATTATAACAAGTTAACAGATGATTTAATTAATAGACAAAAAGCTCAACTTGAAGCAAACAAATTTAAATTTTACTACTAGACTGGATTGAGAACAAAATTGATTTAATTGGCATGGAAGAATAAAGAGTTGGGGATTTCTTTGCTTGGATGTGAATAGAGGATTGAAGAGAAACTAAATTACATAAGACCCTCTAAAAGACATTTGAATAGAAATGGAACCACTCTAAGGGTGTGCTTGGTAGAGTGGAAAAGTAAGGATGAATAGAGGAGAGTAGAAAAGTGGAAAGAAAATGAATTTTAGGTGTGCTTGGTAAGAAAGAAAAGTGAGCAGAAAGAAAATAGGAAAGATTATCATTTTCCACACATATTAACAAAAACAAATCACTCCAAATTGGAAGAAAATGAGAGTGGTGAGTCAAATGTGTATATTTACAAGATTATCCATCATTTTTTAAATTTTATTTTTTCATCTTAACTTAGAATGGGTATAATGGTAAAACAATATACTTTTTCATTTTCTTTCCTCTCATTTTTCAATCATACTAAGCAATGGGTGGAGAGAAAATTATTTTTTCTTTTCACTTTGCCATCTTTGCTACCAAGCACACCAATGGAAAGAAAAAATATGTTTTCTATCTTTTCACTTTTCTTCTCTTCCAATTTTCCATCTTTCCAATTTTCTTTCCACCCTACCAATTAAAAGCTTAAACCAATAGAAACTAAATCACATGAGGTCTAGTTCCAAGTTTCAGAATTAATATCTTGGTAGAAATGAGAAGCAGTCTAGAGCTAAAAAAAAGATATCTTGTTTAGTAAAGGCATAGAAACCCCTTCTTATCCTATCTTGTAACATGTGGGACTCTCACATCAGCTTCCACAAAGGCCATGCCTTATCTTTCTAGGCAAGGATTTGAATTCGATACCTTGAGGTGGAACACTAGGCTTTGATACGACTAGATGGAAATCATATATAGTAAAGGCAAAGAAAACCCTTTTATTCTCACCTATGACCCTATCTCCTAACATGTGGGGTTCTTCAGTCATGCTTACAAAAAGATCACACCTTATTTTAGTGCAGGAATTCGAACTTGATATCTTGGGGTCAAACACTAGGTCCTAATGCTACTTGAGTTGAAAAGAAGATCTTGGTTAAAATACAATGTACAAACTATTTTGAACAAAGCTTTGGCAGGCCTCATACTTTCTCTTCTGTTCTCACCATCAACTTTCAAACAACCTCTACTTTTATCCTTTACTTTCATTCTCTTCCCCTCTCAACATTTGTACTACAAAAGAATGGATGCCGCTTACACAAAAAAACAGGAAATGATAGACCATATCATGCAATGATATGTTGCAATGATATATTCCCTACACTAACTAGGGTAGGTATGCATCTAGATAGAGATTCACCTCTTTGTCAATTGAGTAGCCTATCAAATAAGTTGAGCACAATATCCACCCCAACCAAATTGAGAAATACATACCAATGAAGCTAGTATGTACATGCCAACAGTCGTGTGATCTATTGGTAGAGTGCTGGACTATTAGTTCCAGTGACTAGGGATCAAACTCTGGCAACTTCAAATTTCAAAAGAAGCTAGTATGTACATTCTTATAGCTGCATGCAAGTGTCACGGGCTCAGACTTTCCGTGACACAAGCATGGGTTCGCTCATGTTTTCAGGTACAGATTTTTAATTTTTATTAAGTGGTCAAAAACAGTTTAGTTAAGGCATGTGAGTAGCTATGTTACTTGGACTCGGATGTGAGTATCGGACACGGGTATTTTCAATTTTTTCCAAGATTTTCATGTATTTGGAGGGTCCTTAAAGGATCATATCCCCATACCCATGTCCGGATATGCGTCGGACACGGGCGTCAGACACGGGTACTTCAAGAAAAATGAAGAGTCGGAGCAACATAGGTAAGTAGGCACTGCGCCTTAGCGCTAGACAACAAAAGCACCTCAGACTCTTTCAGGCGATGCGCATTTGATTAGGCACACGTCTTGCTGCTCCTAGGCACGCTTTTTTGTATGGCGATAGGTGCAAAAAAAACTTGCCTGATTGAAGTTCTCTTAAATTTCTTTGATTTTTACTTTTTCATTAACTGTAACTTTAAGAGTAAAAAAAAAGGGACAATATCAAACTCTCTACTCCTCAATATTTGAGTATTCAACAAGAAGCAAGGGACCATAAGGAAATCTTGCATATTGGCCAACAAAAGAACAAGAAAACTGTGCATGTTTTCTAGGATAAACTGGACCACTCTTTAGAGTTTATTATCAAAATTATATATCTTAAACTTATTATATATATATATATATATATATATATATATATATATACACACATACACACACACACATATACATATTGAGCCTTACTTCACTCAGACGAGCACTATTTTTGCACCTTGTGCCTTAGGCAATGTAAAGCAATATCAACAATCCTGGACTCGGGGGGAAAAGTTATACTTGTGGTGGGCTGATTCAAATTTGGAACTTGCATTTTAAAGTAATAAAAAGATAATTATGTTTTAGCAAAGTTCCTATATTTACAACTCCAACAAAATATGATTATTCTATGGAAAAACCATACTTCTATATATTTATTGATATCGAGATAATTAAAGGGCATTTGGATACATAAATAAGTAAAATCCTGTCCAGTTCAAATATTTAGGTTCATTTTGTTCTGAACAACTTCACTTCAACGTGTTATATTTCTGCCAATTTTTATTCAAAACCATGACACAACTTATTTTCAACTAGACCTGCTCATGGGCTGGGCCGTGGCCCGGTTGTTTTTCATTTTCTTTGCCCAGGCCCGGCCCTGGGTCGGCTCGGGCCGGCCCGGTAGGCCCGAATACACTGTTCATTGGATTAAAAAAAATATTTTTTTATAATTAAAATTAAATAAAAATTATTATTATAATAAAAAAATACTGTTCTGGGCCGGGCCTGAACATAAAATATCCTGCTCAGGCCCGGCCCATATCGGGCGGGCTGCCCGCCCCATGAGCAGGTCTATTTTCAACTCGTGACATGACTGTTTCTTGTTTCTTTTTTTTTTTTTTTCTTGTTATTTTGATCTCCACAATGATTTTCCTTTTCATCATATGCTGACTTAAGTACATCAAACTAATTATATTAGAAGTATATGGATATGCTATTTTTTATATCAAGAAGCTTTCTCTGATACCAAAGAAACAATAACAAAGTAATGGGATGATACTCACAAGCTCGTCCACCAAAGAATGAATGGCTGTACTTAGAATCAACAATATTGTATGTTCCAGCAATGATGTCCATAATAAGGCTGGCCAGTTGGGACATCAAAACCATTGGATCAACCCCAGAGTCCATCAACTCTCTAGCTCTTTTAACTGTTTCTGCCGTGTCAGATGACATTGCTAATTCCAAAAGTTCCAGTAACTTCTCATCTGAAACAACCCCTACCTGCAGGATGAAAGTAAGTTATGCAAATAAATTCAAACTGTTCATATGTAGTAAAATTACTATATTGCAAATTCTGAAAAATAAAGTAGACCTCCTTATTGCTGAGACTTGCTAAACATACTATATTCCAATATTTTATTCTATTAACCATAATTTTGTAACGTTCATGAAGTGACCAATTAAAACCTGAAAATGAAGTATCCATGCCAAGGAAGCATTTTCGAGCATACTCACAAGTTCATTTACAAGAGATGTAGTGATTCTTTTACCCAACAAACTTAGCTGGTCTAGCATTGTTTCTGCATCTCGAAGTGAACCATCTGCATTCAATGCAATTAAATCCAATGCATCTGATTCAACCTCAATATTCTCATCAGTAGACATCTTCCTCAATCTGGCCATGATATCACCATCTTTTATTTTGTTGAAGAGGTACTTCTGACATCGTGATTGAACAGTACGTGGAACATTGTCAAGATCAGTTGTTATGAATATGAACACAACACGTGGTGGAGGATCTTCAAGGAATTTTAGCAATGCCAGCCATATCTTAGAGGGCAACAAATGACACTCATCAATAACAAAAACCTTGTATCGTGATGAGCTTGATGGGAGCCCTGTTGACAGGCTTCTCAAAAGGTACCTAACTCCATCAATTCCTTTTCTATTGTTGCTATCAAATTCCCAAAACTCCCTGCATTTCCCAGAAATGAACTCAGTGCATTCTGTACAGTAGCCACAAGGTTTGGCATCTTCGGTAGTCAGACAATTCAAAGCAGCAGAAAAAATTCTGGCAGTTGATGTTTTTCCAGTCCCGCGGGGACCTTGGAAAAGATAGAAAGGAGCAATCCTTCCCCTTGAAACAGCATTCATAAGGGATTGTACCACAATATTCTGCCCAATCAGTTCATCAAAGAACATTGGTTTGTATTTCTGACTTAAGCTCTTAATATTTTCTAGTGTACCCTCCTCCTCTCCTTCTCCACTAAGAGCTACAATCTCTAACCCATCTTGACTCCTACAGCTTGATGACCATCTCTTTCCATCCAATCTACTCAGGGCCTCTAAATCAAGCTCTCCGAAGTTTGTAGAGAGCTCATCATCACTACACCTGGTTCCAATGGATGACCCTCCTCTTCCATCAGCACTATTGCTAAGCAATGGGAGACGACCTTGAGCACTTCTTAAAGCAATTCTCCGCTTATTGGAAAGCGATGATGATCGTCTATGTCTATGGTACACCGATTGACTTCCGCAGAGAATGCTACTTCCTTTCCTCCTTAAAGTATCAGAGAGGGAAGGAGAGTAACAACCCCCACAAACCCCTCTATGTTTTGGGGTCCTCTTTGTCCAATAGCAAGGAATCCCACATCCTTGCCGACCTGGCAAATCCAAAGGGTCATCCACCTCGTCATCCCCATCATTCAATGAAGTCGTGGTCGCATCCCATGAGCCAACAATGCTTGGATTATGGTTTAAATACTTATTGTAAGAACTAGTTGACAAAGCTGGGGTGCTATAAGAATAAGAAGAATCTTCCTTTCTGCCAGTTTTCAACAATCTAGGGGATGAATATGACCAGTTCTTATGCTTGAGTTTGAGAAGCAGTGGGGATGCCCCTGAAATCTTGCGAAAATCCTCAGAATTACTATAATCTTCAGTATCATCAGATTGATCAACAGAATCATCCCTTCCTAAACCTAAAGCCAATGCAGGATGAGCCTTGAGCAATTTTCTTGAATTAACTGAATTTCTATTAACAACACTATTTTTTTGTTCATATCTAGAAAAAACATCGAAATGTGAACAATTTTTCTTACTATTTTTGTTGGCCCCCAACATTCTTTTGGTGGATGGTGTGACCAATGAGACGAGATTTGCATCTCTACACCTGAACATCATTGAAGCAGATCGACTCTCACCCAAATAGGTATCACTTTTTGAATCCCCACATTTCCTTGCATCACTCAAGCTATTATCATCCACACTGCCTTGAATCCAAGAAGAGGACTGATCCCCATCATCACCATCATCATCATCCTCCCCATCATCATCCACATTTATTGATGATGATGATTTCTGACTCTTCCAGTTATAAAGGAAGACCCTCTTCTCTTTCTCATTGCCATTGCCATTTCCATTACTATTATGATTAGCATTAGTAATACGACCATGACCATTGCTTTGAACTCTAAAAGGTAACTGAGATAAATCCAAATGACTATTCCCATTTGGCCTATTTAAACTTTCACTACCGAAATGGTTTCTTAAAGCAGCACAAGTAGAAGTCGACCCTGCACCTGCTGCTGCTACAGATCTAGAGGAATTGAGAGGTGATTTCCAAGAAGAAGTGGTCCCAGGATCCCGCAAAACTCGGGCAGCTTTCCGGATTTGAGTCAGCTCCTTCTTCTTTAAGTGCAGCCTGCTTGGATCAGATATTCTCACATCTGACATTTTTTTCTCTTTTTTTTTTGGGCTCAAATCAGCTAAAGAAGAATCACCCCAGAACAACAAACTTTCTAAAGACTATACATTTCTATTTCATTCATCGCATCTATAAATATAGATGCAAAAAAAAAAAAAAACATAAAATCTTTTGAAAGATAATAATATTAAGGCAAAGGAAAGGAAAATGGGAAAGGCGAGGAAAGTGTTTGAATGCGAGCAGATCTGACAGGTTTTCCTTCGGACAGTGTTTTCATTACTTGATAGAGTGTGGGGCTCTGCTCTATCAACGCCTAATATAATGTAAATGAAATGGAATAGTTTTTTCTTTTTATTTTATTTTCTTTTTCTTTACAATTTATAAGCAATCTAGGGTTTTTTTGTCGCCTTTTAGTTGGCGCCCCAAATGAAATCTTTAAATTTTTATTTTTTTTCAATGAAAATGAATCCAATCTTCTTTTAATATCTTGATTTTCCATTTTCTGGTCAAACTCAAAATTTTAAGAGGAAATGAGAAACTCCCTCCAACTGCGGAGAGCACGGGATACTCCTTTTTTCGTGCTGTCTACTTGTCCCCTCTTTTACCCCAAAATTTCTTTTCTTTCTTCATTTTACTCCTCAAGTCACGCTATTTTATACTTTTATTTGATATATTTTATATTAAAAAAATTAAATTTTCTTTTTAAAATTCTTAATTTATTCATAACCTCCACTTCAATCTAATAAACTCATCTCAAAAAGATATTACGTGTCTAAACTCTTTCAAACTCAATATTAATTCTTTATAAAAATAATGTTTCATATTTTATGATTTAAATTATATAAAAATAGGGAAAAAATTGAGAACATAAAGAAGCATTTTTAGAACATTCTTTTGTTAGATAAAATCGGAATAGATTAGATTGCTAACACGGGTGTTATTCTCCAACTAAATTCGAGATAGCACCATCAAAATACTCGAATCTAGACATTTAATAACGAGTAGAGCAAGCTCAACCAATTTAGCTAACTCTTTTTGCCCTTTTTATGACATTCACATTCCCATATAAGGTGGCAATTGGAAGGGATCATATTGGGTTTATATCAAATCACTTTAGATGAGTCTGAGTAAAGTTCAAGTTATTTTGAATTCGAATTATTTTAAGTCTAAATCATTTTAAATTCAAATTATTAAATTTTAAATTCACTTGTGGCAAATATTGGTAATGCATTTAGCATTAGTTTTACGAACACTTCCTTTCCTTGTTGAGATAGAAATCTTTTATTCCAACTTTAGATTTTCATATTCACCTTGTTTTTCAATGTATTTAAACGCTTTCTTTTTGGATCTAATAAGGATAGAACTAGGATTTTCAAAATCAAGGAACAAAAAGTCTTATATAATGCTAAGGTTAAAATCTTGGTGTTGTAATTTTAGTGTTGTATTATACACAAGTCTAAGTGAAGAATCTTAAATTTTGAATAGCAAGATAAATAAAATTGATGTAATAACAAATAATTTAAATTCTTAAAAAAAAAAAAAATTGATTATCAAGGACAAAGTCAGGGTGCGAAGGGGAGCCATGACGTTAATGTGGGTTGGTTCAATTGATTGAGTACTCATTAGTGTCTTGGCAAGTACCAAGATTCGAATCTCACCAGCAGTCGCACTTGGTGGGTGATCTGTAAGTACCACTGTTAATCTTCTCTGAAGCATGTTGCATACCCTAACCCTAAACTAGAATAACCTCCCCTCACCTAAACTTAAAAAAGGAGCCATGATCACATGTCTTTTTTGAAATCTCCCATAATATATGTAGGATGAGTTTGGGATTCAGAACAAACTTGTTTGTTTTTATTGGAGGTCTCTTTGGAATTTCATCTCCCAAAGCGTCAGCTATATCAGATATGTTTATTTTTATTAAGGCTTTTTGTGCTTATATATAATTGCCTTAGAATTATATTAAATGATAAACCAACATGTAAAAACCAACAAATAATAATTTCTATAACACTTTCGACTTATTTCTGTAGATCTTGGAAAGCAAAATGATACAAGCTAGCCTAAGATCAGCTTCAATCCAGTAGAACAAGACAGAAAACAAAGCAAGAGAATGAAAGAGCCTCCTATAATATTCAAGTGATAATATAGAAGACGAAGAAGAAGATTGTAGAACAGAATAGGAGAGAAGAAAGAGAAAAGAATCAGAGAGAAAGTGTATAACATAATATAGAGAGAGAAATATATTTTTGTCATCAAATTCGCATCCCTTACAATTCGTTTTTGTCCTTATATAGCTATTTTTCCCTCTATTTACTGACTCAACTAATACTTAAAATAAGCTTATAATTGATAAACAAATTAATCTCTTTTAGACCTGCATCAATACCACTTCCTTCAAAATATCCTTGTCCTCAAGGATGAGACTTTGTGTGTTCTGTTGCAGCATAGCAGAGACCCTCAAGTTTGACTGGATAATCACCACAATAGAAACTAGGACACCAATGATGAGGTTTGGTTGTTTCTCATCACCAACAGCATATATTGGCAACTCAGATGTCGGAATCATAGCCATAGATGGTTTCTGTAAGAGCATTTCATGACTCATTACAGCAATGAAACCATTCCAGTCATGTTTGATGAGATTCCCATTTTTTGCAATGACTTCAACAGCCGAGTAACTAATATTACCAGGATCTTCATGCAACATGTTGTAAACAACTGGATCAACTTCACATAGAAGAGCCCGCATGATTGTAAGTGTTGTCATGTCAAGAACCACTCTAGTTCTTGCAGTCAGTTTCTCTTTATCCACTTTGCTGTGATAACCAACAACATAGCGAGGGCCACTGCTTGCTTTAACAATCAAGCGTTCATTATCAAGAGGCCTAAGAACTTCTCTTATGGTCCGTCAACACTCTGAGAATACTTCAATTCATCTTCTGTTTTGTTGAACTCCTTCTTAGCAGCTCACGGATTTCCCCTACAGTTCAAGGCCATTCCTTGTTGGTGCTCTGGCTTCGGTTCAAGCACCTTAACATTGGCATCAAGCTTGACAATGCTTTTGCCTGTCTGCTTGCCGACAAGGGCCTTAATAGTTTCATCATCCACATCCCGTACTCTCTTCATAAACTCAATTGTGAAGCCAATGAAGATACCATTGGAGTCAATCAAAAAGATATCAGTAAACTGACTAGCCTTGCGGCCTTTTGAGGTATAACCCATAAAGAGCAGCACCAACTCAGTGCCTTCCTTGTCATACAACCAAGTGATAACACTAAAAGGAAGAGCAATGGTATCACCCTTCTTGATTGCAATCACTTTCTCTTCTGATTCAGGAAGGCCAATTCCAGCAATACCAGCTCCAGACGAAAGCAAGCCACCAAAATAAAGGTACTCTCTACACCTTGTGAACCTAGTAGCTCCTGAAAAACATGCAAAGGCTAATGTTGTTCCCAAAAATGCAGCTACCAGAACACTTGGGTAGTTCTGAATGGCCAAGTCAATCATAGAACCAATTGATGCCCCTTCAAACACTATGGATGTCATCATAAGAGAAACCCTCCTTTGCTCTTGATAAGGAAGGGTAGAGAGGATCAGTAGGTTCATCTTTTTCTACTAGGCATCCAGTCTAATACTAACATTAGTTGCACGACTGTGGTCAGAGCCCTTCAAATCAGCAGCTTCTCCATGTGCACTCTCGAACTTTGGGTTCTTAACAATCTCATCCACACTTAGAATAAGACAAGCAGCCTCAGTTGCAGCATTGATGGCATTGATCTTTACTACTAATGGTTCCCAAACAAAGTTTGCAAATGAATCTGCTATGCTGCCAATGTTGATGTCTACTCCGTAAAGCTCACCCTTGTCAGATGCAGGAGCAGGCATCTGTCTTAATTTGTTCAACCTATCAGTTGCATTAAATATCGCAACTACAATAGAGTTCTTTAGAGCTCTTCTAACAATCATAATTGCATCATGTAAGCTTCCTTCAGTTTCTTCAATGAACTAACCAACTCCAACCCACAAGGAACAAGTACCAGACAAACATTGAGCAGTACCAATTCTGTTATCTTGACTATTGAGCAGTATATAATAAAATGTAATCAACAATTCTCCTATCTTAATGGTTTTCATAGTTTTATCAAGACCATCAAGTGCTTGCTCTTTATCAATTTTGAACTCAAAGGAGTCCTCAACTAGCTTAAAGTTTGTATTATCAAACTTACTAGATTGAGTTCTGTTGTTGTTTGAATTGGTTGGTCTGTTTGGGTTAGATAACAAGGAAAGAAGAGGTGATTGTGAAGTGCACGAGAGGTGTTTGGCAATACCAGGATCAAAAGGCTTAGTTTGGTTAAAAGCATAAGTAAAGTTCTTTGGGTAAAATAATCAAACAAGCTTAAAGATTTTAGGCTTTATGTTACTGATGAATTTGCTGAGAGCATAATCATTAGATGGTTGCATGGGATTTAATGAACTCTCAAATGCCTTACAATATTCATCTACATTATGGGTTTGGCTCACATTAACAAGTTCAAATATAAAATCAATACTGGGTTTTAGAATCAACACCTTAGTTTCAGTAATGGCTCCCCACACCTTAGTCTCATGAGAGGCACCCAACACCTAGATCTCCTCAGAGGCTTCCAGCACCAGTTCGTGCTTCATCTTGAAAGAATCTGTCTGATCTCCTGAAGATTCAACTTGGACAGATTCATGGATTTTTATTTCGACGATAAAATCATCAAAACGTAGTAGCACCCGTTCAAACAATTACTCCATCTTTGCGCGCATTTCCTCCAAATTTTTGCCCAGTTCTTCGCCCCATTCTGTCGATCATTGTTATATCATAGCCAGAACCGATGCTCTGATACCAATGATACAAGCTAACCTGAGATCAGCTTCAACCTGATAGAACAACGTAGAAAATAGAGCAAGAGAAGGAAAGAGCCTCCTGCAATATTCAAGTGGATAATATAAAAGAGGAAGAAGAAGATTGTACAACAAAATAGGAGAGAAGAAGGAAAAGAGAAGAGAATCAGAGAGAAAGTGTATAATAAAATATATAGAGAGAAATATATTTTTGTTATCAAGTTCGCATCCCTTACAATTCGTTTATATCCTTATATTGCTATTTTTCCTCCATTTGCTGACTCAACTAACACTTAAAATAAGCTTATAATTAATAAACAGATTAATCTCTTTTAAACCTGTATCACAAAATAAGGAGTGTTATGGAATTGATGTGTGATATTTCATTGCGGTATTTCATTTTTATATAACCCCTTTATTTCATTTTATTGTTCGTATTTGATTTTGGTCGAGTTAAAAAAAAAACTTTGGATTTTTGTGCTTTTTTTTATTACAAATTTTAATTCTTTTTATAAAATTTATGTTTTATAAGGTTAATATAATCCTTTTTTTTTTTTTAAATCATTTTTTTGTGTTATTACAATTGGAAAGCATGCAATAAATTATTTATTATTTGTAATTATTATATCTTGTTTTTAATTTATGTATTTAATCATTTTTATGGATTTATTTTTATGTAGTTATATTTTGTAGAATTGAAATGCAGTGCAAACTTCAAAGAATCATATATGATTTTAGTATTACTATTAACAATCACCAGAAGTTTAACCAACTAGTTTTCTTAGTGATTCAGGGAATCTAAAAATAAAAAAGTTCATATACATCTTACTAGCTGGCATGTGATAGATTTTTTTTTATATGCGATATATGATTGAAATAAATGTTATGCATGACAAATCAATAAAACCTTAATATTTGAACAAAATCTCTCACTCAAATATTAAGTCAAAATATCAAATAATTGATATAGTTGCCTTCCACCTTCATAACCAAAACCAAAGTTCTTTTAATTGGAAACTTGTTGAGTCACTTAAGGTCAAAATTTAACACAAAGATATTTTCATTATGAGGAGTAGGACTTACTTAACTAATGCATTATAGTTCGAATGCGTCACACTTGACTATAAGGATATATGAGGCGATGGTTAGGCGAAAAATATTAGATGTATTTTTGCAAAGAGTTGACACCTATCTGATCTAGAAATTGCATAGTGATGCAATTGGTAAACTAACTTACCTACCTAATTAGTTTAATCTTGGCTTATTGAGTCACTCAAGGTTATAGTGGGACGAAAGGGTCCTAACTCACTAAGAAGTTTAAGAGTTAATTTTCTCGAAATAATAGAGGAGAGCTACTATTTTGATAAAATAGTGAGAATAAATAATCTATACTTACATATAAAAAAATCCCCTAATGGGTATTGGCTCGACACGTGTTGGGCTTCTTTGCTCGACACGTGGCGAGCTATTTTTAAGTTTTTTTATTTTTGTTTTTAAATGATGATATATTTAAAGGAGTTGATTCATACGTTGACTAGCGAGTTGATTTAAGATTCGTACCCAACCCATTCGAGAAAAAAAATATTTTATTAATTATTTTAATAATTTTTTTAGTTTTTATTTTATTTTTAAATGATGTATTTAAAGGGGTTGGTCCGAACGTTGACTCACGAGTCGGTTTAAGATCCGTACCCGACCAGTTCGAAAAAAAATTAAAAAAATATTTTATTAATTATTTTTACTTTTTTTAGCTTTAAGTTTTTTTTATTTTATTTTTAAATGATGTATTTAAAGGGATTGGTCCACACGTTGACTTGCACATCGATTTAAGATCTGTACCCGATCCATTCAGAAAAAAAGTTAAAAAGTTATGAATTATTTTTATTTCATTTTTAAATGATATTTTTAAAGGGATGGTTTGCACGTTCACTCGCGGATCAATTTAGAATTTGTACCCGACTCGCTCGGGAAAAAAGTTAAAAAACAAAACTTGCTGTTAATCAATGTGACACACGTGTTAAGCTCTTTTGCTTGACGACGTGCTTTTTTTTTTCTTTTACTTTTTTTTTTAATTTTAAATTGACCCAACAAGAGAATAAAATACAAATCATAATTTTATTTTGTTATTTTTCATTAATTATTTTTTACCTCCTATAAATAAAAATATACACTATACAATAAGGTCTAAATATCTTTAAAAAATGCATATAAATAACATTTGAAATCATAAATTTAATTTTCCTAATTAATAAAATATAATTATATTAATGTTAATTAAAATTTAAAGTAAATAATTTAAATAAATAATAATTATTTAATAAAATTTAATTTAAAATAAATTTTTACTATTAATTAATTAAATATTATAAAATAATTAAAAGAACCAAGCGAAGCGAGGGGTTAATTCTAGTTTAAGATTTAAAACATTGTCTTAATGATTAAAATTCGTATAATAACTTACATGTGTTGGTTTATATAGGATATAAATCATCATGACAAACAATCTATCACTCCATAACATCATTGCTGAATTTTATTGACTAGTTTCACAATCTTGAGATTGTGTTGAAATAAGAAAATAAGGCCTATGTCCTTGATGATCCAATCCCCAAGGAATATATTACTAACGCTAGTGAGGAGGATAGAAGGCCTATCGGGTTCATAAAGATAACCTCAATCAAAGCCACGTGCTTAGTGTTTGTGAGTTTGGCTCCTGATATCCAAAATAGCATGAAATCATGAATGCTCAAGAAATCATAATGAACCTTTGAGAACTGTTTGATAAGGAAAGTCACACTAAGAGGTTTGAATTCTCAAAGGAAATTTTCAGTGCTAAGATATCTGAAGGTAGCCCTGTGAGGACTCATGTGCTAAAGATAATTGGTTGCATTAACTACCGAAAAGTTATTCACAATTCGTGTTGATCTTCAAGATGAAAAGGTTAGAGGCAACTCTTCCGGTGTTGCTGAATATGCTTACTTAGGCCGACAAAACCAGCAATAAGGAGAAAGCCACTATCCATCTAGTTTCTTCCACTAAAGGAAAAAAATGAAGAAGAAGTTCTCCAAGAAAGCAGAGAAGGATGAGGCTTCTACCTCAAAGGCTTTAAAGCTTACTAGTGGGGTGAAAAAAAACAAAGACAATGAAAAGGGGACATGCCATCATTGTGGGAAACCAGGTCAAAAGAGGCGAAATTGTAAGGAGTACATTGAATCCATGAAGGGCAAGAAACTTAAGGAAGTTTCTACTTCAGTACATTACAAGCTTTGTATATCACTACTTTTGGTATATGATACCTTAAGATTGGTTCTCATATATGTACGACATAATGTAGGAATTAATGAAAAAAAGCAGAGAACGATTGGATCAAGGAGGCGGCAACCTTAGTTGATGCTGAATCAAGCTTGCCAACCTGTTCATTCTGGATGTTTTGGAAACATTCTATTATTCTGGTTTATACTCAAACATTGGACGTTTGTGGCTGGCATTATAGCCAATCATTAGAGATGTTTTCTGTTCAAGTCTTATAACCGATCACTATGTTTATATATTGACATATACTTTAATTTTGTTAGCATTGGAGTTTAGCTTTTATTATGATTTCTCCAATAATAAATCAAATAACTAGTGGAATTTGTTCCATACCTTAGTCTAATTATTCTCATAATTAATTTAGAAACTTGCATAAAAGATAATCAAGTTATGCATTACTAATTTTAGTCTCAAGAATAAGAATAATGTATAGAGATACTAATAGTCCCTTTGATTATGAATCAAAAGGAAAACCTTTTTCATGTGACTGAAAGTTAAAAGACAGTGCATAATATGGTAAGCCAATGGTTAACGATTCATAATGAGATTATGAAACCTTTTAGTTAGAAAGCATTCTTGTTAAGATAAAAGATTTAAATGAAGATTGCTTAAGACTAAAAGTTCATTGATTATCTAAAAGAAACATCTATATGAGATATGAGATGGCGAGTTTTAAGATTACAAATACACTACTTATAAGAAGTATGTCTATTCAAAAGGATTTTGAATACACGTCCCAAAAGAAAGTAAATGGGTTTACTTGAAAGGTTTCTATGCATGTAGGAAACAATGGGAGTATTATAACACTTTAAATGTTAAAGGTCATAAATAAAAGATTGGAATCCGAATTGACGCATAAGATGCATAATCAACAAAGGATATGAGTGCATAAAGATTCTGTTATTAGTACGATGTATTATGATGCATTATTCATAGGAGATGAATCTACTAAATAAAAAACAATGTTAGACATTGGAATTAGATATCTAGTCTTAAAAGTATTCAAAGAGTTCAATTTATCAAAAGCGTGAGATATCTTTCGTGCACACCTGAGAGTTAGTGGGAGTAATATAAGTTACCCACTAAAATATATATAAGATACATTACCAGTAAGAACAAGAATCAACACCAATGCTAAAATCTATCAGAATTTAGCAATAAATACTGGATTAGATGTTAAATGAGTTTACATAGAAAGGATAAAACATCAAGCTGTGAATTAAAGCCATGATGTACGAATCAGTCATTTGAAAATGTTCCACATTAGAGTGGACTAAAAAACTTATACCCTAAGTAAAATACAAACCTTTTGCTTAAGTCTGAAAAAGGATATATACCATGGATCCTTAGCTCATTAAGCTAATAAAAATATTTTTATAGTTTTTAAAGTAATAACAAAGCCATGAGGAAAAGAATCTAGATCTCATTGTGATGTGGATGAGTATTGTGACTATGATAATAGAGATTATCAAAAGAATATGACCAAGAATATTCTTACAAAATGTACTGAAGCCATGTCCTAGTTGAGACACAATTGTTAATCCAAAGAGTTTGATATTGGATATGTTAGCTATTGGCTTAGTGCAAGTGGGAGATTTTTGATATATGCCCTAGAGCCAATCGGATTGAACAAGGATATACTATCAATTATGCATACCAATCACTAATTCTAGGAGATTAAAAGGTTTTCCTTTCTCATTAGATGAGAATAAAGAGTTATTAAGTACTAATTGAGTTAAGCTTATGGAAAATAAGGGCCTTGCAAAGGAATTATACATGGTTATAATTATGAAATCATTATGCATCAAAGCTATGTTCCTAAAATTTTTCTTGGTCATTGTATTATCGAGACAGGGCTTTAGCAATGCTCAAAGACTGGTACATGTTAAGCCTTCTTACTTGTGATGTGAGCAACCGATTTCGTAGGTTGAAGTATAGGATACTTGAGGATAACATGTAGGTGCTTGTTAGATGAACATGTTCACTAAACATGGCCCGCTGTGAGAATTCCTTTTGGCATCTCACTCAGATGTCTATGGAAATGTTCTTATGTGTCAGTCGTGTAAGTGGTCTTCAGACTTGTAATACCAGGTTATCTTGTATGTGAATTGTCATACTTTGATTTCATCTGAACGGATCCTAATAAAGGATACCTAAATAGGTTGGTTTTGGATGTGGTATGAAGTATGCGAATGAGAAATCTAGAGAGGATTCAACATTCCAAGTAATAAGAGAAGGCATATCTTGTTTGCTCTTGGCTTAGGTTAAATTGATAAAGTCTTTGGACAAAGCATATTGAATTTAGAATGTTGAGAACATTCTAGAATTCACAAAGTTACCCATGAGCTACAAGAACTATTATGAAAAAAATATCATGAGTAGACACTGCACCATGGTCATGGTCTTACGGGCATATATGGTGAAAGGACTGAATTACATTGATAGAGTGGACACTGAAAGGTTTTGTCGAGATTACATTGACTATTTAACATTTGGATGGTAATGATGCACTACTAGATGCTGCTCATGATCTATGAATATAAATTAATTAAACTTTGGATTATAATTTATATTCATTGCCAACATGTTAGAAGCCTAACGAGTCACATGAAGGATTCGACCTCATGTAATGAACATAAATAAAGAAAAACAAAAACACAACGAAAACATAAAGAATTAAAACAAAGAGATAGTCGAATCCTCCAAAGATCATACTTACAATATTTCAAGCAATTAAACATTAAATTAAACAATCATATGATAGAAATTATACCTATTTGAGATATCGTAATCCCAAGTGATAAAAATAGCCCAAATAGTTTTGAACACAAACAAGAAAATCCCTAGATAAAGCCATCCAAGTGTTTGGCCTCTAACAATATCCACACACCAATAATTGTTGAATACCTTCTCCAAGGGGGATTGAGACTTGTGCTAGCAAGTTTTGTTTCACAAACAAAAGTCAAAATTTATCTATTCCTTTTTAGTCGAAACTTACCAAAGGAAAACTCTTTTCTTTTGCTTGGAGTGTGCGGCAAGAGAGAGTGCAAGGGAAAGCGCGACTTTTGGTTCAATTCTCTCTATAGGGTTCAACATAAGCAAGGCTTTTATAACCTTGCTTAGGTGGCAGCCCTAATTAGGTCTTTAATGCAACTTTTGTATTATTTTCAATCAAGTCCTCATAAACTTCAATTAATCTCCTTTTTATTTTAGCTTCAATCAATTAAGTCCTACTTAATTTTAATTTCAACAATGTTACTTATTATGTGTGACCTATTAGACTTCCAATATGTTGGCAACGAATATAAATTATAATCCAAATATAAATAAGAATAATTCATTTATATTCATAGATCATGAGTGGCATCTAGCAATATATCATGACCATCCAAATATAAAAAAGTCAAGGTAATCTCGACATAAACTTTTAGGTTCAATCGATCAGTGTAATTCGATCCTTTCATCATATATCTCAAAAGGATCATGAGCATGGTGCAATGTCTACTCAGGAAAGCCTTTGATATTAGTTCTTGCAGCTCTTGGTTAACCTTGTGAATCCTAGAATGTTCTTAACATTCTATATTCGACATGCTTTGGCCAAAAACTTTATCAAGTTAACTAAGCTAGAAAAATGAGATATATCTCCTCATTATCACTTGGAGTGATAAATCCTCTCTGGATTACTCATTTAACTCTGCATGCTTTATGTCATACCCAAAAGCACCCTACCTAGGCTTCCTTGATTAAGACCTATTCAGATGAAATCAAAGTATGACAATCAACTTGGCATCGCGAGTTAGAGTTCTACTTACACAACTGACACATGAGAACATTTCAATAGTTACTTGAATGACTTACCAAATGGAGTTCTCATAGCGAGCCATGTTTAGTGAACTTTTTCGCACAACATGCACCCACATGTTATCCTCAGGTATCCTTATAAATCACCCTATGAGATCGGTTGTATACTTCCTAACTATGGAGGCTTAACATGTGCTAGTTTTTGAGCATTGTCGATGCCTTATGTTTACAATATTACCAGGAACAAGTTTAGGAAAATGGCTTTTATGCATAAGGATCTCATAATTATAACTCTTTATAATTCCTTTGCAAGACCCCTTATGTTCCATGGGCTTCATCCAGTTAGTACTCAATAACCCTTTATTTGTTTACTAATGATGAAGGAAAAGCTTTATCACTTATTGTATAAGTGATTAGTATGCATAAATTGTAGTACATCCTTATCCAATCCAATTGGCTATATGGCATATATCAGCAATCTCCTATTTGCACTAAGCCAATCGCTAACGTATCTATTACTGAACTCTTTCGATTAACAATCTTGTCTCTAGTAGGACATAGCTTCAGTACATTTTTGTGAGGATATGCTTGGTTATATTCTTTTGATAATCCTTATTATCAAAGTCACAATACTCACTCAGATCATAATGAGACCCAAATTCTTTTCCTCATGGTTGTTTTGTTACTTTAACAACTATATAATTCTTTTATTAACTAAGTGAGTTAATGATCCAAATATCTTTCCTTTTACAACCTTAAACAAAAGGCTTGCATTTGACTTAAGGTATAAAATTTTTAGTCTTCTCCAATTTGGAAGGTTCCAAATGACTGATTTATTTACATATTGGCTTTATGTCATTTATTGTTATTGGATCCTTCTATGTTAAACTCATTTAATATCTAATCCAATATTCAATGCTAAATCTTATAGATTCTAACATTAATGCCATTTCATTCACTTGCTAATAGTCTATCTCATACGCATTATTCATGTCACTACAAAATAAGAGACCGTCTCTTATTGTGCTATATTTTTCTTAGTATTAATTGTATCCAATCTTTATTTCTTATTCTCTTGTCTCTTATTGTGCTATATTGGCAAACACTTAGCCTTTGTGAGGTATATTAGTTTGCTAAAATCCTTGTGTATCATCTTGAGTTTGTAAATTGAAAGGGAGTAACACCCTTAAGTGAATTTGTGAGATTTGGGTTGAACTATTAAAGGTTTGAGTTGAGCTTGTGAAGGTTATACATTAACCTTAAAAAGGTAGCTGTAATAGTAAAGAATTAGTGGATTGAACTCAATGGAAAGGAAGGTTAAGGGAGAGGATGTAGGTGCCTTTAGAGAAGGATTGAACCTCTATAAATGCTTGTGTTTGATCTTCTATCCCTTTACCTTTTATATTTCAAGTCATTTATATTTTCTTTAATTTCATTTGAGAATTGATTATCTCCTTAGTTTTGTATACAAACTCTTTTTGATTCATTATAGATTAAAATTTCTAATTAATTAATTCACCCACTCTTGGTTTATCTAAATCTTGCTAACAATTGGTATCAAAGTTTGGACTCTTTTTTGTTGGTCTAGTAACTAAAGTGATCCATGGCTCAAATAGGTGTTTTCATGTTAATGTAAGCCCTGCAAGCCAATCGCATTATGCTTGTAAAACACTGATGGTTGTTATCTCATGTATTACACATTATAATTCAGGTATTTCTTTATCCATAAATTGATTGAGTAATGCGACTAAATAACATGTGTAAATAAAGCTTATAGAACATAAAAGGCCTTGAAAAGGAAGTATAAAGAATTATAATTATGAGATCCTTATGCATCAAAACCGCGATCCTAAACTTGTTCCTGATCATTGTATTGTCAAGATAGAGCATTAACAATTCTAAAAAATTGGTACTTATTAAACCTTCATACTTACGAAAGTCTGCAACTGATCTCATAGGTTGAAATATAGAGATACTTGGGTAATACATATAGGTGCTTTTTAGATGAAAAAGTTCACTGAACATGACTCGCTATAAGAGTTTCATTCAGTATATCACTGAAGTGTCTATGGAATAAACTCTCATGTGTTAGTAGTGTAAGCAATCTTTTGACTTGTAATGCCAGGCCATATTGTGTATGAATTATCATACTTTGATTTTATCTTAACGATCCTAATAGTTGATGCCTAAATAGGTGATTTTGCGTGTGGCATTAAGTACACAAAAATGGATGAGCAATCCAGAGAGGATTCATCACCCTAGTGGAATGAAAAGGATATATCTTGCTTGTTCCTCGCTTATATTAACTCAAGAAAGTTCTTGGCCAAAGCGATTTTGAAGAGTTAATATAGAAGCTGCAGGACTAATATGGAAAAAGTTAGAAAGAAGTCATTGCACCATGTTTTCTCTCTTTCTGAGATATATGATGAAAGGATCGAATTACACTAACATAATATATAGTAAAAGGTTTGTTAAGCCATGTTGACTTTTCTAACATTTGGGTGGCCATGATGCATTGCTAGATGCCGTTCATGGTCTATAAATATGAATTAGAAATTAATTATTATTCATTGCCAAACGTATTGGGAGCCTAATGCATCACACAGAGTAAGATGACATTATGAAATTAAAATAAGGTTAGACTTAATTGAAGAAATTAAGAATTTTCGAAAAATGACTTAATTAAATGGTTTAATTAAGAGGAGTAACTTAAGTACAAAAACACAAGAGTTGTGTTATATGACCTAAGTATAAAGTCATGTTTAGCTGCCCCTTGTGACAAAAAAACCCTTATATTGTTCCTTTGTCTGGCCGCTTATCACATTTTGAAAAAAAAAATTGTTTTCTTGATCTTTGTAGTATTCGATCAATTTTCATTACTATTATTTTCCCTAACTCAATCCAATGTCAAGTATAATTCTTTTAAGGCATAATGATAAAATAAGCCTTCCACCTATAAAAAAAAAGTGTAATTTAAGCTCTTATTCTTTTATTTGAACCGATTAAGCCCTCTATCTAATATTTTTTTTTATCAAATTTTAACGAAAAACATGTCACGTTCTGTCACATGATGTATGTTAACATTTAAAGGAATTTTTTTGCCAAATGTCATCTGATGTGGCATTTGAAATGCCAAAAAAGAAATAACACATAGGAACCTAACACCCACATGTCTCTCACATGATTAAAAAATGTTTGTATTTTTTCTTTCTTTTTAGTACTTTCAATTCTTCTTCCAATTCTCTTTTTTTTTTTTTCTTCCATTGTTTCTAGCCATGACATATAACCATCAAGATTAAGGAAGGGCTCATTTTTTTTCTTTTCTTTTTCTCTCTTCTTTTCATTAAAAAAAAGTGTCTTCTTCTTCTTCTTCTTCTTCTTCTTCTTCTTCTTCTTCTTCTTCTTCTTCCTTCTACTAGATATGATCTTTGCCAAAGTTACTGGTAAAAACCATTGGTCACCCTCACTCTTCCCTCACTGAATGTTTCTCCTCTCTTCCACTCAGATTCTCTCTCCTCGAGCCCCCTCTCTTTCCCTTTATCCTTTTTTTTTCTTTCCGTTGCTGGTCTTCCACTCGCTGCCTTTCATATGAAATTTCAAGCGCTTTAGGTTTTGCAGGTTTTTGATGATGAGTGGTTTGGGTTTTAGTAGGTAAGTGGGTAAGAGCTTTCAATTGAAATTAATTTTGATTTTCATTAAAAGTAACAAAAAATTAATGAAAATTGGATTTCACGAGTTTATGGCTTTTTAAAATTTAAGATGAATAGGGATTTTAGTAGGAATATGGGATATGAATTTGGGTTTAATTAGGTTGAGATACAAAATCTTCAAAATTATCAATGCTTGAAATTTTGGATTCTTTTATACTTAATGGGTTTGTCTCGTTGTGTATTTTCTTTTATTCTTACATATGTTTAATTTTCTGGAAAAATTGATAAAATTGATAAATGAATTAAATTTCTTGTGTGTATGATTTATTTTTATTTTTGTTTTGTTTCTTTGTATTTGAGTTTTTTTCTTTGCTAGTGGAAATGGGTTGTCATGATTTTTGGATAATGATTGAGTGATGCAAATGAGATGGGAAGAAGGGATGAAATGGAAGATTGAAAATCTGGAATTGATGGTGCAATGGAGGTGGTGTTGGAGCTAAGAGAAACAAATCTGGATTCCTGAGTTTTTTTTTTTGGATTTTTTGTTATTTAATTGCAATTAAGTTTAATTTATTTTGTGATTTATTTGTTTCATAATTAAATGTCAGTATATTATTTTTTCAACATGTAAAGTTCATGTCAACAACTTTTATTCAAGTGTATGCCACATAGATGACTTAACTAAGCTCTGACGCTTTTTGTTAAAATTTCATCTATTTGACAAAAAAAAAATAGATGGAGGGCTTAATTGGTTCAAATAAAAGAGTAGGGGCTTAAATGATACTTTTGTATAGGTGGAGGGCTTACTTTGTCATTATGCCCTTTTTTAATTCATATTATTTCTGTTTCAACATGTAGGAAAGCTATACTTCTAAGTAGAGGTATGGTGACGATTCATCTGCTCATTCGGTGTTTGATCTGCAAGCCTGGTCTCAAGCCATCAGAGGCTTGCAGACTACTAGGACTCAAGTGTATGGATTTGGGACATCGCCACGTTCTCAGGATATTTTCAAATGTCATAATGATCTTGCAATCGACAAATGTAAAAGATAAAAAGCAAAAGGAGACTTTTCAAAAATTAAAATTTTGTTTGTTTTGACGTTTTGAAAATGATGATTCCATCCCATTGGCTAGATGTGATCGATCACCTATAAATTTTAAAATTAATTAAAATATTTCAAAAATATAACTTTTTAGGATCTACGAATAAAACTAGAAAAAATTAATACAGGTCCGAGAGTGCGATTACACGTGAGGAAGGTAACAACACCCCTACAGCATCCGTCCAAAAATGGTACCAATTAATCATATGTTATTTTTAATTTTGACAAAAAAAATATTTTTATTTTGATATTTAAAAATAATTTCCTTAACACCTTCTATATAAAATCCCTTTCAAAAAGCCTTTTTATTTGGGGATAAAATGAAGATCATCAACGTCGGAAAACTCTCATAAACTCTCAAATATCTAAGTGAAATTCAAATAAAAACTCTTTCGTTGAACCTCTTTCATAATAAACCTGGATATAATATTCCTTTGTAAATTATAATTATTGAAAACTCTTCAACGTCTAGACAGAGTATTGAGGACAATCTTTACTCGAGGTATTACCTTTCATTTTTATGATTTTTTTGGTGAAAATATCAAATTATTTATTTTTTTAAACACATGCACAAATAATTAATTAAGACGGAAGAAAAAATTGATCATAAATCCAAAGATATGGTAAATAAACAAAAAGATAAATTTATTTCATTGATTTTCAAAAAAATAATTATTATTCAAGAATAAGATAAAGGTTTTTTATTCCAAGACGCTCCCTTAAATTCTCCGACGTTTAGGCGGAAGTTAGAAAAGAGTCCCTTCATTTCAAGAGCCTTTATATCAACCCTAAAATCGAGGAAAAGTACTTCCCCATGAAAATATGAAATCGCGATTCCTTTAATGTCTAGATAAGGTCTCGCGACCATTCTCCATTAAATCATATCATCCTTTTATATCATCTCATTTAAAGTGAAATATAAATAAATGTAATGAAATTATATAATAAATAGTGCAAAGCAAGATTGTAAATACGAAAATTCAAATAACAAGAAAGTAAAAAAAATGCATATAAAATTAAAAATAAATAAAACATGAAGAAAAGTAAAATGTGAAATAAATAAATTGTAGATAAAAGTAAATGATTGCAAAAAATAAATAACAATTGTAAAATAAGCAATTAAATGAAAAATAAATAAATAAAGTAATTAAAAGACAACTAAATAAATAAAGCAAATAAATTGGAAATAAGGAAATAAGGTAAATAAATGGAAAATAAATAAATAAAGTAAATAAACAGCAAAATAAATAAATGAACAATTAAATTAAAAGGGACCAGTTTAAGACATTTGAATATCCTAGAAATGGCAACTGAATGCCCATTTTGGAAAATGTATTTCTCATTTTAAATTAAGGCATTCTAATACCCATAAAGGAGTATCTGAATACCTCAGAGAAAATGTCAACAAAATTATAAAAAGATCAGGCATCTGAATGCCATGGATGGCGCATTCGAATGCCCTATCTAGGCAAATGGTTTTAGTTTGAAAACAAAGGAGGCTTCAGATGCTATTGGAGGGACATTTGAATGCCCTAAGAAATTTTGAAATAGGTAGAAAACAAATTTTGGGCATCGAATGCCATGGAAAGAGCATCCAAATGGCATTCTTGGAAATCAGCTTTTGGTTGAAAAAACAAAATGGGCATCCAAATGCCCCAGTGTAAAATGTAGGCAAATTTATTTCTAAAGTAGGGCATTCGAATGCCATGGAAGAGCCATTCTGTTACCCTCTTTCGTGCCATAAAAAATGAATTGAAAATATTTTTCAAAATCATTTTTAAAATCAAGTTTATGAGTAAAATCCAGCAAAGACCTAACATTCATTTGTTTTGAAACCAAAACCAACTTTTATTCCCTCAAATTTAAGAAAAACATGTTAAAAATTCTAGTTTTATTTTGAAAAGAGGATGAGTAGGGGCTGTTCATCCTAAAGTTTTAGAAATAAAAAAAAATATAGCCTAGCTTTAAAATTTTCTAATCTATTTTTAGATTTTATTGTCTTTGGCTACATTGAAAATCAGTTTTGACCAAGGATCAATAAGTTTGATCTTAGCCAAAAGTAATCATGGGTTTTTTTAAAGCATTTTTGAAAGAAAGTTGGTTGATTCAAGGGTGGTCATGGTATTTAATCCAGCATCACCCATCACCACATCCATGAAGGTTGTGGATTATCAAACTCATAAAGTCACATTGGTTTTGAAAACTAGTTTTGATAAAATAAACATTGAAAAGATCTAATAGACCAGCAAAAATCAACCCCACAGCAAACATAATAAACACAAAGTAAGAGGTCCAATTTTAATTATAACAATTAGAGGTCCAAAAGGATATATAATTTAAAGCATTTGAAAATGTAAAATTGTGACCATAAAGCTTACTAAATATTATACCCGAGCTCGAGTTGGAGGCAATTCTAAAATAAGTTTTAAAAAATTGAACAAAATTAGGTGTCTCTTCCAACTCCAATTCAAAAATCATCCTGCCTTGCCTGTGGTCCTATGACTGCACATCTGAATTCAGGTTCATCCGAGACAGTCCAACACCTATAGCAAGACGTGCACTTGTTGCAAGAGCAAATGAAGATGATGGTGAATCACAAGAGAAATTGAAGAAAGTCTTGCTTAGCATGAGCCAATAGTTCAATCCTAGTGTGTATCATGCACCACGAGACGGATTTGAAACTTTTAGAGCAGAGGCAGTGATACGGACCAGGTAGTAGGAGTCGATGCAGTTTGGAGACTGATTGATTTGATATGATATTTCAACTTCAGATATTTTAATTTTTTTATTTAAATATTAGTAAATTATAATAGTTATGTAATTGGATATGAATTACGGCACACAACTTTTTACGAATTTAATTACAATTAAATCATTATATTAAAAATTTGAGTCTTTTCACTATAATTATATTATAATATTTTAAATTGTAAAATTAAAAAAAAATAATTTCAAAATATTTTTGGTAAAATTAAATTATATATTTTAATATTTTCGACGAAAATTTTCTAAAATACCAATGAAATTTCGTTAGAAATACTTAAAAATATAGTAAATATTTTTTTTAAAGAAATAACTCTTTGCTAATGAAATATTCCATCAATAATATACGAAAAAAAATAAAATAAATGAACTTTCAAAAAATCATTTTCGACTTAATTTATAATATTTTTGACGAAAAATTCCATAAAAAATACGTCATTCATTTTGGTTAGAAATCTCATAGAAAGTTTTTTTCACGAAATATAGGGTATTTCTAATGAAGCACAACTTCTATGAAATGAGTTAAGTTTAAACCTGTCAATTGGTTGGGTCGGGTCAATTCAAGTTGGTCAATTTAGTTCAATTGTTGACTCGGATTATTTTGGATTCGAGTCATTTCGAGTTTAGGTCGCTTCTGGTTTGGATCATCTTAGGTTCGGATAATTTGGGTTTGACACTAGTGTTATTCAGTTTTGGGTCATTTCAGTTTCAATTTATAAATATTTAGAATCACTAGAAAAAATACCCCGCTTCGTCGGGGTACTTTTAAATTTTTTTATAATCTTTTAATTAATAATAATAAATTAATTTTAAATTATATTTATTAAATAATAATTTTTTATTTTTAAATTGTAATAATATTAATATAATAATATTTTATTAATTATAAAAATTAAATTTATGATAATTGTTTATTTATAAATTACGTAATATAAATGCATTTTCAAATGTTATTTATATATATATAATTTAAAAATATTTATAATTTATTGTATATTGTATATTTTTATTTATAGGAGGTAAAAAAAATAAGAAAATAAAATTGTGATTTGTATTTTATTATCTCGTAGGATCGATTTTTTCACATAGGTCAGCAGCAAGTTCGTTTTCCTTTTTTTTTTTTCGAGCGCATCAGGTACGGATTCTAAATTGATGCGTGACTCAACGTATGGACCTATGCTTTTAAATACATCATTTAAAATTAAAATTAAAATAAATAATAAAATAATTAATTTTTAACTTTTTCCTCAAGCCGGTCGGGTACGGATCCTAAATCGTCTCGCGAGTTAACGTGCAGACCAACCCTTTTAAATACTTTATTTAAAAATAAAATGAAACAAAGTAAAATAAAATAAAATAAAAAACTAAAAATAAATAATAAAATTGTCGCAACCTAAAAAAAATAACAACGTCTCATCGCAAGACTTTATTATTCGTTAAGCGTGACATTAAAAAAACCGAGGAAAAGTTGACTTAATTTTTCTTGAAAAATGAAGGTTTTGGAAAATACCTTGAAAAAGACATGGAGCCGCCACCAATCTTTTTTAGCTAGGTGTGATCGGTCACCTATTAAAACCGGTTTTATAAAACATTTTAAAATTAATTAAAACATTTCCAAAACCAATTTCAAGTCTACATTATAAACCAGAGAAAATTGAAAAATCGGGTTTGAGACTCGGTTATGTGCGGGGAAGGATTAGCACCCCACAACGCCAGTATAAAATGGTACATTATTAATCATGTGTTATCTCAAGTCTCGGTAAAAGGTTGGTTTTTAATTTAGTATTTCAAGTTAATTCCCAATTTTAAGAAAAATAATTCCATTTTTTTTATTGAAAATGATCCGAAATTTATTAATTTAAAATTTTCCTATATTCCCCGACAAAGTCAGCAAAATATAGAATTTTTTATTCATTTGGAAAACTTTCTGAATCATTATCGTTTTTTGAAAGAAAGATATTCATTTATTAATGATAATTGATGATATTCCCTTCAGCAAATCCGGTAGAGAACTCATGAATTATTTAACTCGGGAATATCTTTATTTTTATTGAAAATCATTATCCTTTTCAAAACATTTAAAAATATGAACATGAACATGTGTGACATTAATAAAGTGACATGGCAAAGTCTAGAGAATATAATGCAACCTAAATGATATGACATAATTTAAATGGCATAGTATATTTTAGGTGAAATGAAAAATCCTAAGTATCATGGTATATTCTAAATGAGATAAAATGATTTAAATGACATGACAATTTTAAATGATATAACATCATAAAATGTAAATCAAAATAATAATAATACCATGGAAGATATCATAGCAAAAATCACATATTTAAATAAAATGCATGAACACGGAAAATGAAAAGCATGAAAATGTATTTTTTCCTCTAAATAAAGAAATCCGTATATCTAAAGAGATATCCGGCTACCTTAGGAAAATATGTCAAATTAGATTTTCTAAAAAAAAAAAATTTGTGATTGTTTGAAAACAATTTTGAGGAAAAACTTGAATAAAGATTAAAACCCCTACCAAACCCTTTTAAAATGGCTCTAATTTCCTAAGTTTAAAATCCCGGACTTGACCACCCTTAATCCGAGATCTATAAAATCATTTTTAAAGTTTAAAAATGCTTAGAACCTACCCTAAGACAGTAGCTAAAGCTTCTAACCAACCCCCTCTAAATGACTTAGCTAAATTCAACCATTATTCATCTTTTGAATTCAAATCTGCCTCTTCTGTCCGGTTTTGACACACGATTTTTTAGCCTATTTTTAAAAATTCAAAAAAAAATATAAACAAAAATACTGGAGACTCAGAACATGTAAACTACATGAGAAACATTTGGATTAATTTTATGATTAAAGATGACTGCCTAAAAAAATCGGAGAATTTTGAGTACTGGGTGAAAAAACTGTTTTGTCAAAACACATTTTTTGCATTTGATAAAATCATTCAAAAATCAAAGTAAAAATTGTTGGAGGTCATCCTAAAGACCTAAGGACAGTAGCCAAAACATTTAAGAACCTTGGACAAAAATTGGCTAAGTAAAAAAAATCACGAAGGTAGAATAATCAATTTGACAACCCTTTAATTTTCCACAAGTATGCTCAAGAGAGCATGACTTTGAGCCATTGATTGGCCTAAGTCATAAATCATGTGGTAATGACATGGAATGCATGAACATACAGAAAATGAAATGTATGAAATGTTTGGTCTAAAGCCTAAATGGTAAAGGAAATGCATGACAATTCAAGATAACCTAAATGCCTAGCATGAGTTTGCATGACAATAAATGCTATCCTAACTTAATATGCATGCAATGCTTGATAATGAAAATATGACTTGGACCTAATATGTTATGAATATACATGAAAATGCTAATGTAACCTAAGACCTAAGTAGCATAGCAATGCATGGCAATACCAATATGATTTAAGACCCAATATGCATGGCAATACCAATATGGCCTAGACCTAACATGTAGTGAAAATGCATAGCAATACTATGAACATACAATGACCAATGAAACTAATGCTAATGCTGGAACAAACAGCAACTAATACACAATTTCAAGATATGATAATGCAAAGCATGTTACCTAACAAAATGCAAATGCATGACAAGGCAAGGAATGCATGAAGAGGCCGAATGGTCACATGATACTCTAATGCACTCCTATATAGTAAAATGACACAAATATATGACAAATCATATCAAGATGCATAATGTCATGACACTTTCACAAGCATATGACATACTAATCTCAAAATGCATAAGCTCATGGCATGGAGATGCAAACAAGTCAAGAAGCAAGATGAAAATGCACATGCAAGGCATACTAAATATCAAGATATACTAACTCATGGCATAGAGATGCAAACAAGCCAAGAAGCAAGATGAAAATGCACATATAAGGCATGGCAACATGGAGTAGCCGAATGGACATATGACAAAATAAAAAATGCAAACATGTTTATAATATAAGATATGATACATAAAAAAATGCACAATATGAGCATATGAATACAATGGCCGAATATGCAAGGGAAAATTATTAAGCATGGAATAGAAATGTATAAGTAAATATAGCATAAAAAATAATGTAAAGAACATATAAAAAATTAAACATAGACATGCAAAGCAAATAACAAGCAAAACTAGTAAATAAAAACAAGGAAAGTTAAGCTCCATGGTTGGTATCAAATGGGCATAGCCTCTCAACTAACCATAATCACTTGGTCTTGCCAAGATCATGAAGCCTTTCCATTTCAAAAGTCAGAAAATAAACCATGCTAAACAGCAAAATTAAGGTGAGCTTCATGGTAGGTAAAAATGGGCATAGCCTCTCCTCTAACTATGGTCACTTGGTCTTGCCAAGATCATGTAGCCATTTAAACCTTTTTTTGCTTCATCTTTTTGTAAAAATTAGAATATAAAATACTTAAACAAACCTTATAAAAATCAATTTTTTCACAACAACATGCAAGGAAGAAAAAAAGAAAAAAACCAAGGCAAACAAACCTTTAAATTCGGCCAAGCATAAAGTATGTAAAAAAAATAGTTTTCAACCATTTTGATGAAGAAGAAGAGATGAAAACTTGAGTAAACATTTTAAAAATTTTATTTCTAAGAGAAATGTAGTAGGAAAAAAAAGTGGAAAAATCAAGAAATCAACATAAAAAACAAGAAGAAAACCATGCTAGAGCTAGGTAAAAATGACTACCTTCAAGCTCTCTTATTGAAAACCTTTCTTCTTTTTCTAAAAACCTTTTTTTTTCCTTTCTTAGCTACTGAATTCAGCCACCAAACCTGTGAAAAAATGAAATCACCCCCCTCCCTTAGTCTTGGCCGAATGGCCTCTCCACCATTGGATGGAATTTGCATTTTTTCTCCTCCAATCTTGGCCCTTAGATTAAGATATTCTGATAACAACATAAAAATGTCATTTTGCCAATTGATAGAAGCCCTTAAGATGTGTACTCAGCCCTTGTAATATCCTCAGCCTTTAGATGCAAAAGAGGACCAATCCCATGCACTCCCTTGCTTGCCCCTTTGAGTGCCTATCCTTGGATGAGTTGTGCTCCTCCATTCTTGGTCATTGGATGAGGGCAACATAAAAATGACATCTTGTAGATTAAATCCAGCCCTCAACATGTGTACTCAACCCTTGTAGATGGCCTAAGCCATTGGATGAAAAGAGACAATCCCATGCACTCCCTTGCTTGGCCGAATGGATGCTCACCCTTGGATGAATTGTGCTCATCTTTTTTCCTCCATTCTTGGCCATTAGATGAGGGTTCTTTCATGAAAAATAAAAATGTCATCTTGGCATTTAAACTTGGCCATTGGATGGTGCATTCAACTTTCCTACAAGGCACCTAAGCCATTGGATGAAGGGGGGACCATTTGCAAGGTGTTAGTGGTAGCATGTGGCTTGATAGTGACTAAGGAATTAAATTGTTCAAGCTTCCTTCTTCTCCTCTATGCTGGCTGACCAAGGGAAGAAAAATCCCAGCAATTCCTTCTTCTTTCATATTTTCCTCAATTACAAATATGCCCTTTTTGGTTTCATCGGTGAAATGACCTTTTTGCCCCTCGGACCTAAATAAATAGCAAACAGACTCCAATTTAGAATTTTACTTTTTAAATACTTCCGAAATACTAAAAAATTGAATTCTGAAAGTTTTCAAAAATTTTCGAGTCCATTTGCTATTTATTTTGGATTTATTTCCGAAATTGCCCCTTTTATGCACCGAAACTTTACCATTTTTTAAACGAGCTCCGAATCCAAATTTTTCTTCACCAATATTTTCCAAATAATTTAAAAATGTGATCCAAAAGTTTTCATAATTTTTGGAGCTCATTTGCTATTTTTTCGGGATTTATCTGCTTGAATTACTACATAAGAGACCCGCGATTTGGCCATTTTGCAAACGAACTCCGAATCAAGATTTTCTTTCGCAAATATCTTCCAAATAATTTAAAAATTAGATTTACAAATTTTCAGAATTTTTGGAGTTCGTTTGCTATTTTTGCAGGATTTATCCTGTTGAATTTTTGCATAGTGGGCCCGATATTTGGCCATTTTGCAAACGAACTTCGAATCAAGATTTCCTTTCTTCAATATCTTCCAAATAATTTTAAAAATAGATTTGCAAATTTTCAAAATTTTTGGAGTTCATTTGCTATTTTTTCGGGATTTATCCTGTTGAATTTCTGCATAGTGGGTCCGGTATTTGGCCATTTTGCAAACGAACTCCAAATCAAGATTTTCTTTCGTCAATCTCTTCGAAATGATTTAAGAATGAGATTAAAAAATTTTCAGAAATTTTGGAGTTCATTTGCTATTTTTCCCAAATTTTTCAATTTTGTCCTTTTGCCTCCGAAACCCGATTTTGCTCAAAACAAGTCCGATTTTCAGATTTTCTTCAAACTGAGCCTTGGGCTATCCTTTTTTAATCACTCTTCATCAATTAAGGGCTTTAGTCCTACTGAATCGGGCTATTTCTGTAATTCTTCCAAATTTCACCGAAATCCACCAAAAAATCCTAATTCTCGGTTTTCTTCCCAATTGACTATTCTATCAGTTTTTCTTCCAAGTGGCTTATCCATTACCCATAGTCAGTGCTTATCTTTCATTTGGAACCTTCAATTTCGACCAATTTGATCGTTTAAGCACTTTTCCCTAAATTTCCCGAACTAGGGTTTCCTTTCTATTGAATCTCCGTAACCCAACTTCCGAACTCTATATCTTTCAATGTAGACCTCGGATTATCAAAATTCTTTCATTGTTTTTCAATTGAACTTGAAATCTTGATTTTGAAAGTGGGTTGACTTTTTTAGTACTTGACTTTTTTAGGATTGACTTTTTTGAGGTTGACTTTTTCGAGTTCAATTTCTTTTGTCTGCTTTCTTAGACTAAGTCTCGGAGTATCACCTGCAGGATGAGAAAAGCCTTTTAGCATTCTGAAACATCAATTTAGGAAGAAAACGTACCTGATTTAAGGATCCGGACAAAATTAGGTGTCTACAGTTGCCCCTCTTTGGCTATTGCTAAGAATAAGGAATCAGGTAAATATAAAAAAACACTAATTTTGTCCGGTTAGTGAAATCCATGTGAAGAGAAGGGAAAAGGAGTTTTCTTTTTTCCATTTTTTTTATTTTTCATCATTTTTTCATTTTTTTAATTTTGTCCGGACCACTAAAACAGGTTTGTTTTCTTCCTAAATTGATGTTTCAGAATGTAAAAAGACTTTTTTCATCCTGCATGTGGTACTTCGAGACTTAGTCTAAGAAAGCAAGCATAAAAAGTCAAACTTGAAAAAGTCAACCTCAAAAAAGTCAACCTCAAAAAGTCAAAAACTGAAAAAGTCAACCCACTTTCAAAATCAAGATTTGAAGTTCAATTGAAAAATGGCGAAAGACTTTTGATAATCCGAGGTCTACATTGAAAGATATGAAGTTCAGAAGTTGAGTTACGGAGATTCAGTAAAAAGGAAACTCTAGTTCGGGAAATTTGGGGAAAAGTGCTTGAACGATCAAATTGGTCGAAATTGAAGGTCCCAAATAAAAGATAAGCACTCACTACAGGTAATGGAGAAGCTACTTGAAAGAAAAGTCAATTCGAAAGAAAACCGAGAATTAGGGTTTTTGGTGGATTTCGGTGAAATTTGGAAGAATTACAGAAATGGCCCGATTCGGTAAGACTAAAGCCCTTAATTGATGAGGAGTGATTAAACAATGATAGCCCAAGGCTCAGTTTGAAGAAAATCTGAAAATCGAACTTGTTTTGAGCAAAACCGAGCTTCAGAGGCAAAAAGGCAAAATTGGAAAATTTGGGAAAAATAGCAAATGAACTCCAAAAATTTTGAAAATTTTTAGATCTCATTCTTAAGTCATTTCGAAGAGATTGGCGAAAGAAAATCTGGATTCGGAGTTCGTTTGCAAAATGGCCAAATCCCGGGTCCCATATGTAGAAATTCAAGAAGATAAATCCCGAAC
The DNA here is from genome assembly GCA_030761205.1 of Fremontodendron californicum. Lineage (NCBI taxonomy): Eukaryota > Viridiplantae > Streptophyta > Magnoliopsida > Malvales > Malvaceae > Fremontodendron > Fremontodendron californicum. The sequence goes on from JAULJL010000027.1 coordinate 15,691,350, forward strand.
AAATTCCAAATTAGCTCCAAAAATTCTAAAAAATTTCAGATCTCATTCTTGAATTATTTGGAAGAGATTGGCAAAAGAAAATCCGAATTCGGAGTTCGTTTGCAAAATGACCAAATCTCGGGCCCACTATGGAGTAATTCAAGCAGATAAATCTTGAAAAAATACCAAATGAGTTCCAAAAGTTATGAAAACTTCTAAATCATACTTTTAAATTATTTGGAAGAGATTGCTGAAGAAAAATCTGGATCCGAAGCTCGTTTAAAAATGGTGAAAGTTCGGGAGCACAAAAGGGTAATTTTGGAGGAAAAAATCCAAATAAAAAGCAAATGGGCTTGAAATTTTTTGAAAACTTCCAGAATTCAGTTTTTTTATTATTTCAAAAGTATGGAAAAAAGAAAATTTGAATTTGGAGTCTGTTTGCTATTTATTTAGGTTCGGGGGTCAAAAAGGTCATTTTAGCCAAGAAACTGAAAAGGGCCTTTTCTTGCTTTTAAAAAAATTGAAGCATGGGCTGGAAGATGAGGGGCCAGCCGGCCAAGGCCCACTGGAGGGAAGATATTTTCTGATTTTTCATCAAAGGGCCAAGGGTGAAGAGGAAGGTAGTTATTTTTGTGATCAAGCCTTTGAATTTGCAACACATGGACCAATGGTTGGAGAGGGATCCTATTTATGACATGTTTATGACATCATAATTCAAGGGTTGATGATTCTAATCTAAGGGTGAGAATTCTACATAGAAGGCATCTTGGACTGAAGGCCATAGGATCAAATTGGTTAGAAAAAAGTTTTAGAACCTCCTAGAGGGGAGGGGGTCTCTCTTTCATTTTCACTCATTCACACTCTTGTTTGGCTGATTTTCTCTCCATTTTGAAAAGCAAAAAAGAAAAGTTTAGAAAAGCAAGGAAAGTAAAAAGAGGGAAGGCTTGCAATATAGCTTTGAGAGGTTGCTACAAGCACCATACTCTTGCACTTTCCTTGTATTCCCATTTTGATTTTGTTGTTTTCGTTGAATTTTTGGTGAGTTTCTTTTGATTTTGATTTTAAAATAAGTGTTTTAAGTTTCTTCTTCAAGTCATTCTTGATACTTTCTTGTAAAAAGCTTTTGAATTTTTTTCTCTTGTTTTTTGGGGGTGGCCGAATGGCCTATATTTTATATATAGTTGCTGTTTTGTTTTCTATTTCATGTTATTAGTGGTATTTAACAAGTTTTTGATGCTTTAAATCTTCTTCAAATACAAAAATATGAAGCTTGTTTTAATTTGGTTGCTTACTTACCTCCATTGTTGAGTTTACTATCTTGTTATCATGTTTATTTTACTTGTCTTGCATTTTTTATTTTTTGTTTTCAAAGTGTTTAAGTTTGCTTATGATTTACATTTTGCTAATCCATGTGTTTGTGAAAATGCCTATTTGTTGTCATGCCTTTACTTTATGTTTGCATGATTTAGTATTATTCTTTAGCTATGCATGTTATTGTGTTAAGTGTTTGTGAAAATGCCATTTTCATTTTGATCATTCGGCTACCCCTTTTTCTTAACTTTGTGTGTGTATTTTTATTATGCTAATTGATAGGTTTGTATTTCCATGATTTGTTGTTATTTATTTTGTTTAAGCATGCTATATGTTTTTGTATTTTCCATGCATTCTTTAGCTTTAGGTTGTACTTGCATTATCATGCATTTCATGCATTTTAGACCTAGGTTGCATTAAATGCCATGCAAGTTCATGTTAGGTCTAGGTCATTTTATTGATGCCATGCATTTTCCATTTTAGGTTTTAAATCATGCATTTCATACATCATTTTGCTGTATTTTCATGCATTTCATGTCATGCCACATGATTTATGACTTAGACCAATCAATGGTTCAAAGTCATGCTCATTTTGAGCATACTTGTGGAAAATTAAAAAGTTGTCAAACTGATTATTCTACCTTTGTGATTTTTTTTTTACTTAGCCAATTTTTATCTAACTTTTCGAAAGTGTTAGCTACTGTTTGTGAGTCTTTAGTAGAGTCTCTAACATTTTTACATTGATTTTTAAATGATTTTATCAAAGGCAAAAAAATGTGTTTTGGCAAAACAGTTTTTCACCCAGTACTCGTACTTTCCCGATTTTTTTGGGCAGTCATCTTTAATTAGAAAATTAATCCAATGTTTTTCTGTGTAGTTTTACATGTTCTGAGTCTCTAGTATTTTTTTATATATTTTTTTGAATTTTTAAAAATAGGTTAAAAAATCGTGTTCTAAAACTGGACAGTGGAGTCAGATTTGAATTTGAAGAAAATTCATTTTTCTGTTTTGGCTAAGTTACTTAGAGGGGGCTGATTAGGAAGTTTAGCTACTATCTTAGAGTAGTTTTAAGTCTTTTTAAACTCTAAAAATGATTTTATAAAGCTCGAGTTAAAGGTGGTTAAGTCCGGGATTTTAAACTTAGGAAATTAGAGCCATTTAAAAAGGGTTTAGCTAGGTTTTTATTTTTAATCTAAGTTTTCCAAAATTGTTTTCAAACAATTACAAATGTATTTTGATTTTTAGAAAATTTAATTTGATATATTTTCCTAAGGTAGCCAGATATCTTTTTAGATATACGGATTTCCTTAATTAAAGGAAAAAATACATTCTCATGCATTGCATTTTCCATATTCATGCATACTATATAATATCTGATTTTTGCTATGATAATTTCCATGGTGTTGTTATTATTTTTTATTTATATTTTTGATGTTATGTTGTTTATTATATGGTTTTGAATATTTCATGATATCTTATGCTTTTTATTTAGTTATTTATTTTTGTCACATTATTTAGCATATAATATGTTCATGCATTTTTATTTTTATTTTTATTTTCATGCATATTATATGATAGCATTATTTTATGTTTCATGTCATTTCACGTCATTTAGATTATATGCCATATCATTTATATTTGCCATGTCATTTAAATCATTTTATTCCATTTAGAATATATCACGTTACCTAGGTTATTTCATTTCATATTGAATTATATTCTGCCACTTAGGTTATTTCATTTCATTTCATTTAGAATATATCATGTGACTTAGGATATTTCATTACATTTAGAATATGCTATGACATTTAAATTATATCATACCATTTAGGTTGCATTATATTATCTAGACTTTGCTATGTCATTTTATTTATGTCACATATATTCATATTTTTTAAAATATTTTGAAAAAGATAATGATTTTCAATAAAATAAAGATATTCCCGAGTTAAAATAATTCATGAGTTCTCTGCCGGATTTTCTGGGGAGGATATCATCAATTATCATTAATAATGGAATATCTTTTTTAAAACGAGAATGGTTCAGAAAAATTTTCAAAATGATAAAAAGTTCTATATTTTGCCACGCTTGTTGGGAAATATAGGAAAATTTTGAATTAATAAATTTCGGATCATTTTTAATTAAAAAATGGAATTATTTTTCTTTAAATTGAGAATTAACTTGAAATACTAAATTAAAAATTGACTTTTTACTGAGACTTGAGATAACACACGATTAATAAGGTACCATTTTATACGGGCGTTGTGGGGATGCTAATCTTTCCCCACACGTAACTGAGTCCCGAACCCGCTTCTTTGATTTCTCTGGTTTAAAATGCAGACTTGAAATTGGTTTTAAAAAAATGTTTTAATTAATTTTAAAATGTTTTATAAAATCGATTTTAATAGGTGGCCGATCACACCTAGCTAAAAAAGATTGGTGGAGACTCCATGTCTTTTTCAAGGTCATTTTCAAAACCTTCATTTTTTTTAGAGAAATTAAGTCGACTTTTCCTCGGTTTTTTTAATGTCACGCTTAACGAATAATAAAGTCTTGCGATGAGACTTGTTATTTTTTAGGTTACGAAAGCTTGGTGACTCCACTGGGGACATTAGAGAGTTAGGCCTAGAATTAATCGTGTGTTATCAAAGTCTCGATTTTGTTGGTTAATTGGTATTTAATTTTAATTCCCATATTTTTTTTTAAAAAAATAAGGAGAATTTTGAAAATAATAAAATTCTTTTAAATATGTCCATACTCATGTGCATACATATTATAATTGTTCTCTAGTTATTTTGGTGCATATATTCATTTATTCATTTATTGATTAATTGATGATTTATGTTTTTTAGTCTTATCAGAGTATTTAGAATTAGGGTTGTAGAATAGGTGGTGAAAGGTTTGTTGTTCCTCCTCACACACTACACTTGCATTTGCATAACATGAGCTCTATACCCGAGTTTTGTTCCTTTAAGTGGAAGTAAAGTAGCTACCGCATGGGTTAGCAAAATACTTTCGGTGTATAAATTACCTAACCTCCCCTGATTAACAATCCGCATGGGCTAGGGAAATATATTCTAACGAATTGAACTCGCTTTTATCGGGGTGCCTTACTAGCCTTCACAGGCGACAGCGAGGAACAATTCGGAGCCTTTTTATAACTTCATTCACCCACATATAGTGAACCATAGAGCCAACATAGGCGAAGCTCTGCCGGATTTTTGATAGAATTACCGAAGTTAGGGACACATGGAGGGACGCTTATAACCTTTTATGCCTATGTTACATCCCGAATGAACGCATATCGTTTTGCCCATCATAGATTCAAAATTTCGTCCCCAAAGGCGTCGTAATGCCGAATTTTCATTGGGACATTTGTTGTATTATCTTGTTATTATTTGATTTCTTCACCTCTACTGACTTGTTTCTTTTTCATGCATTTCTTTTGTGTCATCATAACGCATAGGAAAAAATTTATTGGCCTCGGGATAATCTTCAACCAAGAGGGTTTTCATGGAAGGTTAGGCTAGTTCGATAGTTGAAGAGCATGCAGGGGTGCGACAGTGTTCAGAGTTAGATCAGCGAAGAGATGGGGATTGTTTAAAGGAGGGATATATATTAGCATTGCCAAAACGGGTAGATTTAGTTTATCGGCGAAATGATCTCCGAGGGTTGATGGATATTTGGAATCAATGGGCTATGTCAGAAAAGAGGATTTTCACTCATATATATGGAGACATAGCATTGTTGATGCCGATTAAGATTAACAGTGAGTTGATTGGGGCTATGGTACATTTCTGAATCCGGCATACCGATGTTTCACCTTCAACAAGGAAGACATGAGACCGACCATAGAGGAATATTCAGCTTTGTTGCGTATTGAGGATTCCATCCTGGATCTGATTTATTTGAAGGATTCAAAAACATTAGGGTTTAAGAATAAGTTAGCTCGGATTGTGGGAATGGACAGTAAATGGATCGATGATCATGTGGTTAAGAAAAGGAAAAGTGAGTGTATTCCTTGGGATGCCCTCCAATCTTTGATCCGAAGTCACCCGAATAGAGAGATTGCTAGGGATATTTTTGCTTTAGCTGTATATGGTTTGGTTATTTTCCCGGGGACACTGGGACGTGTCGAGGTGGCCATAGTTGACCTTTTTGAGAAGTTAAAACATAAGATAGATCTGTCTCCAGCCATCCTAGCAGAAACTAGTCGATCTTTGAACTTTTGCAAAAGGGAAGGAAAAGGAAGATTCAGGGGATGTATGCAGCTTCTCTATGTCTGGATTCAGAGTTATTTTTGGAGAAAGGAAGATGTCTCTTTCAAACCATACTTGAAAACCCTAGTACTGATCAGTGAATTCCTTAAAATAGATTGGCCCGAAGACAGAAATGAAGAGCAGTGGATCAACCTGTTTCGAAACCTTAAAAGTGAAATGATAACTTGGAGAGCTCCGTGGATGATTCCTATGTCGATATTGTACAAATGTGGAGACAAGTCAGGGGTTCCACTACTCGAGATTTGGGGAGCCGTGAGCTACGCACCTCTGTTGGTACAAAGACTGGTTGAGTCTCGGCAGTTCACACCAGCGACTCATGGACTGGCTCTATTAGAGTTTACCTAAGGAGAAGAAGGTTACTCAGGAAAGGTGCGAGGACTAATTGAAGCATGGAAAAAGACCCGTCGGATAAAGGTAGCCAGATATACCGACATCGTCACCCTCGGCTACCTAGCATGGAGAGAAAGGAGGATAAATGACAGGTTGTTGGCATCTAATGGGGAAGAAGTTCAGTTCTTGAGTTCGCCACCGAAGGAAGTGCCATCAGAGTTAGAAATTGCAAGAGAAGAATTCAAAAAAGAAAAGGTCCAAATGAGCAAAGAGATTGCTTGGCTGCAAGAAGAGCTTGAGGACATGAAAAATAGGGAATCAACTCGAGAAAGAGAAAAGAAAAAGATCAAGAGAGAAAGGGACACTACTAAGGGCGATCTCCAAAAATTGAACAAATGGTACTGCTTCGAGCTCAGATTTGAGGGGACCCTCAAGACTTCCGGGAATGGGAGTAAGAGGTCAAAAACCTCAAGAAGGAGAGGAAAGAGAGAGTGAAGCATGAGGAAGCCCGAGCCAATCAACTAGAGAAACAAGCTAAGGAAAGCTTACATGGTGATGCTTCGACTGACATGTCAAAGGGCCGTGAAGAAGTAGGGATCAAATTAAAGAGCAAGGCAATCAAAAGAGGATAATGAAAAAAAAGGTCCAAGATCCGAGGGAGTTACTATAGGACCGGTGTTTTGTAATAGCATTTTGAATTAGGATAGACAGATTATCAGATTGTCTTAAGCAGTGATCTTTTTACCGTTTATGTATTTAGTTCCAGGAAATTAATGAAAGACCATTTGGTTGGAATTATCCTGGGTCCAATACTTTTAAATGCATTCATCATTCATTTTCCTTTATATATTTTGTTTGTTCATTCATTCATTCATATTTATAGTCATTCATACATTTATACTGTAAAATTATTCATGCATTTAGCCATTCATTTATTTGTCCATTAATTTATTTTTTATAATTATTCATTCATATTCATACACTTAGTCATTTACTTATTAACATTTAGTCATTTATTTAATCATTCATTCATTTTTATAAAATAAAATAAAAAATGTGTCAATAATTTCTAATTCATGGTTTTTAAAACTAAAGGTACAATTGGTCGCACTCAGAAAGAATCGGATTTTTGACACCCTTACAATACTCGATCTCAAGCCAGAGCTATGGAGAACGATCAGCTTGCTAGAATTGAAAGAATGGAAGAACTCAAAGGGAACTGCAGGAACAATTGGCTAAGTCTCAAGAGGAGTCACGGGAACAAATGGCCAAACTCATGGAAATGATGAATACCATGATGAGGCAGAAATGGCCAAGGGAAAATTCAGTTACAAGAATAGAGGCAGTAAACCAGGAAGACCGACTAGAGGTGGTACAGCAGAATGGCCAGACATCCCAGCATGTGGGAAATGAACTTCCAACTGGGCAGCATCGTATGTTTACATCCAACCAACTGCTGAAGCACAAAATTTTGGTCCTAAAAAGGGTAATATTGGGGTTGATCCAATTGATGTGGACGTTCCAGACTTTGAGGAACTGGCTGAAAAGGAAAGGGCAAAGATGACTGAGCTGAAGAGGGTTGAAACGACAGAATCCCAAAAAAACATATCAGCTGCTGGAGGAAAGATTGAGGGCAGTTGAAGGGGCGGAGCTATTTGGCAGTTTGGATGCCAAAGAAATGAGTTTAGTACACGGTCAGGTGATTCCTCCAAAGTTCAAAGTACCAGAATTTGAGAAGTATAATAGGACTACCAACCCATCAGCACATCTGACCATGTATTGCAGAAGAATGACGGGCACGATGATGATGACAAACTGCTTATCCATTGTTTCCAAGATAGCTTGACAAGGTCTGCAACCCGATGGTATAATCAATTGACTCGTACTAAGATTCGTTCATGGACGGATTTAGCCAGGGCTTTCATGGAGCATTATAAGCATGTATCTGATATGGTACCTGATAGGATGTCACTATAGAACATGGAAAAGAAGACTACTGAGAGTTTCAAGGAATATTCGCAAAGATGGAGGGATCTGGCTACACAAGTGCAACCCCTTTTAACTAGCAAAGAAACTACAGTACTTTTCATCAATACCCTGAAAGTACCTTATTATGATAAATTGGTAGGGAGTGCCACCAAGGAGTTTGTACATATGGTGATATCCTGGGAGATGATAGGGTCTGCCATTAAGAATGAGAAAATGGAAGGGGGTGAGTCTGCTACTCCGAAGAAGGTTTTCCCTACAAAGAAGAAAGAGGACACCCATGTAGTTAGCTTCAATCAATACCCCTTTGCACCTTCTACACCATATACACCTCCTAGGCCCTATACTTCTCTTACATCTTATGCACCTCCTACAGCCTACACACTTTATTCGGGGTATAATCCTTACTATCCCAATGTGAACCACCTTACCCAAAATCCATTCCCCTATACCAATATACCACCACAGCCTTTTCCAACTGGCATGTCCCCACAGATAAACCTCCCCCCAAACACTATCCCAAACACTCAAGGTGCTGGACGCAATGGTCAACGTTCACCAAGAAATGATCAGAAACCCCAATTTGATCTGATTCCTACCACCTATGGTGAGCTATATCCCAAACTGTTGCAGAGTCAAATTGTTGTACCTGTATACCTCAAACCTTTGACACCACCATATCCAAGGTAGTACAATGCAAATGTTAGCTGCGCATATCACGCAGGGATTCAAGGGCATTCGACTGAGGACTGTATTTCCTTTAAGAAGAAAGTCCAAAGTTTGATCAATACTGAGTTGTAAAGTTCGGGACAAGGAATGGGCCGAATGTAGTAGGAAATCCATTGCCCGATCATGATGAGAACCGAGAAAATACAGTATTGACAGGGGAAAAGAGAAGGTTTAAAAGGCATGTCAGTGAAGTCAAGACTCCAATGATAAAAGTGTGGGTCGAAATGGTAAAAGCAGGAATGGTGAAGGATAGTGACAGTTTAAAAATGGTTGCAAACAAGGTGGAGAATTGGTGCCCGTTCCATGGATGTAAATGTCATATCATACAGGAATGCGGGGACTTTCTAGCTAAAGTCCAAAAGATGATGGATGAGGGAGAAGCCCAGTTTTATGAAAAAATAGAAGAGGAAGTAGAGGTTATTGAGAATGCAGCTGGCTATGGGATAGAAAGACCTTTGATCATCTATTACGATGAACTAGAGGAGACTACTCCAGTTGTTTAGGCAATTGCTTCTAAGCTAATCATAGATTTGCCTGCTTCCTTTTCGTACAAGGAAAACAAAGCTGCACCATGGAAATATGACTGCAGAATGGTTATGCCAGGGTCTTCGAGTCAGCAAGATATCACAGTTGTGGGGCACTTAACACGAAGTGGAAGGTGTTATGCTCCTGAGGCTGTTGAACAGGGATTAACAGGAAAAGATGGAGGAATGGACAAAGGGAAGAAAGCAGCTGAACCAATCCATATTGAGATGGATTTGTCAAAAGAAGTAGAAAAGGGGGCCAGCCCCGGTGAACAGGATAAAGGAGTCGGTGAACAAGAAGAAGGCTTGCGAGTTTTTAAAATTCATAAAGCATAGTGAATATAGTGTGGTTGAGCAATTGCAACACCAACCAGCAAGAATCTCCACCTTATCTTTGCTATTGAACTCGGAACCACGCAGAAATGCCCTGTTGAGAGTGTTGAATCAAGCATATGTGGCTAACAACATATCGGTAGAAAAATTAGACAGGCTGGTGGGAAACATTACGACAGATGACCATATATATTTCAGTTATGATGAAATACCACCCAATGGTATTGGGTCAACAAAGGCTCTTCACATAACAACCACTTGCAAGGGGCATATATTATCGAAGGTGCTTATGGATAATGGTTCTTCATTAAATGTAATGCCCTTGGCAACCCTATCTAAGTTGCCAGTTTATATTTCTTATATGCTGCCAAGTTGCACGATGGTCAGAGCTTTTGATGGTACCAGGAGAGATGTAATGGGAACTATTGAGGTTCCTCTGGAGATAGGCCCATGCACCTATACGGTGAACTTTCAGGTTATGGATATTAATCCGTCCTATAATTGCTTGTTGGAAAGGCCGTGGATACATTTAACAGGGGCTGTACTCTCATCTCTCCACCAAAAGCTAAAATTTGTGATGGAGGGGTGTTTGGTCACTGTATCAGGAGAAGAGGACATAATAGCCTTTGCATCTACTGAATCTCCTTATGTTGAACCCAATGAAGATGCCGTAGAATGTTTCTTTCGGTCTTTGGAGTTCGTAAATGCGGTTTTCGTCGCTGAAGGATGAAAAATTCCAAAACCAAGGTTGTCCAAGAACACAAGGTTGGGAGTAAGAACTACAATGGGAAAGGGCTACAGGGCTGGAAAAGGTCTTGGAAAATATCTTCAAGGGATAGCCCGAGCAATGGAAGTAGTGGGAAAGAAAGACCGGTTTGGCTTAGGGTATCTTCCGAAGGCTCATGAGAAGAGGAAACAAGTTGAAAAGAACCGACAAAGGAGGATGGCCCATCTCGCAGGTATGGGTATTGAATGGGAGCCTATGACTTTCTAACCAATCCTTCACAGCTTCCGCTCAATCGGTTTTCTATTTGGAGAAAAGAATTCTGAGGATATACTTATAATGATTGAGCAAGCTTTCAAGAGGTTCCATGTGGATAAGGGCGAGCAGACATAGGATATGGTGATCTGCATGACCGGGGAAGAAGGAATGAAAAGTGAGAATGCAAACGGGATGGTGCGACCTTGTCCACCAGGATATAGACTGACCAATTAGAGTGCGACTGAGTTGCCCATAGTCTTTAAATCTATTCCAAATACTTTAAAAAACAATCTTACTTATCTTTACCCAGAGATATTAAATTTTTTTCTTCTATAATGGGCTTTTTGTTTAAACATTTTCATTCAATAAATAACAAGCACGATACATTTTATTCATATTGATGTGTCCATATTCTTTCATTTATGCTATTTATTTTGTTTTCATTATATATATTTTCCTATATTGTTTCTTTCCCACCTATTTACAGGTGTATGGATACGGAATATGAGGACTTTCCTGTCAGTAATTCTGAAATTGATTTTGAAAGACCCATTTGCACGGGTGATTTTGAGGCTAACGAAGATACTGAGGATTATGGTTTACCTTTGGATCTATTATGGAAAATAGAACAAGAGGAGAAACAAGTACTTCCTCATAAAGAATTATTGGAAATGATAAATCTGGGAAATGGTGAGATAAAAGAGGTCAAAATTGGGACTTCATTGTCATCATCAATAAAGGATGAATTGATAGCTTTTCTCCGAAAATATGTGGATGTATTTGCATGGTCTTACCAAGACATGGCAGGGCTAGGTCCAGATATTGTGGTTCATAAACTCCCTTTAAGACCAGAGTGCAAGCCAATTCAGCAGAAGTTGAGAAGAATGAGGCCAGACATGTTGTTAAGGATAAAAGAGGAGGTGAAGAAGCAATTTGATGCTAGATTTTTAGAGGTGGCAAAGTATCCGGAATAAAACATTGTTCCAGTACCAAAGAAGGATGGCAAGGTATGGATGTGCGTCGACTACCGAGATTTGAACAAAGCCAGTCCCAAAGATAATTTCCCTTTGCCTCACATCGATACTTTGGTGGATAATACGGTGAAGAGTTCTTTGTTTTCTTTCATGGACGGATTCTCGAGATATAATCAGATTAAGATGGCACAGGAATATATGGAGAAAACCACATTTGTCACAATGTGGGGAACATTCTACAACAAGGTAATGCCGTTTGGATTAAAGAATGCATGGGCAACATATCAGAGAGCCATGGTGACCTTGTTTCACGATATGATGCATAAGGGAATTGAGGTTTATATTGATGATATGATTGCAAAGTCACAAGGAGAAGAGGAGCATATTGTGAATCTTAAGAAGCTCTTCGAACGACTAAGAAAGTTTCGACTCAAGCTAAACCTGACAAAATGCACTTTTGGAGTCATTTCGGGGAAATTGTTGGGTTTTGTTGTTAGCAAAAGGGGAATTGAGATTGTCCCGAATAAAGTGAAGGCCATTCAAAATTTGCCACCACCTCGTACTCAAAAAGAAGTAAGAGGTTTTTCGGGGAGATTGAATTACATTGCTCGATTTATTTCTTAGTAACCGATAAATATGATCCAATATTTAAGTTACTGCGAAAACTCGATCCAGGAGAATGGGATGAAGGTTGTCAGATTGCCTTTGAAAATGTTAAGCATTATCTATCCAACCCACCAGTATTAATGCCACATGTTCCGGATAAACCAATGATATTGTATCTATAAGTATTTGAGATATCCATAGGTTGTGTTTTGGGGCAGCTTGATGAGACTGGAAAGAAAGAACAGGCGGTTTACTATCTTAGCAAGAAATTCATAGATTATGAGCTAAAATATTCGTCGGTAGAAAAGTTGTGCTGTGCCTTGGCTTGGACTGCTCGAAGACTCAGACAGTACATGTTGTACCACACGACGTGGTTGATTGCCAAGCTTGATCCAATCAAATACATGTTGGAATCACCTTCTTTGTCAGGGAGAACGGCAAGATGGCAAGTTTTGTTGTCAGAGTACGACATTGTATATGTAAGTCAGAAAGCTATCAAGGGTAGTGCAGCGGCTGAATTCTTAGCAAGTTGGGCAGTGGAAGATTATGATCCATTGAACTTTGACTTCCCAGATGAAGATTTGATGTATGTTTCGCAAGCAGATGAGGTTCCCCTGAAGAAGAAAGTATGGAAAATGTATTTTGATGGTGCATCCAATGCCATGGGGCACGAAATTGGTGTAGTGCTCATATCCCTAGAAGAATATTATTATCCTTTCACTGCCAGATTGGATTTTGATTGTACAAACAATACTGCTGAGTATGAGGCATGTACTATGGGCCTTCGTGCTGTAGTGGACAGAAAAATCAAAATATTGGAAGTTTTCGGAGATTCAGCCCTAGTGATATATCAGTTACAAGAAGAATGGGAAACTCGAGATACAAAGCTTATCCGATACCTAGAACTCATACTGAGTTTATTGGAGGAATTTGAAGAAGTGACTTTCAATTACTTCCCTTAAGAAGAAAACTGAATGGCAGATGCTCTGGCTACTTTGTCATCAATGTTTAAAGTGAATGAAGGGGCTGAAATTGTGCCAATAAAGATGAGTATATATGAGTCTCTTGCCCACTGTCTGAGTATTGAAGAAGAAGCAGATGGCCTCCCTTGGTATAACGACATCTTACAATACATCAAGAGTCAACAGTATCCAGAACAAGCAACAGAAAATGACAAAAGGACTCTGAGAAGGCTAGCAATGGGTTTTTTCTAGACAGTGAGATTCTCTACAAGAAAGGCAAAGACCAAGTCTTATTGAGATGTGTCGGATTTGTCGAAGCTCGAAGAATTATAGAAGAGGTCCATGAAGGGATATGTGGCACTCATGCTAATGGTCACATGCTTGCTAAGCAGATTATAAGGGCAGGGTTTTATTGGCTGACAATGGAAGGAGATTGTATCAGTTATTACCGAAAGTGCCATAAATGTTAGACATATACAGATAAGATCCATGTACCGCCATCGCCATTGCATGTCATGACTTCACCACTGCCATTTTCAATATGGGGAATGGATATGATCGGGCCTATTACTCTGAAAGGTTCGAATGGACATCGTTTCATCTTGGTGGCCATAGATTATTTCACAAAGTGGGTATAAGCTGCTTCCTATGCGAATGTAACAAAGTCGATGTTATGCAGATTTGTTAAGAAGAAAATTATATGCCGATATAGATTGCCAGCAAGAATTATTTCAGATAATGCTCTCAATCTGAACAATAAGATGATGAGAGAGGTGTGTACTCAGTTCAAGATCACGCATCACAATTCGGCACCTTACCGACCAAAGATGAATGGGGCAGTAGAAGCAACTAACAAAAATATCAAGAAGATTGTGGAGAAGATAACTGATGTGTACAAGGATTGGCATGAGATTTTGCCTTTTGCTATTCACGCATATCGCACTTTGGTTCGCACATCTACAGGGGCAATACTGTTTTCTTTGGTATATGGTATGGAAGCAGTGCTACATATTGAAGTTGAGATTCCTTCACTTCGGGTTTTGATGGAGGTTGGCCTAGAAGAGGCAGAATGGGTTAGAGCTCATTATGAACAGCTGAATCTCATCGAGGAGAAAAGATTGAATGCAATTTGTCACAGACAGTTGTACCAGAAAAAGATGATTTGAGCCCACAACAAGAAGGTTCGTCCCAGACAGTTTTGAGAGGGGGAGTTGGTACTGAGGAAAATTCTCCCTATAGTGAAGGATCCGCGAGGAAAATGGGCTCCAAATTGGGAAGGACCCTATGTGGTAAAAAGAGCTTTTTTAGGAGGAGCATTGATTCTAACTCGGATGGACGGGGATGATTTTAGACATCCCGTGAATGCTGATAAACTGAAGAAGTATTATGCTTGAAAAAAAAAGTGTGATGCTATGCACATGGGCATTCGAATGATTCCAAGTGTCGAAATAGAAATTCTATATATCTCTCTCGCCTGAGAAATGCTTTTCAAAGAGAATATTCATGCTCGATATGATGAACGGCCATCTTTCATATTCCTTTCACTAAGAAGAAATTTTCCCTAGTCACCCCTTTGAGCCTTAGGAATTATTTCTTTCTTTGAACCTTGATCAATGATCACCTTCTACACTGGATGGCAAATACGAAGAAAAATAATCAAAAAGTCATGGCAAAAAAGAGAGCCATTGAAAAATGTGAAATCAAATAATGGCAAATGAAAGCTAGCAAAAAATCAAAAAAGAAAAAAAGAGAAAAAAAAAGTCCAAAAAAAGTGACAAATGTTTCAAAAATGAACTCTCCTCAATAAATGATCCTTGATCCAATTACCCTTAAACATATTTTGGGCCTATTTATCCTTTCTTTTTAAACCTGAGTCTTGGCCTACATTACGTACTTTAAAAGCCCATTTTGATCAAGCATGGATATTTAATTTAAAAGGTTATTCTCAGAATTTATCCCATCTTTTGAATTGATATTTTTACCTTGTAAGCATTTAGAATTCTCAGATGCATGGTAGAATACAAGAAAAAAGAGAAAACAAAAAATAATGAAAATAAAAATAAAAAGAATGTAAAAGGGGAGGTTTAAGTCGAAAACCCACAAAGGGCAACTTAATACCGAAAGAGGGACATTTGAGTTGAAAACCCGCAAAGGGCAGCTCAAGTACTGATTAAGGTTTGGATCAGTGCTCCGTGTAAAGGGGAAGAATGTATCTGAAAATCAGAGGAAAGAGGAACATCTCAGTCTGACGTAACTACGGAAGCCGAGGAGTTACCCAAGTAAATTGCTCGTTCAAGAGAAATTTTAGATGGTTTGAAAAGCAGGGTCCAAGATATTCCGCATCTAGGGCATCTACAATCTATAACATTACATTTGTTTCTATATCCTTGATATTCACTTTTACAATTTTAAAACATTTGTTGCAATAAATTCTTGTTATCCTTTTCATGACATTTTGCTTGTCTCATATTTTCTTTCATACATTTTTGAGATTGCATCTTGTTTGTTATAAGATTGAATGATGATTAGTAAGCATAAAAATCTTTAAATAAAGAGATTTAGAGTATTACTAAGGAATAGATTTAAATCTTAGAAAAAGTTTGGAAACCACTAATCTTGATGGAAAATCCACCAAGTAAAGGAAAACAATGAATGTGTTGAAGACTCCATCATGAAGTCAGAAAATTCATGGATTTCAGCAAAAATCAGAAATTGGAACTGTTTGACAAGTTATCTTGAGTGGAAGTTTCCTTAAGTGGGGCATCAGTGAACAATTGAAGACTCCATCATGAAGTCAAATATTCTGTGAACCTCAAAGAAACCATGGATTAGAAATCATGACACAATCATTTGATTGCATTCATTCTTAGGAAACATACAAGCATTTGCAAAGCATGTCATTCTCATCATTGCATTTAGCTAAGATTGCAGGAATCAAAAAAACTTTGGCTTCCCCAAATCGAATTCATTCTGTTTTATCAAATGAGTCGAGCCTCGAGACATCATCGAGGTATTTCTTCCCAAATTGAATTCATTCTGTTTTATCAAATGAGTCGAGCCTCGAGACATCGTCGATGTATTTCTTTTTAAATCGAATTCATTCTATTTTATCAAGTGAGTCGAGCCTCAAGATATCATCGAGGTATTTATTTTTAAATCGAATTCATTCTGCTTCTCAAATGAGTCGAGCCTCGAGACTATCGTCGAGGTATTTCCTTTTGTTTTAAATCAAAATCATTCTGTTTTATCAAATGAGTCGAGCCTCGAAACCATCGTCGAGGTATTTTCTTTTGTTTTAAATTGAATTCATTCTGTTTATCAAATGAGTCGAGCCCCGAGACTATCGTCGAGGTATTTCCTTTTGTTTTAAATTGAATTCATTCTGTTTTATCAAATGAGTCGAGCCTCGAGACCATCGTCGAGGTATTTCCTTTTGTTTTAAATCGAACTCGTTCTGCTTCTCAAATGAGTCGAGCCTCGAGACCATCATCGAGGTATTTTCTTTTGTTTTAAATCGAATTCATTCTATTTTATCAAACGAGTTGAGCCTCGAGACCATCGTCGAGGTATTTCTTTTTGTTTTAAATCGAATTTATTCTGTTTATCAAATGAGTCGAGCCCCGAGACCATCGTCGAGGTATTTCTTTTTGTTTTAAATCAAACTCGTTCTACTTCTCAAATGAGTCGAGCCTCGAGACCATCGTCGAGGTATTTCCTTTTGTTTTAAATCGAATTCATTCGGTTTTATCAAATGAGTCGAGCCTCGAGACCATCGTCGAGGTATTTCCTTTTGTTTTAAATCGAATTCATTCTGTTTATCAAATGAGTCGAGCCCCGAGACCATCGTCGAGGTATTTCCTTTTGTTTTAAAATTCGTTCTGCTTCTTAAATGAGTCAAATATTTTGTTTCAAAATCGAACTCGTTTCCTTAATGTGGGTCGAGCCTTGATTAGTCAGGGAATTCAATTTAAGGACAATATCTTCTATTTACAGCTTTTTTTCAACCAAAAAAATAAAAAGAATGAAAAGTGGAAGTGAGTGAAAACCCCTATCCCCTTTTCTTAATGTGTGATTTCACTAACCGCACAAAATTAGTATTTGTTTATCATTGTCTGATTCCTGATTCTTAGCAATAACCAAAGATGGGCAGCTGTAGACACCTAATTTTGTTCGGACCACTAAAATAGGTATGTTTTCTTCCTAAATTGATGTTTCAGAATGTAAAAAGACTTTTTTCATCCTGCAGGTGGTACTCCGAGACTTAGTCTAAGAAGGCGAGCATAAAAAGTCAAACTTGAAAAAGTCAACCCCAAAAAAGTCAACCTTGAAAAGTCAAAAACTGAAATAGTCAACCCACTTTCAAAATCAAGATTAGAATTTCAATTGAAAAATGGTGAAATAATTTTGATAATTCGAGGTCTACATTGAAAGATATGGAGTTCAGAAGTTAGGTTACGGAGATTCAATAGAAAAGAAACCCTAGTTCGGGAAATTTGGGAAAAAGTGCTTGAACGATCAAATTGGTCAAGATTGAAGGTCCCAAATAAAAGATAAGCACTGACTACGAGTAATGGAGAAGCTACTTGAAAGAAAAATTGAAAGAAAAGTCAATTCGGAAGAAAACTGAGAATTAGGGCTTTTGGTGCATTTCGGTGAAATTTGGAAGAATTACAAAAATGGTCCAATTCGATAAGACTAAAGCCCCTTATTAATGAGGAGTGATTAAACAAGGATAGCCCACGGCTCAGTTTGAAGCAAATCTGAAAATCGAACTTGTTTTGAGCAAAATCGAGCTTCAGAGGCAAAAGGGCAAAATTGGAAAATTTTGGAAAAATAGAAAATGAACTCCAAAAATTCTGAAAATTTGCAGATCTCATTCTTAAATCATTTCAAAGAGATTGGAGAAAGAAAATCTGGATTCGGAGTTCGTTTGCAAAATGACCAAATCGCGGGTCCCCTATGCAAAAATTCAAGAAGATAAATCTCGAAAAAAAACCAAATGAGCTCCAAAAAATTTGAAAATTTGCAGATCTCATTCTTAAATTATTTGGAAGAGATTGGATAAAGAAATTCTGGATTCGGAGTTCATTTGCAAAATGGCCAAATCTCGGGCCCATTATGTAGTAATTCAAGCAGATAAATCCCGAAAAAATACAAAATGAGTTCCAAAAATTATGAAAACTTCCAGATCATACTTTTAAATTATTTGAAAGAGATTGGTGAAGAAAAATCTAGATTCGGAGCTCGTTTAAAAATGGTGAAAGTTCAGGTGCACAAAAGGGCAATTTTGGAAGAAAAATCCAAATAAATAGCAAATGGGCTCAAAAAATTTTGAAAACTTTCAGACTTCAGTTTTTTATTATTTCAGAAGTATTGAAAAAATAAAATTTGAATTGGAGTCCGTTTGCCATTTATTTAGGTTCAGGGGTCAAAAAGGTCATTTTACCCAAGAAACCGAAAAGGGCCTTTTTATTGCTTTTAAAAAAAATGAAGCATGGGCTGGTTGATGAGGGGTCAGCCGGCCAAGGCCCATTGGAGGGTAGATATTTTTTGATTTTTCATCAAAGGGCCAAGAGTGAAGAGGAAGGTAGTTATTTTTGTGATCAAGCCTTTGAATTTGCAACACACTGACCAATGATTGGAGAGGGATCCTATTTATGAAATCTTTATGACATCATAACTCAAGGGCTGATGATTATAATATAAGGGTGAGAATTCTACATAGAAGGAATCTTGGATTGAAGGCCATAGGATCAAATTGGTTAGAAAAAAGTTCTAAAAACTCTTAGAGAATTCCTATGCCAACCGGCCACTATAGAGGGGAGGGGGGTCTCTCTTTCATTTTCACTCATTCACGCTCTTGTTTGGCTGATTTTCTCTCCATTTTGAAAGGCAAAAAAGAAAAGTTTAGAAAGGCAAGGAAAGTAAGAAGAGGGAAGGCTTGCAATATAGCTTTGAGAGGTTGCTACAAGCACCATACTCTTGCACTTTCCTTGTATTTCCATTCTTGATTTTGCTGTTTTCATTGAATTTTTGGTGAGTTTCTTGTGATTTTTATTTTAAAATAAGTGTTTTTAAGTTTCTTCTTCAAGTCCTTCTTGATACTTTCTTGTAAAAAGGTTTTGAATTTTTTTTCTCTTGTTTTTTGGGGGTGGCCTAATAGCCTATATTATATATATAGTTGCTGTTTTGTTTTTTATTTCATGTTATTAGTGGTATTTAACAAGTTTTTGATGCTTTACATCTTCTTCAACAAAAATATGAAGCTTGTTTTGATTTGGTTGCTTACTTACCTTCATTGTTGAGATTACTATCTTGTTATCATGTTTATTTTACTTGTCTTGCATTTTTGATTTTCTATTTTCAAAGTATTTAAGTTTGCTTATGATTTACATTTTGCTAATCCATGTGTTTGTGAAAATGCCTATTTGTTGTCATGCCTTTACTTTATGCTTGCACGATTTATTATTATTCTTTAGCTATGCATGTTATTGTGTTAAGTGTTTGTGAAAATGCCATGTTCATTTTGATCATTCGGCTACCCCCTTTTCTAAGCTTTGTGTGTGTATTTTTATTATGCTAGTTGATAGGTTTGTATTTCCATGATTTGTTGTTATATATTTGTTTAAGCATGCTATATGTTTGTGTATTTGCCATGCATTCTTTAGCTTTAGGTTGTACTTGCATTATCATGCATTTTAGACCTAGGTTGCATTAAATGCCATGCAAGTTCATGTTAGGTCTAGGTCATTTTATTGATGCCATGCATTTTCCATGTCATTTAGGTTTTAAATCATGCATTTCATACATCATTTTGTTGTATTTTCATGCATTTCATGTCATGCCACATGATTTATGACTTAGAACAATCAATGATTCAAAGTCATGCTCATTTTGAGCATACTTGTGGAAAATTAAAGAGTTGTCAAATTGATTATTCTACCTTTGTGATTTTTTTTTTTACTTAGCCAAATTTTGTCTAACTTTTCAAAAGTGTTAGCTACTATTTGTGAGTTTTTAGGAGAGTCTCTAAAATTTTTACTTTGATTTTTAAATGATTTTATCAAAGGCAAAAAAATGTGTTTTGGGAAAACAGTTTTTCACCCAGTACTCATACTTTCCCGATTTTTTTAGGCAGACATCTTTAATCAGAAAATTAAGGCAATGTTTTCCCATGTAGTTTTACATGTTTTGAGTCTCCAGTATTTTTTTTAGATTTTTTTTGAATTTTTAAAAATAGGTTAAAAATTTTGTTCTAAAACTGGACAGTGGAGTCAGATTTGAATTTGAAGAAAATTTATTTTTCTGTTTTGGCTAAGTTACTTAGAGGGGGCTGATTAGGAAGTTTAGCTACTGTCTTAGGGTAGTTTCTAAGTCTTTTTAAACTCTAAAAATGATTTTATAAACCTCGGGTTAAGGGTGGTCAAGTCCGGGATTTTAAACTTAGAAATTTAGAGCCATTTAAAAAGGGTTTAGCTAGGTTTTTATTTTTAATCTAAGTTTTCCAAAATTGTTTTCAAACAATCAGAAAGTATTTTGATTTTTAGAAAATTTAATTTGATATATTTTTCTAAGATAGCCGGATATCTTTTTAGATATACGGATTTCCTTAATTAAAGGAAAAAATACATTCTCATGCATTGCATTTTCCATATTCATGCATACTATATAATATGTGATTTTTGCTATGATAATTTCCATGGTGTTGTTATTATTTTTTATTTATATTTTTGATGTTATGTTGTTTATTATATGGTTTTGAATATTTCATGATATCCTATGCTTTTTATTTAGTTATTTATTTTTGTCACATTATTTAGCATATAATATGTTCATGCATTATTATTTTTATTTTTATCTTCATGCATATTATATGATAGCATTATTTTATGTTTCTTGTCATTTCATGTCATTTAGATTATATGCCATATCATTTATATTTGTCATGTCATTTAAATCATTTTATTCCATTTAGAATATATCATGTTACCTAGGACATTTCATTTCATATAGAATATATTATGTCACTTAGGTTATTTCATTTTATTTAGAATATATCATGTGACTTAGGATATTTCATTTCATTTAGAATATGCTATGACATTTAAATTATATCATACCATTTAGGTTGCATTATATTATCTAGACTTTGCTATGTCATTTTATTTATGTCACACATATTCATATTTTTTAAAATCTTTTGAAAAAGATAATGATTTTCAATAAAATAAAGATATTCCCGAGTTAAAACAATTCATAAGTTCTTTGCTGGGTTTGCTGGGGAGGATATCATGAATTATCATTATTAATGGAATATCTTATTTAAAACGAGAATGGTTTAGAAAATTTTCCAAAATAATAAAAATTTCTATATTTTGCCACGGTTGTAGGAAAATATAGAAAAATTTTGAAATAATAAATTCCAGATAATTTTCAATTAAAAAATGGAATTATTTTTCTTTAAATTGAGAATTAACTTGAAATACTAAATTAAAAATCGACTTTTTACCGAGACTTGAGATAACACACAATTAATAAGGTATCATTTTATACGGGCGTTGTGGGGGTGCTAATCCTTCCCCACACGTAATCGAGTCCCAAACACGCTTCTTTGATTTCTCTGGTTTAAAACGCAGACTTGAAATTGGATTTAAAAAAATATTTTAATTAATTTTAAAATGTTTTGTAAAATCGGTTTTAATAGGTGGCCGATCACACCTAGCTAAAAAAGATTGGTGGCAACTCCATGCTTTTTCAAGGTCATTTTCAAAACCTTCATTTTTTTAAAAGGAAATAAGTCGGCTTTTCCTCTGTTTTTTTTTTTAATGTCACGCTTAACGAATAATAAAGTCTTGCGATGAGACTTGTTATTTTTTTGGTTGCGACAATGGTAGAACAAAATTACCCTTGATATATTTAGAAAAAAAAAGTCTCTTGAGTCCCTTAGGACTCAAAAATAATTATAATAGATATCAAACTTAATTTAAAACAAATTATTTGATCGAGTAAGATTTTATTAGAATTTTATTCAAAGATAAAAAATAAAAGATTATATTATTGTTTACTTGAAAAGTGAAACATTACCCGAATCCATTTACATATTTGTAAAATATGTAAAATTTATGCTTGTGAAAATATTTGAACCTTAACAAACAATCCTTAATACTAAGAGTTTTACCAAGTGAACCGATCTTAGAACTTGAAATGAGTTGCTACTACAATTAAATTATATCTTAAAACTTTATTTAAAAGTTTAATTATAAGATAATGAAAAATAATAATAAATCCTTATCCAAAACAAGAATATAATAACAAATTAAGTATGAAATTAGATTAGTTAATTATACTTGATATTTTTAAATTCTAAACATAATGTATGAAATTAAATTAATAAAAAATTTATAGTAAATAAATATACAATTCTTAACGACATACATGGTACTTTTGTATAATGTACAAATCATATCATATTAATATATACATATTTGATTATATGTATATATATATATATATATATTTCTTTTTGTAATTTTTTGCAATAAAATAAAAAAATATCTATTGTTTATGAATTTAGTAGCAAGTATTATACAATGGACCAACATTATAACCATTGACCAAGCTAATCTAACTCACATGATAAAAGATTATAAATTTGAAATTAAAAATAACACATTTATTCGTTTATAACGATAACAAATTAATTATTATATATCACATGATAAAATATGATTATAATGTAAGGTACAAATCATTCTAATAAGATACACATCTAATTTTTACTTTATTTGTATTTGAAGTGTTAGAAGTTGGAATATTTATGTATAACTATTTGTATATATATGTAGGATTATGTTTACAATCTAATTTACATTTTGATTTATAGGTAGAGTTTTTCTTTTTAGCTATTTTTAAAAGTAGTGATTTTGTTATATCAAGTTTATAGTAAAAAGTTTAAAAATAAGTGCTATAGTTAATTTTATTGAATTATTGTTAATTATTTTTTTGTTTTAAAATGATTATTTTTTATCTATTTAATTATTTATCAAAATAAAAAAATAAAGAAATTTATTTATAATATATACCAATAACATAAAAATTAAAATTCAATTATAATAATATAAAGAATTTGTTTTTATATTTTTAATAATAATTAAGAAAGATAATATTCAAAAATATATAAATTGTAATAGTAAAAAATTTTAAAAGATAATTTTAAATTATAAAATTAAAATAAATTAATCATTTAGGTTATATTTATTATTTTTATTAAATTAATATTTTGAAAATAAACTTAATTTAAGTTTGGTTCATTTCGGGTTAATTTTTTGATAATTCGAGTTCAAATTATTTTGGGTCCGGGTCATTTCAGGTACAGGTTGTATTCGGTTCGAGTTGGCCAGGTTTAGATTGCTTTTGTGTTTAAGTTGGTCGGGTTCGGATTGTTGACTTTTAATGATCAAATCGTGTTGGGTCGAGTTTTCGTTCAGGTGAATTGTGCAAGTTTTTCGGGCTCAGAATTTATAGGTATAATTAAGCTCCATTTGATAGATGTTTTTATTATTTATCTTTAATTTTTTTATTATTATTTATTTTCTATTTATATTATATTTGTTTTTTTATTAAAAAAACGTAAAATGCAAACCAAAAGCATGTAGCAAACAGAGCTTAGGTTTTCTAAATACCTTTGTGATGTTATAGACATTATACATATTCAAATTCCTAATATAATGATATATTTTGTTTAATGCAACATAAATTATATTATAATATTTATATGAAAATTTAATTTTGGCCCTTGAAAAAAATTTCGGCCTCTCTGCCTGTGGCCCTTTTCCCCCCTCGGCTCCGTCTAGTGCATATACTATTTTATTTTTATTAATTGATACCTATCTTCACACTTACAGTTTGCAGATGACACAATGATTTTTTGTGAGGCAGTGGGTAATTCATTGAGAAATATAAAACGCACTCTTAGATGCTTTGAGCTTATGTCAGGCTTAAAAATTAATTTCACAAAAAGCTATATGGCGGGTATAAATGTTTTACCTGAGGATTTATCGGAGTGGGGAGATATGCTTGCTTGCCGTTTAGCGGATTGGCCTTTAAAGTATCTAGGATTGCCTTTAGGGATTGACTCAAGAAATACAACAATGTGGGATCCAATGATCAATAAGATTGAATCCATATTGGGACATTGGAAGAAAAGATACTTATCCACCGGGGGAAGGTTAACTTTGATAAAATCAGTCATGGCTAGTATGACGTTATATTTCATGTCATTGTTCAGAGCCCCGGTAGCAGTTGTTAAGAAGATTGAGAAGATACAGAGAGATTTTTTCTGGGATGACAATAGTGATAAAAGCAAGATGCATCTAGTGAGTTGGCCGAATGCATGTCGGAATCTTAATAATGGAGGTTTGGGCATTATTCCGATTGAAGTACAAAATCGAGCCCTTCTCAATAAATGGATTTTTCGATTCGCGGAGGAACAAGACAGCATTTGGAAGAAGGTGATTTATGCTAGATATAGGATGCCAGAAAGTGAGGTCATTCCAAGAAACCCGTAACGTGTCAAGACATCTACTTTATGGAAGGCCATCATTGATCCTCTTCGAGATGAGAGAAAATATCATAACTACTTCACCACCAATGTAGGAATGATTCAGGGGAATGGGGAGTCAATTTTGTTCTGGGAGGATAGGTGGTTAAATGAGGAGGTGTTAAGAGTAAAATTTCCAAGAATCTATGCTCTATCTAAGGTAAAGAACGTAGTGATCAAGGAGTTTGGATGATGGGATGAAGATGTATGGAGATGGCGGATCCCATTGCGGAGAGCTATTTTCGATTGGCAGCTTGTACAGTGGCACCAGTTGCTTCACTTGTTGAATGGTGTTCAGTTGGACAACAACAGGGAAGACAGATTAATTTGGAAACCTTCTTTGGATGGCCATTACAAAACGAAAATATTCAGATGCGCAATTGAAGGAAGAGAGGTGGAGGAAAGACATATTCACACTCATAAGTGGAGAGGCCATATTTCGCCAAAAGTGAATATATTTTTATGGCTTCTCTTTCGACATAGATTACCGGTTCTCATATATCTATTTAGGTGCAATGTTTTAACAGCTGGTAACCTTGAATGTCCATGTGTAAATTAGATGTTGAAATAGTAGACCACTTATTCTTGTCATGCAGATGCTCGTTGACAATTTGGTCATTAGTATGTGCTTGGTGGAGATTGAACATTGTGCAGCCAAAATTAATGAATGAGTGGTTCACGCAGTGGATGGGGTTAACCCCAAATTCAGCAACTGATGAGGTATGGTTCATGTTATTTGTAGATATAGTGTGGATTATTTGGTTGTGGCGTAATAATGTGGTGTTCAATGGAAAAGGAAATGATTTTAAATCTTTGATGTTTATGATCAAAAGCAGACTTGCCTGGTGGTGTTGGGCAAAATGGCCATGTGATTTTCAATCAATGGAGGAGTTCATTTATAATCCTGGATCTTTCAAAGTAAAGAAGGTAACAGTCAAATGTTCTTTAGAACGGAGAGCTCCAACAATTAATTGGTGGAAGTTTAATGTGGACGCCTCAGTAATTGGGGAAACCAGGATTAGCAGGGATTGGAGGGGTGTTATGGAACGATAAAGGAAATGTGTTGGTCATGTTCTCTAAGCATGTGGGGATCATGGAATCAAATGAAGCGGAGATGTGGGTGATAAAGGAAGCGTTTGAGATAATTGATGCTAAACAACTTTCAATTATTAATTTGGTAGTTGAAAGCGACTCAATGACTACAGTCGTTTGGTGCAAGTCTAGTAAGATAAGACCATAGCGACTTAACCATTTGTTTATGGTGATTGATAGAATTATGAGAAAATTGAATGGATGCAAAGTAGTTCACATGGGGCGTTCTGCTAATTTTTTTGCGGATGCTTTAGCGAGACAAGGAATAAGGAGAGAAATTGAATTTATGGCTTGGATTGATGAGCAATAGAATTGTGGGGTGGACTGGAGGAGTGGTGACTGATGGTTGTTTTACAAAAGTGATTTATTGACGTTGGTTTCTGTTTTTGCAGGTACGGGTGTTTTAAAAGTCGGTAAGGGTTCAATATGTTTTCAATATATGATCAAGTGTAATCTTTGTAATTAATGGGATTCTTGTTTCTTGCAAGAAGGGTAGTTTTGATTATAGGTTTTTTTTTCTTTCTTAATTGGATTGGGGATGGTCGGTTGAAGAGCATGTCATATGCTCGTAAGGTAAAATCCTATTAAGTTTTTTACAATGGCTCTTGGTCATATGAGGGTCTCAGGGGTTTCAAGCTTGTTGCTTGTAGGGTAGAACATCACTAGGCTATTATTTTTTGTTTTTGTGAATATGCAGTGGAATAAGGTTGATCTGGTGGTTTCGAGATGCAGCTTTTGAATGGAGATTGAGAGTTTTAACAAGGTTTTCAGTTATCGTCAGAAGTTTTGTTTGTTTCAGGCATGGTTTTTCGACGTTGCAGCACTTTTGATCTGTGGCAGATGCCTGGTATCATGCAGCGGTGCAATCTACACTTAGTTCCGGGTTTGCTTAATGGAAACAGTAGGTGGGCGCTGCGGTGCCATTTTATAGCGCTGCAGCGCCAACTAGTCAG
The DNA here is from genome assembly GCA_030761205.1 of Fremontodendron californicum. Classification (NCBI taxonomy): domain Eukaryota; kingdom Viridiplantae; phylum Streptophyta; class Magnoliopsida; order Malvales; family Malvaceae; genus Fremontodendron; species Fremontodendron californicum. The sequence continues at coordinate 15,717,990 of JAULJL010000027.1, forward strand.
TAACTTGGCGCCACGGCACCACTACAGCGCCGCGGCGCCATGTAGAGAAAAATTGTTTCTTCGTTCCTAGTTCGGTTTTATCACTTGTGATGTCGGGTTTTCTAGCGGGCTCTTATGTCACTTTCCATGGGATTTTCATGGTTTTATTTTTTGTTTTAGGTGGTTTTATTATATCTTTCGTTTTTGTAAGGACATGATAGAGATCGGGATTTTGTAGGGTTGATTTTAGGCTCTTGGATTGGGTTTGTTTTGATCCAAATCTGGTATTTCTTATTTCTTTTTCTAATAAAAATACATTGCTGTTAAAAAAAAAAAAAATTTGATGCCTATCTTTGATGTACTTACTAAAATATATCTATTTATCGGTATTAATTTTATGTTATTTTATTTTATTTTTCATTAATTGGAGTTCTTTCAAACTTGACTAAAAAGAATTCTTATCTAAGTTTTAGCTTTAAAAATAAAACGATAAATTGAGAGATAACAATAGAGTAGCAAGTTGAACATGTACTTTATAAACAATATTATATATGAATAAAAAAAATTGTTTTTTATACATTAGCGGTAAAATATTTTAACTTTATTTTTTAAATTATTTTTTTATTTTTAATATATTATAAAGAATTGTATCATTTTGTTAATTCGTCTTGTAAAATTTAAAAACTCCACTACAATAGATGAAATAATAATAATAATAAAACACTGTATTTTGTTTCCCACACACTAGGATTAATGTGGGGGAGTAGTTTGAACCAGTTTCCTAAGGTTTTCAATGATCATAACTAGCTTGGTACTCAGCCGATTTACAAAGCACTTGGGAAGCCATCCTGCAGGATCTAACTGCATGCGCATAATAACAAAGAGGAGATATATTATATATGAGCACATATATACAGAAGCATAGCTTTTTTCTTTTCGACACGAATGAAATTTTGAATTTTCCATTGCATGCACAATTAGAGCAAGTAATTAAAGTAAAGCATTCAGTTAACGTTAATTTACCTGAACAACATAAGTAACAATACAGGAGTTTAAATCTTCAAGCTTCTCCACAACCCATCCTGACTGCAGCAATAATCCTCTAATTGCATTGTTTTGCTTTGGAAGCAATCCAGCAGCTATTTCCTTTGGCAGTGAGGCCACTGCTACAACCTGCAACCAAATTCCCAATTCAGCAAGAGCATGGAGACTGCGTAGGGATGAAATTTAAAATGCGGATTCGGATATCTGCGGATATCCGATCCATTTTTTGCGGATTCGAATTTGCGGATTTGGATAAAAATCGGATTTGGATATTATAATTACTATTCGCAACGGATTCAAAGCTGATGCGGATATGAAACCTCGGATATCCATTATCCGGATCCGCATTACTTTTGCGGATTCGGATATGCGAATCAAAATACGCTTATTTGTAATACATATAAATTTTGTTTGATTTTATATTTTTATTTAAAAAAAAATTGATTTATTGAATTCGGATTTTTAGCGGATTCGGATATCCGGCAGATAATGTTATTTAATTCGGATAGTAATATGCGGATTAAATGCGGATAATTTGCAGATTCGGATTTTAAAACAGCTTTGCGGATTCGGATAGTACAAAAAATGAAGATATCCGACCCGTTGTCATCCCTAAGACTGCAGTTTTTCAACCTATGTTATTCGGATTTGGAATAAGTGTAGGATACGGGTATGTGTTCGACAAAAGTATGTTTAATTTTTCTAAGTGTTTCTATATATTTCGAAGATCATACCTCGTACCCATATCTGAATTTGTGCCGGACACAAGTGTCAAACTCAAATGTTAGATACGAATACTTTAAGAAAAATAAAAAGTCTAGATAATTTTCAACTAATTTTTATACAAATTAATTACTAGTACATACCAAAGTGCCATCTTGCATGGTTTCACGTCGCTCGTACACTATGAATTCTCTTTTTCTGAAGAGAGGCTTTGAGTTTTCTCCAAACCTAAGACGAATAATGCTTAAGTTATCTTCAACATCTTTTATATATCTGGCTTCTACCAGGTCAGGGTCCCATTGCTGTCCACAAAACAAAAATTAATTTTGAATATATATATATATATATATATATATATGTTAAATGACTCTATGGCAATTACAAAACAATTTAGCAGTTAATTTAACTAACTTTATGTTTCGAATTAATTAATTAATTGGCAACCACCTTTCAAAGTGAAGTTAAAAGAAGAAAACGATAGGTTGTTATTTTTTATAAACCATGCATTATGGTTAAATTTATCACTCTTTCTAGATTGAGCTCTACTCTTTTTTTTTTTTTTTTCACAATATATAATTATTTATAGGATTTATATATATATATATATATATATATATATATAAATCATTCAATCTCAAATTTTAATGCAATTTTGTCGTCATCTTTATAGAAAAGGAATATTCCATTAAAATTCTAATTTTTCCTTATCTTTTTTGTTTTTGTTGCAAATTCCAACTACATAAATATATAATAATTAAATACTAAAAACAAAAAACAAAATGACATTAAATTTTTTTTTAGATTAACCATATTTTATATTTGGAACTTAGTATAATGATAAAAACATAGGTAACCTCGTTTTATTAGTAAAGTTCAAATTTATTTTAACCTTTTATCCCTTTCTTTTTAGAATGTTGACCTTCTAAGGAACTCAGCCACATAAATTAAACAATATATTACAATTCCAAATTAAGCACAGAGTTTGGACTAGCCCTTTCCATGGCCAAGCTATCACTTGACAGGTTGGATTCGTATTGAGCTAGGTTTGAATAAAAAAAATTTCAATTCTGTTGTTCGAATTATTGTTTATTAATAAAAAAATATTTTTATTTAAATTTAATTATAAAATATATAAAAATAATATTTTAATATTTTTTGAACAATGAAATAAGTTTTTGAACCAGTCCGGGTCCAGCCCGACCCGAACTTAAAAAAAAAAAAAAATTCGGATCGCGGCTCGACTCGACCTGACCATGACAATGGGTCTAGTTTGGAGACAATTTTATTTTCCAGCCAACGGACCAGAATCCATCTTCTTACATACAATTCAAAGAAAAGCTATCTAAACTTGAAAGTTTGAACGATGCTAGCCTATGATATTCGGATTCGAAGATGAATATTAAATATAGGTATGTATCCGATTTTTAGCAAAAAAAGGTATGTATTCGATAAGTATACTCAATTTTTAAATTTTCTTTATATATTTAAAAAATTATACGTTTATATGTATATCTAAATATATGTAAAATACGAATATCGAACCTATGCATTTTAAAAATAATAAAAAATCCGGATATTATAAATGCTAGCAGTCAACAAGGTAAAACAAAAACAACAAATTAATTAAAATCACCTTGGCAGCATCTATAGCGTTGGCAACGGTGATGAATTGTTGGGGTGAGACAGATCTGAGCAGCCAGCGACTTCGGAAAATGTGAAGAGATCCAGACCTGCGCTTTGATATCTCTACTCCATTGTCAAGGGTGACAATCTTCCATCCATCGCTAGAATTCGAATTCCCCAACTTGTTTGAGTCTGAAGCCGACATTAATAACTCCTGTATACAGCTCTCACTTGCAAATTGGACGTATCTTCTTAGTGAGTCCTCGCTGATAGACCTTTTGGGAACCAAAAGAAAATGCCAGAAATGAGACAAAAGTGAATTTGTGAAACCATAGTTTCAACAAGGACAAGAATATATATCAAAAGACAAGATCAGTGAGGATTTATTACCAAGACTGGCTGCATGCTACAGGGCTAGGGTTCATTGCGATTGTAAGGTTCCAAAATTTGATACTAGCTTGGCCTAGGCCTCTTTATTTTTCACTTGGAAGAATTATATTAGGAAGTGGAGGAGGATTTTTATGTATATATACCGAAAATTGCTTATAAGACAAGGGTGAAGAGAGTAAATGCGAAGTGGGCCGAAGTGATTGATGCACATGCACTGCCAGAAGAAGCTCCATGATTAAACCTACACGTCTCTCTGTCGATATAGATAAAAGATAGATTCTTTACTTGCAAAAAAGGAACAAGAAGCAAGGGTAGTGAAGATGATGCACATGGATTGTTGGTAGCTTTAGAAAAACAACAGAGAGAAATAAGAGAATAAAAACCTAAGCCACAATAATGGGGGCTTTGAACTCAATATATTAGTTTAACTTGCCTGGTTATGGGTGACAGTGAGTCTATTTAAACACCCTCTTGAGTCATGAGGTCCCCAGTCACGTGCAGTACTCAAGTTTCAAGTTGCCTTAGACAAAAACATGATTGGACAAACTTGTCCCAAACTGCAACTAGCTAGGTCCTTCTAAGCTATGCTAGATGCATATTATTGCACTTCTTAGCAATCATCCTCTTCCCCAATCCGTTTTAATTTATTGGTGATATCTGAAATATAATCAAAGCCGTTTAAAATATTATTTTAACTAGCCGTAAACCTCCCAAAATCGATTAGTGACATTTGTTGATTATTTAAAATGAGAAATTATTTGAAAGTTTTAGATTTTACGAGCGAGGTTAGTAGGGTGACACATGCACTTTAAAAAAAAATAAAAAAAATCTAATTAACACTACATCAATTTTGGGTTTTAGTGGTGTATTGCCGGCAACGTTTCACTTAAAAACGTCATTAGGTATCGTTTTGTAAAGAGAACGGCGTTTTTACCGAAAACGCTGCTAAAAATAATTTAGTGGCGTTTGCTTGGGTCAAATACAGCTAAAAAATATCAATTATCAGCGTTTAAAACTAAAAACGCCACTAAATGTTTCTTAAATTAAGCAGATCCTTTTTAACTGCCAAAGAATTTACTGTCATTGCTTTCAAGAGAAACACAATGTTTTAATCAGTGTATTTAGCGGTGTTTGTATGGATAAAATGTCGCTAAATCATATAAATTACCGACACTTTCAAATAGAAACATCGCAAAATGTTTCCCAAATTACGCGATTCCTTTTTTGCCAAAGAATTTACCTTCATTGTAGACACCGAATTTTGTCTGGGGTACCTAAACAAGACAACTTTTTTCAACTTCTCGAAATGCGAAAAATCTTCCCTCATTCTGCAAATGGGTCTCAAAGACTTTAATTCAGAGGAAAAAACAAAAAAGTAAACTTGAAAAAGTCAACCCCAAAAAATCAACCATTAAAAAAGTCAACTCTCAGTCAAAATCAAGATTCGAAATTGAATTGAACAATGGTGAATGAATTTTGATAATCGAAGGTCTACAACGAAAGATAGAGAGTTTGAAAGACAGATTGCAAAAATTCAATGTAGGAAAAAAATGTCTAATTTTGCAAATTTGGAGAAAAATGCGTAAAAATCAAATTGGACGAAATTAGAGGTTTCAAATGGAATAAGATAAATAAATATGAATATTGGAAGGTCCAATTTTGTAGCGGAGTTGAAGGAAGATGTGGTTTGAAGAGAAAAAGGAAAATAAGGATTTAATAAGTAAATAAGAAAACCACAAATTTGGGAAAAACTGTAGAGATGACCGATTTGGTAAAATTGAAGCCCTCAGTTGATAAAGGATAAATAAATAAAAATATCCCAAGTCCCAATTTGAAGTGGATCCCAAGGAAGAGCCGATTGGAGGAGAAACGAAAAAACGAAAAAATTTTCCAATATTGAGGAAAAAGGAAAAACTAAATCGGAGAGGAATTTGGATGTAAAAATTGGGCATTTTCGAACCAACTCCTATTCAATTTATGAAAAAGGCATTGGAAAAAGAAAATCTAGAAATTGGGCCCGTTTCAAGTAAAACCAAGGTGTCGCAACCTAAAAAATAACAAGTCTCATCGCGAGACTTTATTCGTTAAGTGTGACATTGGAAAAAACAAAGAAAAAGATGACTTAATTCCTCTTGAAATAAAATGATGGTTTTAAAACAACCTAAAAAAAAAGACATGGACTCGCCACCAATATTTTTTGGCTAGGTGTGATCGGCCACCAATTAAAACCTGTTTTGTAAAACATTTTAAAATTAATTAAGACATTTTTTAAAACCAATTTCAAATCTGCATTTTAAGCCAGAGAAATCAAAGAAAACTGGTTCGGGAGTCGGTTACGTGCGGGGAAGGATTAGCACCCTCACAACACCCGTATAAAATGGTACCTTATTAATCATGTGTTATCTCAAGTCTAAGTAAAAAGTCGGTTTTAGATTTGGCATTTCAAAATAATTCCCAATTTAAAGAAAAATAATTCCATTTTTAATTGAAAATGATCCGGAATTTATTAATTCAAAATTTTCCTATTTTCCTCGACAAACGCGTCAAAATATAATTTTTTTTATTTATTTAGAAAATTTTCCGAATCATTCTCGTTTTAAGAAAGATATTCCGTTAAAATAATAATTGATAATATCCTCCCCGGCAACCCAGAAGAGAACTCATGAATTATTTTAACTCGGGAATGACTTTATTTTATTTAAAATCATTATCCTTTCAAAACATTAAAAAAAATATATGAATATGAACATGTGTGACATAATAAAGATGACATAATAAAGTCTAGATGACGTAATACAACCTAAACGACATGATATAATTTAAATGACATAATATATTCTAAATGACATAATATAACCTAAGTGACATAGTATATTCTAAATGACATGGTATAACCTAATTGACATGAAATGATATGAAACATAAAATAATATTATCATGAAATATGGATGAAAATAAAAATAACAATGCATGAACATAGTAAATCCTAAATGTTGTGACAAAAATAAATGATTAAGCAAAAAGCATAGGATAACATAGAATATTCACAACCATATAACAAACAATATAACACCATAAAATATAAATCAAAATAACAACATTACCATAGAAATATTCCAAGCAAAAATCATATACCATATAATATGCATGAACAAGGAAAATGCAATGCATGAAAGTGTATTTTTTCCTTTAAATAAGAAAATTCGTATACCTAAAAAGATATCTGACTACCTTAGGAAAAGACATCAAATTAAAATTTTTAAAATAAAAAATACTTTGTTATTGGTTTGAAAACAATTTTGAAAATTTTGGATAAAGAAAACACCATGGCCGAAACCCCCTTGAAAAAAGGCTCTATGTTCCTAACTTTGAAAACCCGAACTTGACCACCCTTGATCTCACCTTTATAGAATCATTTTTTTTGGATTAAAATGACTTAGAAATCAACCTAGGACAGTAGCTAAGGTTCCTAATCAGCCATCTCTTAATGCCTTAGCCAAAACAGAAAATTATTTTCTCCTTGAAATCAAATATAACTTTTCTGTCAAGTTCTAAAACGTGATTTTTTAACCTATTTTTAAAATTTCGAAAAAATCTAAACAAATTTTGGGAGACTCAGAACATGTCGAACTATATGGGAAAAAATTGGCTTAAGTTTTAGACTAAGGATGACCTACTAGAAAAATCACGAAAGTCAGAACATTGGATGAAAAACTGTTTAGCAGAAAAACATTTTTAAGCCTTTGATAAAATCATTCAAAAATCAGAATAAAAATATTGGGAATCTTCTAAGGACCTACAAACAGTACCAAAAAATTCTAAAAATTTGGACAAGGATTTCCTAATGAAAAAAAAATCACAAAGGTAGAAATTCCAACTTGACAACTTCTTAATTTTCCACAAGCATGCTCATGTGAGATTGGCTTTGAGCCATTGATTGGCTTAAGTCAAAAATCAAGTGGTATGATATGAAATGCATAAACAAACAGTAAGTTGAATGCATGAAATGCATGATCTAATGCCTAAATGACATAGAAAATGCATGGCATAAAAAATGACCTAATGCCTAACATGAACTTGTGCATGGCAATAAATGCAACCTAGACCTAATATGCATGAAATGGAAATGTGACCTAGACCTAATATGCATGGGAATATGCATGGCAATACAAAGATGACCTAATACCTAAAATGTCATGAAAATGCATGGCAATGCAAAATTGTCCTAAGACCTAATATGAACATGAAAATGCATGAAAGTAACATGAACATATAATGACCAAATGAGCCTAATACTAATGCATGAACATGGCACAACCAAAAACCCAATCATATGGCACAAAGATGCAAAGTATGAATGAAAACATGGTAGTCACATAATCAGGATAGAAATGCAAACGCAAGACAATAAAAAAACATGCTAGCCGAATGGTCACCTAAATCATATGATGAAATCCTAACAAGACAATAACACAAACACACGGCATAGTAAATCAAATACACAATATTATAGCATAAAGATGCAAGCATGTCAACTAAACAAGATGAAAATGCACACACAAGGCAAAAAAGCATGGGGTAGCCGAATGGTCATTTCAAAAACATGTAGGATCCTAGCAAGGCAATAACACAAACACATGGCATGGCACATCATGTAAAGCTATCCTATCACAACCAAACTATCCTACCACAACCAAGCTATCCTACCACAAGCAAACTAATCTATCACAACCGAGCTATCCTAACACAATCAAACATTGGAATAAAATCAAACACATGGCATCATGCTCAAGAATACCATTGGGCCATGACTTAAAAATGTAGTAAACAAATCATTTTGATATATTTTTTGATGAAAACAAAAGGTAGGAACCTTTTGGAACTTTGTAGACACCTAATTTTGTCCGGGCCACTAAACAGGTATGTTTTCTTCCTATATTGATGTTTCCGAGTATAAAAAGACTGTTTTCATCCTGCAGGTGGTACTCCGAGACTTAGTTTAAGAGGGCGAGCACAAAAAGTCAAACTTGAAAAAAAGTCAACCCCAAAAAAGTCAACCTCGAAAAAGTCAACCCCAGAAAGTCAACTACTGAAAAAGTCAACCCACTTTCAAAATCAAGATTTTAAGTTCAAGGTCTACATTGAAAGATATGGAGTTCGGAAGTTGGGATTTGGAGATTCAGTAGAAAAGAAATCCTAATCCGAGAAATTTGGGGAAAAGTGCTTAAACGATCAAACTGGTCGAAATTGAAGGTTCCAAATGAAAGATAAGCACTGACTACGGGTAATGGAGAAGTCACTTGCAAGAAAAACCGAAAGAAAAGTCAATCCAGAAGAAAACCGAGAATTAGGGTTTTTAGTGGATTTCGGTGAAATCGGGAAGAATCACAGAAATGGCCCGACTTGGTAAGACCAAAGCCCCCAATGGATGAGGAATGATTAAAAAGGATGGCCCAAGGCTCAGATTGAAGAAAATCTGAAAATCGGACTTGTTTTGAGCAAAACCGGGTTTCGGAGGTTAAAGGGGCAAAATTGGAAAAATTTGGGAAAAATAGCAAATGGACTCCGAAAATTCTGAAAAATTTGTCAATCTCATTCTTAAATCATTTGGAAGAGATTGGTAAAAGAAAATCTTGATTCGGAGTTCGGTTGCAAAATGGCCAAATCCCGGGCTTCTTATGAAGTAATTCAAAAAGGAAAATCCCGGAAAAATAGCAAATGAGCTCCAAATCTTTTGAAAATTTGCAGATCTCATTTTTAAATTATTTCAAAGAGATTGGCAAAAGAAAATCTTGATTCCGAGTTCGTTTGCAAAATGGCTAAATCCCGAGCCTCCTATGTAGTAATTCAAGCCGATAAATCCCGAAAAAATACCAAATGAGCTCCAAAAATTATGAAAACTTCCAGATCACACTTTTTAATTATTTTGAAGAGATTGGTGAAGAAAAATCTTGATTTGGAGCTCGTTTAAAAAATGGTAAAAAGTAGGGGCATAAAAGGATATTTTGGGAAGAAAAAATCCAAATAAATAGCAAACGGACTCGAAAAATTTTGAAAACTTCCAGAACTCAATATTTTATTATTTTAGAAGTATTAAAAAAAGAAAAATTGAATTTGGAGTCCGTTTGATATTTATTTTCATCCGGGGGGGCAAAATGGTCATTTCACCCAAGCAACCGAAAAGGGCTTCTTTGGGCCTTTCAAAAATCAGAGCTGGGCTGGAAAAGAGAAGTGCTGGCCTGCCCAAGCCCAAAGGAAGGAGGAAGCTTATGATTTTTTCAATCAAGTGGTTAAAAATCAAGAGTTAAGTTAGAGATTTTCTTTGATCAAGCCATGGGTATTTTTTAGCCTAAGTCCCAATCCCACATCCCTTTGTAATGTCAAGCCAAGGAGGTGCTCACCTTATAAATAAGGGGTCTTGGCCTTTGGTTGAAATCACCCACTACCCCTTGTGAGATAGTCTATACACTTGTATTAGGATTATCCGGGTGGTGAGTCATAGTGTTTTTGTTGAGAGGGTTTGTAGCTTAATCCGTTCAAAAGCTACTCTGAGGGTTTGTAGCTTAATCCGTTCAAAAGCTACTCTGAGGGTTTATAGCTTAATCCGTTCAAAAGCTACTTGGTGAGTTTTCATTTTAAAATAATGTTTCTTGTTCTTCCTTCATTTCCTTTCTTAAGTATATTTTTCTTACATTTTGTTTTTACAATAAATTCACCATGGCCAAATGGCCTACATTATTTATTTTAAGTTGTTGTTTTTGATTCATTTTACCATATTGTTTATGCTATTTTATTTATTTTTGATGTTTTAAATATTATGTTATTTCATGTTCTTAAGTTATATTTAATTTGGTTGCTTTGTTTGTTGCCATTTATGTCTTAGATATCATGTTTTTACATTTTTAATTTTCTGTTTTCATGTTGTTTAAATTTGAGCATGTTTTAGAGTTAGCATATTAAGTGTTTGTGAAAATGCTTGTGTGATTCTTTGCATGATTCTTGTTTTATATCTTAGTAAGCATGTTTTAGATTTGGTATATTAGGTGTTTGTGAAAATGCTTGTGTGATTTTTGTGTTATGACTTAGTTTTTCATGCTAGCATACCAAGTGTTTGTGAAAATGCCATGCTTGTTGAAGCTTGGGGCCATTTGGCTACTCCATGTGTTTTGCATTGTGTGTTGTATTTTTGTCATGCTAGTTGTTAGGTTTTTGCATTTGCATGATATTTGGTTGGATTTTTGAATTAAGCATGCCTTGTGTTTGTGAAAATGCCATGCATGTCTTAGGTCTAGGTTACATTAAATGTCATGCAAGTTCATGTTAGGTCTAGGCCATATTATTTGTGTCATGCATTTTCCTTACATTTAGGTTTAGATCCATGCATTTCATGCATTATGTTTGCTGCATTGTTTCATGCATTTCATGTTCATGCCAGTTGAATAATGACTTGAGCCAATTAATGGTTCAAGATCATGCTCTCTTGAGCACACTTGTGAAAAATTAAGTTTGTCAAATTGATTATTCTACCTTTGTGATTTTTTTTACTTAGCCAATTTTTATCTAACTTTGAAAAAGTCCTAGCTACTGCCTTCAAGTCATTCTATGAGTTTCAAATATTTTTATTTTGGTTTTTAAATGATTTTATCAAAGACAAAAAAAAATGTGTTGGCAAAGCAATTTTTTTCCACCCAAAACTCGTACATCTCCGATTTTTCTGGGAATTCATCTTTGATCAGAAAATTAAGTCGATTTTTTCCCGTGTATTTTTACATGTCCTGAGTCTCCAATAATTTTTTCAGAATTTTTGGAATTTTTAAAAATAGGGTAAAAAATCGTGGATTAAAACTGGACAGTGAAGTCAGAATTGAATTTAAAGAAAAACAAAGCAGTTTTTTCTCCTCCAAGAACTCGTACATCTCTGGTTTTTCTGGGAATTCATCTTTGATCAAAAAATTAATCCAATTTTTTTTCGTGTAGTTTTACATGTCCTGAGTCTCCAATAATTGTTTCAGAATTTTTGGAATTTTTAAAAATAGGATAAAAAATCGTGGATTAAAACTGGACAATGGAGTCAGAATTGAATTTAAAGAAAAACCAATTTTCTGTTTTGGTTAATCTACTTAGAGTGGGCTGATTAGGAGGGTTAGCTACTGACTTAGGGTGATTTCTAAGCCTTTTTAAACTCTAAAAATGGTTTTTCAAGTCCCGGGTTAAGGGTAGCCAAGTCCGGATTTTTTTAAACTTAGGAAATTAGAGTCATTTTAAAAATTTTAGCCCAGTTTTTATTTTTAATTCAAGCTTTTCAAAATTGTTTTCAAACAATCACAAAGTATTTTGGTTTTAGAATATTTAATTTGACATATTTTCCTAAGGTAACCGGATATCTTTTTAGATATACGGATATCTTTTTAGATATACGGATTTCCTTAATTAAAGGAAAAAATACATTTCATGCATTGCATTTTTATATTCATGCATTTTATATAATATGTGATTCTTGCCATAATAATTTCTATGTGTCATGACATTTAGGTTGCATTATATTATTTAGATTTTGCTATGTCATTTTATTTATGTCATGCCTATACATATTCATTTCTTTTAAATGTTTTCAAAAAAGATAATGATTTTCAATAAAAATAAAGATATTCCCGAGTTAAAATAATTCATGAGTTCTCTACCGGGTTTGCTGGAGGGAATATCATCAATTATTATTAATAAAGGAATATCTTTCTTACAAAAAAAAAAGAGAATGATTCGGAAAGTTTTCCAAAACTAATAAAAATTTCTATATTTTGCCACGTTTGTTCGGGAATATAGGAAAATTTTGAATTTATAAATTCCGGATCATTTTCAATAAAAAATGGAATTATTTTTCTTTAAATTGGGAATTAATTTGAAATACTAAATTTAAAACCAACTTTTACCAAGACTTGAGATAACACACGATTAATAAGGTACCGATTTATACGGGCGTTGTGGGGGTGCTAATCCTTCCCCACACGTAACCGACTCCCGAACCCGCTTCTTTGATTTCTCTGGTTTAAAACGCAGACTTGAAATCGGTTTTTAAAATGTTTTAATTAATTTTTAAAATATTTTATAAAATCGGTTTTAATAGGTGGCCGATCACACCTAGCTAAAAAAGATTGGTGGCGACTCCATGTCTTTTTAGGTCATTTCCAAAACCTTCATTTTTTAGAGGAATTAAGTCGACTTTTCCTCGGTTTTTTTAATGTCACGCCTAACGAATAATAAAGTCTTGCGATGAGACTCGTCGTTATTTTTTTAGGTTGCGACAGCTTGGCGACTCCACTGGGGACATATTAGAGAGTCAGGCCTAGAATTAGTCGTGTATTATCAAAATCTCGGTTTTGGTTGGTTTAATTGGTATTTAATTTTAATTCCCACATTTTTCTAATAAAGAGAATTTTGAAAATAATAAAATGTTTTTAAAAATGTTCATTCTCATGTGCATGCATTTTATTATTGTTCTCTTGTTATTTAGGTTGTATATTATAATTGCTTGTTGGTTAATGCGTTACACTATTCTTGAATGTTTTAATTGCTAGGGCATTTAGAATAAGGTTTGTAGAATAGGTAGTGAAAGGTTTTTTATTCCTCCACACACACTACACGTGCATTTGCATAACATGAATCCTCTACCGGGTTCCGTCCTTTTAAGTGGAAGTAAAGTAACTAAGCCTTCGTGATTGATCCTCCGTATGGGCTAGTGAAACACTTTCGGAGTATAAAGTACCTAATGCCTTCGTGATGATCCTCCGCATGGGCATAGGAAAATATACTCTAACGAATTGAACCCGCTTTATCGGGGTGCCTTACTAGCCTTCACCGGCGACAGTGAGGAACAATTCGGGGCCTTAGAACCGATTCACCCTCATATAGTGAACCTAGGCGAAGCCATGCCGAATTTCCGTCAGACATACCGAAAATAGGAACACATGGAGGGACATTTCTAAACTTTTTGTTACCTATTTTACACTCCGAATAAGTGTGGTAGATCGGGCAACGATGTACGTACATCGCCCGTAATAAATGTGATACTCCGCCTCGATGGCATCGTGATGCCTAAATAAGCAGATATTGCTGGGGCAGATGTTCATTAGCTGTTTTTTTTTTTAAAAAAAAAAACTCTTTTTTCAAGCATTTTTGCATGTTGCACATTTCATGCATGTGTGAATGGGGCATATACATTTTTGGTTGTATTATTGATCTCATTCTTTGCAATAAACAGTTGGTAATTTAATTTGATGATTTCATAAAACCGGTAGTGTCACATGAACATTTGCATATTGTACCATAGTAAGATCCACCCTGAAATTCTTTTGAAAATGATGTGATTGGTTTATCAAAAAAAAAAAAAAATTGGAGGCAAATCTTGCATAATGAGATTTTTGAATAACCAAGATTTAGGTCCCACCAATTTCGTGTAATCATTGATTTCTTTGTATATACCTTTGTGTTAATTCATTTATTTTTGCATGTATCATTTTGACATCATGTTATAGTCATAGCATGCATGGTCATTCATTGTAAGATATGTTTATGACATGCATGGTCATTATTTGTATATACTTATGTATCAATTTATTCTTTCTTTACATGCATCATGTTGGCATCAAGTTGCATTCATGCATTCATAGTCAGCATGATTTTTTCTGTATATATCCATATATCAATTTATTCTTTCTTTACATGCATCATGTTGGCATCCAGTTGCATTCATGCATTCATAGTCAGCATGATTTTTCTGTATATATCCATTATCAATTTATTCTTTCTCTATATGCATCATGGTAGCATCAAGTTGCATTCATGCATTCATAGTCAGCATGATTTTTCTGTATCTATTCATATATCAATTTATTCTTTCTTTATATGCATCATGTTAGCATCAGGGTGCATTCATGGCATACATAGTCATCATGATATGCTCATGCATTAATTTGTCATATTGGCATCAGGTTGCGTTCATGACATACACGGCCAGCATGACTTTCTTTGTATATACTCTGTGTCAATCATTTATTCTTCACATGCATCATAATTGACATTGTGTGGCATTCATAGTGTATATGATCATTCATTGAGAAATGCATTTGGAACATACATGGTCATTCATTGCATATATCCATGCATTGGTTTTTCTTATTCTTTAAATGCATCATGTTGGCATCGTGTTGCATTTATAACATACATGGTCAACATGTTTCCACTGTATATGACCACACATAACTTTGTTTAGGCTTCACATGCATCAAATTGCATTCATGGCTCATTCATCATGACATACATTTGGGGGAAATAAAATAGAAGTTGGCTTGGCTTTAGGAGTCTTTGAAAGAATTTCCATTTCAAATCAGAAGAAGTACTGAGTACACTTTTAATACAGGCTGGTGCTATGGCGGATGAACAAGTTGCCCGAATGGAAAAAACAGAAAGGGAACAGAGAGAATTGCGAGAACAGCTAGCAAAATCTCAAGCAGAATCTAAGGATCAGATGACTAAACTGATGGAGCTAATGTCTGCTGTAATCAAGGGAAAAGGATACACCGAAAACTTTGTCGTCGGAGAAGGGTTAGAGGTACAAAAGGGCCAAGATGAGGTCGCAATAAGTGATGCCCAGAACACTGTTAACCCCGTCAATGTCCTAAACTCAGATGATCCGGCTGAACAGGCAAAGTTGAAAAGGGTTGCAGTAAATGAGGTTGAGTTGGCAGATTCCCAAGGGAAATATCAGTTGTTAGATGAAAGGCTTCGGGTAATAGAAAGAACAGATGTATTCGGGAGTGTGGAGGCGAAAGAACGATGCTTGGTCTTCGATTTAGTCATTCCTCCTAAGTTCAAGATCCCTGACTTCGTGAAATATGACGGGACGACTGATCCATCAGCCCACATCACTATGTTCTGCCGGAAGATAACAAGTCATATAGATAATGATAAGCTTTTGATTCACTGCTTTCAAGATAGCCTCAGCGGATCCGCAATTAGGTGGTATAGTCAGTTGAGCAAGGATCAGATTCACTCTTGGAATGACCTGGCTAGGGTTTTTCTAAACCAGTACAAGCATATGACTGACACGGCGCCTGACCGTCTCACCTTGCAAAATATGAAGCAAAGAGCTACTGAGAGCTTCAAAGAATATGTGCAACGGTGGATGAGCCTGGCCGTCCAAGTACAACCGCCCTTAACTCAGAAGGAAACCACTGTCCTTTTTGTGAATACACTGCAGGCTCCGTACTATGATATACTTGTTGGCAACATCACAAATAATTTTTCAGACATGGTAATTTCAGGGGAGATGATTGAGAATGCTATCAAGGATGGGAAAATTGAAGGAGAAAGAACATCCAATACCAAGAACAGGGCATCTGAAAATAAAAAGAAAGATACCCAAGTCGTGGAAGACTTTGCCCCATCTCCCCAATTCTCCTCGTATCAGCCATTTAACTCTACCCTGAACAATGTCTCTCAAGGTTTTTATCCCTACCAACCAATGACTGCAACTACACCAGAATTTACATCTGTCTATCAATCGAACATCCTCGGGAATAATCGAAGGGGGCATAAAAAGCGAAAAATAAATCAGGTTGACCCGATTCCTGTGACATACAGTGAGCTACTACCTCAACTCATCCAGAATCACCTTGTGACACCCATGCAAATAGCGCCTCTGAAGCCCCCTTATCCGAGCTGGTATGATGCTAATGAGTGTTGTGGGTACCATTCTGGCAATCAAGGTCACTCAACAGAGAACTGCCCTGCTTTGAAGTACAAGGTCAGAGATCTCATCAAGGCTGGTTCGATAAGTTTTGAATATGGGAAAGCCAAGTGTCATAAGAAACATTGTGCATGATCATATTAGGTTTTTGACGCATGTAGTTCTATACACTGTGATGATAAAAGCACTTGTCTCATGTTAACATCTACATGAATTAAATGAATTTTGAATTTTAAATGCTTTGTGTTTGTTGTGTTTCAACAATAACTTGAATTTGCAAAAACAAGCATTAAGGAATTTTTAGTGATGGATAGTCTCAAGAAGATTGATGATCAGTGTTACAAATGACCCAATACCTTCTCCATTCTTTTTAGGTTTTCCTAAGCCTAAATCTCTTAAACCAAGAGCACTTGAAAGACCTAATGCTTCAAGGGATATGAATGATTTGACTTCATAGAAGTATTGTTATTGCAGAATAAGCAAGGATGTAAATCCTAGTCTAGGCTATGAACAAAGGAACGAACTTTTTGAAATTTTTCGAATTCCTTGAAAATCAAACAAATGAGACATTCTTTCAAGAGTCTAGATTTTGATAATTTGGTGTGTGTCAAGATTGTGCTAAAACCATTCATGACCTTTCCCAATAACCACAAAACACTAATTGCCCAAACATCACTTCATGATTGACATCCTGGGGCACAATGATTAAACTAGATTATCCCTTGTCCTAGAGAAAACCCGTTTTTGGGTCATATTTTCCTTATCTCTTAAAAAAAAACTCAGATTGGAAACTCAGCCTTTTCAAAATAGACCTAGACTTGCTATGTTCCTCGTTGATACAGATTCTCATGGTTAATCAAATTGGGGCATCATATATGGAAATGATGGACACATGGTAAAGAAGGATGGGCTAATGCATGAATCATTGGGGGGATGCGACGAAAAAAAAAAAGAAAAATCGTGATATCATGCATGTGAGAATTCGGATGATTCCAAAGTGCAAAATGAAATTCTGAATATCTATTTCCCCTGGGGATTGCTTTTCAATGTGAATATTTGTGCTTGACATGAGAAATGGCCATCTTTCATATCCCTTTCAAAAAAAAAAAAAAAATTATTATCCATAGTCACCCCTTTTGAGCCAAAAGAATTCTTTCTTCTTTGAACCCTGATCAAGGATTACCCTCTACACTGGGGGGCAAATGCGAGGAAAGGTCTTTTCAAAGATCATTGAGAAATGAGTGACAGCTCAAGGATAGACACAAAGCAAATGGAGCCCCGAATAAATACGGGCGCACTCTGTCAAAGAAAAAAGAAGAGGAAAAGATGGCGAAATAAAAGCCAAGAAAAACAAAAAAACACAATAAAAAAGAAAACAAAATGTGTGAAAGACATGGCAAATTGAAAGCCAAGAACGAGGAAAGAAAGACACAAAAGTCAAAAGGAAAGAAATGTCCAAGAAGGGACAAATGCTTCAAAGAGAATCCTCCTCAAGAAATGATCCTTGATCTGATTACCCTCAAACACATATTTTGGGCCTATTTATCCTTTCTCTCTGAACCCTGAGCTATGGCCTACATTATATGCTTTAAAAGTCCATTTTGATCAAGCATGAATATTTAATTTGAAAGGTTTTTCCTCAGATTTTATCCCATTTCATCGAATTATCATTTCACTAAGGAAGAATTTAGAATTCTCAAGTGCATGGTAAAACAATGAACAAAAAAAAAAAAAAACAAAAAAAAAAATTTGAAAGAATGGGACTCTAGGGCGAAAACCCAAAAATGGGCGGTCTAGAGTAAATTTGGAAATTTTCGATGCCATCTATGATAGTGCCGATACCCCAAAAGAAAAGATCTTATTAAAGGAGTGGTCATCGAGGAACATCTAGGAATTCCTGAACCCCCCAAATTGTCAGTTCTCATTCAGAAGATTGTCTTCAAAAACTGAAACTTTTTTCCTCCAAAATCAACTTTCCAGTTTAAACATCCCGGCCAATCTTGACGCTTGTCAAAATGCCTTGATATGGAAACTAAAAGAATGTTGAATTTGTTTGGTTCTCAATGAATTCATGATTTATAAAAACTGTTCCATTTGTGAGCCTAGAAGGGATATACATTTTTGTCATGAAGTTTTCCTGGAAAAGCCAGAATCTTTTTATACCAAGCCTTGCCAATCCCAGTTGAAAAAAAAAAAAAACAGATTGATACTTAGAGAAATTTCTAACAATGATCATCAATCTTCAAAAGATTTGTACATCACACATTGTGGGGTTAATATTTTTTGTTCAGAAGTTTTCAAAATAAGAAAACAAATAAATATATTTTTGAAATACCCATTTTGATGTTGACATGAGATAAGGATTTTTCTAATTCAAAGGTATAGAATTGCCAGAATAGGTCCTGACTTCCAGATATGAGAAGAAGAAATCGAACTCAGTTCAGATCTCTATTGATGAAAGTTTGAAAACTTTTGGGGTAAAGAGAATAGCCAAAATGAATTGAAGGTATACTCTGATTTGAAGAGGAAAAATGAATTTGAAAGGCTAAGCCAAAGTCTAGAAAAACAACCGGGGGCATTTACATCACTCATGAGCACTCATCTCTTTATCGAGCTTTTGCATCTGCACAGTGTCGGCAAGCATTTGCATCATTCATGGGTATTTGCATTGGCATTATTCCATAAGCATCTGCATTTTACCTTTACATTTACATTCTTCATGGAATTCGCATTTGTGTCATCTCAAGCAATTGCATCATTTCTAGAATCATTGCATTTCATTATTGTGTGGTAATTGTAGTTACACCATTCATAAACCAGTTACATGAACACAATTAGTAGGGGCATCTGCATCATGAAACATGGGCATCAATCCAGGCCATTTGCATTTGCACTAAGAAATATTTTACATTTGCACCACGAAGCATGAGCACCTTGTTAAAAGACATGTGCATCTGCATCATTTCTCAAAGCTTCTGGTGGGGATATCCAGAATTTTACAATTTTAAAAGCGAACAAGTCTTCGGTGGTGATAGCTGAAGCCTCTGGTGGAGATATCCAGGGTTTTATAATTTTGAAAACATGAGAAATTTTATTCTGAAGGAGTTACCCAGAATTTTACAATGAGCAAGTCTTTGGTGGTGATAGCCAAAGCTTCTGGTGGGGATATCCAGAATTTTACAGTTTTAAAAGTGAACAAGTCTTCGGTGGTGATAGCTGAAGCCTCTGGTGGAGATATCCAGGGTTTTATAATTTTGAAAACATGAGAAATTTTATTCTGAAGGAGTTACCCAGAATTTTACAACGAGCAAGTCTTTGGTGGTGATAGCCAAAGCTTCTGGTGGTGATATCCAGAATTTTGCAGTTTTAAAAATGAACAAGTCTTCAGTGGTGATAGCTGAAGCCTCTGGTGGAGATATCCAGGGTTTTATAATTTTGAAAAATGAGAAATTTTATTCTGAAGGAGTTACCCAGAATTTTACAATGAGCAAGTCTTTGGTGGTGATAGCCAAAGCTTCTGGTGGGGATATCCAGAATTTTACAGTTTTAAAAGTGAACAAGTCTTCGGTGGTGATAGCTGAAGCCTCTGGTGGAGATATCCAGGGTTTTATAATTTTGAAAACATGAGAAATTTTATTCTGAAGGAGTTACCCAGAATTTTACAATGAGCAAGTCTTCTGGTGGTGATATCCAGAATTTTGCAGTTTTAAAAGTGAACAAGTCTTCAGTGGTGATAGCTGAAGCCTCTGGTGGAGATATCCAGGGTTTTATAATTTTGAAAAATGAGAAATCTTCTTCTAGATGAGTTATCTAGAATTTTATATTGAGCAAGTCTTTGGTGGTGATAGCCAAAGCTTTTGGTGGGGATATCCAGAATTTTACAGTTTTAAAAATGAAGAAGTCTTCGGTGGTGATAGCTGAAGCCTCTGGTGGAGATATCCAGGGTTTTATAATTTTGAAAAATGAGAAATCTTCTTTTGAAGGAGTTATCCAGAATTTTTTTCAACATGTGCATCTACATCAAGAAGCATTTGCATCAATCTAAGTTAGTTAAATCTGCATCAAGAAAGTTTGCATCAAATCAAGTCATTTACATTTGCATCAAAGATATTTGCACCAATCTAAGACATTTGCATCTACATCAAGAAGCGTTTGCATCAACAAAAGACATTTGCATTTGCATCATGAAGCATTTGCATCATCTCTTAAAGCTTTCAGGTATAATCGATTTCGTTTCCTTAAGGCGAGTCGAGCCCCGAAATCATCGTCGAGGTATTTTTTTATTTATGAACAAGTCTTCGGTGGTGATAGCTGAAGCCTCTGGTGGAGATATCCAGAGTTTTTTTTTAAAGTCCTTTGAAAAGGTAGAAAGTCTTCGGTGGTGATAGCTGAAGCTTCTGGAGATGATACCCAGAATTTTACAGTTTTAAAAATGAGCAAAACTTCGGTGGTGATAGCTGAAGCCTCTGGTGGAGATATCTAGAGTTTTAAAATCCTTTGAAAAGATAGAAAGTCTTCGGTGGTGATAGCTGAAGCTTCTGGAGGTGATACCCAGAATTTTTACATTTAAAAAAAAAATGAGCAAGACTTTGGTGGTGATAGCCGAAGCTTCTGGAGGAGATATCCAGAATTTTAAACACAGCTGAGAACAAGACAGGTTAAGGCCCCGAGACCATCGTCGAGGTCATTTCCTTTCTTGCAAATCGAATTCGTTTCCTTAAGACGAATCGAGCCTTGTTTAGGCAGGGAATTCAATTTAAGGACAAATCTTCAATTTACTGTTTTCAAAAAAAAAATTGAAAAAAAAAAGAAAAAAGAGAAAAAAAAATAGAAAATGAAAAAAGAAAATAAAAAATGCAAAATGCAAAAATGAATGAAGAAATGAAAAAGAAAACCCCTTTCCTTTTCATGTGATTTCACTTACCGTACAAAATTAGTGTTGGTTTATCTTTGCCTGATTCCTGATTCTCAGCAGTAGCCAAAGAGGGGCAGCTGTAGACACCTAATTTTGTCCGGGCCACTAAACAGGTATGTTTTCTTCCTATATTGATGTTTCCGAGTATAAAAAGACTGTTTTCATCCTGCAGGTGGTACTCCGAGACTTAGTTTAAGAGGGCGAGCACAAAAAGTCAAACTTGAAAAAAAGTCAACCCCGAAAAAGTCAACCCCGAAAAAGTCAACCCCATAAAGTCAACTACTGAAAAAGTCAACCCACTTTCAAAATCAAGATTTTAAGTTCAAGGTCTACATTGAAAGATATGGAGTTCGGAAGTTGGGATTTGGAGATTCAGTAGAAAAGAAATCCTAATCCGAGAAATTTGGGGAAAAGTGCTTAAACGATCAAACTGGTCGAAATTGAAGGTTCCAAATGAAAGATAAGCACTGACTACGGGTAATGGAGAAGTCACTTGCAAGAAAAACCGAAAGAAAAGTCAATCCGAAAGAAAACCGAGAATTAGGGTTTTTAGTGGATTTCGGTGAAATCGGGAAGAATCACAGAAATGGCCCGACTTGGTAAGACCAAAGCCCCCAATGGATGAGGAATGATTAAAAAGGATGGCCCAAGGCTCAGATTGAAAAAAATCTGAAAATCGGACTTGTTTTGAGCAAAATCGTGTTTCGGAGGTTAAAGGGGCAAAATTGGAAAAATTTGGGAAAAATAGCAAATGGACTCCGAAAATTCTGAAAAATTTGTCAATCCCATTCTTAAATCATTTGGAAGAGATTGGTAAAAGAAAATCTTGATTCTGAGTTCGGTTGCAAAATGGCCAAATCCCGGGCTTCTTATGCAGTAATTCAAAAAGGGAAATCCCGGAAAAATAGCAAATGAGCTCCAAATCTTTTGAAAATTTGTAGATCTCATTTTTAAATTATTTGAAAGAGATTGGCGAAAGAAAATCTTGATTCCGAGTTCGTTTGCAAAATGGCTAAATCCCGAGCCTCCTATGTAGTAATTCAAGCCGATAAATCCCGAAAAAATACCAAATGAGCTCCAAAAATTATGAAAACTTCCAGATCACACTTTTTAATTATTTTGAAGAGATTGGTGAAGAAAAATCTTGATTTGGAGCTCGTTTAAAAAATGGTAAAAAGTAGGGGCATAAAAGGACATTTTGGGAAGAAAAAATCCAAATAAATAGCAAACGGACTCGGAAAATTTTGAAAACTTCCAGAACTCAATATTTTATTATTTTGGAAGTATTAAAAAAAGAAAAATTGAATTTGGAGTCCGTTTGATATTTATTTGCATCCGAGGGGGCAAAATGGTCATTTCACCCAAGCAACCGAAAAGGGCTTCTTTGGGCCTTTCAAAAATCAGAGCTGGGCTGGAAAAGAGAAGTGCTGGCCTGCCCAAGCCCAAAGGAAGGAGGAAGCTTATGATTTTTTCAATCAAGTGGTTAAAAATCAAGAGTTAAGTTAGAGATTTTCTTTGATCAAGCCATGGGTATTTTTTAGCCTAAGTCCCAATCCCACATCCCTTTGTAATGTCAAGCCAAGGAGGTGCTCACCTTATAAATAAGGGGTCTTGGCCTTTGGTTGAAATCACCCACTACCCCTTGTGAGATAGTCTATACACTTGTATTAGGATTATCCGGGTGGTGAGTCATAGTGTTTTTGTTGAGAGGGTTTGTAGCTTAATCCGTTCAAAAGCTACTCTGAGGGTTTGTAGCTTAATCCATTCAAAAGCTACTCTGAGGGTTTATAGCTTAATCCGTTCAAAAGCTACTTGGTGAGTTTTCATTTTAAAATAATGTTTCTTGTTCTTCCTTCATTTCCTTTCTTAAGTATATTTTTCTTACATTTTGTTTTTACAATAAATTCACCATGGCCAAATGGCCTACATTATTTATTTTAAGTTGTTGTTTTTGATTCATTTTACCATATTGTTTATGCTATTTTATTTATTTTTGATGTTTTAAATATTATGTTATTTCATGTTCTTAAGTTATATTTAATTTGGTTGCTTTGTTTGTTGCCATTTATGTCTTAGATATCATGTTTTTACATTTTTAATTTTCTGTTTTCATGTTGTTTAAATTTGAGCATGTTTTAAAGTTAGCATATTAAGTGTTTGTGAAAATGCTTGTGTGATTCTTTGCATGATTCTTGTTTTATATCTTAGTAAGCATGTTTTAGATTTGGTATATTAGGTGTTTGTGAAAATGCTTGTGTGATTTTTGTGTTATGACTTAGTTTTTCATGCTAGCATACCAAGTGTTTGTGAAAATGCCATGCTTGTTGAAGCTTGGGGCCATTTGGCTACTCCATGTGTTTTGCATTGTGTGTTGTATTTTTGTCATGCTAGTTGTTAGGTTTTTGCATTTGCATGATATTTGGTTGGATTTTTGAATTAAGCATGCCTTGTGTTTGTGAAAATGCCATGCATGTCTTAGGTCTAGGTTACATTAAATGTCATGCAAGTTCATGTTAGGTCTAGGCCATATTATTTGTGTCATGCATTTTCCTTACATTTAGGTTTAGATCCATGCATTTCATGCATTATGTTTGCTGCATTGTTTCATGCATTTCATGTTCATGCCAGTTGAATAATGACTTGAGCCAATTAATGGTTCAAGATCATGCTCTCTTTAGCACACTTGTGGAAAATTAAGTTTGTCAAATTGATTATTCTACCTTTGTGATTTTTTTTACTTAGCCAATTTTTATCTAACTTTCAAAAAGTCCTAGCTACTGCCTTCAAGTCATTCTATGAGTTTCAAATATTTTTATTTTGGTTTTTAAATGATTTTATCAAAGACAAAAAAAAAAATGTGTTGGCAAAGCAATTTTTTTCCACCCAAAACTCGTACATCTCCGATTTTTCTGGGAATTCATCTTTGATCAGAAAATTAAGTTGATTTTTTCCCGTGTATTTTTACATGTCCTGAGTCTCCAATAATTTTTTCAGAATTTTTGGAATTTTTAAAAATAGGGTAAAAAATCGTGGATTAAAACTGGACAGTGAAGTCAGAATTGAATTTAAAGAAAAACAAAGCAGTTTTTTCTCCTCCAAAAACTCGTACATCTCTGGTTTTTCTGGGAATTCATCTTTGATCAAAAAATTAATCCAATTTTTTCTCGTGTAGTTTTATATGTCCTGAGTCTCCAATAATTTTTTCAGAATTTTTGGAATTTTAAAAATAGGGTAAAAAATCGTGGATTAAAACTGGACAATGGAGTCAGAATTGAATTTAAAGAAAAACCAATTTTCTGTTTTGGTTAATCTACTTAGAGTGGGCTGATTAGGAGGGTTAGCTACTGACTTAGGGTGATTTCTAAGCCTTTTTAAACTCTAAAAATGGTTTTTCAAGTCCCGGGTTAAGGGTAGCCAAGTCCGGATTTTTTTAAACTTAGGAAATTAGAGTCATTTTAATAATTTTAGCCCAGTTTTTATTTTTAATTCAAGCTTTTCAAAATTGTTTTCAAACAATCACAAAGTATTTTGGTTTTAGAATATTTAATTTGACATATTTTCCTAAGGTAACCGGATATCTTTTTAGATATACGGATTTCCTAAATTAAAGGAAAAAATACATTTCATGCATTGCATTTTTATATTCATGCATTTTATATAATATGTGATTCTTGCCATAATAATTTCTATGTGTCATGACATTTAGGTTGCATTATATTATTTAGATTTTGCTATGTCATTTTATTTATGTCATGCCTATACATATTCATTTCTTTTAAATGTTTTCAAAAAAGATAATGGTTTTCAATAAAAATAAAGATATTCCCGAGTTAAAATAATTCATGAGTTCTCTACCGGGTTTGCTGGAGGGAATATCATCAATTATTACTAATAAAGGAATATCTTTCTTTCAAAAAAAAAAAGAGAATGATTCGGAAAGTTTTCCAAAACTAATAAAAATTTCTATATTTTGCCACGTTTGTTGGGGAATATAGGAAAATTTTGAATTTATAAATTCCGGATCATTTTCAATAAAAAAATGGAATTATTTTTCTTTAAATTGGGAATTAATTTGAAATACTAAATTTAAAACCAACTTTTACCAAGACTTGAGATAACACACGATTAATAAGGTACCGATTTATACGGGCGTTGTGGGGGTGCTAATCCTTCCCCACACGTAACCGACTCCCGAACCCGCTTCTTTGATTTCTCTGGTTTAAAACGCAGACTTGAAATCGGTTTTTAAAATGTTTTAATTAATTTTTAAAATATTTTATAAAATCGGTTTTAATAGGTGGCCGATCACACCTAGCTAAAAAAGATTGGTGGCGACTCCATGTCTTTTTAGGTCATTTCCAAAACCTTCATTTTTTAGAGGAATTAAGTCGATTTTTCCTCGGTTTTTTTTAATGTCACGCCTAACGAATAATAAAGTTTTGCGATGAGACTCGTCGTTATTTTTTTAGGTTGCGACAAACTTGTTTTGAAAAACAATTTTATTTCATGAAAGAAAATAAAATAAAAATGCAAATAACAAAATCATATCAACAAAGCATGGAGAAAAACATGAAAGAAAATAGCTAACTTGCTCTAGCTTTCCAAATCAAAGAATAGTAAGAAAATCCTTTTTTTTCCTTCTCTTTTCTTTTTCCCTTTTTTTTTTTCTCCACTATAGCTACTGCCCTCTTTTGATCAGCCAAGCCCCAAATGAAAATCAAAAACCCCTCTCCAAGTGGTAGCCGAATGGTCCCTAAAATGGTGTAGGATGTTGTCATTCTTTCCCTAGCCAATTTGATCCAAAGACCACTAATCCAAGATGCTTAAAATGTGAAATTACCACCCTTAGATTAAGTGATCAGCCCCTAACTAATACAGCTGTTCAAAAATATGTAGCCATCATGTTTACATCCTTCCTCTTCATGCATTGGACCATGTGGCATAATTACAAAGGCTTTATCAAAAAAATAACTACCGTACTATCCACTTTTGGCCTTTGGATGCAAGAACTCAGAAAAAATCATTCTCCTCATAGGCTTGGCCGAATAGCCCTTCACATTCCAGTCCATTCTCTATTTTTTAAAATGCAAGAAAGGCCCTCTTCGGTTTCTTCGGTAAAATTACCCTTTTTAGCCCCCGGACCTAATTAAATAGCAAACAGACTCCAAATCCAAATTTTCTTTTTTCAATACTTCCTAAATAATATAAAATTGAGTTTTGAAAGTTTTCATAATTTGTTGAGCTCATTTTCTAATTTTCTCGAATTTATCTTCTTGAATTTAAGCTTAGCGGGCCCGAAATTTGCCATTTTTGTGAACGAGCTCCAATTCTGGATTTTTCTTCACTAATCTCTTCCAAATAATTTAAAATTGAGATTTGGAAGTTTACATAATTTTTCGAGCTCATTTGCTATTTTTTTTGGGATTTATCTTCTGGAATTTCAGCTTAGTGGGCCCGAAATTTGCCATTTTGTAAACGAGCTCCTATGTTGGATTTTTCTTCGCCGATCTCTTTCAAATGACATAAGATTGAGATCTGAAAGTTTTGGTAATTTTTCGAGCTCATTTGCTATTTTTTATGGATTTTCCAAGTTTGCCCTTTAACCTCCGAAGCCTCGGTTTTACTCAAAACAAGTCTGATTTCTAGATTTTCTTTTTCCAGGCCTTTTTTATTTATTGAATTGGAGTTGATCCAAAAATGCCCAATTGTTACGATCAAAGTATCCTCCGATTTGATTTTTCCTTTTTCCAATATCGAGAATTTCCTCGTTTTTCCGTTTTTCCTCAAATTGGCTCTTTTCTCGGAATTACTTCAAACTGAGCCTTGGGATATCCTTGTTTACTCACTCCTCATCAATCAGGGGCTTTAATTTTACCGAATCGGGCAATTTCTGTAATTTACCCCAATTTTGCCAAAATTCACCAAAAACCCTAATTTCCTATTTTCTTCCAAATTGACTCTTCCTTTGGTTTTGCTTCCAGGTGGCCTCTCTATTAGATGTAGTCATTGCTTATCTTCCATTAGGAACCTCCAATTTCGACCAGTTTGATCATTTAAGCACTTTTCCCCAAAATTTTCGAACTATGGTTTCCTTTCCACTGAATCTCCGTAACCCATCTTCCAAACTCCATATCTTTCATTGTAGACCTCAGATTATCAAAATTCTGTCACCATTGTTCAATTAAACTTTGAATCTTGATTTTGAATAAGGGTTTACTTTTTTAGTGGTTGACTTTTGGAGTTGACTTTTTTGAGGTTGACTTGTTCAAGATTGACTTTTCATGCTTGCCTTCTTAAACAAAGTCTTAGAGTACCACTTGCAGGATGAGAAAAGCTTGTTTGCATTCTAAAACATCATTAGGAAGAAAAATACCTAATTTCGGAGTCTGGACAAAATTAGGTGTCTACAGCTGTCCTTCTTTAGCTATTGCTGAGAATCAGGAATCAGGCAAAGATAAACAAATACTAATTTTGTTCAGTTAGTGAAATCTCATGTGAAGGAAAGGGAAGGGGTTTTCATTTTTTTTCCATTTTTTCTTCTTTTCTTGTTCTCTTTTTTCATTTTTTTTTTAATTTTTTCCATTTTTCATCATTTTTTTATTATTATTAAAAGCTGTAAATAGAAGATTTTATCCTTAAATTGAGTTTCCTAACTAATCAAGGCTTGACCCGTCTTAAGGAAACTGGTTTGATTTGCAACAGAAGAAAATACCTCGACGATGGTCTTCGAGGTCTTATCCTGTCTTGTGCTCAGCTGTGTTTAAAATTATGGGTATCTCCTCCAGAAACTTCGGCTATCACCACCAAAGACTCGCTCCTTTCTAAAACTGTAAAACTCTCGATATCTCCAGCAAAGACTTCAGCTATCGCCACCGAAGACTTGCTGATTTTTTAAAACTATAAAATTTTGGATATCTCCTCCAGAAGCTTCAGTTATCACCAACGAAGATTTGCTCACTGTTTAAAATTTGTAAAATTCTGGGTATCTCCTCCAGAAGCTTCAGTTATTGCTACCGAAGACTTGTTCACTTTTAAAAACATGTAAAATTCTGGATATCTCCTCTAGAAGTTTCCGCTATCGCTATCGAAGACTTGCTCTCTTTTAAAAACATGTAAAATTCTGGATATCTCCTCCAGAAGCTTCAGCTATCGCTACCGAAGACTTGTTTACTTTTAAAAACATGTAAAATTCTGGATATCTCCTCCAGAAGCTTCAGCTATCGCTATCGAAGACTTTCTCACTTTTATAAACATGTAAAATTCTGGATATCTCCTCCAGAAGCTTCAGCTATCGCTACCGAAGACTTGTTCACTTTTAAAAACATGTAAAATTCTGGATATCTCCTCCAGAAGCTTCAGCTATCGCTACCGAAAACTTGCTGACTTTTAAAAACATGTAAAATTCTGGATATCTCCTACAGAAGCTTCAGCTATCGCTACCGAAGACTTGTTCACTTTTAAAAACTTGTGAAATTCTGGATATCTCCTCCAGAAGCTTCAGTTATCACCAACGAAGATTTCCTCACTGTTTAAAATTTGTAAAATTTTGGGTATCTCCTCCAGAAGCTTCAACTATCGCTACCGAAGACTTGTTCACTTTTAGAAACATGTAAAATTCTGGATATCTCATCCAGAAGCTTCAACTATCTCTACCGAAGACTTGCTCACTTTTAAAAACATGTAAAATTTTGGATATCTCCTGCAGAAGCTTCAGCTATAGCTACCGAAGACTTGTTCACTTTTAAAAACATGTAAAATTCTGGATATCTTCTCCAGAAGCTTTAGCTATCGCTACCAAAAACTTGCTGACTTTTAAAAACATGAAAATTTTGGGTATCTCTTCTAGAAGCTTCAGCTATCGCTACTGAAGACTTGTTCACTTTTAAAAAAATGTAAAATTTTGGATATCTCTTCCAGAAGCTTCAGCTATCGCTACCGAAGACTTGTTCACTTTTAAAAACATGTTGAAAATTATACCCGAAAGCTTTGAGAGAGGACGCAGATGCAAATGTCTTTAATCAAGATGCACATGCTTCATGGTGGAAATGTAAATGACTTGGATTGATGCCAATGCAAATGTCTTGGATTAATGCAAATGCTTCTTGATAGAAATGCAGATGTTGAATAGGATGCAAATGCTTCATGATGCAGATGCAGATGTCTTAGATTGATGCAGATGCTTCTTGATACAGATGCAGACGTTGGAAATGCAAATGGCTTAGATTGATGTAAATGCTTCTTGATGCATATGCAAATGTTGAATACAGATGTTGAAAATACAAATGGCTTAGATTGATGCAAATGCTTCTTGATGCAGATGCAGATGTTGAATACAGATGTTGGAAATGCAAATGGCTTAGATTAATGCGAATGCTTCTTGATTTAGATACAAATGTTGAATGCAGATTGTCGCAACCTAAAAAATAACAAGTCTCATCGCAAGACTTTATTATTCGTTAAGCGTGACATTAAAAAAAAACCGAGGAAAATTCGACTTAATTCCTCTAGATAAATGAAGGTTTTGAAAATGACCTTGAAAAAGACATGGAGTCGCCACCAATCTTTTTTAGCGAGGTGTGATCGGCCACCTATTAAAACCGGTTTTATAAAATATTTTAAAAATTAATTAAAACATTTTTAAAACCAATTTCAAGTCTGCGTTTTAAACCAAAGAGATCAAAGAAACGGGTTCGGGACTCGATTACGTGTGGGGAAGGATTAGCACCCCCACAACACCCGTATAAAACGATACCTTATTAATCGTGTGTTATCTCAAGTCTCGGTAAAAAATCGGTTTCAAATTTAGTATTTCGAGTTAATTCCCAATTTAAAGAAAAATAATTCCATTTTTTAATTGAAAATGATCCGGAATTTATAAATTCAAAATTTTCCTATATTCCTCAACAAACGTGGTAAAATATAGAAATTTTTATTAGTTTGAAAAACTTTTCGAATCATTCTCTTTTTTTGAAAGAAAGATATTCCTTTATTAATGATAATTGATGATATTCCCTCCAGCAAACTCAGTAGAGAACTCATGAATTATTTTAACTCGGGAATATCTTTATTTTTAATTGAAAAATCATTATCCTTTTAAAAATATTTTAAAAGATATATGCGTGACATAAATAAAATGACATGGCAAAATCTAAATAATATGTCGCAACCTAAAACATAACAAGTCTCATCGCAAGACTTTATTTTTCGTTAAGCGTGAAATTAAAAAAAAAACCGAGAAAAAGTCAACTTAATTCCTCTAGATAAATGAAGGTTTTGAAAATGACCTTGAAAAAGACATGGAGTCGCCACCAATCTTTTTTAGCTAGGTGTGATCGGCCACCTATTAAAACCGGTTTTCTAAAATATTTTAAAAACTAATTAAAATATTTTTAAAACCAATTTCAAGTCTGCGTTTTAAACTAGAGAAATCAAAGAAACAGGTTCGGGACTCGGTTACGTGTGGAGAAGGATTAGCACCCCCACAACACCCGTATAAAATGATACCTTATTAATCGTGTGTTATCTCAAGTCTCGGTAAAAAATCGGTTTTAAATTTAGTATTTCAAGTTAATTCCCAATTTAAAGAAAAATAATTCCATTTTTTAATTGAAAATGATCCGGAATTTATAAATTCAAAATTTTCCTATATTCCCCAACAAACGTGGCAAAATATAGAAATTTTTATTAGTTTGGAAAACTTTCCGAATCATTCTCTTTTGTTTTTGAAATAAAGATATTCCTTTATTAATGATAATTGATGATATTCCCTCCAGCAAACTCGGTAGAGAACTCATGAATTATTTTGACTCGGGAATATCTTTATTTTTTATTGAAAAATCATTATACTTTTGAAAATATTTTAAAAGATATATGCGTGACATAAATAAAATGACATGGCAAAATCTAAATAATATGTCGTAACCTAAAACATAACAAGTCTCATCGCAAGACTTTATATTTCGTTAAGCGTGACATTAAAACAAATCGAGGAAAAGTTGACTTAATTCCTCTAGATAAATGAAGGTTTTGAAAATGACCTTGAAAAAGACATGGAGTCGCCACCAATCTTTTTTAGCTAGGTGTGATCGGCCACCTATTAAAACCGGTTTTATAAAATATTTTAAAAATTAATTAAAACATTTTTAAAATCAATTTCAAGTCTGCATTTTAAACTAGAGAAATCAAAGAAACGGGTTCGGGACTCGGTTACGTGTGGGGAAGGATTTGCACCCCCACAATGCCTGTATAAAATGGTACCTTATTAATCCTGCGTTATCTCAAGTCTCGGTAAAAAATCTGTTTTAAATTTAGTATTTCAAGTTAATTCCCAATTTAAAGAAAAATAATTCCATTTTTTAATTGAAAATGATCCGGAATTTATAAATTCAAAATTTTCCTATATTCCCCAACAAACGTGGCAAAATATAGAAATTTTTATTAGTTTGCAAAACTTTCCGAATCATTCTCTTTTTTTTGAAAGAAAGATATTCCTTTATTAATGATAATTGATGATATTCCCTCCAGCAAACTCGATTGAGAACTCATGAATTATTTTAACTCGGGAATATCTTTATTTTTTATTGAAAAATCATTATCCTTTTGAAAATATTTTAAAAGTTATATGCATGACATAAATAAAATGACATGGCAAAATCTAAATAATATGTCGCAACCTAAAACATAACAAGTCTCATCGCAAGACTTTATTTTTCGTTAAGTGTGACATTAAAAAAAACCGAGAAAAAGTCGACTTGATTCCTCTGGATAAATGAAGGTTTTGAAAATAACCTTGAAAAAGACATGGAGTCGCCACCAATCTTTTTTAGCTAGGTGTGATCGGTCACCTATTAAAACCGATTTTATAAAATATTTTAAAAATTAATTAAAACATTTTTAAAACCAATTTCAAGTCTGCGTTTTAAACCAGAGAAATCAAAGAAACGGGTTCGGGACTCAGTTACGTGTGGGGAAGGATTAGCACCCCCACAACGCCCGTATAAAATGATACCTTATTAATCGTGTGTTATCTCAAGTCTCGGTAAAAAATCGATTTTAAATTTAGTATTTCAAGTTAATTCCCAATTTAAAGAAAAATAATTCCATTTTTAATTGAAAATGATCCAAAATTTATAAATTCAAAATTTTCCTATATTCCCCAACAAACGTGGCAAAATATAGAAATTTTTATTAGTTTGGAAAACAATCTGAATCATTCTCTTTTTTTTTTTGAAAGAAAGATATTACTTTATTAATGATAATTTATGATATTCTTTCCAGCAAACTCAGTAGAGAACTCATGAATTATTTTAACTCGGGAATATCTTTATTTTTAATTGAAAAATCATTATCATTTTGAAAATATTTTAAAAGATATATGCGTGACATAAATAAAATGACATGGCAAAATCTAAATAATATGTCGCAACCTAAAACATAACAAGTCTCATCGCAAGACTTTATTTTACGTTAAACGTGAAATTAAAAAAAAAAATCGAGAAAAAGTCGACTTAATTCCTCTAGATAAATGAAGGTTTTGAAAATGACCTTGAAAAAGACATGGAGTCGCCACCAATCTTTTTTAGCTAGGTGTGATCGGTCACCTGTTAAAACTGCTTTTGTAAAATATTTTAAAAATTAATTAAAACATTTTTAAAACCAATTTCAAGTCTGTGTTTTAAACCAGAGAAATCAAAGAAACGAGTTCGGGACTCGGTTACGTGTGGGGAAGGATTAGCACCCCCACAACGCCCGTATAAAACGGTACCTTATTAATCGTGTGTTATCACAAGTCTCGGTAAAAAATCGGTTTTAAATTTAGTATTTCAAGTTAATTCCCAATTTAAAGTAAAATAATTCCATTTTTAATTGAAAATGATCCGAAATTTATAAATTCAAAATTTTCCTATATTCCCCAACAAACGTGGCAAAATATAGAAATTTTTATTAGTTTTGGAAAACTTTCCGAATCATTCTCTTTTTATTTGAAAGAAAGATATTCCTTTATTAATGATAATTGATGATATTCCCTCCAGCAAACCTGGTAGAGAACTCATGAATTATTTTAACATGGGAATATCTTTATTTTTATTGGAAAATCATTATCCTTTTGAAAACATTTTAAAAGATATATGCATGACATAAATAAAATGACATGGCAAAATGTAAATAATATAATGCATCCTAAATGATATGATATAATTTAAATGCCTTAGCATATTCTAAATGAAATGAAATGTTCTAAGTTATATGACCTATTCTAAATGAAATGAAATGGTCTAGGTAACATAATATATTTTATATGAAATGTAATATCCTAAATCATATGATATTTTTTAAATGAAATAAAATATCCTAAATGACATAATATATATCCTAAATGAAATGACCTAGGTAACATAATATATTCTACATGAAATGACCTAGGTAACATAATATATTCTATGAGATGAAATAATTTGAATGACATGGCAAATATGAATGATATGGCATATAATTTAAATGACATAAAATATAAAATAATGCTATCATATAATATGCATGAAATTAAAAAAGAAAATAATAATGCATGAACATAGTATATGCTAAATAATATGACAAAAAAAAAATAACTAAATAAAAATCATAGGATATCATGAAATATTCCAAATTATATAATAAACAATATAACATAACTCAAATTCATAACAATATCATAGAAATTATCATAGCAAAAATCACATATTATATAAAATGCATGAATATGGAAAATGCAATGCATGAAAATGTATTTTTTCCTTTAATTAAGGAAATCCGTATATCTAAAAAGATATCCGGTTACCTTAGGAAAATATGTCAAATTAAATATTCTAAAACCAAAATACTTTGTGATTGTTTGAAAATAATTTTGAAAAGCTTAAATTAAAAATAAAAACTGGGCTAAACCCTTTTTTAAATGGCTCTAATTTCCTAAGTTTAAAATCTCGGACTTGACCACCCTTAACCCTAGACTTAAAAAATCATTCTTAGAGTTTAAAAAAGCTTAGAAACTATCCTAAGTCAGTAGCTAAACTTCCTAATCAGCCCCCTCTAAGTAACTTAACCAAAATGGAAAAATGATTTTTGTTTAAATTCAATTCTGACTCCACTGTCCAGTTTTAAGCCACGATTTTTTACCCTATTTTTAAAAATTCAAAAAATTCTAAAAAACATATTGGAGACTCAGGACATGTAAAACTACACGGGAAAAAATCATCTTAATTTTCTGATTAAAGATGAATGCCAAGAAAAATGGGGAAAGTACGAGTACTGGGTGAAAAAAAAACTGTTTTGCCAAAATACATTTTTTCCTCTGATAAAATCATTTAAAAATCAAAGTAAAAATATTTAAGGCTCACAAAATGACTCACAAACAGTAGCTAGGACTTTTTAAAAGTTAAATAAAAATTGGCTAAGTAAAAAAAAAATCACAAAGGTAGAATAATCAATTTGACAAACCTTAATTTTTCACAAGTGTGCTCAAGAGAGCATGACTTTGAACCATTACTTGGTCTAAGTCATTAGTCAAGTGACATGAACATGAAATGCATGAAAAAATACAGCAAATATGATGCATGAAATGCATGAGTTTAAACCTAAATGTCATGAAAAAAATGCAAGGCATTAATATAGTGACCTAGACCTAAATGAACTTGCATGGCATTTAATGCAAAGTAGGTTTAAAATGCATGGACATGCATGGCAAAATAAACCAAACCTAATAACTAAAACATGCATGGCAATAACACAAACACAAGGCATGCTTAAACCAAAAACTCAACCAAATGTCATGAAAATGCAAACCTATCAACTAACATAGCAAAAATGCACATACAATGTAAAAATACATAGAGTGGCCGAATGATCTATGATTCCAAACAAGCATGGCATTTTCGTAAACACTTGGTATACTTAAACTAAATACTCAATCAAATATCATGCAAATGCAAACCTACCAACTAACATGGCAAAAAATGCACATACAATGTAAAACACATGGAGTAGCCGAATGGCCTCAAGCTCCAACAAGCATGGCATTTTCACAAACACTTGATATGCTAACATGCTCAACTAAAATAGAACACTCAAATCATGCAAACACAAAGTAGAGATACTAAAACTAACAAGCATTTTCACAAACACTTGATATACTAACATGCTCAACTAAAATATAACACTCAAATCATGCAAACACAAAGTAGAGATATTAAAACTAACAAGCATTTTCACAAACACTTGATATACTAAATATAAAACATTAACAAATTTTAACATTATGAAAACAAAAAATTAAAAAAGCAAGAACATGATATTTAACTCATAAATGGCTATAAACAAAGCAACCAAATTAAAACATGCTTCAAGTATATGAAGTAGAAGAACACTTAAAGCGTCAAGATAAAAGAAAATAACATAAATAACATGATAAATTAAATCAAAAACAGCAACAATAATAAAAAAAATGTAGGCCATTCAGCCATTAAAGAAAAAATAATAAAAAAAAATTGTAAAAATTATTTAAGAAAGAGATGAAGAAAGAACTTAAGAAGAACATTAAAAAAATCACTTATTAAAATGAAAACTCACCAAATAATAATCAAAATAGCAAAAATAAGAATGGAAAACCAAGAAAGTGCAAGAGTTGGTGCTAAAAGCAACCTCAAGAAGCTATATTTCAAGCTTTATCTCTTCAAACTTTCTTTTCTTTTCCAAACTTTTTCTTTTTGCTTTCAACCAAAGAGAGAAAAAACTAAGAAAAACCAAGAAGAAATCTGAAAATGAAGTGAAGGAAAATGAAAATTCTGCCTCTCCCTATAGCCAGTCGAATGGACCCTCTCTCCTTTAAGGAATATTGTCATTTTTTTCCCAACCAATTTCCATCCAATGGCTAGTAATTCAAGGTGAAAAATCATGAAATTATCACCCTTAGATTAGCATATCAGCTGTCCATAATTATAGATGTTCAAGAATAATTTTGACACTCTCCTTCCTCATGGATTGGCCTATGTGGCTTAATCACAATGGCTTGATCAAAAAAAATCTCTAACTAACTCTTAATTCTTGGCCTTTTGATTGAAAAATTAGAAACTTCCTCCTTCATTTGGGCCTTGGCAGGCCAACACTCTCTTTTCCAGCCCAAGTCTCGTTTTTTGAAAGCCCAAAAGAAGCCCTCTTAGGTTGCTTGGGTGAAATGATCGTTTTGCCCCCCGGATGCAAATAAATGGAAAACAGACTCCAAATTCAAATTTTATTTTTTTAATACTTTAAAAATAATAAAATATTGAATTCTGGAATTTTTCAAAATTTTCCGAGTCCGTTTGCTATTTATTTGGATTTTTTCTTCCAAAAATACCCTTTCATGCCCCCACATTTTACCATTTTTAAAAAAAGCTCCAAATCAAGATTTTTCTTCACCAATCTCTTCCAAATAATTTAAAAGTGTGATCTGGAAGTTTTCATAGATTTTGTAACTCATTTGGTATTTTTTCGGGATTTATCTGCTTGAATTACTACATAAGGGCTCGGGATTTGGCCATTTTGCAAACGAACTCCGAATCAAGATTTTATTTTTCCAATCTCTTCCAAATAATTTAAAAATGAGATTTGCAAATTTTTAGAAGATTTAGAGTTCATTTTCTATTTTTTCAGGATTTTCCTTTTTGAATTTCTACATAAGAGACCCGGGATTTGTCCATTTCGTAAACAAACTCCGAATCAAGATTTTCTTTCGCCAATCTCTTCCAAATAATTTAAAAATGAGATTTACAAATTTTCAGAAGATTTGGAGTTCATTTTCTATTTTTTCGGGATTTTTCTATTTGAATTTCTACATAAGAGACCCGGGATTTGGCCATTTTGCAAACGAACTCCGAATCAAGATTTTCTTTCGCCAATCTCTTCCAAATGATTTAAGAATGAGTTTGCAAATTGTTAGAATTTTCGGAGTCCATTTGCTATTTTTCCCAAATTTTCCAATTTTGCCCTTTTGCCTCCGAAACCCGGTTTTGCTCAAAACAAGTCCGATTTTCAGATTTTCTTCAAGCTGAGCCTTGGGCTATCCCTTTTTAATCATTCCTCATCCATTGGGCTTTAGTCTTACCAAGTCGGGCCATTTCTGTGATTCTTCATGATTTCACCGAAATCCACCAAAAACCCTAATTCTCGGTTTTCTCCCGGATTGACTTTTCTTTCGGTTTTTCTTTCAAGTGGCTTCTCTATTACCCATATTCAGTGCTTATCTTTCATTTGGAACCTTCAATTTCGACCAATTTGATCGTTTAAGCACTTTTCCCCAAATTTCCCGGATTAGAGTTTTTTTTCTACTGAATCTCCATAAACCAACTTCCGAACTCCATATCTTTCAATGTAGACCTCAGATTATCAAAATTCTTTCGCCATTTTTCAATTGAACTTAAAATCTTGATTTTGAAAGTGGGTTGCTTTTTTCAGTAGTTGACTTTTTGGGATTGACTTTTTTGGGATTGACTTTTTCCAAGGTTGACTTTTTTTGAGTTTGACTTTCTCGCCCTCTTAAACTAAGTCTCGGAGTACCACCTGCAGGATAAAAAAATCTTTTTACATTCTGAAACATCAATTTAGGAAAAAAAACATACCTGTTTTAGTGGTTTAGACAAAATTAGGTGTCTACAACTGTCCCTCTTTGGCTATTGCTGAGAATCAGGAATCAGGCAAAGATAAACAAACACTAATTTTGTACGGTCAGTGAAATCACATGTGAAGGCAAGGGAAGGGGTTTCTATTTCATTTTCTTATCATTTTTTCTTTTCTTTTCTTTTTTTTTCTTTTTTTTTTGTTGATAAAAGTTGTAAATTGAAGATTTTGTCCTTAAATTGAATTCCCTGACTAATCAAGGCTCGACCCGTCTTAAGGAAACGAGTTCGATTTCAAAAGAAAAAATTATGCCTGAAGGTCTTAAGAATAGTGCTTGAAGGTCTTAAAAACTGGTGCCCGAAGGTCTTAAAAACTGGTGCCCGAAGGACTTTAAAATTGGTGCCCGAAGGTCTTTAAATCTGGTGCCCGAAGGTCTTTAAAACTAGTGCCCGAAGGCCTTTAAAACTGGTGCCCGAAGGTCTTTAAAATTGGTGCCCGAAGGTCTTTAAAACTGATGCCGAATGTCTTTAAAATTGGTGCCCGAAGGTCTTTAAAGCTGGTGCCGAAGGTTTTTAAAATTGGTGCCCGAAGGTCTTTAAAACTAGTGCCCGAAGGTCTTTAAAATTGGTGCCCGAAGGTCTTTAAAATTGTGATTTGAAAATACCTTGACGACGATCTCAAGGCTCGACTCGTCTGATAAACAAAATGAATTCGATTTAAAAAAGAAAGAAATACCTCGATGGCGGTCTCGGAGTCTGAATCTTTTGAGAAGCAAAACGAGTTCTCTTTGGGGAAGTCCAAGTTTCCCTGATTTCTGCACTGTTAGCTAAATGCAATAATGAGAATGTCATGCTTTGCAAATGCTTGTATGTTTCCTAAAAATAAATGCAATCAAATGATCGTGCCATGATTTCTAATCCATGGTTTCTTTGAGGTTCACAGATTTTCCGACTTCATGACGGAGTCTTCAATTTGTTCATTGATGCCCCACTCAAGATAACTTGTCAAACGGTCTCAGTTTCTATCTTTTGCTGAAATTCACAGATTTTCTATCTTCGTGATGGAGTTTCCAACACGTTCACTATTTTTTTTTCTTGGTGATCTTTCCAAACCTTTCCCAAGATTTAAATCTATTCCTTAGTAATACTTTGAAATCCCTTTATTTAAAGATTTTTATTACTAACCATCATTCAATTTAATAACAACCATAATGCATCTCAAAAGTATATGAAAGAAAATATGAATCAAGCAAAAATTGTCATGAAAAGGATAACAAGAATTTATTGCAAGAAATGTTTTAAAATAGTAAAAATAAATATCAAGGATATAAGAAAAAAATGTAAGGTTATAGGCTGTAGATGCCCCCGATGCGGAATATCTTGGACCCCTCCTTTTTCAAACCATCTAAAATTTCTCTTGAACGAGCAATTCACTTGGGTAACCTCTTAGCTTTTGTAGTTATATCAGATTGAGTTGTTCCCCTTTTCCTCTGATTGTCAGATACTTTCTCCCCCTTTACACGGAGCATTGATTCGATCTTTGATTAGTATTTGAGCCGCCTTTTGCAGATTTTCAACTCAAGTGTCCTCCATTCGGTATTAAGTCGCCCTTTGCGGGTTTTCGGCTTAAACCTCTCCTTTTACAATCTTTTTTCATTTCCATTTTTTTTGTATTCTACCATGCATCTGAGAATTCTAAATGCTTCCAAGGTAAAAATATCAATTCAAAAGATGGGATAAATTCTGAGAATAACCTTTCAAATTAAGTATCCATGCTTGATCAAAATGGGCTTTTAAAGCACGTAATGTAGGCCAAGGTTTTGGTTTAGAAAGAAAGGATAAAATAGGCCCAAAGTGTGTTTAGGGGTGATTGGATCAAGGATCATTTCCTGAGGAGAATTCATTCTTGAAACATTTGTCCCTTTTTGGACTTTTTTTTTTGTTTTTTTTTTTTGCTTTGTTGGCTTTCATTTGCCACATTTTTCGATGGCTTTCTTTTTGCCATGATTTTTTTTCCCTCGCATTTGCCCTCCAGTGTAGAGGGTGATCCTAGATCAAGGTTTAAAGAAAGAAATGATTCCTAAGGCTCAAAGGGGTGACTAAGGATAATTTCTTCTTAGTGAAAGGAATATGAAAAATGGCCATTCATCATATCAAGCACGAATATTGTCTTTGAAAAGCAATTCTCAGGGGAGATAGATATATAGAATTTATATTTTTACACTTGGAATCATTCGAATTTCCATGTGCACAGCATCACATTTTTTTTTCAAGCATAATACTTCTTCAGTTCATCAGCGTTCACGGGATTTCTGAAATCTTCCCCGTCCATTCTAGTTAAAATCAATGCTCCTCCAGAAAAAGCTCTTTTTACCAGATAGGGTCCTTCCCAATTCGGAGCCCATTTTCCTCTCGGGTCCTTCACTATAGGGAGAATTTTCCTCAATAACAACTCCCCCTCTCGAAACTGTCTAGGACGAACCTTCTTGTTGTGGGCTCGAATCATCCTTTTCTGATACAACTGCCCGTGACAAATTGCTTTCAATCTTTTCTCCTCGATGAGATTCAACTGTTCATAACGAGCTCTAACCCATTCTGCTTTCTCTAGGCCAACTTCCATCAAAACCCGAAGTGAAGGGATCTCAACTTCAATAGGTAGCACTACTTCCATCCCGTATACCAAAGAAAATGGTGTTGCCCCTGTAGATGTGCGGGCCGAAGTACGATATGCATGAAGAGCAAAAGGCAAGATCTCATGCCAATCCTTGTACACATTGGTCATCTTCTCGACAATCTTCTTGATATTCATGTTAGCTGTTTCTACTGCGCCATTCATCTTTGGACGGTAAGGTGCCAAATTATGATGTGTGATCTTGAATTGAGTACACACTTCTCTC
Organism: Fremontodendron californicum; assembly: GCA_030761205.1. Classification (NCBI taxonomy): domain Eukaryota; kingdom Viridiplantae; phylum Streptophyta; class Magnoliopsida; order Malvales; family Malvaceae; genus Fremontodendron; species Fremontodendron californicum. The sequence continues at coordinate 15,758,928 of JAULJL010000027.1, forward strand.
ATCATCTTATTGTTTAAATTGAGAGCATTTTCCGAAATAATTCTTGCTGGCAACCCGTAACGGCATATGATTTCTTTCTTGACGATTCTGCATACCACCGACTTTGTTACATTCGCATAGGAAGCAGCTTCTACCCATTTTGTGAAATAATCTATAGCCACGAAGATGAAATGATGTCCATTTGAAGCTTTCGGGGTAATAGGCCCGATCATATCCATTCCTTACATTGAAAAAGGCCATGGTGCAGTCATGTCATGTAATGGCGATGGCGACACATGAATCTTATCTGCATATATCTGGCATTTATGGCACTTCCGGGAATAACTGATACAATCTCCTTCCATCGTCAGCCAATAGTACCCTGCCCTCATAATCTGTTTAGCAAGCATGTGACCATTAGCATGAGTGCCACATATCCCTTCATGGACCTCTTCTATGATTCTTCGAGCTTCGACAGACCGACACATCTCAATAGGACTTGATCTTTCCCTTTCTTGTAGAGAATCTCACTGTCTAGAACGAAACCCGTTGCTAGCCTTCTCAGAGTCCTCTTGTCATTCTCTGTTGCTTGTTCTGGATACTTTTGACTCTTGATGTACTGTAAGGTGTCGTTATACCAAGGGAGACCATCTGCTTCTTCTTCGATACTCAAACAGTGGGCAGGAGACTCATATATGCTCATCTTGATCGACACAACTTCCGCCCCTTCATTCACTTTAAACATTGATGACAAAGTAGCCAGAGCATCCGCCATCCGATTTTCTTCTCAAGAAAAGTAATTGAAATTCACTTATTCAAACTCTTCTAATAAACTCAGTATGAGTTCTCGGTATCGGATTAGCTTTGTATCTCGGGTTTCCCATTCTTCTCGTAGCTGGTAAATCACTTAGGCTGAGTCTTCGAAAACTTCCAATACTTTGATCTTTCTGTCCACTGCAGCACGAAGGCCCATAGTACATGCTTCATACTCAGCAGTATTGTTTGTACAATCAAAATCCAATCTGGCAGTGAACGGATAATGATCTTCTTCTAGGGATATAAGCACTGCATCGGTTCCATGCTCCATGGCGTTAGATGCGCCATCAAAGTACATTTTTCATACTTTCTTATTCAAGGGAATATCATCTGCTTGCGACACATACATCACATCTTCTTCCGGGAAGTTAATGTTCAACGGCTCATAATCTTCCACTGCCCGACTTGCTAAGAATTCAGCCACTACACTGCCCTTGATAGCTTTTTGATTTACATATACAATGTCGTATCCTGACAATAAAACCTGCCATCTTGCCGTCCTTCCTGACAAAGAAGGTGCTTCCAACATGTACTTGACTAGATCAAGCTTGGCAATCAACCACGTTGTGTGGTACAACATGTACTGTCTGAGTCTTCGAGCAGTCTAAGCTAAGGCGCAACACAACTTCTCTACCGTCGAATATTTCAACTCATAATCTGTGAACTTTTTGCTGAGGTAATAAACTGCCTGTTTTTTCTTTCTAGTTTCATAAAGCTGCCCAAAAACACAACCCATGGATCTTTCAAATACTGATAAATACAGTATCATTGGTTTATCCGGAATAGGTGGCATTAGTAGTTGTGGGTTGGATAGATAATGTTTAACCTTTTCAAATGCAATCTGACAACCTTCATCCCATTCTCCTGGATCACGTTTTTGAAGTAACTTAAATATTGGATCACATTTATCGGTTAACAGTGAAATAAACCGAGCAATGTAATTCAATCTCCCCAGAAAGCCTCTTAGTTCCTTTTGAGTGCGAGGTGGTGGCAGATTCTGAATAGCCTTCACTTTATCCGGGTAAATCTCAATTCCTCTTTTGTTGATGACAAAACCCAACAATTTCCCCGAGGTGACTCCAAAAGTGCATTTTGCCGGATTTAGTTTGAGTCTAAACTTCCGTAGTCATTCAAAGAGCTTCTTAAGATTCGTAATATGCTCCTCTTCTCTTTGTAACTTTGCGATCATATCATCAACATAGACCTCAATTCCCTTATGCATCATATCATGAAACAAAGTCACCATGGCTCTTTGGTATGTTGCCCCAGCATTCTTCAACCCAAATGGCATTACTTTGTAGCAGAAGGTTCCCCACATTGTAACAAACGTGGTTTTCTCCATATCTTCCGGTGCCATCTTGATCTGATTGTATCCTAAGAACCAGTCCATGAAAGAAAATAAAGAACTTTTCACCGTATTATCCTCCAGAGTATCAATATGGGGCAAAGGGAAATTATCTGTAGGGCTGGCCTTGTTCCAATCTCTGCAATCAACGCACATCCGCACCTTGCCATCATTCTTTGGTACTGGAACAATATTTGCCACCCATTCTGGATATTTTGCCACCTCTAAGAATCCAGCATCAAATTGCTTCTTCACCTCCTCTTTTATCTTTAACAGCATGTCTGGCCTCATTCTTCTCAAATTTTGCTGAATTGGCTTGTATTCTGGCCTTAAAGGGAGCTTATGAACCACAATATCCAGATCTAACCCTGGCATGTCTTGGTAAGACCATGCAAATACATCCGCATATTCCTGGAGCAAAGCTATCAATTCATCTTTTATTGATGATGACAATGAAGTTTCGATTTTGACTTCCTTTATCTCTTCATCATTTCCCAGATTTATCGTTTCCAATAACTCCTTATGAGGAAGTACTTGTTTCTCCTCTTGTTCTATTTTCCTTTGTCGCAACCTAAAAAATAACGACGTCTCATCGCAAGACTTTATTATTCGTTAAGCGTGACATTAAAAAAAAACCGAGGAAAAGTCGACTTAATTCCTCTAGAAAAATGAAGGTTTTGAAAATGACCTTAAAAAAAGACATGGAGTCGCCACCAATCTTTTTTAGCTAGGTGTGATCGGCCACCTATTAAAACCGGTTTTATAAAATATTTTGAAAAATTAATTAAAACATTTTAAAAACCAATTTCAAGTCTGCGTTTTAAACCAGAGAAATCAAAGAAGCGGGTTCGGGAGTCGGTTACGTGTGGGGAAAGATTAGCACCCCCACAACGCCCGTATAAATCGGTACCTTATTAATCGTGTGTTATCTCAAGTCTCGGTAAAAAGTTGGTTTTGAATTTAGTATTTCAAGTTAATTCCCAATTTAAAAATAATTCCATTTTTTATTGAAAATGATCCAGAATTTATAAATTCAAAATTTTCCTATATTCCCCAACAAACGTGGCAAAATATAGAAATTTTTATTAGTTTTGGAAAACTTTCCGAATCATTCTCTTTTTTTGAAAGAAAGATATTCCTTTATTAATGATAATTGATGATATTCCCTCCAGCAAACCCGGTAGAGAACTCATGAATTATTTTAACTCGGGAATATCTTTATTTTTATTGAAAACCATTATCTTTTGCAAACATTTAAAATAAATGAATATGTATATGCATGACATAAATAAAATGACATAGTAAAGTCTAAATAATATAATGCAACCTAAATGACATGACAAATATGAATGGTATGGCATATAATTTAAATGACATGGAATAAAATAATGCTATCATATAATATGCACGAAAATAAAAATGCAATGCATGAAATGTATTTTTTTCCTTTAATTAAGGAAATCCGTATATCTAAAAAGATATCCGGCTACCTTAGGAAAATATGTCAAATTAAATATTCTAAAACCAAAATACTTTGTGATTGTTTGAAAACAATTTTGAAAAGCTTGAATTAACAATAAAAACTGGGCTAAAAATTTTTAAATGGTTCTAATTTCCTAAGTTTAAAAAATCCGGACTTGACTACCCTTAACTCGGGATTTGAAAAACCATTTTTAGAGTTTAAAAGGCTTAGAAATCACCCTAAGTCAGTAGCTAACCCTCCTAATCAGCCCACTCTAAGTAAATTAACCAAAACAGAAAAATGGTTTTTCTTTAAATTCAATTCTGACTCCACTGTCCAGTTTTAATCCACGATTTTTTACCCTATTTTTAAAAATCCCAAAAATTCTAAAAAAAATACTGGAGACTCAGGACATATAAAACTATACGAGAAAAAATCGGCTTAATTTTTTGATCAAAGATGAATTCCCAGAAAAACCAGAGATGTACGAGTTTTTGGAGGAGAAAAAACTGCTTTGTTTTTCTTTAAATTCAATTCTGACTCCACTGTCCAGTTTTAATCCATGATTTTTTATCCTATTTTCAAAAATTCCAAAAATTCTAAAAAAAATACTGGAGACTCAGGACATGTAAAACTACACGAAAACAAATCAGCTTAATTTTCTGATCAAATATGAATTCCCAGAAAAATCATAGATGTACGAGTTTTTGGAGGAGAAAAAAAACTGCTTTGTTTTTCTTTAAATTCAATTCTGACTCCACTGTCCAGTTTTAATCCACGATTTTTTACCCAATTTTTAAAACTTCCAAAAATTCTAAAAAACATACTGGAGACTCAGGACATGTAAAACTACATGAAAACAAATCGGCTTAATTTTATGATCAAAGATGAATTCCCAGAAAAATCATAGATGTACGAGTTTTTGGAGGAGAAAAAAAACTGCTTTGCCAACACATTTTTGCTTTTGATAAAATCATTTAAAAACCAAAGTAAAAATATTTGAAACTCATAAAATGACTTGAAAGCAGTAGCTAGGACTCTTTGAAAGTTAGATAAAAATTGGCTAAATAAAAAAAAAATCACAAAGGTAGAGTAATCAATTTGACAAACTTAATTTTCCACAAGTGTGCTCAAGAGAGCATGATCTTGAACCATTAATTGGCTCAAGTCATTATTCAAGTGGCATGAACATGAAATGCATGAAACAATGCAGCAAACATAATGCATGAAATGCATGGATCTAAACCTAAATGTAAGGAAAATGCATGACACAAATAATATGGCCTAGACCTAACATGAACTTGCATGGCATTTAATGTAACCTAGACCTAAGACATGCATGGCATTTTCACAAACACAAGGCATGCTTAATTCAAAAATCCAACCAAATATCATGCAAATGCAAAAACCTAACAACTAGCATGACAAAAATACAACACACAATGCAAAACACATGGAGTAGCCAAATGGCCCCAAGCTTCAACAAGCATGGCATTTTCACAAACACTTGGTATGCTAGCATGAAAAACTAAGTCATAACACAAAAATCACACAAGCATTTTCACAAACACCTAATATACTAAATCTAAAACATGCTCAAATTTAAACAACATAAAAACAGAAAATTAAAAATGCAAAAACATGATATCTAAGACATAAATGGCAATAAACAAAGCAACCAAATTAAATATAACTTAAGAACATGAAATAACATAATATTTAAAACATCAAAAATAAAGAAAATAGCATAAACAATATGGTAAAATGAATCAAAAACAACAACTTAAAATAAATAATGTAGGCCATTTGGCCATGGTGAGTTTATTGTAAAAACAAAATGTAAAAAAAAATATACTTAAGAAAGGAAATGAAGGAAGAACAAGAAACATTATTTTAAAATGAAAACTCACCAAGTAGAGATTAAAATAGCAAAAAATAAGAATATAAAATGAAAGTGCAAGAGTTGGTGCTCAAGAGCAACCTCAAGAAGCTAATATTTCAAGCTTTTCTCTTCAAACTTTCCTTTTTTTCTAAACTTTTCTTTTTTTGCTCTCAACCAAGAAGATAAAAAACTAAGAAAAACTAAGAGAAATCAACCAAAATGGAAAAGAAAAAACAAAATCTGCCTCCTTCCCTTAGGGCTGGCAGAAAATGATGCTTATATGGACTCCAAGATGTTGTCATTTTTGTGTAACCTAATTTCCATCAAATGGCCAATAATTCAAGATGAAAAGTCATGAAATTACCACCCTTAGATTAGCATCTCAGCCATTTCAAATTACAGCTGTCCAAGAAAAATGTTGACATCTTTTTTCCAGCCCAACTCTGATTTTTTGAAGGGCCCAAAAAGCCCTTTTCGGTTGCTTGGGTGAAATGACCATTTTGCCCTCCCGGATGCAAAATAAATATCAAACGGGCTCCAAATTCAATTTTTCGTTTTTTAATACTTCCAAAATAATAAAATATTGAGTTCTGAAAGTTTTCAAAATTATCCGAGTCCGTTTGCTATTTATTTGGATTTTTTTCTTCCCAAAATGTCCTTTTATGCCCCTACTTTTTACCATTTTTTAAACGAGCTCCAAATCAAGATTTTTCTTCACCAATCTCTTCAAAATAATTAAAAAGTGTGATCTGGAAGTTTTCGTAATTTTTGGAGCTCATTTGGTATTTTTTCGGGATTTATCGGCTTGAATTACTGCATAGGAAGCTCGGGATTTAGCCATTTTGCAAATGAACTCGGAATCAATATTTTCTTTCGCCAATCTCTTCCAAATAATTTAAAAATGAGATTTACCAAATTTCAGAATTTTTTGAGTCCATTTGCTATTTTTCCGGGATTTATCTTTTTGAATTACTGCATAAGAAGCCCGGGATTTGGCCATTTTGCAAACGAACTCGGAATCAAGATTTTCTTTTACCAATCTCTTTCAAATGATTTAAGAATGAGATTGACAAATTTTCCATAATTTTCGGAGTCCATTTGCTATTTTTCCCAAAATTTTCCAATTTTGCCCTTTAACCTCCGAAACCCGGTTTTGCTCAAAACAAGTCCGATTTTCAGATTTTATTCAATCTGAGCCTTGGGCCATCCTTTTTAATCATTCCTCATCCATTGGGGGCTTTGGTCTTACCAAGTCGGGCCATTTCTGTGATTCTTCCCGATTTCACCGAAATCCATTAAAAACCCTAATTCTCGGTTTTCTCCCGGATTGACTTTTCTTTCGGTTTTTCTTGCAAGTGACTTCTCCATTACCCGTAGTCAGTGCTTATCTTTCATTTGGAACCTTCAATTTCGACCAGTTTGATCGTTTAAGCACTTTTCCCCAAATTTCTCGGATTAGGGTTTCTTTTCTACTGAATCTCCAAATCCCAACTTCCGAACTCCATATCTTTCAATGTAGACCTCGGATTATCAAAATTCTTTCTCCATTTTTCAATTGAACTTAAAATCTTGATTTTGAAAGTGGGTTGACTTTTCCAGTAGTTGACTTTCTGGGGTTGACTTTTTTGGGGTTGACTTTTTTGGGGTTGACTTTTTTTCAAGTTTGACTTTTTATGCTCGCCCTTTTAAACTAAGTCTCAGAGTACCACCTGCAGGATGAAAACAGTATTTTTATACTCGGAAACATCAATATGGGAAGAAAACATACCTGTTTAGTGGCTCGGACAAAATTAGGTGTCTACAGCTGCCCCTCTTTGGCTATTGCTGAGAATCAGGAATCAGGCAAAGATAAACCAACACTAATTTTGTACGGTCAGTGAAATCACATGGAAAGGAAAGGGGCTTTCTTTTTCATTTCTTCATTCATTTTTGCATTTTCCATTTTTTATTTTCTATTTTTTTCATTTTTTCTATTTTTTTCTCTTTTTTTTTTATTTTATTTTTTTTTGTTTTGTTTTTTTTTGTTTTGTTTTTATTTTTTGAAAACAGTAAATTGAAGATTTGTCCTTAAATTGAATTCCCTCACTAATCAAGGCTCGATTCGTCTTAAGGAAACGAATTCGATTTGCAAGAAAGGAAACGACCTCGACGATGTTCTCGGGGCCTTAACCTTTCTTGTTCTCAGCTGTGTTTAAAATTCTGGATATCTCCTCCAGAAGCTTCGGCTATCACCACCAAAGTCTTGCCCATTTTTTTAAAATGTAAAAATTCTGGGTATCACCTCCAGAAACTTCAGCTATCACCACCGAAGACTTTTTACCTTTTCAAAGGATTTTAAAACTCTGGATATCTCCACCAGAGGCTTCAGCTATCACCACCGAAGTCTTGCTCATTTTTAAAACTGTAAAATTCTGGGTATCATCTCCAGAAGCTTCAGCTATCACCACCGAAGACTCTCTACCTTTTCAAAGGACTTTAAAAAAAACTCTGGATATCTCCACCAGAGGCTTCAGCTATCACCACCGAAGACTTGTTCATAAATAAAAAAAGTACTTCGACGATGATTTCGGGGCTCGACTCGCCTTAAGGAAACGAAATCGATTATACCTGAAAGCTTTAAGAGATGATGCAAATGCTTTATGATGCAAATGCAAATGTCTTTTGTTGATGCAAACGCTTCTTGATGTAGATGCAAATGACTTAGATTGGTGCAAATGTCTTTGATGCAAATGTAAATGACTTGATTTGATGCAAACTTTCTTGATGCAGATTCAACTAACTTAGATTGATGCAAATGCTTCTTGATGTAGATGCACATGTTGAATAAAATTTTGGATAACTCCTCCAAAAGAAGATTTCTCATTTTTCAAAATTATAAAACCCTAGATATCTCCACCAGAGGCTTCAGCTATCACCACCGAAGACTTCTTCATTTTTAAAACTGTAAAATTCTGGATATCCCCACCAGAAGCTCTGGCTATCACCACCAAAGACTTGCTCAATATAAAATTCTAGATAACTCATCTAGAAGAAGATTTCTAATGTTTCAAAATTATAAAACCCTGGATATCTCCACCAGAGGCTTCAGCTATTACCACCGAAGACTTATTCACTTTTAAAACTGCAAAATTCTGGATATCACCACCAGAAGCTTTGGCTATCACCACCAAAGACTTGGTCATTGTAAAATTCTGGGTAACTCCTTCAGAATAAAATTTCTCATTTTTCAAAATTATAAAACCCCGGATATCTCCACCAGAGGCTTCAGCTATCACCACTGAAGACTTGTTCATTTTTAAAACTGTAAAATTCTGGATATCCCCACCAGAAGCTTTGGCTATCACCACCAAAGACTTGCTCAATATAAAATTCTAGATAACTCATCTAGAAGAAGATTTCTCATGTTTCAAAATTATAAAACCCTGGATATCTCCACCAGAGGCTTCAGCTATCACCACTGAAGACTTGTTCACTTTTAAAACTGCAAAATTCTGGATATCACCACCAGAAGCTTTGGCTATCACCACCAAATACTTGCTCATTGTAAAATTCTGGGTAACTCCTTCAGAATAAAATTTCTCATTTTTCAAAATTATAAAACTCTGGATATCTCCACCAGAGGCTTCAGCTATCACCACCGAAGACTTGTTCACTTTTTAAAAACTGTAAAATTCTGGATATCCCCACCAGAAGCTTTGAGAAATGATGCAGATGCACATGTCTTTTAACAAGGTGCTCATGCTTCATGGTGCAAATGTAAAATATTTCTTACTGCAAATGCAAATGGCCTGGATTGATGCCCATGTTTCATGATGCAGATGCCCCTATTAATTGTGTTCATGTAACTGGTTTATGAATGGTGTAACTACAATTACCACACAATAATGAAAATGCAATGATTCTAGAAATGATGCAATTGCTTGAGATGACACAAATGCGAATTCCATGAAGAATGTAAATGTAAAGGTAAAATGCAGATGCTTATGGAATAATGCCAATGCAAATACCCATGAATGATGCAAATGCTTGCCGACACTGTGCAGATGCAAAAGCTCGATAAAGAGATGAGTACTCATGAGTGATGCAAATGCCCCCGGTTGTTTTTCTAGACTTTGGCTTAGCCTCTCAAATTCATTTTTCCTCTTCAAATCAGAGTATATCTTCAATTCATTTTGGCTATTCTCTTTGCCCCAACAGTTTTCAAACTTTCATCAACAGAGATCTGAACTGGGTTCGATATCTTCTTCTCATATCTGGAAGTCAGGACCTATCCTGGCAGTTCTATATCTTTGGGTTAGAAAATCCTTGTCTCATGTCAACATCAAAAATGGGTATTTCAAAAATATTTTTATTTTCCCTTTTTGAAAAACAATTTTGCTTATTTAAGGAAAACTTCTAAGCCAAAAATTTTAACTCCACAATGTATGATGTACAAATCTTTTGATGACTGATGATCACTGTTAGAAAATTCTCTAAGTATTAATCTGGGTTTTTTCAACTGGGATTGGCAAGGCTTGGTATAACAAGATTCTGGCTTTTCCAGGAAAACTTCACAACAAAAATGTATGTCCTTTCTAGGCTCACAAATGGAACAGGTTTTATAAATCATGAATTCATTGAGAACCAAGCAAATTCAACATTCTTTTAGTTTCCATATCAAGGCTTTTTGACAAGCGTCAAGATTGGCTGGGATGTTTAAATCGGAAAGTTTGATCTTGGAGGAAAAAAGTTTCAGTTTTTTGAAGACAATCCTCCGAATGAGAGCTGACAATTTGGGGGGTTCAGGAATTCCTAGATGTTCCTCGATGACCACCTTTTTTTAAGATGACCTTCTTTTTTTTTTTTTTTTGGGTATCGGCATAGATGGCATCGAAAATTTCCAAATTTACTCTAGACCGCCCGTTTTTAGGTTTTCGCCCTAGAGTCCCATTCTTTCCATTTTTTTTTTCATTTTTACCATACACTTGAGAATTCTAAATTCTTCCTTAGTGAAATGATAATTCGATGAAATGAGATAAAATCTGAGGAAAAACCTTTCAAATTAAATATTCATGCTTGATCAAAATGGACTTTTAAAGCACGTAACGTAGGCCATGGCTTAGGGTTCAGAAAGAAAGGATAAATAGGCCCAAAATATGTGTTTGAGGGTAATCAGATCAAGGATCTATTTTTTTGAGGAGGATTCTCTTTGAAGCATTTGTTCCTTCTTGGACATTTCTTTCCTTTTGACTTTGCTTTTTTTTTTCCTTCTTTGCTTTTGGCTTTCAATTTGCCATGTATTTCACACATTTTGTTTTCTTTTTTATTGTGTTTTTTTTTTGTTTCTCTTGGCTTTCATTTCGCCATCTTTTCCTCTTCTTTTTTCTTTGACAGAGTGCGCCCGTATTTATTCGGGGATCCATTTGCTTTTTGTCTATCCTTGAGCTGTCACTCATTTCTCAATGATCTTTGAAAAGATCTTTCCTCGCATTTGCCCCCCAGTATAGAGGGTAATCCTTGATCAAGGTTCAAAGAAGAAAGAATTCTTTTGGCTCAAAAGGGGTGACTATGGAAATTTCTTTTTGTGCGAAAGGGATATGAAAGATGGCCATTTCTCATGTCAAGCACAAATATTCACATTGAAAAGCAATCCCCACGGGAAATAGATATTCAGAATTTCATTTTGCACTTTGGAATCATCCGAACTCTCATATGCATGATATCACGATTTTTCTTTTTCTTTTTTTTTTTTTGTTTTTTTTCGTCGCATGCCCCCAATGATTCATGCATTAGCCCATCCTTCTTCACTATGTATCCATCATTTCCACATATGATGCCCCAATTTGATTAACCATGCGAATTTGTATCAACGAGGAACATGGCAAGTCTAGGTCTGTTTTGAAAAGGCTGAGTTTCCAATCTGAGTTCTTTGAAGAAACAAGGAAAACATGACCCAAAAACAGGTTTTCTCTGGGACAAGGGATAATCTAGTTTAATCATTGTGCCCCAAGGTGTCAATCATGAAGTGATGTCTGGGCAATTAGTGTTTTGTGGTCATTGGGAAAGGTCATGAATGGTTTTAGCACAATCCTGACACACACCAAATTATCAAAATCTGGATTCTTGAAAGAATGTCTCATTTGTTTGATTTTCAAGGAATTTGGAAATTTTCAAAAATTTCGTTCCTTTGTTCATAGCCTAGACTAAGATCTACGTCTTTGCTTATTTTGTAATGACAATACTTCTATGAAGTCAAATCATTCATATCCCTTGAAGCATTAGGTCTTTCAAGTGCTTAAGAGATTTAGGCTTAGGAAAACCTAAAGAGAATGGAGAAGGTATTGGGTCATTTGTAACACTGATCATCAATCTTCTTGAGGCTATCCATCACTAAAAATTCCTTAATGCTTGTTTTTGCAAATTCAAGTTATTGTTGAAACACAACAAACACAAAGCATTTAAAATTCAAAATTCATTTAATTCATGTAGATGTTAACATGAGACAAGTGCTTTCATCATCACAGTGTATAGAACTACATGTGTCAAAAACCTAATATGATCATGCACAATGTTTCTTATGACACTTGGCTTCCCCATCTTCAAAACTTATCGAACCAGCCTTAATGAGATCTCTAACCTTGTACTTCAAAGCGGGACAGTTCTCTGTTGAGTGACCTTGATTGCCAGAATGGTACCCACAACACTCATTAGCATCATACCAGCTTGAATAAGGGGGCTTCAGAGGCTCTATTTGCATGGGTGTCACAAGGTGATTCTGGATGAGTTGAGGTAGTAGCTCACTGTATGTCACAGGAATCGAGTCAACTTGATTTCTTTTTCGCTTTTTATGCCCCCTTCGATTATTCCTAAGGATGTTCGATTGATAGACAGATGTAAATTCTGGTGTAGTTGCAGTCATTGGTTGGTAGGGATAAAAACCTTGAGAGACATTGTTCAGGGTAGAGTTAAATGGCTGATACGAGGAGAATTGGGGAGGTGGGGCAAAGTCTTCCACAACTTGGGTATCTTCTTTTTTATTTTCAGATGCCCCCTTGTTCTTGGTATTGGATGTTCTTTCTCCTTCAATTTTCCCATCCTTGATAGCATTCTCAATCATCTCCCCTGAAATTACCATGTCCGAAAAATTCTTCACGGTGTTGCCGACAAGTCTATCGTAGTATGGGGCCTATAGTGTATTCACAAAAAGGACAGTGGTTTCCTTCTGAGTTAAAGGCGGTTGTACTTGGACGACCAGGCTCATCCACCGTTGCGCATATTTTTTGAAGCTCTCAGTAGCTCTTTTCTTCATATTTTGCAAGGTGAAACGGTCAGGCGCCATGTCGGTCATATGCTTGTACTGGTTTAGAAAAGCCCTAGCCAGGTCATTCCAAGAGCGAATCTGATCCTTGCTCAACTGACTATACCACCTAATTGCGGATTCGCTGAGGCTATCTTGAAAGCAGTGAATCAAAAGCTTATCATTATCTATATGACTTGTCATCTTCCGGCAGAATATAGTGATGTGGGCTGATGGATCAGTCGTCCCGTCATATTTCACAAAGTCAGGGATCTTGAACTTAGGAGGAATGACTAAATCGAAGACCAAGCATCGTTCTTTCGCCTCCACACTCCCGAATACGTCTGCATTTTCTACTGCCCGGAGCCTTTCATCTAGCAACTGATATTTCCCTTGGGAATCTGCCAACTCAACCTCATTTACTGCAACCCTTTTCAACTTGGCCTGTTCAGCTGGATCATCTGAGTTTAGGATATTGACGGGGTTAACAGTGTTCTGGGCATCATTTATTACGACCTCATCTTGGCCCTTTTGTGCCTCTGACCCTTCTCTGGTGACAAAGTTTTCGGTGTATCCTTTTCCCTTGATTACGGCAGACATCAACTCCATCAATTTAGTCATCTGATCTTTAGATTCTGCTTGAGACTTTGCTAGCTGTTCTCGCAATTCTCTCTGTTCCCTTTCCATTTTTTCCATTAGGGCAACTTGTTCATCCCCCATAGCACCAACCTGTATCAAAAGTGTACTCAGTACTTCTTCTAATTTGAAATGGAAATTCTTTCAAAGACTCCTAAAGCCAAGCCAACTTCTATTTTATTTCCCCCAAATGTATGTCATGATGAATGAGCTATGAATGCAATTTGATGCATGTGAAGCCTAAACAATATGATGTATAGATATGTACAATGGAAACATGCTGACCATATATGTAATAAATGCAATCACAATGCCAACATGTTGCAAACAAAGAATAAACAAATCAACACATGGATATATGCAATGACTGATCATGTGCATTTTAGCATATTTCCCAATGAATGTTCATATGTTCTATGAATGCAACATGGTGTCAATTATGATACATGCAAACAATGAATGATTGATACAGAGTATATACAAAGAAAATCATACTAACCATGTGTGTCATGAATGTGACCTAATGCTAATCATGATGTATGTAATAAGCAAATTAATGCATAGATATATACAAAAAAATCATGCTGATTATGAATGCATGAATGCAACCTGACAAATAATTGATGGGATGCAAAATGCAAAGGGGGAGATATCACGGAGGAAATAAGAACCGGAGGAACTTAATCATCAACATCTCATAAATTTGAAACATAATCAATTAATTCCCACGTCAACATTCACAATGGTATAAACCATGTTAAGCACTTTATTTTTCCTAACATCCTAAGGCTATAAGAGCCGGCTACTGAAAAAGTGAAATCCTATTACATCATATAAGACCGAAGTATTTCCACCTCAATGCTGTAAATCTCTCAATCCTAATGACGCTTTCCCAGTCCTCTATCAATCAGTGTCGTGGGATCCAACCACTTGGCATTTATAAGAGTTTGCACTTTCTTTTTGAATGCCATACAGTCTTCAACGTTATGACCAACAATTCCACAATGATAATCACATCTTGCATTTGGATTATACCACCTTGGATATGGTGGTAACAGGGGTTTCAATGGGACACAGGCAACCATGTGATTTTGGATCAGTATAGGGAGGAGCTCTTGGTAGCTGATTGGAATGGGATCAAAAGGCATTTGGGTCTTATCCTGGGGTCGTTTCTTAGTCACACATGGCCTAGGAGTTGGGGCACTTGGTGGTGGCACTAAGGTCCGAACCGGAGTGTTTACATGGAGATGTGGCGGAACAGCATGGTGAGGGTATGGATTTGGACACGAGGACTTTGGAGGTTGTACATAGCTCGAGGTTCCTATCCCAGATGCTGGATAAGGTGGTTGATGAGGGAAATAGTATGAGCTGGTAGTTGTTGGTGATGGAGTGGGATTCAGGAATCCCGTAGTGGTCATCCCAATGGACGATTGGACCATGGTAGGGTGGGGATACTGGCTTGGACCTCGAACAGTTTGCAGGTATGGTACAGGATCCAAGGTTTCTATATTTGGTATCAGGCTCTCAGGTTTAATCATTTTCATGATTTTGTCCATAATTTCATCAGGATTGCAACCTTTGTGGCATTGACAAGCGCAGGATCCAGCAAGGATTATGTGTTCTGGGCCTAATGGTTTTGGTTGATCCGAAGATGATGCGAAGCCCTGAGAAAGTTCACCTTTACTGTTACCCATATCCTCAACCATTTTCAGCAATTTGGCAAGTTGTTCCTTCACCTCTCGGATTTCATGTCCATATTCCTCTTGATTGCGTTCCAAAGCACCCAATCGTTCCTCCGATTCATTCCTCATATCTCGAACCCCTTTCATGCAAATGAAAATGTCATGAGATTAAGAATACAATTATGAATGTACATGCTCTATTCCTATGTGCATGAATAAACTGATGATTAATGCATGAACATATACAGAGAAATTATGATGACTATGTATGCTATGGATGCAATCTAATGCCAGGTATATACAGATAATGACTACGCATGTGATAAACGTGTCCTACAATGAATGATCATGCATGCTATGACTATAACATGATGTCAAAATGATACATGCAAAAAATAAATGAATTAACACCAAGGTATATACAAAGAAATCAATGATTACACGAAATTGATGGGACCTAAATCTTAATTATTCAAAAATCTCATTATGCAAGATTTGCCTCCAAATTTATGACTTTTTTTAACATGTTTTTTTTTTTTATACATTTTTTTTGTTTTTTTTTTGTTTTCAAAAACCAATCACATTATTTCAAAAGAATTTCAGGGTAGATCTCACTATGGTACAATATGCAAATGTTCATGTGATACTACTGGTTTTATGAAATCATGAAATAAAACTATTATCACCATCCATTTTTTGCAAAAACGAGATCAATAATACAACCAAAATGTACATGCTCTATTCACACATGTATGAAATGTGCAAAATGCAAAAATGCTTGAAAAATGATTTTTTTTTATAAAAAAAACAGCTAATGAACATCTGCCCCAACAATATCTGCTTATTTAGGCATCACGATGCCTTCGAGGCGGAGTATCACATTTATTACGGGCGATGTACGTACATCGTTGCCCGATTTACCACACTTATTCGGAGTGTAAAATAGGTAACAAAAAGTTTAGAAATGTCCCTCCATGTGTTCCTATTTTCGGTATATCTAACGAAAATTCGGGATGGCTTCTCCTAGGTTCAACTATATGAGGGTGAATCGGTTCTAAGGCCCCGAATTGTTCCTCACTGTTGTCGGTGAAGGCTAGTAAGGCACCCCGATAAAAGCGGGTTCAATTCGTTAGAGTATATTTTCCTATGCCCATGCGGAGGATCATCACGAAGGCATTAGGTACTTTATACTCCGGAAGTGTTTCACTAGCCCATACGGAGGATCAATCACGAAGGCGTAGTTACTTTACTTCCACTTAAAAGGACAGAACCCGGGTAGAGGATTCATATTATGCAAATGCACGTGTAGTGTGTGTGGAGAAACAAAACAAACCTGTCACCACCTATTCTACAAACCTTATTCTAAATGTCCTAACAATTAAAACATTCAAGAATAGTGTAACGCATTAACCGACAAGCAATATAATATACAACCTTAAATAGCTAGAGAACAATAATAAAATGCATGCACATGAGTATGAACATATTTAAAAATATTTTATTATTTTCAAAATTCTCCTTATTAACAAAAATATGGGAATTAAAATTAAATACCAATAAAACCAACAAAACCGAGACTTTGATAACACACGACTAATTCTAGGCCTGACTCTCTAATAGTCCCCAGTGGAGTCGCCAAGCTGTCGCAACCTAAAAAATAACGACGTCTCATCGCAAGACTTTATTATTCGTTAAGCGTGACATTAAAAAAAAACCGAGGAAAAGTCGACTTAATTCCTCTAGAAAAATGAAGGTTTTGAAAATGACCTTAAAAAAAGACATGGAGTCGCCACCAATCTTTTTTAGCTAGGTGTGATCGGCCACCTATTAAAACCGGTTTTATAAAATATTTTAAAAAATTAATTAAAACATTTTAAAAACCAATTTCAAGTCTGCGTTTTAAACCAGAGAAATCAAAGAAGCGGGTTCGGGAGTCGGTTACGTGTGGGGAAAGATTAGCACCCCCACAACGCCCGTATAAATCGGTACCTTATTAATCGTGTGTTATCTCAAGTCTCGGTAAAAAGTTGGTTTTAAATTTAGTATTTCAAGTTAATTCCCAATTTAAAAATAATTCCATTTTTTATTGAAAATGATCCAGAATTTATAAATTCAAAATTTTCCTATATTCCCCAACAAACGTGGCAAAATATAGAAATTTTTATTAGTTTTGGAAAACTTTCCGAATCATTCTCTTTTTTTGAAAGAAAGATATTCCTTTATTAATGATAATTGATGATATTCCCTCCAGCAAACCCGGTAGAGAACTCATGAATTATTTTAACTCGGGAATATCTTTATTTTTATTGAAAACCATTATCTTTTGCAAACATTTAAAATAAATGAATATGTATATGCATGACATAAATAAAATGACATAGTAAAGTCTAAATAATATAATGCAACCTAAATGACATGACAAATATGAATGGTATGGCATATAATTTAAATGACATGGAATAAAATAATGCTATCATATAATATGCACGAAAATAAAAATGCAATGCATGAAATGTATTTTTTTCCTTTAATTAAGGAAATCCGTATATCTAAAAAGATATCCGGCTACCTTAGGAAAATATGTCAAATTAAATATTCTAAAACCAAAATACTTTGTGATTGTTTGAAAACAATTTTGAAAAGCTTGAATTAACAATAAAAACTGGGCTAAAAATTTTTAAATGGTTCTAATTTCCTAAGTTTAAAAAATCCGGACTTGACTACCCTTAACTCGGGATTTGAAAAACCATTTTTAGAGTTTAAAAGGCTTAGAAATCACCCTAAGTCAGTAGCTAACCCTCCTAATCAGCCCACTCTAAGTAAATTAACCAAAACAGAAAAATGGTTTTTCTTTAAATTCAATTCTGACTCCACTGTCCAGTTTTAATCCACGATTTTTTACCCTATTTTTAAAAATCCCAAAAATTCTAAAAAAAATACTGGAGACTCAGGACATATAAAACTATACGAGAAAAAATCGGCTTAATTTTTTGATCAAAGATGAATTCCCAGAAAAACCAGAGATGTACGAGTTTTTGGAGGAGAAAAAACTGCTTTGTTTTTCTTTAAATTCAATTCTGACTCCACTGTCCAGTTTTAATCCACGATTTTTTATCCTATTTTCAAAAATTCCAAAAATTCTAAAAAAAATACTGGAGACTCAGGACATGTAAAACTACACGAAAACAAATCAGCTTAATTTTCTGATCAAATATGAATTCCCAGAAAAATCATAGATGTACGAGTTTTTGGAGGAGAAAAAAAACTGCTTTGTTTTTCTTTAAATTCAATTCTGACTCCACTGTCCAGTTTTAATCCACGATTTTTTACCCAATTTTTAAAACTTCCAAAAATTCTAAAAAAAATACTGGAGACTCAGGACATGTAAAACTACATGAAAACAAATCGGCTTAATTTTATGATCAAAGATGAATTCCCAGAAAAATCATAGATGTACGAGTTTTTGGAGGAGAAAAAAAACTGCTTTGCCAACACATTTTTGCTT
Organism: Fremontodendron californicum; assembly: GCA_030761205.1. Classification (NCBI taxonomy): domain Eukaryota; kingdom Viridiplantae; phylum Streptophyta; class Magnoliopsida; order Malvales; family Malvaceae; genus Fremontodendron; species Fremontodendron californicum. The sequence continues at coordinate 15,777,511 of JAULJL010000027.1, forward strand.
TTGATAAAATCATTTAAAAACCAAAGTAAAAATATTTGAAACTCATAAAATGACTTGAAAGCAGTAGCTAGGACTCTTTGAAAGTTAGATAAAAATTGGCTAAATAAAAAAAAAATCACAAAGGTAGAGTAATCAATTTGACAAACTTAATTTTCCACAAGTGTGCTCAAGAGAGCATGATCTTGAACCATTAATTGGCTCAAGTCATTATTCAAGTGGCATGAACATGAAATGCATGAAACAATGCAGCAAACATAATGCATGAAATGCATGGATCTAAACCTAAATGTAAGGAAAATGCATGACACAAATAATATGGCCTAGACCTAACATGAACTTGCATGGCATTTAATGTAACCTAGACCTAAGACATGCATGGCATTTTCACAAACACAAGGCATGCTTAATTCAAAAATCCAACCAAATATCATGCAAATGCAAAAACCTAACAACTAGCATGACAAAAATACAACACACAATGCAAAACACATGGAGTAGCCAAATGGCCCCAAGCTTCAACAAGCATGGCATTTTCACAAACACTTGGTATGCTAGCATGAAAAACTAAGTCATAACACAAAAATCACACAAGCATTTTCACAAACACCTAATATACTAAATCTAAAACATGCTCAAATTTAAACAACATAAAAACAGAAAATTAAAAATGCAAAAACATGATATCTAAGACATAAATGGCAATAAACAAAGCAACCAAATTAAATATAACTTAAGAACATGAAATAACATAATATTTAAAACATCAAAAATAAAGAAAATAGCATAAACAATATGGTAAAATGAATCAAAAACAACAACTTAAAATAAATAATGTAGGCCATTTGGCCATGGTGAGTTTATTGTAAAAACAAAATGTAAAAAAAAATATACTTAAGAAAGGAAATGAAGGAAGAACAAGAAACATTATTTTAAAATGAAAACTCACCAAGTAGAGATTAAAATAGCAAAAAATAAGAATATAAAATGAAAGTGCAAGAGTTGGTGCTCAAGAGCAACCTCAAGAAGCTAATATTTCAAGCTTTTCTCTTCAAACTTTCCTTTTTTTCTAAACTTTTCTTTTTTTGCTCTCAACCAAGAAGATAAAAAACTAAGAAAAACTAAGAGAAATCAACCAAAATGGAAAAGAAAAAACAAAATCTGCCTCCTTCCCTTAGGGCTGGCAGAAAATGATGCTTATATGGACTCCAAGATGTTGTCATTTTTGTGTAACCTAATTTCCATCAAATGGCCAATAATTCAAGATGAAAAGTCATGAAATTACCACCCTTAGATTAGCATCTCAGCCATTTCAAATTACAGCTGTCCAAGAAAAATGTTGACATCTTTTTTCCAGCCCAACTCTGATTTTTTGAAGGGCCCAAAAAGCCCTTTTCGGTTGCTTGGGTGAAATGACCATTTTGCCCTCCCGGATGCAAAATAAATATCAAACGGGCTCCAAATTCAATTTTTCATTTTTTAATACTTCCAAAATAATAAAATATTGAGTTCTGAAAGTTTTCAAAATTATCCGAGTCCGTTTGCTATTTATTTGGATTTTTTTCTTCCCAAAATGTCCTTTTATGCCCCTACTTTTTACCATTTTTTAAACGAGCTCCAAATCAAGATTTTTCTTCACCAATCTCTTCAAAATAATTAAAAAGTGTGATCTGGAAGTTTTCGTAATTTTTGGAGCTCATTTGGTATTTTTTCGGGATTTATCGGCTTGAATTACTGCATAGGAAGCTCGGGATTTAGCCATTTTGCAAATGAACTCGGAATCAATATTTTCTTTCGCCAATCTCTTCCAAATAATTTAAAAATGAGATTTACCAAATTTCAGAATTTTTTGAGTCCATTTGCTATTTTTCCGGGATTTATCTTTTTGAATTACTGCATAAGAAGCCCGGGATTTGGCCATTTTGCAAACGAACTCGGAATCAAGATTTTCTTTTACCAATCTCTTTCAAATGATTTAAGAATGAGATTGACAAATTTTCCATAATTTTCGGAGTCCATTTGCTATTTTTCCCAAAATTTTCCAATTTTGCCCTTTAACCTCCGAAACCCGGTTTTGCTCAAAACAAGTCCGATTTTCAGATTTTATTCAATCTGAGCCTTGGGCCATCCTTTTTAATCATTCCTCATCCATTGGGGGCTTTGGTCTTACCAAGTCGGGCCATTTCTGTGATTCTTCCCGATTTCACCGAAATCCATTAAAAACCCTAATTCTCGGTTTTCTCCCGGATTGACTTTTCTTTCGGTTTTTCTTGCAAGTGACTTCTCCATTACCCGTAGTCAGTGCTTATCTTTCATTTGGAACCTTCAATTTCGACCAGTTTGATCGTTTAAGCACTTTTCCCCAAATTTCTCGGATTAGGGTTTCTTTTCTACTGAATCTCCAAATCCCAACTTCCGAACTCCATATCTTTCAATGTAGACCTCGGATTATCAAAATTCTTTCTCCATTTTTCAATTGAACTTAAAATCTTGATTTTGAAAGTGGGTTGACTTTTCCAGTAGTTGACTTTCTGGGGTTGACTTTTTTGGGGTTGACTTTTTCGGGGTTGACTTTTTTTCAAGTTTGACTTTTTATGCTCGCCCTTTTAAACTAAGTCTCAGAGTACCACCTGCAGGATGAAAACAGTATTTTTATACTCGGAAACATCAATATGGGAAGAAAACATACCTGTTTAGTGGCTCGGACAAAATTAGGTGTCTACATCCTTAATAGATCCGGAGGTAGACCATAATCCTCAGTATCTTCGTTAGCCTCAAAAATCACCTGTGCAAATGGGTCTTTCAAAATCAATTTCAGAATTACTGACAGGAAGGTCCTCATATTCCACATCTGTACACCTGTAAATAGGTGGAGAAGAAACAATATAGAAAAATATATAATGAAAACAAAATAAATAACAAAAATGAAAGAATATAGACACATCAAATATGGATAAAATGCATTGTGCTTGTTATTTATTGAATGAAAATGTTTAAAAAGCCCATTACAGAAAAAAAAAACTCTTAATATATCTAGGTAAAGATAATTAAGATTGCTTTTTTTAAAAGTATTACGTTGGAATAGACTTAAAAACTATAGGCAACTCAGTCGCACTCCAGTTGGTTAGTCTATATCCTGGTGGACAAGGTTGCACCATCCAGTTAGCATTCTTTTCCTTCTCCCTCAATTATGCAGATCTCCACATCATACATCTGCTCATCCCTATTCACCTGGAATCTCTCGAAGGCTTGCTCTATCATTACGAGCACATCATCAGAATTCTTTTCTCCGAACAGAGAACCGGCTGAGCGGAAGCTGTGAAGGATAGGTGGGAACGTCATAGGCTCCCATTCAATATCCATACCCGCAAGACGGGCCATCCTCCTTTGTCAGTTCCTTTCAACTTATTTTCTTTTCTCATGGGCCTTCGAAAGATACCCTAGGCCAAATCGGTTTGTTTTTTTTTTCTATTACTTGCATTGCTCGAGCCATTCCTTGAAGATATTTCCCCAAACCTTTTCTAGCCCTGCAGCCTTTTCCCACTATGGTTCTTACTCCCAGCCTTGTGTTCTTGGACAACCTTGGTTTTGGAATTTTTCGTCCTTCAGCGACGAAAACTGCATTTACGAATTCCAAAGACCGAAAAGAATACTCTGGCATCTTCATTGGGCTAAACATAAGGAGATTCAGTAGATGCGGAGGCTATTATGTCTTCTTCTCCTGATACTGTGATCAAACGGCCCTTAATTCCAAATTTCAGCTTGTGGTGGAGAGACGAGGGTACAGCCCTAGCTGAATGTATCCATGGCCTTCCCAACAAGCAATTATAAGATGGATTAATATCCATGACCTGGAAGTTCACTGTAAAATGCACGGGCCTATCACCAGAGGAACATCAATGGTTCCCATAACCTCTCTCCTTGTTCCATCAAAAGCCCTGACCACTGTGCAACTTGGTATCATATAAGATATATCCACTGGCAATTTGGATAAGGTTGCTAAAGGCATCACATTTAGTGAAGAACCATTATCCAAAAGGACCCTTGGTCATATGTGCCCCTTACAAGTGGTAGTTATATGGAGAGATTTTGTTGACCCAATACCATTGGGTGGTATCTCCTCATAGCTGAAAAATATGTAGTCGTCTGTTGCGATATTTCCCACCAGCCTATCCAGCTTTTCTATTGATATATTATTAGCCACGTATGCCTGATTCAATACTCTTAACAGGGCATTTCTGTGTGGTTCTGAATCCAAAAGCAAGGATAAGATTGAGATCCTAGCTGGTTGACGCTGCAGTTGTTCATATACTCACTGTGCTTTATGAATTTTAAGAACTCAGAGGCTTCCTTCTCACATACCGATTCTTTCATTCTGTTAACCGGGGCTGATCCCCTTTCTGTTTCTTTTGGCAAATCCATCTCAATATGGATTGGCTCAACTACCTTCTTCCCTTTATCTGTTCCTCTATTTTTCCCTGCTAAGCCCTGTTCAGCAGCCTCCGGAGCATAACACATTCCGCTCCGGGTTAAATGCCTTACAGCTGTGATATCTTGCTGGTTTGAAGACCCAGACATAACCAGGCTGCAGTTGTATTTCCATGGTGATGCACCCAAAAGAGTGTATCTTATTTAACCTTGCACTAAAAAGATCAATTGTAAGTATAGTAGTTAGCAAGGGTCGAGTCCTCAGGGATTGGGTTTTAGTTTATAAGTTAATAGTTTAAAACTTAAATTCAAGAACAATAAAAGAAAAGGGGTTTTTGAAGGCAGATTTAAACTAAAGTAAATAATAAGAATAAGATACAAGGCGGTATAACCAGCCAATAAAAATATATATACTAAATTAGGCGGTATAACCAGCCAATATATATACTAAATTAGGCGGTATAACCAGCCAATAAAAATAAAACAAAGTTAATATACAAATTAGGCGGTATAACCAGCCAATAAAAATAAATATACTTTTAAAAATAAGCAAACTAGAAAAGTAAGAAAACAAGTAAGTAAGAAGAATCAAATATGAAAAATATGGTTAAGGTTTCATTCTCCACCACTAGACATCATTAAGAATCAATTTCAGATCTATCAATATCAACCAACTATCAAAGTTAACAACCGTAGATAACAACAAGCTCTGTTATCCCAATCTTTCCTTAGTTTGTCGTTAAATAGAACAAGCTCTCTATTTAATCTCTAACCATTAAACAACCTAGAATAAGCTCTCTAAATTCAATTTAATGGCAGCTTTATGATGAGAAAGATAGGTTGATCTAAGCAACAAACACATAAGCTCGGATTGTTCAACTTAGGTTATGTTCCACTTTGCAATTATTGAAAACTTGACCATAATCATTAATCACAAATTGCCACTTATGAATAGGAAATCAAGACAATTACACGGATCAAGACTCCTAAACTAGCAATAGATAATTATCAAGATCTATCTAGTTTTACACCTAAACAAATCAAGACAACATCATGAACAATTCTTGTAGAAGAACATAAGCAACTTTGATAGAAAATTAATGATAGATAGAATCTGAAAATCAATCATAAAACATGTCTAGGGCTTTGAAATCACCCTTAACCAAATAGAAGTTTAGCCTAGCATAGGCATTATAAACATAAAGATAAAATTAAAGAAAATCTAAGAAGAAAATAAAAGAAAGAAAGAATAAGAGGAAGAATATTAATTATCCAACCTCTTGCTCTCTCTAAAGAAAAAGAAAACTAGAGAAAAGAAAGAAAACTAGAGAAAAGAAAGAAGAAGAAAACTTAGAGAATTTTATTAAAATGGCTAATATCCTACCTATGTACAATATGATCTCTTACAATCATCCAAGGCCCTCTATTTATACACATTTTGGAGGGCTAAATGACAAGAGACAAGCTTTACAAATTTCAAAGGTAGGTATAATAGGTGGGTGCATTTTCTAACAATTTTCGTCATATATGACGATTTTGATCAGCCAACTTGATGGTCGATTTTGTCAATTTTGGAGGCCTTATCTGATCACATGGTCTTCTAGAAAAAATGTTACCCTATCAGTTACTGATCCATAGCCGTTGGAATCAGCTCATTTGCTGATGTGGATAAGAAGATATGGGCATAATACGAAAACAGGTCAGCACAGACGTCATTGCACATCAGCCAACTTGATGGTCGATTTCGCTAGGGAAAACGACTCCGTTTCAAGAAGTGTAAAACATGAAAAAGATGGATATGCCTCTTAGCTTTGCATGGCTACAAATTTCAGCCTTATTGCTTCAGTGAAACTCGAGATATAGCTGATATGGCAAAAGGTGTCGGAACTGGAACTGAACTGGATTTGCCCTTAATTCTAGTAATCTGAAATCACTCAAAGAAACTTGTGAAAAACACCAAAATACATAAAAATATAAAAGATCATAAACACAATTAGACTAAACAATAATAACTCGTATTTGACACAAAACAATAATAAAACATAACTAAAAACTATATAATTATACGAGTTATCACACCCCCACACTTAGATTGTTGCTAGTCCCTAGCAACGACTCAATAAAAATAAAATAAGAAAATCTAATCTAATCCATTTTCGTAGGAAATCTCGGTGGCACTTAGCATGTGACACAAGCCTTTAAACCCCTAGGTGTCCCTAGTGGACGAGTTTAGTCTCGTGAGGGTTTACTAGGACGATACCCACAAACATTGAAAACATAAGAAAAACTAAAAATAATAATTATAACTAATCCTTCCAATATAAATTTGAGATAATCATTGGACAAGTCTTAAAAACTAATCAATAGCTTAAAGAAATTCACAAAAAATCTTGCTTGAATGTAAATAGTTTGAGTTAAGCCAATATTAACATAACATATTTCAATCAAAATAGTGCATATTCAAACTTAATCTCAACTTTTCACATGGGATACTCTCTTGATTTTCACTCTTTAAAGTAGTGGTAAAGTGTTTACACTCAATCAATCTCATGAAAACACTTCTACCATATGCTTGCTTGTCCACCTATTCTCCACTAAAAGATCATGCAACTTCATAAATCAAGAGGTCTTTAATCAAGGTTGTAATGGGGCCAAGGGGTTTGTAATGTGGTTGAAGAACAAAAGGATAAAGATATCACAAAGGTTCCAAAGAGTTCATAAAGTTTAGAGACATAAAAAAATTATACAAAGAAACTTCTCAAAACTCCTTACAAGTACATAGTCACCTAGGCCAGATATTCATGTTGGGCCTTTTTCTTCATTCTAAACAACTTTGTAACATCTTTTTCTTTTTCCACAAATTCAAGAGATGATTCATATATATATTTTTTTTTACATAGGAATGTATTTCCAGTATTCCATTTCTTTTTCTCTTGACTTTTCTTTTCTTTTCCCCCCACACTTATTTCTTGTTTCTAACCAAAAAATATCCCTTGTCTTTGCAACTTGTCTCAAATCATGCTAATTCATCTTTGGAACAAAGGTAAAGATATAAGTATATTTAGGTTAGGGACAAGTTATGGTTACCAAAGAGATAGCTTATTCAATGTAGGCTCAAATTGGTTCACTAAGGGTGTGTTCTCTTGGAACATCAATAAGGGATGGATGTTTGGCTCTGGTTATAATCCTAATGCCTCTATCATATTCATGTTGTCACATGTATCAATATAGTCTCAAACGGTTTAAAGCAAGTTCTAGAGAATCATGTAATCATAAGAGCACTCAAGAAAGAAATTAGATTGATTTGTATAATGCATCAATCATTTTAGGCTCAAAAACTCACAATGATGATTATACAAGTCAGTTTTAAGTCTAAACATGCTTCTTTCTCAATCAACATATCATATTAACATTGGCTCATAAAAATTAGTATCAAGCTTAATTCTCATGAAAATCTTCTCACTAGTAACCAGTTTAGACCTATGCAATTCATATCTCATCATTGTATTAAAAAGGAACTAAAACACACTAAAAATAATAATAATAAAGACTCATAAAAAAAAAAAAATAGTAGACGAAAATAAAAGAAATCCTAAATCATTCCCCCCACACTTAATTCTTACATTGTCCTCAATGTAAGTCTATTAACCCAAATGAAAGAATCATGTGTAAGAGAAAAGAACTAATAACATAAGAATAGGAACAACTAGACTCAAAACAAAACAAAACAAACTCATGCAACCTAAATAATCTTAAAATACTAAACAAAAATTAACAAGTAAACATAAAAAGATTAAAATCAAACTGACAAGGTGTGTCTCAAGTCTCCCTTACTCAGACCTTGTTCAGAATGAATACTTCTAAATTGCTTAAAACATAACACATTTTTTTTTTTTTGAAAAGAAGAAATCAAACTGACAAGGTATGTCTCAAGTCTCCCTTACTCAGACCTTGTTCAGAATGAATACTTCTAAATGGCTTAAAACACAACAAATTTTTTTTTTTTTTTTTTTTTTAAATTAGCAAAATATGTCCCTTACCCCCTACTAAAATATGACATTGTCCCCAATGTCAAATTTTAAAGGTAGAATTTAGGAGATATTACCTGCAGAGGTTGCTAACCACTTATTATAACTGAGACACAACAAGCAAAATGTTAGATAATGTCACAAAGACAAAGTGCAATCCACTCCTTGCTCGTCCATATCTCTTTTTCTTTTTCCGAGCGTTTGCGAAATAACCGTAGCAGATAAACACTCATAAGCTTGGAGCTTTTTGAGTAAATCTTCAATGGTTGTAGCAGAAATTATGGTTCTCCTTGCCTCTGAAAGCATGAATCCATTATCCACAGCATTATCTAAATATGAAAGCAAATTACTAAAATAACCATTAATATTAAGCAAACCAATGGGTTTCTTATTTGTGACCAAAGATGACCAAGAAGCCACGCAAGCTATTTCTTCCAATGTACCCAGACCTCCTGGTAAAGCAATGAATGCATCGGCAGAATGGTACATGATTGTTATCCGTTCAGGGATACTCCAGACTTGTATTTCCTTACCCAAGGTAGGTCCACAAAAATCTGTGAATAGTTTTGGCACGATTCCTAGAACTGGACTTCCTCCGGCGTGTGCTGCTGTAGCGACTGCTCCCATTAAACCCGTACTACCGCCTCCATAAATCAATTGAATCTTTTGTTGGGCAAGTATTACTCCAACTCTTATGGCTTCATCAGCGAATATGTTATTTTTCCCTGGATAAGCACCTCTAAAGACACAAAATTTTTTTAATGCGTTGGGACGAAGTACTTTCCATTTTTTTTTTCTTTTTCGAGTGCCTGAAAGAGAATGAGTACATGGTGTAATATATAGAGGACTGAGTAGTGAATCAGACAAGAGTAATAATGTCGCCGAAAGTGTATCTGACCTGTCAGAAGAAAATGTTAACCTAACAAAAGATTTTTGCGTGATTTCAGAAAGAAAATCAAAAAGAGAAGAAAAAATCAACCGTAAAAGACAAATAAAAAAACGATAATAATTACACAAATCGAACAACACGTAAATTAAACCAAAATAAAGTTATTGCAAATCAAACCAAAAGCTGAGAAGTCATTTATTGTAGTTGTGATTGTGGCTCACATCTTCCTCTGGTTTTACGTCCAGAAACGGCTTAAACGCCTTCTATGAGTCGAGGATATGCTTCCCATCCAGTTTTCTTACAAGCTGGCAAACGGGGTCTTTTAACATCAGATTCCCAAGATGTTGCCATTCCCTTTGGAATTGCGGCCATAAATCAAGAATTTCTCTTTGTACGTCTCCACTAGGATGCGTCTCAAGAGAAAGTTGGATATTACCCAAATTCTCCTTACTCAGTCCATCCTTAATGAATTCAATTTTATCATCTCGATTAGAGGACGGAATCCCAATTGAACGACATTTACCGTTACACGTCCATCGTGCACATTTGTGGCAGTTTGAACTCATGCGCTTTGCTCGTCGCTTCTTTGCAAAAGTGCTTCTACCTGTACCTGGTAAATGCAAAACAGGAAGATATTCATCTTCACGTACCTTGGCTTCAATTATCCAACGTATGTCTTCATGAATCCCTTTGTGCATAAGCATTCTTAATCTTTCAAATCGAACTTGGTAAAGCTTCAGTAAAATATTTCGAGGAAAAGGAGGAAATCGTTTCTGCAATCTTGTGAGAATATCATCCATCCTGAAAAAAAAATGAAAGAGAAATTGAAAGAGAAATTTATATACAATATCAGTTTTGTGGGTAGCTGATAGAACCGATTTAAATAATCACGGAGTACCGTTATCCGCCATTTAACCGGGGTTAAAAAAAATAAAAATTATATTTACATCTAGTTATTTTCAAAACAAGGATCAAAAAAAAAAAAAAAACAACATAAAAAGACTCAAAAATAAAACACTCTAAATAAAATCCTAAATTCTTCCCCCCACACATAATTCTTACATTGTCATTAATGTAATGCTATTATCCCCCAATGCAAGAATTATATGTAAGAGAAAAGAACTATTAAACAAAAGAAACTTATGCAGCCTAAATGAACTTAAAAACAGTAAACACAATTAACAAAGAAACATAAGAAATAAAAATAAAAACAATAAAAATAATAAAAGAAAAAGGAAAAGAAAGAGAAAGAGAAAGCAAATCTGAATATGGAAGGTTGGCAATTTCATCTTTAATTGGGCTGCCTTCCCAATTAACACTTGAGTTAGTGTTTTGAATCTAACCAACACCCCTTCTTGGCTTTTTACGCTTGTCAGGCTCATACATGAAATTTTCCAAATTTATGCGTTTGAGAGGTAGCTTTCTTTGCACAACAGTGGATGTATTCTCCATTACAAGTATTATTCCATCATCCTTGGTGGTGCATATCTCATCGAGGAATGATGCATCTTTTGGTACTTGTTGAATGACATCCACAAACAAACTGTTTAAGGTTTCCAGCGTGTCTTGTTCATGTTCATCCTCCTTGAACTTTGCGAATCTACTAGGAAAAGGTGGAGAAGAAACATTAGTAAAAATTGGAATCTCAAACGTTACCTCAGGTGCTGAAATACTCTTATTTGGATCATTGGCTTCATTATCCTCAAGAATAGAATTCATCTCTAATTTTGTCTCATCCTCATCTTGTTCCTCATTCCTCAAGGTCACAATAGTAGTATTCTCCTTTGGGTTAATCATTGTTTGGGCAGGGAGTTCTTCAGATCTTTGTGCTACCCATCCCACCATACTACTAGTCAATTGGATCATTTGCTTTTCCAAACTCTGGATGCTTGCCCTTGTTTCCTGTTGAAATTGCAATGTATCAGTAACAAGAGAATAGACAAGATCTTCTAAAGAAGTACCTGAGTTTTGAGTCATATGTGGTGGTTGAAAAAGATCTGGTTCTTGGGACCATGATTGATTGAAGCTAGATGGATGAGTGTAATTGGCATAAGGATCTACTTCTTGGTAATTTTTCGAGTAGCCATAATTAGTATGATCCCACCATCCCTCATGGTAAGTGTTTGAGTAATGATCATACTGTTGGTCTTGGAACACTTGATGGCCTTGACATCCTCCCATGGCCAATTGTTGAACTGGGAAGGTGAGATTGGCTTGTTGATTCTCCATGTTCATGTATGCCACCAACTCTTCAAGTGTTAGATTGCTCAATTCCATCGTTTTTTTTTTTTTGTTTTTTTTTTTTTTTTGTTTTTTTTTATTTCAAAATTTGATAAGAAAAACCCGTATGTACAAGAAAATAAAACTCATTAGAACTGAAAATAAGAATAAACCAAGTAACAAATAAACTAAAGAAAACAATCCCCGGCAACGGCGCCAAAAATTTGATGCACCCAAAAGAGTGTATCTTATTTAACCTTGCACTAAAAAGATCAATTGTTAGTATAGTAGTTAGCAAGGGTCGAGTCCTCAGGGATTGGGTTTTAGTTTATAAGTTAATAGTTTAAAACTTAAATTCAAGAACAATAAAAGAAAAGGGGTTTTTGAAGGCAGATTTAAACTAAAGTAAATAATAAGAATAAGATACAAGGCGGTATAACCAGCCAATAAAAATATATATACTAAATTAGGCGGTATAACCAGCCAATATATATACTAAATTAGGCGGTATAACCAGCCAATAAAAATAAAATAAAGTTAATATACAAATTAGGCGGTATAACCAGCCAATAAAAATAAATATACTTTTAAAAATAAGCAAACTAGAAAAGTAAGAAAACAAGTAAGTAAGAAGAATCAAATATGAAAAATATGGTTAAGGTTTCATTCTCCACCACTAGACATCATTAAGAATCAATTTCAGATCTATCAATATCAACCAACTATCAAAGTTAACAACCGTAGATAACAACAAGCTCTGTTATCCCAATCTTTCCTTAGTTTGTCGTTAAATAGAACAAGCTCTCTATTTAATCTCTAACCATTAAACAACCTAGAATAAGCTCTCTAAATTCAATTTAATGGCAGCTTTATGATGAGAAAGATAGGTTGATCTAAGCAACAAACACATAAGCTCGGATTGTTCAACTTAGGTTATGTTCCACTTTGCAATTATTGAAAACTTGACCATAATCATTAATCACAAATTGCCACTTATGAATAGGAAATCAAGACAATTACACGGATCAAGACTCCTAAACTAGCAATAGATAATTATCAAGATCTATCTAGTTGTACACCTAAACAAATCAAGACAACATCATGAACAATTCTTGTAGAAGAACATAAGCAACTTTGATAGAAAATTAATGATAGATAGAATCTGAAAATCAATCATAAAACATGTCTAGGGCTTTGAAATCACCCTTAACCAAATAGAAGTTTAGCCTAGCATAGGCATTATAAACATAAAGATAAAATTAAAGAAAATCTAAGAAGAAAATAAAAGAAAGAAAGAAGAAGAGGAAGAATATTAATTATCCAACCTCTTGCTCTCTCTAAAGAAAAAGAAAACTAGAGAAAAGAAAGAAAACTAGAGAAAAGAAAGAAGAAGAAAACTTAGAGAATTTTATTAAAATGGCTAATATCCTACCTATGTACAATATGATCTCTTACAATCATCCAAGGCCCTCTATTTATACACATTTTGGAGGGCTAAATGACAAGAGACAAGCTTTACAAATTTCAAAGGTAGGTATAATAGGTGGGTGCATTTTCTAACAATTTTCGTCATATATGACGATTTTGATCAGCCAACTTGATGGTCGATTTTGTCAATTTTGGAGGCCTTATCTGATCACATGGTCTTCTAGAAAAAATGTTACCCTATCAGTTACTGATCCATAGCCGTTGGAATCAGCTCATTTGCTGATGTGGATAAGAAGATATGGGCATAATACGAAAACAGGTCAGCACAGACGTCATTGCACATCAGCCAACTTGATGGTCGATTTCGCTAGGGAAAACGACTCCGTTTCAAGAAGTGTAAAACATGAAAAAGATGGATATGCCTCTTAGCTTTGCATGGCTACAAATTTCAGCCTTATTGCTTCAGTGAAACTCGAGATATAGCTGATATGGCAAAAGGTGTCGGAACTGGAACTGAACTGGATTTGCCCTTAATTCTAGTAATCTGAAATCACTCAAAGAAACTTGTGAAAAACACCAAAATACATAAAAATATAAAAGATCATAAACACAATTAGACTAAACAATAATAACTCGTATTTGACACAAAACAATAATAAAACATAACTAAAAACTATATAATTATACGAGTTATCACATGGTGCAGCCTTGTTTTCCTTATATGAAAAGGAAACAGGTAAATCAATGATTAACTTGGGCGAATTTTCCTCAATGATTGGCATAACTTTCTCTTCCGGTTCATCATAGTAGATGATCAGGGGTCTTCCTATCCCATAGCCACCTGCATTTTCAATGACTTCTATTTCCTCCTCTATCTCCTCGTAGAATTGGGCTTCCCCATTATCCATCATCCTTTAGACTTTAACCCGAAAGTCCCCGCAATCCTGTATTTCATGGCCTCCACACTTATGGAACGGGCACCAATTATGCACCCTTTTTGCAACCATTTTTAGACTATCTGTATCTTCCACCAAACCTGCCTTGACCATTTAAACCCATACTGTCAACATTGGAGTCTTGACTTCCCTAATATCCCTTTTTAATCTTTTGCCTTCTCCGGTCAATATTACATTTACCTGATTCCCAGCATGATTGGGCAATGGGTTTCCAGCTACGTTCGGCCTATTTTTTGATCCAAACTTCACAACCCCAGCATTGATCAGGCTCTTGACTTTCTTTTTGAAGGCTAGGCAATCTTCAATCGAATGTCCTTGGATTCCCGCGTGGTATGCGCAGTTAGTGTTTGCATTGTACCGTCTTGGATATGGAGGTGTCAGAGGTTTGAGTACACAGGTGCAACAAGTTAACCCTGCAATAGTTTTGGATATAGCTCACCGTAGGTGGTAGGAATCGGATCAAATTGGGTTTTTTGATCGTTCCTTGGTGAACGTTGGTCATTGCGCGCAGGACCCTGAGTGTTTGGGACAGTATTTCTAGGAAGGGTTATTTGAGGGGATATTCCAGTTGGGAATGGCTGTTGTGGTATATATTGGTCTAGGGGAATGGCTTTTGGGTAAGGTGGTTGACATTGGGGTAGTAAGGATTATACACCGGGTATAGTGTGTAAGGTGTCGGAGGTGCATAAGGTGCGGTATAAGTATAGGGCCTTGGTGGTGTGTATCGTGTAGGAGGTGTATAGGGGTATTGGCTGAAGGTTACTGCATGTGTTTCCTCCTCCTTCTTTGCAGGAAAAACTCTCTTTGGGGTAGCGGACTCCCCTTCCATCTTTCCATTTTTAATAGCTGACTCAATCATTTCCCCAGATATTACCATATCTACAAAATCCTTGGTAGCGCTTCCCACCAATTTGTCATAATAGGGAGCTTTCAAGGTGTTGATGAAAAGCACCGTAGTTTCTTTGTTGGTTAAAGGGGGTTGCACTTGTGTGGCCAGATCCCTCCACCTCTACGAATACTCTTTGAAGCTCTCATTGGACCTCTTTTCCATATTCTGTAATGACAGCCTATTCGGTACCATGTCAAAAACATGCTTATAATATTCCATGAAAGCCCTGGCCAAATCCGTCCATGAACGAATCTTGGTATGACTCAGTTGATTGTACCATCGGGTGGCTGACCCTATTAAGCTATCTTGGAAGCAATGAATAAGCAGTTTCTCATTATCATCATGCCCCGTCATCCTTCTACAGTACATGGTCAGATGAGCTGATGGGTTTGTGGTCCGATTATACTTTTCAAAGTCAGGTACTTTGAACTTTGGGGGAATTACTAGATCGTGTACCAAGCTCATCTCTTTGGCATCTGGACTGCCAAATAACTCTGCCCCTTCAACTGCCCTTAGCCTTTCTTCCAGCAGCTGATATTTCTTCTGAGATTCAGCGATTTCGACCCTCTTTAATTAAGTCATTTTGGCCCTTTCCTTTTCCGCCATTTCTTCAAAATCTGGAACCTCAACCTCAATTGGATCAACTCCGATGTTACCCCTTTTAGGATCGAAATTTTGTGCTTCGACCGCTGGTTGGATATAAATGTAGGATGCTGCCCCAGTTGGGAGTTCATTTCCCACAGGTTGGGATGTCTGGCCATTTCTCTGTACTACTTCTGGTCAATCTTCCTAGTTCACTGCCCCTATTCCAGTAGCTGAATTTTCTCCGGGCCACTTCTGCCTCATCATAGTGCTCATCATCTCCATGAGTTTTGTCATCTGTTCCCGTGTCTCCTCTTGAGACTTAGTTAACTGTTCCTGCAGTTCTTTCTGAATTATTTCCATTCTTTCAATTCTGGCAAGCTGATCGTTTTCCATGGCTCTTATTCGAGATCGAGTATTGTAAAGGTGTTGGAAGTCTGGTTCTTTCTGAGTGCGACCAATTGTACCTTTAGTTTTAAAAACCATGGATTAGAAATTATTGACACATTTCTTATTTTTATTTTATAAAAAATGAATAAATTAATGAATGAACCAGTGTTAATGAATGAACAACTAAGTAATTGACTAAGTGTATGAAATTATAAAGAATAAATGAATGGACAAATAAATAAATGACTAAGTGTATGAACAATTTATAAAGAATAAATGAATGAATGATTATGAATATAAATGAATGAACAAATAAAATATATAAAAGAAAGAACTAGTGAATGATGAATGTATTTAAAGTATTGGTCCCGGATAATTCCAACCAAACGGCCTTTCATTGATTTCCTGGAACTAAATACATCGAAGAAAAGATCCCTGCTTAAGACAACGTAATAATCTGTCTCTCCTAAAAAACTATTACAAAATACTAGTCCTATAATCACTCTCTTGGATCCTGGACCTTCTTCACTGTCCTCTTTTGATTGCCTTGCTCTTCCATCTGATCCCTACTTGTTCACGACCCTTTGATGTATCCGCAGAAGCATCACCGTGTAATCTTTCCTTAGCTTGTTTCTCCAGTTGATTTGCTTTGGGCTTTCTCGTGTTTTGCTTTCTATTTCCAGTAGTTATTCTCCTTCTTGAGGTTTTTGACCTCATATTTCCACTACCCGGAAGTTTTGAGAGTCCCCTCAAATCTGAGCTCGAAGCGGTACCTCTTGTTCTCCAAATATAATTCCCGAAGATCGCCCTTAGCGGTGTCCCTTTCTCTCTTGATCTGTTCCTTTTCTTTTTCCCGAGCTGATTCCCTATTTTTCATGTCCTCAAGCTCTTCTTGCAGTAGGGCAATCTCTTTGCTTATCCGGGCCTTTTCTTTTTCAAATTCCGCCCTTGCGATTTCTAACTCTGATGGCATTTCCCTCGGTGGCGGATTCATGAACTGGACCTCCTCCCCATCTGATGTCAACAGTCTATCATTAACCCTTAATTCCCTCCATACTAGGTAATCAGGTGTAACGATGTCGGCATATCTGGGCACTTTTATCCGATGAGTTTTCTTCCATACTTCAATCACTGCCCGCACTTTTCCAGAATATCCGTCTTCCCCATAAGTGAACTCTGATGATCCTAGATTATGAGTCACAGGTGTGAATTGCCTAGACTCAACTTGTCTTTGCACCAACAAAGGCGCATAACTCATAGACCCCCAAATTCAAAGTAGTGGAACTCCCGGGTTGTCCCCACATTTGTACATAATCGGCATAGGAACCATCCATGGAGCTCTCTAAGTCACCATCTCCCCTTTTAGATTCTGGAACATATTGACCCATTTCTCTTCATTCCCGTCTTTAGGCCAATCATTTTGAAGGAATTCCCTAATCGGAACTAAAGTCTTCATGTACGGTTTGAAGGAAACATTTTCTATTTTCCAAAAGTGACTTTGAATCCAAATATAAAGGAGTTGTACACATCCCTTGATTCTCCCTTGTCCTGCCCTTTTACAAAAATTCAGGGATCGAATAGTTTCAGCTATGATGGCAGGAGATGGGTTTATCTTTTGTTCCAACTTTTCAAAGAAATCAAACACGGCTATATCCACATGACCCAATATCTTCGGGAATATAATTAACCCGTAGATGGCTAGAGCGAAGATGTCCCTGCCTTTTTCTTTATCGGAACAACCGAATATCAACTGTTGGAGAGTTTCCCACAGAATACAGCCATTTTTCTGCTTTGTGTCCACATGACTCTCAACCCATGTTGTATCCATTCTTGTGATCCTAGCCACTTTTTTCTTAAGACCTGAAGGTTTCATTTCCTTCAAATATACCCGATCAGGATTAGGACATTCAATATGTAACAGTGCTGAATATTCTTCGATCAGTGGTGTCATATCCTTCTTGTTAAAAGTGAAACATCTATAAGCAGGATTCCAAAACTGTACCATAGCCTGAATCAACCCACTATTGACCTGAATCGGAATTAAGAGTGGTATATCTCCATATTTCTGAGTGAAGCTTCTTTCTCTGATATATTCCACTGATTCTAAATGTCGGCTAACCCTCGGAGATTATTCTATCCAGAATCCACCTTGACCCTTTCCGGCAATACTAACACATAATATTTCATGAGGCAATCAACATCCTCCCTCTGATCTTTTTTCGACCGTGCCCTGACTACTGCATGATCTTCTATCACTGAAATAACCTGACACTCCATGAAAGTCCTTTGGGTTGATAACTATCCCGAGGCCAATAAACTCCAAGTGTATGATGATGTCTATGATGCATGTCAAAGAAAAGAAAACAGAAAGAAATAGATTAGTAAAGAAATGAATTCACAAATATAACATAAATAACAACATGCTTTGTTTTAAAAAAATGTCCCGAAAATTTAAACAGAGCTTCGGCATTACGACACATTTGGGACAAAATAAAAAATACGAGCGATATGATGTTCGTTCATCATCACCCAATTTGTATCTAACATATAGAAAGATAGTAAAAGGTTGGAAATGTTCCTCCACGTGTTCTTAAACTTCGGGTATCTAACAGAAATCCGGCATGGCTTCACCTAAGTTCACTATATGAAGGTGAATCGGTTCTAAGGCCCCGAATTGTTCCTCACTGTCGTCGGTGAAGGCTAGTAAGGTACCCCAATAAAAGCGGGTTCAATTCATTAGAGTATATTTTCCTATGCTCGTACGGAGGATTATCACGAAGGCATTAGGTACTTTATACTCCGAAAGTGTTTCACTAGCCCATATGGAGGAATATCACGAAGGCGTAGTTACTTTACTCCCATTTAAAAGGACGAAACCCGGGTAGAGGATTCATGTTATGCAAATGCAAATACAGTGTGTGCGGAGGAACAAAACAAACTTGTCACCACCTATTCTACACCCTTTATTCTAAATACCCCACTAAAATCAAACAATGTAAAGAATCAGTCAAGCAAACATATAAATATACGCAACGAAATAACCAGAGAACAAATAATAATATGAATGCACATGAATATGGACATATTAAAACATTTCTTATTTTCAAAATTCTCTTTTAATTTAAAAATATGGGAATTAAAATTAAATACCAATTAAACCAACAAAATCGAGACTTTGATAAAACACGACTAATTTCTAGGCATGTCCCTCTAATAGTCCCAGTGGAGTCGCCAAGCTGTCACAACCTAAAAAATAACAAGTCTCATTGCAAGACTTTATTATTCGTTAAGCATGATATTAAAAAAAAAAGGAGGAAAAGTCGACTTAATTCCTCTAGATAAATGAAGGTTTTGAAAATGACCTTGAAAAAGACATGGAGTCGCCACCAATCTTTTTTAGCTAGGTGTGATTGGCCACCTATTAAAACTGGTTTTATAAAATATTTTAAAAATTAATTAAAACATTTTTAAAACCAATTTCAAGTCTGCGTTTTAAACCAGAGAAATCAAAGAAACGGGTTCGAGACTCGGTTACGTATAGGGAAGGATTACCACCCTCACAATGCCCGTATAAAACGGTACCTTATTAATCGTGTGTTATCTCAAGTCTCGGTAAAAAATCGGTTTTAAATTTAGTATTTCAAGTTAATTCCCAATTTAAAGAAAAATAATTCCATTTTTTAATTGAAAATGATCCGAAATTTATAAATTCAAAATTTTCCTATATTCCCCAACAAACGTGGCAAAATATAGAATTTTTTATTAGTTTTGGAAAACTTTCCGAATCATTCTCTCTTTTTTTTAAAGAAAGATATTCCTTTATTAATGATAATTGATGATATTCCCTCCAGCAAACCCGGTAGAGAACTTATGAATTATTTTAACTCGAGAATATCTTTATTTTTTATTGAAAAATCATTATCCTTTTAAAACATTTTAAAAGATATATGCATGACATAACTAAAATGACATAGAAAAATCTAAATAATATAATGCATCCTAAATGATATGATATAATTTAAATGCCTTAGCATATTCTAAATGAAATGAAATGTCCTACGTTATATGACATATTCTAAATGAAACGAAATGGCCTAGGTAACATAATATATTCTATATGAAATGTAATATCCTAAATCATATGATATATTTTAAATGAAATAAAATATCCTAAATGACATAATATATATCCTAAATGAAATGACCTAGGTAACATAATATATTCTACATGAAATGACCTAGGTAACATAATATATTCTATATGAGATGAAATAATTTGAATGACATGGCAAATATGAATGATATGGCATATAATTTAAATGACATAAAATATAAAATAATGCTATCATATAGTATGCCTGAAATTAAAAATGAAAATAATAATGCATGAACATAGTATATGCTAAATAATATGACAAAAAACAAAATAACTAAATAAAAAGCATAGGATATCATGAAATATTCCAAATTATATAATAAACAATATAACATAACTCAGAATCATAACAATATCATAGAAATTATCATAGCAAAAATCACATATTATATAAAATGCATGAATATGAAAAATGCAATGCATGAAAATGTATTTTTTCTTTTAATTAAGGAAATCCGTATATCTGAATAGATATCCGGTTACCTTAGGAAAATATGTCAAATTAAATATTCTAAAACCAAAATACTTTGTGATTGTTTGAAAATAATTTTGAAAAGCTTAAATTAAAAATAAAAATTACGCTAAACCCTTTTTTAAATGGCTCTAATTTCCTAAGTTTAATATCTCGGACTTGACCACCCTTAAACCGAGACTTAAAAAATCATTTTTAGAGTTTAAAAAAGATTAGAAACTACCCTAAGTCAATAGCTAAACTTCCTAATCAGCCCCCTCTAAGTAACTTAACCAAAACAGAAAAATGATTTTTCTTTAAATTCAATTCTGACTCCACAGTCCAGTTTTAAGCCACGATTTTTTACCCTATTTTTAAAAATCCCAAAAATTCTAAAAAAAATACTGGAGACTCAGGACATGTAAAACTACACGAGAAAAAATTGGATTAATTTTTTGATCAAAGATGAATTCCCAGAAAAACCAGAGATGTACGAGTTTTTGGAGGAGAAAAAACTTCTTTGTTTTTCTTTAAATTCAATTCTGACTCCACTCTCCAGTTTTAATCCACGATACATTTTTGCCAAAATACATTTTTGCCTTTGATAAAATCATTTAAAATCAAAGTAAAAATATTTAAGACTCACAAAATGGCTCACACACAGTAGCTAGGACTTTTTAAAAGTTAAATAAAAATTGGATAAGTAAAAAAAAAAAAATCACAAAGGTAGAATAATCAATTTGACAAACCTTAATTTTCCACAAGTGTGCTCAAGAGAGCATGACTTTGAACCATTAATTGGCCTAAGTCATTAGTCAAGTGGCATGAACATGAAATGCATGAAAAAATACAGCAAATATGATGCATGAAATGCATGAGTTCAAACCTAAATGTCATGAAAAAAATGCATGGCATTAATATAGTGACCTAGACCTAAATGAACTTGTACGACATTTAATTCAACCTGGGTTTAAAATGCATGGACATGCATGGCAAAATAAACCAAACCTAATAACTAAAACATGCATGGCAATAACACAAACACAAGGCATGCTTAAACAAAAAACTCAACCAAATGTCATGAAAATGCAAACCTATCAACTAACATAGCAAAAATGCACATACAATGTAAAAATACAGGGAGTGGCCGAATGATCTATGATTCCAAACAAGCATGGCATTTTCATAAACACTTGGTATACTTAAACTAAATACTCAATCAAATGTCATGCAAATGCAAACCTACCAACTAACATGGCAAAAAATGCACATACAATGTAAAACATATGGAGTAGCCGAATGGCCTCAAGCTCCAACAAGCATGGCATTTTCACAAACACTTGATATGCTAACATGCTCAACTAAAATATAACACTCAAATCATGCAAATACAAAGTAGAGATACTAAAACTAACAAGCATTTTCACAAACACTTGATATACTAACATGCTCAACTAAAATATAACACTCAAATCATGCAAACACAAAGTAGAGATATTAAAACTAACAAGCATTTTCACAAACACTTGATATACTAAATATAAAACATTAACAAATTTAAACATTATGAAAACAGAAAATTAAAAATGCAAGAACATGATATTTAACTCATAAATGGCAACAAACAAAGCAACCAAATTAAAACATGCTTCAAGTATATGAAGTAGAAGAACACTTAAAGCATCAAGATTAAAGAAAATAACATAAATAACATGATAAATTAAAGCAAAAACAACAACAATAATAAAAAAAAAATGTAGGCCATTCGGCCATTAAAGAAAAAATAAGAAAAAAAATTTGTAAAAATTATTTAAGAAAGAGATGAAGAAAAAACTTAAGAAGAACATAAAAAAACACTTTTTAAAAAGAAAACTCACCAAATAATAATCAAAATAGCAAAAACAAGAATGGAAAATTAAGAAAGTGCAAGAGTTGGTGCTAAAAGCAACCTTAAGAAGCTATACTTTCAAGCTTTATCTCTTCAAACTTTCCTTTCCTTTCTTTTCTAAACTTTTTCTTTTTGCTTTCAACCAAGGAGAGAAAAAACTAAGAAAAACCAAGAAGAAATCTGAAAATGAAGTGAAGGAAAATGAAAATTCTGCCTCTGCCTATAGCCAGCCGAATGGACCCTCTCTCCTCCAAGGAATGTTGTCATTTTTTTTCCAACCAATTTCCATCCAATGGCTAGTAATTTAAGGTGAAAAATCATGAAATTATCACCCTTAGATTAGCATATCAGATGTCCATAATTACAGCTGTTCAAGAATAATGTTGACACTCCCACTCCTCATGCATTGGCCTATGTGGCTTAATCACAATGGCTTGATCAAAAAAAATCTCTAACTAACTCTTAATTCTTGGCCTTTTGATTGAAAAATCAGAAGCTTCCTCCTTCCTTTGGGCCTTGGCAGGCCAACACTCTCTTTTTCAGCCCAAGTCTGATTTTTTGAAAGGCCAAAAGAAGCCCTCTTCGGTTGCTTGGATGAAATGATCGTTTTGCCCCCCGAATGCAAATAAATGGCAAACGGACTCCAAATTCAAATTTTATTTTTTAAATACTTTAAAAATAATAAAATATTGAATTCTGGAAGTTTTCAAAAATTTTTGAGTCCGTTTCCTATTTATTTGGATTTTTTCTTCCAAAAAAGCCCTTTCATGCCCTCAATTTTACCATTTTTAAAATGAGCTCCAAATCAAGATTTTTCTTCACCAATATCTTCCAAATAATTTAAAAGTGTGATTTGGAATTTTTAATAATTTTTGGAACTCATTTGGTATTTTTTCGGGATTTATCTGCTTGAATTACTGCTTAGGGGCTCGGGATTTGGCCATTTTGCAAACGAACTCCGAATCAAGATTTTATTTTGCCAATATCTTCCAAATAATTTAAAAATGAGTTTTGCAAATTTTCAAAATTTTTGGAGTCCATTTAGTATTTTTTCGAGATTTATCTTCTTGAATTATTGCATAGGAGGCCCGGGATTCGGCCATTTTGAAAACGAACTCCGAATCAAGATTTTCTTTTGCCAATATATTCCAAATAATTTAAAAATGAGATTTTAAAATTTTCAGAAGATTTGGAGTTCATTTGCTATTTTTTCGGGATTTTCCTTTTTGAATTTTTACTCGAGAGACCCGGGAATTGGCCATTTTGCAAACGAACTCCGAATCAAGATTTTCTTTCGCCAATATCTTCAAAATAATTTAAAAATGAGATTTGAAAATTTTTAGAAGATTTGGAGTTCATTTGCTATTTTTTTGGGATTTTCCTTTTTGAATTTCTACATAAGAGACCCGGATTTGGCCATTTTGCAAACGAACTCCGAATCAAGATTTTATTTCTCCAATCTCTTCCAAATGATTTAAGAATTAGATTTGCAATTTTTCAGAATTTTCAGAGTCCATTTTCTATTTTTCCCAAATTTTCCAATTTTGCCCTTTTGCCTCCGAAACCCTGTTTTGCTCAAAACAAGTCCGATTTTTAGATTTTCTTCAAGCTGAGCCTTGGGCTATCCCTTTTTAATCATTCCTCATCCATTGGGGCTTTAGTATTTCCAAGTTGGGCCAATTCTCTGATTCTTACCGATTTCACCGAAATCCACCAAAAACCCTAATTCTCGGTTTTCTCTTGGATTGACTTTTTTTTTGGTTTTTCTTTCAAGTGGCTTCTCCATTACCCGTAGTCAGTGCTTATCTTTCATTTGGAACTTTCAATTTTGACCAATTCGATCGTTTAAGCAGTTTTCCCCAAATTTCCCAGATTAGGGTTTCCTTTATACTGAATCTCCATAAACCAACTTCCGAACTCCATATCTTTCAATGTAGACCTTGGATTATCAAAATTATTTCGCCATTTTTCAATTGAACTTAAAATCTTGATTTTGAAAGTGGGTTGATTTTTTTAGTAGTTGACTTTCTGGGGTTGACTTTTTCGGGATTGACTTTTTTCGGGGTTGACTTTTTTTGAGTTTGACTTTTTATGCTCGCCCTCTTAAACTAAGTCTCGGAGTACCACCTGTAGGATAAAAAAAAAAATTTTTTACATTCCGAAACATTAATTTAGGAAAAAAATACCTGTTTTAGTGGTCCGGACAAAATTAGGTGTCTACACAGATGTTGGAAATGCAAATGGCGTAGATTGATGCAAATGCTTCTTGATGCAGATGCATATGTTGAATAAGATGCAAATGCTTCATGATGCAAATGCAAATGTCTTGGGTTGATGCAAATGCTTGCTGACACTATGCAGATGCGGAGCTCAATAAAGAGATAAGTGCTCATGAGTGATGCAAATGCCCCCGATCGTCTTTCTAGACTTTGGCTTAGCCTTTCCAATTCATTTTTCCTCTTCAAATCAGAGTACATCTTCAATTCCTTTTTCAATCTTTGGCTATTCTCTTTGCCCCAAAAATTTTCAAACTTTTATTGACAGAAGTCTTCCTGCCAAGTTCTATTTCTTCTACTCATATTTGGAAATCAAGATTAACCCTAGTAGTTCCATACCTTTGGGTTAGAAAAACCCTTATCTCATGTCAACATCAAAAATAGGTATTTCAAAAATATTTTTATTTTTCCTTTTTGAAAAACAATTTTGCTTATTTGATGAAAACTTCTGAGCCAAAAATATTAACCCCACAGTGTGTGATGTACGAATCTTTTGAAGACTGATGATCACTGTTAGAAATTTCCCTAAGTGTCAATCTAAATTTTTCAATTTAAATTGGCAAGGCTTGATATAACAAGATTTTGGTTGATCGAAGAAAACTTCGCAACAAAAATGCATGTCCCTTCTAGGATCACAAATGGAACATGTTTTATAAATCATGAATTCATTGAGAACCAAACAAATTCAACATTCTTTTAGTTTCCATATCAAGGCATTTTGACAAGCGTCAAGATTGGCCGGGATGTTTAAACTGGAAAGTTTAATCTTGGAGTGAAAAAATGTTTCAATTTTTGAAATCAATCCTCCAAATGAGAGTTGATAATTTAGGAGATTCAGGAATTCCTAGATGTTTCTCGATGACCACTTCTTTTGTTGTGGCATTGGTACTAACATAGATGGCATAAAAAATTCCCATTTTACTCTAGACTGCCGATTTTTGGGTTTTCGCCCTAGAGTCCCATTCTTTCCATTTTCTTTTTTGTTGTTGTTCTACCATGCACTTGAGAATTCTAAATTCTTCCATAGTGAAATGATAATTCGATGAGATGGGATAAAATCTGAGAAAAATCCTTCAAATTAAATATTTATGCTTGATCAAAATGGACTTTTAAAGTACGTAATGTAGGCTATGGTTCAAGGTTTAGAAAGAAAGGATAAATAGGCCCAAAAGTATGTGTTTGAAGGTGATCAGATCAAGGATCATTTTTTGAGGAGAATTCCCTTTTGAAGCATTTGTCTCTTTTGGAATTTTCTTTCCTTTTTACTTTGCTCTTTTTCTTCTTTGGTTTCGGCTTTCATTTGCCATACTTTTTCACATTTTTTCTACTTTTTCCTTTTCTTTTGTTTTGTTCTTGGCTTTCATTTCGACAGAGTAAACCCGTATTTATTTGGGAGCTCGATTTGCTTTGTATCTGACTTTGAGTTAGGACTCATTTCTCAGTGATCTTTCCTCGCATTTGCCCTTAAGTGTAGAGGGTGATCCTTGATCAGGGTTCAAAGAAGAAAGAATTCTTTCGGCTCAAAAAGGGTGATATGGATAATTTCTTTTTGTGAAAGGGATATGAAATATGGCCATTTATCATATCAAGTACGAATATTCTCATTGAAAAGCAATCCCCAGGGGGAATAGATAATCAGAATTTCATTTTGCACTTCGAAATCATCCGAATTCTCATATGTATGATATCACAATTTTTTCTCCTTTTTTTTCTTTTTTTTTTGTCACATGCACCCAATGATTCATGCATTGGTTCCATCCTTATTCACCATGTATCCATCATTTCTACATATGATGCCCCAATTTGATCAATTTTGGGAATTTGTATCATTACAAGGAACATCGCAAGTCTAGGTTTACAATGAAAATGCGGAGTTTCAATCTTGGGTTTGTTTGAAGGGCTAAGGAAAATATTACCCAAAAACAAATTTTCTCTAAGACATGGGTTAATCTGGTTTGGTAATTGTGCCCCGAGGTGTTAATTATGTAGTGATGTTTGGGCAATTAGTGTTTTGTGGTTATTGGAAAGGACATGAATGGTTTTAGCACAACCTTGACATACATCGAATTACCACGATCTAGATTCTTGAAAGAATGTCTCATTTGTTTGAATTTCAAGGAGTTCGAAAATTTTTCAAAAAAGTTCGTTCCTTTGTTCATAGCCTAAACTAGGATTTATATCTTTGCTTAGTGACAATGATTTATGAAGTTCAATCATTCATATTCCTTGAAGTATTAGGTCTTTCAAGTGATCTTAGTTCAAGGGATTTAGGCATAGGAAAGCCTAAAAGAAAGGGGAGAGAGTATTGGGTCATTTCTAACAATGATCATCAATACTCTCGAGATATCCATTATTAGAACTTTCTTAATGTTTGTTTTTGCAAATTCAAATTATTGTTAAAACACAACAAACACAAAGCATTTAAAATTCAAAATTCATTTAATTCATATGAATGTCGACATGCGACAAGTGTTTTCATCATGAGGTATGAAACTACATGCATCAAAATGCTCCTGTTGACATTCTTTAAAGGTAGTAATTTTCCTCCTAAAACCAAGAAAAAAACTAACTTACGGCAAAGTGGACTTCCACTGATTGATAAGCTTTGGTGTCAAAATGCTATCGCGGATAAGACCTTCAATCCTTTCCCTCAGTTGTCTGCATGTTTCAGTTGAATGCCCAAGTACCCCCAGGTGATAATCACACTTGCTGTCAGGGTCATAACTCCTTGTTGATGGATTTGGAGCTGTTTTCAAAGGCATAGGGGTAAGGTACTGGTTCTTTATTAGTAATGGCAGCAGGTCAGGGATTGGGATTGAAATTGTTTCTTGGTTATCCTATGGTCGTTTTTTGGAAACAGGCCTTGTTGTAAGTACTGGTATAGGATTAGGTGCTTGGGTCGGTAGGTAAGGATAAAGGCTTGGAGATACCTTGGTAGGGTAACATGATTCGTATGAGGGGAATTGGGAATATGGGACTAAATCTCCCATACTTGGCCATCTTCCTCTTTCTTTCTAGGTGACCTATTTCTCTCGGCATTGGATGTTCTTTTTCCTTCAAGTTTCCCATCTTTGATAGCATTCTCAATCATCTCCCCTGAGATTACCATATTCGCAAAATTCTTCGAGACATTGCCGACGAGTCTATCATAGTACGGGGCCTATAGTGTATTCACAAAAAGGACGATGATTTCCTTCTATGTCAAAGGTGGTCCTACTTGGGCAGCCATGTCCATCCACCGCTGAGCATATTCTTTGAAACTCTCAATAACTCTTTTTTCCATATTTTGCAAGGTGAGATGGTTAGGCACCATATCAGTCATATGCTTGTACTGGCTTAGAAAAGCACTATCCAGATCATTCCAAGAGCGAATTTGATCCTTGCTCAACTGACTATACCATCTAATTGTGGACCCGCTAAGGTTATCCAGAAAGCAGTAGATCAAAAGCTTATCATTATCTGTATGACCCGTTATTTTTTAGCAGAATATAATGATGTGGGTTGACGGATCGCTTGTCCCATCATATTTCTCAAAATTGGGAACCTTGAATTTAGGAGGAATGACTAATCAGGGACCAAGCAGCGTTCGTTTGCATCAAAACTCCCAAATACATCTGTACTTTCTATTGCCCGGAGCCTTTCATTTAACAGCAGATATTTCCCTTGAGAATCTGCCAACTCAACCTCATTCGACTCAACCATTTTCAGTTTTTCTTGTTTAGCCGGATCATCTAAATTCAAGATGTTGCTGGGACTAACTGTGTTCTGGCCATCCAACATCGTGACCTCAATCTGACCCTTTTGTGCCTCTAACCCTTCTCTGGCGGTCAAGTTTTCAGTGTATCCTTTTCCCTTGATTATGGCGGACATCATCTCCATCAATTTAGTCATATGATCTCTAGATTCTGCTTGAGATTTTGCCAACTGTTCTCGCAATTCTTCCTATGCCCTTTCCATTCTTTCTATTCGGGCAACTTGTTCATTCTCCATAGCTCTAGCCTATATTTAAAAGGTACTCAGTATTTCTTATACCTCTGATTTGAAATGGAAATTCTTTCAAAGACTCTTAAAGCCAAGCAAACTTCCGTTTTATCCCCCCAAATATGTTTCATGAATGAGCCATGAATGTAATTTGATGCATGTGAAGAATAAAAAATGCATGGGTATACACAGATAAAAATGCTGACCATATATATTATAAATGCAACGCGATGCCATCATGATGGATGTAAAGATTAACAAAAATCAATGCATGGATATATGCAACAAATGACTATGTATGTTCTAGATGCGTTTTCCAATGAATGATCATATATACTATAAATGCAACACGATATCAAGATGATACATGTAAATAATAAATGCATTAACACACTGGTATATACAAAGAAATCATGCTGACTACTTTTGTCATGAATGTGACCTGATGCCACCAAGATGCATGTAAAAAATTAATTCATGAACATATACAGAGAAAATCATGCTGACTATGTTTGTCGTGAATGCAACTTGATGTCAACATGATGCATGTAAAGAATGAATAAATTAATTCATGAACATATACAGATAATGACCATGCATGTCATAAATGTATTCTTCAATGAATGAGCGTGCATGCTATGACTGTAACATGATGTAAAGAATTCATAAATTAACACAAGAGTATATACAAAGAATGACTATGTATATCACAAATGTATTCTACAATGAATGAATGCATGTTAAGACTGTAACATGATGTCAAAATGATACATGTAAAGAATAAATGAATTAACACAAAGGTATTTACAAAGAAATTAATCAGTGATTACACGAAATTGGTGGGACCAAATTTTGATTATTCAAAAATCTTATTATGCACGATGTGCCTCAAAATTTAATCCATGATTTTTTTTTTGAAACATGTTTTCTCCACGAAAAACCAACATATTATTTTTCAAAAGAATTTCGGGGTAGTGGATTCTACTATGGTACAATATCCAAATGTTCATTCAACACTACTGGTCTACAATTCTTATTCAACCAATGAATGAAAACATCGAATGAAATTATTATCACCATTCATTTATGAAAAAGAATGAGATAAAAGATACAACTATAAATATACATGCTCTATTCACATATGCATGAAATGTGCAAAATGCAAAACGCTTGAAAAAGAATTTTTATATATTCAATTTCAAAAAGTTAGTGAACACTTGCCCCAATAGTATCTATTTATTTAGGCATCACTATCCCTCTAAGGCGGAAATGAAAATTTAATATGGTCGATGTACGTTCATCCTTGCCCGGTTTATGCGAACTGTAAAATAAATAGCAAAAGGTCAGAAGTGTTCCTCCTTGTGCTCCTAACTTCGATGCATGGATTCGGCTAAGTTCACTATATGAGGTTGAATCGGTTCTAAAGGCCCCAAATTGCTCCTCACTATCGCCAGTGAAGGCTAGTAAGGCATCCCGATAAAAGCAAATTCAATTCGTTAGAGTTCATTTCCTCGGCTTATGCAGAGGCTATTGCCACACAAAGCGTAGGTAATCTGACACTCCAAAAGTGTTTCGCTAGCTTATGCGGAGGCTATTGCCACACGAAGCGTAGGTACTTTACTTCCACTTAAAGGGATGGAACTCGGGCATAGAGCTCATGTTATGCAAATGCACGTGTAGTGTGTGAGGAGGAACAACAAACCTTTCACCACCTATTCTACAATCCTTATTCTAAATGCCCCAGCAATTTATTAAAACAAATATCAAGAATAGTGTAACGCATTAACCAACCAAAGAGCAGCAATAATATGCATGCAAATGAACATATAAAAAATATTTTGTTATTTTTAAAATTCTCCTTATTTTGTAAAAAATATGGGTAATATAATTAAGTACCAATTAAAATCGTCAAAATCGAGAATTTCAATAACGCACAAGTAATTCTAGGCTTGGCTCTCTAAATGTTCCCAGTGGAGTCGCCAAGCTGTCGCAACCTAAAAAATAACAAGTCTCATCGCGAGATATTATTCGTTAAGTGTGACATTGAAAAAACAAAGGAAAAAACGACTTAATTCCTCTTGAAATAAAATGAGGGTTTGAAAACAACCTAAAAAAAAGACATGGAGTCGCCACCAATCTTTTTTGGCTAGATGTGATCGGCCACCTATTAAAACCGGTTTTGTAAAATATTTTAAAATTAATTAAGACATTTTTTTAAAACCAATTTCAAATCTGCGTTTTAAACCTGAGAAATCAAAGAAAACGGGTCCGGGAGTTGGTTACGTGCGGGAAAGGATTAGCACCCCCACAATGCCCGTATAAAACTGTATCTTATTAATCATGTGTTATCTCAAGTCTCGGTAAAAAGTCATTTTAGATTTGGCATTTCAAAATAATTTTCAATTTAAAGAAAAATAATTCCATTTTTTATTGAAAATGATCCTAAATTTATTAATTTAAAATTTTTCTATATTCACCGAGAAACGCAGCAAAATATATAAATTTTTTTTTATTTAGAAAATTTTTCGAATCATTTTCATTTTAAGAAATATATTCCGTTATTAATAATAATTGATGATATCCTCCCCGACAACCCGGAAGAGAACTCATGAATTATTTTAACTCGAGAATAACTTTATTTTATTTAAAATCATTATCTTTTAAAAACATTTAAAAAAAATTATGAATATGAACATGTGTGACATAATAAAGATGACATAATAAAATCTAGATGACCTAATACAACCTAAGTGACATGATATAATTTAAATGACATAATATATTCTAAATGACATAATATAACCTAAGTGACATAGTATATTCTAAATGACATGGTATAACCTAAATGACATGAAATGATATGAAACATAAAATAATATTATCATGAAATATGCATGAAAAGAAAAATAACAATGCATGAACATAGTAAATCCTAAATGTTGTGACAAAAATAAATGACTAAGCAAAAATCATAGGATAAAATAAAATATTCACAAACATATAACAAACAATATAACACCATAAAATATAAATCAAAATAACAACATTACCCTAGAAATATTCATAGCAAAAATCATATACCATATAATATGCATGAACATGGAAAATGCAATGCATGAAAGTGTATTTTCTTTTTTAAATAAGAAAATCTGTATACCTAAAAAGATATCCGACTATCTTAGGAAAATACATCAAATTAAATTTTATAAAATCAAAAATACTTTGTGATTGGTTTGAAAACAATTTTGAAAATTCTGGATAACCGAAACCCCCTTAAAAAAGGCTCTATGTTCCTAACTTTGAAAACCCGGATTTGACCATCCTTGACCCAACCTTTATAAAATCAATTTTTAGGGTTAAAATGACTTAGAAATCAACCTAGGGCAGTAGCTAAGGTTCCTAACCAGTCCTCTCTTAATGCCTTAGCCAAAACAGAAAATTATTTTCTCTTTGAAATCAAATCTGACTTTTCTGTTCAGTTTTAAAACGTGATTTTTTAACCTATTTTTAATATTTCAAAAAATCTGAAAAAATCTCAGAACATGTCGAACTCTATGGGAAACAATTGGCTTAATTTTTAGACTAAGGATGACGTACCAGAAAAATCATGAAAGTCAGAACACTGGGTAAAAAACTATTTAGCCAAAAAAAAAAATTTTAAGCCTTTGATAAAATCATTCAAAAATCAGAATAAAAATATTGGAGACTCCTCTGAAGACCTACAAACAGTAGAAAAAAATTATAAAAATTTGGACAAGGATTGCCTAATTAAAAAAAAAATCACAAAGGTAGAAATTCCAACTTGACAACTTCTTAATTTTCCACAAGCATGCTCATGTGAGCTTGGCTTTGAGCCATTGATTGGCTTAAGTCAAAAATCAAGTGGAATGATATGAAATGCATGAACAAACAACAAGTTGAATGCATGAAATGCATGATCTAAGGCCTAAATGACATAGAAAATGCATGGCATAAAGAATGACCTAATGCCTAACATGAACTTGTGCATGGCAATAAATGCAACCTAGACCTAATATGCATGAAATGCAAATGTGACCTAGACCTAATATGCATGGGAATATGTATGGCAATTCAAAGATGACCTAATACCTAAAATGTCATGAAAATGCATGGCAATGCGAAATTGTCCTAAGACCTAATATGAGCATGAAAATACATGAAAGTAACATGTACATATAATGACCAAATGAGCCTAATACTAATGCATGAACATGGCACAACCAAAAACATAATCATATGGCACAAAGATACAAATTATGAATGATAACATGGTAGTCACATAATCAAGATAGAAATGCAAACACAAGACAATAAAAAAACACGCTAGCCGAATGGTCACCTAAATCATATGATGAAATCCTAGCAAGGCAATAACACAAACACACGGCATAATAAATCAAATACGCAATATCATAGCATAAAGATGCAAGCATGTCAACTAAACAAGATGAAAATGCACACATAAGGCAAAAAACCAAGGGGTAGCCGAACGGTCATTTCAAAAACATGTAGGATCCTAGCAAGGCAATAACACAAACACATGGCATGGCACATTATGTAAAGCTATCCTATCATAACCAAACTATCCTACCACAACCAAGCTATCCTACCACAAGCAAACTAATCTATCACGACTGAGCTATCCTACCACAATCAAACATTGGAATAAAATCAAACACATGGCATCATTCTCAAGAATACCATTGGGCCATGACTTAAAAAATGTAGTAAACAAATCATTTTGATATATTTTTTGATGAAAACAAAAGGTAGGAACCTTTCGGAACTTGTTTTGAAAAATAATTTTATTTCACGAAAGAAAATAAAATAATAACGAAAATAACAAAATCATATCAACAAAGCATGGAGAAAACATGAAAGAAAATAGCTACCTTGCTTTAGCTTTCCAAATCAAAGAGTAGTAAGAAAAGCTACCTTGATTTAGCTTTCCAAATCAAAGAGTAGTAAGAAAATCTTTTCTTTTTTCCTTCTTTTTTCTTTTTCCCCTTTCTTTTTTTTTTCTCCACTATTGCTACTACCCTCTTTTGATCAGCCAAGCCCCCAAATGAAAATCAAAACCACCCTCCAAGTGGTAGCCGAATGGTCCCTAAAATGGTGTATGATGTTGTCACTTTTTCCTAGCCAATTTGATCCAAAGGCCACTAATCTAAGATGCTTAAAATGTGAAATTACCACCCTTAGATTAAGTGATCAGCCCCTAACTAATACAGCTGTTCAAAAATATGTAGCCATCATGTTGACATCCTTCTTCTTCATGTATTAGACCTGTGGCACAATTACAAAGGCTTGATCAAAAAATAATTACCTTACTATCCGCTTTTGGCCTTTGGATGCAAGAACTCGGCAAAAATAATTCTCCTCATGGGCTTGGCTGAATGGCCCTTCACATTCCAACCCATTCTCTATTTTTTAAAATGCAAGAAAGGCCATCTTCGCTTCTTCGATAAAATTACCCTTTTTAGCCCCCGAACCTAATTAAATATCAAAAGGACTCCAAATCCAAATTTTCTTTTTTCAATACTTCCTAAATAATATAAAATTGAGTTCTAGAAGTTTTCACAATTTTTCGAGCTCATTTTCTATTTTTCTCGGATTTATCTTCTTGAATTTCAACTTAGTGGGCCCGAAATTTGCCATTTTGTAAATGAGCTCCGATTCTGGATTTTTATTCTCCAATCTCTTCCAAATAATTTAAAATTGGGATGTGGAAGTTTTCATAAGTTTTCAAGCTCATTTGCTATTTTTTCGGGATTTATCTTCTGGAATTTCAGCTTAGTGGGTCCGAAATTTGTCGTTTCGCAAACGAGCTCCTATTGTGGATTTTTCTTTGCCGATCTCTTCCAAATGACATAAGATTGAGATCTGGAAGTTTTGGTAATTTTTTAGCTCATTTTCTATTTCTTTTGAATATTCCAAGTTTGCCCTTTAACCTCCGAAGCCTCGATTTTACTCAAAACAAGTCCGATTTCCATTTTTTTCTAAGCCTTTGTTATATATTGAATTGGAGTTGGTCCGAAAATGCCCAATTGTTACGATCAAATTCCCCTCCGATTTGATTTTTCCTTTTTCCAATATTGGATTCGTTTTTCCTCCAATCGGCGCTTTTCTCGGAATTACTTCAAGCTGAGCCTTGGGCTATCCTTGTTTACTCACTCCTCATCAATTAGGGGCTTTAATTTTACCGAATCGGGCCATTTTTTAAATTTCCCCTAATTTTGCCAAAATTCACCAAAAACCCTAATTTTTGATTTTCTTCCAAATTGACTCTTGTTTTGGTTTTGCTTCCAAGTGGCCTCTCTATTACCCGTAGCCATTTCTTATCTTCCATTCGAAACCTCCAATTTTGACCAATTTGATCGTTTAAGCACTTTTCCCCAAATTTTTTGAACTAGAGTTTATTTTCCATTGAATCTCCATAACCCATCTTCCGAACTCCATATCTTTCATTGTAGACCTCGGATTATCAAAATTCTTTCACCATTATTCTATTAAACTTTGAATCTTGATTTTGAGTGAGGGTTTACTTTTTCAGTGGTTAACTTTCAGAGTTGACTTTTCTGAGGTTGATTTTTCAAGATTGAATTTTCATTCTTGCCTTCTTAAACAAAGTCTTGGAGTACCATCTGCAGGAAGAGAAGAGCTTGTTTGCATTCTAAAACATCATTAGGCAGAAAAATACATGATTTACGAGTTTGGACAAAACTAGATGTCTACACGAGGTTTTGAGGGTTATAAGGCAATTTTAGAAAATTTGAGAAAAATAGAATCCGAGCTCAGAAAATTATGAAAACTTCTAGAATTGAGTTTTATATTATACGGAAGGGATTAGAGAAGAAAAATCCAAAATCGGGGCTCAAATGGAAAAAGCAATGTTCGGGGGCACTATTCCGAAATTCCAAGAGAAAAATTCTGGAAAAAATAGACAACGAGTTCGGAAAATTATAAAATTTCTAGAACTGAGTTTTATAATTTTATGGAAGGGATTGGAACAAATGGAAGAAGACAAAGTTCGGGGGCACTAATCCGAAATTCCAAGAGAAAAATTCGGGAAAAATTAAAAACGGGCTCAAAAATTTATGAAAACTTCCAAAACTAAGTTTTATACTTTATGGAAGGGATTGAAGAATAAAAATCCAGAATTGGAGCTCAAATGGAAAAAGACAAAGTTTGGGAGGCACTAAACCGAAACTTTGGAGGAAAATCCGAGAAAAATAGAATCCGAGCTCGAAAAAATATGAAAACCTCCAGAACTGAGTTTTATGTTGGATGGGATGGATTGGAAAAGAAATTTTCAAAATTGGGGTCCATTTGCAATTAAATTAAGTTTGGGGGCCAAAATGTAATTTTACCGAAAAAACTAAAAATGGCCATTTTGCAACCCAAAAAAAAAAATAGAATAGCCTGGAAAATTCCAGGCCATTTTCGACTAGCCCATGGATGAAGGAGAGGGTTTGATAATCTTGAATCAAATGGCTAAGATTGAATAGTAAGATAACATTTTTAAGAAAGGACAAGATTCAACACTAATTTCCTACATGGCATTTTTGGCCAATAGGAGACCTCCAAATTGCAAAGCCATGTGAAGAGCATGTGAAGGCTATGAGATGATGCCAAATAGGATTAAAAATGCCACCTAGGAAGATATTTTAATAGTAAGCCATATGATCATGACAAGTGGCTTAGATATTTTGTAGAGATAGTAGACAAGAATAATCTAGGTGACATTAATGGCCAATGAGAGGTTGTAAAACCCTCAATTTGAGGGAAACATCATGCAAATAGGGGACAAGAACCCTTAATTTAAGAAAAGCACCATGCAAGGAGGGAACATTTTTTAGCCATGTGGCAAAGATGTTGGGAGAGCATGTAAAGCATGACAAAGGCTAAAAAAAAGCACACCAATAAACAAGGGGGGTTCGGCCAGCCCTAGGAAGAAGAGGATTTTCATTTTTAAAAAAGCTATTCACTACACTCTTGAGAGAAAGAGGAGAAAAGGAATAAACCTCTCAAGGAAAAAGTGGAGAAGCTTGGAATGAAAGCTTAGCTAGGTTTCATGTTCTTTTTCTTTTCTTTTTCATGTGATTGTTAAATTTTTTTGTTAAATAAAAGGTTTTCAAAATAAATTTCTAAAGGTTTTCTTTCCTTTATTCTTTATTCTTTACAAAATAACAAGGTTGATAAAAATTTTCAACATGTTTTCTTGCTTTGGCCGAAACCATGGAGGTCTCATTGTGCTTGTCTATGCTTGATTTTCTTGCATGCTGTTTGTGGGATTCACCATTGTGGTAGGATAGGCTATTTCTTTTATTTTCTTTTCAAAAAAATGAAATAAAAGGTTTGAGAAGCTCGAGGATCTTGATTTTAATCAAGTGATTTTGGTTAGGTAGGATTATGTCTAAGGAACCAACCATTGAGCCAACCTTGTTTTTTTTTTCATGCTTGTTTATTTTCTTAAAAGCTTATGATTGATTAATTTTCATATGTTTGTTGGCTGTAAAATCATTCATTTCATACCATTTTCAACTTGGTTTTTTGGCTAAGACCAAACAATGGTCTCTAGCCAAAATTCCCTTGTCTATACTAGTTGAAAGAGTGATAGTTTAAATTGGATATTATGACTTTGAGCATTTTTTTACTAAGCCATCTCTTGTCAAAATAAAATATTTTTAATCATATGTAGTAGACTTTTAGAGGATGCCCTGGTATTTTTTCCAATATTTTTAGATTTTTTTATCAAGCTTGGAAAAATGGTTTTCAATAAAATAATTTTTAATTTACTATTCTGACTTTAGTGAAAATTCAGTCAAGGCATCTCTAGTGCAAAAATTAAATCGATTTTTTCCCATAAAGACCATCATGTGTCAAGTCTATACTGATTTTTCCAAAAAATTTTGATTTTTTTTTATATAGTGTAAAAAAATAGTTTTTCAAAACTGGTTTTGGGAGTCATAATTTTTTTTTTAAACTAATAATTTTCCTTTTTTATTTGTATACAAAGAAGGGGCTGATTTGAGTCATTAGCTACTATCTTAGGTTGATTTCCATGTCATTTCAAGGATAAAAATCGATTTTACAAAAATCAGATCAAGGATGGTCAACCTGGGTTCAAAAAAATATAGGGAAACTAGAGCTTTCTCTCAGGGGGTATTCGGTCATGAAGCCTTTTTCATCCCAAAAATTCTATTTTTTTAAATCCGAGCCCAAAGTCATTCGATTTTTGAAAATACAATTTTAGTTTCAAAGGTAGTCGGATATCTTTTTAGGTATACGGATGTCCTTACATCAAGAGAGAAATATACCTCCATGCATTGCATATTTTAAAATGTTTTTATTTTAATTTGACATAAAATGTATGTTTCGGTTTCCTAAACATTTGGCGAGAATTAGATCCTAATCTTTGCCGAGTTGCCGGGGAGGTTAGGAAATTGTTCAACGCACGTGCTTATGGAATCGAAAAATATTGGATTTTGTTTTATTCAGAATCATATAAATATCATAGGAAAGAATTATTTTCCAAGCTTTGCCAGGTTTGCCGGGAGTGCGGTAATATTTTCTGACATATGCTATTTGTATGTTTCCTCACATGAAAATCCAAGTCCATGAAAATTCCATGTTGATGTCATTTTATTCATATGTCATGTCATTCAGATTTTGCCATGTCAATCATGCCATGTCATTCATTCATATGCCATGTCATTCATTCATGTGCCATGTCATTTAGATTTTGCCATGTCAAGCATGCCATGTCATTCATTCATATGCCATGTTATTTAGATTTTGCCACGTCAAGCATGCCATGTCATTAATCTTTTTGCCATGCCATTCATTCATATGCCATATCATCTAGATTATGCCTTGTCATTCATTCATGTGCCATGTCATTCAAATTTTTCCATGTCATATGCCATGTTATTCATTCATGTGCCATGTCATTCAAATTTTTCCATGTCATATGACATGTCATTAATCATATGCCATGCCATGCCATTCATTCATGTGTCATGTCATTTAGAGTTTGTCATGTCAAGCATGCCATATCATTCATTTTTTGGCTATATCATTGTGATTTTGCCATGTCAAGCATGCCTTGTCTTTGATTCATATGCCATCTTATTTAAATTTTGCCATGTCAAGCATGCCATGCCATTAATTCTTTTGTCATGTTATAATAAAATGCTTGTAATGCCTTGTTAATTATGCATTTCCTTATATATTCATTTTTAATGATAATTTATATACTCATGATCATTCAATTTCTTTTTCAATTGATGTTTTTTTAATAAATAAGGTAATATCCCTGAGTTAATTTAATTCATCGATCCTCCTCCGGATTGCCGGGGGAGTCTTCATCAATTATTATTAACGAAGGAATATCCTTCTAAAAAGGGATGAGCGGAGATCTTCAAAAATAATAATTTTCTATGTTTTGCTGTTTTACCGGGGAATATAGAAAATTTTTGTAATAACAAATTCTGGATCATTTCCAAACAAAAATAGGATTGTTTTTTTTTTTTTAAAAAAAAAAAGAGGAATTATCTTCAAATACCAAATCTAAAACCGACTTCTTACCGAGACTCGAGATAACACTTGACTAATAAGGTACTGTTTTATACGGGCATTATGGGGTGCTAATCCTTCCCCACACGTAATTGACTCCCGAACCCGCACTTTTTTCTCTAGTTCAAAGTGCAGACTTCGAAATTGGTTTTAAAATGTTTTAACTAATTTTAAAACATTTTTCAAAACCGATTTTAATAGGTGGCCGATCACACCTAGCCAAAAAAGATTGGTGGGGACTACATTTCTTGTTCGAGGTCGTTTTATACCCTGAGCCTTTATTTTAAGAGGAATTAAGTCATTTTTTCCTCTATTTTCCCCCCAATGTCACGCTCTCTTAACGAGGCCGATTTGTCTCGCGACGGGACCAAATTATTTTCGGGGACCTTTTAAAGAGGTTGGCGACAGCTTGGTGACTCCGCTGGGGATACTTATTATTATTTTCTTTAACGTCCTCTGACGGTCGTGAGATCATTACGACAGCTTGGCGACTCCATTGGGAACATTTAGAGAGTCAGGCCAAGAGTTAGTCACATGTTATCGAAAGTCTCGGTCTTGTAGGTTTTAATTGATATTTAATTATAATTCCCATTTTTTATAAAATAAGGAGAATTTTGAAAATAATAAAATGTTTCTAAATATCTTCATCTTCCTGAGCATGCATATTATTATTGTGCTCCGTTTATTCATGTGTTGTATATTATCATTATTCTTTAATTGACTAATGCTTTCCTTTATTTGATTCACTTTTTTTAAATAAATTGTTGGGGTTTTTAAATTAAGGGTTGTAAAATAGTTGCTGAAAGGTTTGTTCTTCCTCCTCACACACTATACTTGCATTTGCATAGCATGAGCCCTCAACCCGGGTTCCGTCCTTATATGTGGAGTGATACGCTTCGTGAGGTGAAAACCTCCGCATAAGCTAGCGAAATACTCTCATGGTACAAATTACCTATGCTTCTTGAGGTGTTAACCTCTGCATAAGCCTGGGAAATATACTCTAACAAATTGAACCTGTTTTGCTCGAGGTGCCTTACTAGCCTTCACCGGCGACAGTAAGGAGCAATTTGGAGCCTTTTTAGAACCTAATGCAACTCCATATAGTAAACCTAGACGAAGCCATGCCCATTTTCTGTTAGATATCTCGAAGATAAGAACACTCGGACTAACATCTCTCACCTTTTACTATTTATTTTATGATAATATTATGATGTTTTTGTCCCTGTACTGACTCGTATTTTGTTTTGTTTTATGATAATATTATGGGGTTGAAGATAAATAGCCACAGGAAATAATGATCGGTATGGCCAAAATAGATGAGCTGGGGAATGAAAGCACAAGTTGGATGGTGCGCCTATGTCTCTCGGCTTACAAGTTGACAAACTAGAGTGTTACTGAACTTCCTTTAGTTTTTAGGTCTACTCCAGAGTAATGCTCTGAATCAATCTAAATTGCCTCTGCCCAAGGGCATTAAGAATCCCTTTGTATGGGCTTATGTTTAAGACTTTTCGTTCAATAAATGACAATCACGATGCATTTTCTTCATATTGATATGTCCACATTCTTTCATTCTTTTTGCCTATATGCCTTCCTATATTGTTTCTTTCCCCACCTATTTACAAGTGTTTGAATATGGAATATGAGGACTGTCTTATCAATAATTCTGAAT
Source organism: Fremontodendron californicum (assembly GCA_030761205.1). NCBI lineage: Eukaryota > Viridiplantae > Streptophyta > Magnoliopsida > Malvales > Malvaceae > Fremontodendron > Fremontodendron californicum. The sequence goes on from JAULJL010000027.1 coordinate 15,818,338, forward strand.
TTGATTTTGAAAGACCCATTTGTGCGAGTGATTTCGATGCCAACGAGGATGTCGAGGATTGTGATTTGGCTCCAGATTTGTTGAGAATAATAGAACAAGAGGAGAAGCAAGTATTGCCTCATAAAGAGCAAATAGAAGTGATAAATTTGGGGAATGGGGAAGAAATAAGAGAGGTCAAGATCGGGACTGCCATTTCACCATTGATAAAGCAAGAATTGATAATTCTACTCCGGGATTACGCAGATGTGTTTGCATGGTCATACCAAGACATGCCTGGGTTGGACCCTGATATTGTGGTTCACAAACTCCCATTACAACCAGATTGCAAACCAATTCAGCAGAAATTGAGAAGAATGAGACCTGAAATGCTGTTGAAAGTAAAGAAAGATGTGAAAAAGCAATTTGAGGCTGGATTCTTGGAAGTGGCAAAATACCCGGAGTGGGTAGCAAACATTGTCCCGATTTTGAAGAAAGACGAAAAAGTATGGATATGTGTCGATTATTGGGATCTGAATAGGGCAAGCCCTAAAGATAATACCCTAGTAAATAATATTGCGAAGAATTCTGTGTTTTCCTTTATGGATGGGTTTCAGGGTATAATCAGATTAAGATGGCACCGGAGGATATGGAGAAAACCATATTTGTGACAATATGGGGAATCTTTTGCTATAAGGTGATGCCATTCAGATTAAAGAACGCTGGGGAAACATATCAAAGAGCCATGGTGACTTTGCTCCATGACATGATGTATAAAGGAATCAAAGTCTATGTCGATGATATGATCACAAAGTCGTAAGGAGAGGACGAACATATTGCGAACCTTAAAAAGCTCTTTTAAAGGTTGAGAAAATCCCAACTTAAACTCAACCCAGCAAAGTGTACTTTCGGAGTCACTTCAGGAAAGCTACTGGACTTCGTTGTTAGCAAGAAAGGAATTAAAATAGATCCGGATAAAGTGAAAGCTATTCAGAGCTGGCCTCCACCTCGAACTCAGAAGAAAGTAAGAAGCTTTTTGGGTAGATTGAATTATATCGCTCGGTTCATCTCTCAGCTGACAGATAAGTATAACCCGATATTCAAGCTACTCTAAAAACATGATCCGAGGGAATGGGATGAAGGATATCAGATAGCCTTTAATAAGGTCAAGTATTATCTGTCAAACCCACCAATACTAATGCCACCTGTCCCAGGAAAGTCGCTGATATTGTATTTATCAGTATTCGAAAAGTCCATGGGATGTGTATTGGGGCAACATGATGAGACCGGAAAGAAAGAACAAGCCATCTACTATCTCAGCAAGAAGTTCACTGAGTACAAGTTGAAGTATTCATTGGTAGAAAGGCTTTGTTGTGCCTTAGCTTGGACTGCCCGAAGGCATAGGCAGTACATGTTGTATCACACAACGTGGCTGATTGCAAAGTTAGATCCCCTCAAATACGTATTCAAGGCACCTTCATTGTCAGGATGAACGACAAGATAGAGGGTGTTGCTTTCCGAATATGATATTGTGTATGTAAGCCAAAAGGCTATAAAAGGCAGCGCAATAGCCTAATTCCTAGCAAGCCGAGCGGTGGAGGATTTCGAACCTCTAGATTTTGATTTCCATGATGAAGACTTAATGTGTGTCTCGCAAGAAGATGGGACTTTCTCTGAGAAGAAAACTTGGAAGATGTATTTTGATGGTGCATCTAATGCTATGGGACGTGAAATCGGTGTAGTGCTCATATCCCCTGAGGAAGATTATTATCCTTACACTACCATATTGGATTTTGATTGTACAAACAATACCGCTGAATATGAAGCATGTACTATGGGCCTTTGTGCCGCCATAGAAAGAAAGATAAGACACTAGAGGTTTTCGAAGATTTAGCCCTGGTAATAAACCAACTGCACGGAGAATGGGAAACCTGGGATGCAAAGCTAATCCAATATCGAGGGCTTATACTGAGATTGATTGTGGAGTTCGAAGAAGTGGGTTTCAATTACTTACCTGAGAAGAAAATCGAATGGTGGATGCTTTAGCCACTTTATCATCAATGTTTAAAGTGAATGAAGGGGCTGAAGTTATGCCAATCAAGATGAGCATATATGAGTCTCCTGCCCATTGCTTGAGTATCGAAGAAGAAGTGGATGGGCACCCTTGGTATTACGACATCTTGCAATACATCAAGTGTCAATAGTACCATGAACAAGCAACGAAAAATGATAAGAGAACCTTGAGGAGAATGGAGATGGTTTTTATCTTAGATGGTGAAATCCTTTACAAGAAAGGGAAAGACCAGGTTCTATTGAGGTGTGTCATTTTCGTTGAAGCTTAGAGAATCCTTGAAGAGGTCCACGAAGGGATATGTGGCACTCACGCCAATGGCCACATGCCGGCTAAGCAAATTATGAGGGCAAGATACTATTGGCTAGCAATCGAAGGGGATTGTATCAATTATTCCCGAAAGTGCCATAAATGCCAGATATATGAAGACAAGATTCATGTGCCTCCATCACTGCTGCATGTCATGACAGCTCTATGGCCATTCTCGATGTGAGGAATGGATATGATCGGACCCAATACCCCGAAAGCTTCGAACAGACACCGTTTCATCTTGGTGGCCATTTATTACTTCACAAAATGGGTAGAAGTCGCTTCGTATGCCAATGTAACAAAGTCAGTGGTGTGCAGATTCATCAAGAAGGAGATTGTGTGCCGATATGGACTTTCGAAAAGGATAATTTTGGACAATGCTCTCCACTTGAATAATAAGATGATTAGGGAAATGTGTACCTAGTTTAAGATCAAGCATCATAATTTTGGCACCTTATCGTCCGAAAATGAATGGGGCAGTAGAAGCAGCCAATAAGAACATCAAGAAGATTGTTGAAAAGATGACCGATATGTACAAAAATTGGCATGAGATCTTGCCTTTTTCTCTCCACGGATATCGTACTTTGGTTCGTACATTTACGGGTGCCACACCATTTTAGCTGGTATACTGGATGGAGGCAATGCTGCCTATTGAGGTTGAAATCCCTTCACTTCATGTTTTGATGGAAGTCAGCCTAGAAGAGGCAGAATGGGTTAGAGCTCAGTATGAACAGCTGAATCTCATCGAGGAGAAAAGGCTGAAGGCGATTTACCATGGCCAGAAGTATCAGAAGAGGATGATACGAGCCCACAATAAAAAGGTTCACCCCAGGCAATTTCGAGAGGGAGAGTTGGTACTAATAAAGGTTCTCCCTATAGTGAAAGATCCTTGTGGAAAATAGGCTCCGAATTGGGAAGGGTCCTATATGTTGAAAAGAGCTTTTTCTTGAGGAGCATTGATCTTAACTCGGATGGATGGTGATGACTTGAGAAATCCCGTGAACACCGATGAATTGAAGAAGTACTATGCTTGAAGAAAAGAAAAAATAAAAAAGTGTGATACTGTGCATGTGAGAATTCGAATGTTTCCAAGTGCAAAAATGAAAATTCTATTTATCTATTTCCCCTGAGGATTGCTTTTCAATGAGAATATTCATGCTTGTTTTGAGAAATTGCCATCTTTAATATTGCTGTTAATAAGAAGAAATTATCCTTAGTCACTCCCTTTGAGCCTTAGGAATTCAATCTTTCTTTGAAACTGGATCAAGGATCACCCTCCACACTAGGGGGCAATGCGAGAAAATACCTCCTTCAAAATCATGGCGAAATGAGCCATCAAAACAAAAAAGGAAGAAAAGAAAAAACATACACAAAAAAATAGGTGAAAAAGAATGGCAAATGAAAGCCAAAAATGAAAAGAAACAAAATTCAAAAAAGGAGAGAAAAGTCCAAAAAGGATGAGTGTTTCGAAAATGAACCCTCCTCATGAAAAGATCCTTGATCTGATCACCTTTAAACACATTTTGGACCTATTTATCTTTTCTTTCTAAACTAGAACCTTGGCCTACATTACGTACTTTTAAAGTCCATTTTGATCAAGCATGGGTATTTAACTTGAAGGGTTTTTCTCATATTTTATCCTATCATTTTAATTGTCATTTTTACCATGGAAGAATTTAGAATTTTCAGATGCATGGTGGAACACGAAAAAGAAAAAAAAATTAAAAAGAAGAATCTAAAAGGAGATGTTAAAATCAAAAACTCGAAAAGGGCGACTTAAAACTGAACGGGGGACACTTGGGTTGAAAACTAGCAAAGGGCGGCCCAAGTACTTATCAGAGATTGAATCAATGCTCCATGTAAAGGGGGAGAAAGTATAAAAAATCAGAGAAAAAAGGTAAAGCTCAGTTCGAAGCAATTGCAGAAGCCGAGAAGTCACCCAAGCAGGTGTCTCACTTAAAAGATATTTCAAAGGAACTGAAGCAGGAAGGGTACAGGATATTCCGTGTTTGGGGCATCTATACTTTTTTCTGTACATTTCCTTTCTTTTAATCCTTGATATTCATCTTTGTTATTTAAACCTTTTTGCAATGAATTCTTGTTGGCCCTTTCATGGCATTTGGCTATTTCATACCATCTTTCATATATGTTGTGATGCATTTTTGAATGTTATCAAATTGAATGATGATTAGTAAACATAAAAATCTTTAAATAAAATGATTTATTTGCATTACTATGGGGTAGATTTAAATTTTAGAAGAGGTTTGGAAACCATTAAAATTTAGAGAAACTCGCGACAATCCATAATGCTAAAAAGCTCATCAAGTGGGGCAAACAATAGATGGATTAAACACATCAATCCATGATACTTAAAAACTCATCCAGTAGAGCAAACCATGGATAGGTTGGAGACACCGTCACAGAGTCAGAAAACTTATGGATCATGGTGAAATCGTTAGATTAGAGCTCATCAAGTGGGGCAAACCATGGATAGGTTGGAGACACCGTCACAGAGTCAGAAAAGTTATGGATCATGGTGAAACCATTAGGACAGAGCTCATCAAGTAGGGCAAATCACGGATAGGCTGAAGACACTGTCACAGAGTCAGGAAGTTTGTAAGCCTCAGTGAGCCCATAATGATGAAAAGCTCATCAAGTAGAGCAAACAGTGGAGTTAAAAAGATTCGGGAACCTGAATAAAATAACAGATTAAAACTCATGACATAATCATTGCATTCATCCCTAGGGAACATGCATCTTACAAAGCATTTGCAAAACTTGTCATCAACATCATTGCATTCGACTAACATTGCAGGAACTATAGAAAGTTTTCCTTTTTAAGTCCAATGTAGCTGGCACGAAAGGAGGAAAGAACCCTTTATACGGGCATTCTAGATAATTACATACAACATTTTTGGACAAGACATCCAAACTTCTCTGGACAAGACATCCAAACTTCTTTTTGGACAAAACATCCAAAATTTTTCTGGACAAGACATCCAAATTATAATTTCATCCCCAAAATTATATACAGGTCATGTGAAAATATATTTTTTTAAAACTCTATCGGATTGTCGGGGAGTTCGATATCCTGACACATGCCATTTATATAATTTCACCAAGATAAGATAAGGCCCTTAGATCTCCGTCGAGGTATTTTTTTCTTGCAAAATCGAACTCGTTTCCTTAAGATTGGTCTAGTCTTGATTAGTTAGGGAATTCAATTTAAAAACAAATTATTCGAAAATATGGTTTTCGTTTGATCCAAAATTATATACATGTCATGTGAAAAAGATATTTTTCTAAAGCTCTGTCGGGTTGCCGGAGAGTTCGGTGAAATATCCCTATACCGTGCCTTTATATAATTTCATCCAACATTTTCCTATACAAGGCAACCAGATTTTTTGGATAAGACATTCAAATTTTCGGACAAGACATCCACCATTTTCCAGGATAAGACAACCATATTTTTCTTGGACAAGACATCCAACATTTTCTTGGACAGGACATCCAAATTTTTCGGACAAGACATCCAAGATTTTTCTGGACATGACAACCAGATTTCTCGAAAAAGACATCCAAGTTTTAAAGAAATCGAACTCGTTTTCTTAAGATGGGTTGAGCGTTGATTAGTCAGGGAACTCAATTTAAGGACAAATCTTATTGTTTTAAACAAAGCTTCGCTGAGATAAGTGTAGACACCTAATTTTGTCTGTGCCCCCTAAACCGGGCAGATTCTCCTTTTCAACTCCCCGGAACGCAAGGAGACTTCCATCGTTCAACAGATGGGTCCCCAAGACTTTGTTTCGGAGGTCAGCATAAAAAGTCAACCCCAAAAAAGTCAACCTCAAAAAGTCAACTACTAAAAAAGTCAACTCTCAGTCAAAAACAAGATTCGAAGTTGAATTGAACAATGACGAAAGAATTTTGATAATCTGAGGTCTACAACGAAGGATATAGAGTTCGGAAGATGGGTTACGAAAATTTTAGTGTAAGGGAAGACCTATTTTGAATTTGGGGAAAACTGCATAGATGGTCGAATTCGGTAAAATTGAAGCCCCTAGTTGATAAAGGATGAATAAACAAAGATAGACCAGAGCCCAGTTTGAAGTGGATCCCAAGGAAGAGCCGGTTAGAGCAAAAACGAAAAAATGAAAAATATTTCGAGTTTGAAAAAGGGAAAACTAAATCGGAGGGGAATTTGACCATAAAAATTGGTCATTTTCGGACAAACTCAAATTCAATATAGGACAAAAAAAGTGGAAAAAGAAAATCTGGAAATCGAACCCATTTTGAGTAAAATCGAGGTTTCGGAGGTAAAAGGCAACATCGAAAAATCCCAAAAAAAATTTTGAGAAAAATAGCAAACGAGCTTGAAAAATTATGAAAACTTCCATATCTAAGTTTCATAATTTTTGAAAGAGATTGGTGAAGAAAAATCCGGAATCGGAGCTCATTTGGAAAATGGCAAAGTTTGAGTGCACTAACCCAATATTCCAAAAGATAATTCCGAAAAAATTAGCAAACGAGCTCGAAAAATTATGAAAACTTCCAGATCTGAGTTTCATAATTTTTGAAAGAGATTGATGAAGAAAAATCCTGAATCGGAGCTCATTTGAAAAATGGCAAAGTTCGAGTGCATTAACCCGAAATTCCAAAAGATAATTCCGGGAAAAATAGCAAACGAGCTCGAAAAATTATGAAAACTTCCAAATATGAGTTTCATAATTTTTGAAAGAGATTGGTGAAGAAAAATCCAGAATCGGAGCTAATTTGAAAAATGGCAAAGTTCGGGTGCACTAACTCGAAATTCGAAAAGATAATTGCGTGAAAGATAGCAAACGAGCTCGAAAAATTATGAAAACTTCTAGATCTGAGTTTTATAATTTTTGGAAGAGATTGGTGAAGAAAAATATGGAATCGGAGCTCATTTGAAAAAGTCTAATTTGGGAGGCACTAAACCGAAATTTTAGAGAAAAATTCGAGAAAAATAGCAAATGAGCTCGGAAAAATGTGAAAACCTCCATAACCAAGTTTTATATTGGATGGGATGAGTTGGAAAGGGAAAATCCAAAATTGGGTCCATTTACAATTAAATTAAGTTGGGGGGCTAAAAGAGTAATTCTATCGAAGAAACTGAAAAGGGCCAATTTGCAATTAAAAAAATATGAAAGATGAAGGAATTTCTGGTATATTCCAAGCCCTTAGCTAGTTAGCTCATGAATGAAGGGTGAGATTTGATTAAGTTCATCCAATGGTCACTATCACATTACAAGATGTTACTTTACTATCTTGAAAGTGTCATTGCCCATCCAATGGCCTAGGTGCTTTGTAGAAAGATGAGTACATCCTTCAATGGCCAATATCAAATTTCAAGATAGGATTTTTATTGTCATGAAAATATATTTTATCCAATGGCTTAGATTGCTGAAAAATGATGAGCACCTATCATCCAAGGGTGGGGAAAAGAGAAAGCACACACTCCTAAGGATACAAGGCAGCCGGCCATTCAAGAAGCAAGGGGGGTTTTCATTTTTTTAAGAGGCAGTAACTATTCTTGAGAGAAAGAGGGGAGGGAAAAAAAGGAGAAGAGAAAGAAAAGTGAGAAAAAAATTGAGAGCTCTTGATTTGCAAAGCGAAAGCTAGTTGAATATCTCTTCCTTTCTTCTTCTTTAATGTTTCCTTTGATGTTGTGATTTTTATTCTCTTTTTGTTCATGTGATTTGTAAACTTTTGATGAATAAAAAGGTTTTAAAAAATAAATTTCAAAGGTTTTCTATCATTTGTTCTTCATATTCTATCAAATAATCAAGTTTGTAAAAAAAAAAAAAACAAAAATTACATATTTTTCACACTAGCCGAAACCTAACTAGTGTTGTTGTGCTTGTTCTTGCTTGATACTTCTTGCTTATGTTCATGCTCTTAACTCTTGGTTGATTCATTTGCCATAAGTTTGGTCGGCTGAAAATCATGCATTTCATGACATTTCAACTAGGTTTTTAGCCAAGATCAACTAATGATCTCAAGCCAAAAATCCTTGGCCCATGCTAGTTAGAAGAAAGATATTTTAGATTGGATATTCTGACTTTGAAATTTTTTTCACTACTCATCCATGATCAAAATAAATTGATTTTTTTACCACATGCAGTACCCATTTAGGGGATCCCATGGTATTTTTCTCATGATTTTTAGATTTTTTCATCATGGTTGAAAAAATATATTTTGACAAAGCAGTTTTTTAACTCATCGTCTTGATTTTTTGTAAAACTCGGTCATAGTATCCTTGCTCAAAAAATTAAGCTGATTTTTTCCCATAGAGGTCGACATGTTCTAGGTCTACCATAATTTCTTAAATTTTTTTTGAATTTTTTTAGAAGGGCAAAAAAATAGGTTTTCAAAACTGATAGTGAGAGTCAGATTTATTTTCAAGAGTGTAATAATTTTCTGTTTTGGTTAGTATATTAAGAGAGGGCTGATTTGGGGACTTTAGCTACTGTCTTAGGTTGATTTCCAAGTCATTTCAATCATAAATTTTGATTTTATAAAATTTGGGTCAAGGGTGGTCAACCCGGGTTTCAAAACTAGGAAAATAGAGCCTTTTTGAAAGAGGGTTTCGGCCATGAGGCCTTTAATCTCTTCCTAAGGTAGTTGGATACCTTTTTAGGTATACGGATGTCCTTATTCTAAGGAAGAAATACATTCCATGCATTGCATTTTAAAATTTTTTTACTTAACTTGTCATAAAAACGTATTTTTCGGTTTATTAAACATTTGGAGAGAATTAGTTCCCAATCTTTGCCGGGGAGGTTAGGAAATTATTCAACGCACGTGTTTATGGAATTGAATCGTATGGTTTTCATTTTACTCGAAACCATGTAAATATCATATGAAAGAATTATTTTCCAGGCTTTGCCAGGTTTGCCGTGAAGCACAGTAATATTTCCTGACATATGCCATTTATGTGACTCCTCACATGAAAAATTAATTTCATGATCATGCATGTTCCATGATATTAACATTTGTCATTTTAATTATGCATTTTCCATGTTCATGCATATTCAATGACATTCAACTTTTGCTATCTTAGTCATGCAAATCTTATATGTATGAACATTCCATAGGGATGTCATTTTATGATTTAAATTTCATGTTGCTATCTTGGTTATGATATGATCATGAATATTTAATGATTATGTCATTTTGTGATTTTGCCATGTTAAGCATGCCATACCAGTCATTCATATGCCATGTCATTCACATGCCATGCCATGTCATCCATTATGCCATGTCATTTATTATGCTATGTCATTTATATGCCATGTCATTCACACACCGTGTCATTCGTTTTGCCATGTCATTCACATACCATGTCATTCATTGTGCCATGTCATTCATTCATATGCCATGTCATTCATTCACATGCCATGTCATTCATTTTTTCGTGTCATTCATTTGCCATGCCATGTCATTCATTATGCCATGTCATTCATATGCCACGTCATTCATTTTGCCATGTCATTCATATGCAATGTCATTCATATGCCATGTCATTCACATGCCATGTCATTCATATTCGATGTCACTCATATGCCGTGTCATTCATTACGCCATGTCATTCATTATGCCATGTCATTCATATGCCATGTCATTCATTATGCCATGTCATTCATATGCCATGTCATTCACATGCCATGTCATTCATTTTTCCATGTCATCCATATTGCCATGTCATTCACATGCCATATCATCTAGATTATGCCATGTCATCCATTCATGTGCCATGTCATTCATATGCCATGTCATCCATATTGCCATGTCATTCACATGCCATGTCATTCATTATGCCATGTCATTCATTTTTGCCATGTCCTCCACTCACACGCCATATCATCTAGATTATGCCGTCATCCATTCATGTGGCATGTCATTTATATGCCATGTCATTCATTCATTCACATGTCATGTCATTCATATGCCATGTCATTCATATGCCATGTCATTCATTATGTCATTTTATTCACATGCCATGTCATTTTATTTGCCATGTCGATTTCATTCATATGACATTCATTCATGTGCCATATCATTTGTACACCATGTCATTTTGCTTGTCATGTCGATTTCATTTACATGATATTCATTCATGTCCCATGTCATTCCTATGCCATGAAATTTTGTATGACATGTCAATTTCATTCACATGACATTCATTCTTATGCCATGTCATTCATATTTCATGTCATTTATTCTTTGACTATGTCATTTGAATTTTGTCATGTCATAATAACTTGTTTGCCATGCCATGTTAATCATGCATGTTATACCTTCAAGTTTTAATTTTAATTTTCACATTCATGATCATCCAACTTTTTGCAAATTGAGATTTTTTTAATAAAATAAGACAATATCCCCGAGTTATTATAATTCATGAATTCTCCTCCGGGTTGTCGGGGAGTCTTCATCAATTATATTAACGAAGGAATACCTTTTTAAAAAGAGTAATGATGCGGAGATTTCTAAAATCAATAAAAAGTCTATATTTTACCGGTTTGCCGGGGAATATAGAAAAAAAATTCAATAACAAATTCCGGATCATTCTTGAACAAAAAGAGGATTGTTTTTAAAATGGGAATTATTTTCAAATACCAAATTTAAAATCGACTTTTCACCGAGACTCGAGATAACACATGACTAATAAGGTACTGTTTTATACGGGCGTTGTCGGGGTGCTAATACTTTCCCACACGTAACCGACTCCTGAACTCGCACTTGTTTTCTGTGGTTCAAAACGCAGACTACAAAATTGGTTTTAAAAATGTTTAAATTAATTTTAAAATATTTTTATAAAAAGTAATTTTAATAGGTAGTCACACCTAGCCAAAAAAGATTGGTGGCGACTCCGTTTTTTTTTTCGAGGTCGTTTTCATACCCTCAACCGTTTATTTCAAGAGGAATTAAATCGTCTTTTTCTCTGTCTTTTTTTCCCCTCACCTCACTCGAACGGGTCCCCGCAAAGGGATCACGTATCGGCAGCTTGGCGACTCCGCTGGAGACTTTAGAGAGTCAGGCCTAGAGTTAGTGTGTTATCGAAAGTCTCGGTTTCGTCGATTTTAATTGGTATTTAATTATAATTCCCATTTTTTTATAATAAAGAGAATTTTGAAATAACAAAATTTTTCTTTTCCTCTTCATGAGCATACATATTATTATCATGCTCCGTTCATTCAAGTGTTGTGCATTATCATTATTTCTTTGATTGACTAATGCTTTCCTTCATTAGATTCCCTTTTTTTATATAATGCATTGTTAGGGTATTTTTAAAATTATGGGTTGTAAAATAGTAGTGAAAGGTTTGTTGTTCCTCCTCACACACTATACTTGCATTTACATAACATGAGCCCTCAACCCGAGTTTCGTCCTTTTAGGTGGAGTGAAGTACCTACGCTTCGTGTGGCAATAGCCTCCGCATAAGCTAGCAAAACACTCTCGGGGTACAAATTACCTACGCTTCATGAGGTGTTAACCTCCGTATAAGCCTGGGAAATATATTCTAACAAATTGAACACGTTTTGATCAAGGTGCCTTACTAGCCTTCACTGGCAACAGTGATGAGCAATTTGGAGCCTGTTTAGAACATAATGCAACCTCATATAGTGAACCTAGGCGAAGCCATGCCAAATTTCCGTTAGAGGTATCGAAGCTAGGAACACATGGAGGAATGCTTCTGATCTTTTGCCATTTATTCCGACATTCTGAATAAGCATTGTAGATCGGGCAACGATGAACGTACATCGCCCGTGATAAATGTGATAATCTACCCCAAAAGCACTGTGATGCCTATATAAGTATATATTGTTGGAGCACATGTTCATTAGTTTTCTCACTTTGCATGGATGATTTTACCCTTTTACTTACTTTGCTTCTTTTTTCCACACACCATTTGTAATAATACCAAAACTTAGTGTTTTTGGGTTTTTTTTTTTAATTCTTCTTTTTTATACTTGTACCTTTTTAGGTATTTAAGAAAAAATAGTTTTTATTCCATGAAAAAATTTCTTCTTTGAAAAAAAAAAAAGAAAAAAACGAAAAAAAAAAGTGCGATATTAGGATCTTCTTGATCTTTTCATTGCATCTTGCATAACATTCATATTATTTGAGAAGTTGTAAATATGAAAATTCAACTCCTCAAGCATCTTCGCATTTTGTACATTTCATGCATTAATCATCATTACATTCATGCATATAAGAATAGAGCATGTACATTCATAATTGTGTTCTTGATCTCATGCTAATAATGTCAATTTTATTTGCATGAAAGGGGTTTAAGATATGAGGAATAAATTGGATGAATGATTCTATGCTTTTGTCGCAACCTAAAAAACAACAAGTCTCATCACGAGACTTTACTCGTTAAGCGTGACATTGGGGGAAACAGAGGAAAAGATGACTTAATTCCTCTTGAAATAAAGGGTTTGAAAACAACCTCGAAAAAAAATGAAGTCGCAACCAATCTTTTTTGGTTAGGTGTGATCGGCCACCTATTAAAACCGGTTTTGTAAAACATTTTAAAATTAATTAAAAAATTTTTAAAATCAATTTCAAAGTTTGCGTTTTTTAACTAGAAAAAATCAAAGAAGCGGGTTCGGAAGTCGGTCACGTACGGGGAAAGATTAGTACCCCCACAACGCCCATATAAAATGGTACCTTATTAATCGTGTTTTATCTCAAACCTCGGTAAAAGTTGGTTTTAAATTTGGTATTTAAAATAATTCCCAATTTAAAGAAAAATAATTTCATTTTTAATTGAAAAGCGGGTTCGGAAGTCGGTCACGTACGGGAAAAGATTAGTACCCCCACAACGCCCATATAAAATGGTACCTTATTAATCGTGTTTTATCTCAAACCTCGGTAAAAGTTGGTTTTAAATTTGGCATTTAAAATAATTCCCAATTTAAAGAAAAATAATTCCATTTTTAATTGAAAATTACCCAGAATTTATAAATTAAAAAGTTTCCTATATTTTTCAGCAAACCCGGCAAAATATAAATTTTTTTATTTATTTTGAAAATCTCTGAATCATTTTCATGTTTTTGAAAGAAAGGTATTCTTTTACTAATGATAATTGATGATATCCTCCCTAGCAAACCCGGTAGAGAACTCATGAATTTTTTTAACTCGAGAATATCTTTATTTTTATTGAAAATCATTATCTTTTTTTTTTTTTAAACATTTTAAAAAGATGAATATGAATATGTATGACATAGTAAATATGACATAGCAAAAATCTAGATGACATAGTATAATCTAAATAACATGATATAATCTAAGTGACATAGTATATTCTAAATGACATGGCAAAATTTAAATGACATAGAAATATAATTAATAACATGAAATGATATGAAACATAAAATAATATCACCATGAAATATGCATGTGAATAAAAACAATGCATGAATATAATAAATCCTAAATGATATGGCAAAACAATTTATGACTAAGCAAAAAATCATAGAATAACATAAAATATTCACAACCATATAATAATAAATATAACATCATGATATATAAATCAAAACAATAACATTACCATAGAAATATTCATAGCAAAAATTCATATATCATATAATATGCATGAACATGGAAAATGCAATGCATGAAAGTGTATTTTCCTTTAAATAAGGACATCCGTATACCTAAAAAGATATCCGACTACCTTAGGAAAAGACATCAAATCAGATTTTTCTAAATCAAAAATACTTTGTGATTGAATTGAAAACAATTTTGAAAATTTTGGATGAAAATGGCACTATGGCCGAAAATCCCCCTTAAAAAGGCTTTATTTTCCTAACTTTGAAAACCCTGGTTGACCTCCCTTGACCCGACCTTTATAAAATCATTTTTTAGGATTAAAATGACTTAGAAATAAACCTAGGACAGTAGCTATGATTCTAAATTAGCCCCCTCTTAATGCCTTAGCCAAAACAGAAAATTATTTTCTTCTTGAAATCAAATCTGACTTTTCTGACCAGTTTTAAAATATGATTTTTTTTTACCTATTTTATAAATTTCAAAAAAATATAAAACAATTATGAGAGACTCCGAACATGTCTAACTCTGTGGAAAAAAAGTTGGCTTAATTTTTGGACTAAGGATGACCTACCAGAAAATTCGTGAAAGTCAGAACACTGGGTGAAAAACTATTTAACCAAAAAAATTTTTTAAACCTTTGATAAAAAATCCAAAAATCAGAGTAAAACTATTGGAGACTCCTCTAAGGTCATACGAATAGTAGTAAAAATCTCTAAAAATTTGACCAAATATTGCCTACTGAAAAAAATCACAAAGGTAGAAAATCCAACTTGACAACATCTTAATTTTCCACAAGCATGCTCATGAGAGCTTGACTTTGAGCCATTGATTGGCTTAATTCAAAAATCAAGTGGGATGATATGAAATGCATGAACAAACAGCAAGTTAAATGCATGAAATGCATGACCTAAAGCCTAAATGACATATAAAATGCATGGCATAAAAGATGACCTAATGCCTAGATAGAAATTGTGCATGGCAATAAATGCAACCCTAGACCTAAAATGCATGAAAATGCATGGAAATAAAGAAGACCTAGACCTAATGAGCATGAAAATGCATGGCAATACAAAGATGACCTAAGACCTAATAAGCATGAAAATGCATGGCAATACAAGATGACCTAATGCCTAAAATGTCATGAGAAAATGCATGACAATGTAACATGACCTAATGCCTAATATGACATATAAACATGCATGGCTAACATATGTGTCACGCCCCAAACCGAGGCATAACAGACGCCGCACATCTGCGAGATATAGGGATGGCAATGGAGCGGGGCGGGGGCGGATTTTGTAAAATCCGCCCCCGCCCCGCCAGTGACCTACTCTGCCCCGCCCCCCGCCCCGCTCCACCGTGGATGTTGGATTTTCAATACCACTACCACCTCCATGGATGTCGGTTACGCCCCGCCCCGCCCCGCTCCGCCCCATCCGATTTTTATTAGTTATTTCTAATTTTTTTCAAATAATAAAGTTCTCTTATGCAAGTATAATTATTATATATTTTGGTATTCATTTACAGTATACAATTTGAAAAGACAATTCTAGCTTACAGTATACTTAAGAATGTGCATATAAATGATGTAAACATATAATGCATCACCATGATGAGCATATTGTATATAAATATACAAAATTTTGTTAGTCTCTGATATCTTTACCATCTTTAAACAGAATGTTGTTATGTTTGACAAATTTTAAAAATTTCAAAAGCAAGTAACAAATTCCAATAGAGCTATTACCTAAACTGTGACCTAGGTGCAAGTATTCCCTAAGAATAAAGAGAATATGCATCTAATGCTTTCTCAAATCAAAACATTTCCATTAATGAAATTTCAACTCATTCCCCCACTTTCCTCTATACCTTCATTGATCAATATACCAAAACTATAAATATCTTCATTCTGAAACCTGAATCTTTAATTTGGTCAATGATGATTCACCTCACAACAACTAATCTTTCTCTACATGAAATGTATTCCAAACAATTATCATAAGCGTCTCAAATTATATCATCACACACCTGCCACCTGCAATCTCAAAGTGCTTCTTCATCCAATATAAGATTTTAACCATATAGAATTGGATAACGAGTTCTAGACCTAAACTGATCCGAGATAATCTAAAACGCATGCACACAGAACAAGATTCACATATCCAACCCCACTGATTTGCAAAGCATGTATTAAGTTCTTCAAAGAAACAGAAAACCAAAAAAAATCTACCTCTTCATCACCTTCATCGCCATCAAAATCCTCTTCATCAGCCTCCTGCATCAAGGAAGTTACCAATAACAATTAGCAAAGGAAGCAAAGTTACATCTCAAACAACAGGTATATAACAAAATTAAAGGAAGAAGCCAGAAGAAAAAGAAGTTACATTGTTGAAATAAGTGAGAGGATTGGGCCATAAATCCTCCTTGATAATCTCTGCTACCTGTAATGTTTATCAAGTGAAAGCTTAGACATCTCTGTCAGAAAATGAGTAGAAAAAACTACAGATAAATGGTACATGCATAGAGAATTTACCTCATCATGAATATCATCCATGTCATCTTTCTGCTGAGCATCACTAAACCAGGTAAAGAAGCTGCATTCATATGTGTACCAAATTTAGCACAATACAGAGCTGATTTGCAGCGTGACTGAGTGAGAAATGAAGAATCAAATACAAGAAAGTGGCATAAATGGATGCAAACTTTACAACACAGCAAATGACTAGCAAGTTAAAGTTATAATGCAACTTATAAGAAAAGGGAAAGTAGAAGGAAAGGGAGCGGCGGTGGAGTTGTAGAGATAGAGAAGAAGTAAACATGTTAGGTTTTTAGGGAAGGGTAAAATAGTAATTTTACTAGTCGGGGCGGGGCGGTGCGGATCAGGTAAATACTGCAACTGCTCCATACCCGCCTTTCAAAAAAAAAAAACCGCCCCGCCCCGCCCCGCATCCATTGTTCAAAAAAAAAAAACCTCTCCATTCGGATCGGATCGGTTCGAAATCCATCGGTCGGTTCGGGTTTTGCCATCCCTAGCGAGATATAATCTCATAGACATGCAAGGCAACAAACTGACTAACTGAAATTCGGAAGAATCAAACGTTTAAAAATATAACGAACGAAATCACAATGTTTATAAAAGTTCATAAATTGTATACTTGAAAATAAGATTCCAAAACATATTTAAAGAAATCCATAAAAATTCAAATAAAAGCATAAAGTCTCGAAGTTCTAAGTATTAGAAACATCCTAAATGTCCTAGAAACATGCACTAAAATAAAAAATGTCACTCCCAAAATTCCCGCATGCATGACCAAATTCAAAACCTGTAAAATGTTAAAGAAGATAATGAGTACAACTACTCAGCAAGCAACCGACATTCCCTCAGCTGGGTTAAGCAAGATCAAAACCTTTAGGCCAAAATAACTAATTGAATTTAATAATGCAAAATTTTGGATAATCGTATATTTGTAAATAACTTACTTCAAAATCATATAACATAATAGAACTCAACAAAAACATAAATTGTATTTTCCGAAATCTATCTCCCTTTACAAGCTATGGCCATCCTTAACCCCGGTGACAAAGGTCAAAAGTCATAACAAAAACCACAATTAACCCCAGTGGTATGGGTTAGAATATATCGAAAGCAAACCAATGGTTGTGGATATCGATATCACAAAAACCACAATTCTAAATCGGTGGCACGGTTGAAATCGATTTCTATCACAAAGTACATGTCGACACCCCTATTGTTTAACCCCCGTTGACAGGGTCATAACATAGCGTATCAGGAGAGCATTCAAAACACACTAAAATCAGATTATCCATAATGTACCAAAATTCTATTTTCTTTATAAGAAACAAAGCATACCTTATACACAAAAATATATTTCATAAGCATACTTTTTCCACATAAATCATGTAGTAAAATTAAAGTCATGAAAGCATACATATGATTGGCACAAATGATTTTCATAGTCGATTCAAAATAATTTTTTAGCTTTCATGCTTAACCCGATTTAATAAAACATTGGACAAAATATTATATATTGCATACATAATATAAGAATCTTTAAGGCTGATTTTTCGGGACTTAAACACTGAAGGAACGTCAAGTCACTTACCTGATTCGCTAAACCGACACTGAAGCAGGAAATCACACAAATCTCCTAGTAGCCTAAGAATTCAAGAAGATATTCAAAAATCAGAAATTTAATAAAAATAAATAAATTTAACAAGTATGACTTCCCGTTGATTATCCCAAGACATTTAGGTTGTGTGGCGACCTCTCTATCAAACCGAAAGTATTTGTTAATATAATTTTTAATAAAACATTTCTTTCTTAATAATGAGAAAATATTTAAAACTAAGTAAAATAGAAAATTAAAATATAAAATATAAAATATAAAATATAAAATCAGTATCAATATAATTTTTGATGAAAATATAATTACATATTAAATAAATTTTACATTTATAAGCTTACACATAATTAAATAAGCTTTTTCACAAAATCAAACAAAATAAAGACAATTTCGTAAAAATATATTTATATATGTAAAAGTTCACAAAAATTAATGTAACTGAATTTAATATGATTTTTAACTAAATATATTTAATTTTGGCCAAAAATAAATTTTAAAACAATAAAATTGAAGAATTTCAAATTCTGAAATTTTCATAAAACATGATCATTTGGCCTACTTTGAGCCAATATAATTCACAATCCGTGAGGTTTCCTGTAATGTTAAAAATACCAATTCCAATTAGGAATGTATTATAATATCATAGAATTTAATTTCGGTAAAAAAAAATTAGATATTGCCTATGTTTCGGGGGTTCAAACTTTGAAAATTATCACAAACTGCCCAAACTTTTCTGGGTTTTCTGGGTTTCCAGTTTCATGTAGCACACTTTGGGACCTTGATTCTCTTAACAAGGAGGTCATCTCATCAAGATACTGACACCAATGCAAAGATCACATTTCATACTATAAAAAGCATCCAAGATTTGACAAAAATGACCACCGAAAAATGGAGTTCCGGTGACCGAAAGTTGGCTTGTCAAAACTATCAGAAATCCAAAATCAACAAACTTCAAAAATTGTTTTCTCC
This sequence comes from Fremontodendron californicum, assembly GCA_030761205.1. Lineage (NCBI taxonomy): Eukaryota > Viridiplantae > Streptophyta > Magnoliopsida > Malvales > Malvaceae > Fremontodendron > Fremontodendron californicum. The sequence goes on from JAULJL010000027.1 coordinate 15,837,400, forward strand.
TAATTTACTCAACCAAATGAAGTGCCACACATACCATTGGAAAGATCTTGAAGATACCTTTCTATAGGTACCAACAATGTCGTTGGAAAGTCACCGAAATTTTTTAGAGAGTAAAGATGGTTTAAAATAAAGATTTGGATTTGTGCAAAATCATTCAAAATATAAAAATTTAAAGGAAACTAAGCAAAATCTCACCTTAATCCGTGTTTTTCAAAATAGATTTGCCTTTCCTTTGTCTATCTTCTTCTTCTCTAGGGTTAGGTTCTCCCAAATTGCCTAACACTCTGTCTAATAAACACCAAGCGTAAAAAGAAAATAAGCCTAACCATTTTTAATTATTATTAGGTTAAACTAATAACTCACATTGGGCAAAAATAAAATATAACAAATGGGCTGGATGCATGTGAAAAAAATGACCAAGTCAAAATTTTGTGGGCTTTACATCTTCCCATCCTTAAAAGGAGTTTAGTCCTCTAAACTCTTACCTTGGCTCTCAAAAAGGTGAGGAAATTTTTCTTTCATATTTTCTTCTAACTCCCAAGTTGCTTCTCGTTCGGTATGATTACTCCACTAAACCTTAACATAAGGAATTGTTCTTCTCCTCAAAACTTGCTCTTTTCTATTGACAATACGTAAACGATGCTCGTCATAAGACAAATCTTCTCTAAGTCTCAAAGGAGCTAACTCGATCACATGACTCGGATTGAAACATATTTTCTCAACATCGAAACATGAAACACATTATGCACTTTGGATAATGCAGGTGGAAGTGCCAATCTATAAGCCACATCTCATATCTTATCAAGAATCTCAAAGGGTCCCACATAACGAGGACTAAGTTTCCCACGAATTCCAAATCTCATCACTCCTCTAGTTGGAGAAACTCGTAAGAACACATGGTCACCAACCTCAAATTCCAGTTTTCGTCTTCTATTATCAGTATAACTTTTCTGTTGACTTTGAGCTACACGAAGATGTTCTCTAATCAATTGGACTTTTTCAATTGCTTGCTGAGTAAGATCTGGACCCAATAATTGTTTCTCACCTATATCTTCGCAACCAAGAGGATATATACACTTCCTTCCATACAAAGCTTCAAATGGAGCCATCTGAATGCTAGATTGGTAACTATTATTGTAGGCAAACTCCGCCCACAGCAAATGGTGATCCCATAAACCTCCAAAATCCATAACACATGCTCTCAACATCTCCTCCAAGATTTGGATAGTCCTTTCAGATTGACCAACTGTTTGGAGGTGAAAAGCAGTACTAAAACTCAATCGAGTGCCTAAAGCATTATACAAACTCTCCAAAAATTTTGCAACAAAACGAGAATCTCGATCAGACACTATAGACACTGGAACACCATGAAGCCTCACAATTTGCTCAATGTACAACTCCGCCAGCCTCTCTAATGACATTCCTGTATGAACGGCCAAGAAATGTGCAGACTTTGTCAATCTATCAAAGATCAACCAAACACCATCATTTCTCTTTAGGGTTTTAGGTAAACCTGATACGAAATCCATTGTGATTCGTTCCCACTTCCATTCAAGAATTGGAAGTGGTTTCAACAATCCCGCAGGTCTTTGATGTTCGGCCTTAACTTGTTGACAAGTCAAACACTTAGCTACAAATTGAGCAATCTCTCTCTTCATATTATTCCACCAAAAGGTGGTTTTCAAATCTCTATACATTTTGGTACCGCCAGGATGAATCGTATAGTTACTGTAATGAGCTTCTTTCAAAATCTCTCTCATCAATTCCAAATCATCTGGAACACAAATCCTACTGCCAAACCTCAAAAAACCATCCTCATGAATTCAAAATTCCGATTTTGAACCAGAATCCACCTCAAGTATGATGTTTTGGAGCTGAGGATCATTAGCTTGAGCATCTTTAATCCTCTGAATTAAGGTAGGCTGAACTCAAAGTTAGCCAAATAAGCTCCAAAACCTCATACACACACATCAATATCCATTCTCCTCAGGTCTTCCAAAATCTGTCTTTGAGAAGTAATTACTGAAGCCAAATTCCCAACAGATTTCCTACTTAAAGCATCAGCTACCTTGTTCACCTTACTGGGGTGGTAACTAATAGTCAAGTCATAATCCTTCAACAGTTCTAACCATATCCTTTGCCTCATATTCAACTTCTTCTGGGTGAAAAGATATTTCAAACTATTGTGGTCCGTAAAGATCTCATAAGACTCACCATATAGATAATGTCTCCAAATCTTCAATGCAAAGACTACTGCTGCCAACTCCAAATCATGAGTAGGGTAATCTCCTCATATGGTTTTAACTGCCTAGAAGCATAGGCTATCACCTTATCATTCTACATGAGAACATAACCTAATCCCTTTTTTGAAGCATCACTATAGACGATGAAACCCTTTCCAGCAATAGGTACGGTAAGAATAGGAGCGAAAACCAACCTTCTCTTTAATTCTTCAAAGCTCTTCTCACAATCATTCGACCACTCAAATCGAACTCCCTTCCGAATCAATCTGGTCAAAGGCATAGCAATACGAGAGAAATCATCCACAAAACGCCTATAGTAACCTGCTAAGCCTAGAAAGCTACGAATCTCGAAAACATTATTCGGCCTATTCCATTCTAATACTGCCTTAATTTTCTTTGGATCAACAGAAATCCCGTCCTTCGACACCACATGTCCAAGAAAGGCCACACTAGTAAGCCAAAACTCACACTTCTTTAATTTAGCAAACAATTTCTTCTGCCTCAAAGTCTCTAAAATGATTCTCAAATGCTCCTCATGCTCTTTTGAACTATAAGAGTACACCAATATGTCATCAATAAACACAACCACAAATTTATCCAAGTAAAGCTTAAAAACCCTATTCATCATGCCCATAAAAGCAACCGGAGCATTCGTCAACCCAAAAGTCATCACAAGGAATTCATAATGCCCGTACCGAGTTCGAAAAGCAGTTTTAGGTACATCTTCAGTTCTGACCTTCAATTGGTGATACCCAGACCGAAGATCTATCTTAAAGAACACCTGAGCACCATTTAACTGATCAAATAGGTCATCAATTCAGGGCAAAGGATACCTATTCTTCACAGTTACCTTGTTCAACTCACGGTAATCAATACACAACCTCATACTACCATCCTTCTTTTTCACAAATAACACCGGAGCTCCCTATGGGGACATACTAGGTCTAATAAAACCTTTATCAAGAAGCTCTTGCAACTGCTCTATCAACTCTTTCAATTCTACCGGGGCCATTCTGTAAGGAGTCTTAGAAATAGGACCAGTGCCGGGAGCAAATCGATAGAGAAATCGATTTCCCAATCAGGAGACAATCCGGAAATATCATCAGGAAAAATATCAGGAAAGTCTCTCACAATTGGAATACTCTCTAACTCCATCTCATCGGTTCTAGTATCAGTTACTGTTGCCAAGTACCATTTACAACCACTTTTCGTTAGCTGACTAGCTTGCAAAAAAGAAATAACTTTTAAAGGGACATATGCACCACTACCATAGAAACTAAAAGGTATTTCACCAGTGATTTCAAAGTCTACCCTTCTTTTCTGACAATCAACCTTAGCATAATGAGCAGACAACCAATCCATCCCTAGGATCACGTCAAAGTTGTGCATACTTAAAACATGCAAATTGGCAACCAATTCCCCATCCTCAATTATTACCACACATATTTTACAAATCTGATCAGACACAAGTTGACTTCTAGCGGGTGTGTCAACACATAATTCATATTCCAAAGGTGTACAAAACAATGAAGACTTTTGAACAAAAATAGATGAAACAAAAGAATGCGAAGCACCAGTATCGAACAAGACGTAAGCATAAACAGAGGCAACTGATAGAATACCTGAAACAACAGTGTTGGATGCTTCAACATCCTACTGATTTAAAGCGAACAAACGGCCTTGAGTCCAAGGTTTTCCCTCTCTTCGCGATCCAGTAGAAGACGTCTACGCAGTCTGAACAATCTGACTTGGCTGTGTCTTTTGAACTACTGATGGTTCAGGGGCTCAAAAGTTCTGAGGTTTTTGCACTGATTGTGAATCTTGGGGAATTAAAGGACACTCAGCAATACGGTGACCCTGTTGGCCACATGTAAAGCATGCACCAGTGACATGCTTACAATCAGCAGCTCGATGTCCTCCTCCACAAACCGAACACCTAGGACCTTGTTGAGACACCCTACCATGAGAGGATTGAATTCTCCAAGGAGGAAACTTACCTTTAGAGTTAAAGAAAGCTTGAGACCCTCTAGTGGCCTGGAATTTGGAAGGACCACTAAAAGGCTTCTTACTTTGAAAATCAGAATCTCTGCCTCTTTTCTTCAAAAATTCCTTTCTCCCTTCCTGAGTTTCTCTCCAGACTGAATCTAAGGAATTCGCCCTACCAACCACTTCATTATAGCTGGTCAAATGCAACGGAGCAAGTTCTTTATGAATATGAGCATTGAAGCCATTTTCAAACCTTCTAGCTCTACTCTCATCATTCGAAACAAGAGAAGTGGCGAATTTTGATAGTCGATCAAAATCAGTCTTGTAATAATGCACTGTCATAGCACCTTGAACCAGATTGAGAAACTCTCTTTCCAACTGCAGCAACTTACTTTGAGGAAAGTACTTTGTATAGAAAGCAGTGCGAAAGTTACCCCAAGTAAAGAATTCAGGATCATTTTCATGAGTACCAGCTACTCTTTTCCACCAATTATTTGCACTCCCTTGCAGCAGGTAAGCAACAAATCTAACCTTATCTTGATCTGAGGAAAGCATTGCATCAAAAGCTTTCTCCATCTCATCAATCCATAATTCAGCATCATCAGGGTTTGTAGAACCCTTAAAGGAAGGAGGTGCTATCTTCTTAAACTCACCCAAAGTTTTTCATTCCATAGAATTATCGGCTCATTGCACAGATGGCTGATGTTGTCGTTGATCCCTTACTAAGTTGATTACCTCATTAATCAAATGCAACACCCTATCATCACTCCCAGCCACTGCACCTTGTGCTTCTACAGTTTGATTTTGATTCTGGGGATTTTGGCGTCTCTCAGCACGAGAACTCCCAGAACCATCACCTCTAGCATTTGCCTCAATCTCAGCAAGGTTAGGTTCATTATTAAGATGAGGAGGCATACTGAATCATTCATAATAACAAACATATCAAAATAAGGATTTTCACAAAAGGAACAACAAGCAATCATAACAAAAGAAAAAAAATGAACGGAAGATTACGTCCCAAACTTTAATTTTCCTACCCCACACTCAATCTCTGTAATAATATCTAAATGATTTAAAAAAATGTTCATAAAGATCTAAGATCGAAAAACCTAGGCTTTGATACCACTAAATCTATCACGCCCCAAACCGAAGCATAACAGACGCCGCACATCTACGAGATATAATCTCACAGACAAGCAAGGCAACAAACTGACTAACTGAAATTCGAAAGAATCAAACATTTAAAAATATAACGAACGAACTCACAATATTTACAAAAGATTCATAAATTGTATACTTGAAAATAAGATTCCAAAACATATTTAAAGAAATCCATAAAAATTCAAATAAAAGCATAAAGTCTCGAAGTTTTAAGTATTAGAATCATCCTGAATGTCCTAAAAACATGCACTAAAATCAAAAACGTCACTGCCCGAAATTCCCACATGCATGATCAAATTCAAAACCTGTAAAATGTTAAAGAAGAGAATGAGTACAACTACTCAGCAAGCAATCGACATTCTCTCAGCTGGGTTAAGCAAGTTCAAAACCTTTAGGCCAAAATAACTAATTGAATTTAATAATGCAAAATTCTGGATAATCATATATTTGCAAATAACTTACTTCAAAATCATATAACATAATAGAACTCAACAAAAACATAAATTGCATTTTCCGAAATCTATCTCCCTTTACAAGCTACGACCACCCTTAACCCCGGTGACAAAGGTCAGAAGTCATAACAAAAACCACAATTAACCCCAGTGACATGGGTCAGAATATACCAAAAGCAAACCAATGGTTATGCATATCGATATCACAGAAACCACAATTCTAAACCGGTGGCACAGTTGAAATCGATTTCTATCACAAAGAACATGTCGACATGGCCAACGTTTAACCCCCGTTGATAGGGTCAAAACATAGCGTATTAGAGAGCATTCAAAATACACTAAAATCAGATTATCCATAATGTACCAGAATTATATTTTCTTTATAAGAAACAAAGCATACCTTATACACAAAAATATATTTCATAAGCATACTTTTTCCACATAAATCATGTAGAAAAATTAAAGTCATGAAAGCATATATGTGATTGGCACAAATGATTTTCATAGTCAATTCAAAATAATTTTTTAGCTTTCATGCTTAACCCAATTTAGTACATGATGGAGACTCAATTAAGAGTTGTAAACCCAAGTGCAGGTTATGTTCAAGTAATAAATTCTCGGGTGTCCGAGGTCGAACCACAGGAAGCGTACTAGTAAGTATAAGTTTATAAATATATATGAAAAAGAAAATAAACAAGATATTATAGAACAAAATAAACAAAATAACATAAAAGCAATTAAACAAGATATAAAAAAACAATAAGAAAGGATGTTGAGGTTAGAGAATCCACTCTTGGTGTTATGCTAAGATTAATCTTGTTTTATTACACAATTGAAATCCACACATAAGGGAGGTTCCAATCAGAAGGTTTAGCAATTCAGTCCAAATTGTCCAACGTCCATAGCATATGATATTATGTTCATTTGGTGTCCTCAAAACTCATAAAAAGAGTCCAAGCATTCCTTATGCCAAGGTATATGTCTACAACAAATCAAGGTTATGAAACCAAGCATTTACTGTGCCATTTTCCTTGTCAATAATGAATCAAGATCCCTACTTTGTAAGTATGATTTTAAACCAAAAGAAAATATTATCTATACTAGTGTTTATAAATGATGATTCATTTTAGCTCATGTTTAAGAGACTAACCTTAGCATTTACCAAGAGCTTCACCTCATCACCTCAACAATATGATTAGCAACACATACTAAAAATGAAAAGAAATGTAAGAAGCATAAGTAAATAAAGAAAAAGAAAACTAGAGAAAGGAAAAAAGAAGAAAACTTAGAGAAATTTTTTACAATGGCTAATATCCTACCAATGTATAATGTATCCCAATACTCATCCAAGGCCCTCTATTTATACACATTTTGGAGGGCTAAATGACAAGAGACAAGCTTTACAAATTTCAAAGGTAGGTATAATAGGTGGGTGCATTTTTCTAACAATTTTCGTCATGTTGTATGACAATTCTGATCAGCCAGCTTGATGGTCGATTTTTTCAATGTTGGAGGCTCGATCTGATCAAATGGTCTTCTAGAAAACTATGCCCCTATCAGTTACGGATCCATAGCCGTTGGAATCAGATCATTTGCTCATGTGGATCGGAAGATATGGTCCAAATACCAAAACGGTGCAGAACAGACATCATTGCACATCAGCCAACTTGATGGTTGATTTCGGTAGGGAAAACGACTCCGTTTCAAGAAGTGTAAAACATGAAAAAGATAGATATGCCTCTTAACTTTGCACGGTTAAAATTTCAGCCTTATTGCTTCAGTGAAACTCCAGATATAGCTGATATGGAAAAAGGTGTCGGAACTGGAACTGAATTGGATTTGCCCTTAATTCTTGATTTAACCTAGTAATCTGAAATCACTCAAAGAAACTCATGAAAAACACCAAATTACATAAAAATATAAAAGATCATAAACACAAGTAGACTAAGCAATAATAACTCGTATTTGACACAAAACAATAATAAAACATAACTAAAAACTATATAATTATACGAGTTATCACACCCCCACACTTAGATTGTTGCTAGTCCCTAGCAACGACTCAATAAAAATAAAATAAGAAAATCTAATCTAATCCATTTTCGTAGGAAATCACGGTGGCACTTAGCATGTGACACAAGCCTTTAAACCCCTAGGTGTCCCTAGTGGACGAGTTTAGTCTCGTGAGGGTTTACTAGGACGATACCCACAAACATTGAAGACATAAGAAAAACTAAAAATAATAATTATAACTAATCCTTCCAATATAAATTAGAGATAATCATTGGACAAGTCTTAAAAACTAATCAATAGCTTAAAGAAATTCACAAAAAATCTTGCTTGAATGTAAATAAATGAGTTAAGCCAATATTAACATAACATATTGCAATCAAAATAGTGCATATTCAAACTTAATCTCAACTTCTCACATGGGATACTCTCTTGATTTTCACTCTTTAAAGTAGTGGTAAAGTGTTTACACTCAATCAATCTCATGAAAACACTTCTACCATATGCTTGCTTGTTCACCTATTCTCCACTATTTAGATCATACAACTTCATAAATCAAGAGGTCTTTATTCAAGGTTGTAATGGGGCCAAAGGGTTATAATGTGGTTAAAGAACAAAAGGATAAAGATATCACAAAGGTTCCAAAGAGTTCATAGAGTTTAGAGACATAATAAGATCATACAAATAAATTTCTCAAAACTCTTTACAAGTACATAGTCACATAGGCTAAATATTCATGTTGAGCCTTTGCTTCATTCTAACCAACTTTGTAACATTTTTTTCTTTACTTTAACTAGAAGTTCAAGAGAAGATTTTTTTTTTTTTTTTTGAATATTGGAATGTATTTAACAATGATCCCTTTCTTTTTCTCTTGACTTTTGCCTCTCTCCTCCCCCACACTCATCTTTCGTTCTAACCCAAATTTTCAACTAAAAATATCCCTTGTTTTTTTGCAATATGTCTCAAAATATATAATCCATCTTTAGAACAAGGGTAAGGATATAAGTATATTTAGGCTAGGTGTAAGTTGTGGTTACCAATAAAACAACATATTTAATGTAGGCTCAAATTGGCTCACTAGTGGGGATGTTCTCTTAGAACATTAATAATGGATGGCTGTTTGGCTCTGGTTATAATCCTAATGCCTCTATCATATTCATGTTGTCACATGTATCAATATAGTCTCAAACGGTTTAAAGCAAGTTCTAGAGAATCATGTAATCATAAGAGCACTCAAGAAAGAAATTAGATTGATTTGTATAATGCATCAATCATTATAGGCTCAAAAACTCACAAGGATGATTATACAAGTCAGATTAAGTCTAAACATGCTTCTTTCTCAATCAACATATCATATTAACATTGGCTCATAAAAAGGTTGATATCAAGCTCAATTCTCATGAAAATCTTCTCACTAATAAATCTGTTTTAGACTTATGCAATTCATATCTCATTATAGTATTGAAAGTAACTAAAAAACACACTAAGTCTAAACATGCTTTTTTTTTTTTTTTTGAAGAAGAAGAAGAAGATTAAAAATTATATTTACATCTAGTTATTTTCAAAACAATGATCAGAAAGAAAAATAACCTCTTCTTGAGTAACATGATTTTCCAAAAAGAGTTTGAGTCTTTGTCCATTTACCTTGAATACGTTACCATTTTGAGGATTCTCAATGTCAACTGCTCCATAATGATACACATGCTTAACCACAAATGGGCCAGTCCATCTTGATCTCAACTTACCAGGAAATATGTTAAGTCTAGAATTATAAAGTAGAACTTTTTGCCCAACATCAAATGTTTTTCTTGAAATTAACTTGTCATGAAAGGCTTTAGTTCTTTTTTTATGAATTTTAGAATTCTCATATGCATCATTTTTGAGTTCCTCAAACTTTTGTTTCCAACAATGCTTAACCTGAAAAGAATTTAACAAAGAATCAGTGTGTGAAATTTCTGAAGCATTATCAAACTCACATTCAATTAAATAAGCTTCTAAACGATCATGGAATGTGGTAGTGGTGAGATGTTCATGAACAAGTTCTTCAATGAAATCCACTTCATGTACTTCTGAATCATCACCAGGTTGCTTGCAAATGTTGAACACATTTAATTCTAAAGTCATATTTCCAAAAGAAATGTTCAAAATACCATTCCTGCAATTTATCAGAGCATTAGAAGTTGCAAGAAATGGACGGCCTAATATAACAGGAATTTGAACATTTGGATTTGAAACAGGATGTGTGTCCAAAACAATAAAATCAACAGGGAAGTAAAAATTATCAATTTGAACCAAAACATCTTCAACTATCCCTCGAGGAATTTTTACAGAACGATCAGCTAGTTGAAGTGTAACAGGTGTTTCCTTGAGTTCACCTAAACCTAACTGTTGATAAACAGAAAAAGGCAAAAGATTAACACTAGCACCAAGATCAAGCAATGCACGTTCTATTCTAGTGTTTCCAATGATGCATGAGATTGTTGGACATCCAGGATCTTTGAATTTTGGTGGAGTAAGGTGCTGAATGATTGAGCTCACACTTTCCGTCAGAAATGCTTTCTTTTGTACATTATGTTTCCTTTTAACTGTGCACATGTCCTTCAAAAATTTAGCATAAGATGGAACTTGTTTGATTGCATCCAATAAAGGAATGTTAATCTTAACTTGTTTGAAAAGTTCATAAATTTCTGCATTTTGATTCAAATTCTTTATTGTTTGCAACCTTTGAGGAAAAGGAGCAAGATGCATACCTTTTTCTTTGTCCAAATTTTCAAGAAGTTCAGACTTACCATCATCCTTACCATTACTTTTCGGAGGGGAAAGAGGATCTTGGTCTTTTGATGGAATGTTTTTGTCAATTGCCTTTCCACTTCGAAGAGTTATGATAGAACTGGCATTTTCCTGTTCAGTTTCATTGGAGCAAGAAACAAGACATTGAGTAGAAGGGTTAGGCTGAGGTTGAGCAGGAAACTTACCTTTTTCTTGAGTGCGTAATGAAGCTGTCAATGTGGACAAGGTGTTTTTGATCTCATTGATGTCCTGTGAAGTTTGGTTATTCACATTTGCTTGTGTTTGCATGAATGCTTGCAATGTCTCTTCCAAGGTTTGTACACGTGAAGGTTGATAGGAAAAAGTGTTGCCCGGCTTTTGAGATTGTGGTACCTGAACATGATTATTATTCCGCCAACTGAAGTTGGGATGATTTCTCCATTCAGGGTTATACGTTTCAGAGTAAGGAGAAGGAAAAGGCTTTTTAAATGTGTTTATGAAATTTACTTGATCATGCAACGCTTCTTTAAGAATGGGAATGTTTGGACATTCAGAAGTGGGGTGTCCCATGATTTCACAAATTCCACAACTTTCTTCATTTTTAACCGTTTTGACTTCTTTTACTTCTCTAAGTTCCATGGCTTCAATCTTTCTAGCCAAATTAGCTACTTTAGCTTTTATCTCATCTTCTTGACTAAAATAATATTTACCTCTGTTAGAAACAAGATTAGATCTATTGGAACTTTCAGAGGAATTATCTGTGTGCCAGGCTTGAGAGTTATCTGCCAAATGGTCTAGGTAGTCAAAGGCTTCTTCAGGTTCTTTTTTTAGAAACTCACCGTTACACATTGTTTCAACAAATTGTTTAGTTTCGGGAGTTAAACTTTCATAAAAGAAACTAATAAGACGCCATTTAACAAAACCATGATGTGGACAAGAACTTAACAAATCTTTGAAACGCTCCCAACACTGAAAAAATGCTTCATTTTGATTTTGATTGAAATTTTGAATCTGTCTTTTCAAAGCAGTAGTTTTATGTGCTGGGAAAAATTTCTTTAGAAACTCAGTTTGTAATTCTTGCCATGTGCCAATTGACCTTGGTTTTAAATTATGAAGCCAAATTTTTGCTTTATCTTTTAAAGAAAAAGGAAATAATTTTAGCTTGACAATTTCATTTGTACATTGTTGGTCATTAAAGGTGACACATACATCTTCGAAGTCTTTTAGAAACGAGTAAGCACTTTCCGATTCTAACCCATGGAAATTTGGAAGCAAAGCTATCATACCTGGTTTAAAACGAAAGTTGTTTGCATTGAGAGGAAAAATAAAACAAGAGGGTGATGAGCTTCGAGTTGGTTGCAAGTAGTCACGCATGGTGCGTACTTGTCTGTCATTGTCAGCCATGGTAGGAGTTGTATTAGAAAGATTACCTGAAAAAGTTTCACAATAAAATCTAACTAAACGACGAGATCTAAAATCACGTCGCCAAACAAGCATAAAACAAAGTTAATATACAGATTAGGCGGTATAACCAGCCAATAAAAATAAAACAAAGTTAATATACAATATAAATATAAATATATACAAATTAGGTGGTATAACCAGCCAATAAAAATAAATAAAGGCGGTATAACCAGCCAATAAAAATAAATATACTTATAAACTTATATACTTAGTATTGCTTCCCCGGCAACGGCGCCAAAAACTTGATGGAGACTCAATTAAGAGTTGTAAACCCAAGTGCAGGTTATGTTCAAGTAATAAATTCTCGGGTGTCCGAGGTCGAACCACAGGGAAGCGTACTAGTAAGTATAAGTTTATAAATATATATGAAAAAGAAAATAAACAAGATATTATAGAACAAAATAAACAAAATAACATAAAAGCAATTAAACAAGATATAAAAAAAAAATAAGAAAGGATGTTGAGGTTAGAGAATCCACTCTTGGTGTTATGCTAAGATTAATCTTGTTTTATTACACAATTGAAATCCACACATAAGGGAGGTTTCAATCAGAAGGTTTAGCAATTCAGTCCAAATTGTCCAACGTCCATAGCATATGATATTATGTTCATTTGGTGTCATCAAAACTCATAAAAAGAGTCCAAGCATTCCTTATGCCAAGGTATATGTCTACAACAAATCAAGGTTATGAAACCAAGCATTTACTGTGCCATTTTCCTTGTCAATAATGAATCAAGATCCCTACTTTGTAAGTATGATTTTAAACCAAAAGAAAATATTATCTATACTAGTGTTTATAAATGATGATTCATTTTAGCTCATGTTTAAGAGACTAACCTTAGCATTTACCAAGAGCTTCACCTCATCACCTCAACAATATGATTAGCAACACATACTAAAAATGAAAAGAAATGTAAGAAGCATAAGTAAATAAAGAAAAAGAAAACTAGAGAAAGGAAAAAAGAAGAAAACTTAGAGAAATTTTTTACAATGGCTAATATCCTACCAATGTATAATGTATCCCAATACTCATCCAAGGCCCTCTATTTATACACATTTTGGAGGGCTAAATGACAAGAGACAAGCTTTACAAATTTCAAAGGTAGGTATAATAGGTGGGTGCATTTTTCTAACAATTTTCGTCATGTTGTATGACAATTCTGATCAGCCAGCTTGATGGTCGATGTTTTCAATGTTGGAGGCTCGATCTGATCAAATGGTCTTCTAGAAAACTATGCCCCTATCAGTTACGGATCCATAGCCGTTGGAATCAGATCATTTGCTCATGTGGATCGGAAGATATGGTCCAAATACCAAAACGGTGCAGAACAGACGTCATTGCACATCAGCTAACTTGATGGTTGATTTCGGTAGGGAAAACGACTCCGTTTCAAGAAGTGTAAAACATGAAAAAGATAGATATGCCTCTTAACTTTGCACGGTTAAAATTTCAGCCTTATTGCTTCAGTGAAACTCCAGATATAGCTGATATGGCAAAAGGTGTCGGAACTGGAACTGAATTGGATTTGCCCTTAATTCTTGATTTAACCTAGTAATCTGAAATCACTCAAAGAAACTCATGAAAAACACCAAATTACATAAAAATATAAAAGATCATAAACACAAGTAGACTAAGCAATAATAACTCGTATTTGACACAAAACAATAATAAAACATAACTAAAAACTATATAATTATACGAGTTATCACACCCCCACACTTAGATTGTTGCTAGTCCCTAGCAACGACTCAATAAAAATAAAATAAGAAAATCTAATCTAATCCATTTTCGTAGGAAATCACGGTGGCACTTAGCATGTGACACAAGCCTTTAAACCCCTAGGTGTCCCTAGTGGACGAGTTTAGTCTCGTGAGGGTTTACTAGGACGATACCCACAAACATTGAAGACATAAGAAAAACTAAAAATAATAATTATAACTAATCCTTCCAATATAAATTAGAGATAATCATTGGACAAGTCTTAAAAACTAATCAATAGCTTAAAGAAATTCACAAAAAATCTTGCTTGAATGTAAATAAATGAGTTAAGCCAATATTAACATAACATATTGCAATCAAAATAGTGCATATTCAAACTTAATCTCAACTTCTCACATGGGATACTCTCTTGATTTTCACTCTTTAAAGTAGTGGTAAAGTGTTTACACTCAATCAATCTCATGAAAACACTTCTACCATATGCTTGCTTGTTCACCTATTCTCCACTATTTAGATCATACAACTTCATAAATCAAGAGGTCTTTATTCAAGGTTGTAATGGGGCCAAAGGGTTATAATGTGGTTAAAGAACAAAAGGATAAAGATATCACAAAGGTTCCAAAGAGTTCATAGAGTTTAGAGACATAATAAGATCATACAAATAAATTTTAAAACAATAAAATTGAAGAATTTCAAATTCTGAATTTTTCATTTTTTCATGATCATTTGGTCTACTTTGAGCCAATATAACTCACAATCCGTGAGGTTTCCTGTACTGTTCAGAATACCAATTCAAATTAGAAATGTATTAGAATATGGAATTTAATTTCGGTAAAAACAATTACTTATAGCCTAAGTTTCAGGGGTTCAAACTTTAAAAATTATCACAAACTGCCCAGATTTTTCTGGGTTTCTGGGTTTCCAATTTCAAGTAGCACACTTTGGGACCTCGATTCTCTTAACAAGGAGCTCATCTCATCAAGATACTGACACCAATGCAAATATCACATTTCATGCTATAAAAACCATCCAAGATTTGACAAAAATGACCACCGAAAAAGGGAGTTCCGGTGACCCAAAGTTGGCTTGTCAAAACTGTCAGAAACCCAAAATCAACAAACTTCAAAAATTGTTTTCTCCTAATTTACTCAACTAAATGAAGTGCCACACATACCATTGGAAAGATCTTGAAGATACCTTTCTATAGGTACCAACAATGTCATCGAAAAGTCACCGGAAAGTCATCAAAATTTTTTAAGAGATTGAAGATGGTTTAAAATAAAGGTTTGGATTTTGTGCAAAATCATTCAAATTATAAAAATTTAAAGAAAACTAAGCAAAATATCACCTTGATCCATGTTCTTCAGAATAGATTTGCCTTTCCTTTGCCTATCTTCTTCTTCTCCAGGGCTAGGTTCTCCTGATAACTCTAGGAAATATAGTTATTTTGCCACCTTTTATGCTTTTGAATCGGCTAAGTCCTTGAGGATTTTATTAGGATTTGATTAGTTTTAGATATTTTTATATTTATTTTAATTATTCATTTTATGTTTAAAAATAGTTATTTAGTTGTTATTTATGTGTTTTTATAGGTCCAAGGTGATCTGGAGCTTCGAGGTGCAAAACGACAAAAATCGGTGCATTCCAATGAGCAGGCAGATTTGAGCTCCAGAGCTTATTTCAAGAAAAACTTAGTCTTAAAAACTTCAAATGAGAAGACTTCCTTCTTGATTTTTGAATCTGACTTCCATACCTTTCCAACGGTATAAGGTGAGTCAAAATCGGACAAAATTTTCCCAGTCAAAACAGCTGATGAAGTTTGAGAAGTCGACAGGAACCAATTCGGACAAAATGAGGAGAAACACCAAGAGGCAGTAGCAGTGGCGCCGCAGCGTCGGGAGATCATGAACAGTACCAAAAAAAGGTAAAAAAATGCAAAACTTACTTGTTTTTCTTGGGAACAAAGCTTCGGACTCCAAGAGGCCTTGGACACTTTAAATAGGACTCTTTTAGGTCAGAATAAAAAGGATTAGACATCTAGAAACCTAATTCTCTCTTAAGAAGATATCCACGATCAAATTCTCTCTCTAGAGGATTGAAGATTTGAAGATTCAAGAACTGACAACTCTTAGTTTTCTCTTTTCTCTTCTTTATTTTTCTTGTGTAGTTGATGATGGTGAAACTATTTGATTATTTGTTTTCATTAACTATCATGAACTAATTTTCTTTTCTAGGATTCCAATGGAACTCAACACATAGTTTGAATTTACTTTCTATCTCTAGCTTGATTTAATGGTTTGTTGAGTTGTTTATTCATTCTTGTTCTTAATGCTTCTAATTGCTTAGCTACCAATTAGATTGATTTGTTAACCTAAATACAACTAGACATAGGGAGTTTAGTGTTAGACATGGATTGAATGACACATGTTTCATATTCATTTATTAGGATGAATTGATCTGCAGGTAGGGTAGAAATATACTTACTTATCATGTGTGACCATTATTAGAGCCTAAGCTTAATGAGTTCTTCTTTAATTCAATTATCATAGACATATAGTTAATTGGTTAGAAAGGATATTTTTATAAGACCATCGACAGATGCTTATAAATAAGATAAAACTCTAGGTTAACAACTCAGGATTATTAATCAAGTGAAGAGGTTGAGAGAGTTTCAAGCGAAGTGTTGAGGGAAGTTATAATTCTAGGCTTTTATAATTAATTGAATTCAATCTTTTTAATTTACTTGCTTTTATTTTTAGTTTCTTTTAAATTTGATTACCATCTTTAATTATTTGTTTAGATAAGATTAAGTATGTTAATTTTAGTACTTAACAATTTTAATAACAATTCCTCGTGGGCTCGACACTCTACTTCACATTATATTACTTGTTTGCGATACGTGCACTTGCGTGGTAAATTCGACAACAAGTTTTTGGCACCGTTGTCGAGGAATTGTTTATTATTTTTGTTAATATTAATACCAAGCAACCTTAGTCTTAATTTCAACTTTATTTTTCTTTCTTATTTTCAAGTACGATGGTTGAAGCTAATGAAACAAAGACTTTGCAATAGTATAGGGTTCCTCTCATGCAAGACCTTCAAACTAGCATTCAAAGGCCTGTCATTCAGGCCAACACTTTCGAGATAAAGCCTGCCATCATTCAGATGATCAATACATCAGTTCAGTTTAGCGGCTTACCGAACGATGATCTGAGTTCTCACATCATGAGTTTCCTGGAGGTTTGCAATATTTTCAAACAAAATGGTGTTACTGATGATGCCATTAGATTGAGACTCTTTCCTTTCTCGCTTCGAGATAAGGCCAAGAGTTGGTTGAACTCTCTTCCTGCTGGCTCCAGTACTACTTAGGCTGATCTAGCCCAAAAATTTCTAACCAAATATTTTCCTCCTACCAAGACAGCTAAGATGTGGAATAATATCACATCTTTTATGCTGTATGACTCGGAATCACTATATGAAGCTTGGGAAAGGTACAAAGATCTACTTCGACGATGTCCTCATCATGGGATACCTGACTGGCTTCAGGTAAACACCTTCTACGATAAACACCTTCTACAATGGGTTAATGGGTCATACTAGAAGTTCTATAGATGCTGCAGCAGGTGGATCACTCATGGGGAAATAAATTGATGAGGCTTATGATTTAATTGAGGTGATAGCATCCAATAATTATCAATGGTCCACTAAGCGAATTTTGCCAAAGAAAGCTCCTGGTGTTTATCAGTTGGATGAGATCAATGCTTTATCAGCGCAGATGGCTGCTTTGTCCAAGAAATTTGACACTATAAGTGTGCATTTAGTCCAAAGCCCATCTGTAACATGTGAATATTGTGGGGAAGGGCACAACAGTGATAGATGCCCAATCAAGGCTGAATCTGCTTAATATGTGGGAAACTATAATAGGCAGCAGAATAACCCATATCCAATCGACTATAATCCAGGTTGGAGAAATCAGCAAAACTTTTCTTGGAACAATCAAGGGCCATCATCACAAGCTAAGCAAGTAGTCCCTCCTGGTTTTCAAACACAAGCTAGGGATCCTATCCAAGAAAAGAAGACATCATTGGAAGATATGTTTACAAAGTTCATGGCTAGTCAAGAAGCGACAAATCAGACTCATGCAGCAACACTTCGAAATCTTGAGACACAACTGGGCTAGCTTTTCCTCAACGTCTTCAAAGAAAAGTGCCAGAATTGCCACCCAAGCCTCTTAAAGTGGAAAATTTGGGGGAAAAAGAAATTGAGAAGGCTCAAGAAGAAGAGAAGAAGCCTCTAGTCTATCTACCACCCTTTCCTCAGCGCCTTCAAAAGAATAAGCTTGACAAACAGTTTCAGAAGTTTCTTGAGATATTTAAAAAGCTCCATATTAATATACTTTTTGCTGAAGCTTTAGAACAAATGCCTAAGTATGTCAAGTTTATGAAATAAATTTTATCTAAAAAGAGGAAATTGGATGAGATTGACACAGTTGTACTTACTGAAGAGTGCAACACTATTCTTCAAAAGAAACTCCCACCCAAACTCAAAGATCCGAGAAGCTTCGCCATTCCATGTGCCATTGGTGATAAATTTTTTGGTAAAGCTTTATGTGATTTGGGGGCGAGTATCAATTTAATGCCTCTATCTATCTATCGCAAGCTTGGTTTGGGGAAATAAAGCCCACTACAGTGATGTTGCAACTTGCCGATAGATCCATCAAACATCCAAGAGGCATGGTTGAAGATGTGCTAGTCAAGGTTGACAAATTTTTCTTTCCTGCTGATTTTATTGTGCTTGACATTGAGAAGATAATGAAATATCCATAATTCTTGGGAGACCATTCTTAGCTACCGGTAGAACTCTCATTGATGTGCAAAAAGTAGAACTTACCATGAGAGTTCTAGACCAAAAGGTAACTTTTAAAGTTTTTAAGGCTATAAAGTTTCCTAACGAATTTGATGAATGTTTCGCAGTCAAAGTGGTGAACAGGGATTCCAAAGAAACATTCAATGAAAATTGTTCCACTACACCACTTGAAGCAATTTCACATTCTGCTTCCAAGATGCATGGAAGCCACAATTTTGTGAATGCAAGGCCTCATAAAGAAAAGAACAAGAGGGGGCAATGGTTCAAGTGGAAGGATGCCGGCTAATAGGCATGAGATAGTAAAGCCGATGACTATAAATAAAACGCTTCTGGGGAGGCAACCCAAGTTCTAAAATTTTTATTTTTTTTTCTTTTAATCTTTAGAGCATTTTTATTATTATTAATTTCTTTTTACTTTGTTTTCTTTTGTAGTGACTAATCACCCAACTTGGAAAAGCATGATGAAGTCTACGAGGAAAACTAAAGCTTCTCTTGCGTTGCTTTCATCGATAGGGGAGTTTTCTTTTTCTTACTTTTTATAGTTCTAAACATTGAGGACAATGTTTGTTTTAAGTTTGGGGGTGTGTTTTTAGATTTATTTTTGTGGATTGTCTAATTATATTAGGAGTCTAATTTTTTTTTTTGCTTGAGATATGATGCACTTATTATGATGAAATCCTTATCCAATGATGAATTTTAGTTATTGATTTATCTTGATTCTTGGGAAAACATAAGCATGAGAAGAATTTGTGTTAAATTCTTTTGTTAGTTTCATGTTAGGATGTGATTTTCACAAATTGAGCACTTAATCTCTTGCTTAGATTTGCATTGCTTATTTAAAGACTGATTATATTGATGTGAATTGCAATTATATCTAGAACCTAGAATTTGTTTGATTCTCTCTTAAGGCGAAATCCTAGACAACACTAAGTTGAGGAAGTGATTTAGGCCATCTTTGGATCGTTTGAGCCTTTTGAGCTTACCTTTATACATTAATATCCGTAGTCTACCTCTTTGAGCTTAATTGATATATCTATTTTGTTTGATTGCCACATCTTTAAACCTAGCCAAATAATAAAAACCATGATTAACCTTCACTACATAGGCATGTGATGATATTACAGGAAACAATTATGAGCCATGTCGAATTTGGATGAAATAGTGGTGATATAAAAAAAAAGTTTATGGTTCTTTCGAAAACGAAGAACAGAAAAAAAAAAAAAAAGAAAAAAGATGAATAAATTGGTGAAGCAAAAAGGAAGTGGATTCAAAGAAAGAATGAATAATGTAATTTGAGGAAAAGACTATGGCTCTAAAAAATCCTGATAAAAATGTAAAGAGTCTATGGGTGAACTTAAATCGAAATTTTTCTTTATCATACCTTGACCCTAGCCTTACATTACAAGCTTAATACATACCTACTTGATCCTTGATGAAGTGTTAGTCTACATTAGTTGAGAGAGAGATGAAAAGCAAACATATGAAAATCTAGTACTAATTCGTATTTTGCATTGATATAAACTTATTTAGATTGCATGCATTGATTAGACAAGAGATTATTCACACACAAACTGAAAATCCATTCAAGCATGAAGTTTACGATTGAATTGAATCATAGATTTGGATTATGTTTATGTTTATGTTCTACTTTGAATCGGGATTTTGAGGTAACTTTTGAGGAAAATTAAGAAATCATTGTTTGAGTGCATTTATCTTGAGTGATGATTTGAGTCAAATTTATTTATTTAGTGTGTTTAGTTTTTTTTTGCTCGAGGACTAGCAAAATATTAAGTTTGGGGGTGTGATAACTCTAGGAAATATAGTTATTCTGCCACCTTTTATGTTTTTGAATCAGCTAAGTCCTTGAGGATTTTATTAGGATTTGATTAGTTTTAGATATTTTTATATTTATTTTAATTATTCATTTTATGTTTAAAAATAGTTATTTAGTTTTTATTTATGTGTTTTTATAGGTCCAAGGTGATCTGGAGTTTCGAGGTGCAAAACGACAAAAATAGGTGCATTCCAATGATTAGGCAGATTCAACCTCTAGATCTTATTTCAAGAAAAACTCAGTCTTAAAGACTTAAAATGAGAAAACTTCGTTCTTGACTTTTTAATCTGACTTCCATATCTTTCGAACGGTATAAGACGCGTCAAAATCGGACAATATTTTCCTAGTCAAAACAGCTTATTAAGTTCGAGAAGCCGATAGGAACCAGTTCGGACAAAATGAGGAGAAAACCAAGAAGGCAGTAGCAGTGGTGCCGGGAGATCGTGAACAGTACTGTAAAAACATAAAAAAATGCAAAACTTACCTGTTTTGCTTGGGAATGAAGTTTCGGACTCCAGGAGGCTTTGGACACTTTAAATAGGACTAGACATCTAGAAACCAAATTCTCTCTAAAGAAGATAGCCACTATCAAATTCTCTCTCAAGAAGATTGAAGATTTGAAGATTCAAGAACTGACAACTCTTAGTTTTCTTTTTTCTCTTCTTTATTTTTCTGGTGTAGTTGATGATGGTGAAACTATTTGATTATTTGTTTTCATTAATTATCATGAACTACTTTTCTTTTACTAGGATTTCAATGGAACTTAACACATAGTTTGAATTTTCTTTCTCTCTCTAGCTTGATTTAATGGTTTGTTGAGTTGTTTGTTCATTCTTGTTCTTAATGCTTCTAATTGCTTAGCTACCAATTAGATTGATTTGTTAACCTAAATACAACTAGACATAGGGAGTTTAGTGTTAGACATGGATTGATGACACATGTTTCATATTCATTTATTAGGATGAATTGATCTGCAGGTAGGGTAGAAATATACTTACTAGTCATGTGTAACCATTGTTAGAGCCTAAGCTTAATGAGTTCTTCTTTAATGAGTTCTTCTAAAATTGCACTTTAGCCCCCCAAACTTGATTAAATTGCAAACAGACTCAAAATCCAGATTTTATTTTTCCAATACTTCCTAAATAATATAAAATTGAGTTATGAAAGTTTTCATAATAATTCGAGCCCGTTTGCTATTTTTCCAAGATTTATCTTCTAGAATTTCGGTTTGATACCTCCCAAATTTGGCCTTTTCCAATTGAGCTTCGATTCTGGATTTTTCTTTGCCAATCTCTTCCAAATAATATAAAATTGAGATCTGGAAGTTTTCACAATTTTTTGAGCTCATTTGCTATTTTTCCCGGATTTATCTTCTGGAATTTCAACTTAGTGGACCCGAAATTCGCGATTTTTCAAATGAGCTCCGATACCAGAATTTTCTTCGCCAATACTTCCAAATAATATAATATTGAGATCTGGAAGTTTTCATAATTTTTCGAGCTCTTTTGCTATTTTTCCCGGATTTATCTTCTGGAATTTCAACTTAGTGGGCTCGAAATTTGTCATTTTTCAAATGAGCTCCGATTCTGGATTTTTCTTTGCCAATCTCTTACAAATGACATAAAACTCAGATCTGGAGATTTTCATATTTTTCCAAGCTTGTTTCCTATTTTTTTGGATTTTCCAAGATTACCCTTTAAACTTCGAAAGCTCGATTTTACTCAAAATAGGTCCGATTTCCAGATTTTCTTCTTCTAGGCCTTTTTTATATATTGAAATGGAGTTGGTCCAGAAAGGCTCAATTTTTACGATAAAATTCCCCTCCGATTTGATTTTTCCTTTTTAAAATATCGTGAATTTCCTCGTTTTTTTGTTTTGCCTCCAATCGGCTCTTTTCTCGGAATTACTTCAAAATGAGACTTGGGCTATCCTTGTTTATTCATCATTTAATTTTAACGAATAGGGCCAATTCTGCAGTTTTTCCCAATTTTGCCAAAATTTACCAAAAACCCTAATTTTCGGTTTCCTTCCAAATTGACTCTTCCTTTGGTTTTGCTTCCAAATGCCCTTTCTAATACCCGTAGTCATTGATTATATTCCATTCAGAAACTCCAATTTCAACCAATTTGATCGTTTAAGTACCTTTCCCCAAATTTTATCGAACTGGGTTTCCTTTCCACTGAATCTCCATAACCCATCTTCTGGACTCCATATCTCTCGTTGTAAACCTCGGATTATCAAAATTCTTTCACCGTTGATCAATTAAACTTTGAATCTTGATTTTGAATGAGGATTGACTTTTTTAGTAGTTGACTTTTTGTGGTTGACTTTTTTGGGGTTGACTTTTTTTGGATTGACTTTTCATGCTTGACCTCTTAAACAAAGTCTTGGAGTACCACCTACAGGATGAGAAGAGTTTTTTTGCATTCTAAAAGATCTCAAGGAAGAAATTTACCTAATTTAGGGGTTCGGACAAAATTAGGTGTCTACAGCTGCCCCTCTTTGACTATTGCTGAGAATCAAGAATCAGGCAAAGATAAATAAACACTAATTTTGTCCGGTTAGTGAAATCACGTGTGAAGAAAAGGAAAGGGAGTTTTCATTTTTTTTTCATCACTTTCATTCATTTTTTCATCATTTTCAATTTTTTTTTAAAGAAGCTATAAATAGGAGATTTTGTCTTTAAATTGAGTGCCCTGACTAATCAAGGCTCGACCCGTCTTAAGGAAACGAGTTCGATTTGCAAGAAAAGAAAATTGTGCCCGGAGGTCTTATCCGTGATCTAGAAAATTGTGCCTGGAGGTCTTTAAAAATGGTGTCGGGAGGTCCTATCCACGATCTGGAAAATTATGCTCGGAGGTCTTCAAAAATATGCCCAGAGGTCTTATCCATGATCTTGAAAATTGTGCTCGAATGCGACTTTAAAAATGGTGGAAGAATTATGCCCGGAGGCGACTTTAAAAATGATGTTCGGAGGTCTTATCTAGAATTTTGAAAAATGGTGCCCGAATGTCTTAAAAATGGTGCCTGAAGGTCTTATATATGATCTAGAAAATTATGCCCGGATGCGACTTTAAAAATGATGCCCGGAGGTCTTATCTAAGATTTTGAAAAATGGTGCCCGGAGGTCTTATCTATGATCTGGAAAATTGTGCCCGGATGCGACTTTAAAAATGATGCCCGGAGGTCTTTTCTAGGATTTTGAAAAATGGAATGGTGCACGGAGGTCTTAAAAATGGTTTGGGGAAATTATGCCTGGAGGTCTTAAAAATGGTGCCCGGAGGTCTTATCTATGATTTTGGAAAATTGTGCTCGGATGCGAAAAATATGGTGCTCGGAGGCGACTTTAAAAATGGTGCCCGGAGGTCTCATCTAGGATTTTGAAAAATGGTGCCCGGAGGTCTTACCCATGATTTTGGAAAATTATGCCCGGAGGTCTTAAAAATGATGCCCGGAGGTCTTATCTACGATTTTGGAAATTGTGCTCGGAGGCGAAAAAATGGTGCCCAGAGGTCTTATCTAGGATTTTGAAAAATGGTGCCCGGAGGTCTTATGCATGATTTTGAATAATTGTTGAAAATTAACCTGAAGATTTTGAGAGGATGCAAATGCTTCTTGATGCAGCTGCGAATGGTGAATAACTTATGCAAATGCTTCATGATGCGGGTGCAAATGTAAATGGCTTGGAATGATGCAAATGCTTCTTGGTACAGATGCAGATGTTGAATAAGATGCAGATGCCTCTTGGTGCAAATGCAAATGGCTTAGATTGATGCAAATGCTTCTTGATGCAGATGTTGAATAAGATGCAGATGCTTCTTGGTGCAAATGCAAATGCAAATGGCTTAGATTGGTGCAAATGCAAATGCTTCTTGATGCAGATACAGATGGTGAATAAGATGCAAATGCTTCATGTGGCAATGCAGATGCAAAGATCGACATTATGCAAATGCTTCTAAATGATGCAAAGGCAAGGATTGACAATGTGTAAAATGCTTCTAAATGATGCAAATGAAAAGATCAATAATGATGCAAATGCTTCATGAATAGATGCAAATGCCCCTACAAATCGTGTTCATGTAAGTGGTCAATGTATGGTGTAACTGCAGTTACCATATAATAATGAAAATGCAATGATTCTAAAATGATGCAATTGCTTGAGATGACGCAAATGCAAATATCCATGAAGGATGTATATGTAAGGGTAGAATGCATATGCTTATGGGATAGTGCCAATGCAAATACCTATGAATGATGCAAATGCTTGCCGGCATTGTACAGATGCAAAAACTCAATAAAGAGATGAGTGCTCATGAGTGCTGCAAATGCCCCAATTATTTTTTCTAAATTTTGGCTTAACCTTTCCAATTCATTTTTCCTTTTCAAATCAGAGTATATCTTGAACACTTTGTGCCCCATAAGTGATCATTTTCCTTTCAGTCTTTTGCAATCTTTTTGCCCCAATTGTTTTCAAACTCTTATCGGCAGAAGTCTGAGCCAGATGTTCATTCCTTCTTCACATTTCCAGGAGTCAAGATCTTCCTTAGTAGTCCCATACCTTTAATTAGAAAAACCCTTGTCTCATGTCAACATAAAAAAAATGGTTATTTCAAAAAAATATTTTTATTTGTTTTATCATTTTCAAAAAGTTTTGCTCACTTAATGAAAACTTTTGAGCCAAAAATATTAACCCCATAGTGTGTGATGTACGAATCTCTTTGAAGACTAAGGATCACTATCAGGAATTTTTCTGAATGTCAATTTGGGTTTTTCAACTTGGATTGAAAGGCTTAATACAACAGGATTTTGGTTGATCGAAGAAAACTTCACAACAAAAATGTATGCTCCTTCTAGGCTCACAAATGAAACGGGTTTTATAAAATATGAATTCCTTGAGAATCAAACAAATTCAGCATTCTTTTAGTTTACAAATCATGGCGTTTTGACCAGCGTCAAGATTGGCCGGGATGTTCAGACTGGAAAGTTGTTTTTGGGGGGAAATAGTCTTAGTTTTTGAAATCAATCCTTTGAATGAGGGCTGTCAATTTGGAGGTTCAAGAATTCCTGGATGTTCCTCGATGATCACTTCTTTTGTTGTGGCATCGGTACTAACATAGATGGCATCAAAAATTCCCATTTTACTCTAGACCGCCCATTTTTGGGTTTTCGCCCTAGAGTCCCATTCTTTCCATTTTTTCTTTCTCTATTTTTTTGTTGTTCTACCATGCACTTGAGAATTCTAAATTCTTTCAAAGTGAAATAATAATTCCATGAGATGGGATAAAATCTAAGGAGAAACCCTTCAAGTTAAATATTCTTGCTTTGATCAAAATGGACTTTTAAAGCACGTAATGTAGGCCATGGTTCAGGGTTCAGAAAGAAGAGATAAATAGGCCCAAGATGTGTTTGAGGGTAATCAGATCAAAGATCATTTCTTGAGGAGGATTCCATTTTTGAAGAATTTGTCCTTTCTGGGCTTTTCTTTCCTTCTTTGACTTTGCTCCTTTTCTTCTTTGTTTTTGGCTTTCATTTGCCATTTTTTTCACCTTTTTCATTTATTTTGTTTTGATTTTGGCTTCCATTTCCTTTCGATAGAGTGAGCCCGTATTCATTTAGGAGCTCAATTTGCTTTGTATCTGTCTTTGAGCTAGGACTCATTTCTCAATGGTCTTTGAGAAGATCTTTCCTCACATTTGCCCTCCAGTGTAGAGGGTGATCTTTGATCCGGGTTCAAAGAAGAATTAATTCTTTCGACTCAAAAAAGGGTGACTATGGATAATTTCCTTTTTGTGAAAGGGATATGAAAGATGGCTATTTCTCATATCCAGCACAAATATTCTCATTGAAAAGCAATCCCCATGGGGAATAGATAATCAGAATTTCATTTTGCACTTCGGAATCATCTGAATTCTCATATGCATGATATCACAAATTTTCTTTTCTTTTTTCTTTTCTTTTTTGTCGCATGCCCCAATGATTCATGCGTTAATCCATCCTTATTCACCACGTATTCATCATTTCTACATATGATGCCCCAATTTGATTAACCATGAGAATTTGTATCATTACGATGAACATCACAAGTCTAGGTTTACATCGAAAAGGTTGAATTTCAATCTTGGGTTCATTCGAAGTGATAAGGAAAATATGGCCCCAAAAATAGGTTTTCTATTGGAAATGGGATAATCTGGTTTAATCATTGTGCCCCGAGGTGTTAATCATGAAATGATGTTTGGGCAATTGGTGTTTTGTGGTTAATGGGAAAGGATGTGAATGGTTTTGACACAACCTTGACACATACTGTCGCAACCTAAAAATAACAAGTCTCATCGTGAGACTTTATACTCGTTAAGCATGATTGTATACTCCTAATTTTGTCCGGACCACTAAAACAGGTATGTTTTCTTCCTAAATCGATGTTTCAGAATGGAAAAAGATTTTTTTCATCCTGCAGGTGGTACTCCGAGACTTAGTTTAAGAGGGCAAGCATAAAAAGTCAAACTCGAAAAAAGTCAATCCTGAAAAAGTCAACCCTAAAAAGTCAACTACTGAAAAAGTCAACCCACTTTCAAAATCATGATTTGAAGTTCAATTGAAAAATGGTGAAAGAATTTTGATAATCCGAGGTCTACATTAAAAGATATGGAGTTCGAAAGTTGGGTTATGAAGATTCAGTAGAAAAAAAACCCTAATCCGAGAAATTTGGGGAAAAGTGCTTAAACGATCGAATTGGTCGAAATTGAAGGTTCCAAATGAAAGATAAGCACTGACTACGGGTAATGGAGAAGTCACTTGAAAGAAAAACTGAAAGAAAAGTCAATCCGGGAGAAAATCGAGAATAAGGGTTTTTGGTGGATTTCAGTGAAATCGGGAAGAATTACAGAAATGGCCCGACTTGGTAAGAATAAAGCCCCCAATGGATGAGGAATGATTAAAAATGTATAGCCGAAGGCTCAGCTTGAAGAAAATCTAAAAATCAGACTTGTTTTGAGCAAAACCAGGTTTCGGAAGCAAAAGGGCAAAAATGGAAAATTTGGGAAAAATAGCAAATAAACTCTGAAAATTCTAAAAATTTGCAAATCTCATTGTTAAATCATTTGGAAGATATTGGCAAAAGAAAATCTTGATACGGAGTTCGTTTGCAAAATGGCCAAATCACGGGTCTCTTATGTAGAAATTCAAGAAGGAAAATCCCGAAAAAATAGAAAATGAACTCCAAATCTTCTAAAAATTTTCAAATCTCATTTTTAAATTATTTGGAAGAGATTGGCAAAATAAAATCTTGATTCGGAGTTCGTTTGCAAAACGGCCAAATCCCGGGCCTCCTATGCAATAATTCAAGAAGATAAATCCCGAAAAAATAGCAAATGAACTCCAAATCTTCTAAAAATTTGCAAATCTCATTTTTAAATTATTTGGAAGAGATTGGCAAAAGAAAATCTTGATTCGGAGTTCGTTTGCAAAATGGCCAAATCTCGGGCCTCCTATGAAATAATTCAAGAAGATAAATCCCGAAAAATTAGCAAATGGACTCCAAAAATTCTGAAAATTTGCAAATCTCATTTTTAAATTATTTGGAAGAGATTGGAAAAATAAAATGTTTATTCGAAGTTCGTTTTCAAAATGGCCAAATCCCGAGCCTTTATGTAGAAATTCAAGCAGATAAATCCCGAAAAAATACCAAATGAGTTCCAAAATTTATAAAAACTTCCAGATCACACTTTTAAATTATTTAAAAGAGATTGGTGAAGTAAAATCTTGATTTGGAGCTCGTTTAAAAAATGGTAAAATGTGGACGCATGAAAGGGCATTTTTGGAAGAAAAAATCCAAATAAATAGCAAATAGACTCGGAAAATTTTGAAAACTTCCAGAATTCAATATTTTTCTTTTTTAAAGTATTAAAAAAATAAAATTTGAATTTGGAGTCCGTTTTTCATTTATTTGCATCTGGGGGCAAAACGACCATTTCACCTAAGCAACCAAAAAGGGCTTCTTTTGGCCTTTCAAAAAATCAGACTTGGGCTGAAAAAGAGAGTGCTGGCCTGCCAAGGCCCAAAATAAGGAGGAAGCTTCTGATTTTTCAATCAAAAGGCCAAGAATTAAGAGTTAGTTAGAGATTTCTTTGATCAAGCCATTGTGATTAAGCCACATAGGCCAAGCATGAAGAGGGACAGTGTCAACAATATTCTTGAACAGCTGTAATTATGGACAGCTGATATGCTAATCTAAGGGTGATAATTTCATGATTTTTCACCTTGAATCACTAGCCCTTGGATGGAAAATTGGTTAGAGTAAAAATGACAACATCCTAGGGAGGAGATAGGTAAAATTCTGCCAGCACTATAAGGAGCATCGAGATTTTTTATTTTGAGACTTCATTTTCAGATTTCTTCTTGGTTTTTCTTAGTTTTTTCTCTCCTTGGTTGAAAGCAAAAAAGAAAAAGTTTAGAAAAGAAAGGAAAGTTTGAAGAGATAAAGCTTGAAATATAGCTTCTTGAGGTTGCTTTTAGCACCAACTCTTGCACTTTCTTGATTTTTCATTCTTGTTTTTTCTATTTTGATTATTATTTGGTGAGTTTTCTTTTTAATAAGTGTTTTTTTTTTTATGTTCTTCTTAAGTTCTTCCTTCATCTCTTTCTTAAATAATTTTTACAAATTTTTTTCTCATTTTTCCTTTAATTGCCGAATGGCCTATTTTTTTTAGTATTATTTCTGTTTTTGCTTTAATTTATCATGTTATTTATGTTATTTTCTTTAATCTTGATGCTTTAAGTGTTCTTCTACTTCATGTACTTGAATCATGTTTTAATTTGGTTGCTTTGTTTGTTGTCATTTATGATTTAAATATCATGTTCTTGCATTTTTAATTTTCTGTTTTCATAATGTTTAAATTTGTTGATGTTTTACATTTAGTATATCAAGTGTTTGTGAAAATGCTTATTAGTTTTAATATCTCTATTTTGTGTTTGCATGATTTGAGTGTTATATGTTAGTTGAGCATGTTAGTATATCAAGTGTTTGTGAAAATGCTTGTTTGGTTTTAGTATTTCTACTTTGTGTTTGCATGATTTGAGTGTTATATTTTAGTTGAGCATGTTAGTATATCAAGTGTTTGTGAAAATGCCATGCTTGTTGGAGCTTGAGGCTATTCGGCTACTCCATGTGTTTTACATTGTATGTGTATTTTTTGCCATGTTAGTTGGTAGGTTTGCATTTGCATGACATTTGATTGAGTATTTAGTTTAAGTATACCAAGTGTTTGTGAAAATGCCATGTTTGTTTGGAATCATAGATCATTTGGCCACTCCATGTATTTTTACATTGTATGTGCATTTTTGCTATGTTAGTTGATAGGTTTGCATTTTCATGACATTTGGTTGAGTTTTTGGTTTAAGCATGCCTTGTGTTTGTGTTATTGCCATGCATGTTTTAGTTATTAGGTTTGGTTTATTTTGCCATGCATGTCCATGCATTTTAGACCTAGGTTGCATTAAATGCCATGCAAGTTCATTTAGGTCTAGGTCACTATATTAATGCCATGCATTTTTTTCATGACATTTAGGTTTAAACTCATGCGTTTCATGCATCATATTTGCTGTATTTTTTCATGCATTTCATGTTCATGCCACTTCACTAATGACTTAGGCCAATTAATGGTTCAAAGTCATGCTCTCTTGAGCACACTTGTGAAAAATTAAGGTTTGTCAAATTGATTATTCTACCTTTGTGATTTTTTTTACTTAGCCAATTTTTATCTAACTTTTAAAAAGTCCTAGCTACTGTTTGTGAGTCATTTTGTGAGTCTTAAATATTTTTACTTTGATTTTTACATGATTTTATCAAAGGCAAAAATGTATTTTGGCAAAACAGTTTTTTTCACCCAGCACTCGTACTTTCCCGATTTTTTTGGACATTCATCTTTAATCAGAAAATTAAGCTAATTTTTTCCCATGTAGTTTTACATGTCCTAAGTCTCCAGTATTTCTTTTAGAATGTTTTGAATTTTTAAAAATAGGGTAAAAAATTGTGGTTTAAAACTAGACAGTGGAGTCAGAATTGAATTTAAGGAAAAATCATTTTTCTGTTTTGGTTAAGTTACTTAGAGGGAGCTGATTAGGAAGTTTAGCTACTGACTTAGGGTAGTTTCTAAGCCTTTTTAAACTTTAAAAATGATTTTTGAAGTTTCAGGTTAAGGGTGGTCAAGTCCGGGATTTTAAACTTAGGAAATTAGAGCCATTTAAAAAAAGGTTTAGCCCAGTTTTTTTTTTTAATCTAAGCTTTTCCAAATTATTTTCAAACAATCACAAAGTATTTTGGTTTTAGAATATTTAATTTGACATATTTTCCTAAGGTAGCCGGATATCTTTTTAGATATACGGATTTCCTTAATTATAGGAAAAACTACATTTTCATGCATTGCATTTTCTATATTCATGCATTTTACATAATATGTGATTTTTGCTATGATAATTTCTATGATATTGTTATGATTTTGAGTTATGTTATATTTTTTATTATATGATTTGAAATATTTCATGATATCCTATGTTTTTTATTTAGTTATTTTTTGTCATATTATTTAGCATATACTATGTTCATGCATTATTATTTTCATTTTTATTTTCATGCATATTATATGATAGCATTATTTTATATTCCATGTCATTTAAATTATATGCCATATCATTCATATTTGCCATGTCATTGAAATCATTTCATTTCATATAGAATATGTATGTTACCTAGGTCATTTCATGTAGAATATATTATGTTACCTAGGTCATTTCATTTAGGATATATATTATGTCATTTAGGATATTTTATTTCATTTAAAATATATCATATGATTTAGGATATTACATTTCATATAGAATATATTATGTTACCTAGGTCATTTCATTTCATTTTGAATATGTCGTATAACTTAGGACATTTCATTTCATTTAGAATATGCTAAGACATTTAAATTCTATCATATCATTTAGGATGCATTATATTATTTAGATTTTGCCATGTCATTTTATTTATGTCATGGATATACATATTCATATCTTTTAAAATGTTTTCAAAAGGATAATGACTTTTCAATAAAAAATAAAGATATTCCCGAGTTAAAATAATTCATGAGTTCTCTACCGGGTTTGCTGGAGGGAATATCATCAATTATCATTAATAAAAGAATATCTTTCTTTCAAAAAAAAAAAAAAGAGAATGATTCGGAAAGTTTTCCAAAACTAATAAAAATTTCTATATTTTGCCACGTTTGTTGGGGAATATAGGAAAATTTTGAATTTATAAATTCTGGATCATTTTCAATTAAAAAATGGAATTATATTTTTTTTAAATTGGGAATTAACTTGAAATACTAAATTTAAAACCGATTTTTTACCGAGACTTGAGATAACACACGATTAATAAGGTATCGTTTTATATGGGCGTTGTGGGGGTGCTAATCCTTCCCCACACGTAACCGAGTCCCGAACCCGTTTATTTGATTTCTCTGGTTTGAAACGCAGACTTGAAATTGGTTTTAAAAATGTTTTAATTAATTTTTAAAATATTTTATAAAATCGATTTTAATAGGTGGCCGATCACACCTAGCTAAAAAAGATTGGTGGCGACTCCATGTCTTTTTCAAGGCCATTTTCAAAACCTTCATTTATCTAGAGGAATTAAGTTGACTTTTCCTCGGTTTTTAATGTCACGCTTAACGAATAATAAAGTCCTGCGATGAGACTTGTTATTTTTTAGGTTGCGACTCCGCTAGGGAATATTAGAGAGTCAGGCCTAAAATTAAGTCGTGTGTTATCAAAGTCTCGATTTTGTTGGTTTAATTGGTATTTAATTTTAATTCCCACATTTTTCTAATAAGGAGAATTTTGAAAATAATAAAATGTTTTAAATATGTTCATACTCATGTGCATGCATTTTATTATTGTTCTCTAGTTATTTAAGGTTGTATATTATAATTGCTTGTTGGTTAATGCGTTACACTATTCTTGAATGTTTTTTTTAATTGCTAGGGCATTTAGAATAAGGGGTGTAGAATAGGTGGTGACAGGTTTGTTTTGGTCCTCCGCACACACTGCATTTGCATTTGCATAACATGAATCCTCTACCCGGGTTTCGTCCTTTTAAGTGGGAGTAAAGTAACTACGCCTTCGTGATGATCCTCCGTATGG
Organism: Fremontodendron californicum; assembly: GCA_030761205.1. Classification (NCBI taxonomy): domain Eukaryota; kingdom Viridiplantae; phylum Streptophyta; class Magnoliopsida; order Malvales; family Malvaceae; genus Fremontodendron; species Fremontodendron californicum. The sequence goes on from JAULJL010000027.1 coordinate 15,870,089, forward strand.
GCTAGTGAAACACTTTCGGAGTATAAAGTACCTAATGCCTTCATGATAATCCTCCGTACGGGCATAGGAAAATATACTCTAACGAATTGAACCCGCTTTTATCGGGGTGCCTTACTAGCCTTCATCGGCGACAGTAAGGAGATATTCGGGGCCTTTAGAATCAATTCACTCTCATATAGTGAACCTAGGCGAAGCCATGCCGGATTTTCGTTAGATATACCGAAGATAGGAACACATGGAGGGACATTTCTAAACCTTTTGTTACCTATTTTACACTCTGAATAAGTTTTGTAGATCGGGCAACGATGTACGTACATCACCTGTAATAAATGTGTTAATCCGTCCCAAAGGCATTGTGATACCTATATAAGTAGATATTTGTCGAGGCAAAATATTCATTAATTGTTTGAAAAAAATAAAAATCATTTTTCAAGCATTTTTGCATTTTGCACATTTCATACATGTGTGAACAGAGCATGTACATTTTTGGTTGTGTTATTGATCTCATTCTTTGCAATAAACAGTTGGTAATTCCATTTGGTGATTTCATAAACCGGTAGTGTTACATGAACATTTGCATATTGTACCATAGTGGGATCCACTACCCCGAAATTCTTTTGAAAATAATATGATTGGTTTTTCATAAAAAAACATGTTTCAAAAAATCATAAATTTGGAGGCAAATCTTGCATAATGAGATTTTTGAATAATCAAGATTTAGGTCCCACCAATTTTGTGTAATCATTGGTTAATTTATTTGTATCATTTTGACATCATGTCACAGTCCTAACATGCATGGTTATTCATTGTAGAATACATTTGTGATATACATGGTCATTCTTTGTACCTACCTTTGTATTAATTCATTTAGTCTTAGCATGTATCATTTTGACATCATAGCATGCATGGTCATTCATTGTAGAATACGTTTATGACATGCATAGTCATTATTTGTATATACCTGTGCATCAATTTATTTATTTTTTTAAATGCATCATATTGGCATTAGATTGCATCCATAGCATATATAGTCATCATAATTTCTCTGTATATGTTCATGCATTAATCATCAGTATATTCATGCACATAGGAATAGAGCATGTACATTCATAATTGTATTCTTAATCTCATGACATTTTCATTTGCACGAAAGGGGTTCGAGATATGAGGAATGAATCGGAAGAACGACTGGATGCTTTGGAACTCAATCAAGAGGAGTTTAGACATGAAATCCGGGAAATGAAAGAACAACTCGCCAAATTGCTGAAAATGTTTGAGGATACGAGTAAGATTAAGGGGGAACTTTCTTAGGGCTTTGCATCGCTTTCGGATCAACCAAAACCTTCAGGTCGAGAACATAAAATCCTTGCTGGATCTTGCGTTTGCCAGTGTTACAAAGGGTGCAACTCAGATAAAATTATGGACAAAATCGTGAAAATGATTAAACTTAAGAGCCTGATACCAAAGATAGAAACCTCAGATCCAGTACCATACCTGCAAACTGTTCTAGGTCCAAGCCAGTATCCCCACCCTACCATGGTCCAATCATCCATTGGGATTACCACTACGAGATTCCTGAATCCCACTCCATCACCAACAACTGCCAGTTCATATTGCTTCCCTCATCAATCACCTTATCCAGCATCTGGGATAGGAACGTCGAGCTATGTACAACCTCCAAAGGCCCCATGTCCAAATCATACCTTTACCATGCTGTTCCGCCACATCCCTATGTAAACACTCTGGTTCGAACCTTAGTGCCACCACCAAGCGCCCTAACTCCTAGGCCATGTGTGACTAAGAAACGACCCCAGGATAAGACCCAAAGGTCTTTTGATCCCTTTAGCTACCGAGGGCTTCTCCCTATACTGATCCAAAATCATTTGGTTGCATGTTTCCCATTGAAACCCCTGTTACCACCATATCCAAAGTGGTATATTCCAAATGCAAGATGTGATTATCACTGTGGAATTATTGGCCATAACATTGAAAACTGTATAGCATTCAAAAAGAAAGTACAATCTCTTATAGATGCCAAGTGGTTGGATCCAACAACGCTGTTTGATAGAGGGCTGGGAAAGCGTCACTAGGATTGGGAGATTTACAGCATTGAGGTGGAAAGACTTTGGTCTTATATGATGTAATAGGATTTCACTTATTCTGTAGCCGGCTCTTATAGCCTTAGGATGCTAGGAAGAATAAAGTGCTTGTAAAGACAGTTTTAACCACTGTTTAAATTTTGTAAAACATGGTTTATACCATTGTAAACATTGATGTGAGAATGAATTGGTTATGTTTCAAATTTAGAAGATGTTGATGATTAAGTTCCTCCGATTCTTATTTCCTCCGTGATATCTTCCCCTTTGCATTTTGCATCCGATCAATTATTTTCCATACCATACATTCATACATGTATCATGTTAGCATCAGGTTGCATTCATGCATTCATAATCAGCATGATTTTTTTGTATATATCCATGTATTAATTTTTTTATTCTTTACATGCATCATGTTGACTTTAGGTTGCATTCATGACATAGTAAGCATGATTTTTCCGTATATGCTCATGCATTAATTTGTCATATTAACATCAGGATGCATTCATGACACACATGGTTAGCATGATTTTCTTTGTATATACTCTGTATCAATCATTCATTGTTTACATGCATCATAAATGACATCGTGTTGTATTCATAGGGTATATGATCATTCATTGGGAAATATGCTAAAATGTACATGATCATTTATTGCATATATCCATGCGTTGATTTGTTTATCCTTTGCTGGCAACATGTTGGCATCGTGATTGCATTTATTACATATATGGTCAGCATGTTTCCATTGTACATGTCCATACATCATATTGTTTAGGCTTCACATGCATCAAATTGCATTCATAGTTCCTTCATCATGACACACACTTTGGGGGAATAAAATAGAAGTTGGCTTGGCTTTAAGAGTCTTTGAAAGAATTTCCATTTCAAATCAGAGGTATAAGAAGTACTGAGTACCCTTTTAATACAGGCTAGTGCTATGGAGAACGAACAAGTTGCCCGAATGGAAAGAATGGAAAAGGTACAGGAAGAATTGCGAGAACAGCTGGCAAAGTCTCAAGCAGAATCTAAAGATTAGATGATTAAATTGATGGAGGTAATGTCCACCGTAATCAAGGGATACACTGAAAACCTGGCCGCCAGAGAAGGGTTAGAGGCACGAAAGGGTCAGAATGAGGTCGTAATGATGGATGCCCAGAACACAGTTAACCCCGTCAATGTCTTAAATTCAAATGACCCAGCTGAACAGGCAAAGTTGAAAATGGTTAATGAGGTAGAGTTGGCAGATTCCCAAGGGAAGTATCAGTTGCTAGATGAAAGGCTCCGAGCAGTAGAAAATACAGATGTATTCGGGAGTGTGGAGGCAAAAGAACGATGCTTGGTCTTCGATTTAGTCATTTCTCCTAAATTCAAGGTCCCTGACTTTGTGAAATATGATGGGACGACTGATCCGTCAGCCCATATCACTATGTTCTGCCGAAAGATGACAAGTTATATAGATAATGATAAGCTTCTGATCCACTACTTTTAGGATAGCCTCAGTGGGTCCGCAATTAGGTGGTATAGTCAGTTGAGCAAGGATCGAATTCGCTCTTAAAATGATTTGGCTAGGGATTTTCTAAACCAGTACAAGTATGTGACCGACATGACACCTGACTGTCTCACCTTGCAAAATATGGAGAAAAAGGTTACTAAGAGCTTCAAAGAGTATGCTCAGAGGTGGAGGAACATGGCCATCCAAGTACAACCGCCTTTAACTCAGAAGGAAACCACTATCCTTTTTGTGAATACACTACAGACCCCATACTACGATAGACTTGTTGGCAACACCACGAAGAGTTTTTCGGATATGGTAATCTCTGGGGAAATGATTGAAAATGCAATCAAGGCCGAGAAACTCGAAGGAGGTAAAATATTTAATACAGAGAGAAACAGGTCGCCCAAAAAGAAAGAGAAAGATGTCCAAGCCATGGCAGACTGTGCCTCGTATATTCTTGCTACTTCATACCCTCCACCCTGTCCTTCTATGAATTATGTACCCTAGGGTTCATACTTATACCCAATGGCCTCTCAGAATCCAGTAAATTTTCAACCTTTTGTCAGTCAAAGGAAATCAAAGAATATCTGAAAAAGAGATCAGTTTGAGTCACTCCCCATGTCATACTCTGAACTATTGCCCCAGCTGGTCGAAGAGCAACTCCTAACTAAAGTTCCAGTGGAGCCTATCCAACCCCCATATCCAAGCTGGTATGACGAGAATGCATATTGTGATTATCATTCTCGGATTCGGGGACATTCCACAGAAAATTACTTATGTCTGAAGCGGAAGGTTCAAGCGCTCATCAATAAAGGACAGTTAGGTGTGGGGAAGAAACAAAGGACAGATAGCGTGGAGAATCTGCTAAATGGGAATGATGAGACCATTATGGATGTCATAATAGGGGAAGAAGATGGAAAGGTCGAAAAGGGTACCGAACAATAGCCAGTTTGAATTAGGGAGAACATGTCAAAGGGAAGTTTTTATGCATTTAGTTTCATACCTTATGATGAAAACACTTGTCTCATGTCGACATTCAATGGATTTTGATTTTTAAGTGTTTGTTGTATTTTAACAATAATTAGAAAAAAAGGGAGCATTAAGGAAGTTTTAGTAATGGATAGTCTCAAGAATATTGATGAACATTGTTATAAATGACCCAATACCTTCTCCCCTCTGTTTTAGGTTTTCCTAGGCCTAAATCTCTTAAACCAAGAACACTTGAAAGACCTAATGCTTCAAGGAATATGAATGATTGAACTTCATAAAACCATTGTCATCATAGAATAAGCAAAGATGTAGATCCTAGTCTAAGCTATGAACAAAGGAACAAACTTATCAAAAAAAATTCGAACTCCTTGAAATTCAAACAAATGAGACTTTCTTTCAAGAATTTAGATCGTGGTAATTTGGTCTGTGTCAAGGTTGTGCCAAAACCATTCATGTCATTTTCAACAAACCACAAAACACTAATTTCGCAAACATCACTTCATTATTGACACCCTGGGGCACAATGATTAAACTAGATTATCTCTTGTCCCAGAGAAAACCCATTTTTGGGTCATATTTTCCTTGTCTCTTCAAAGAACTCAGATTTGAAATTCAGTCTTTTCAGTACATACCTAGACTTGCTATGTACCTCGTTGATACAAATTCTCATGGTTAATCAAATTGGGGCATCATATGTGGAAAGGATGGATACATGGTGAATAAGGATGGACTAACGCATAAATCATTGGGGCATGCGATGAAAAATGAAAAAATTGAAAAATTTGTGATATCATGCATATGAAAATTGGGATGATTCTAAAGTGCAAATCAAATTCTGAATATCTATTTCCCCTGGGGATTTCTTTTCAATGTGAATATTTGTGCTTGACATGAGAAATGGCCATCTTTCATATCCCTTTCACACAAAAAGAAATTATCCATAGTCACCCCTTTTGAGCCGAAAGAATTCTTTCTTCTTTGAACCTTGATCAAGGATCACCCTCTACAGTGGGGGGCAAATGCGAGGAAAGATCTTCTCAAAGATCATAGAAAAATGAGTCCTAGCTCAAAGACAAATACAAAGCAAATGGAGCCCCGAATAAATACAGGCTCACTCTGTCAAAGGAAAAGAAAAGATGGCGAAGAAAAACAAAAGAAAAACACACAAAAAGTGTGTGAAAAAGTATGAAAGCCAAAAGCAAAGAAGAAAAAGAGCAAAAGTAAAAAGGAAAGAAATGTCCAAGAAGGGACAAATGCTTCAAAAAGAATCCTCCTAAAAGAAAGGATCCTTGATCTGATTACCCTCAAATACATTCTTTGGGCCTATTTATCCTTTCTTTCTGAACCCTGAGCCATAGCCTACATTACGTGCTTTAATAGTCCATTTTGATCAAGAACGAATATTTAACTTGAAGGGTTTTTCCTCAAATTTTATCCCATCTCATCGAATTATCATTTCACTAAGAAAGAATTTAGAATTCTCAAATGAATGGTAAAACAACAAAAAAAATGGAAAGAATGAGACTCTAGGGCGAAAACCCAAAAATGGGCGGTCTAGAGTGAAATGGAAGAAGTGGTCATTGAGGAACATCTAGGAATTCCTGAACCTCCCAAATTGTCAGCTCTCATTCAGAGAATTGTCTTCAAAAACTGAAATTTTTTCCTTCCAAATTAAACTTTCCAGTTTAAATATCCCAGCCAATCTTGACACTTGTCAAAATACCTTGTTATGGAAACTAAAAGAATGTTGAATTTGTTTGGTTCTCAATGAATTCTTGATTTATAAAACCTGTTCCATTTGTGAGCCTAGAAGGGACATACATTTTGTTGTGAAGTTTTCTTTGATCAACCAAAATCTTGTTGTACTAAGCCTTTCCAATTCAGATTGACACCTAGGGAAATTTCTAACAGTGATCATCAGTCTTCAAAAGATTCTTACATCACATATTGTGGGGTTAAAATTTTTGGCTTAGAAGTTGTTATTAGATGAGCAAAATTGTTTTTCAAAAAAAAAAAAGGAAAATAAAAATATTTTTGAAATACCCATTTTTGATGTTAACATGAGATAAGGTTTTTTTCTAAACTCAAAGGTGTGGAACTATTAGGGTTAACCTTGATTTCCAAATATGAGAAGAAGAAATAAAACTCAGCAAGCAGACTCTTGTCAGTAAGATTTTGAAAACTGTTGGGGCAAAGAGAATAGCCAAAGATTGAAAAATGAATTGAAGATATACTCTGATTTGAAGAGGAAAAGTGAATTGGAAAGGCTGAGTCCAAATCTAGAAAAGTGATCAGGGGCATTTGCATCATTCATGAGCATTCATCTATTTATTAAACTTCGCATCTGCACCGTGTCAGCAAGCATTTGCATAATTCATGAGTATTCGTATTTGCATTATTCCATGAGCATTTGCATTCGCATCATCTCAAGCAAGTGCATCATTTCTAGGATCATTCCATCTTCATTGTAGCTGCAATTACACCATTCATGAACCACTCACATGAATATGATTCGTAGGGACACTTGTATCTGCATTTAGAAGTATTTGCATCAATCCAAGATATTTGCATTTACACCATGAAGCATTTGCATGCCTTCAATTTCCTTGGTTTCATCCAGATCTCTTTCAATTTCATGGTTTCATCCATGCCTTTAATTTCCTTGGTTTCATCCAGATCTCTTTCAATTTCATGGTTTCATCCATGCCTTCAATTTCCTTGGTTTCATCCAGATCCTTTTCAATTTCATGGTTTCACCCATGCTTTCAATTTCCTTGGTTTCATCCAGATCCTTTTCAATTTCATGGTTTCACCCAAGCTTTCAATTTCCTTGGTTTCATCCAGATCTCTTTCAATTTCATGGTTTCATCCATGCCTTCAATTTCCTTGGTTTCATCCAAATCTCTTTACATTTCATGGTTTCATCCAGATTTCTTTCAATTTCCTTGGTTTCATCCAGATTTCTTTCATTTTCATGGTTTCATCCATGCCTTCAAATTTTCTTGGTTTCATCCAGATCCTTTTCAATTTCATGGTTTCACCCATGCTTTCAATTTCATTGGTTTCATCCAGATCTCTTTCAATTTCATGGTTTCACCCATGCCTTCAATTTCCTTGGTTTCATCCAGATCTTTTTCAATTTTATGGTTTCACACATGCCTTCAATTCCCTGGTTTCATCCAGGTCCTTGTCAATTCTCTTGCAAATCGAACCGGTTTCCTTAAGACGGGTCGAGCCTTGATTAGTCAGGGAATTCAATTTAAGGACAAAATCTTCAGTTTACTGCTTTCTCAAAAAAAAAAATGAAAATGAAGAAATTAAGAAATTAAGAAATGAAAAATTGAAAAAACAAAAAAAAAAAAAAAGAAGAAAAGAAAAAAGAAACCCCTTTTTCCCTTTCCTTCACATGTGATTTCACTAACCGTACAAAATTAGTGTTGGTTTATCTTTGCCTGATTCCTGATTCTCAGCAATAGCCAAAGAGGGACAACTGTAGACACCTAATTTTGTCCGGACCACTAAAACATGTATGTTTTCTTCCTAAATCGATGTTTCAAAATGTAAAAAGACCTTTTTCATCCTGCAGGTGGTACTCCGGGACTTAGTTTAAGAGGGCAAGCATAAAAAGTCAAACTCGAAGAAAGTCAACCCCGAAAAAAGTCAACCCCAAAAAAGTCAACCCTAGAAAGTCAACCACTAAAAAGTCAACCCACTTTCAAAATCAATATTTGAAGTTCAATTGAAAAATGGTGAAAGAATTTTGATAATCCGAGGTCTACATTGAAAGATATGGAGTTCGGAAGTTGTGTTATGAAGATTCAGTAGAAAGGAAACCCTAATCTGGGAAATTTGGGGAAAAATGCTTAAACGATCGAATTGGTCGAAATTGAATGTTCCAAATGAAAGATAAGCACTGACTACGGGTAATGGAGAAGTCACTTGAAAGAAAAACTCAAAGAAAAGTCAATCCGGGCGAAAACCAAGAATTAAAGTTTTTGGTGGATTTCGGTAAAATCGGGAAGAATTACAGAAATGGCCCAACTTTGTAAGACTAGAGCCCCCAATGGATGAGGAATGATTAAAACAGGATAGCCCAAGTCTCAGCTTGAAGAAAATCTGAAAATCGGACTTGTTTTGAGCAAAATCAGGTTTCGAGGCAAAAGAGCAAAATTGGAAAATTTGGGAAAAATAGAAAATAAACTCTGAAAAATTCTGAAAATTTGCAAATCTCATTCTTAAATCATTTGGAAGAGATTGGCGAAAGAAAATCTTGATCCGGATATCGTTTGCCAAATGGCCAAATCCCGGATCTCTTATGTAGAAATTCAAGAAGAAAAATCCCGAAAAATAGAAAATGAACTCCAAATCTTCTGAAAATTTTCAAATCTCATTTTTAAATTATTTGGAAGAGATTGGCGAAAGAAAATCTTGATTCGGAGTTCGTTTGCAAAATGGCCAAATCCTGGGCCTCCTATGTAATAATTGAACAAGATAAATCCTGAAAAAATAAAAAATGAACTCCATATCCTCTGAAAATTTTCCAATCATTTTTAAATTATTTTGAAGGGATTGGCAAAAAAAATCTTGATTCGGAGTTCGTTTGCAAAATGGCCAAATCCCGGGCCTCCTATGCAATAATTCAAGAAGATAAATCCCGAAAAAATAACAAATGGACTCCAAAAATTCTGAAAATTTGTAAATATCATTTTTAAATTACTTGGAAGATATTGGAGAAATAAAATCATGATTCGGAGTTCGTTTGCAAAATGGCCAAATCCCGAGCCCTTATGCAGTAATTCAAGTAGATAAATCCCGAAAAAATACCAAATGAGTTCCAAAAATTATGAAAACTTCCAGATCACACTTTTAAATTATTTGGAAGAGATTGGTGAAGAAAAATCTTGATTTGGAGCTCGTTTAAAAAATGGTAAAATGTGGGGGCATGAAAGGGTATTTTTGGAAGAATAAATCCAAATAAATAGCAAACGGACTTGAAAAATTTTGAAAACTTCAAGAATTCAATATTTTATTATTTTGAAAGTATTAAAAAAATAAAATTTGAATTTGGAGTCCGTTTGCCATTTATTTGCATCCGGGGGGCAAAACGGTCATTTCACCCAAGCAACCGAAAAGGGCTTCTTTTGGCCTTTCAAAAAATCAGACTTGGGCTGGAAAAGAGAATGCTGGCCTGCCAAGGCCCTTATTTTTCCAAGGCCCAAAAGGAGGAGGAGGCTTCTGATTTTTCAATCAAAAGGCCAAGAATTAAGAGTTAGTTAGAGATTTTTTTGATCAAGCCATTGTGATTAAGCTACATAGGTCAATGCATGAAGAGGGAGAGTGTCAACATTATTCTTGAACAGCTGATATGCTAATCTAAGGGTGATAATTTCATGATTTTTCACCTTGAATCACTAGCCCTTGGATGGAAAATTGGTTGGAGTAAAAATGACAACATTCTAGGGAGAAGAGAGGTAAAATTCTGCCAGCACTATAGGGAGCATCGAGATTTTTTATTTTGAGACTCCATTTTCAGATTTCTTCTTGGTTATTCTTAGTTTTTTCTCTCCTTGGTTGAAAGAAAAAAGAAAAAGTTTAGAAAAAAAATGAAAGTTTGAAGAGATAAAGCTTGAAATATAGCTTCTTGAGGTTGCTTTTAGCACCAACTCTTGCACTTTCTTGATTTTCCATTCTTGTTTTTGCTATTTTTGATTATTATTTGGTGAGTTTTCTTTTTAATAAGTGTTTTTTTTTATATGTTCTTCTTATGTTCTTTCTTCATCTCTTTCTTAAATAATTTTTACAAATTTGTTTCTTATTTTTTCTTTAATGGCCGAATGGCCTATATTTTTTTCAGTATTGTTGTTGTTTTTGCTTTAATTTATCATGCTATTTATATTATTTTCTTTAATCTTGATGCTTTAAGTGTTCTTATACTTCATATACTTGAATCATGTTTTTATTTGGTTGCTTTGTTTGTTGCCATTTATGATTTAAATATCATGTTTTTACATTTTTAATTTTATGTTTTCATAATGTTTAAATGTGTTGATGTTTTACATTTAGTATATCAAGTGTTTGTGAAAATGCTTGTTAGTTTTAATATCTCTATTTTGTGTTTGCATGATTTGAGTGTAATATGTTAGTTGAGCATGTTAGTATATCAAGTGTTTGTGAAAATGCTTGTTTGGTTTTAGTATTTCTACTTTGTGTTTGCATGATTTGAGTGTTATATTTTAGTTGAGCATGTTAGTATATCAAGTGTTTGTGAAAATGCCATGCTTGTTGGAGCTTGAGGCCATTCGGCTACTCCATGTGTTTTACATTGTATGTGCCTTTTTTGCCATGTTAGTTGGTAGGTTTGCATTTGCATGACATTTGATTGAGTATTTAGTTTAAGTATACTAAGTGTTTGTGAAAATGCCATGCTTGTTTGGAATCATAGATCATTCGGCCACTCCATGTATTTTTACATTGTATGTGCATTTTTGCTATGATAGTTGATAGGTTTGCATTTTCATGACATTTGGTTGAGTTTTTGGTTTAAGCATGCCTTTTTTTTGTGTTATTGCCATGCATGTTTTAGTTATTAGGTTTGGTTTATTTTGCCATGCATGTCCATGCATTTTAGACCTAGGTTGCATTAAATGTCATGCAAGTTCATTTAGGTCTAGGTCACTATATTTATGCCATGCATTTTTTTCATGACATTTAGGTTTAAACTCATGCATTTCATGCATCATATTTGCTGTATTTTTTCATGCATTTCATGTTCATGCCACTTGACTAATGACTTAGGCCAATTAATGGTTCAAAGTCATGCTCTCTTGAGAACACTTGTGGAAAATTAAGGTTTGTCAAATTGATTATTCTACCTTTGTGATTTTTTTTACTTAGCCAATTTTTATCTAACTTTTAAAAAGTCCTAGCTACTATTTGTGAGTCATTTTGTGAGTCTTAAATATTTTTACTTTGATTTTTAAATGATTTTATCAAAGGCAAAAAATTTATTTTGGCAAAACAGTTTTTTTCACCCAGCACTCGTACTTTCTCGATTTTTTTGGACATTCATCTTTAATCAGAAAATTAAGATAATTTTTTCCCATGTAGTTTTACATGTCCTAAGTCTCCAGTATTTCTTTTAGAATGTTTTGAAATTTTAAAAATAGGGTAAAAAATTGTGGCTTAAAACTAGACAGTGGAGTCAGAATTGAATTTAAGGAAAAATCATTTTTCTGTTTTGGTTAAGTTACTTAGAGGGAGCTGATTAGGAAGTTTAGCTACTGACTTAGGGTAGTTTCTAAGCCTTTTTAAACTTTAAAAATGATTTTTTAAGTCTCGGGTTAAGGGTGGTCAAGTCCGGGATTTTAAACTTAGGAAATTAGAGCCATTTAGAAAAAGTTTTAGCCTAATTTTTTTTTTTAATCTAAGCTTTTCCAAATTATTTTCAAACAATCACTAAGTATTTTGGTTTTAGAATATTTAATTTAACATATTTTCCTAAGGTAGCTGGATATCTTTTTAGATATACGAATTTCCTTAATTAAATAAAAAAATACGTTTTCATGCATTGCATTTTCCATATTCATGCATTTTATATAATATGTGATTTTTGCTGTGATAATTTCTATGATATTGTTATGATTTTGAGTTATGTTATATTATTTATTATATGATGTGGAATATTTCATGATATCCTATGTTTTTTATTTAGTTATTTTTTGTCATATTATTTAGCATATACTATGTTCATGCTTTATTATTTTCATTTTTATTTTCATGCATATTATATGATAGCATTATTTTACATTCCATGTCATTTAAATTATATGCCATATCATTCATATTTGCCATGTCATTTAAATCATTTCATTTCATATAGAATATGTATGTTACCTAGGTCATTTCATGTAGAATATATTATGTTACCTAGGTCATTTCATTTAGGATATATATTATGTCATTTATGATATTTTATTTCATTTAAAATATATATTATGATTTAGGATATTACATTTCATGTAGAATATATTATGTTACCTAGGTCATTTCATTTACCATATATATTATGTCATTTAGGATATTTTATTTCATTTAAAATATATCATATGATTTAGGATATTACATTTCATATAGAATATATTATGTTACCTAGGTCATTTCATTTCATTTAGAATATGTCATATAACTTAGGACATTTCATTTCATTTAGAATATGCTAAGACATTTAAATTATATCATATCATTTAGGATGCATTATATTATTTAGATTTTGCCATGTTATTTTATTTATCTCATGCATATACATAGTCATATCTTTTAAAATGTTTTCAAAAGGATAATGATTTTTTCAATAAAAAATAAAGATATTCTCGAGTTAAAATAATTCATGAGTTCTCTACCGGGTTTGCTGGAGGGAATATCATCAATTATCATTAATAAAGGAATATCTTTCTTTCAAAAAAAAGAGAATGATTCGGAAAGTTTTCCAAAACTAATAAAAATTTCTATATTTTGCCACGTTTGTTGGGGAATATAGGAAAATTTTGAATTTATAAATTCCGGATCATTTTCAATTAAAAAATGGAATTATTTTTCTTTAAATTGGGAATTAACTTGAAATACTAAATTTAAAACCGATTTTTTACCGAGACTTGAGATAACATACGATTAATAAAGTACCATTTTATACGGGCGTTGTGGGGGTGCTAATCCTTCCCCACACGTAACCGAGTCCCGAACCCGTTTCTTTGATTTCTCTGGTTTAAAACGCAGACTTGAAATTCGTTTTAAAAATGTTTTAATTAACTTTTAAAATATTTTATAAAACCGGTTTTAATAGGTGGCCGATCACACCTAGCTAAAAAAGATTGGTGGCGACTCCATGTTTTTTTCAAGGTCATTTTCAAAACCTTCATTTATCTAGAGGAATTAAGTCGACTTTTTCTCGGTTTTTAATGTCACGCTTAACGATTAATATAAGAAAAATAAGTCTAGGTTTACATCGAAAAGGCTGAATTTCAATCTTGGGTTCATTCGAAGTGACAAGGAAAATATGGCCCCAAAAATAGGTTTTCTCTTGGAGATGGGATAATCTGGTTTAATCATTGTGCCCCGAGGTGTTAATCATGAAATGATGGTTGGGCAATTGGTGTTTTTTGGTTAATGGGAAAGGATGTGAATGGTTTTAACACAACCTTGAAACATACTGTAGCAACCTAAAAAATAACAAGTCTCATCGTGAGACTTTATACTCATTAAGCATGATATTGGGGAAAACAGAGGAAAATACGACTTAATTCCTCTTGAAATAAAATGAGGGATTGAAAACAACATCGAAAAAAGAAATGGAGTTGCCACCAATCTTTTTGTCTAGGTGTGATAAGCCACCTATTAAAACCGGTTTTGTAAAACATTTTAAAATTAATTAAAACATTTTTAAAACCAATTTCAAGTATGCATTTTTAAACGAGAGAAATCAAAGAAGCGGGTTTGGGACTTGGTTACGTGTGGAGAAGGATTAGCACCCCCACAACGCTCGTGTGAAACGGTACCTTATTAATCGTGTGTTATCTCAAGTCTCGATAAAAAAGTCGATTTATATTTGGTATTTCAAATTAATTCCCAATTTTAAAAAAAAAAATTCCATTTTTAATTGAAAATGACGCAAAATTTATTAATTCAAAACTTTCTATACTCACCGACAAACGCGGCAAAATATAGAAATTTTTATTTCTTTGAAAAAATTTCCGAATCATTCTCGTTTTTTGAAAGAAAGATATTCCTTTATTAATGATAATTGATAATATCCTCCCCAGCAAACCGGCAAAGAAAGCATGAATTATTTTAACTCGAGAATACATTTTTTTATCGAAAATCATTATCTTATTTTAAAACATTTAAAAATGAATATGAACATGTGTGACATAATAAATATGGCATAGCAAAATCTAGATGATATAATACAACTTAAATGACATGATAAAATTTAAATGACATAGTATATTCTAAATGGAATGATATAACCTAAGTGACAAAATATATTCTAAATAGAATGATATAACCTAAGTGACATAATATATTCTAAATGACCTACTATAATTTAAATGATATGGCAAACCTAAATGACATGGCTTATTTTAAATGACATGACATATTCTAAATGACATAATATAATCTAAATATCATGGCAATATAATTTAAGTAACATGAAATGACATGTAACATAAAATACTGTTATCATGAAATATGCATGAAAATAAAAATAATAATGCATGAACATAGTAAATCCTAAATGATGTGACAAAAATAAATGGCAAAATAAAAAGCATAGGATAACATAGAATATTCACAACCATATAACAAACAAATATAACACCATGAATATAAATCAAAACAATAACATAGTCATAGAAATATTCATAGCAAAAAAATCATATATCATATAATATGCATGAACATGGAAAATGCAATGCATGAAAGTGTATTTTTTCCTTTAAATACGGAAATCCGTATACCTAAAAAGATATCCGACTACCTTAGGAAAAGACATCAAATTAAAATTTCTAAAATAAAAAATACTTTGTGATTGGTTTTAAATTTTTTTGAAAATTCTTAGATGAAAAATAATACCATAGCCGAAATTCTCTTTTGAAAAGACACTATTTTCCTAATTTTGAAAACCCAGATTTGACCACCCTTGACCTGAGCTTTATAAAATAATTTTTTAGGATTAAAATGGTTTAGAAATTAATCTAGGACAATAGCTAAGGTTCCTAATCAGCCCCTTCTTAATGCCTTATCCAAAATAGAAAATTAATTTTCCCTCAAATTCAAATCTGACTCTAATGACTTGTTTTAAAACGTGATTTTTTAACCTATTTTAAAATTTTCAAAAAAAAAATCTGAAAAAGGTGTAGGAGACTCAGAACATGTCTAACTCTATGGAAACAAATTGGCTTAATTTTTAAACTAAGGATGACCTACCAGAAAAATCACAAAACTCTGAACACTAGGTGAAAAACTGTTTTGCCAAAAAACATTTTTAAGCCTTTGATAAAATCATTCAAAAATCAAAACAAAAATATTGGAGACTCCTCTAAGAACCTAAAAACAGTATCTAAAATTTCTAAATTTGGACAAGAATCGCCTAAATAAAAAAATCACAAAGGTAGAAATTTCAACTTGACAATTTCTTAATTTTCCACAAGCATGCTCATGTGAGCTTGACTTTAAGCCATTGATTGGCTTAAGTCAAAAATCAAGTGGTATGATATGAGATACATGAACAAACGGAAATTTTAATTTATGAAATGCATGATCTAAGGCCTAAATGACATAGAAAATGCATGGCAATTCAAAATGACCTAATGCCTAGCATGAATTTGCATGGCAATAAATGCTACCTAGACCTAATATGCATGAAATGCATGGCAATGCAAATGTGACCTAGACCTAATGAAAATGCATGGCAATACCACAAACACATGGCATAGTAAACCAAATACACAATATCATGGCATAGAAATACAAGCATGTCAACTTAACAAGATGAAAATGCACACACAATGCAAGAATCATGAGAGAGCCGAATGGTCACATGTCTAAATGGTGGAATCCTGTCATGGCATTAACACAAACACATGGTATGCTAAATCAAAATACACAATATTATGGCATGGAAATGCAAGCATATCAACTAAACAAGATGAAAATGCACACACAAAGAAAAATACGAAGGGGTAGCCGAATGGAGATATGCCTAAATGGTGAAATCC
The DNA here is from genome assembly GCA_030761205.1 of Fremontodendron californicum. Lineage (NCBI taxonomy): Eukaryota > Viridiplantae > Streptophyta > Magnoliopsida > Malvales > Malvaceae > Fremontodendron > Fremontodendron californicum. The sequence goes on from JAULJL010000027.1 coordinate 15,886,447, forward strand.
TAGCTTGGCATTAACACAAACATATGGCATAGTATATACAAGACTTAAATGGAAACATGTTAGACTAAACAAAAATGATGCAAGTGCATGAACATAGCTAGACAATATCACAAACACTTAGCATGGCAAAATACAAATCATGAAGAACTTAAACATGTTGAAAACAGAAAATTAAAAATGGAAAACAAAGTAAGTAGACATGAAAACAAAATGATAAGATCAAAAATAACGGTAAGTAAGTAAAGAAGGTTAAAACAAGCTCCAGATCTTGATTATTTTTAAAATTTAAAACATCAAAACATGCTAGAACATCACAACCAACATTTGGAAAAAAGATCAAACACCAACCATGCACAAAGATAAGGCCATTCGGCCAGCTCAAAAAAACAGTAAAAAAATTTGTTCTTCAAGATTTTTTTCAAGAAAACATAAGAGAAGAGCTTTAGGAGGAAGTTTTAAAACATTTATTTCACAACCAAAAACAACAAAAAATCACAAATTAACAAAGAAAATCAGCAAGTTAAGCATGGAAAAGGAAAGAAAATGCAAGAGTTAAGTGCCTTTTGGCTACCTTCAAAAGCTATTTTTCAAGTCTTTATTCTCTTCTAACTTTCTTTGCTTTTCAAAACTTAGCTATTTGCTCCCAAAATCAAATATGATCAGCCAAAAGAAATGAGCCAAATGAAAAATACCCCTCCCCCTTGTTGTGGTCGAATGGCCTTCTAGATGGTGTAGAATATTGTCATTTTTCCCTAGCCAATTTTTGATCCAAAGGCCCTTAATCCAAGATGTTTTTATGTGAAATTACCACTCTTAGATTAAGTAATCAGCCCCTAACTAATACAGTTGTTCAAGAATATGAAGCCATTATGTTGACATCCTTCTTCTTCATGCATTGGTCCATGTCGCACAATTACAAAGGCTTGATCAAAAAAATAACTACCTTCGAATCTACTTTTGGCCCTTAGATACAAGAACTCAGCAAAAAATCATCCTCCCCTTGGGCTTGGCCGGCTGACCCTTCAACTTCTAGCCCAATCTCTATTTTTTAAAATGCAAGAAAGGCCCTCTTCGATTTTTTTGATAAAATTACCTTTTTAGCCCCCGAACCTAACTAAATAGCAAACATACTCCAAATCCAAATTTTCTTTTTTCAATACTTCTTAAACAATATAAAAATGAGTTCTGGAAGTTTTCATAATTTTTCGAGCCTATTTGCTATTTTTCCTTAATTTTTCTTCCAAAATTGCCCCTTAGTGCACCCGAACTTTTGCCATTTTGCAAACGAGCTCCAATTCCAGATTTTTCTTCGCCAATATCTTCCAAGTAATTTAAAATTGAGATCTGGAAGTTTTCATAATTTTCCGAACTCATTTGCTATTTTTTCGAGATTTATCCTTTGGAATTTTAACTTAATGGGCCCGAAATTTGCCATTTTGCAAACGAGCTCTGAATCTAGATTTTTCTTCACCAATCTCTTCCAAATAGTTTAAAATTGAGATTTGGGTTTTTATAATTTTTCGAGCTCATTTGCTATTTTTTTGGGATTTATCTTCTCGAATTTCAACTTAGTGGGCCCGAAATTTGCCATTTTGCAAATGAGCTCCGAATCAGGATTTTTCTTTGCCAATCTCTTCCAAATAATTTTAAATTGAGATTTGGAAGTTTTGGTAATTTTTTGAGCTCATTTGCTATTTTTCTCGAATTTTCCAAATTTGCCCTTTTACCTCCGAAGCCCGATTTTTCTCAAAACAAGTCTGATTTCCAGATTTTCTTTTACTGTGCCTTTGTTATATATTGAATTGGAGTTGTTCTAAAAATGCCCAATTTTTACGATCAAATTCTCCCTCGGTTTGATTTTTTCTTTTTTCAGCATCGGGAATTTCCTCGTTTTTTCGTTTTTCCTCCAATCGGCTCTTTTCTCGGAATTACTTCAAACTGAGCCTTGGGCCATCATTTTTCACTCATTCTTCATCAATTATGGGCTTTAGTTTTACCGAATCGGGCCATTTTTGCAATTTTCCCCAATTTCACCAAAATCCACCAAAAATCCTAATTCTCGGTTTTCTTCCAAATTGACTTTTCCTTCCGCTTTGCTCCAAAATTGCCTCTCCATTACCCGTAGTCATTGCTTATATTTCATTCAGAACCTCCAATTTTGACCAATTTGATCATTAAGCACTTTTCCCAAAAAATTTTGAACTAGGGTTTCCTTTCCATTAAATCTACGTAACCCATCTTCCAGACTCCATATCTCTCGTTGTAGACCTCGGATTATCAAAAAAAATTCACCATTGTTCAATTAAACTTTGGATCTTGATTTTGAAAGTGGCTTAACTTTTCAGAGGTTGACTTTTCTAGGGTTGACTTTTTCAAGATTGACTTTTTGTGCTTGGCTTCTTAAACTAAGTCTCTGAGTACCACCCGCATAGTGAGAAGAACTTTTTCGCATTCTAAAACATCCTTTTAGGAAGAAAATACTTGATTTAGTGGTCCGAACAAAATTAAGTGTCTACACATACCAAATTACAACAACCCAGATTCTTGAAAGAATGTCTCATTTGTATGATCTTTCGAGGAGCTCGAAAAATTTTCAAAAAATTCATTCCTTTGCTCATAGCCTAAACTAGGATCTACATCTTTGCTTAGTGACAATGGTTTACAAAGTTCAATCATTCATGTTCTTTGAAGCATTAGGTATTTCAAGTGATCTCGGTTCAAAGGGTTTAGGCATAGGAAAGCCTAAAAGAAAGGTGGGATAGTATTGGGTTATTTCTCACAATGATCATCAATATTCTCAAGACTGCCCATTACTAGAACTTCCTTAATGTTTGCTTTTGCATATTCAAATTATTGTTAAAACACAACAAACACAAAGCATTTAAAATTCAAAATTCATTTACTTCATATGAATGTCAACATGAGACAAGTTTTTTCATCATGAGGTATGAAACTACATGCATCAAAATGCTCATGTTGACATCTTTCAAAGGTAGTAATTCACTTCCTAAAACCTCGAAAAAAACTGACTTACGGTAAAGCGGACTTCCATTGATAGATAAGCTCCGGTGTCAAAATGCCATCATGGATAAGACCTTCAATCCTTTCCTTCAGTTGTCTGCATTTTTTAACTGAATGCCCAACTACCCCAGGTGATACTCACACTTGATGTTACGGTTATAACTCCTTGCTAATGGATTCGGAGCTGTTTTCAAAGGCACAGGAGTAAGGTACTAACTCTTTATTAGTAACAGAAGCAAGTCAGGGGTTGGATTGGAATTCTTTCTTGGTTGTCCCGCGGTCGTTTTTTGGAAGCAGGACTTGTTGCAGGGACTGGTATAGGATTAGGTGCTTGGGTTGGTAGGTAAGGATAAAGGTTTGGAGATACCTTAGTAGGGTAACATGATTGGTATGAGGGAAATTGGGAATATGGGCTTGGACATCTTTCTCTTTCTTTCTTGGTGTCCCATTTCTCTAGGCATTGGATGTTCTTTCTTCTTTAAGTTTCCCATCCTTGATAGCATTCTCAATCATCTCCCCTGAGATTACCATATCTGCAAAATTCTTCGTGGCACTGCCAACGAGTTTATCATAATACAGGGCCCGTAGTGTATTCACAAAAAGGATGGTGATTTCCTTCTGTGTCAAAGGTGGTGGTATCTGGGCAGCCATGTCCATCCACCGCTGAGCGTATTCTTTGAAGCTCTCAATAGCTTTTTTCTCCATATTTTGCAAGGTGAGACGGTCAGGTGCCATATCGATCATATGCTTGTAATGACTTAAAAATGCCTTACCCAGATCATTCCAAGAGCGAATCTGATCCTTGCTCAACTGACCATACCAACTAATTGCGGACCCGTTGAGGCTGTCCTGAAAGCAGTGGATCAAAAGCTTATTATTATCTGTATGACCCGTCATCTTTCGGCAGAATATAGTGATGTGGGCTGACGGATCGGTCGTCCCATCATATTTCTCAAAGTTGGGATATTTCTCAAAGTTGGGGACCTTGAATTTAGGAGGAATGACTAAATCGAGAACCAAGCAACGTTCTTTCGTATCTACATTCGTAATACATATGTTCTTTCTACTGCCCAGAGCTTTTCCTCTAACAGCTGATACTTACTTTGGGAATCTACAGACACAGCCCAATTCGACTCAACTATTTTCAGCTTTTCCTATTCAGCTGGATCATCTAAGTTCAGGATGTTGCTGAGATTAACTGTGTTCTGGCCATCCAAAATCATGACCTCAATCTGACCCTTTTGTGCCTCTAACCCTTCTTTGGCAACCAAGTTTCTAGTGTATTCCTTTTCCTTCTACGGCAGATACTAGCTCCATCAATTTAGTCATCTGATCTCTCGATTCTGCTTGAGATTTTGCCAGCTGTTCTCGTTATTCTTCCTGTGCCCTTTCTATTCTTTCCATTCGGGCAACTTGTTCATTCTCCATAGCTCTACCCTGTATTTAAAAAGGTACTAAGTACTTCTTATACCTCTGATTTGAAAGGGAAATTCTTTCAAAGACTCTTAAAGCCAAGCCAATTTCTGTTTTATTCCTCCAAGTGCGTGTCATGATGAATGAGCCATGAATGTCATTTGATGCATGTGAAGAATAAACAAAGTGATGTATGGACATATACAGTGGAAACACGCTGACCATGTATGTAATAAATGCAATCACGATGCCAACATGATGCAAGCAAAGAATAAACAAATCAACGCATGGATATATGCAATGAATGACCATGTATGTTCCAGATGCATTTCCTAATGAATGATCCTATATACTATGAATGCAACACGATATCAATATGATGTATGTAAAGAATAAATGCTTGACACATAGTGTATACAAAGAAATCATGTTGACTAGCTATGTATGTCATGAATGCAACCTGATGCCAATAGGACAAATTAATGAATGAGCATATACAGAGAAATTATGATGACTATGTATGCTATGAATATAACTTGATGCCAACCTGATACATGTAAAAAAAACAAATTAATGAATGGATATACAGAGAAATCATGCTGACTATGTATGTTATGAATACGACCTGATGGCAACATGATACATGTGAAGGGTAAATAAATCGATGCATGAACATATACAAAGAAATCAAGCTGACTGTGTTTGTCATGAATGCAACAAGATGCCAACATGATGCATGTATGAATAACATGTATGGTATGACACATACTTGATCGGATGCAAAATGAAAAGGGGAAGATACCACGAAGGAAATGAGAATCGGAGGAACTTAATCATCAACATCTCATAAATTTGAAGCATAACCAATTCATTCTCATGTCAATATTCACAAGGTATAAACCATGTGTACAAAATATGAGCAATGATTAGAACTGTCTTTACAAGCACTTTATTTTTTCTAGCATCCTAAGGCTATAAGAACTGGCTACTGAAAAAATAAAATCCTACTACATCATATCAGACCAAAGTCCTACTACATCATTGCTGTAAATCTCTCAATCCTAATTACACTTTCCCAGTCCTCTATCAATCAGTGTCATTGGATCCAACCACTTGTTATCTATAAAAGACTGCACTTTGTTATTGAGTGCAATGCAGTCTTCAATGCTATACCCAACAATCCCACAGTGATAGTCATATCTTGCATTTGGGTTATACCACTTGGGATAAGGTGGTGATAAGGGTTTCAATGGCACATAGGCAACAAGGTGATTTCGGATTAACATAGGGAAAAGCTCTTGGTAGATGATTGGAATGGGATCAAAATGCCTTTGGATCTTGTTGTTGGGTTGTTTCTTAGTCACACACATCCTAGGAGTTGGGGCACTTGAAGATGGCACTAAGGCTCGAAACGGAGTGTTTGCATGGAGAGACGGCTAAACAGTATGGTAAGGGTATGGATTTGGACACGGGACCCTTGGAGGTTGTACATAGTTCGAGGTTCTTATCCCGGATGCTTGATAAGGTGCTTGATGAGGGAAAAAGTATGAACTGCCAATTAGTGGTGATGAAGTGGTACTTGGGGATCCCGTAGTGGTCCTCCCAGTGGACGATTGGACCATAGTAGAGTGAGCACACTGGTTTGGACTAGGACAAATTGCAGGGATTTTTTGGGATATGAGGTTTTCTATCTTTGGTATCAGGCTCTTTGTTTTAGTCATTTTCACGACATTGTCCACAATTTCATCAGGGTTCAAACCTTTGTGGCATTGACAAATGCAGGACCCAATAAGAGTTGTATGTTTTAGACCTGATGGTTTTGGTTGATCCGAAGGCGATGAAGAGCCTTGAGAAAGTTCTCTTTTACTTTTCCCCATATCCTTAACCATTTTTACCAATTTGGCGAGCTGTTCTTTAACCTTTCGAATTTCATGTCCAAATTCCTCTTGGTTGCATTCCAAAGCACCCAATCGTTCCTCCGATTCATTCCACATATCTCGAACCCTTTCATGCAAATGAAAATGACAATATTATCATGATATCAAGAATACAATTATGAATGTACATGCTTTATTTTTATATGCATGAATGTAATGATGATTAATGCATGAAATGTGCAAAATGCTTATGCATGTTTACAACTACTTAAATAATATGCATGTTTATGCAAAAATGTAAATGAAAGAATCAAGGAAAAGAATATCCTAATATCACTTTTTATTTGATTTTTACTTTATTTTCTTTTTTTCAAAGAAGAAAAATTTTCATGGAATAAAACTCTTTTTTTGTTTTTATATTTTGAAATATCTAAAAAGGTACGTGTATAAGAAGAATTTTCAAAATAACCCAAAAACAATAGGTTTCGGTATTATCACAAATGATGTGTGGAAAAAGAAAGAAGCAAAGCAAGTGAAAAGGGTAAAATCATCCATGCAAAGTGAGAAAATTAATGAACATGTGCCCCAACAGTATCTACTTATTTAGGCATCACAGTGCCTTTGGGGTCGATTATCACATTTATTACAGTCGATGTACGTTCATCGTTGCCCGATCTACAATGGTTATTCAGAATGCATAAATAAATGGCAAAAGATCAGAAGCATTCCTCCGAGTGTTCCTATCTTCGGTGCATCTAACGAAAATCCGGTATGGCTTCGCCTAGGTTCACTATATGAGGGTGAATCGGTCACTGTTGCCGGTTAAGGCTAGTAAGGCACCCCGATAAAAGCGGGTTCAATTCGTTAGAGTCTATTTCCCTAGCTCATCCGGATTGTTAATCACGAAGGCGTAGGTATTTTAGTACTCCGAAAGTGTTTCACTAGCCTATGCGGATTGTTAATCACGAAGGCTTAGTTACTTTGCTCCCACCTAAAAGGACGGAACCCGGGTATAAGGCTCATGATATGCAAATGCATGTGTAGTGTGAGGAGGAACAACAAACCTTTCACCACCTATTCTATAATCCTTATTCTAAATGCCCCAGTAATTTATTAAAACAACATTCAAGAATAGTGTAAAGCATTAACCAACAAGCAATTATAATATACATCATTAAATAACTAGATAACAATAATAAAATGCATGCACATGAGTATGGGCATATTAAAAATATTTTATTATTTTCAAAATTCTCTTTATTATTGAAAAATGTGAGAATTAAAATTAAATACCAAATAAAAACCAGCAAAACCGAGACTTTGATAACACATGACTAATTCTAGACCTGACTCTCTAAATTTCCCTAGTGGAGTCGCCATGCTGTCGCAACCTAAAAAATAACAAGTCTCATCGCGAGACTTTACTCGTTAAGCGTGACATTGGGGGAAACAGAGGAAAAGATGACTTAATTCCTCTTGAAATAAAGTGAGGGTTTGAAAACAACCTCGAAAAAGAAATGGAGTCGCCATCAATCTTTTTTGGCTAGGTGTGATTGGCCACCTATTAAAACCGATTTTGTAAAACATTTTTCAAACCAATTTCAAAGTCTACATTTTTTAACCAGAGAAAATCAAGAAAGCAAGTTCGAAAGTCGGTTACGTGCGGGGAAGGATTAGCACCCCCACAACGCCCGTATAGAACGTACCTTATTAATCGTGTGTTATCTCAAACCTCAGTAAAAGTTGGTTTTAAATTTGGCATTTAAAATAATTCCCAACTTAAAGAAAAATAATTCCATTTTTAAGTAAAACGACCCAAAATTTATTAATTCAAAATTTTCCTATATTTTCCAGCAAACCTGGCAAAATATAGAAAATTTTATTTATTTGGAAAATCTCCTAATCATTTTCATTTGTTTTTGAAAGAAAGATATTCTTTTATTAATGATAATTGATTATATCCTCCCCGACAAACCCGATAGAGAACTTATGAATTATTTTAACTCGAGAATATCTTTATTTTTATTGAAAATCATAATCTTTTTTTGAAAACATTTTAAAAAGATGAATATGAACATGTATGACATAGTAAAAATGACATAGCAAAAATCTATAGGACATAGTATAATCTAAATAACATGATATAATCTAAGTGACATAGTATATTCTAAATGATATGGCAAAATTTAAATGACATAGCAATATAATTAATAACATGAAATGATATGATACATAAAATAATATCACCATGAAATATGCATGTGAATAAAAACAATGCATGAACATAATAAATCCTAAATGATATGGCAAAACAATTTATTACTAAGCAAAAAAGCATAGAATAACATAAAATATTCACAACCATATAATAATCAATATAATATCATGAAATATAAATCAAAACAATAACATTACCATAGAAATATTCATAGCAAAAACTCATATATCATATAATATGCATGAACATGAAAAATGCAATGCATGAAAGTGTATTTTTTCCTTTAAATAAGGACATCCGTATACCTTAAAAGATATCCGACTACCTTAGGAAAAGACATCAAATCAGATTTTTCTAAATCAAAAATACTTTGTGATTGAATTGAAAACAATTTTGAAAATTTTGGATGAAAATGGCACTATGGCTGAAAATCCCCCTTAAAATGGCTCTATTTTTCTAACTTTGAAAACCCGGGTTGACTTCCCTTGACCTGACCTTTAAAAATCATTTTTTAGAATTAAAATGACTTAGAAATCAACCTAGGATAGTAGCTATGATTCTAAATCAGCCCCCTCTTAATGCCTTAGCCAAAACAGAAAATTATTTTCTTCTTGAAATCAAATCTGACTTTTCTGACCAGTTTTAAGACGTGTTTTTTTACCTATTTTAAAATTTTCAAAAAAATATAAAACAATTATGGTAGACTCAGAACATGTCGAACTCTATGAAAAAAAATTGTCTTTATGTTTGGACTAAGGATGACCTACCAGAAAATTCATGAAAGTCAGAACACTAGGTGAAAAACTATTTAACCAAAAAACATTTTTAAACCTTTGATAAAAACATCCAAAAATCAGAGTAAAAATATTGAAGACTCCTCTAAGGTCCTAAAAACAATAGTAAAAATCTATAAAAATTTGGACAAGGATTGCCTAATGAAAAAAATCACAAAGGTAGAAAATCCAACCTGACAACATCTTAATTTTCCACAAGCATGCTCATGAGAGCTTGGCTTTGAGCCATTGATTGGCTTAAGTAAAAAATCAAGTGGGATGATATGAAATGCATGAACAAACAGCAAGTTAAATGCATGAAATGCATGACCTAATGCCTAAATGACATAGAAAATGCATGGCATAAAAGATAACCTAATGCCTATGCAGAAATTGTGCAAGGCAATAAATGCAACCCTAGACCTAATATGCATGAAAATGCATGGCAATAAAGATGACCTAGACCTAATGAGCATGAAAATGTATGGCAATACAAAGATGACCTAAGACCTAATAAGCATGAAAATGCATGGCAACACAAAGATGACCTAATGCCTAAAATATCATGAGAAAATGCATGACAATGTAACATGGCCTAATGCCTAATATGACATATAAACATGCATGGCTAACATATGAACATATAATGACCAAATGAACATAATAATAATGCTTGAACATGGCACAACAAATACACAATAACATGGTATAAAGATGCAAAACATGAATGAAAGCATGGTAACTAAACAAGATGAAAATGCAACTACACAAAAACAAAAAAAAAAAAATCGAATGGACATTTTCACAATATGTAAAATCCTAGCAAGGCAATAACACAAACACAAACACATGGCATGGCATGGCATGGCAAACATGCAAGACACAAATGAAAACATGATAGACAAATAAACATGATGAAAATGCAAAGATATAGCTAGGTAAATACACAAACACATGGTATGGTAATGATACAAAGCATGAACAATTTAATGTAGTAAAAACATAAAATTAAAGTTATTAAATAAAGCAAGTAGACATGAAAATAAATTATAAAAACAGCAAAATAAGAAAAGTAAATAAAGAAAGTTAGAAATAAGATCCATATCTTGATTATTTTAGGAAGCTAGAACATCAAAACAAGATAACATACCATAATCCACATAGGAATAAAATCAAACACAACACAAGCATACCAAGGGAATACCATTCGGTCAACTTGAAAAATATGGTAAAAATTTTGTTTTTTGATTTTTTCATGAAAACATAAGATAGGAGCCTTGAAGGAAAGTTTTAAAAACCTTTATTACATAATAAAATAACAAGAAATCATATGAAAAATGAGCAAAAATCAGCATTGAAAAAGAAAGAAAAATACAAGAGTTAGGTGCCAAAAGGCTACCTTTCAAATCTATCTTTCAAGCTTCTTTCTCTTCTAAATTTTTATTTGCTTTTCTAAACTTAGCTATTGCTCCAACATCAATAATAATCAGCCAAAAGAACCCCCTAAATGAATGAAAACCTCTCCTTTAAATAGGCAACTGATTGGTGACGATGTGCTCATAATGTTGTCATTTTTTTCCTAGCTATCTACATCCAAAGGCCACTAATCAAAGATGCTAAAAATGTGAATTTACCACCATTAGATGAAGTTATCAACTCCTAACAAATACAGCTGTTCTAAAATATGTAACCATAATGTTGACATCCTTCCTCTTCCTTCATTTAACCATGTGGCAAAATCACAAAGGCTCAATAAAAAAAAATAACCACCATACTATCCAATTTTGGCCTTTGGATCGAAGAACTCAGCCAACACTCCCCTCTTCTTGGGCTGGTCGAATGGCCCTTCAAATTCCAGCCATCTCTCTATTTTTTAAATTGCAAAAATGGCCTTATTCAGTTTCTTCGATAAAATTACACTTTAGCCCCCCAAACTTGATTAAATTGCAAACGAACTCCAAATCCAGATTTTCTTTTTCCAATACTTTCTAAATAATATAAAATTGTGTTCTGGAAGTTTTCATAATTTTTCGAACCCATTTGCTATTTTTCCCAGATTTATCTTTTGGAATTTCAGTTTGATGCCTCCCAAATTTGGCCTTTTTCAATTGAGCTCCGATTCTGGATTTTTCTTGAACAATTGAGATATGGAAGTTTTCAGAATTTTTCGAGCTCATTTGCTATTTTTTTTGGATTTATCTTCTGGAATTTCAGCTTAGTGGATCCGAAATTTGCCATTTTTCAAGTGAGCTCTGATTCCAGATTTTTCTTCTCCAATCTCTTCCAAATAATATAAGATTTAGATCTGGAAGTTTTCATAATTTTCTGAGCTCATTTTCTATTTTTCCGGGATTTATCTTCTGGAATTTTAGCTTAGTGGGCCCAAAATTTGCCATTTTTTAAATGAGCTCCGATTCCGGATTTTTTCTTCGCCAATCTCTTCCGAATGACATAAAACTCAGATCTAGAGACTTTCATATTTTTTCGAGCTTGTTTCCTTTTTTTCCCAGATTTTCCAAGATTGCCCTTTAACCTCCGAAACCTCGGTTTTACTCAAAACAGGTCTGATTTCCAGATTTTCTTTTTCCAGGCCTTTGTTATATATTGAATAGGAGTTGGTCTGAAAATGCCCAATTTTTACAATCAAATTCCCCTCCGATTTGATTTTTCCTTTTTCAAATATCGGGAATTTCTTCGTTTTTCTGTTTTGCCTCCAACTGGCTCTTTTCTCGAAATTACTTCAAACTGAGCCTTGGTCTATCCTTGTTTACTCACTCTTCATCAATTAGAGGCTTTAATTTTATCGAATTGGGCCATTTCTGCAGTTTTCCCCAATTTTGCCAAAATTCACCAAAAACCCTAATTTTCAGTTTCCTTCCAAATTGACTTTTCCTTTGGTTTTGCTTCCAAATGGCCTTTCCAATACCCATAGTCATTGATTATACTCCATTCGAAAACTCCAATTTCGACCAATTTGATCGTTTAAGCACTTTTTCCCAAATTTACTGAATTAGGGTTTCCTTTCCACTGAATCTCCATAATCCATCTTCCGGACTCCATATCTCTCATTGTAGACCTCGGATTATCAAAATTCTTTCATCGTTGTTCAATTAAACTTTGAATCCTGATTTTGAATGAGGGTTGACTTTTTTAGTAGTTGACTTTTCGAGGTTGACTTTTTTCGGATTGACTTTTCATGCTTGACCTCTTAAACAAAGCTTGGAGTACCACCTACAGGATGAGAAGAGCTTTTCTGCATTCTAAAACATCTCAAGGAAGAAATTTACCTGATTTAGAGGTCCAGACAAAATTAGGTGTTTACAGCTTTGGAGCGCAATCAAGAGGAATTTGGACATGAAATCCGAGAAGCGAAAGGACAACTCGCCAAATTGGTAAAGATGTTGGAGGATCTTAGTAAGAGTAAGGAGGAACTTTCTCAAGGCTCTTCATCACCTGCAGATCAACCAAGACCATCAGGTCTAGATCATTCAATCCCTGCTGGATCTTGTACTTGTTAATGCCATAAAGGATTGAACCTCGATGAAATGGTGGAAGTGGTTAAGTTGGGAAGCCAGATGCCAAAGACAGAAACCTCAGATCCTTTACCACCCCTGCAAACTGTCCTAGATCTGAATCAATATCCTCGCTTTACTAATACCCCTTCGTCCGCTGGGACGACCAACACAAGGTCTTCGGGTTTCACTCCATCACCACAAGCTGACTGCAATTCATACTTTGTCCCTCATCAACAATCTTATCAAGCATCCGAGATAAGAACCTCGAACTGTTTGCAACCTATAAGGGTGTCATGTCCAAATCCATACCCTTACTATGCTGTTCCACCACCTCTCCATGCAAACATTCCATTTCGAGTCTTCGTGCCACCATCAAACGCCCCAACTCCTAGGTTGTGTGTGACCAAAAAGTAGCCCAAGAACAGGACCCAAAGGCAATTTGATCCCATTCCAATCAGCTACCAAGAGCTTCTCCTTATATTGATCCAAGATCACCTGGTTGCCTGTGTGCCGTTAAAACCCCTACTACCACCATACCCCAAATGCTATAACCCAAATGCAAGATGTGATTATCACTGTGGAATTGCTAGGCATAGCATCGAAGATTGTGAAGCCTTCAAAAGGAAAGTGCAGTCTCTCATAGATGTCAAGTGGTTTGATCCAACGACACTGGTTGAAAGGGGACTAGGGAAGGCTAATTAGGGTTGGGAGATTGATCTTTAATGATGTAGTAGGATTTTGTCTTTTCAGTAACCGACTCTTATAGCCTTAAGATTTTATGAAAAATAAAGTGCTTGTAAAGATAGTTCTAACCATTGCTCAGATTTTGTAAACATAGTTTATATCTTGTGAATATTGATATGGAAATGAATTGGTTATGAGAAGTTGATAATTAAGTTCCTCTAATTCTTATTTCCTCCGTGGTATCTTCCTCTTGCATTTGCATCTGATCAATTAGTTGTCATACCCTACATTTCATTCATCCATTGATTTGTTCATTCTTTGCATACATCATGTTGACATCAGGTTGCGTTCATGGCATGCACAGTCATCATGATACGCTCATGCATTAGTTTGTCATATTGGTATCAAGTTGCATTCATGACATACATGGTCAGCATGATTTCTTTGTATATGACATCGTGTTGCATTCATAGTGTAGATGATCATTCATTGGAAAATGTGTCTGGAACATACATGGTCATTCATTGCTTATATCCATGCATTGATGTTTCTTATTCTTTACGTGCATCATGTTGGCATCGTGTTGCATTTATAACATACATGGTCAGCATGTTTCCACTGTATATGTCCATACATCACTTTGTTTATTCTTCACATACATAAAATTGCATTCATGGCTCATTCATCATGACACATACTTGGGGGGATGAAATAGAAGCTGTTTTGGCTTTAAGAGCTTTGAAGAAGTTTCTCTTTCAAATCAGAAGTATAAGAAGTACTGAGCACCTTTATAATGCATGCCAGGATCATGGATAATGAACAGTAGAATATACTGGATAGAATGGAGAGAGCACGGAGAGAATTACTGGAACGATGGGCAAAGTCACAAGAAGAATCGACAAGGTCCCAAGAAGAATCGAGAGCACAGATGACTAAACTGATGGAGCTGGTGTCTGCCGCAATCAAGGAAAAAGGATACACTGAAGAGAAGGGTCAGAGGCATAAAAGGGTCAGAATAAGGTCATAATGTTAGATGCCCAGTCTTTTCAGAACACGGTCAATCCTGTCAACGTCCTGAACTTAGATGATCCAGCTGAGCAGACAAAGTTGAAAACGATGGTGTTGAATGAGTCTGAGTTGGCAGATTCCTAAAGGAAGTATCAGCTGTTAGAGGAAAGACTCCGGCCAGTAAAAAGTACAAATATATTTGGGAGTGTAGATGCGAAAGAACGTTTCTTGGTCCCCGATTTAGTCATTCCTCCTAAATTCAAGGTCCCCGACTTTGAGAAATATGATGGGACAACCGATCCGTCAGCCCACATCACTATATTTTGTCGAAAGATGACGGGTCATATAGATAATAATAAGCTTTTGATCCATTGTTTTCAGGATAGCCTCAGCTGGTCCACAATTAGGTGGTATAGTTAGTTGAGCAAGGATCGGATTCACTCTTGGAATGATCTGGCTAGGGCTTTTCTAAACCAATACAAGCATATGACTGATATGGCGCCTAACCGTCTCACCTTACAAAATATGGAGAAAAAGGTTACTGAAAGCTTCAAAGAATATGCTCAACAGTGGATAGACATGGCCGCCCAAGTACAACCACCTTTGACACAGAAGGAAATCACCATCCTTTTTGTGAATACACTACGGGCCCCGTACTACGATAGACTCGTCGACAATGCCACGAAGAATTTTGCGGATATGGTAATATCAGGGGAGATGATTGAAAAGGCTATCAAGGATAGGAAACTTGGAGGAGAAAGAACATCCAATGCCGAGATAAATGGGGCATCCAAAAGAAAGATGAAAATGCCCAAGTCATGGAAGGCTTTGCCCCATCTCTCCAATTCTTCTCGTATCAGCCATTCTACCCTACCCTGAACAACGTCTCTCAAGGTTCTTATCCTTACCAACCAATGCTTGCAACAGTGATAGCATTTTGTCTATCAATAAAAACACCCTTGGGAATAATCGAAGAGGGCATAAAAAATGAGGAAGAAGTCAGGTTAACCCGATTTCTGTGTCATACAGTGAGCTACTACCTCAACTTATCTAGCATCACCTTATGACACTCATGCAATTAGAGCCTCTGAAGCCCTCTTATCCGATCTGGTATGATGCTAATGAGTGTTGCGATTATCATTCTGGCAATCAAGGCCACTCAACGAAGAACTGCCCCGCTTTGAAGTACAAGGTCAGGGATCTCATCAAGGCTGGTTCGATAAGTTTTGAAGATGGGAAAGCCAAGTGTCATAAGAAACATGCTGCATGACCATATTAGGATTTCTGATGCATGTAGTTCTATACATTGTGTGATGAGAGCACTTGTCTCATGTTGACATCTACATGAAATAAATAAATTTTGGATTTAAATGTTTTGTGTTCATCATATTTTAGTAATAATTTGAATTTGGAAAAACAAATGAAACTTTGAGAAAAAAATTGGTAAACAATAATAAGGGTTTTTTCACATGAAGTAATGAGTAGTCTCGAGAATATTGATGATCATTGTTAGAAATGACCCAATACCCTCCCCCTCTCTTTTGGGCTTCCCTATGCCTAAATCCCTTGAACCAAGACCATTTGAAAGACCTAATGCTTCAAGGAATATGAATGATTGAACTTCATAAACCATTGTCACTACAAAATAAGCAAAGATGCAGATCCTAGCCTAGGCTATGAACAATGGAACAAACATTTTGCAAATTTTTCGAGCTCCTGGGAAACTCAAACAAATGAGACATTCTTTCAAGAATCTAGATCATGTTAATTTGATGTGTGTCAAAGATGTGCCAAAACCATTCACATCCTTTCCAATAACCACAAAAGCACTAATTGCCCAAACATCACTTCAGATTGGCACCTTGGGGCATAATGACCAAACCGGATTATCCCATGTCCCAGAGAAAACCTATTTTTTGGGCCATATTTTCCTTGTCACTTCAAAACAAATCTAAGATTGAAACTCAGCCTTTTCAATATAGACCTAGACTTGCGATGTTCCTCGTAATGATACAAATTCTCATGGTCAATCAAATTGGGGCACCATATGATACATGGTGGATAAGGGGAAATTAAAGCATGAATCATTAGGGCATGCGACAAAAAAGAAAAAAATTATGATATCATGCATATGATAATTCGAATGATTCCAAAGTGCAAAATGAAATTCTGATTATCTATTCCCCCTGGGGATTGCTTTTCAATGAGAATATTTGTGCTTGATATGAGAAATATCCATCTTTTATATCCCTTTCACAAAAAGAAATTATCCATAGTCACCCCTTTCGAGCAGAAAGAATTCTTTCTTCTTTGAACCCTGATCAAGGATCACCCTCTACACTAGGGGGCAAATGCGAGGAAAGGTCTTCTCAAAGATCACGGAGAAATGAGTCCTAACTCGAAGATAGATACAAAGAAAATTGGGCTCCTAAATAAATACGAGCTCACTCTGTCAAAATGAAGATGCAAAAGAAAAGGAAAAGATGGCAAAATGAAGGCCAAGAACAAAACAAAACAAAAACACACACACAAAAAAAGTGTGTGAAAAAGTATGACAAATGAAAGCCAAAAACAAAGAAGAAAAAGAGCAAAAGTCAAGAAAGGAAAAAAAAGTCCAAAAAGGACAAATGCTTCAAAGGGAATCCTCCTCAAGAAATGATCCTTGATCTGATTACACTCATACATATATTTTGGGCATATTTATCCTTTCTTTCTGAACCCTGAACCTTGGCATACATTACGTGCTTTTAAAGTCCATTTTGATCAAGCATGAATATTTAACTTGAAGGGTTTTTCCTGAGATTTTATCCCATCTCATCGAATTATCATTTCAATATGGAAGAATTTAGAATTCTCAAGTACATGATAGAACAATAAAGAAAAAAAGAAAAATAAAAAGAATGGGACTCTAGGGCGAAAACCCAAAAATGGTTGGTCAAAAGTCAAATGGAATTTTTGATGCCGTTGCCACAACCAAAAAGAGGTCATCTTGAAGAAACCGAGTAACAGCTAGGAATTCCTGCACCTCCTAAACTGTCAGCTCTCATTTGGAGGATTGACGTCAAAAACTGAAACTTTTTCCCTCCAAAATTAACTTTCCAGTTTAAATATCCCGGCTAATCTTGACGCTTGTCAAAATGCTATGATTTGGAAACTAAAAGAATGTTGAATTTGTTTGGTTCTCAATGAATTCATGTTTTATAAAACCTGTTCCATTTGTGAGCCTGGAAGGGATATACATTTTTGTTGTGAAGTTTTCTTTGATCAACCAAAATCCTGTTGTATCAAGCCTTTCAATTAAAGTTGAAAAACCCAAATTGACATTTAGAAAATTCCTAACAGTGATCATCAGTCTTCAAGAGATTCGTACATCACACACTGTGGGGTTAATATTTTTGGCTCAGAAGTTTTCATTAAATAAGCAAATTTTTTTCAAAATGGGAAAACAAATAAAAATGTTTTTGAAATAACCATTTTTGATGTTGATATGAGACAAGGGTTTTTCTAACCCAAAGATATGGAACTACTAGGGTTGACCTTGACTTCCAGATATGAGAAGAAGAAATAGAACTCGACAAACAGGCTTCTGTTGATAAGAGTTTGAAAATGGTTGGGGCAAGGAGATAGTCGAAGACCGAAAAAGGAATGATCTCTTATGGGGCACGAGTGTTCAAGATACACTCTGATTTGAAAAGGAAAAGCTAAGCCAAAGTCTAAAAAAAATGATCGGGGGCATCTGCATCTTTTCATAAAGCATTTGCATCACTATTGATCTTTGCATTTGCATCATTTAGACATATTCTGCATACTGCTATTCTCTGCATTTGCACCAAGAAGCATTTGCATTAATATAAGACATTAGAGTTTGCATCTTATTCAATCTCTACATCTGCATCTGCATCAAGAAGCATTTGCATCAATCCAAAACATTTGCATTTGCACCTTGAAACATGTGCATCTTATAAAGACATTTGCATCTGCATTATGAAGCATTTGCATCCACTCTTAAAGATTTCGAGTATAATTTTCAACATATTTTCAAGAACCAATATCCAGATTTTTAAAAATGAACAAGTCTTTGGTGGTGATAGCCGACGCTTTTGAAAAAATCTAAAATTTACTTTGGTGGTGATAGTTGAAGCTTTTGAAAAAAATCTAAAGTTTTACTTTGGTGGTGATAGCCGATGCTTTTGAAAAGACATCAAAAATTTTTACTTTAGTGGTGATAGCCGAAGCCTCTTGTGGAGATATCCAGAATTTTACAATTTTAAAAATGAATAAGTCTTTGGTGGTGATAGCCAAAGTTTCTGGAGGAGATATCCAGAATTTTATAATTTTAAAAAATGAACAAGTCTTTGGTGGTGATAGCCGAAGCTTTTGAAAAAAATTCTAAAATTTTACTTTGGTGGTGATAGCCGAAGCCTTTGAAAAGACATCTAAAATTTTACTTTGGCGGTGATAGCCGAAGCTTTTAAAAGAAAACATCTAAAATTTTACTTTGGTGGTGATTGTCGAAGCTTTTGAAAAGACATCAAAAATTTTACTTTGGTGGTGATAGCCGAAGTTTCTGGAGGAGATATCCAGAATTTTACAGTTTCTAAATTGCACAAGTCTTTGGTGGTGATAGCCAAAGCTTCTGGAGGAGATATCCAGAATTTCACAATTTTAAAAATGAACAAGTCTTTGACGGCGATAGCCGAAACTTCTAGAGGAGACATCCAAATATAATTTCATCCCAAAATTGTATACATGTCATGTGAAAAGATATTTTTCTAAAGATCTGTCGGGGAGTTCAGCGAAATATCCTGACACATGCCATTTATATAATTTCACACCAAGATAAGGTAAGGCCCTAGGACTTCCGCCGAGGTATTTTCTTCTCTTGCAAATCGAACTCATTTCCTTAAGACGTGTCGAGCCCTGATTAGTCAGGGAACTCAAGTTAAGGACAAATCGTATGTTTCAAATAAAGCTGCACCAAGATGAGGTAAGGCCCCGGGACTTCTGTCGAGGTATTGTCTTCTCTTACAAATCGAACTCGTTTCCTTAAGTCAGGTCGAGCCTTGATTAGTCGAGGAACTCAATTTAAGGACAAATTTCTTTTATTTTATTTTATTTTACAGTTTACAAAAAATTGAAAAAAAATAAAAAAAAAATCAAAAATGAACAAAAAAAGGAAAAATGAATGAATCCTCCCACTTATCCTGCACATGTGCTTTCACTAACCGGATAAAATTATTGTCTAGTTTATCTTTGCCTGATTCCTGATTCTCAGCAATTGTCAAAGAGGGGCAGCTGTAGACCCTTAATTTTGTCTGGCCCCCTAAACCAGGCAGATTCTCCTTTTCAACTCCCCGAAACGCAAGGAGACTTCCACCGTTCCACAGATGGGTCCCTAAGAATTTGTTTCGGAGGTCAGCACAAAAAGTCAACTTGGAAAAAGTCAACCCCAAAAAAGTCAACCTTAAAAAGTCAAACGCTTAAAAAGTCAACTCTCAATCAAAATCAAGATTCGAAGTTGAATTGAATTGAATAATGGCAAAAGAATTTTGATAATCCGAGCTCTACAACGAAAGATATAGAGTTCGAAAGATGGGATACGGAAATTCAGTGTAGGAGAATACCTAATCCGACAAATTTGGAAAAAACTGCATATATGGCCCTATTCGGCGAAGTTGAAGCCCCCAGTTGATAAAGGGTGAATAAACAAAGATAGCCTAAGGCCCAGTTTGAAGTGGGTCCCAAGGAAGAGCCGATTAGAGCAAAAACGCAAAAACAAAAAAATTCCCGAGTTTGAAAAAAGAAAAACTAAATCGGAGGGGAATTAGACTATAAAAATTGGGCATTTTTGGACCAACTCAAATTCAATATAGGACAAAGGAAGTGGAAAAAGAAAATCCGGAAATTGGACCCATTTTGAGTAAAATCGAGGTTTCGGAGGTTAAAAGGCAACATCGAAAAATCCCAAAGAAAATTTCGAAAAAAATAGCAAACGAGCACGAAAAATTATGAAAAGTTCTAGATCTGAGTTTCATAATTTTTGAAAGATATTGGTGAAGAAAAATCCAGAATCGGAGTTCATTTGAAAAATGGAAAAGTTCGAGTGCACTAACCCGAAATTCCAAAAGATAATTCCGGGGAAAAATAGAAAATGAGCTCAAAAATTTATGAAAACTTCCAGATTTGAGTTTCATAATTTTTGAAAGACCTTGGTGAAGAAAAATCTGGAATTGGAGCTCATTTGAAAAATGGCAAAGTTCGAGTGCACTAACCCGAAATTCCAAAAGATAACTTCGAAAAAAATAGCAAACGAGCTCGGAAAATTATGAAAACTTCTAGATCTGAGTTTCATAATTTTTGAAAGATATTGGTGAAGAAAAATCCAGAACCAGAGCTCATTTGAAAAATGGCAAAGTTCAAGTGCACTAACCCAAAATTCCAAAAGATAATTCCGGAAAAAATAGCAAACAAACTCGGAAAATTATGAAAACTTCCAGATTTTAGTTTCATAATTTTTGAAAGAGGCTGGTGAAGAAAAATCCAGAATCGGAGCTCATTTGAAAAATGGCAAAGTTCGGGTGCACTAACCCAAAATTCCAAAAGACAATTCCGGGAAAAATAGCAAACGAGCTCAGAAAATTATGAAAACTTCCAGATCTGAGTTTTATAATTTTTGGAAGAGATTGGTGAAGAAAAATTCAGAATCGGAGCTCATTTGAAAAAGGCTAAATTTGGGAGGCACAAAACCGAAATTATAGAGAAAAATCCAGGAAAAATAGCAAATGAGCTCGAAAAAATGTGAAACCTCCAGAACCAAGTTCTATATTGGATGCGATGAGTTGGAAAAGACAAATCCAAAATTGGGGTCTATTTGCAATTAAATTAAGTTTATGGGCTAAAAGGGTAATTTTACCGAAAAAATAAAAAAGGGCCAATTTGCAATTAAAAAAGTATGAAAGATGAATTTTTGGGATATTCCAGGCCCTTGTCTGGTCAGTTCATGAATAAAGGGTGAGATTTGATTAAATTCATCCAATGGTCACTATCACATTACAAGATGTCATTCTTACTATCTTGAAAGTGTCCTTGCCCATCCAATGGCCTAAGTGCTTTGTAGAAAGATGAGTACATCCTTCAATGGTCAAGATCAAATTGCAAGATAGCATTTTTATTGTCATGAAAATATCTTTGATCCATTGGCTTAGATTTTTGGAAAAAAGATGAGCACCTATCATCTAAGGGTGGGGAAAAGAGAAAGCACACACACTCCTAAGGATACAAGGTAGCCGACCATTCAAGAAGCAAGGGGGAGTTTTCATTTTTTTTTAAGAGGTAGTAGCTATTCTTAAGAGAAAGAGGGGAGGAAAAAAAATAAGAGAAGAGAAGGAAAAGTGAGAAAAAAATTGAGAGCTCCTGATTTGGAAAGCAAAAGCTAGGTGAATATCTCTTCCTTTCTTCTTCTCCAATGTTTCCTTTGATGTTGTGATTTTTATTCTCTTTTGTTCATGTGATTTGTAAACTTTTTATGAATAAAAAGGTTTTAAAAAATAAATTTCAAAGGTTTTCTATCATTTGTTCTTCATGTTCTATCAAATAACCAAGTTTGTCAAAAAAAAATTACATATTTTTCACACTAGACGAAACCTAATTAGTGTTGTTGTGCTTGTTCTTGCTTGATACTTCTTGCTTGGTTGGTTGTGTTCATGCTCTTAACTCTTGGTTGATTCATTTGCCATATGTTTGGTTGGCTGAAAATCATGTATTTCGTGACATTTCAACTAGGTTTTTGGCCAAGATCAACTAAAGATCTCAAGCCAAAAATCCTTGGCCCATGCTAGTTGGAAAAGAGATATTTTAGATAGGTATTCTGACTTTGAGATTTGTTTCACTACTTATCCATGGTCAAAATAAATTTATTTTTTTACCACATGCAGTAGCCATTTAAGGGATCCCATGGTATTTTTCACATGATTTTTAGATTTTTTTATCATGGTTGAAAAAATAGATTTTGACAAAGCAATTTTTTAACTCACTATCTCGGTTTTTGGTAAAAATAGGTCATAGTATCCTTGCTCCAAAAGTTAACCTAATTTTTCCCATGGAGTTCGACATGTTATAGGTCTACCATAATTGTTTTAGATTTTTCTGAAATTTTTAGAAGGGCAAAAAAATAGATTTTCAAAACTGATAGTGAGAGTCAGATTTATTTTCAAGAAAGTAATAATTTTCTGCTTTGGTTAGTATATTAAGAGAGGGCTGATTTGGGGACTTTAGCTACTGTCTTAGGTTGATTTCCAAGTCATTTCAATCATAAAATTTGATTTTATAAAATTCGGGTCAAGGGTGGTCAACCCGGGATTCAAAACTAAGAAAATAGAGCTTTTTAAAAGGGGTTTCGGCCATAAGGCCTTTTCATCCAAAAAATTTCCAAATTATTTTTAATCCGAGCCCAAAGTCTTTTGATTTTGAAAATCCAATTTAAGTCTCTTCCTAAGGTAGTCAGATACCCTTTTAGGTATACGGATGTCCTTATTCTAAGGAAGAAATACATTTCCATGCATTGCATTTTAAAATGTTTTTACTTGTCATAAAAACGTATTTTTCGGTTTATTAAACATTTGGCGAGAATTAGTTCCCAATCTTTTTCAGCTTTCCGGGGAGGTTAGGAAATTATTCAACGCACATGTTTATGGAATCGAAACGTATGGTTTTCGTTTTACTCGGAACCATGTAAATATCATATGAAAGAATTATTTTCCAAGCTTTGTCGGGTTTGCCGGGAAGCACGGTAATATTTCCCGAAATATGCCATTTATGTGATTCCTCACATGAAAAAATAATTCCATGATCATGCATGTTCCATGATATTAACATTTTTCATTTTAATTATGCATTTTCCATGTTCATGCATATTCAATGACATTCAACTTTTGCTATCTTAGTCATGCAAATCTTATATGTATGAACATTCCATGGTGATGTCATTTTATGATTTAAATTTCATGTTGCTATCTTGGTTATGATGTGATCATGAATATTTTATGATTATGTCGTTTTGTGATTTTGCCATGTTAAGCATGCCATGCCAGTCATTCACATGCCATGTCATTCATTATGCCATGTTATTTATATGCCATGTCATTCATATGCCATGTCATTCACATGCCGTGTCATTCACTATGCCATGTCATTCACATACCATGTCTTTCACTATGCCATGTCATTCATATGCCATGTCATTCATTCGTATGTCATGTCATTCATTCATATGCCATGTCATTCACATGCCACGTCATTCATTTTGCCATGTCATTCATATGCCATGTCATTCACATGCCACGTCATTCATTTTTCCATGTCATTCGTATGCCATGTCACTTATATGCCATGTCATTCATTATGCCATGTCATTCACATGTCATGTCATTCGTTATGATATGTCATTCATAGGCCATGTCATTCATTTTTGCCATGTCATTCACATGCCATGTCATTCATTATGCCATGTCATTCACATGCCATGTCATCCATATTGCCATGTCATTCGCATGCCATATCATCTAGATTATGCCATATCATCCATTCATGTGCCATATCATTCATATGCCACGTCATCCATATTGCCATGTCATTCGCATGCCATGTCATTCATATGCCATACCATGTCATTCATTCGCATGTCATTCATTATGCCATGTCATTCATATGCCATGTCCTCCAGGCACACGCTATATCATCTAGATTATGCCATGTCATCCATTCATGTCCCATGTCATTCATTTGTGCCATGTCATTCATTCACATGTCATGTCATTCATTATGCCATGTCATTCACATGCCATATCATCAAAATTTACCAAGTCATTCACGTGCCATGTCACTCATATGCCATGTCATTCTTATGCCATGTCATTCATTATGTCATGTCATTCACATGCGATGTCATTCATATGCCATGTCATTTTATTTGCCATGTCGATTTCATTCATATGACATTCATTCATGTGCCATATCATTCGTACGCCATGTCATTTTGTTTGCCATGTCGATTTCATTCACATGACATTCATTCATGTCCCATGTCATTCATATGCCATGAAATTTTGTATGCCATGTCGATTTCATTAACATGACATTCCTTCTTATGCCATGTCATTCATATTTCATGTCATTTATTCTTTGACTATGTCATTTAAATTTTTTCATATCATAATAACTTGTTTGTCATGCCATGTTAATCATGCATGTTATACCTTCAAGTTTTAATTTTCATTTGCACATTCATGATCATCCAACTTTTTGAAAATTGAGATTCTTTTAATAAAATAAGGCCATATCCCCGAGTTATTATAATTCATGAATTCTCCCCCGGGTTGTCGAGGAGTCTTCATAAACTATATTAACGAAGGAATACCCTTTTAAAAAAAAATAATGATGCGGAGATTTCTAAAATCAATAAAAAATCTATATTTTACCGATTTTCCGGGGAATATTGAAAATTTTTGGAACCACAAATTCCAGAACATTCTCGAACTAAAATAGGATTGTTTTTAAAATGAGAATTATTTTCAAATACCAATTTTAAAACCTACTTTTCACCGAGACTCGAGATAACACATGACTAATAAGGTACCATTTTATACGGCCATTGTGGGGGTGCTATTCCTTCCCCACACGTAACCGACTCCCGAACCCGCACTTGTTTTCTCGGTTCAAAGCGCAGACTACAAAATTGGTTTTAAAAATGTTTTAATTAATTTTAAAATATTTTTATAAAAATCGATTTTAATAGGTGACCGATCACACCTAGCCAAAAAAGATTGATGGCGACTCCATTTCTTCTTTTGAGGTCATTTTCATACCCTCGACCTTTTTATTTCAAGAAGAATTAAGTGATCTTTTTCTCTGCCTGTTTTTTCCCCTCACCTCACTCGAATGGGTCCCCGTGACGAGATCATGTATCGACAATAAGGTAAGGCCCCGGGATCTCCGCCGAGGTATTTTCTTCTCTTGCAAATCGAACTCGTTTCCTTAAGACGGTTCGAGCCTTGATTAGTCACGGAACTCAATTTAAGGACAAACCTTATTGTTTTAAACAAAGCTTCACCGAGATAAGGTAAGACCCCAGGATCTCTGCTAAGGTATTTTCTTCTCTTGCAAATCGAACTCGTTCCCATAAGACGAGTCGAGCCTTGATTAGTCAGGGAGCTTAATTTAAGGACAAATCTTATTGTTTTAAACAAAGCTTCACCGAGATAAGGTAAAGCCTCGGGATCTCTGCCGAGGTATTTTCTTCTCTTGCAAATCGAACTTGTTTCCTTAAGACGGGTCAAGCCTTGATTAGTCAGGGAACTCAATTTAAGGACAAATCTTATTGTTTTAAACAAAGCTTCACCGAGATAAGGTAAGGCCTCGGGATCTCTGCCAAGGTATTCTCTTCTCTTGCAAATCGAACTTGTTTCCTTAAGATGGGTCGAGTCTTAATTAGTCAGGGAACTCAATTTAAGGACAAATCTTATGTTTTCAACAAAGCTTCACCAAGATAAGGTAAGGCCCCGAGATCTCCGCCGAGGTATTTCTTCTCTTGCAAATCAAACTCGTTTCCTTAAGACGGGCGAGCCTTGATTAGTCAAGGAACTCAATTTAAGGACAAATTTCTTTTATTTTACAGTTTACAAAATAAGAAAATCAAAAAAATGAAGAAAACTCTCCCTCTTATCCTTCACATGTGATTTCACTAAACAGAATAAATTATTATCTATTTCATCTTTGCCTGATTCCTGATTATCAGCAATAGTCAAAGAGGGGCAGCTATAGACACCTAATTTTGTCTCGGCCCCCTAAACAAGGAAACTTCTCCTTTCAACTTCCCGGAATACGAAGAATCTTCCCTCATTCTGCAAATGGGTCTCCAAGACTTTAGTTCGAGGGGAAAATGAAAAAGTCAACTCTGAAAAAACAACTTCAAAAAAGTCAACCACTAAAATGTCAACTCTTAGTCAAAATCAAGATTCGAAGTTGAATTTAACAATGGTTAAGGAATTTTGATAATCGGAGGTCTACAACGAAAGATAGAGAGTTTGAAAGACAGATTGCAAAAATTCAGTGGAGGAAAATGCCTAATTTTGCAAATTTGGGGAAAAGTGCGTAAACGATCAAATTGGATAAAATTAGAGGTTCCAAATGGAATAAGATCAATAAATATGGATATTGGAAGGTCCAATTTTGAAGCGGAGTTGAAGGAAGATGTGGTTTGTAGAGAAAAAAAAATAAGGATTTAATGAATAAATAAGAAAACCACAAATTTGGAAAAAACTAAAGAGATGGCCAGATTTGGTGAAATTGCAGCCCCCAGTTGATAAAAGATAAATAAATAAAAATATCCCAAGTCCCAATTTGAAGTGGATCCCAAGGAAGAGCCGATTGGAGGAGAAACGAAAAAATGAGAAAATTCCCAATATTGAGGAAAAAGGGAAAACTAAACCGAAGATGAATTTGGATGTAAAAATTGGGCATTTTCGGACCAACCCTAATTCAGTATATGAAAAAGGCATTGGAAAAAGAAAATTCAGAAATTGGGCCCGTTTCGAGTAAAACCGAGGTTTTGGGGGTTAAAGGATAATTTTAGAAAATCTGGAAATAATAGAATCCGAGCTCGAAAAATTATGAAAACTTTCAGAATTGAATTTTATATTTTACAAAAGGCATTGGAGAAGAAAAATCCAGAATCGAGGCTCAAATGGAAAAAGATAAAGTTCGGGGGCACTAATCCGAAATTCCAAGAGAAAAATTCCTGGAAAATAGAAAATGAGCACGGAAAATTATGAAAACTTCCAAAACCTAGTTTTATATTTTATGGAAGGGATTGGAGAAGAAAATTTCAGAATTGGAGCTCAAAGGGAAAAAGACAAAGATCTGGGGCACTAATCCGAAATTCCAAGAGAAAAATTTGGGAAAAATAAAAAACGAGATTGGAAAATTATGAAAAATTCCAGAACTAAGTTTTATATTTTATGGAAGGGATTGGAGAAGAAAAATCCAAAATCGAAGCTCAATGGAAAAAGACAAAGTTTGGGAGGTACTAAACCGAAACTTTAGAGGAAAATCCAGGAAAAATAGAATCTGAGCTCAAAAAAATATGAAAACCTCTAGAACTGAGTTTTATATTGGTTGGGATGGATTGGAAAAGAAAATTTCAAAATTGAGGTCCATTTGCAATTAAATTAATTTTGGGGGCCAAAATGCAATTTTACCGAAAAAAAAAAACCATTTTGCAGATAAAAAAAAAAAGGAATGGCCTAGAAAATTTCAGGCCATTTTTTGCCAGCCCATGAATGAAGGAGAGGGTTTGATTGTCTTGAATCAAATGGATAAGATTGAATAGCAAGATGACATTTTTAAGAAATGACAAGATTCTCCACTACTTGCCTACATGGTATTTTTGGCCAATGGGAGGCCCCCAAATTGCAAAACGATGTGAAGGCCCTGTGAAGAGCATGTGAAGGTTATGAGGTGATGCCAAATAGGATTAAAAATGCCACCTAGGAAGATATTTTAATAGTAAACCATATGATCATGACAAGTGGCTTAGATATTTTGTAGAGATAGGAGACAAGAATAATCTAGATGGCATTGTTGGCTAATGAGAGGTTGTAAAACCCTTAATTTAAGTGAAGCATCTTGCAAATAGGGGACAAGAACCCTTAATTTAAGGAAAGCACCATGCAAGGAGGAAACCTTTTTTAGCCATGTGGCAAAGATGTTGGGAGAGCATATAAAGCATGACAAAGGTTAAAAAAAGATAAGCACACCAATATACAAGGGGGTTCTACAAGCCCTAGGAAGAAGAGGATTTTCATTTTTTAAAAAGCTATTTACTACACTCTTGAGATAAAGAGGAGAAAATGAAGAAACCTCTCAAGGAAAAAGAGGAGAAGCTTGGAAAGAAAGCTTAGCTAGGTAGCTATTTCTTCCTTTCTCTTCTATTTATTTACTTGGATTTCATGTTCTTTTTAATGTGATTGTTAACTTTTTTTGTTAAATAAAAGGTTTTCAAAATAAATTTCTAAAGGTTTTCTTTCCTTTATTCTTTATTCTTTACAAAATAACAAGGTTGATAAAATTTTTCAACATGTTTTCTTGCTTTGGTCGAAACCATGGAGGTCTCATTGTGCTTGTCTATGCTTGATTTTCTTGCATGTTGTTTGTGGGATTCACCATTGTGATATGATAGGCTATTTCTTTTATTTTCTTTCTAAAAAATGAAATAAAAGGTTTGAGAATCTTGAGGATCTTGATTTTATTTTAATCAAGTGATTTTGGTTAGTTAGGACTATGTCCAAGGAACCAACAATTGAGCCAACCTTGTTTTCTTTTTCTTGCTTGTTTATTTTCTTAAAAACTTATGATTGATTCATTTTCATATGTTTGTTGGCTGTAAAATCATGCATTTCATACCATTTTTAACTTGGTTTTTTGGCTAAGACCAATCAATGGTCTCTGGCCAAACATCCATTGTCTATACTAGTTGAAAGAGTGATAGTTTAAGTTAGATATTCTGACTTTCAGCATTTTTTTTACTAAGTCATCTCTTGTCAAAATAAGAAGATTTTTTAACCATATGTAGTATACCTTTATAGGATACCCTGGTATTTTTTCCAAAATTTTTAGATTTTTTTATCAAGGTTGGAAAAATGGTTTTCGATAAAACAGTTTTTAATTTACTGTTCTGACTTTAGTGAAAATTCGGTCAAGGCATCTCTAGTCCAAAAATTAAACCAATTTTTTCCCATAAAGGCCATCATGTTTCAAGTATATACTGATTTTTTTAGAATGTTTTGAATTTTTTATAAAGGGTAAAAAAATAGTTTTTCAAAACTGGTTTTGGGAGTCAGAAATGTTTTTTTTAAACTAATAATTTTTTGTTTTTATTTGTATACAAAGAATGGGCTGATTTGAGTCATTAGCTACTGTCTTAGGTTGATTTCCACATCATTTCAAGTAAAAAATCGATTTTACAAAAATTGGGTCAAGGATGGTCAACCCGGGTTTCAAAACAATATAGGGAAACTAGAGCTTTTTCTTAGGGGGTATTCGGCCATGAGGCCTTTTTCATCCCAAAAATTCTATTTTTTTAAATCCGAGCCCAAAGTCATTCGGTTTTTGAAAATCCAATTTAAGTTTCTTTCAAAGGTAGTTGGATATCTTTTTAGGTATACGGATGTCCTTACTTCAAGAGACAAATACACCTTCATGCATTAAATATTATTAAAATGTTTTTATTTTAATTTGACATAAAACGTATGTTTCGGTTTCCTAAACATTTGGCGAGAATTAGTTCCTAATCTTTGCCAAGTTGCCGAGGAGGTTAGGAAATTGTTCAATGCGCGTGCTTATGGAATCGAAAGATATTGGATTTTGTTTTATTCGGAATTATATAAATATCATAGGAAATAATTATTTTCCAAGCTTTGCCAGGTTTGTCGGGGAGTGCGGTAATATTTTCTGGCATATGCTATTTGTATGATTTGCCACCTGAGATTCCATGTCTATGAATATTCCATGTTGATGTCATTTCATTCATATGCCATGTCATTTAATTTTTGCCACGTCATTCATTCATGTGCCATGTCAAGCATGCCATGTCATTCATTCATATGCCATGTCATTCATTCATATGCTAGGTCATTTAGATTTTTCCATGTCAAGCATGCCATGTCATTCATTCATTCATATGCCATGTTATTTAGATTTTGCCACGTCAAACATGCCTTGTCATTAATCTTTTACCATGTCATTAATCTTTTTGCCATTTCATTCGTTCATATGCCATATCATCTAGATTATGCCATGCCATTTATTCATGTGGCATGTCATTCAAATTTTACCATGTTATATGTCATGTCATTAATCATATGCCATGCCATGTCATTCATTCATGTGTCATGTCATTTAGAGTTTGCCATGTCAAGCATGCCATATCATTCATTTTTTTGCTATATCATTATGATTTTACCATATCAAGTATGCCATGTCTTTGATTCATATGCCATGTTATTTAAATTTTGCCATGTCAAGCATGCCATGCCATTAATTTTTTTTTCAAGTTATAGTAAAATGCTTGCCATGCCTTGTTAATTATGCATTTTCTTATATATTCATTTTTAATAATTTATACACTCATGATCATTCAATTTCTTTTAAAATTGATGTTTTTTTAATAAATAAGGCAATATCCCCGAGTTAATTTAATTCATGGATCCTTCTTCAGGTTGCCGAGGAGTCTTCATCAATTATTATTAATGAAGGAATACCCTTTTTAAAAGGGATGATGCAAAGATTATCAAAAATAATAATTTTCTATGTTTTGCCGTTTTACTTGGGAATATAGAAAATTTTTTGCAATAACAAATTCCGGATCATTTCCAAACAGATTGTTTTTTTTAATGGGAATTATCTTCAAATATCAAATCTAAAACCGACTTTTCACCGAGACTCGAGATAACACATGACTAATAAGGTACCATTTTATATGGGCGTTGTGGGAGTGCTAATCTTTCCCCACACGTAACCGACTCTCGAACCCGTACTCTTTTTCTCTGGTTCAAAGCGCAGACTTCGAAATTGGTTTTAAAATGTTTTAATTAATTTTAAAATATTTTTCAAAACCGGTTTTAATAGGTGGTCGATCACTACTAGCCAAAAAAGATTGGTGGCGACTCCATTTCTTTTTCGAGGTCATTTTCATACCCTCGGCCTTTATTTCAAGAGGAATTAAGTCATCTTTTCCTCTTCACGCTCTCTTAACGAGGCTGATTTGTCCCACGACGGGACCAAATTGTTTTTCGAGACCTTTTTAAAGAGGTTGGCGACAGCTTGGCGACTTCGCTGGGGATACTTATTATTATTATTTTCTTTAACGTCCTCTGACGATCGCGAGATCGTTACGACAGTCATCTCTAGCAAGAGAAACGCAGCATTTTAGTCATTGTATTTAGCGGCATTTATGCTTATAAATGCTGGTAAATATGCTAGGTTAGCAGCATTTATATAGTTATAAACGCCACAAAATATGTTATCTTAGCGACATAACTCTTCATAAGCACCGCTATTTTCTTATATATAAATGCTGCATTTTAGTAGGTTCAAATAGCGACATTTTCTGAGACAAATGTTGCTAAATAGAGATAAAGTCAAAACTAAAGTGCAAAACTGTACCATCTTTTTTTTCAAAGGATTGAATTCGATTTTATTCACTGAGTTTAGCAACATTTTTCACGAGAAATGCAACTAAATTAAAAAAAATTAATGGCGCTTCTTGATGAAACGATAATGGCGTTTGCTATTAGCAAACATCGCTACTCGTGAATCATTAAACCCCAAGGCAAAACACAATGTTTTATTCAAATTCGACCCCCTTTCCCTCTTTCCCCAAATCAAAAACCTTCTCCTTCTCTCCCTCTCTCTCTTCATCCCCTTACATCCATCTCTCTCTATCCACTTACAACCCCTAGATTGTAGGTCGACGTTGTTCCTTTCCCTCCATTCCTTGAAGATTCTCGTTTGAAGGTATCAATTTTGGTTTTTTACATTTTTTAAATTAGGGGTTTTGATTTATATTGAATAATTGGGGCTTTTGTTGATTTACTTGTGATTAGTTATGATTTTGTTATTATTGTGTAATTTAATCTCAATAATTTTGTTTTGTGTCATGAAATTTCATAGGATTAGTTTAGGGATCTAGTTGTTTTTATAAAAATTAAGGTTTTTTAAGAATAGGAATCAAAGGATTTTAAGGATAAGGTGTCAACCACCTACAACAACCAGTAGTTGCTAGGTGTTGGGCACCCAGTAGTGCCGGGCACCATGCACGTGCTTAAGATCTTAAAATTTATATTTTAAAATATTGAAAAGATACAGTGCTTTCATCATCAATAAATTTAGATTTAATACTAAATCTCGTGAAAGATTTAGAAGAACAAAAAAACGTGGAGTTGTTACTTTTTCAACTACAAGCTATTCTAGTGCTCGGGATAGTAATCCTGTGGAAGAAAATATTGATTATTATGGAATTTCTGATGATATTATTCAGCTAGATTATTATGGCAAGTGGAAGGTTGTGTTATTTTGATGTGATTGGGTTGATTTGAATACTGCTAGAGGTATTAAAAAAGATCAATTCGAGTTTACAATGGGGAATTTCTCTCGATTAATTCACAACGGGCAACAACTGATTGACGAGCCTTATATTTTTTTCATCTTAAGTAAAATAAATCTTTTATTCTGAAGATTTGAATGACGCGGGTTGGCATGTTGTACTCCATAACACACCTAAAAACTTGTTTGATATGGGTGATAAATGTAGAGATAATGTTGAATAAATAATTGAATGTTTGCCTTTTACCGATCAAAACTTGGATGAAAATATCCCTAGCACCAATACAGAAGTTTAGTGGGTTCACAAAGATGTCGCTGAAGACATTATTGATAAATACACTGAATTTAGTAAGATTATTATGTCACAATTTCTTTGTATATAATATGATTTTATACTTTGAACATTTTATTATTATTATTTAGTACATTATTTATTTTTTCATGATACATATAGTATTTTATTATTAGACTAATATTATTTACTTAACATTATTGCAGATAGTATGTCGAAGAAAAGATTAAAGGATATGAATATTATTCACGCCCGTTCAGAACCAGCAAACGCTGATGTTAAGGGTGACACTGAAGTGGCATATTCAGTTACGCCTAATCCTTCACCTATGGATATTAACAGAGACATGCCTTCCAAAAATACGGGTGCAGAAGCTTTAGCTCATACTAACACATGTATTATGTTATATTATAAAATACATAATTTACGTTGACCATTAAATGTTGGGTAATTGCTAATTTTACTTTATGTTTTGCGTGATTGATAATAATGGGCGATGCAAAACTCAAGGTCGTACTACATTAAAGTATTTATGAACACTACCTCCTGATGAGAATATTTTTGTTTCAGCAAATAATGATCAGCTGCCAATTAATCCAGAAGCACAACTAATGGTTGGCTTTCTAGGCATGGTTGCTCGAAATAGAATGAAGTTTCCAATTCATTTTGAAACATTACGTGATGTGCCAAATAGTGTGAAGATCGAGGTTTTAAACTTTATTGAGGTAGTATATTACCTTTGAAATTTCATTTGTGATCGAAACTAACTTTGTACAATTTTTTCATTTCAGTCAAGATTTTTTTTGGAAATTCCAACATCATTTGTTCTCAAGTCATTGGAGAAAAGTGAAAAGATTATAAGTAAGACTTGAAAAAGAAGTATTTCGATTGAAATAATGATCTTGTTGTAACATTACAAAACATGCTGCGTGGTGTGATAAGGTGATAATATGAGAAATTGGTTGCATTCTAGTATTCAAAGAAATGAGAGGTATCATTATGTTTCTAATTAAGTCATTTAGTATTTTTACAATATAATTTTATGTAACATGTATAATGATAATGTTTATGTCCAATGTACAGGAACAAAAACGAGTTGGGGTTTTTAGTAGAAAGCAACAAAAATACAATCGCACAAGTAGATCAAAAAACTTTGTCACAAAAAGCTAATTAAAATGTAAATTTTTGTTCATAATTTATTATTATGTTAGAGTTTTGAGATGTAACCGGGCAAAATTATCAAACAGCCCCTTCATTGCACTTTATACACATAAATAGCTCAACTCTTTGATGTTATAATTGCTCAAATGCTAAATTTGTTGTGCTGATTGCTTATCTGACATAAACTTAGTGTTTTGAGATATTTTAAGCACATATGGTCCCGTAACAGGGCAAAATTGTCAAACAGCCCATTCACTGCACTTTATGCACGTAATTAGCTCGATTTTGTTATATTGTAATTGCTCAAATGCTAAATTTGTTGTGATAATTGCTTGTGTGATGTAAACTTAGTGTTTTGAGATGTTTTAAGCACTTTAAGTTTTATACATTGGTAAAAACGTCAAACGTGTACTTTATGCATGTAAATAGCTTAAGTGTATGATATTATACTTGTTAAAATACTGAAGTTGCCGTAATGCTTGGTTTTGTCAAAAAAAATATATTGTTTTGAACTATTTTAATATAAATTTTGTATTAATTGTTATTTTTTTGTAAGAAGTTGAGCGAGGAAAAAATCGGACAAGTTGAACTGTTTTAGTTAACTCACACTGAAAAAGATAGGTCTCATTTGAACATTGAGATTCAACAAATTTTGGTATATTTTCTTCTTAATTGTTTCTTTTATTTACAAATATATTTCATAAAATAATATTAATTTTATTGTTTTATAGGAGAAAACAAAAGAAAAAATTGTCGAGTATCAAGCTACTGCATCATCAAATTGCTCAATTAATATGCATGATGTAGAAAACAATTTCTCACTAAAGTTCCTGGAAAAGAAAGACATAGACGGGTTCGAGGTCTCGGATTAGGTCCAACACCATCCAGCTACTATTCTCAGCGATATACTTCTTCACAAAGGCACTCTGCACATTAAATTTGAGATGTTAAGAGAAAATTTAAAATCTATGCGTGAGTGTTTTGATGAAATGGAAGCATTGAGACAAGCAGAGAGAAGAAGAAAGAAGAAAATATCAACAACTCCAGTCACAGTTTGATTTACTGATGAATTTAGTGCAGCAAAAATTCTCAAAAGGCAATGCAACGAGTTCACAAAATTCACCATCTCAAGTAATATAATATCTTGGTTGTTAATTGTCTTACTTTTTTAACTTAATATCTTATATATCAATTACTGATGCACTCAGAATAGTGTATCTTATTAAATTCTTGCACTAATATGATCAATTGTTTAGTATAGTAGTGAGCAAGGGTCAAATCTACCGAGATTGTTTTTAATTTATAAGTTATTGATTTATACTTTAGCTCTAAAAGAATAAAATGAGGTTTTAAATTATTTTAAAAGTAAAGAAAACAAGAAAAACAATATTTAAAGAAATAAGGTAAAATCAAATAAGTAGAAGCATGATTAAGGAGTCATTCGCCACCACTAAACATAATTGAGAATCAATATCATAATTATCAACATCAATTATCTATCAAAACTATCAACCGTAGATAAAAACAAGCTCTGCTACCCCAATCTTTCCTTAGTTTGTCGTTAGATAAAACAAGCCCTCTATTTAATCCCTAAACATCAAATAACCTAGAATAAGCTCTCTAAATTTAACTTGACAGCAGCTTTATGATGAGAAAGATAGGTTGATCTAAGCAACAAACACATAAGCTCGGATTGTTCAACTTATGTTGTGTTCCACATCGCAATTACTTAAAACTACAACATAATCATTAATCACAAATTGCTACTTATGAATAGGAAATCAAGATAATTACACGTATCAAAACTCCTAATCTAGCAATAGATAATTATCAAGATCTATCTAGTTGTACACCTAAACAAATCAAGACAAATATCATATACAATTTTTATGGAATAACATAAGCAATCTTGATAGATAATCAATGAAAGATAATATCTGATAATCAATTACAGAACCATGTCTAGGATTTTGAAATCACCCTTAAAAGAAAATTAATACTAGCATAGGCATAGATAATATAAATATAAAACTAAAAAGACAATAAGAGATGAAGAAGAAGAAGAATAAGAAGAAGAATAAAAACCAAAACATGTCCACTTTGTGGCTCAAATGATGGTATTTATAGAGCTTCAAAACCTTGAGAACCCTTTTTTGCCGCACAAGTAAGTTTTGGAGGCAGAATTTTCAATTTTTGAAAGTCGTCGGGCGCTGCAACGCCAGCGTCCAGCATTGCATTGTTGGCTCTCGACCTTTTAGGGCGCCGGGGAGCCAGATTCCGGCGTCGCGGCGCTAGTCGCTAAATTTTGTGCTGCATCTTCTTGCACTTCCTCGGCTAATTTGGATAATCATTTCTTGTCCGATTTGAGCGAGTCATATACCATTGGAAAGATGTTAAAGTCAGCTTCAAAAGTCAAAAAGGAAGTTTCTCTGAATAAAGACTTTAATATCATGTTTTCTTAGCAATAAGCTCCAGAGGTCAAATCTGTCTTCTTGCTTTGCACAAAGAATTTGATCTTTTTGACTCCCATGTCTTCTTCCATCTTGTAATTGTGATTTTATAAGCTCTTTAACATCATAATTGATATGTTTTTGGTTCATTCTCCTAAATATACCTGAAATTCGAAACATAACATAAGTGACTAAAGTAAAGATAGAAAATTTAATGAAAGCTAAGAATAGCAAGGGCATAAAATGTGTAATTAGGGATGGCAATTTTATTTTTTACAAAATGACCTTGTAACGAAGTTATGTACTTTAGTACTTATGTTAATTAAAGTAAATATTAAAATATAATTTTTCTCTAATACGACATAAATATATATATAGAGAGAGAGAGAGAGATGTTTTAAGTATAAATCTTAAGAATCAAACTTTTATTAGCTTAAAAAAATTATACATAAAATCATTTTTCGTGTTTTATTCTTTAATTTCATTGGACAATATAAAAGTAAATTTTGTTTAATACGACATAAATATATATATATATATGTTTTTAAGTATAAATCTTAAGAATCAAACTTTTATTAGCTTAAAGAATTATACATAAAATCCTCTTTCATCTTTTATTCTTTAATTTCATTGGACAATATAAAAGTATAATGATAAAATAATTATAAAATTAAATTAGTTAATATATGTTAAACATTTATAACTTCTAAATATACATGATATTTTTATATAAATGTATAAACCTTAACAAATTATATATATATATATATATGTATACATATTTATTTGAAACCTTTTACACGACATGAATACGATTAAGGATGGCAACGAGTCGAATAATTGAAACACTATATAAAAATAACACAAACACGACATGAATACACGAACGTGTCAAAATCTATATAACCCGAATTATTAATGTGTCATAATTTATATTAATATATAATACCTTAAACACGATTATGAAACGTTAAAGTACACGATCATGAACGATATGAATACATGTATTGACAGGTCTAAATAAAATACTCATATCATTCTCAATTACCTATTTTATGTACTTTATTCTAAATTGTATGAAAAAATATTGTATGCATTTCGTCTAATCGTGTTCCATGTCAACGTGTTTGACTTGATTTGGATCAAAGTTTTGAACATAACTTTTTAAATCATGTTTGATTTGACTTGAATATTAATATAAAATATTTTAATAATATTTATCAAAATTTTTAGTATTTTAATATTTATCAATAAATTTTAATAAAAAGATAAATTTTAAGGATTTATTTATTTTAACATTATAAAATAGCATAATAAAAAGAAACATTCAATATAAAATAGCATAATAAAAAGAAACATTCAATTTTTTTATTTAAGGATTAAAAAAGATACATTCAATCTATTATATTTCATCTCAAGAGTTAAAAGTAATGTTTAATTTTTTTCTTTATGTAGTATCCAATTCAGTTGGAGATTCAGCTAGCATATATGTTGTTGAGGAAGAGAAGTAATCTTTCATAGTTGATATAACTAAGTTTTATGTTTGTTTTTATTTTATGGAACAAATACTTTTAGTTTATGGAACTAATTCCTTGTATTACCTAAGTTGTTTTTTGTATTTTGGAATTGTTATTTTCTTATTTAAGTTGTTGTTCTTGTATTTTAGAATTTATTTGTTGTTAATTATGAGTGATTTTGAATTTAAAATTAATTTTTGTTTGATTTTATAGTTTTTTTTAATAAAAAAATTGACTTATCGGATTCGAATTTTTTACGGATTCGCATATCCGGCGGATAATGTTAATTAATTCGGATTTGGATAGTAATATTCAGATTATTGCGGATAATAAACGGATTCGGATTTCAAAGTGGATTTGCGGATTCGAATTCGGATAATACAGAAAATGGCAGATATCCGACCCGCTGCCATCCCTATGTGTAATTTATGAACTTATCAAATACTCCTACACTTAGCTTTTGCTAGTCCTCGAGCAAAACAAAATAAATAAATAAATAAAAAGAAAGAAAGAAAAACTAATCTAATCCACTTTCATAGGAAATCACGATGGCACTTAGCATGTGACACAAGCCTTTAAACCCTAAGGTGTCCCTAGTGGACGAGTTTAGTGTCGTGAGGGTTTACCAGGACGATTCTCACAGACATTGAAAACATAAGAAAAACTAAAATATATTAAAAATATTTACTCCTAATCAATAGCTAAAGTATTTCATTTGACAAGTCTTATAAACTAATCAATAGCTAAAGAATTTCACAAAGAATCATGCTTGAATGTATATGGTTTGAATTAAGCCGACATTAACATAACATGTCTCAATCAAAATAGTGCATATTCAAACTTAATCTCAACTTCTCACATGGGATACTCTCATGATTTTTACTCTATATAGGGGTGGTAAAGTGCTTACACTCAATCAATCTCATGAAAACAGTCCTACCATATGTCGCAACCTAAAAAATAACAAGTCTCATCGCGAGACTTTATTACTCGTTAAGCGTGACATTTGGGTAAACAGAGGAAAAGACGACTTAATTCCTCTTGAAATAAAATAAACGGTCGAGGGTATGAAAACGCCTCGTAAAAAGACATGGAGTCGCCACCAATCTTTTTTAGCTAGGTGTGATCGGCCACCTATTAAAATCGATTTTATAAAATATTTTAAAATTAATTAAAATATTTTTAAAACCAATTTCAAGTCTGTGTTATAAACCAGAGAAAATCGAAGAATCGGGTTCGGGACTCGATTACGTGCGGGGAAGAATTAGCACCCCACAACGCCCATATAAAACGGTACCTTATTAATCATGTGTTATCTCAAGTCTCGGTAAAAAGTTGGTTTTTAATTTAGTATTTCAAGTTAATTCCCAATTTTAAGAAAAATAATTCCATTTTTAATTGAAAATGATCTGAAATTTATTAATTCAATATCTTCCTATATTCCCCAACAAAATCGGCAAAATATAGAAATTTTTATTCATTTGGAAAACTTTCCGAATCATTCTCGTTTTTTGAAAGAAAGATATTCCTTTATTAATGATAATTGATGATATTCCCTCCAACAAACCTGGTAGAGAACTCATGAATTATTTTAACTTGGGAATATCTTTATTTTTATTGAAAATCATTATCTTTTTCAAAACATTTAAAAATATGAACATGAACATGTATGACATAAATAAAATGACATGGCAAAGTCTAGAAATATAATGCAACCTAAATGATATGACATAATTTAAATGGCATAGTATATTCTAGGTGAAATGAAAAATCCTAAGTATCATGGTATATTCTAAATGAGATAAAATGATTTAAATGACATGACAATTTTAAATGATATGGCATATTTTAAATGACATGGCATATTATAAATAAAATAACCTAAATGACATGGAATATGATCTAAATGACAAGAAATGACATGAAACATAAAATAATGCTATCATAAAATATGCATGAAAATAAAATAAAAATGCATGAACATAGCATATGCTAAATAATGTGACAAAAATAAATGACTAAATAAAAAAATATGGGATATCATGAAATATTCAAAATCATATGGCAAACAATATACATCATAAAATTTAAATCAAAATAATAATAATACCATGGAAAATATCATACCAAAAATCACATAATAAATAAAATGCATGAACATGGAAAATGAAATGCATGAAAATGTATTTTTTTTCCTTTAAACAAAGAAATTCGTATATCTAAAAAGATATCAGGCTACCTTAGGAAAATATGTCAAATTAGATTTTCTAAAAAAAAAAAAACAAAACTTTGTTATTGTTTGAAAACAATTTTGAGGAAAAACTTGAATAAAGATTAAAACCCTTAGCAAACCCTTTTAAAATGGCTCTAATTTCCTCAGTTTAAGATCCCGAACTTGACCACCCTTAACCCGAGATTTATAAAATCATTTTTAAAGTTTAAAAAGGCTTAGAAACTAACCTAATACAGTAGCTAAAGCTTCTAACCAACCCCCTCTAAATGCCTTAGCCAAATTCAACCATTATTTCTCTTTTGATTTCAAATCTGCCTCTACTGTCCGGTTTTGACACACGATTTTTTTGCCTATTTTTAAAAATTCAAACAAATCTAAAAAAAAATGGAGACTCAGGACATGTAAAACTACACGAGAAAAAATTGGCTTAATTTTCTTATTAAAGATGATTGCCCAGAAAAATCAGAGAAGTTCGAGTACTAGGTGAAAAAAACTGTTTTGTCAAAACACATCTTTGCCTTTGATAAAATCATTTAAAAATCAAAGTAAAATTGTTGGACATCATCCTAAAGACCTACAAACAGTAGCTAAAACATTTAAAAACCTTGGACAAAAATTGGCTAAGTAAAAAAATCACAAAGGTAGAATAATCAATTTGACAACCCTTTAATTTTCCACAAGTATGCTCAAGAGAGCATGACTGAGCCATTGATTGGCCTAAGTCATAAATCATGTGGCAATGACATGGAATGCATGAACATACAACAAATGAAATGTATGAAATGCATGGTCTAATCCATAAATGGTAAAGGAAATGCATGACAATTCAAAATAACCTAAATGCCTAGCATGAGTTTGCATGGCAATAAATGCTATCCTAACTTAATATGCATGCAATGCTTGATAATGCAAATATGACTTGGACCTAATATGTTATGAATATGCATGAAAATGCTAATGTAACCTAAGACCTAAGTAGCATAGCAATGCATGGCAATACCAATATGATTTAAGACCCAATATGCATGGCAATACCAATATGGCCTTGACCTAACATGTAGTGAAAATGCATAGCAATACTATGAACATACAATGACCAATGAAACTAATGCTAATGCTGGAACAAACATCAACTAATACACAATTTCAAGATATGATAATGCAAAGCATGTTACCTAAACAAAATGCAAATGCATGACAAGGCAAGGAATGCATGAAGAGGCCGAATGGTCACATGATACTCTAATGCACTCCTATCTAGTAAATGACATAAATACATGACAAGTCGTATCAAGATGCATAATGTCATGACATTTTCACAAGCATATGACATATTAAAATCAAAATGCACAAGCTCATGGCATGGAGATGCAAACAAGTCAAGAAGCAAGATGAAAATGCACATGTAAGGCATACTAAATATCAAGATATGCTAACTCATGGCATGGAGATGCAAACAAGCCAAGAAGCAAGATGAAAATGCACATGTGAGGCATAGCAACATAGAGTAGCCGAATGGCCATATGACAAAATATGAAAATGCAAACATGTGTATAATATAAGACATGAAATATGAAAAATGCACAATATGACTCCAAAAGAAAAAAAAAAAAAAAACCCGAATCTTCAAGGAAAACATATTAAGCATGGAAATGACATATAGAAACAAATATAGTATAGAAAATAATGTAAATCACATATAAAAAATTAAACATAGACATGCAAAGCAAATAACAAGCAAAACTAGTAAATAAAACAAGAAAAGTTAAGCTCCATGGTTGGTATCAAATGGGCATAGCCTCTCACCTCACCATAATCACTTGGTCTTGCCAAGATCATGAAGCCTTTCTATTTCAAAAAAAAAAATCATAAAATAAACCATGTTAAACAACAAAATTAAGGTGAGCTTCATGATAGGTAAAAATGGGCATAGCCTCTCCCCTAACCATGGTCACTTGGTCTTGCCAAGATCATGTAGCCATTTCAACCTTTTTTGCTTCATCTTTTTGTAAAAAATTAGAATATAAAATACTCTAAAAAAACCTTCTAAAAATCATTTTTTTCACAACAACATGCAAGGAAGAAAAAAAAAAGAAAAGCAAGGCAAACAAACATGCCATATTCGGCCAATGCAAGAACTTTGTAAAAAAAAATTGTTTTCCACCATTTTGATGAAGAAGAAGAGACGAAAACTTAAGTAAACATTTAAAAAAACTTTATTTCTATGAAAATTGTAGTAGGAAAACAAGATAGAAAATCAAAAAATCACCATGGAAAACAAGAAGAAAGCTATGCTATAGCTTGGTAGAGATGACTACCTTCAAGCTCTTTATTAAAAACCCTTTTTTCTTTCTTTCAAAACCTTTTTCTTTGCTAAATTAGCTACTGACTTCAGCCAAAAAACATTATGAAAAAAAATGAAATCACCCACCCTCTAATGGCTTGACTGAATGGCCCTCTCACCCTTGGATAGAAATTGCACTTTTTCTCCTCCAATCTTGGCCCTAAGATTAAGATATTTTAATGACTACATAAAAATGTCATCTTGCCAATTGATAGCAGCCCTTAAGATG
This sequence comes from Fremontodendron californicum, assembly GCA_030761205.1. NCBI lineage: Eukaryota > Viridiplantae > Streptophyta > Magnoliopsida > Malvales > Malvaceae > Fremontodendron > Fremontodendron californicum. The sequence continues at coordinate 15,929,338 of JAULJL010000027.1, forward strand.
TGTACTCATTCGTTGTAGTGACCTCAGCCCTTAGATGCAAAAGAGGACCAAATTGGATGAGTTGTGCTCTTCCATTATTGGTCATCGGATGAGGACAAAATAAAAATGACATATTGTAGATTAAATCCTGCCCTCAACATGTGTAATCATCCCTTGTAGATGGCCTAGGCCATTGGATGAAAATAGACAATCCCATGCACTCCCTTGCTTGACCGAATGAATGCTCACCTTTGGATGAATTGTGCTCATCTTTTTTCTTCCATTCTTGGCCATTAGATGAGGGTTCTTTCATGAAAAATAAAAATTTCATCTTGGAATTTAAACTTGGCCATTGGATGGTACATTCAACTTTGCTACAAGGCACCTAAGCCATTGGATGAAGGGGGGACCATTTGCAAGGTGTTAGTGGTAGCATGTGGCTTGATAGTGACTAAGGAATTAAATTGTTCAAGCTTTCTTCTTCTCCTCTATGCTGGCTGACCAAGGGAAGAAAATTCCCAGCAATTCCTTCTTCTTTCATATTTTCCTCAATAACAAATTTGCCCTTTTTGGTTTCTTCGGTGAAATGACTTTTTTGCCCCCCGAACCTAAATAAATAGAAAACGGACTCCAAATTCCAATTTTCTTTTTTAAATACTTCCAAAATAATAAAAAATTGAATTCTCTAAGTTTTCAAAAAAATTTGAGTCCATTTGCTATTTATTTCGGATTTATTTCCAAAATTGCCCATTTTATACACCCGAACTTTACCATTTTTTAAACAAGTTCCGAATCCAGATTTTTCTTCACCAATATCTTCCAAATAATTTAAAAATGTGATCTGGAAGTTTTCATAATTTTTGGAGCTCATTTGCTATTTTTTCGGGATTTATCTACTTGAATTACTGCATAGGGGACCCGGGATTTGGCCATTTTGCAAACGAACTCCGAATCAAGATTTTCTTTCTCCAATCTCTTCCAAATAATTTAAAAATGAGATTTGAAAATTTTCAGAATTTTTGGAGTTCATTTGCTATTTTTCCGAGATTTATCTTGTTGAATTTCTATATAGTGGGCCCGGTATTTGGCCATTTTGCAAACGAACTCCGAATCAAGATTTTCTTTCGCCAATCTCTTAAAAATGATTTAGGAATGAGATTTGCAAATTTTCAAAATTTTTGGAGTTCATTTTCTATTTTTCCCAAATTTTCCAATTTTGCCCTTTTGCCTCCGAAATCCGATTTTGCTCAAAACAAGTTCGATTTTCAGATTTTCTTCAAACTAAGCCTTGGGCTATCCTTGTTTAATTAATCCCCATCAATTAGGGGCTTTAGTCCTACCTAATCGGGCCTTTTCTGTAATTCTTCCAAATTTCACTGAAATCCACCAAAAAACCCTAATTCTCGGTTTTCTTCCGAATTGACTTTCTATAAGTTTTTCTTCCAAGAGCCTTCTTCATTACCCGTAGTCAGTACTTATCTTTCATTTGGAACCTTCAATTCCAACCAATTTGATCGTTTAAGCACTTTTCCCCAAATATCCCGAACTAGAGTTTCCTTTCTACTGAATCTTCATAACCCAACTTCCGAACTCCATATCTTGCAATGTAAACCTCGAATTATCAAAATTCTTTCACTGTTTTTCAATTGAACCTCAAATCTTGATTTTGAAAGTGGGTTGACTTTTTTAGTAGTTGACTTTTTTGGGGTTGACTTTTTTAGGGTTGACTTTTTCTGGGGTTGATTTTTTTTTTAGTTTGACTTTTTCTTTCTGCTTTCTTAGACTAAGCCTTGGAGTACCACCTGCAGGATAAGAAAAGCCTTTTAGCATTCTGAAACATCAATTTAGGAAGAAAATGTACCTGATTTAGGGGTCCGGACAAAATTAGGTGTCTACACCATATGCTTGCTTGTCCACCCATTCTCCATTATTTAGAACATACAAATTCATGAATCAAGAGGTCTTTATTCAAGGTTGTAATGGGCCTATGGGGTAAAGGTAAGAGGAAAAGATGGTAAGGAAATCACAAATAATTCTAAAGAACTAGTAAAGCCCAAAAATTTGGAGCACATAACATCTTGTTGGCTCATATCTTCATTCTTAATATTTAGTACTCCACTAAGACTTTATAATTTGAATTTCAATGCACCATGCACATTCTTTCTTTTTTTTTCTTTCTTTTTTTTCTTTTCTTTGAAAAATGAGATGCATGATACATCAATGCACACATGTTTGACATTACTCTTATTATCCACCAAATAACATCCCATAAACAACAAGAATTCCCAAAATTGATTCTTTTAATCATCAAACTCAACATACATGAACCCCAACAACACATAAGGTCTCATAGCATGCTCTACTAATCCCTTAGAATTAGGGTAGATTTTTGTTTTCCTGAGTTGAAGGGTCAAGTAGATGGATTTCATGAATAAAAAGGCCTCTTTAAGCTCAAAGGGATTTCTAGCGAATAAATACATTAGGGTGTAGGCAATTTGGTTCTTATGGCATCAATCCTAATGCCTCTATCATATCTATGTCGTCATATGTATCAATATAGTTTCAAACGATTTAAAGCAAGTTCTAGAGAAACATGTTATCATAAGAGCACACAAGAAAAGAAATTGGATTGTTATGCTTTATGTATCAATCATATATGCTCAAAGCTCACAAGGATATTTATATAAGTTAATATCAAGTATAAACATGCTTCTTTCGCAATCAACATATCATATTAACATTGGTTCATGAAAAATGATATTCAAGCTTAATTCTCATAAAAATTCTTTTCACTAATAAACCAGTTTTAGACCTATACAATTCATGTCTCATCATTGTATTGAAATGAACTAAAACATACTAAAAGAAACTAATATTAAAGACTCAAAACAAACCAAAACAAACAAAATAATAACCTAAATTAAGATATCACAAAAAAAATCCTAAATCCTCCCCCCCACACTTAATTCTTACATTGTCCTCAAAGTAAGTCTATCACTCCAAATAAAAGAATTATGTGCAAGAGAAACAAACTAAAAACAAAATAATAAAAATAATTAAGACTCAAAACAAAATAAAACCTAAACAAACTTAATACACTAAACAAATAATTAACAAAGAAACATAAAAATAAAAAATAAAAATAAAAAAGAAGAAAGCAAAAGAAAGCAAACCTGAGTATGGCAAGTTGGCAACACTTTCATCAATTGGACTGCCTCCCAATTAACGCTTGATTTAATGTCTTCAACCTAGCCTATACCCCTTCATGGCTTTTTAGGATCTTCTGGCTCAGGCGTGAAACTTCCCGGATCTTTTATGTTTTGGAGGAAGCTCTTTTTACAAAAGAGCAGATACATTTTCCCCCACACTTATTATCTGATAACCCTTTAATTTGCACTTGATGGTGCATAGCTCTTTGAGGAATTTTGCATATCTTGGTACTTGTTTAATGGCATCCAAAAGAGGTATGTTTATTTGTACTTTGCGAAAGGTTTTCAGAATTTGTTTTTCATGTTCCTCCTTCTTAGACTTTGCAAATCTACTAGGAAAAGGTGGAGAAGGAACATTAGTAAAAATAGGAACCTTAAAAGTTACCTCAAGTACTGAAGTACTCTCAATTGTGGCTTTTTTTATCCTCAAGAGTTGAATCTACTTCTCTTTTTGGTTTTTCTTCAATTTGTTCCTTATTCCTCAAGGTTACGACACTAGCATTTTCTTTCGGGATAATCACTATTTGGGAAGGGAGTTTTTCAAATCTTTTTGCTACCAATCTCGCCACACTACTAGCTAATTGGTTTATTTGCGTTTCCAAACTTTGGATACTTGCCCTTGTTTCCTGGATACTTGCCCTTGTTTCCTATTGAAATTGCAATGTATTAGTATCAAAAGATTTAACTATATCCTCAAGAGATAATGCACTCAGAATAGTGTATCTTATTTAACCTTGCTCTAGAATGATCAATTGTTAAGCAAGGGTCGAGTCCACAGGGATTGGGTTTTAATTTATATATTGTTGGTTCAAAACTTTAGTTCTAAGACAATAAAAGGAAATGGGGGTTTTAGTTGTTTTGAAAGTAAATAAAAACAAGAAAAGTAAGATGCAAAGAAATAAGATGAAATCATATATGAGAAGTATGGTTAAAGTGTCATTCGCCACCACTAGACATCATTGAGAATCAATAATCAGATCTATCAACATCAATAATCTATCAAAACTATCAACCGTAGATAACAAGCTCTGTTACTCCAATCTTTCCTTAGTTCGTCGTTAAATAGAACAAACTCTCTATTTAATCTCTAACCATTAGACAACCTAGAATAAGCTCTCTAGATTTAATGGAATAGCAGCTTTATGATGAGAAAAATAGGTTGATCGAAGCATCAAACACATTAGCTCGGATTGTTTAACTTAGGTTATGTTCCATATTGCAATTGTCGAAAACCCAACATAATCATTAATCATAAATTGCCACTAATGAATAGGAAATTAAAATAATTACAGATCAAGACTCCTAAACTAGCAATAGATAATTATCAAGATATATCTAGTTGGCCATCCTAAAAAAATCAAGACAAAGATCATAAACAATTTTGATAGAAAATCAATGATAGATAAAATCTGAATATCAATTATACAACATGTCGAAGGCTTTGAAATCACCCTTAACCAAAAAGAAGTTTAGCCTAGCATAGGCATATATAATATATACATAAAACTAAAAGAATGGAGAAGAAGAAGAAGTAGATTGATAAAAATCAAAACATGTATAGTTTGTGGCTCAAAAGATGGTATTTATAGAGCTTCAAAACTCTGAGAACCCTTTCTTGCCGTACAAGTAAGTTTGGAGCTTCAAATTTACGGTTTGTTTTAGGATTGGAAAGTTCGGCCAGCGTTGCAGCATCAGTAACGCTGGCTCTCGAAATATTTGGGCACCGCGGCGCCAGACTGCGGCCCCATGGCATTGGTCGCTGATTTTTTTAGATGGATCTTCTTACGTTTCTTCAGATAATTTGGATGACCATTTCTTGTCCGATTTGGGCGTATGATATACTGTTGGAAAGATATTTAAGTCATCTTCAAAAGTCAAGAAGTAAGTTGTTTTTGAATAAAAACTTATCATTATGTTTTCCTTACAACAAGCTCCGGAGGTCAAATCTGCCTTTTTGCATGGCAACAAGAAATTGATCTTTTTGACTCCCAAGTCTTCTTTCATCTTGTGATTGTGATTTTGTAAGCTCTTTACCATCATAATTGACATCTTTTCACTTTATTATCTTAAATATACCTAAAAACATAAAACTTAAGTAAACTATCAATAAACTCAAGAATCAAAGCACAAAATGTATGAAATTAAGCACTTATCAAGAGATGTACCTTGGCTTTGAGTCACAGGTGGTAGCTGCAAAAGATCTGGCTGTTGAGGCCATGGTTGATTGAAGCCAGATGGATGATTATAATTGGTATAAGGGGCAACTTATTCATAATTTCCCAAATAGCTAAAATTAGGATGATCCCACCATCCCGCATTGTAAGTGTTTGGGAAAGGATCATACTGTTATCTTTGGAATCCTTGTTGGCTTTGAAATCCTCCTAAAGCATAGGCTTGTTCAAAATTATCTTATTGGAAGTATGGGCACAAATTGGTTGGATGATTCACCATAAAGCTCCATGCCATCCCTCCTTGCTCTGATTGAAAAGAAGACCTGGATAAACAAGAAAAATAAAACTAATTAGAAATAAAAAATAAACCAAGTAACAAATAAATTAAAGAAAACAATCCCCGACAGCGGTGCCAAAAATTTGATGTACTCAGAATAGTGTATCTTATTAAATCCTTGCACTAATACGATCAATTGTTTAGTATAGTAGTGAGCAAGTGTCTAGTCCACATAGATTGTTCTTAATTTATAAGTTATTGATTTATACTCTAGCTCTAAAAGAATAAAAGGGGGTTTTAAATTGTTTTGAAAGTAAAGAAAACAAGAAAAACAATATTTAAAGAAATAAGGTAGAATCATATAAGTAGAAGCATGGTTAAGGAGTCATTTGCCACCACTAAACATAATTGAGAATCAATATAAGAATTGTCAACAACAATTATCTATCAAAACTGTCAACTGTAGATAACAACAAGCCCTGCTACCCCAATCTTTCCTTAGTTCGTCGTTAAATAGAACAAGCTCTCTATTTAATCCCTAACCATCAAATAACCTAGAATAAACTCTCTAGATTCAACTTGACAGTAGCTTTATGATGAGAAAGATAGGTTGATCTAAGCAACAAACACATAAGCTCATATTGTTCAACTTATGTTGTGTTCCATATCACAATTACTGAAAACTACAACATAATCATTAATCACAAATTGCTACTTATGAATAGGAAATCAAGACAATTCGGATCAAGACTCCTAATCCAAAAATAGATAATTATCAAGATCTATCTAGTTGTACACCTAAACAAATCAAGAAAAATATCATGAACAATTTTTATGGAAGAACATAAGCAATCTTGATAGATAATCAATGAAAGATAATATCTGATAATCAAATACACAACCATGTCTTGGGCTTTAAAATCACCCTTAACCAAAGAAAGTTTAGCCTAGCATAGACACAGATAACATAAACATAAAACTAAAAGGAAAATAAGAGAATGGAGAAGAAAAAGAAGAAGAAGAAAATTAATAAAAACCAAAACATGTCCACTTTGTGACTTAAATGATGGTATTTATAGAGCTTCAAAACCCTTAAAACCCTTTCTTGTCGCACAAGTTTAGGAGACAGTATTTTCGGTTTTGGAAAGTCACCAGGCGCTGCAGCGCCAACGTCCAGTGCTGCATTGTTGGCTCTCGACCTTTTAGGGCGTCACGACGCCAAATTTCTGCACTACACCGCTGGTCGCTAAATTTTCTATTGTATCTTCTTGCACTTCCTCGGTTGATTTCGATGACCATTTCTTGTCCAATTTGGGTGAGTCATATATCGTTGGAAAGATATTCAAGTCAGCTTCAAAAATCAAGAAGGAATTTTTTGAATAAAGACTTTAACATCATTTTTTCTTAGAAACAAGCTCCAGAGGTCAAATCTTCCTTCTTGCTTTGCACCAAGAATTTGATCTTTTTGACTCTCAAATCTTTTTCCATCTTGTGATTGTGATTTTGTAAGCTTTTTAACATCATAATTGACATGTTTTTGGTTCATTCTCCTAAATATACTTGAAATTCAAAAACATAACATAAGTGATTAACATAAAGATAGAAAACATAACGAAAGCTAAGAATTAGAAAGAACATAAAATGTGTAATTTATGAACTTATCAATTACGTATGTTAACTTTTTTTAGTAGGGTTAATAACATGATAACGAACGTGGTGTGGAAAAACATTCTCCTAACGGCTGTCCTTTAACATTTAACATTTGTAAATTTCGTTTTTTTTTAATTTGTAATTTCCTTTGAAGTGTTAAGAAATAAAATTGTTGTATAAGTATACTTTATAATATACTATTTAATTTTTCATATATTTTTATATTATATATATATATTTTTATAATTTATGTTATGTGTTGATTGTAAAGTTTAATACTATTATTGTTAATTATAATTTTTGAATAAAAGAAATAATATTTTTTTTAAAAAGGTTTTTGGAAATTTAGCGACATTTCAAGAAAGCAAACGCAACTAAATTAGTGAAATTTAAAGAACCAAAGGAGTAAACGTAGTGACGTTTATTGAAAACAAACACCGCTAAGTTTATGAAATTAGTGGCGTTTGTCTTCGCCAAATGTCGCTTTTGGTTACACAAACTTCGCTATGTTAACTCATATAACACCCAACTCAGTCTTTCGTTGGCGTTTATAAACGCCGATAAATATCCCCATAAACGCTACTAAGTTAGCGGCATATGAATTGAACGCCGCTAAGTTAAAAGCGTTTCAAATCGTCGCTAAAAATCTAAAAGAAAACGTCGCTAACGACCTGTTCTGTTGTAGTGGCCTTTCCACATAAGTCAAGTAATATATTGCAAAACCTACTTGACAAAAAACTCAATGGAACTTACACATGTATCAAAGTCATATCTGAACTGAAAAGCTGAGATGGAATTTGGCCAAAGTTTATTCTTCCTTGTAGACACCTAATTTTGTTCGGGCCCCCAAAAAGTATGATTTTACCTTAATCCCTAGATTTCTAAAATTTTCCCTAATTCCATGACTCAATATTTTTTACGCTTTAATTGGGTAGTATATGGTGGGAAAAAAGGAGAAAAAAAAAAAGAGAAAAAAAAATGAAAAAATAGGAAATCGAACAGGAAAAAAAGAAAAGAGTTTTTTTCCTGAGGTAATTTTCTTGCTTTAATCTTGTTTCCTACATGTTTTTTTCTTCTTCTTTTTTTCTTTGGAGCTTGTCTTCATTATTTTCCATTTTTCGTTTTCTCTTTTTAAAGAAAAAGAATTTCGGTTTTTGTATAGAAAAAAGTTTTTCAAAAGTTTGTTTTCATGCTTATATGCTTGCCTTGAATATGATTTATTATGGTGCATGTGTTTGCATTGTTCTTGCCTTGGATATGGTTTATTGTGGTGCATGTTTAGTGTGATTATGGTTATCTTTTCTTGAAAACAAAGATGGTTATGAGCTTGATGATCCTTGGTCGTTTCAGTTTTAGGTGATAGTTGAGCCAGATTAAGTTCCATGAGGCCAACTTTGAGCCAACCACTTGTTAAAAAATAGTTTTTGAAAAATGCCGCCCAAAAATTCTTGGTTCGGATTAAGTAATAGTCCGTAACCAAGTCCATTTTTTGTTCTCTTGATATGCCGGGGTATATCAAACTCTATTAGGTAGGATTACGTAATTACGGACTAAAGTTTTCTAACCTCCCTTTGTTTGCCCTAAAACATTTTTGCAAGTCCAAAAACAACTTTTCAAGGCCTCCGAACATCATTTTTTCCAGACCTCCGAGCGTCGTTTTTAAAACCTCCGAGTTATCATTTTTCAAGACCTCCGGGTTACTATTTTTTTAGATATCTGGACATCATTTTTTAAGACCTCCGGACACTGTTTTTAAAACCTCTGGGTTACCTTTTTCAAGGTCTCCGAACATTATTTTTTTCAAAACCTCTGGGCTCCGCATTTCAAACCTTCGGGTTACCTTTTTTTAAGACCTCCGGGCACCATATTTAAAACCCCTGGGTTACCATTTTTTAAGACCTGTGGGCACCATTTTTTTTAAACCTTTAGGTCACCATTTTCAAGTTCGATCAAAATTTCCTCTAGGAAAGTCGATTATCCTGGGTATTCGGATGTCCCTCGTGGAAAGGGGAAATATATTTTTCCGTGTTGTTTGTCTTTTTATTTTGTTTTCATGTTTGTCCTTTAAAATATTTTCTCGAAAATAGTGTGATTTAGTGAAATGACTTCGAGTATGTTCCGTCGAGTTTTCGGGGAGTATCCCCGAATCCATTTCATGAAAGAGCCCAGTTCTCACATTTCAGGATTACGTATGTGTTATGCTAATTTATAAAACTCTGTCGGGTTGCCGGAGAGGTTGGGAAATTCTCCGAAGCAAAATATTTATGTAATTCTCTATAAAAAAAAGCATAAAGGTTTTCTTTAAAAAATTTGCTTGTTTTCGTTGTTTGATTCGCATTCATTATTGCTTCCATAATTGATGTTTAGTACACCTTTATTCTTGTTTGTGTTACATTATAACTTTGCATATTTATATTCATAATTATCGTTTTTCAATGCATGAAAACCGATTTTGAGTTTTTAAAATACTAAAGCAAGGCAATGTTCCCAAATTAAGGTAATTCATGAGTCCTCTGCCAAGTTGCTAGGGAGGATTTCGCTGATAATCATTAATCACAGAACAACCTTTTCAAAGGGAATGATACGGATGGTTTTAAAATAGAAGAATATAATTCCATATTCCGCTAGTTTGTTGGGGAGTATGGAAAGTTTTTGTGGTAATAGAAATTCCGAGTCATTCCTAAATAAAGTAGTTTTTTTAAAGGGAATTATTTTTAAATACCTAAAACCAAAACCAATTTTTATCAAGACCAAGGATAACACATGATTAACAGGTACCATTTGATACGAGCGTTGTAGGGGTGCTAATAACTTCCCCAAACATAATCGACTCTCGAACCCGTAACTGTTTTCTCTGGTTTTATATGCGGATCTTAAAATTTGTCTTTTGAAAGGGATTTTAATTAATTATTATTTTTTTATTTTATAAAAGATTGATCTTAATAGGTGGCAATCACACCTAGCCAAAAAAAATTTGTGGCAACTTTCTTTTTTCGAGGTTTTTCAAAACCCACTATTATTATCGAGGACTTATTATCTTTTTAAAGCCCAACGTCTTAGCGGTCGCGAGATCGTTATGACAGCTTGGCGACTCCACTGAGGACTATTTTAGAGAGTTAGGCCTAGGATTAATCACATGTTATCTAAAGTTTTGATGTGTTGTTTTAATCGGTATTTAACTATAATTTCCTCATTATTTTTAAATAAAAAGAGGATTTTGTAAATTCATTTACATGCATATTATTGCTTTCTTGTTCATTATTGCTCTTTATGTTATTCATTCTCTTTAATAAATTGTTGGGGCATTTAGAATAAGGGTTGTAGAATAGGTGGTGAAAGATTTGTTTGTTCCTCTTCACACACTATGCACTTGCATTTGCATGACATGAGATTTATTTCCAGGCTCCATTCCTTTTAAGTGGAAGTAAAGTAGCTATGCTTTCGTGATGATCCTTCGTATGGGCTAGCAAACACTTTCGAGGTATAAAGTAACTATGCCTTCGTGATAATCCTTTGTATGGGCTAGCAAAATACACCCCTCGAATTGAACCCTTTCCGTTGGTAACATGTAATGGGCGAGGATCGGGGTGCCTTACTAGTCTTCGCGAATGACAGTGAGGAACAATTTGGGAACCTTTTAGAACCAATCCCGAACCTTATATAATGAGCCACTTAGATAGAGTCATGCCGAATTTCTTAGAAGTCACCATACTAGGAACACATGGAGGAACACTTCTTACTTTTTACTACTTATTTTATAATCGAATAAGAATTGTAGACCGGTAGCGTTGAATAAATATTTGGATACCCGTGCAATAATAGACCCATTGCCTGAAAATTTATGCTGAAAATTTTTATTTTGGAAAAATAATATTTTTGATTAAGTTTTGTTTTTTTCGGGGAAAACCCATGTTCCAAAAAATAAAATACATGGATCAAATTTATAGAGCAAATCTTGTTTTAAAAAAATAATAATAATAACAAATTTTCTTTTAATAAAGACTGTTCCATCGATTTTACTCAATTATTATGATTTCTCTGTATATATTCATGTATTAACTTGTTTGTTTTTTCATTCATCATGTTGCATTTATGGCATACATGGCTAAAAGGAGCATTAAGGAATAGCTGGTTTTAGATTAGGAGAAAGCATGTCAGGAGCATTGACGAATATGCATGTAGTTCTATACCTTGTGATGAAGAAAACTTGTCTCATGTTGACATCCATATGAAATAAATAAGTTTGAACTTTAAATGATTTGTGTCATATTATGTTTCAGCAATAAATTGAATTTGCAAAAAAAAATATTGGGGAGTCATTGTTTGAAATTGTTGATAAAAAAATAGGAACAATAATAATATGTTTTCAAAAGGAAAATTTTCTTCTCACATTAAGAAATAATGGAGAGTCTCAAGAATATTGATGATCATTGTTAGAAATTACCCAATATCATATTCATTTGGATTTTCTCATACCAAATCCTTGGAATGAAGACCTTTGTAATACCTAATGCTTCAAGAAATATAAATATTGAATTTTATAAACCATAGTCACTGCAAAATAAGGAATATGTAAATCCTGGCCTAGGCAATGAACAATGAAACGAACTTTTTGAAAAAACTTCTGAGCTCTTTGAAAAATTAAACAAATGAAATATTCTTTTAACAATCCAGATCGTGGTGATTCAATGTGCATCAATGTTATGCCAAAACCATCCACATCCCTTCCAATAACTACAAAAACACGAATTTTGCAAACACTACTTTTGATTTACATTTTGGGGCATAGTAGCTGTCTCAACGTGGCGAAAAAAATATAGAATTTATATCCCATTATCCCATCGCGGGATCCGTCATAGAGTGTGACATTGAAAAAGGGAAAAAAGGAAAAGACGACTTAATTCCTCTTAAATTAAAATTGAGGGTTTGAAAATGACTTCGAAAAAAAATGGAGTCGCCACCGATTTTTTTTGGCTAGATGTGATTTGCCACCTATTAAAACCGGTTTTTATAAAACAATTTAAAATTAATTAAAATATTTTAAGAAAACTAATTTCGAAGTCTACGCATTAAACCAGAGAAAACGAGGGCGGGTCCGGGAGTCGACTACGTGTGGGGAAGGATTAGCACCCCCACAACGCCCGTATAAAACGGTACCTTATTAATCGTGTGTCATCTTGAGTCTGGTGAAAGTCAGTTTTAAATTTGGTATTTGAAAATACTTCCTTAAAAAATGGTCATACTAATTCGAAGACGATTCGAAATTTCTTTTTGCAAAAAAAAAAAAAAAATTATATTCCCCGACAAACCGACAAAATATATAATTTTTATTGTTTTAAAAATCTTCGTATCATCTTCCTTTTAGAAGGGTATTCCTTCGTTAATGATAATTGATGAAGATTTCCCGGCAACCTGAAGGAGGATCCATGAATTATATTAACTCGGGGATATTGCCTTATTTATTGAAAAACGTCAATTTTCAAAAATTTAAATGATCATGAATATACAAATTATCACTAAGACATAAATATAAAATATGCATAATTATCATGGCATGGCAAGCATTTTATGACATGGGAAATAAATGACATGACACATAATCTAATACATGACAAAATTCAATATGACATGGTATATAATTTAACATATGGCAAAAATCATCATGACATGACATATATGACATAAGCACCAATCACAAAAGTGACATCATTATAGAATATTCACAATCACATCATGATCATAATGGCAACATGAATATAAAATAAAATCATCTTGAAATATTCATAAACATGGAATTTGCATAATTAAGATGACAAATGTAGATATCATGGAATATGCATGATCATGAAATGTGCACACATCATCATTTTGAAATTCATTTTCATGAATTTTTCATGTGAGGAATCACATAAATGGCATATGTCAGAAAATATTACCAGACTCTCCGGCAAACCCGGTAAAGCTTGAAAAATAATTATTTCATATGACATTTATATAATTCCGAGTAAAACAAAATCGGTACCTTATGATTCCATAAATACGTGCGTTGAATAATTTCTTAATCACCCCGGCAACCCGGCTGGAATTAAGAAAAGATTCTCGTCAAATGTTTAAGAAACCGAAAGACACATTTTTATACTAAATAAAGAAAACATTTTAAAATATGAAATGCATGAAAATCGAATGTGTTTCTCTCTTGAAAAGAGGATATCCAAACACCTAAAAAGATATTCGACTACCTTTGAAAGAAACCTAAGTTGGATATTTTAAAATGAGAGACTTAAATAAAAGGTTTAACCCTGATTCACTGCAACGGTAATAGGTTTGATCCTAAATTGAGCATTTAGCTCTTTTTTTTTTTTTGTTGCTATCATCTTAAATAAAGGATTTTGCTAATGAGTGTCCGTAGAGTATTTTTAAGATTAGTTAACTAACTATTTATAGTAATAATATTATATTAAATGCAGTAGTTGACAACTTTATTTATCATTTCCAATGATTATAGAATATGTGTCTGATATTTTATCATAAAAATGGACATGATCCTTGTAATTGTTGTATTGGAGGAGGACGAAGAAGAAGAAATTTGATCTACCTTCCTTTTGATTTGATTCATACATTCACTCTTTTATTCTTTCTTTTTTTGGTACAAAAGAACCCACAGTCTAGGAATAGAATTAGAGATTGTAAATAATATTGAGATTTAAACCCAAACCTATTGAAGGTAACCTCTTAAAAATGATTGCAACAAATTCGGCTTGAGGACTCTTTGTCGGTCGGTTTGATCTATTTTTTATATTTATTCGGTTTAATCGGTTATCGATATCTTGAAACCGATCCGACCGAACGAATTATCACTCCTATTAGTATGTAAATAACAAGGACAATTATTTATATTAGGTTTTATTTACGTTTTTGTTAGTAAATTAAAAAGTTTGTGAAGTTGAAACTCAAATAATTAAAATAAAATAAAAAAAAGTTAATCCGTGTTTAATGTATTGGTTAAAATAATATTAAATTTTTTTTTAATTAATGTATTATTTTTTTATTCAATAAAAATAATATATTAAATATAAAACATTTTTTTAAAATAATAATTAAATAAATTTTAACCGATACAAGACAACGGTTAATCAAACCTTATTTTATTAGAATTGGGATAATAAAAAGTAGTTTTAAAATATTTGTGGTGGTTTTTTTCCGACCGGTTATCCATTAACCAAAAAAGAAGAATTAATGACGTGTCATAAGCTGGCTTTTAGGAAGCTCTCCGACCCGTAGAGAGATTACGGCAGAACGCAGAAAGAGGGTTTACAGTTTTCCGGTAAATACAAAAACCAAAATGAGAAGGAAAGGAACGGAACGGAGCTAATGAGCTAATTGTCTTCCCTTGGACTGGAAGATGAGAGTTATCAGTCTATCACTTTATTATTGCTGCTGCAATTCCGCTAAGTATAAGGCCATGACAGTCATCCTCAACAAGTCCTCTTCTCCTCCTCCCTATAAGGTTTTTTTATTTTTATTTTACTCCATTACTGACCCATTTCTAGGCTTCCTTTTGGAATCGCATTCAGATGATTTTGAACAAATTTACTTCAGATTTTTTTCATTTCTTTGCATTTCTTTGGACCTTTGCCATACATTTTAGACTGTCTCTGACAAGCTTTCCATTGACAGGGTCCTGAATCAGCTCCTCCAAGAATCACATCCAATGTCAAGCAGAACTTACAGTTTTTAAAGTTGTGGAAGGTATGTTGTTAGTTTCCTCCTAAGCTGATATTTATTCTATATCCTTTATCTTATCTGAGAAAAATCTTGTAGGAATTTCAAAAGAGGAAATCTAGTGCACCTAAGCCTGCTACTAGTTATAGGAGAAAGAAGGTTCAAAAGGAGGAGCTTCCAGAAGATATAGAGCTTTATCGTGATCCAACAACAACTCTTTATTAGTAAGCACTGTCTAAGTTTCTTTCTTTGGTCATTTTTGAATCAATTCACTTTTCAGCTTCTTGGATGCTAAAAGTTTTTACAGTACCAACCAGGGTTTAGATGATGCAGTCCCTGTATTGCTCGTTGATGGTTACAATGTATGTGGCTATTGGATGAAGCTGAAGAAGCATTTTATGAAAGGAAGGCTTGACATTGCTCGCCAAAAACTAATAGATGAACTTATAACTTTTAGTATGCTAAGAGGTTCATACTTTGCTTCTTCCATCACTTTTCTGAGGCTATGGTTGTATCAATTTCCTCTATAACCTTTGGGCAATCCTGTGTGGAATGGTTATAAATATTTTGTATATGTTCTATTTCTTTTTTCTCCCTTGGAATTCTCTGCATTATCATGATGGTTAACTATCTAAACATGTAGCAAAAGTTAATATATGCACCCATTAGAAAATGATAATTTATATCACCTGTCTGCTTCAGTAACTTCAATAACTTATTAAGGTATTAATTGAATTTGTCAAAATTGAAACTCAGCCTTGGATCTGAATATAGAGTTGACTGATATGGACTTTTGGAGAACCACACCCCAAAAGCTAGCTTTTGAGTTGGGAGAGCCTAAGTCCATATAAACCTCACAAGGAAGTCTTATTATTCCAATGTGGGATCGTAACAAACCACAACGCTTGGAAGACCAACGTCCTCGTTGGTCACGGTCACGTTGGTCACAGCTATGTTGGTCACGGCTGACACCCTTTTTTCTCTTTTTGGGTCCAGGCCACCACTCCACAGGCCACCACTCCTTGAGTCACCACTCCGAGTGCTGGGTCCACCAAGGGTGGGGCTGACTCTGATACCAATTGATATGGATCTTTGGAGAACCACACCCCAAAAGCTAGCTATTGAGGTGGGAGAGCCTAAGTCCATATAAACCTCACAAGGAAGTCTTATTATTCCAATGTGGAATCGTAACATTGACTTGATTAATGTCAGATGTTTTCTGTAAAACTTCCACTGTTTTTCACTGATTGTTAATGTCCTATAACTCTCTGATAGAATTGATGGGGTTATGTAGGAACAAGGTTCAAGTCTATCGGTCTGTTAGGATGCCTGAGCTGAATTGTTAATGTGCTAACTCTGTTATTTCTGAAATATTTTCAGGGGTTAAAGTGGTTGTTGTGTTTGATGCCATGATGTCTGGACTTCCTACACACAAGGAAGATTTTGCTGGGTACTGTATAATTCTTATTCTGTTATTGTCTAATTTAATTTCCGTCCTCTTTTTCTCTTTAAGCTCATTACAGAGAAATATCTTTATTATCTATGCTAAACATGCTTGTTTTGACAAACCAGTGAATCTTCCCCTTACATATAGATGGATTTTTTTTATTAGCAATGCTAGGTAACGTATTATCTGAACATTATCATTGTTATGATGTACTTGCTTGTTTCTACTGGAAATATTCATTCTGGTTTAGATTTAAAAAAAAAAAAGATCTACATATGTTGTTTTCTTCTTGCTAGATCCGGCTTAAAAGTCCATGCTTGTATGATGATGAATTGCTTTGTTGCTAAATCCACAAATCTGCATTGTTACTAACTTTTCTTAAGTTTATCCTCTGTTACTTTACTTTCTGGTTTCTTCAGACTCCGAGCAAAATGATATTTAGTTTATTCTACAATTTGTGCTGTAGTTCTCCTATTCAAACATTGGCATGTCAGCTGCTTTACATCATGTCTCATGTCAACCCATATTTCATGGTCACTTGGTGGCTGTACAAAAATTCATTAGTCAGAGAGACCATAAACTTGAAATTGCATGCATAACTCCACCTTTTTTTAATAGATATTAAGACGAGGCTCAAAAACTTGAACTTGCAGTCACTGATTTGAAAGAGGTGTTAATCTTCCATTAAACTAAAGGGATTTCACATTCATTCATTCAGCAGTTAGCAATCATATATCTCTACTGTTGGTTATGTTGATCTTTTTCCTCTGTATTTGTGTTAGTATGACAAGTCAGGCATTGGGAATGACCTACAATTCACTGTAATGTGTGTGTGATATGTTAGTGGTTTCTATAGTTTTTTCATGAAATGCATAGAACATGTAGGACAATGTATCTTCCACAGAAGTTAAAAGTTTAGCAGAAAGAAAAAAGGTAATATGAAGAGTCAATGCTTGATATGGATGGTAATCAAGCTATTGAAACTTCCATAATGAGTCATAGCTATGTTGCTTTGACTCTTCATTTTCCTTGATGTACCCTTGTCCAAGATTAGTGTCCAAGACTAGTGTCCGACACATATCCGGACATGGGTATGGAGGTACGACCCTCCAAATATATGGTAAAACTTAGAAAAAAATTGAGCATATCCGTGTCGGATACATACCGTATCCGACACTTGCCCTTAACTCCGAGTAACATAGAGCCATAGTATGCTCATAATGTGCCTTGACTTGGCAGCATGGTCTTAAATACTTCATAGTCAAATGTTACCGTATTGAATTTCCTTGCTGTCAATAAAATTCAACTTTGATTTCTGATGTTAATAATTTGCAATTTTCAGCATTGATGTAGTTTTCTCAGGAGAATCTTGTGCTGATGCATGGATTGAAAAGGAGGTTTGAGATGACAACAAGCTGAGAATTTTGAATTGTTCCTTTACTGGTTATATAGCATATTTTCTTTTATATATAGAAGGATAAGAGGATTGGATTTTAGCATGCCTCATTATGCGTCTTTTTTCATGTCACATTATAGTGAGAGTCTTACTTTGCTCTTCTTTTGATGATAAGTTATTTTAAACTACAAAATTATGTTCTTGGAAAAAAGAAAAGAAAGCTACAAAATCATTTTTTTGATTTGCTTGAGAACCTTCTTACATGTTCCCTTAAACTATACAAAAAACAAACACATCTTAATGTTGAGGCCTCCATAGTAAATTGCATTCAGGAGTTTTAGGTATGATTCTTTGGAATGTTTAGAGAGTATTCGAGAAGTCTCATATCAAGTAAAGATGCTTCTCCTCAGATAAACTTTCTGCATTGTCGCTCAACATTAAGGGATAGTTTCAGTTATGCATTTAGCATAGTCTTCCTTGTAAGTTATTTCCTTGAGAATCTGTTGCGCAAACTTTTTTGAGTGACACCTTCAGCATACATCTTTCTGTAAATTAAATGTACTATTTCTTGTCCCTTGACTTCTAGTGTGCATGTCAAATATATAACAGGTTGCAGCTCTGAAGGAGGACGGTTGCCCCAAAGTTTGGGTTGTGACTTCTGATAATTGTCAGCAGCAAGCGGCACATGGAGCGGTAAGCATTTGCATTATGATCAGGAAATTATTTGTTGTAGTGATCATGACATTCCACCAGGCTATAATTTTCTGATGGTAATTTCTGCTATGTGCTCATAGTGTCTTGTAAATTTTGAATTTGCTCGGTACTCGGGATGCCTTTGAACAATGAGTTGCTGATTTAGCACTGTAGGTAAAAGGAGATTGAAGTATGAGCACACTGTAGCAATTACAAAACTTTGGAGAGTATTCAGGACCTTATGGAGTCACGGCACAAGTAGTATGGCACATCATACTTGGTAAACTAAGCTTCACAGCTAAGGTTCTTTGGAGTCACAGCTAAAAAGATGCATCACGGGTTGACCAGTAAATTTCAAAACACATCTTGTATTCACTATACTTTAAGTAAGATATGGCCACCCTATGTATAAGAAAATTTGTCCAGCATCCTTTAGGCCAGATATTGCAACTTATATATAGGAACTATGAGTAGGTTGCTTACGTGGTGGCAAGTAAGGAGGTGCAACTGATAATAGTTGGAGTTCTTCTCCTTTAGTATCCTTGGTGATGAAATGATGCAAAAAGAATCCTTCATCCTCATTTATCTTTAAGTGTGACGCGTTACAAAAAAAAGAATTCAGTTAGTCAATAAAGCACATAGGTGGAGATACCAAATTACATACTCACAGTAAGAAAATTATAGTTGTAAGAATCAAGTGGCTGCCTGACTGTCTTGATCCTTGTTGTTGACGGTTACCTCTTGTATTATTATTTTTTGACAATGGTTTGAGAATGGTCTTTTAAATTATTCGTTGGACTTATTTATATTGACGGTTTTATTCAGGGAGCCTTTATTTGGAGCAGCAAGGCATTGGTTTCTGAGGTGAGGCATGTTAATTTAATCACGTGCTGCATTTATGTATTCCACCCAAATTGGATACCCATATTAAACTTATTTATTGGCATGTGGCTGCTAGAAAACATAATTTATCTTGTCATGAGCACACTGATGTTGTACTTGTTATTATATCTATGTTTCTTCCTTGTGAAATAGGTTTGCAATGCTAGAAGAAAAACCATGCGGGACTCAAACTTTGAGGAATTTAATAGAATTCAACTGATACTATTTAACTAAACAGTTTAGTCTTTATATAAAGCTAACACCCGCAAGAAATTATAAAATTAATTGATAATATCTCATCCTTACCGGTAAATGTTAAACAAATAATAAATAATTATAACATTTTAAATAAATCCTAATCACACCAAGATGATAAATATCTAACTAAGAACAAGAGATAAACATGAAAAATTCCCACCCCTTAGAATAATCTTTTCCTCAAGGTTAGGATCATGGAATCATCTTTTGAGATCTTCCTTGGCATTTTGAACCTCATCCATATAATGGACCCTGTCCATGTGGCAAGTAGGAACTTTTCTCTTGTTAAACCTGAATTGTCCTTGAAGGTTATATTTGATGAAAGCATAATCAAAAGTCCTCGACCTGTTTTCTTATGGTACTTTTTGAACATATTTAAGCCTATAAGATTGGACACATACAATCTTTTTGTCTATTGGAATTCCATAGCCCATCATTCACCCTCGGTTGAAAGAGCTCGAGTCCAGAAGTTATAATGCAAACACTTTTATGCTCCATGAAATCCATAAGTAGCAAAAATAACAGCCTTTCCAATTAAGAGGAGAATAGGGATAGTCGTCTAGACAAGAAGCAGCAAATGCATCACCAAGAATCACTGCCACCAGCAAAATGCCTTAAGAAGACTAGCAAGAGAAAACAAAAGGCTCAAAAGCATACCACTGAGTTAATGTACTTTCTACATGAAAAACATGACTAAAATTTAGCAGGCACACTACTAGTATCAATGATTTTAATCCATCTTTAACATCCGAATCACCCATCAGCAAAGTAATTTGGGGTGCACTACTATCCTTTCCAGGGTCATCTTCATCCTTAGGCTCTTTAATAGGATCCACTATTTGAACATTTCCATCTATGGGTTCCTCAATATCTTAGTCTACAATTAAGGCTTGTTGTGGACATTGTATATCTTGGTCTACAATTAAGGCTTGTTGTGAACATTGTGAAGCTATGCGATCTTCACCATGACAACGAAAACATTGAATTGAAAAGCTACTAGATGCCTTAGAACCATTAAGACCCACTATGATTAAGTGAAGAAAATTCCTTATTCTTAGTACTGTTATCATTTTTAAGCTCTGAAAATGAGACTCCTGTAGATTGATCATGACGAGAAGAAGTCCTATGTTCGGAAAGTCCTACTATATCTATCAACAACTAAGGCACTATGATAAACTTAAATCTAAGGAACCTGGAGTATACAACTCTACAGCCCTCCTAATCTCCATTTTGAGGCCATGAATAGATCTCCTAATTGGGTGGTGGTGTGGCATTTGGTGTAGTCTGGTACATAACTGAAATGGCCAATACCCAACTCGTAGTGTCACGGTCCACACCAACCTGTAAGGTAATGTCCGCTTCGATCCATTGGGCCTCACGGTTTCATCCACAAAAGGTGCCTCATAGGTTGAAGCTGGTGTGAACACTTATATACCCAGTCGAACTCTAGTACACAGTTGATGTGGGATTCATGGCTCCTCTCTAGGACCATGATATCCTCCCCCACTTCAACGAGAGCCCACTATCCTCAGTGGCACATCGCTAGTACCCCTAGAGCCGGCTCTGATACCAAATGTTATGGTCCACACCAACCTACAAGGTATTGTCCGCTTCGGCCCATTGGGCCTCACGGTTTTGTCCACAAAAGGTGTGTCACAGGTTGAAGATGGTATGAACACTTATATACCCAGTCGAACTCTAATACACAACCGATATGAGATTCGTGGCTCCTCTCTAGGACCATGACACGTAGCATGCGGGTCCATGCGATGGCTTCAGTGGATGAAACATTGCCGGTAAAACAATGTGGTCGGCTACATGATCAGAGTTGGTCATGCCTTTTTCTGGCAACCAAAAAGCGGTAGATCTAAATTCAAAGTTCTGTTGGTTCTTTCCTCAATTCTTTTTCAACAAATGGGAGGCTAACGGTGGTGAAACATTTTGGGACAGGCAAAGCTAGTGGCGGCAAGAGATTGGCGATCAGACGATTACTTTGTGGTGAACTAGTTTTCTCTCCCTTTGATTAATTTGCTTTTTAGTTTTTGAATTAGCTGGATATATTCTCGTTTTTTTCGATAGATATAGAGCATATGCTGATAGCAAAGCTCTTCTAGGATCTAATACCGAATTGATATGGAAGTAGGGAAGGAGATTAGAAAATAGAAATCGAAGGGAAAATCAGGACTAGACATAAGTGTTTAGGGAGGAATCAATGAAATTGGGGGAGAAATAGAAAAATTAGGGAGAAAGTCAGAAAGAATCAATAGAGGGAGAAAATTACAATACTGAATACCTTACTCAAATATTCATCATCCAAAAGCTAATTAAAACCTGAAAAATAAAATTGTATTCTAAAAGCTACATCAACCCTAATAACAATGCAAATGCCAAATATGACCTTGATTTAATTAACTCTAATAAAGTATTAAGCCTTAGCAATTCTCCTTCACTTGCTCTGATACCGAATGATGCTTACAAGAGACAAAAGAAGCAGGTGAAAATAAGAGTTCTTGCTGAGCAAAAAAAAAAAAAAAAAAAAGAGTTCTCTAAGGAAAGTAAGACCTTTGGGTACTTTTATTAAAATTTAACTTGCAAAATGTTACCAAGCAGTTTTGTCTTTATATATAGTAAAGACCTTCGAGATATTATTGATATCATCACAGCTACATAATATCTTATCCTAACTTTGAATCATAAACAAATAATAAGCAAATTCTAATTACCCTAAAATAATAAATAAGTCCTAATCACACCAAGATGGTAAATGTCTTACTAAACTAGAGATAAACACGTAACAACTTTTTAGTTAGTATGTGCTGATGGCTTCTACTTTAACATGTTTGAGAGAGAGAGAGACTGTCTTATGTTTAGTACACCTTGAATTAGTTACTAATTTTATCAAATTCATGTAACAAAAATACTAATTTTATATGTTTAGTACACCTTGAATTAGTTAATGAGGATGAAGCATTGATCTACTTATATGTTTCAGCGAATTTCACTTCTTATGATTCTTAGGATAGCCTCAATCCTAATTATTCATTGGATTTACCTTTCTTTCAATCAACAATGCCCCCATCCTATCCTTATGGATGATTGAGAGGATAAGGCACGTCTCTTTTTATGATCTAATAAGTCCTTTCCTTTTTTCTTACTTTTTGTCCATACCATAGAGTGAACATTGCTATAGATCATCAACAAGTAAAAAACTCTAGAGAGAACATGTCCAAATGGTCTAGCCTAGTCTTGCTTACAAGCGTTATACTGATAGTTACAACTTGATGTCATTCATCTGAATTAAGAGATAGGCATCCATGTTATGACAAATTGTTACCCTTGATGTAGCCCCCTTTTATATCAAAGTGTTGTCTGTAGATTGCATTCATGCTATGACAGATTGTTATCGTTGTCTACCCCTTTTTTATTGAAGTATTGTTTGTATACGATCATTTCTATTGATGGTTCCTCTATAATTGTGTGTAGATTAAAGCTTCACAGAAGGAGATTGAAAGGATGCTTCAAGAACACAGGTGTTCCCTAATTGGAATGAAAATTTACAAAAATTTGCACCTAAGAAATTAAAAAAGTAAATGCATGCCATTGTGTGGTTTAAGTACTACATTTTAAAATTGCCATACAACTAATTGAACTTATATGATTCATGATAAATTTCTTTTTATCGACTATAGGGGATCTCAAAACATTGTCATCAATGTATATTCCGTAAGGCACATTAGGCAAATATCCTGTCATGTTGAAGATGAGCCTAAAACCGAAATCATAATACATGTGGCCTTATCTCCTTCACATGCGTAAAAACAAACTAAGGGCATATTGGTCATTTTAAGAGATCTATAACGAGTTTTGTCTCCAAAGCTTGATGAAGAGGATTCACTAGGGATCTCACAGGGCATGAGCTAAAGGAATCTTCTAACAGGGCATGAGCTAAAGGAATCTTCTAATACCTAAAATATGACGACACAGGTAGTCAAAGGCAAGTTCTCCATGTATACTTTGAAATATTTAACATTGTTTCACACTTCATTAAATCCGCCTATGCATAGTAAGTGTTGAGAAGATCCATGACATTTTTGAAATATTTAAGATGGTTTGAGGTATCCTTGGTTTAATGCTCGATCATGAAACGTGAATCTAGACTTGTAAGGTTATACTTATAGGTATTAGAAAATGGCTTGAGGTTATTCCCTGTGAGATCCTCTAGTGGGCCCCTTTATCATGTTATCCAGAGAGAGGTGCTTATGGGTCTATTGGCAATGACCATTATACGTAGTTTGTTGGCTATGGGTAGAAATGAAGGGGATAAGGTGACATGTATATAAAATTTGGGCCTTGGGATCATATTCCAACATATCATAAAGGAAACAACCATACTAAGATTGGAGTTAGTGGTGTAATTGAGTCGAGCCGAGCTTAAGCAGTAAGAAGCTCGATCGAGTTTTATTTTTAAAACTCGAGCTCAATTCGAACTTCTCGAGCTCGTTCGATTAGACTTGTTTACCTAATAAAAAGACGAACTCGATTTTCATGCTCGACTTCAAACTCGATTGTTTGTGTTCGAATTGAGATTTTTTTCAATACTAATTAAAATAATAAAAATAAAAAAGCTCTATTATACTCGCGAGCTACTCGAGGCGGGCATTAAGATATTCGAATTCTGCTCGCTTGATAACTCGAGCTGCTCGAGCTCGGCTCGATAATGACCGAGTCGAATTTGAGTTTTTTTCGAGCCAAACTCGAATAGTTTGCGAGCACAGGTGTCTCGTTTACACCCTTAATTGGAGTGTTAATGTTATGCCCTTGACTAAAGCAGAACTTCGCAAATTAAGCCTATGTTTCTCGAACTTGGGTGCGAGTTCGGACTCGGGTATGTGTCCGACACGAGTATGTTTAATTTTTTCTAAGATTTTCATGTATTTGGAGGGTTCTTGGAGGATCATATCCCCATATCCATGTCCTGATATGCATCGGATATTGGTGTCGGACACGGATACTTTAAAAAAAATGAAGAGTCGGAACAATATAGACTTAAGCTAGACTTTTTCTGTAGACTTATCTTTTAGCCTATTCAACTTCACAGCTCACATCTCATTCGAGATCTGTAATAGGAAAGTTTCAAGGTTGTTTAACTTTAGGACAAGAATACTTTCCACCTTTACTAACATCTTGATTATGCTAGTTGAACGCACCAAAAATATATAGCAATAATTGGCTCAATATCGAACTTAAGTATGTGGATGTTGGGCTGATTGTTTGATGAAGTGTACTTTGTGTCTTTGATACGAAGTTTTTTTTTATTCATGTTTCTACCTTTTTCAGATCAACTTCTTTTCAAGGTAAATTATTAAAGCACAATCTCAATTCTGAAGTTGTCGATGCTCTTAAGGATCTAAGAAGACAGCTTTCTGAGAATGAGTCCAACTAGCTATTCGGATCTGGTGTGTTATTATTGGATTGAGCTGAATATTGCAAAATCAAAATGCTAATGTTAGCATATACCTAGGTAGGTGACAAATTCATATTCATCATACCTGGTTATGTTATTTTTCCGTGTTATAATCGTATTTAAGGACACGTCAATAGTTCGTGTTATATAGATTTTGACACGTTTATATATTTATATTATGTTCGTTTTATTTTTTCGTATCGTGTTTTGTGTCACGTTTTAATTATTTTTCCCGTGTTATATTCGTGTAATTGTCCCTCTGTATAATACATACTTTGCGGCTTAAATTGCTTTTTTTCCATTATTATTTTGGAACTGAGCAAAATAATCCTTTTTGTTGTTGGTGATTTACCATCACTTTATTAGCCTTGTCTATTTACTACCAAGAATATAAAAAATATGCCACTCTTGTTATGATTCTCTCATTTTTTTTCTTTTCTTTTCTTTTCATTGATCTTCATGATTATTGTTCTATCGACTATCCTATTGTTTATGTTTAAAAAAAAAACTATCCTATTGTTTAATAATATCAACAAGGTCTGGGCACCATGCTAGTGAAAATGGAAATGTAGAAGAAAAATGAGAAAGAAAAAAAAGGAAATGTATAGAAGTAAGAAAATATAAATTGCTTTTATAGTTTTCAGGTTTGGATGGTTGATTTTCTTTAAATTATGTTGGATTGAGTTTGATTCGAGATTGGGTGGGGGTTTTTAAATTTGGAATAGTTTTGCTTGTTTTAATAATGATAAATTTTAAAATAATTTAAAGTAAGAAAGTGTTTACTAGTATATAGTGGTACTTGTTAAAATGGTATTTATAAAAAAATGTAATTAATATATATATTTTTTTATTCAGTAATTTTTAAAATGATAATAAAATAATTTTTAATCAATGTCTATAGATACAAGATTACAAGTTAATTGAACTCTAAACAATAATAATAAAATTCAATATTGAACCAAAATACAATAAAAGAATTGTATTTATCCCTTGGTTTTCTTTCTCATTTCTTCTCAAAAATTGTCTAAACTGAAATGTAAATGGATACTTTTTGTTCTTTTGTTTAACTTTTTTTTTCCCCTCTTCTAAGGTAAAGAGGCTGGAGCTTAGAGCTTAAAACGAGGTGTGAACCCCGCAGGATATAAAAATGAGTAAGGTTTGGGGCTCGTCAAAGCCCATGCAAATATCATAACAGCCGTTGGGGTTTAAAAGTTGGTGGGTCATGCTTGTAACGACTCATATTTTTTAGAGAGTAAGTCCAGCACGGCCTATGGCCCATATATATTATGGGTTGTGCTGGGCCTAGCCAAGAACGTAAGGATTGGGTTGGCCCATGTTTGGTTAGGCCCAATATGTTTTTCCTTTTTTTCATATATAAATTTTTTAATTGCTACTTCGTCTTATATATTTATTATTTTAATATTATAATTATAAAAAATAGTAAAAATGAAAAAAATAGACATTATTTACATGATTCCACTTAAAATGCTTATGTTCACGGTAAAGAGAGAAATTTTCACTATGAATAAATAAATTTTACAGACAATAATTAGTTCAAAAGGTAATAAAATTTTACATGTATAAATAAGAATCGACGTATATCATGGCTCATTGTTTAGAGTATCTCATATGAAAAAAAAAAAAATGATGGGATCATTACTGATTATTAATAAACTGACCAAATAAAAAAAAAAAAAAAAAAAAAAACCATGCCAACTCATGAACCAAAAATTCTTGAACCAGTTAAAAACTTTGATAAAGGCTATGTCAAATACAGTCTATTACTATAATAAATTGACCGAATTAATACAATTCATGGTAAAATGAGTTGTGCCATACCGTGAATTGCTCGTTCATTTTGTCACCTCTAATAACTAACTAATTAGCAACCAACATGATCTAATATTTGCAAATTTGATGTTGTATGGACAGCCACTCTCATATCACAAGAGAATCAGTTAGAGACCCGTCAACCAAATATTGTTTTTTCTTCAATATAAATGTTAAATAGATAAAATTTACATACTATTATATATTATTAGTAAAAAGAAGTAAAATAGAAAAGCTTATTAGCAAACAGATGGAACCAGACTGTCTGTCACTTCTTTGCTGCTCTTTTCTGTCTTACGCTCTTTGACCTTTCTATTTTTTCAACTATTCACGTGTTTTTTTCTTACTATTTTATTATTACATCGTCTTTTCTTGGTTTTTATTTTGTGGGTATTTATCTTTTCTCAGATCATGAAATTAATTAATGGAAATAATCCTTGGTGTTTGCTCACTTATTTATCAGTTGTGAAATGAAAATATTATTTGTTTCAATACTTTTATTTTACCTTATGTTATAATAAATAAAAGTATTAATATTTGAGATAAAATTAAAATTTATTAGCAAAGGAAAAAGAAAACTACATAATAATTTAGCAAACAGATGGAAGCAGAATCCAGAAATTGGGCAGATACAAAAGTGAGAAAATTAAGGACAGAATAATAATAGCAGTTTGCTAATGAATACATTTTTTTAAATTAATTAATATATTATTTGTAATAAAAATATTATATTAATTATAAAAATTAATAATTTTATTTATTATTTTTAATACATTATATATAAAAATATTATCACATATAATAATTTTAAAAAATTATCCAAAAAAATATTTGTTAGCTAAATTCATAATAATATCATTTTGTTTTGAAGATTTGAGGAATGGGCGGGAGTGGGAGTGTCAGTGCATTTAGGAGAGTCAACGAGTTGCAGAGACTGTAAAGGGATATATATGATTCACGAGATGCCTGCTTTCTTCCTTATTAACTCTCTGACACTGAGACTGACAGCTCCACCCTTTTATAAAAGAAAGAAAAAACGTACAAAAATTCAGTTCAGTCCCAACAAAACAAACTTGGTTACAAGTCTTAACTAGAGGAAGAAGAAATAAATAAATAAATGAATCAAGTCAGAGAGTCAAATGAGGGTCCCACTACTGGCCATAAAATAAAAAATGGGGGTCCCACTCCCTTCTGTCCGGTCTGACGGTCAAGCTTTGACTCCTTCATTAAAATCCAACGGTGGCAGTGGACCCTCCCATGTTTTTGTGATGGTTGATGATTGATAACGATGTCCGTGTAATTAGATATGATGAATCGTATAATTATTAAATATATTAAAATTTTAAATATAAATATAATATATTTTATTTATTGTGCTTAAATGTATCATATTTATTATATTATTTTTATATTTATTAAATATATTATATTTTAATGAAAAAAAAAAGTATCGTTTTCATAATATATTTTTATATAATGTCCAAATTCCAAAATTATGATATTTAAATATACATGTCAAGTCTGTGTGTTTTGCTTTGTCTTTTTACGTGCAAAAACTACAAATGCAATTAAACTTAATTGTTCACCACCCCATTTGATATTGCATTTCTGCAATTATGAGTCGGCAAAATTGTAAGCCCAAATCTTCAACTAACCTATAAAAAGAAAATGTCTCTTTGTAATCGGATGTATACATTTACACATATTTCTTTTTTAAAAAAAATTATTTCCTTACCTTACATAACTGACAAATCTTATAATTGTTGGAATTTGATAAGGAGGGGTCTGAGCATTACTGAGCACTGACCAATCTTTTGGGTATTCTTCAAACTTTCTCATATTAACTTGGCAATTATGATTTTACCAACTTTGGACTACTACAATGCAAACCGGTACAAACCCTGGTTTCGCACAAGTTTCAAAAATTTGTTACGTAAAAGTAGTTTATTTTTTATTTTTATTTTTTGTTTGGTTTTTGGTTAGTTTGTCTAATTTAGAATTGTATTGATAATTATCAAATAAGATAAAACATCAAAAGCATTTAATATTTGCAATAATAATATAAAATATTTAATAAAAAATTTTATTATTAGAATTATAAATGAATTGGCTTTGACGAATCGATCTTCGTTCGTGTTCGTTTGTTTATTTTTGAGTTTGTTTGTGTTTGGCTCGTGTTCGCTAAGGATTTTAAAATTATGTTTATTTTTAGTTCATTTAAATTAAATAAACAGGTTCACGAATATTAAACAAACATATTTATTAACATATAATCGAACACGTTCACGAACAATTAAAAATCTGTTCATAAACAATAAACAAACAAACAAATAAATAAAATAAGTTAATTTTAAGTTATTATTAAATAAATGCACTTTACATTAGACTTGCTAATGGGTAGGGTCGGGCCGCGACCCGAAAATTTTTCAACTTCCTTACCCAAGCTCGACCTGCGGATCCGAATTCACTGTTCACCCTTAATAAATATATATATATTTTTATAATTAAATTTAAATAATTTTTTATTTATTTATTCTATGAACAGTGATCCGGGCCGACCCTCAGGAAAAAACCTGCCCAGGCCCGGCCCAGTACGGTCTTTATCATTTTATTTCAAATTATTTTTTGTTTCTTCTTCCAACAACCTGATAATCTTATTGCTAAATTCAACAATGTTCGAGCTATATGTGCTCGTAGACCTATCCACGAGGCATGCTACCCGTCCAGCCTGACAAGCTTGATACGAATTAGACTGGACATGGAATAGGCTTTTAATAATATAGATCGGCTTGACCAGGATTACTGTTTAAATAATAAAAATAATATTTTTATTTAAATTTAATTATAAAAATATATTAATATTAATATAAAATATTTTAATATATTTTAAATAGTAAAATGAGCTTTCATACTCGAATTGGCCCAAGCTGGGCCTGAGCAAGCAAAAAAAATTTTGTTCGAACTTGGGCCAGTTCTTTCTTGATCCATGGACACTTTTTTTGACCACTTAAGGCTATTTTCATTTTCAAACAATTAGATTTGTGTTGCTTGGATCTTAAATTAGTACTAAACAATTATATTTAACCATGAAGGAAAAAAATCCAAAGCAAATCTAATAGTTTGAGATAAAAAATGATTCCAACATGTTGGATTTAGCTAAATAAAGTTATTTTCGATAAAAAATTAAATAAAAATAATGTTGACGAAACTAATGTATTTTAGAAATATATAAATATTTGACTTAGCAAAAAACCCTCAAAATTCAAACCTTCAAAATATTTTTTATTATTTGTGTAAACATAATATTCTTTTAATTATTTGATTTTTTTTATAATTTTTCACCGTTCTCATTGTAAATATTTTCATTGTAATTGCCACCACCAACTTCACCCATCTTTGCTTTTTTGCAACTCTATATTCTTCAACCATCATAAAGTGCATGGTACAACTATCATAACTATCATATATAGAGGTGTTTAACTCTTGGTTAGGTCACGATCCAATTTTTTTTTTTTATATTCTTCACTTAAGTTCGGTTTTGGTCGAGTTCGAAAAATCATTTTATTATTTAAAAAACATTGACAAATATTTTTATATTTTTATAATAAAAAATATTTTTATTAATAAACAGTAATTCAGGTCGGTCTTAATTACAAAACTCTACACCCAAATCTGACCCAATAAGGATAAGGTTTTTCGAACCGGACGGATAACCCGACTCTTGAACAAGTTTAATCATATCCCTTTCCATTTTTTTTCTGCTTTTCTTTTTTTAAAAAATATACCTTTTATGTAGGATTATTTAATGCAGCTTCTCTTTGCATTCAAGTTTTTTGGATTGAGTTTAAGTATGGTCAAGAGAGTGTTGAAATGCAGTTTTCATTTTCTTTTTCAATTTTGGTATTATATTTTGATGATAATATTTTAACCACAAATAAAACCGCCAGGTTTAAACCATAAATAACATTTTAAAGTACATAATTAATCATAAAAATTCATAAAAATTATAGAAAAGTCCATATATACTTTGGAGTAGACCTGCTCACGGGTCGGGCAGCTCGCCCGCCCGACCTAGCAGGCCCGACCCGTATTGGGCCGGGCCTAGGCAGGAATATTTGTAATCTGGGTCGGCCCGACTCGAATTACTGTTCACATAATAAAATAATAATATTTTTAAAAATTTAATTATAAAAACATATAAAAAAATAAATATATATTTAATATAAATGAACAGTGATTTGGGCCCGCGGGCCAACCTAGGCCCTCCCAAGGGCAAGCTTGGATAAAAAATTTAAGAAAATTTCGGACCGCGACCCGACCCATGAGCACTTCTATTTTGGAGTATGGACTATAGAGAGAGTAAGAGAGAAATAGGTGTAATATTCAACAATTGGTTGTTTAGGGTATTTATAAAATATTTTGATCACATAGAATCATTATACTTTGTCCAATTTAATTAGATTTGGTGATATATTTCGTAGGTAACTTTCTTGTGTTATGACAATCGTTGTGAACTCATTGTTAAAAAATCGAACCGGTAATCAGTTGAATTGGAAATCGAGAATCGATGGTCTGTCCGATCTGGATAGTATATTTAAATCGGGTATTAATCAAACCAAGACAAAACCGGTTCAATCGGTCGGATTGAACTGGTAAAAAACAGATATTATATTTATATATTTTATTTTTTTTCAAAATTTTATTTGTAATTAATGAGATTTGAACCTTTAACCTCTTAGTTTTATATTAAAAACCATACCATTAAGCCACAAATGCATATTTTTGTTGATTATTAGCTATATTTAATATTTATTTAATATTAAACTTAGTGTTTAAATATAGAAAAAATCATCGAACCGACTCGTCCAATCGGTTGGACCAAAAATCAGAGGTCTAACCGGTTCGATCTCCGGTCCAATTTTGTTAACTTGTGTAAAATTTAAGATTTAGTAAAAAAAGTTTAGATATTAAACTATTGTAATTTTCCTTTTTAGTATAGTGGATTTTATTCTATGATATTTTTCTCTATGTTCGTTTGGAGTGTTTTTAGGCAAATTTGATGCTTCTAGTTTTTTTCCTACATCATCTGTTGATTTATATTTTCGATTTATTGATTGATGTGAATTGGAAATTAATTCATACAATTCTTAAAAGCAGATAATAAAGATTAAAATATATTTTAAAATTTTAAGATCATATAATTAATTTTTTAAAATTGTTACAAAACTTATATAATTTTAAAAAATATTTTTATAAAATATACGTAGCACTCTTCAATTTTTACGTAAAGGCAAAAGAATTATATGAGCTAAAATTGAGGCGGGCTTCAAGCTACTTGGATTCGCTTATTTCATCCGCGGTTCCCTTTTGCGTGTATAAAAGTGATTTACACTATCAAGTGGTCTAAGTAAGAAAGAAAAAAAAAAGTCATCTACACTATGTGGCCAAGAAGTAAAACAAAAAGGCTTATATTTTTATTACACTAAAACAATAAAAGAGCTTTTGAATTTTATCAAGATAAACTCTTATATTTTTATTACACTCAAATAATTTTTTAATTTTTAATTTATATCCAAATAAATCTTTAACATAAATCAATCTTTTATTTGAAATAATGACTTATTTGGTACAAATTAAAGGATAAAAATTTATTTGGATATAATAAAAATATAAGAGTTTATTTTAAAAAATTAAAATAGTTTAAATAGTTTTTTAGTATCTTAACCAAACAAAAAAGAAAAGTCATCTACACCCCTTGTTGCCAATGAATGAACAAAGTTAAATATGATGGGCGAAAGAAGTTGGCAAACAAATTCCTTTAGATTAAAAAACATGAGAAAAGAAAAAGATTTGTATGACAAAAGCAATCAAGAAAAACGTCATTCTTCCTGGTGTGGATGATATGCAATTTTCATAGCAAAATTAGGCAACGGCCACATGTTATGTTAGGGATTATATATGAATTTGACACACAGATTGGGATTTGGGAGTGGGATAATTCATTTCAATTATTTATTTACTTTTTCTCCCATGCATTTGAAGAAAAAAAAAAAAAAAAGTGGGTTTTTGTAGTTTTGTGGGCAAAACATAAAAAGATGTAACGTTTGTTTCGGGTTTAAGGGCTTACAACATTGGTTGGACGGCTCATGATGAGCAAGCCCTGACAGTCACAGAGTCCTGAATTGGTCGGTGACTGGCTGCACCCCAAGAGTTCTGGGTCCCTCTCAAAACAGCACCCTTTTCTCTTTGGAACTGTTGCATTTAATTTCGTGATTTTAACACTCACTTTTGTTTTGTACCATATTTGTATACACTATATATGTTCTACAAGAATCTTTTTATCACTGTTTTAGCTAATAGTATCTGAGACGCTGAAACTGGGATGATCGCATGACCACAATTTAGGGTTGAAGATAATTATATATATATATATATATATATATATATATATCGATCATAAGCTAGTTAGCTGAGAATACAGTTGCAATTTGCAGAACTGGAAGAGGCAGGCAGGCAAGAGGGTCACAACCGCCAAAAGGGTCCAAGCCACGAGTTATAGGTGGCCCCTCTTATCTCCTCCGATAATAACACTATTCTCTACATATTTATTTATTAATAATATATAATATATATTCTCCATTATGTTTATGTGGATATTTTTAGCAAATCAAAGGACGAGGTCTCTCCTTCTCAACTCCACCAAACTTTTCCTCTCAGTTTTACTCGTTGATTACTTACCCTTTGAATATTAATAGCTTCATTCATGATCTTTGCGTTGTTTAACTCATATTCTAACCAAAAAAATTTAAGAAAAACCAAATATATATGTTTTACTGTTTTAGTTGATACTTGATACTTGTAACCAATATATATATATATATATATATATATACATATATTTTTATAATAGGAAGAGGCGTATTTTCAAGTTTTATATAGACCTAATGCTTTTCTTGAGTGATATTAAAGGCGTACCCCTCCACATCAATTTATTATATTCAAGATTTTATTTTCAAAATGTTCACAATAATTGAACTCTCCCCAACAAAAAAGTTTGCTTTTACCAACTCAACTACTTCTTTGAGTTATTAATGCATATATGTATATATGTACGTTGTACGTAATCATACTTATTTTTTAATAATAATTATATATTGAACATATAATTACATATTTATTGTATATAAAGTTTACATTGAATTAATTTTTTTATTAATTAATTAAATAAATTCATTTAATAAACGTATATTAATGGAATTAGATTTCTTATTTATAAGTTAATAAATCTTATTAATATTTATGACAAAATATTTAAAATGACAATTTAGAATATAATGAACGAAACTATATATCAATTCAATTTTATTTTTTTTAAATAATAATTATATAAAAATACAAATAAGTATTAGATTCTTTTTTTTTTTTTTTTTTTTTTTTAAGTTTGAGTTTCAAACAAAAACTGCAACGTTTAACTCAAACCAGATCAGCTTATTCCATTTGGTTTAGTCCTAATATTATAAACACCCCTCAAGAATGCTTTAAAAAAGAGAAAGAATAATGAAGAGAGTATAAAAATAATTTTTAATTAATAATTAATTCAATAGAGAAATATCATATTAAAATAAAATCTTAACTGTAAAGTGAAAAGTTTTATCAAAATAAATTAAAATATAAAAGAGTATAATTAATGTTGAATATATCAATATAAAAAACATATATTAACTGAAGGACATGCAAACAAATTAGAGATATTGTTTTGTAATATTTTAAAGTTGAATACTCTATCAACTTCAAAGCCAATAATCATGACTACAAAAAATAAAAATTAAAACACATATATGCAAGTTAATTGAAATAACTTGAAATAACCAATTAAAGAGATTGACTTATCATATTTTGAACTCGAATACTCCTTCAATTTTAATATCAATAAATCGCAACTATAAAAGATAACAAATCAAAACATATATATGCAATATTCATTTAAATAAATGAAAGTAAAAAAGACCTGTTTAAAAAATTTATGATTGTCTATTACATAAATTGTTAGGAAAACTCTTAATTGGTATATAAAAAAAGAGAGAGATTATATCTCTTTAATTCCTAAGCCAAACCAATTATTAAAATCAAAAACCCTTACTTGCCAAACTTTTTTTTTGCATTGAAATGATATTGAAATCAAAGTTGACCATATATATATAATGACATGAGATTTAGTTTCTCATGGACTCTAATTTTTTATGAAATTTAATTAGCAAAGAGTTATCTAAAGAATTATTATCCAAAAAAATTTATAAAATTAATCATAATAATACAATATAATTAAAACTCTTTTCTATCTATAAAACTAATCTTATTATTAAAATTCAAAATTATAATAACAAAAAAAATTAAATGATAATGTAGAATTTTATTCAAAGAGGATGATTTACTTACTATGGACTCTAACTTTACTTTTGTTTGATGAAATTTAACTAGATAAGAATTATCTAAAAAATTATTATTCAAAAAATTCTATCATAAATGACTCCAAGTCAATATAATTAAAACTATTTTCTATTTATAAAATTAATCTTATTATTAAGATTCAAAATAATAATAATAATAAAATTAAATGACAATGTAGAATTTTATTCAAAGAGGATGATTTAATTATTATGGACTCTCACTTTACTTTTGTTTCATAAAATTTAATCAGTTAAGAATTATCTAAAAAAATATATCCAAAGAAATCTATCATAAATGACTGCAATTCAATATAATTAAAACTATTTTTTATTTATAAAATTAATCTTATGATTAAGGTTCAAAATTATAATAAATAAAAACTAAGTTCAAATGATAGTTTAGAAATTTAATCAAAGAATATGTACATTTTCATCAATTCAAAAGATTTTTCACATTCTTGCTTTTATATATATTATAAATATAGATAAATATATAAAATTTTCTCTTAATTATAATAATATTCCTTTTCTTTTAATTTTGACCTCTCAATTAACTATCCAAATATATAAATTAAGTGGAGTACATTAATTTTGTTTTCGTTTATATCTCTCAATCCAATCATAGTCCTACCATAAATGCAAGATTCCGGGATAGAAAGCTCTCAAGAAGACTCTTTTTAAACTTCACTAGATAAATGCCCGTGCTTCACTGCGGACATGTTATCAGATTTGAAAGGATACTTTCTAATAAATTTGAAAGATAAAAAAGCAAGAGGAGTAAAGATGAAAGAGTGATGATTGGAAATAAGATAAAGTACTATATCGTAATATATTCTGATTTTAAATATCTACATCATTGTTTACAAAAAAGTAACATATCTAATGTTGCTTTCTCTCAAGCTTGTACATACAAAAGATCAATTGCTATGAAAAGCTATGCATGATACAAAATATAATGTAAATTAGTTTTGTATCAAGGCATCTATACAAAAAGCAGAAATTCATCAAAAAGTATTTGTCAATTGTGTAGAGAAAATAATGATGATAATTAAAACTTGAGTTGGTCAACAATAAGTTTGTTTTCCATCAGTATTCAGCAAAAAGAAGTATTAAGCTTTTGTACAGAATCCTATTTTGATCAGTTTTTCTCAATACTATAGTCAATCAAAATTCAACAACTCGATCAATTTTTCTCAATCCTATAATCAATCATCCATTCTTTCATTGCCTTTGCAAATAACATATACATTGTTTAATTTAGATATATAAGTTGTTTTAAGTTATAAAAGAGATTAGTTTAAGAATTGAATTGCTTATAGGTTTTTTGGTTTTTTTTTTCTATAAGTCATGTGGTATTTATGATGCTGATGGTGAGGCTGGAAGGTGCTGCTCAGTTGCATGTTTTGCTTGATTTGCTTGCATACAACTATCATTATCTTAGTATACTTAGGGAATAAACAGCATGATTCAATACTATATTAATCAATGTATTGAAAGGGAAAGAAATACTATAAATAGAGTGAAAATATTTTACCACTATAATGTTGAAATGCTTGATCTAATCTAGCAACTGCTGTAGCAGTTTCATCATCCAGATTAAGTGCTAGGTTAGAACTTATCAAAGGATCATCAAGAACATCAAATTAAAGGCTTCTCGAAGACTCATCAAACCATCACCGACATCTAAGTTCATTCTTAGCCTATAATTATCTGAGTTGGCAGCATAACTACTACAACTACCAGAAGTTTCATAACAATATTTTTATTCATCTTGTTCTTTCAAATCCATGATTCATCAATTTCTTAAAATAAACGGTGCTCAGTTCACCATCAGAGTCCACAACAAAATGTAATACAGTGTGGCTAACGTGAGCACAATTAATGTCAGCAATCAAAATAGAATATGAGTTCATTTCCTGTTGAGTAGCTACATTCTCAAAATGTTTAAATTGATTTTGATCCAAATCATCAGAACAATGACCATTTTCAGTTTGACCATTAATATTGTCACTACTCTGTCGTATTTGACTGTAACCACCATAAAAAGCGATAAAATGTGTTTGGCGTCTCAACTTATTTGACCTAATTATATTTAACCTCCTAAGTCTATTCATGGCCCATTGACTTCTACAATCAATGAAAACAAGAATATCATAAAGTGTCAAATCATTCAAACATAAAGTCGTTGTTGTCCTAGCTCTATTCCAGACAACCTTATTTGAGCTACGTCTGGTAGCTCCAACCATTTCACCCAAAAAAGGCAACCAATCAAGTTTAAAGGTTGCACACAAAAGCTTCAACAAATAATTTAAATATGTAAATCTAAAGCAGAAAAAACTTAATAACCAAACACAAAAAACAACGAAGCTGAATAACACCAACAATGCAAAATCAAATAAACATATAATTCCAACAACTTGCTAAAATTCATTAATTCATGACTGGAAAGCAACAGTGCAAATAAAGGCTTAAATACAAATAGATAAAGTAACACACGCAAAATCACCTTCAATAGCATAACAAATTCGAACATCTGAAAAAGCATGGATATGTATAACAACATTGCCAAAAAAAGAAACCACAAAAGGTAAGCAAGGCAAATCAAGTAAAAGGAAAAGAAACAAAACTTGATTCTCAATGAAGGTGTTTACTATTTTTGAATCAAAATGAGAACAGGAAAAGATGACCAAAATCTATACGAAGACCTGCTTAATAAAAAATATTTAGCTTAACAAATTCAGAGCAGACCGAGGCATGAAAAAAAAAGATAAGAAATCAAGATACATAATTCGAAATTGAATAAAACAAATATTAACTATGAAAGGAATATTCATAGAAAAAAAAGAATAGAAACTGAATAAACAACAACATACATAACCATAATACAAACAAACACATAAGTGAAAGCTGAAATAATAATAGGAAAGCATAAAAGAAACAAAGGCAACCAAACTAAGATAAAAAAGTGTACTAAATCAAATAATAATCAAAATTGACTTCAAATTACAAAACATATGCAATCAACCTTAGCCTACTCAATGATCTTGATGCACTGTCTTTGTTCTTCAAAAACACTTAACACAACAACAGAAAACAAATGTAAATAGCTTAAGATAGGTAATAAAGATGCAAGAAACACTTAAGACAACTCCGAACACCTTAACGTAGAGAATAAACAAAAATTACAATCATAGAAAGCTTAAGATATGTAATAAAGAATAAACATACATACAACAATATATTGCAAACTAAAATAAACACCGATATGCATAACAACATTGTCAAAAAAGAGAACCATAAAAAGTAACAAAGCTAATCAAAGCTAAAGAAAAAGAAACAAAACTTGATCTTGAATCAAGTTGTGTCCTTTTTTGAATCAAGCAAAAAAAAGGATCAACCATCAGACATACAAAATCATCAAAGATTAAAAAAATTAACCAATTGAAATAACAGGGAATCATGATAACAATTGAAATAGAGAGGAAAAAGGAACACCCAAAGCCATAGTGATAACTGACCTCAATACACCTGCAAAGCAAAATCAAGC
Source organism: Fremontodendron californicum (assembly GCA_030761205.1). Lineage (NCBI taxonomy): Eukaryota > Viridiplantae > Streptophyta > Magnoliopsida > Malvales > Malvaceae > Fremontodendron > Fremontodendron californicum. The sequence goes on from JAULJL010000027.1 coordinate 15,968,310, forward strand.
TATTACTTATTTTGAATCAAGTCAAAAAAATAAATAATCAAATGCACTAAAACATGTAGCATTAAACAAAACTAAACCTCTTAAAGTAATCAGAAACGGAAATAGCAATTTGAGACATGCAAAAAAAAGAAAAAAAGAAAACAACAATGATAACTAATCTCAAACAACCTTGTCATAACGTGCCAAATACGAATTTAGCATTCTAGACACACATCATGGAGTCGCCACTAATCATCTGATCTAGGTGTGATTAGTCACCTATACGAATCTATCCTCTTTAAAGTAAGCCTAATCTTGACTAAGGCACCTTAAAAAGAATAGGTTCTGGTCAACTTATCAGAACTAGGTTCGGGAGTCCAGTTACGCATGGGGAAGGATTAGCACCCCCACAACGCCTATCTAAGAGATAGTACCTAATTAGTCTTGTGATATTAAAAAATCTTAATTAACTGGTCTTATCTATCCTATCTTCATTTTAATTTTTTCAAGTTAGAAATATCAGAAATCATTTTTTAGGTCTCCCTTCCATCGATCTGGAGGAATTGCTAAAAAAGTTTCCTCACCTTGACAGTATTCAAAAGAAATCGATCTTTCCATTGAATAGGCTCTGTCGTCGAAAAAGTTAAATTTTCTACAAGTCATTTAAACCAAAGTCTAACCTTCATAATTAAAAACTTATATTTTATTCATGTTTGTTCAAAAATAAATCCTGACCTCAATATAAAAAATCATTTCTTAAAAACTTTTTGATAACTCTATGAAATATAGTTATTTACCATATTTTGTGCATTCAAATCGGCTAAGTCCTTGAAGTTTTTATTCGGAATTGATTAGTTTTAATTGTTTTTAGATTAATTTTATTTATTTATTTCATGTTTAAATTAGTTATTAAGTTAGTATTTTTATAAGTCCAAAGTGAGAAGGAGCTTCGAGGTGCGAAAATAAGAAAAAAGGTGCAAAGCAACACATGGGAAAATTTGACCTCTGGAGCTTGTTGCTAGCAAAACATGATCTTAAGTTCTTTATTCAAGAAAAATCCTATTGACTTTTGAAGCTGATTTCCATACCTTTCCAACGGTAGTTTACTCGTCCAAATTGGACAAGATTTTTCCCTCTGAATCAGCTGACAAAGTTAGTGAAGATGACAGAATTCAGAGGCCAGGTAGAAGGTTCGGCGTCGCAGCATCTGAGCTGCTGTTTGAAACGAAAAAAAGTTCAAAAAAAGGAAGGAAGACTCACCTGTTTATTGCACGCGAAGTTTCTCCTTCTAGGCTTTTAAATCTCTATAAATAGGAATTTTTAGGACCTAAATCAGGAGACCTTCTTACCAATAAACACCTTCTAAGTTTGTAAATAACCTAATTTTATTAAGAGGAGAGCAGCCACCAAAGATTTGCAAGAAGCTAAGGAGATTTTGGAGGATTGAAGACTGAAGACCTGACAAACCTTAGTTTTCTCTTTTCCTTTACTCTTATTTATATTTCTTGTAATATTTATGATAGGGAAACTTCTTTGTTTATTGTTTTTAATGTTTAGTATGAACTAATTTATTTTTCTAGGATTTCAATGGAACTCAACATGTAGTTTGGATTATTTTACTTTCTTGCTTAATTTAATGATATTTGATGTTGTTTATTCAATTTTGTTCTTAATGCTTCTAATTGCTTAGCTACCAATTAGATTGATTTGGTAACTTAAATACAACTAGACATAGGGAGTTTAGTGTTAGACATGGATTGAATAACATATGTTTAATATTAATTTATTATGATGAATTGATCTGCATGTAGGGTAGGAATATACTTATATGTCATGTGAAACCAATTTTAGAGTCTAAGCTTAATAAGTTTCTCTTTAATTCAATTATCATAGGAATATAGTTAATTGGTTTAGAGAGATGTCTTTATAAGACCATCTGAAGATCCTTATAAATAGATTAGAACTCTAGGTTAACAACTCAAGATCATTAATCAAGTTAAGAGGGTAGGAAAAGTTCATACGAAGTGTTGAGGGAAATTGTAATCCCAGACTTTTCTCCATTGATTTAATTATTATTTTCTTTTATTTAGTTTTTAATTTACATCCTTTGATTAATTTGTTTGGATAAGATTAAGTTGTTTTAATTTTAGTACTTAACGAATTTGGTAATAATTCCTCGTGGGAACGATACTCTACTCTTCACTTTATTACTTGTTAACGATACGTGCACTTGCGTGGTTAAATCCGACAACAAGTTTTTGGCACCGTTGCCGAGGAATTGTTTTACTATTTTTTATTAATATTAATACCAAGCAATCTTAATCTTAATTCAAACTTTATTTTTCTTTAGTTTCAGGTTCTATTGATTTGGGGTGCACTATGTGGGATTATAAACGAGATGCAATCAATGCTTTATCTGCACAAGTGGCTGCACTTAACAAGAAGCTTAACACTTTGTGTGTACCTTATGTCCAAAACCCGTTTGTAATTTGTGAACTCTATGGGGGTGGACATCATAGTGATTGGTGCCCAACCAATTATGAAATAGCGGAATATGTTGGAAACTACAATATGCCTCCAAATAATTTTTATTCCAACGACTACAATCCAGGTTGGGGAGATCACCAAAAGTTTTCCTGGAGTAACAATCAATGGTCATCCGATTCCGAAAATCAAGCATATTATCCTGGGTTTTCATCACAAGATCACGCAATTGCCCCAGAAGTAAAACCATTATTGGAAGATATGATTATGCAGTACATGGCGAAAAATGATGCAACACTTAAAAATCTAGAAACACAAATGGGCCAGCTTGCTACCGCCATTAACGATAATCCTATGGAGACTTTTCCAAGTGATACTGAGATTAATCCTAGGAGCGATGAACAAGAGCATTGTAATGCCAACACACTTGGGACTAAAAAAGGAATAGAAGAAGATAGCAAGAAGCCCGAATTGCCAATTGAGCCTATTGAAGAAGAATTTATGATAGCTCAAGAACAAGGGATTCAGTGTAACCCACCACCAAACAATCCTATTGTAGAAGAATTAGTGGGTGAAATAAAAGTTGAAAAAGTTCAAGAAGAGAAGACCTAGTGTGACCCACCACCACCTTTTCCTCAATGCATCCAACAGCCTAAGCTAGTCGATGTGGTAGAAAGTGCTATTAAAGAAGAGTTCATAGAAATTTATCCCATTGATCCGCTTAAGGCATTATTGAATTCTACCACTGAAAGGGATGAATTTCGCTTTCAAGCCTGCAAGACTGCTAAATTGTTCAAAGAAAGGATAGCCAAATGGCATGAAATGAAAATCATCAAGTGGTTAGATATAGGATGATGAACCTGAGAAAGTCAAGTCGATGACTATAAATCAAGCACTTCTTGGGAGGCAACCCAAGTTCTAAATTTTTTTTCTTTAATTTTGAATTTTAATTTTTTTAGGATATTCTTATTAATTTTATTTTACTTTGCTTTCTTTTGTAGTAGGCACTCACCCAATTTGGACAAGCATAATGAGGTCTAAGAGGAAAACTAGAGCTTCTCTTGCTTTGCTTTCATCGATAGGGGAGTTTTCTTGTTCTTACTTATTTTATTTCTAAACATTGAGGACAATGTTTGTTTTAAGTTTTGGGGTGATTGATAACTCGTATAATTATATAGTTCTTAGTTATGTTTTATTATTGTTTTGTGTCAAATACGAGTTATTATTGCTTAGTCTAATTGTGTTTATGATCTTTTATATTTTTATGTAATTTGGTGTTTTTCATGAGTTTCTTTGAGTGATTTCAGATTACTAGGTTAAATCAAGAATTAAGGGCAAATCCAATTCAGTTCCAGTTCCGATACCTTTTGCCATATCAGCTATATCTGGAGTTTCACCGAAGCATTAAGGCTGAAATTTTGACAGTGCAAAGTTAAGAGGCATATCTATCTTTTTCATATTTTACATTTCTTGAAACGGAGTCGTTTTCCCTATCGAAATCAACCATCAAGTTGGCTGATGTGCAATGACGTCTGTGCTGACCTGTTTTCGTATTTTGCCCATATCTTCTTATCCACATCAGCAAATGAGCTAATTCTAACGGCTATGGATCCGTAACTGATAGGGGTATATTTTTCTAGAAGACAATTTTATCAGATCGAGCCTCCAACATTGACAAAATCGACCATCAAGCTAGCTGATCAGAATTGTCATACAATATGACGAAAATTGTTAGAAAAATGCACCCACCTATCATACCTACCTTTGAAATTTATAAAGCTTGTCTCTTGTCATTTAGCTCTCCAAAATGTGTATAAATAGAGGGCCTTGGATGAGTATTATTATACATTGGTAGGATATTAGCCATTGTAATAAAATTCTCTAAGTTTTCTTCTTCTTTCCTTTCTCTAGTTTTCTTTTTTTATTTACTTATGCTTCTTACATTTCTTTTCATTTTATTCATATCTAGTATGTGTTGCTAATCATATTGTTGAGGTGATGAGGTGAAGCTTTTGGTAAATGCTAAGGTTAGTCTCTTAAACATGAGCTAAAATGAATCATCATTTATAAACACTAGTATAGATAATATTTTCTTTTGGTTTAAAATCATACTTACAAAGTAGGGATCTTGATTCATTATTGACAAGGAAAATGGCACAGTAAATGCTTGGTTTCATAACCTTGATTTGTTGTAGACATATACCTTGGCATAAGGAATGCTTGGACTCTTTTTATGAGTTTTGAGGACACCAAATGAACATAATATCATATGCTATGGACGTTGGATAATTTGGACTGAATTGCTAAACCTTCCGATTGGAACCTCCCTTATGTGTGGATTTCAATTGTGTAATAAAACAAGATTAATCTTAGCATAACACCAAGAGTGGATTCTCTAACCTCAACATCTTTTCTTATTGTTTTTTATATCTTGTTTAATTGCTTTTATGTTATTTTGTTTATTTTGTTCTCTAATATCTTGTTTACTTTCTTTGTTATTGATTCCCTAATATCTTGTTTATTTTCTTTTTCTTATATATTTATAAACTTATACTTACTAATACGCTTCCCTGTGGTTCGACCTCGGACACCCGAGAATTTATTACTTGAACATAACCTGCACTTGGGTTTACAACTCTTAATTGAGTTACCATCAGTGATATCTTTATTTCTCTTCTATGTTTATGTTTAGGAATCTATTCAAAAAAAATTTAGATATTGTGCACTTAATATAATGAATTCTTTATCCAATGATGAAATTTAAGTTATTAATTTATCTTGATTCTTTGGAAAAACAAAAGCATGATTTGATTCTTATGTTAAATTCTTTTGTTAGTCTTATTGTTAGGATGTGATTTTCAATAATTGAGCACTTGATCTCTTGCTTAGATTTGCATAGCTTATTTAAAAACTGCTTATGTTGATATGAATTGCGATTATGTCTAGAAACCTAGAATTTGTTTGATTCTCTCTCGAGGTGAAATCCTAGACAACACTAAGTTGATGAGATGATTTAGACCATCTTTGGATCATTCGAGCCTTTCTAGACAACCTATATATATGATTATCCTTAGTTTACCTCTTTGTACCTAATTGATATATCTATTTTCTTTGATTGCCACATCTTTTAGCCTAGCCTAATAAAAAAAACCATGACAAACCCTCACTACATAAGCATGTGTATGATATTACAGGAAATAATTATGAGCCATGTCAAATTTGGGTGAAATGGTGATGTGAATTGAAAAAAAAAAAAGAAAGAAAAGATTATGGTTTTTCGAAAATGAAGAACCGGGAAAAAAAGCATAAAGTGGTGAAGAAAAAGGAGATGCATTCAAAAAAATGGAGAATGTAATTTGAGGTAAAGACTATGGCTCTTAGAAAATCCTGAAAAAAAAAATGAAAAATGTCTATGGGTGAATTAAACCGAAATATATCTTTATCATACCTTAACCCTAGCCTTTCATTACAAGCTTAATAAAGACCTACTGGATCCTTGACGAAGTGTTAGTCTACATTAGTGGAGACAGAGATGAAAAGCAAACATACGAGAATCTAGTACTAATTTGTATTTTGCATTGGCATAAACTTATTCGAATTGCATGCAATGATTTGTAAAGAGATTATTCACACACACACACTGAAAATCCATTGTAGCATAAGGCATACGATTGAATTGAACCATAAATTTGGGTTATGTTTGTTTCTACTTTGATTCGGGATTTTGAGATAACTATTGAGGACAATTAAGGAAATCAATAGTTAAGTGTACTCATCTCTGGTTTTGTTTTGATTCGTTTTATTTCATTTGTTTTGTTTTGTCTTATTTTTTCTCGAGGACTAGCAAAATATTAAGTTTGGTGGTGTGATAACTCTATGAAATATAGTTATTTTACCACATTTTGTGCATTCAAATCGGCTAAGTCATTTGAAGTTTTTATTTGAAATTGATTAGTTTTAATTGTTTTTAGATTAATTTTATTTATTTATTTCATGTTTAAATTAGTTATTAAGTTAGTATTTCTGTATTTTTATAGGTCCAAAGTGAGAAGGAGCTTCGAGGTGTGAAAAGACGAAAAAAGGTGCAAAGCAACGCATGGGCAGATTTGACCTCCGGAGCTTGTTCCTAGCAAAACATGGTCTTAAAGTCTTGATTCAAGAAAACTTCCTTCTTGGCTTTTGAAGCTGATTTTCATACCTTTCCAACGGTAGATTACTCGTCCAAATCGGATGATATTTGATCCTTCGAATCAGTTGACAAAGTTTGCAAAGATGACAGAATCCGGAGGCCAGGCAGAAGGCTCGGCGTCGCGGCACCCGAGCTGCTGTTTGAAACGAAAAAAAAAGTTTGAAAAAGGGAAGGAAAACTCACCTGTTGCTTGCACATGAAGTTTCTCCTTCAAGGCTTTTAAATATCTATAAATAGGCACTTTTATGACCTAAATAAAGAGACGTTCTTACCAATAAACACCTTCTAAGTCTGTAAATAACCTAATTTTATTAAGAGAGCAGCCACCAAAGATTTGCAAGGAGCTAAGGAGATTTTGGAGGATTGAAGACTGAAAACTTGACAAACCTTAGTTTTCTCTTTTCCTTTACTCTTATTTGTCTTTCTTGTAATATTTATGATGGTGAAACTCCTTTGTTTATTGTTTTTAATGTTTAGTATGAACTAATTTATTTTTCTAGGATTTCAATGGAATTCAACATGTAGTTTGGATTATTTTACTTTCTTGCTTGATTTAATAATATTTGATGTTGTTTATTCAATCTTGTTCTTAATGCATCTAATTGCTTAGCTATCAATTAGATTGATTTGGTAACCTAAATACAACTAGACATAGCGAGTTTAGTGTTAGACATGGATTGAATAACATATGTTTCATATTCATTTATTATGATGAATTGATCTGCATGTAGGGTAGGAATATACTTACGTGTCATGTGTAACCAATTTTAGAGTCTAAGCTTAATGAGTTTCTCTTTAATTCAATTATTATAGGAATATAGTTAATTGGTTAAGAGAGATATTTTTATAAGACCATCGGAAGATCCTTATAAATAGATTAGAACTCTAAGTTAACAACTCAAGATCATTAATCAAGTTAAGAGGGTAGAAAAAGTTCATACGAAGTGTTGAGGGAAATTATCCATTGATTTAATTATTATTTTCTTTTATTTAGTTTCTAATTTACATCCTTTAATTAATTTGTTTGAATAAGATTAAATTGTTTTAACTTTAGTACTTAACAAATTTGGTAACAATTCCTCGTGGGAACGATACTCTATTCTTCATTTTATTACTTGTTAACGATACATGCACTTGCGTGGTTAAATCCGACAACACCTTTCCATCGATCTGGAGAATTTTTAAGAGATTTTTCTCACCTAGAAATTTCTTAGAAATCAACCAATCGTGATTTTCTTGAATTTCATCTTTGGAAGAAATCTTAATTTATTCTTAATTTAATTAAGCATCAATTATGAAAATTATGATTTAAAAATTCATTGAAAAGTAATTAGTTTATAACAAATAATTTTTTTACCTTTTTGTATCGAAAATCATCCCTTAAAAACCTTTCCATCCATCTGGAGAATTTTTTAAGAGAGTTCTCTTACTTAGAAATTCTTAAAAATCAACTAATAGTGACTTATTCAAATTTCATCATTGGAAAAGATTTTAATTTATTATTTTAAATTAATTAATCATCAATTATATAAAATTAATAAGTAAACAAAAAAATAAAATTTTCTTAAACTAAAAATTATCCTAATAACAATAAATAATTAATTAAATAATTAATATAATAATTAATATACAATAATTTATATGAATAATAAAAAAATCAAATAAAATTAGTCTTAATAATCAAAACTAAAATAAAATTAGTCAGAAATTAAATAAATAATAATAATAATACAATTAAATTAAATAAAGATAAAAAAAATATGTAAAAAAAAAATAAATAAATGAAATAAAACAACTCTAGAAATAAATAACCCAAAAAAAAAAAACCAAATAAACAAACCCAACCAGCAGTTGGGTCGGGCCCAGGCACGGGTCAGCGGGTGGGTCCTGACCCGACCCGGCTGCTGTTCCCCCCTTTACCCTAAACATTTTTTTTTGCTTCATTTGCTCACCTCTTCAAAAAAAAAACTTCATTCTTCTCTCTGACCTTTCTCCTCAAGAACACTAAGAACAAATTTCCAGATTTCGATCACTGTCCACCACTGATGTCATCGTTTGCCGCAATCATCGAACTCAAAAATTTTCCAAAAAACCCCTAAAATTTCCTTTTTCCTCATCTACTAGAAAATCAACTTATTTTTTCCCAAATCAAACTTGAAAATCGTAGATCTGAGTTTGAAAACTCGAAATCCTAAAATTAAAATTCTCTGATCCGTTTCCATTCACCGTTCGTGGTCATCAAATTTCAGCCAAGCACGCCTCTCACGCTTGCCTAAATATTCACCGTTTGAAATGTATAAGTAACTACCCAAACCCCACAAATCCTAAAAGTTTTGAAATTCTCCCAGACAAAAAATATTATTTTTTTGCTACTGACTTCCCCGAATTATGCTTGCTGTTTTGTACTCCGAAATTCCCTAATTCTTTGGTGATTTTGGTGTTGAGTCTCAAGGTTCTTTAAATAGGAAAAGTCTAGAGAGTCCTGATGTGTTTTAATCTGGAATTTTGATCTGATCAGGGTTGGAAAATCATCTCTTATCAAACTCCTAAGAGTTTGAATCTGATCCAAAGAGGAGTTTGGATTGGATTCCAACTTGTTTTTTTTTTCTTTTTTTTTTTAAATTTGAAAAATTAATAATCAACAATTAAAAAGTTAAATTTTATCTTAAATTAAAATTAATCTAAAACATGAATTAAAATGACTTAGATAAAAATGGGTGTCTACAGTTGCCCCTCTTTGTGCGTTCTCTGAGAAACAGGGGATGTGCAAAGACGTAGACACCTTACCAGTTCTTAAGAATTAAAAAGATACTAAATACTTAAGGAAAATCCCATCGTAGAAATGCACCTCTAAACGAGGCATAAACTTTAAATAAACACAATGTGAAAATATACTTCTCCATCGAGGCTTCAACTTTAAATAACCCAACGAAGAAAAGCTCGTCCCAACGAGGCATCAACTTTAAATACCAAACGAAGAAAAACTCCTCCCAACGAGGCATCAACTTTAAATACCAAAGGAAAAAAAAAACTCCTCCCAACGAGGCATCAACTCTAAATACCAAACGAAGAAAAACTCCTCCCAACGAGGCATCAACTTTAAATACCAAACGAAATTTATAAATTCACCAAATGTTACCGCTTTCTTCAAAAGAAATTTCAAAAATCCTACCTTGAATCCCAAAAGAAGTTGCTAACCTCACAAATTGAAATTCCAAATTGAAATTCCTGTCCAAATTATACTGAATATCTGCAATAAACTTTCTTGAATGCAATACATGAATGCAATGCAGTACATGAGTGTCATGAATGAAATGCAGATGCATACCATGCAATAGATATCATGAATGCACTGTAATAAATGATATCAACCCCTTGAATCTGTAATCAAGACAACAGGTTCTTAAGCTCATTGTTCATCTCCTCATCTGTACTTGGCTTCAAACTGTTGGATTGAATCTTACTATCTCTTTGCCTTTTTCAAAATTTGTTGAATGTGAAGTGTTTTATTTCTCAAAGGTTTCAAAACACCAATCATTCCATATCTCATTTTATGCCAGCTTAACTGGGCTTAACATCTCTTCATAGAAATTTTCATCACAAAAATTCTCACTTTTAAAATTCTCATCTTATCTCCCTACTTTTTCTGTTTAGTTATCCATAGATTTCTCATAAAAATAAATACAGGGATCTCTTAAAATTATCAACCCAATTTATCAATCATTATTCTAATTCCATAACAAACGCAATGCATCATGCATTCTTTCTATTCAATGCAAGGGTATAAAGTTGAGAATAACAAAATGAAAGGCAAGATAATCGGGAAAAGAAAGGTCTTTATTGACAAAGGATAAAGAAAAGAATTCATCTTGAAGAAACAAAAGATCATATCAAAAGTTTATCACAAAGGTGTTGGGATAGCAAATCAGTATCCAAACAATGAATACTTAGACAATCTCAACAAATCATTCAAAATTCTCATCCAAAAACCAATCCAATCGATGTCTTTAATCCTTCAGAGTTCGTCAAACTAGATATTGCCCCATCCTTGTGAGACTTTCCAAGTGACGCTGATCCTCCTCATATCTAAGCTACTCTTTCGAGTTTTCAACTCAGACAACCCCCATGACCCAAACCGCCCTTTCGGGTTTTTAATTTGAGTCCTCCTTTCTCTTTATGTTTTCATTTTTTCTCTTTTTTTAGGCAAATTGTTTCTTCATAGCGTCTGAATTAATCGGATTTGGCAAATCATCTCCATCCATTTTAGCCAAAATTAAAGCTCCGCCTGAAAAAGCTTTTTTCACCACATACGGACCCTCCCAATTAGACGTCCATTTCCCTCGATGATCATGCTGATGCGGAATTATATTTTTCAACACAAGCTCTTCCCCCCTAAAATGTCTGGGACGAACTTTCTTATCATGCGTTAGTATAATTAGTTTCTGGTACAACTGTCTATGGAAAAGAGCTATAAGTCTCTTTTCCTCAATAAGATCCAACTGCTCAAAATGATCTCGTACACATTCTGCTTCTTCCAATTCAACCTCTTTCATCACCCTTAAAGAAGGAATTTCTACCTCAACTGGCAATACCGCCTCCATTCCGTACACCAGTGAAAATAGGGTTGCCCCTGTGGATGTGCGAATCGAAGTTCTATAAGCATGCAGGGCAAAAGGCAACTTCTCATGCCAATCTTTGTAGACATGAGTCATCTTTTCCATAATCTTCTTAATATTCTTATAAGTTGCTTCCACTGCACCATTCATTTTGGGATGGTATGGTGCTAAGTTGTGATGCTTGATCTTGAATTGTACACAAACCTCTTTCAATATCTTGCTATTCAAATTACGAGCATTATCAGAAATGATCCTCTCCGGAAGTCCATATCGACAAATTATCTCTTTCTTTATGAACTTGCAAACCACTGCTCGAGTTACACTTCCATACGAGGCTGCTTCTACCCACTTCGTGAAATAATCAATCATCACAAAAATGAATCGGTGCCTATTCATCGCCTTTGGGGTGATAGGTCCAATCACATGCATGCCCCACATTGAGAACGGTCATAGAGGTGCCAAAACATGCAACTCATTTGGAGAAGCGTTAATCTTATCAACATAGATCTGGTATTTATGACATTTTCGAGCATAGTCAATACAGTCTTTCTCCATTGTCAACCAATAATAACCTGCCCTCATTATCTTCCTAGCCATCATATGACCATTCACATGTGCCCCACAAATACCATCATGCACTTCTTCCAGTATCTTCTTTGCTTCCATAGCATCCACGCATCTCAAAAGCACTTGATCTCGACTCCTCTTATACAATATTTATCCATCAAGGAAAAAACCAATAGCTAATCTTCGGAGGAGCCATTTATCATTATCTGAGGCTTGTTCTAGGTACCGCTGATATTTGACATATTGCATGATGTCATAATACCAAGGCTGACCATCAATTTCTTCTTCAAGATCTAAACAATGTGCCAGAGACCCTTTCACATCCAACTTGATTGGTTGAATCTCAGCATTTGCATCCAGCTTAAACATCGCAGCCAAAGTGGCTATGTATCAGCCATCTGATTTTCCTCTCGGGGTAGGTGTTGAAACTGAATCTTTTCAAATTGCTTGATTAACTCAGTTACGTATTTCTGGTATAGGATCAAATTCAGATCCCTTGTCTCTTATTCTCCCTTCAACTAATAAATAACCAAAGTTGAAACACCATATACCTCCAACACATCAATCTTTCTTTCAATCGCTGCTTGCAAGCCCATGATGCATGCCTCATACTTAGCCATATTGTTGGTACAATTAAAATCCAATCGTGCAGTAATCAGATAATATTGACCATCTGGGGAAATCAAGACTACCCCAATTCCATGCCCAAAAGCATTAGAAGCTCTATTAAAGAACATTCTTTAGGGTTTTTCTTCACACTCTTCGTCATCTCCCTCTGAAATGGCCATCAAATCCTCATTCGGGAAATCAAATTGCATTGGCTCATATTCTTCAGAAGCCCAATCTACTAGGAATTCGGCTATCCCACTTCCTTTTATTGCTTTCTAGGTCACATAGATAATGTCATATTCGGACAAAGTGATTTGCCATCTTGCAATTCTTCCCGATTGCGAAGGCTTCTTAAAAATGTACTTCAAAGGATCTAACCTTGCTATGAGCCATGTTGTATTGTACAACATATATTGCCTGAGTCTGTGAGCTGTCCACGCTATAGCGCAACACATCTTTTCTAGTGATGAGCATCTAGATTCATAATCTGTGAACTTTTTACTCAGATAAGAGATGGCATGTTCTTTCTTTCCTGTTTTATCTCGTTGCCCCAGAACACATCCCATGGATTTTTCAGATACTGTCAAATACAAAATCAATGGCTTTCCTGGAATCGGAGGAACCAACATTGGGATTCAATAGTTATTCTTTAACTTTATCAAAATCATCCTAAAATTCTTCAGTCCATTCACCAGTATCTTGCTTGCGAAGAAGCTTGAAGATTGGATCACATTTAAAAGTAAGTTGGGAAATAAAGCATGCTATGTAGTTCAACTTTCCCAAGAAACCTCTCATTTTTTTTTTGCGTACAAGGGGGAGACAAATTTTGAACTGCCCATATTTTATCTGGATCCACTTCAATTCCTCTATCACTAACCATAAAACCCTATAACTTGCTTGACTTGACACCGAATGTGCATTTGGTAGGATTTAATCTCAGCTGGAACTTTCTCAATCTCTCAAACAACTTTCTGAGATTAACTAAATAATCTTCGCCCTTTCGGGATTTTGCGATCATATCATCCACATACACCTCAATCTCCTTATGCATCATGTCGTGGAATAGAGTCACCATTGCCCTTTGATAAGTAGCTCCAGCATTTTTCAACCCAAAAGGCATGACTTTATAACAAAAGGTTCCCCACATTGTAACAAATATGGTCTTCTCCATATCTTTCGGAGCCATCTTAATTTGGTTATACCCTTAAAAACCATCCATAAACGAAAATGTGGAATGTCTGGTAGTGTTATCCATGATACTGTCAATGTGAGGTAAAGGAAAGTTATCCTTTGGACTTGCCTTGTTTAGATCTTGATCGACACACATTCTCACATTTCCATCTTTTTTAGGAACTGAAACTATGTTGGCTACCCACTCCAGGTACTTACTTACCTCCAGAAAGGCTGCATCAAACTACTTCTTTACTTCTTCTTTGATCTTCAACAATATTATTGGCTTCATCCGTCTCAACTTTTGTTGCACTAGCTTGCATTCTGGCTTCAAAGGCAATTTGTGCTCTACAATATCTGTATCTAAACCCAGCATGTCTCTGTATGACCATGCGAATACATCCACAAATTCTCTAAGCAACTCTTATAATCTTTTCTTTTGAACAGGTGGCAATGATGTGCCAATTTTAACTTCTTTTCTATTATCATTATCTCCCAAATTGATCATCTCAGTAACCTCTTGATGTGGCTCAATTGATTTCTTTTCTTGTTCCATTAATCTCAATAAATCTGGAGATAAAGTATAATCATTTGAATCTTCTTCGTTATCAAATTCACCAACATGAATTGAGTTTTCAAAATCGAATCCAAAATTATTGTTATGATTGTCTTTGTATTCATTACTTGGAATCCTGAAATTGAATTGAATTGAAAGAATATATATTGGTATATGAAGAAAGAAAAATGGAAATAATGAATGAAAGAGGGAATGAAAATGCATCTTGTTCCTATTTTATTAGAATAATAAAAAATAAACTAGGTCATACATAAAAGACCATCCCTAACGCCCTTGGGCATGAGCAACTAGGGACTTGACTCACTGCATTACATTTTATGAGGTTTAAGGATAATCAACAGCTTCGTCACTTTCCAATTACCCAGCTCCATTTCTGGTGGACATGGGTATACCAACAACTCTCCTTCATTATTAGACTTCACTTCTCCTTTCTGTACCACTTGAATAGAAAGCTCAAAAAATTCTTCTTCTAAGTTTAGTGGGGGCACATATGAATAAATACATCATCCTGAACGAAAAGTAGAATAAAGATAAGGAATAACCATCTTTCTTGGGTCCCACTCATATCCCATTACGCGAGCCATCCTCTTTTCTCTCTTTTCAACTTCAATCATCTCTCTATCCTTCCTAGTTGGCTTGTAACCTACCCCAAACCTTTCCTTGTTTTCTCGTATTACTGGCATCTCCCTGATCCCTTGAAGATGCTTACCCAATCCAAATCCAACACGCCAACCCATTCCAACAGTCTGCTTGAACAACATGTTGACAATTTGAGAAAAACGCAGAGTAGGAACTTTAGACCCTTCACCCACATAGGTCGCATTGATGAATTCAAAAGATCTAAATGAACATTTTAGCGCTTCATCTGCTGTATCCACATAAGGCATGGTTGGGGACTTTGTTACCAACAAATCTTCTTCCCTATTAACACACACAAGATAATCTTTCATAACAAACTTGATTTCTGATGCAATGATGATGGGACTGCTCTTGCCATGTGAATCCATGGCCTTCCCAACAAACAACTGTAAGATGACGAGATCTCCATAACCTAAAACTTTATATTGAAAGTGCAAGGGCTAATCTGCAAAGGCATTTCAATATCTCCCAAAATCGCCCGACAGGTTCCATCAAAGGCTCTCACAATCATGTGACTGGGTTGGAGATGAGACACATCAATCGACAACTTATATAATTTAGTCATTGGCATGACGTTAATGGAAGAACCATTATCAATAAGAACTTTGGTCATAACATGACTCTTACACTTGACTGTGATGTGGAGAGCTTTAGTACTTCCTCTTCTTTCCGGAGGAATCTCATCATCATTAAAGGTTATGAAGTTAGCAGTTACCAGATTCCCTGCAATGTGATTCACATTCTCCACATAAATATTGTGAGCCATATATGCCTTATTCAACACTTTCAACAAAGCCTCTTTATGAGGCTCGAAATTCATCAACAAAGACAACAGTGAAATCCGAGCTGGCATTTTGTTCAACTGTTCAACCACATTGTACTCACTGTGTTTAATCAGCTTTAGAAATTCACAAGCTTCCGTCTCAGTTATAGGCTTCTTATACTCCACATCTTGAACCACCAATAGGTTCGTCTTGTTCCCTGACTCTTCATTCTTTTCTTTTTCTCTTGCTTTTCCCTTTCTGTCCCTATCAAGTGTTTCAGGTGAATAACAACGTCCAATTCTAGTCACACCCCTACCCCAGTCAAATTTATTGTGTCGCGGCTTCAAAATTAATCACAACTGAACTACCAAGCAGATCTCGGGTTATGACATCAAATCCATACCTCCATGGTACTGCCTTATCATTTCGATATCGAAATGGGCTCGGGACAATGATTGTAACAACAGGCTTTTTAGCCCCAACTGGCTTCTCATTTTCAAACTGGCTTGTCTTTTTCTCATAGAAAAATGTTATTGGTTTCACAATAGGCAATGGGGATTCTTCAATCACAACACCTATCTCATCTGCCCCAAATTTCTCATAGAATTCAATCTGGGAGAAATCCATCAATTTCTGCAATTCCCGTCGGAACTCAACACAATTCTGAATAGAATGACCAACTGCTCCCTGTGATATTTGGAAGTCTCACATGGGTCATACCTGCCATGATGATTATTCGAATTGACTGGCACAGGGCGGATCATGTCGGCTTCGACCAAGACATCAAAAGTATAGTCCATTGAAGTCATAACTTTATCACATTTCTTTTGACGATGGTGATCTTATCATCCCCCAAGGCATATTTCGCTGGTCCAACATGATTCGATAAAGGATTACCACTAACATTTGGCCCACCTTTCTCTTCAAAGTTGATGAAACCGGCCTTGATTGGACTTTGCACCTTATATTTCAACGCGGTACAATTTTTGATAGAGTGTCCAACATTCCCTGAATGGTAGTCACATCTGGCATTAGGATTATACCACCTAGGATACGGAGGTTTCAAAGGCTCCAAGTGTACCTGTGCAACCAAATGGTTTTTGATAAGATCTAGAAGCAAATCTATATAGGACATGGGAATTGGATCGATAAGTGTTCTTTCCTGGCCAACTCGAAGTCCTCTTGGGTTGTTCATGGGCTGATTGGTTTGTATTGGTGGTCTGGGGCAAAAATTCGGTTGGAATGCTTGTAGTGGTGCAAGTGGATAAGTGTATGGGATCAGGGCAATGACATTTATATTTGGGTAGTAAGGCTGATACATGGGTTGTGGGATATAGCTTCCCATTTGTTGCCCTCCATATGCAACAGTCCAAACATCAGCTTTCTTTTTCTTGGCAGTGCCACTCTTCTTTGCGATAGATTCCCCTCCTTCAATCTTACCACTCTTGATGGCATTTTCTATGATTTCACCAGAAATTACCATATCAGCAAAAATTTTAGTGGCGTTTTCGATCATTCTGTTGTAGTACGGGGCCTTAAGAGTGCTAACAAACAACACAGTGGTCTCTTTCGCAGTTAGAGGTGGTTGGATCTTGGCAACAATATCCTTCCATCTCTGAGCATAGTCCTTGAAATTTTTTGTGGACTTTTTCTCCATGTTCTGTAAAGACAAACGATCAGGGGCCATGTCAACAATATGTTTGTACTAGTTGATGAATGCCTTGGCTAACTCCTTCCAAGTGCAGACCCGATTCTTATCAAGATGAACATACCACCTGGCAGCAGAACTTGTGAGATTGTCCTGAAAGATATAGACAAGCAGCTTGTCATCTTTGGTGTGAGCGGCCATCTTCCGGCAGTACATGTCGATGTGAGATATAGGGCACTTGGACCCATCAAACTTTTCAAAATCAGATGTCTTGAACTTAGGCGGAATCACTACATCTAGCACCAGACAAAGCCCTTCAGCATCCATGGAACCATAAAAGTCTAACCCCTCAACAGCCCAAAGCCTTTCTTTAATCTATTTCATCTTTCGAGACTCAATCTCTTCAACCACTTTCAACTTCTCTTGCTCTTTAAGATCATCCAAGTATGGGACTAGAACAGGATCTGTCTTTGCCCCAAGAACAGGAATAGTATATCCAGGGACCTGAGGTTGAGCATATGGGTAGTTGAATCCTCCCATGAATGGCACATGTTGTGACTGTTCCTATTGGGACATTTGAACTTGAGATCGAAAACCTGGTGGACACAAAGATTCGTCCACGTTTTGGTTATTCCCCTAAGAACCAAATTCATTTATCTTATCTTTCCCTTTCAAACTCTTCATCATCTCTAACAATGAGTTTAATTGCTCTCTAATCTCATCCTGAGCTTGTTCCTCCTTATCTATCCTTGAGGCTTGCTCTTCGGCTATTACTCTAGCTTTTGACCTAGTATTATAAGGGTGACGAGAGGACTGTCCTGAAGATTCCGATTATTGAGCTATCCTTGAACCTTTATCAAATTTTTTTAAATCAGGATGTCATGTTTAAAAATTTAAAGTTAGAATGATAATGTATATGTATGGATGACATGTATATGAAAGAACACCAGCCACATAACAATTGTAGACAAAATAAATCTTAATTTATAAAAAAATCCATCACCAAATCCATAGAAATCCTAAAACCAGAACGATCCTAAAGCAATAATAAAAATCCTAAAAGACATAAAAATCCTAAAAGACATAAAAATCCAACTAACTTCGAAAATCCTAAGTCAAAACATAAAAATATAAAAATCCTTACAATAAATCCTAAAAACAAGATAAATCTAACGCCTCCGAAGGAACTTGACAATCTGGCGATAATAAAACTGCACTTCATCCAAAAGTTCGAACATAAGCTAACCATTTTCTTGGAACGGATGCACTTTTGCCTTTAACTCCATGATTCTATCATGTATATCTTCTGCCTTGCAAGATGCCACACTAAAGTGATCAAACATGTTCATCAGAAGATTCTACGTCTTTGAATTCAATGCTCGAAGTTCTAAGCATTCTTTTTCCAGATCCATCATCTTGATAGTCAATTCTAAGCATTCCGAGTCTCGTATCCTTTGTTCTTCTTATGACTATTCATTTTTATCTCCAGACGTTTGAGTTCAAGAGTTATCAATGAAGATGCATCTTCCATATTCTTCAAAGATACCTTCAAAGTGTCACTATCCTCAGTAAGTCTCTGAATAATGCCGTCTCGTTCTATCAAACCATCTTCCAATTTTCAAACCTTTGATCTAAGCTTCTTGACTCTTCCATTTTTCTTGCTCAAACCTTCTTTTAACTCTTTTATCTTTAACTGCAGTTTTTGATTTTCTTCCCCCAGCTCATCTTTCTCTTCTTGTAGCTTCCTCTTTGCCAATTAATTCTATCCTCAGCATGGGGTCCGAGACTATAACTTGGGTTGGACCATCCGGACGTCTTTCACAAGAAATCACAACATCTTTTGCTCTCCTGGCATGCCATACGGAGTATTCAGGAGTATTGTTACATGGAGTCTACCTCTTCAACTCTAACCGTTTGCCTCCAAGCCTTTGTAATTCCCCTATTTTGTTGGTAACACCTATGTCTGAATAGGAAAAATATACCTGGTTAAGTCCATGAGTCATTGGCACGAACTGTTAATAACCTGCTTGTCTTTGTACCATGATAGGAGAATAACTGATGGCACCCCATAGTCCAAGAAGAGGAACCACATGTTGGCCTCCACAGCTAAATAGTACTAAGTCATGTGGCATCCATGGTGCTTTCCAGATTACCTGATGGCTCATGAGCTCGTGCAACATCAATATCCAATCTTCCTTGGTCTTCGACTCGGGCCATGTTCTTTCACAGAATTCCTTGATAGAGGTGCTAGTGGTGAGGTATGGCTTTCGAAACTTTGACTCTTCACACTCAAAATGGCTTTTCATCTAGATGTAAAGCAACTGTATACATCCGTGAAACATCCTTTCCCTGTTTGTCTACAATGATTCAGTGATCTGATAGTCTCAGCTAAGATGGCTGGAGCCACATTGATCCGCAATTGAATTTGGTCTAAAAAAATCACTACAACAGTTTTGACATATCTTAATATCTTCGGAAAGATTACCAGTCCATAACTGGCTAGGGCCATCACCCTCATCCCTTCGTCGTCGTATGAGTGTTTAACAATGAAGCCTCATAGAACGTTCCATGGGATGCAATTACTCTTACCCTTTGTCTTCACAAGTTTGTCGGCTTCTGGCAAGCTGACTCCCATAATCTTAGCTAACTTCTTCCAATAACCAGTTTTATTCTTCCAGTAAACCTTGTATGGACTCGAGGGATCCAAACGAAGTAAAACTGAGTATTCTTCCATAGTCGGAACCATGTCTACTTCATTGAACACAAAACACCTGTATGAGGGGTCCAGAACTGTATCATGGCCCTTACCAAGTTGTTATTGACTTCAACAGATGGAAGCAAAGCTAAGTCCCCATATTTTTCTCTGAATGCCTCTTGTCAGGTTGCGTCCCAAGATTTCCAGATACTGATCAAATCCCCAAGGTCATTCTGTGCCAGATCCATATGAACCTTCTCAAGAAGAGTGGAAACATACCCTGCCGGAAGATAATCCCCTGTATTTCGCTGGACCGTTTCAGATCTAAGCTTCAAACTACTAGCAGACTCACGCTTGGCAACTGTTAGGCTTTCCATGGATTTAGTGGACATTCTTTTTATCTGAACCGTTATGTGGAAAGATAGCCCTATAATAATGCATGATGTATGAAAAGAAAGAAAATGAAAAAATTTAAACTTCATATCAACAAACAATGAAAAAATATACAACAACATGTGTATGTAAGGAGCATTACATCATAAGAGTACATCAACAAAACAATCATGTGTAAGACAAACATGTACTAAACATTATATCATGTCAATGAAAAGGTATAAGTGTAAGGTAAGAAATGTTCCTTCATGTGTCCTAATTTCAGGTTTTCCTCTATACAAGGGTGGACATGGCTCTCTATCCTAAAGTTGGCTGATAACTCTATGAAAAAATGTTAGTTTACCATATTTTGTGCATTCAAATCGGCTAAGTCCTTGAATTTTTTATTCAGAATTGATTAATTTTAATTTTTTTATTTATTTCATGTTTAAATTAGTTATTAAGTTAGTTTTTTTGTATTTTTATAGGTCCAAAGTGAGAAGAAGCTTCGAGCTGCGAAAAGACGAAAAGACGAAAAAAGGTGCAAAGCAACGCATAGGCAGATTTGACCTCCAGAGCTTGCTGCTAGAAAAAAATGATCTTAAAGTCTTTATTCAAGAAAACTTCATCTTGACTTTTGAAACTGATTTCCATACCTTTCCAACGGTAGTTTACTCGTCCAAATCGAAAAAGATTTGCCCATCCAAATCAGCTAACGAAGTTCGAGAAGATGACAAAATCCAGAGTAGGCAGAATGTCCAGCGCCTAGGAACCCAGTAAACTGTTTTGGAAGAAGAAAAAAATTGAAAAAGGAAAGAAATACTTACCTGTTGCTTGGAAGCGAAGTTTCTGACTCTAGGAGTCTAAAGCTATATAAATAGGACCTTTTAAGGGTAAAATAAAGGGGAATCAAGTTCTAAAAACCTAATTTTCTTAAAAAAAGAGTAGCCACCAAAGATTTGCAATGAGCTAAAAAGATTTTGGGAGATTGAAGATTGAAGATCTGACAACCCTGAGTTTTCTCTTATTTTTTGTCTTCTTTATTTTTCCTGTATTATTGAAGATGGTGAAACTCCTTTATTTTTATATTTTTATTATTTAGCATGAACTAATTTATTTTTCTAGGATTTCAATGGAACTCAACATGTAGTTTGAATTATTTTACTTTCTTGCTTGATTTAATGATATTTGATGTTGTTTATTCAATCTTGTGCTTAATGCTTCTAATTGCTTAGCTACTAATTAGATTGATTTGGTAACCTAGATACAACTTGGAAAAGGGAGTTTAGTGTTAGACATGGATTGAATAGCATATGTTTCATATTCATTTATTATGATGAATTGATCTGCATGTAAGGTAGGAATATACTTACGTGTCATGTGTAACCAATTTTTGAGTCTAAGCTTAATGAGTTCTTCTTTAATTCAATTATCATAGGAATATAGTTAATTGGTTAAGAGGGATATTTTTATAAGACCATTGGAAGATCCTTATAAATAGATTAGAACTCTAGGTTAACAACTCAAGATGATTAATCAAGTTAAGAGGGTAGGAAAAGTTCAAGCGAAGTGTTGAGGGAAATTGTAATCCTAGGCTTTTCTTAATTGTTTAATCTATCTTTTAATTTACTTTCTTTGTTTATTATTTTATTTAGTTTTTAATTAACAATCTTTAATCGTTTGTTTGAATAAGATTTTGTGTTAATTTTAGCACTTAGCAAATTTGATAACAATTCCTCGTGGGATCGATACTCTTCTCTTCATTATATTACTTGTTAACAATATGTGCACTTGCGTGGTTAAATCCAACAACATTGGCCACTTAAGTGTTTTTTATATGCTGGGATTATGATACTTGACCAAGCTAAAAAGGTCCCCAAATTGCTACTTAACTTCATCTATGGAGGAAGAGTAAGGCACCTCATTCCTCGCCCATCACAGGCTCCAACCGGAAGGGTTCAATTTGGGTGAGAGTATTCTCCAAAGTTGCTGCAGAGGTTATCACCTCACGAAAGCTTTGGTACTTTACACTTTGAGGGTGTTTCGCTAGCCATTGCGGAGGTTATCACCTCATGAAGACGTAGCTACTTTACCTCTCTTAAAAGGGATGAGCCCGGGTATAGGGTTTATGATATGCATCGTATAGTGTGTGCAAAGGAACATAGCAAACCTTCTTTTTCCCACCAATGTACAAGAAACAAGAGTTGTTAGCACAAACAATAAAAATCAAAATTAAAAATGAAAATAAGATAAAAAAACTAAACATTTTATATTAATTTTAAGACCAATTATTAAGACCTAAGATATCACAAGATTAATCTATGGCTTGACTCTCTAATATCCCCAGTGGAGTCGCCAAACTGTCATAACGTGCCAAATAGGAATTCAGCATGCTAGGCTCAAATCATGGAGTCACCACTAATCATCTAATCTAGGTGTGATTAGTCACCTATACGAATCTATCCTCTTTAAAGTATTTCTAAGCTTGACTAAGGCACCTTAAAAAGAATAGGTTCTGGTCTACTTATCAGAACTAGGTCGGGAGTTCGGTTACGCGTGGGGAAGGATTTTCACCCCCACAACGCCTATCTAAGAGATAGTACCTAATTAGTTTTGTGATACTAAAAAGTCTTAATTAAATGGTCTTATCTATCCAATCTTCATTTTAATTTGTTCAAGTTAGAATTATCAGAAATCATTTTTTAGATCTCACTTCCATCGATCTGGAGGAATTGCTAAAAATGTTTCCTCACCTCGAGAGTATTCAAAAGAAATCGATCTTTCCATTGAATAGGCTCCGTTGTCGGAAAAGTTAAATTTTATGCAAGTCATTTAAACCTAAGTCTAACCTTCATAATCAAAAACTTATATTCTATTCATGTTTGTTCAAAAATAAATCTCGACCTCAAAATCGAAAATCATCTCTTAAAAACCTTTCCATCGATCTGGAGAATTTTTAAGAGATTTTTCTCACCTAGAAATTTTTTAGAAATTAACCAATCGTGATTTCCTTGAATTTCATCCTTGGAAGAAATCTTAATTTATTCTTGATTTAATTAAGCATCAATTATGAAAATTATGATTTAAAAATTCATTGAAAATTAATTAGTTTAAAACAAATAAATTTTGTACCTTTTTTTTAATGAAAATCATCCCTTAAAAACCTTTCCATCAATCTGGAGAATTTTTAAGAGAGTTCTCTCACCTAGAAATTCTTAAAAATCAACTAATCGTGAGTTCTTCGAATTTCATTATTGGAAAAGATTTCAATTTATTATTTTAAATTAATTAATCATCAATTATATAAAAGTAAACAAAAAAAAATTCTTAAACTTAAAATTATCGTAATAATAATAAATAATTAATATACAATAATTTAGATGAATAATAAAAAAAATCGAATAAAATTAGTCTTAAGAATATACCTGCAATAATCGAAACTAAAATAAAATTAGTCAGAAATTAAATAAATAATAATAATAATGCAATTAAATTAAATAAACAATGATAAAAAACATATGTAAAAAAACAAAACAAATAAATAAAACATGAAATAAAACAAATCTAAAATAAAATAACAAAAAAAGAAACAAACAAACAAACAAACCAAATAAACAAACCCAACCAGCAGCGTGGTCGGGCCCGGGCCCAGGCACAGGTTAGCACACGGGTCCTGACCCGACCTGGCTGCTGGTCCCCCTTTTACCCCAAACATTTTTTTTTCTTCATTTGCTCACCCTTTAAAAAAAAAAAAAAAAACTTCCTTCTTCTCTCTAACCTCTCTCCTCAAGAACACCAAGAACAAATTTCTAAATTTCAATCACCTTCCACTGCTGCCTTCGCCGTTCATCGCCTTCGCCGCTGCCGGCCGTTGTTGATCGTCGAACTGAAAAAATTCCCAAAAAAGCACCAAAAATTCCTTTTTTCCTCCTATACTAAAAAATCAACTTAGTTTTTCCCAAATCAAACTCGAAAATCGTAGATATTAGCTTGAAAACTCGAAATCCCGAAATTAAAATTCTTTGATCCGGCTCCATTCACCGTTCGATGGTCACCAAATTTCAGCCAAGCGTTCCTCTCACCCTTGCCTAAATATTCCCCATTCAGAATTTGAAAATAACTACTCAAACCGCACAAATCCTAAAAGTTTCGAAATTCTCCCACACAAAAAATATTATTTTTTTGCTATTGACTTCCCCGAATTATGCTTGTTGTTTTGTACTCCAAAATTCCCTAATTCTTTGATGATTCTCTAATGATTTTGGAGTTGAGTCTCAAGGTTCTTTAAATAGGAAAAGTCTAGAGAGTCCTGATATGTTTTAATTTGGAATTTTGATCTGATCAGGAATGAAAAATCATCTCTTATCAAACACCTAAGAGTTTGAATCTGATCCAAAGAAGAGTTTGGATTGGATTCCAACTTTTTTTTTTTATTTTTTTTTTAAATTTCGAAAATTAATAATCAACAATTAAAAAATTAAAATTTATCTTGAATTAAAATTAATCTAAAACATAAATTAAAATAACCTGGATAAAAACGGGTGTCTACAAACCTACAGAGTAATTCAAACAAAAATGAGTAAAGAAATGGACTACAAATTCATAGAGGAGTAAAATTGCAGAAATAATTAAAGCAAAATCTAGCAGGCAAGAAAATCACCGAAAGAAATCTGGAAAAGAAAAAGCTGAAAATTAAAAGGGGAAAAAATTTAAGAATAAAAAAAAAAAAAAAAGATGCAACAATGTATCACAAAGCCTCACCAAATGAAACGAAGAACAATCGAAACCCGCACGCCTAAAGCAAAAATGCCTGTCACTAAGAAAAAAAAATCAAGAAAAAGAATGATCAAAACCAAAGACAAACCGAAGAGAAAAAGAGTGAAAAAAACCTCACCTAGAAAGAGAAGAATCGAGAATACAACTCAATCAATCACTCAACCTGCAAAATCCAAAAGCAAAAGTCTTATCTATCATAAAATAGACCAGCAAAATCTCGCGGGAAAGGAAAAGGAATCCAAAAAATTTGTTCCTTCCAAGTATATATATCCTATAAAAGATTGAGTAAAAGACAAATTTAACCCAAATTTTATTAATATTCCCAAACACATCTTCTTAACAACCCAACTATACAACTTAAATAAGTAACTAAACTAATAACAACAGCCCAACCTAGCTTTAATCGAACCGAGACAGCCCTAAAAAAGAGTCACTTCCTAAACATATCCCAATGCTTATAAGTGAGAACCCAATATCAGCCCAACCAATATATTTTTTACCCTCAAATAACCCTAAAAGCTAAATTTACCTATATCTAAATGACTTAAACACCCTCCAAAACATGATTAATCCCATTATCTATAAGTGAAAGCCTAAAATCAATCCAACTAATTTAATGTTAACCCTTAAATAACCCTAAAAGATGTATTAACCCATATCTAAATGACCCAAAAAATCTCCATAAGATGGTTAATGCCATTGCTTACTTGGCTAAAAACCATGGATTGAATTTCGAAATTAAAGCCTATTATTGATTTTGGGACAACTTTTAAAGAGTGTTATAGATAGATTTTAATGTTGGTAGGAGGATTTTCAGTGCATCATCCCATCAAAAATAAAAACCGGAAAGCATTAAATCGATATGGGGTGTATCCATAAAATCTTTTGAAGATTAGGCCCAAGCAAAATTGAAAAAATACCCTAATTCGTATTACCCAAAGAAAAAAAATGCTATCCTAAAAGTTTGATCTAGTCCAAAAGATAATATCGGTAAAAATTAATTTTATCATTTATCCAATTAAATAGGAATATTTAATTAAGGCTAAAACCAACTTTTAGACTTAGGGTGCACTACAAGAAGACGTCGATTTACCGACAAATTCTTTATCGACAGAAAATATCCGTCAATAAAAAGAAATATTACCTATGAAATTCCGGCGGTAATGTTTTTGAGAATTACCGACGAATTTTTTGAGCATTATTGATGGAAAACGTGTTTTATCGACGGATTTTCAATGATCGAATAATTCCGTCGGTAATTTCTGTCGGTAATACTTTGGCGTGAAGCTAAGTCGTTCCCACCAAAGTATTACCGACGGATTTACTTATATTAATGACGGAATTATCCATCAATAAAAAAATGCACGGATTCTCACACATAATAAATGAAAATTTAAAACTAAATGGTCAAAAACTATTATCGACGGATTATCCGTCGGTAATAGGCATAATTCGTCAGTAAAACACAATTCCGTCGACAAAACATCACCGGCGCAATTCGATAATATCGACGAAGATTTCGTTGGTAAAAACTTTTATCGACGGACGAAATTTGAGTCATCCACCAAAAGAATTACCGAAGGAAATTTCGTCGATAGAAGTCTCGGGTATATAAATGCCCGAGACTCTTTTTCTCCTCTTTCTTTTTCTTTCTTTCCTTTTTCTCTCTTCCCCGATTCTGAATCTAGTCACCCTGCTAAGTACTCTTGCCATCGCCGTCCGATCGCGCCACCACTGACCTCCGCGGTTGCCGCCGTTGGTCCCTCTCTTCTCTCTATCTCTTATTTCTCTCTTAATCCCGAAATTAACATAATTTTTTTTTTGTGTGTGTGCAGATTTAGCTTCTAAATATCCTATTCTCTATCAACACTATTTATTTGTTAGTATTTTTACTATTTATTTTTTTGTTAATTTTTGAAAATAAATTAATTGTTATTGTGGAATGTTGTTTGTTATTGTTTTTGTGATTAAATGAATTATAAGTTATTATTTGTTAATATATTTTTTAATGTATTTGTTAGTATTTTTGTTATTGTTATTAATTTTGTGATTAAATAAATTATGAGTTATTATTTGTTAATGTATTTTTTAGTATATTTGTTATTGTTATTATTTTTGTGATTAAATGAATTATGAGTTATTATTTGTTAAATATTTGTTAGTATATTTGTTATTGTTATTATTTTTGTGATTAAATGAATTATGAGTTATTATTTGTTAATATATTTGTTAGTATTGTGGCGACCTCAAAAAGTCCGATTATTATATGCCCTATCGCGGGGACAAATCGGCCTCGTTAAGTCTGTGACATTGTGGAAAAATAGAGAAAAAGACAACTTAATTCCTCTAAATTAAAGGTCGAGGGTATGAAAACGACATCGGAAAAGAAATGGAGTCGCCACCAATCTTTTTTGGCTAGGTGTGATCGGTCACCTATTAAAACCGTTTTTTTTATAAAAACATTTTAAAATTAATTAAAATATTTTTTAAAACCAATTTTGAAGTCTTCGCTTTGAACCAGAAGGAAACAAGTGCGGGTTTGGAGCCCTTTATGTACGGGGAAGGATTAGCACCCCCACAATGCTCGTGTAAAATGGTAACTTATTAGTCGTGTGCTATCTTGAGTCTCGGTGAAAAGTCGGTTTTAAAATTGGTGTTTGTAAATAATTCCCTTAAAAATTCATATTTTATTTGAAAATGATTCGGAATTTATTAGCATAAAATTTCTCGTATTTTCCGACAAGCTCAGCAAAACATGGAATTTTTTCTTGATTTTGAAATTCTTCGAATCACCCTTTTTTTTCTTTGAAAAAGATATTCCGCCATTAGTAATAATTGATGATATCCTCTCCGACAGACCCAACAGAGAACTCATGAATTATTTTAATTCGGGAATAATCTTGATTTATAAAAAAAATATATTATTTTGTTTTCCATGTATTTTAAAAATATTGAAAAATGATCATGAATATGCAAAAATGTTACTAAGATAAAAATTAAATAAACATGCATATTTATCATGGCATGGCAAACATTTTATTATGGCATGATAAAAGAAATAAGGACATGGCCTGTTTGATAATGCAAAAATCTAAATGACATGGCATGAGGAAATGAATGACATGGCATGTGAATGAATGACTTAGCATGCTCTAAATGAGATGGCGCATGAATGAATATAATGACTTATGAATGAATGGTATGACATGCTTGACATGGCAAATATTCAAATTGTATAGTACATGAGTGAATGACATGACATATGAATGACATGGCATAATCTAGATGACATGGCATGTGAATGGATGACATGACATATGAATGACATGACATATAAATGAATGACATGGCATGGCATAATCTAGATGACATGGCATGTGAATGGATGACATGACATATGAATGAATGACATGGCATATGAATGACATGGCATGTGAATGATTGACACGGCATATGATGGCATGGCGTATGAATGACATGGCACACAGATGAATGACATGGCACATGAATGACATGGCAATATGAATGACATGGCAGATTCTTTATGGCATGGCAATATGAATGACATGGCAAATTCTTTATGACATAGCATATGAATGACATGACATATGAATGAATGACATGGCATGGCATAATCTAGATGATATGGCATATGAATGAAATGGCACATGAATGACATGGCATGTAAATGAATGACATGGCATGCTTGACATGGCAAAATCACAAAATGACATCATCATAAAATATTCATAATCATGATCACATGCACACATCATTATTTGAAATGGATTATTCATATGAGGAATCATATAAATAACATATGTCGAAAAATATTACCGTGCTTCCTGGCAAAGCTTGAAAAATAATTCTTTCATATGATATTTACATGGTTCTGAGTAAAATGAAAATCATACGTTTCGATTCCATAAACACGTGCGTTGAATAATTTCCTAACCTCTCCAGCAAACCCGGCAAAGATTGGGAACTAATTCTGGCCAAATGTTTAAGAAACCGAAAAATACATTTTTATGCCAAATTAAATAAAAACATTTTAAATATGCAATGCATGAAGCTGTATTTCTTCCTTGAAGTAAGGACATCTTGTTGGTGTAAGCCTTGCAAGCCAATCTAGTTGGGCTTGTAAGACACTATTTATATATTCATGTATTGCACATTATAGTTTATTAATTATAATTGAGGTATTTCCTTATCCATAAGTATTGTTATAATTGTTATAAATAACTTGTGAAGATAAAGCCCATGAAACACAATGGCATTGCAAAGGAATTGTAAGGAGTTACAATTATGAGGATCCTTATTCATCAATGTTGTGTTTCTAAAATTGTTCCTGGTCATCGTATTGTCAAGACAGGGCATTGACAATGCTCAATGACTAACATATATTAAGCCTTCATGCACTTGATGCATGCAACCGATCTCATAGGTTGAAAGTATAGAGATACTTGGGATAACATATGGGTGCTTGTTAGTTGAACAAGTTCACTGAACATGACCCACTTTGAGAGTTCCATTTGGTATTTCACTCAAGTGTCTATGGTAAATACTCTCATGTGTCAATAGTGTAAATAATCCTTTGACTTGTGACACCAGGTCATCTTGTATGTGAACTGTCATACTTAGATTTCATCACGAACGGGTCCCAATCATGAGGTTGCTTATGGTAGGGTGATATTGGGTATGACATGAAGCATACGAAGATGAATGAGTGGTCCAGAGAGGATTCATCACTCGTAGTGATTAACATATCTCACATGTATCTGGCTTATATTAACTTATGGAAGTACTTGGCCAAGACAATACTTAAGGAGTTAATATTAAAGCTGTAGATCTAATATGGAATGGGTTAAGAGTAGACACTGAACCATGCTCTTTCGTATCCCGGGATATTTGATGAAAGGATCGAATTAAACAGACATATTGTACACGAAAGGCTAGTCAAAGCTTGATGACTCTCTTGGCATTTGGGTGGTCATGATGCATTGCTAGATGCCGCTCATGATCTATAAATATAAAAAGGAAATTCTTAATTGAATTTATTATATTTATTGCCAACATGTTTAGGGCTTAATAGGTTACACACAAAAGGTGATTAATGAAATTAAAATGAGATAGGGGCATATTAAATATTCATTAAGTGTTGTGGGCTTATTGTGAATATTTAATAATATTTATAAGGGCTTTAGTGCAGTTAGTCCAATAGTTGGCATACACTAAACCTACTTATAAATAGCCTAATGTTATTGCCGCCTCCCCTCCTAAGAAACCCTGGAATCGGCGCTTCACTCCCCCTTAAGAGTGTTTCGGCCGAATAGCAAAATAAGGAAGAGGAATTCGATTCTTCTAATTAATTTTGGCTATCCAAGGAAGAGGAAGAAGGTTTCTCACAACCTAGACTACTAGCATCGTCTTGGCAAAACATAATCTCAACCTTGTGAAGGCTTTCAGATCACCTGTGTGGATTACTGTTAGAGGTCGGACAATTTGACGACTTTGGTTTTTGACAAGCGAGCTTTGTGTACAAGAACAAGAACATCAAGAATCTGTCTTGAGGATTCGGCAATCTTCAAAATAGAGGTATGTGATTTTGATGTTATCTGTTCTTGACAGCCTGATCATTTTGAATTCATAGGCAGATCCTTGGAGGAAATCGGTATTCTCTATGTTTTATTTAATTCCGCTGCGTTGTATGTTTAACTTGTTGCATAAATTATACATTATCTATGTTTGAGAATGAGCCGAATCCTAACACATCTGTATACCTAAAAAAGTATCTGACTACCTTTGGAAGAGACTTAAATCGGATTTTCAAAAGCGAAAGACTTTGGGCTCGGATTTAAAAAAATTAGAATTTTTTTTGGATGAAAAAGGCCTCATGGCCAAATCCCCTATTCAAAAGGCTCTATTTTTCCTAGTTTTGAAATCCGGGTTGACCACCCTTGACTCGACTTTTATAAAATCAAATTTTATGATTGAAATGACTTAGAAATTAACCTAAGACAGTAACCAATGTCCCAAATCAGCCCCCTATTTGTATCCTAACAAAAACAAAAAATTACTAGTTCTTAAAAACAAATCTGACTCTCACAAGAAGTTTTGAAAACCTATTTTTTTGCCCTTCTAAAAAATTTCAGAAAAATATGTAAAAATTAGGGTAGACCTAGAACATGTTGATCTCCATGGGAAAAAACATCTTAAATTTTGGACCAAGGATACCATGACCGAATTTTTACCAAAATCAAGAGAGTGAGTTAAAACTGCTTTATTAAAAGCCATTTTTTCAAACATGATAAAAAAAAATCTTAAAATCATGAAACAAATATCATGGCATCCCCTAAATGACTACTGCATGTGGTAAAAAAATCAATTTATTTTGACCATGGATGAGTAGTGAAAAAAATCCCAAAGTCAGAATACCCAATCTAAACTATCACTTTCTCAACTAGTAGAGGCAATGAATTTTTGGCTTGAGATCATTGGTTGATCTTGGCCAAAATCCTAGTTGAAATGTCATGAAATGCATGGTTTTACAGCCCACAATCATATGGCAATAGATCAATCATGAGTGAAAAATATGAACACAACCAATAAGCAAGAACAAGCACAAAAACACCTAGAGGGATTCGGATAATGCAACAAAACATGCAAAAAAATTTGTCAACTTGGTTATTTGATAAAGAATGAGGAATAAAGGATAGAAAAACTTTAAAATTTATTTTTGAAAACCTTTTTATTCATCAAAAAGTTAACAATTCACATGAACAAAAAGAGAAGAAAAAGAATCACAACATCAAAGAAAAACATTAAAGAAGAAGAAGGGAGGTGATAGCTACCTAGCTATTGCTTTCCAACTCAAGATGGCCAAATTCTTCTCCCCTCTTTTCTTTTTCTTCTCTCTTTTCTCTCAAGAGTGAAATGCCTTTTAAAAAAAATGAACCCTCCTCCTTCTTTTAAGAGCTAGCCGGTTGCCCCTTTTATTTGTGTAGAGAGGTTGCTTATTTTTTAAACCTTGTCTCCTATCTCTACAAAATATCATGGCCACTTGTCAAGATCATATGGCTCACTATTAAAATATTTTCCTAGGTGGCATTTTTAACCCTACTTGGCATCATCTCATAGCCTTCACATGCTCTTCACATGGCTTTACAATTTGGAGGCCTCCCATTGGCTTAAAATGCCATATAGGCAAAGTAGTGGAGAATCTTATCCTTTTAAAAATGTCATCTTGCTATTCAACCTTGGCCATTTGATTCATGATGATCACACTCCCTCTTTAATCAGAAGCTGACCGAAAATGGCCTGGAAATTTCCAGGCCATTCCTCTTTTTTTTTTAAATTTGCAAAATGGCCCTTTTCGGTTTCTTCGGAAAAATTGCATTTTGGCCCCTAAACTTAATTTAATTGCAAATGAACCCCAATTTCATAATTTTCTTTCCCAATTCATCCCATCCAATATAAAACTTAGTTCTGGAGGTTTTCACATTTTTCTGAGCTCATTCTCTATTTATTCCGGATTTTTGTCTAAAGTTTCAGTTTAGTGCCTTCCAAACTTTGCCTTTTTCATTCGAGCTCCGATTCTGGATTTTTCTTCTCCAATACCTTCCAAAAAATATAAAACTCAGATCTGAAGATTTTCATGATTTTCTGAGCTCGTTTCCTATTTTTCCCGGAATTTTCTCTTGGAATTTCGGGTTAGTGCACCCGAACTTTGCCTTTTTTCATTTGAGCTCCGATTCTGGATTTTTCTTCTCCAATACCTTCCATAAAATATAAAACTCATATTTGGAGGTTTTCATAATTTTATGAGCTCGTTTCCTATTTTTTCCAAAATTTTCTCTTGAAATTTCAGATTAGTGCACCCGAACTTTGCCTTTTTTCATTTGAGCTCCCATTCTGGATTTTTCTTCTCCAATCCCTTCCATCTGATATAAAATTCAGATCTGGAGGTTGTCATGATTTTTCAAGCTCGAATTCTATTTTTTTCGGATTTTCCAAGATTGCCCTTTAACCATGGAAATCTCAATTTTACTCAAAACGAGTCCGATTTATGAATTTTCTTTTTCCAGTACCTTTGTTATATATTGAATTGGAGTTGGTCCGAAAATGCCCAATTTTTACGATCGAATTCCTCTCCGATTTAGTTTCCCCCTTTTCAATATCGAAAATTTTCTCGTTTTTTCGTTTTTCCTCTAACCGGCTCTTCCTTGGGATCCACTTCAAACTGGGACTTGGGATATTTTTGTTTATTTATCCTTTATCAATTAGTTGCTTCAATCTCACCGAATCGGGCCATCTTTGCAGTTTTCTCCAAATTTGTGAATGTCTTATTCATTCATTAAATCTTTATTTTCTTTTTTCTCTTCAAACCAATTTTTCTTTCAACTCCGCATCAAAATTGGAACTTCCAATATCCATATTTGTTGATCTTATTCCATTTAGAACCTCCAATTTCGTCCTATTTGACCGTTTATGTATTTTTCCCCAAATTTGCCAAATTAGGTATTTCTCTACACTGAATTTCTGCAACCCATCTTCCAAACTCTATATCTTTCGTTGTAGACCTCGGATTATCAAAATTCCTTCAACATTGTTCAATTCAACTTCGAATATTGATTTTGATTAAGGGTTGACTTTTTTAGTGGTTGACTTTTTTTGAGTTGATTTTTTGTTTTGACCTCCGAAATGAAGTCTTGGAGACCCATCTGTGGAATGGTGGAAGTCTCTTTGCGTTCCGGGAAGTTGAAAAGAGAATTTGTCTGGTTTAGGGGTTCCGAACAAAATTAGGTGTCTACAAGTATATATGTTATTGTTATTATTTTTGTGATTAAATGAATTATGAGTTATTATTTGTTAATGTATTTTTTAGTATATTTGTTATTGTTATTATTTTTGTGATTAAATGAACTATGATCAATAGAATATATATATATAATATATTTCTGACATGAATTGCTTTATATATATGATCAATTGAATTCTTAAATATGATTAGCTATAGTATTGTGTCTATAAAAATCTTAAATATAATATATATTTGTTAAATTATTTGTGTTTGTTAAATTATTTTTTAATATTTCGATTCTTGTGTTATTGTGTTCATTGTTGTATTATTGATAGCTTCCTTAGGCTTAGGCAATGGAGCACGATAAATCTTGGATGTACAGGAGGTTGGACAAGTCTCAATATATTAGTAATGAGTATTTGAATAGAGTTGAAGGATTCATAGGTTTTGCATATACTCACAGCGAGAACGTAAAGGACAATAGAATTAGATGCCCTTGTGTGAAGTGTCAGAATAATCTGTTTGTAGAAATTGATGATGTGTGTAAACACTTGTATTATAGAGGGTTTAAGGGGAATTACTATATTTGAGATGCACATGGTGAAAGTCATCAAGGTCAGTCATCAAGGATGCATAATGATGAAGTCGAGACAAGAAGTGACATTGAAAGAGATAATCCTTATGCTAGAATGGTTATGGATGCTTTAAACCCGAATCTCAATTTAGGTGGTAATTACAATGTTGATGAGACAATGGTTCAAGATCAACCGAATTTAAGTTCAAGAAACTTTTATTCATTGTTGAACAAAGCAGATGAACCTTTGTGGTCAAGATGTACAAAACACACAACTTTATTTGCTGTGTCACAACTGTTAAATGTGAAGTCTAAATTTAACATGAGTGAATCGTGTTTCAATCGTTTGCGATTATGATAAGAGGGATGTTGCCAGAAAATGATAATTTACCTGATAATTTTTACCGAATGAAAAAAAGATGGCCAAATTTTGACTTCACTATCAGAAGATACATGCATGCAACAACAATGGCATGTTGTTTTATAACGACTCGTTTCACTTAGAATTTTGTTCCATATGTGGCCATCCTCGTTATAAACCAAGAAATCAAGTGTTAGAAAGTCGAAGAGAATTCCTTATAAGATTTGCCATTGATTCCGAGACTTCAAAGATTATATATGTCAACGGTAACAGTTGAGAATATGACATGGCATGCGCAAAACCGAAGGGATAATGGAGTGTTGAGTCATCTTGTTGATGGTGAAGCATGGCAAGACTTCAATCGTAGGCATCCGTCTTTTGTAGTGGAATCTCGAAATATTAGATTGGGTTTGTGCGCAGATGGGTTCGTTTACTCATGGAGTGAAACCATACTCTTGTTGGTCGGTAATGCTTTGTGTATATAATTTACCACCATGGATGTGTATGAAGCAACCATATTTAATTCTTAATATGGTAATTCCGGGTCTGAATAATCTATCATAGAATATTGATGTTTTCCTCAGGCCATTGATTGATGAGTTGAAATTATTGTGGAATCATGGTGTTCTGAGTTATGATGGGTATAGGAAAAAAATTTTTATACCAAGAGCTGCATTGTTATGGACGATTAATGACATTCCTATTTACGACATATTATCAGGATGGCGCACACACAGGCGATTGGCTTATCCTTATTGTGTGGAAGAAGTTAAGTCATTCAAATTGCATTATGGCAAGAAACCATGTTTTTTTTATTGTCTCAGCAATTCTTGCCTTTAAATAATCCTTTTAGAAGACAAAGAGATAAATTTTGTCGAAGACTAGAGCATGATTCTCCAATTGAGCGATTATCCGGTGAGACAATTTTGGAAATGATAGATTGCATTCCGAAAATCACATTTGGGAGTAAATTATGTGCACAGAAGTTGATTGGATTTGGAGAATGTCACAATTAGACGAAAAAGAGTATTTTTTGGGAGTTACCTTATTGGCATACAAATCTCATTTGGCAGAATTTTGATGTGATGCATATTGAGAAAGATGTGTTTGATAACGTGTTCAACACAATGATGGATGTCAAGGGCAAAACAAAAGACAATATAAAGGCTAGAATGGATTTAGCGTTGCTTTGCAAACGGTAGGAATTAGAATTGGTGGAAAGCAATGGAAAAACGTACAAGCCTAAAGCCAGTTACATAATAAATAGACATGATCAAAAAAGAGTTTGTTGTGCATGGGTAAAAGAATTACGACTTCCTGATGGATTTGTCTCGAATATTGACCGTTGTGAAAATATGGTTGATGGGAGGTTTTATGGCATGAAAAGTCATGATTGTCATATTTTTATGCAGTGGTTGTTATAAGCTCGTAAAATACACATTTTATGCCCTTTCTCTTCCTAGTTTTAGTTATGTTTTCGATCTTTATCTTGATTACTTATGTTATGTTTTTGAATTCTAGGTATATTTAGGAGAAAGAAGTCAAAACATGTCAATAATGATGGTAAAGAGCTTAAAAAATCATAATCACAAGATGGAAGAAGACTTGGGAGTCAAAAAGATCAATTTCTTGTTGCCAAGCAAGAAGGCAGATTTGATCTCTGGAGCTTGTTGCAAGGAAAACATGATGTTAAAATCTTTATCTAAAGAACCTTCCTTCTTGACTTTTGAATCTGACTTGAATATCTTTCCAACGGTAGTTCATACGCCCAAATCGGACTAGAAAATGATCATCCAAATCAGTCGAAGAAGTGCGAGATGATGTATTAGCAAAATGGCTGGTAGAATACTCGGCACCGTGGAGCCCAAGATTCGGAAAAAACTCGTGAAACCCTGCCAAAAATGCAATTTCCTGCCTCCTAACATACTTGTACATCAAGGACTTGTTTTCAGGGTTTTAAAACTCTATAAATACCATCTTTTGAGCCACAAACTAGACATCTTTTGAGGAGACTCAAGGATCATCATTATTATTCTTCTTTTTCTCCATTCTTTTATTTTCTTTTTACGTTTATGTTAATTATGCCTATGCTAGGCTAAACTTCTCTTTGGTTAAGGGTGATTTCAAAGCCCTAGACATGTTGTGTAATTAATATTCAAATTATATCTATCATTGGTTTTCTATCAAAATTGCTTATGTTCTTCCATTAAAATTGTTCATGATCTTTGTCTTAATTCGATTAGGTGCACAACTAAATAGATCTTGATAATTATCTAATGCTAGTTTATGAGTCTTGATCCGTAATTGTCTTGATTTCCTATTCATAAGTAGCAATTTCTAATTCATGATTATGTTGGGTTTTTGGGAATTGCAATGTGGAACATAACCTAAGTTAAACAATCCGAGCTTATGTGTTTGTTGCTTAAATCAACCTATCTTTCTCATCATAAAGCTGCTATTACATTAAATCTACAGAACTTATTCTAGGTTGTCTAATGGTTAGAGATTAAATAGAGAGCTTGTTCTATTTAACGATGAACTAAGGAAAGATTGGGGTAACAGAGTTTGTTGTTATCTACGGTTGATAGTTTTGATAGTTAATTGATATTGATAGATCTGAAATTGATTCTCAATGATGTCTAGTGGTGGGGAATGACCTCTTAACCATACTTTTCCCATATTTGATTTTTTTTTTACTTACTTGCATCTTACTTTTATTGTTTGTTTTCATTTTAAAACTATTTCAAAACCCCTTTTCTTATGTTTTCTTTGAATCTAAGCTATAAACTAGTAACTTATAAATTAAAACCCAATCCTTATGGACTCGACCCTTTCTAACTACTATACTTAACAACTAATTATTCTAAGTGCAAGGTTAAATAAGATATACTATTTTGAGCGCATCCGTTGCTTCCAATTGCGTTTCGAGATTTGGTACCTAACACTATTTGGTATGCAATTATGGAGCTATCTTATTTTTTCAGAGACCTATGCTCTTCAAAAATTCATGTAGACCAGATGGAGTTCTTGGAAACCAATATTGTTGAGACCATTTGCAAGTTGGAAAAAAATTTCCTCCAGCATTTTTTGATTCAATGGAACATTTTCCTATTCACCTATCTTACGAGGCAAAAGTTGGTGGACCGATCCATTATCGATGGATGTATCCATTTGAAAGGTAATTAATATATAAAGGATGTATGTAATCTTTTTTTATTAATTACTCTATTGAATTGAACATTTGTTAATTTATTATTTGGTTATGATTCTTAGATTTCTACATCATCTGAAGAGAAAAGTGAAAAATCTCGCATGTGTTGAAGGGTCAATAGTTGAGGCGTATATAATGGAATAAATTTCATCGTTCTGCGCCTTATACTTTGAACCAAATGTTGAAACAATATTTACTCGGGTGCCCCGAAATGATGATGGAAGAGATGTCGATCCGATGGGACGACTCTTAATTTTCACACATGAAGGGAGATCTTTTGGTCCAAAAAAAAAAACAAAAGCTCGTTACTTAGAGCACGATGAGTATGATGCAGCTGAATTATATGTATTAATGAATTGCGAGGAAGTCATACCTTATATTGAGTAAGAGATTTACCGTTGCTTAATTATATATTTAGACGTTACACTATATAATAAATATAGTGAACTCATTATGTATCCATTCATTTTTAGGGTGTTTGATGAGATAGTAAAAATTGATGCACCGAACATTAGTGATGGTGAGTTGGAGAAAGTCCGTGCAGCTAGATTTACAAAATGGTTTAAGTACTATGTAAGTTCCAGTCATTATTGTATGGTCCGCCAATGAGTTATGAAATTTGATATTGATTGCCATATTGTTTTCCGTTATTATTCATAGGTTTAGCAAGGTTCAATTCAACATAACTCTCGTATAGTTGAGTTATCTTATGGTCCAGGACGTATGGGTTGGTGTTACTCTGGATATTTCGTCAATGGTTTCAAGTTCCATACATTAGATTATGGACAAAATCGAAAAACCATGAATAGCGGTGAGTTTGTTAAAGGCGACTGTTATAACAATTCTTCGCATGACTTTTATGGAATGTTGTTGGATATTATGGAGTTAGAATATTTTGGTGTGAGAAATCAGGTTGTACATTTTTAAATGTCGATGCTTTGATACGGATATAGGAATTCGGGTTGATCTTCATAATGGGCTTGTAGAAATAAAGTACAGGTCAATACTTGCTAGTAATGAACCTTTTGTTTTAGCTCATCAATTTCAACAAGTGTATTACAGTTCTTATCCATCGAATAGAAGAGAACGTCGAGATTGGTGGGCTATGTTCAAAACAAAGGCTAGGAGTATATTTGATATTGGATCTCGTGCAGGAGAAATAATTGATCTAAATTAAGGGGTTTATCAACAAATGGATGTGCCTACTCCCACTATTGTAACATATTCAGAAGATCTTGACAATCCTCGACTTTTGGTTAATGGTGATTTCGAAGAAGTAAACATTAATGTTCAAAGAACAAATGAAGAAGAAAATGATGAGGAAAAAGTAGAAGAAGAAGATGAAGATGTAGATAAAGATGTAGGAGATTATGATGACAGCAATGACAATGATGCTGATGAGAACGATGAGAATGATGATGATTAGAAAGTTAATATTATTTATTCATTTTGTAATTGCATGATTTGTCAAATAATATATTCTATATATGTATGCTTCTTAATATATATTTAGTAATAAATTTCATATTTTTCATTTTACAGATAAAATGCGAGGAGGGTGCAAAAGTAGTGTAAAGAAGTCATGGGGTTTAGTGTGGGATGCTTTCAAAGCATCTGCAGGATCGTCCCCGGGGCCTTCTACACCATAGTTGCTGTTTGGGTTGACTCCCTTCCTACGGACTCCATCGACACAGTTGTCGCCTTATTCGGCTCCATCGCCACAGACCCCGTCTGTAGTACCTACATCGCCCCTGGGTCCCTCTGCACTGGCTCCCTCTACAGTGGCTTCGTACTCAGTGCCTACCTCTGTTATATGTCCGTCCACATCGACTCTCGCTCCATTGCCATGGCCGACACCTACTATGGCGACTCATTCGGATCCCGCATTTCCATCGTCTACCCCACCGCTGGATGACATTGCGTAGTATTTCGTCAATGAGCCAGCACCGACGTATTTAGCGGATGATGGCACTGGGCAGCAGTCAGAGGTACCTGAATCACATCTTTCACCATCTACCAGTACTGCCACTGAGCAGAGGAAACAAGGTAGAGGTCAGATGAAAGGATTACCGACACCGAGTAATCCGGATGATAGGTTTCAACTATCAATTGTTGCAAACACGTAAGTTAATTACATTACGATAATTCCATTATTTAAGTAAGAAATATATTATTGTTCACTAACACATTTCGTTTCTTTAGAACTTTCAAGGATAGTTGTGTAAAATCGACCATTGCCTCGGTGATCAGACAACACTATAATAGACCGTGGTCTACTTGTCAAAGATACCTGTTGACATGTAACTATCTATATGGACTATATTTGAGGTATGATTTGGTTTAGAGTCATATTATAATTTAATTATGTTTAAGACTGTCATATTAATTCATAATGTCTCATTGTAGGGAATATGCTAGTGGTCTCCCGAGCAAACACCACTGGTTAGGAAATTATTGGAGGCCACATGCAAGGATATATTCAAAGACATGATGAATTTTGAGAGGGAGAATGACATGGCCTTATTTAAAACGAATCGAATAGAAGACTGCAAGGGTTACAAGTGTGATTAGATAACAGGCAATATTTGGGATCAACTTATTGACAACGTCTGGAGTACTGACGCTTGGAAAAATAGGTCCCAAAAGGCCAAGGGTAATAGGAACACGGAGAAGGATGGAAGCATTACGAAGCACACTGGTGGATCAGTTCCTTTTCTAGTTACAGGGAAAGGATGGTAAGATTTCTTTACTTTTTTTTGTAATTTATTGTTTAAAAGTTTTATACTATAAACTATGAGAATATTTTCTTTTATTAACATAATTTTCAAAAATTCTTTTAATCTGTAGTCACAAGAGTTGCAGCGCAACGTGAGTTTCCTGGAGCTGTTTAACAAAACCTATAAACGTGCAAAGGGTCTAGGTGATTACGTAGACAACAAGTCTAAAGTTATTACTGTAAGTATTTAACTATATCAATACTTTATATATTATATTAATTTATTATATTACTGAATTGTTTATGTGCGTGTTCATTACAATATCATATATTAATTGTTTATATATTTAAATATTTGTGATTGTAGAAAACTATACTGCCTCATTGCATCAAAAATATAGGGACGATACGTCTTCATATCCCGATTTCGACCCTTAGTCGTGGTCTAATGCTATTGGGGGCATTGAGACTACGCGGACGCACATTAATGGGTTTGGAACAAGACCGAAGAATCGGTAAATTTTCGATATGCCCAGCAGTCAGCAAAGTTCAGATGTAGCCAATTACACTCCATGTGGTCCTAGTACTACACAGCAGTCGCCAATAGCGTCATCTGAGGACCAGTATAATGCATTGAGGTCCAATGTCTCGCAAATCCAAACATCAATCGTGAGACTTGAGAATATCATGACTTCATGGAGTACGATGTTAGCACCTTTGCTGCAGTCACAGCTAGCACCTGGATTAGGCGGGGTCGAAACCAGTACTGTTGATGCACCCAAAAGAGTGTATCTTATTTAACCTTGCACTAAAAAGATCAATTGTAAGTATAATGATTAGCAAGGGTCGAGTCCTCAAGGATTGGGTTTTAGTTTATAGGTTGATAGTTTAAAACTTAAATTCAAGAACAATAAAAGAAAAGGGGGTTTTGAAGCCAGATTTAAACTAAAGTAAATAATAATTATAAGATGCAAGGCGGTATAACCAGCCAATAAAAATATATATATTAAATTAGGCGGTATAACCAGCCAATAAAAATATATATACTAAATTAGGCGGTATAACCAGCCAATAAAAATAAAACAAAGTTGATATACAAATTAGGCGGTATAACCAGCCAATAAAAATAAATATACTTTTAAAAATAAGCAAACTAGAAAAATAAGAAAACAAGTAAGTAAGAAGAATCAAATATGAAAAATATGGTTAAGGTTTCATTCTCCACCACTAGACATCATTAAGAATCAATTTCATATCTATCAACATTAAACAACTATCAAAGTTAACAACCGTAGATAACAACAAGCTCTGTTATCCCAATCTTTCCTTAGTTTGTCGTTAAATAGAACAAGCTCTCTATTTAATCTCTAACCATCAAACAACCTAGAATAAGCTCTCTAAGTTCAATTTAATGGCAGCTTTATGATGAGAAAGATAGGTTGATCTAAGCAACAAACACATAAGCTCGGATTGTTCAACTTAGGTTATGTTCCACTTTGCAATTATTGAAAACTTGACCATAATCAT
Organism: Fremontodendron californicum; assembly: GCA_030761205.1. Taxonomy (NCBI): domain Eukaryota; kingdom Viridiplantae; phylum Streptophyta; class Magnoliopsida; order Malvales; family Malvaceae; genus Fremontodendron; species Fremontodendron californicum. The sequence continues at coordinate 16,010,584 of JAULJL010000027.1, forward strand.
TAATCACAAATTGCCACTTATGAATAGGAAATCAAGACAATTACACGGATCAAGACTCCTAAACTAGCAATAGATAATTATCAAGATCTATCTAGTTGTACACCTAAACAAATCAAGACAACATCATGGACAATTCTTGTAGAAGAACATAAGCAACTTTGATAGAAAATTAATGATAGATAGAATCTGAAAATCAATTATAAAACATGTCTAGGGCTTTGAAATCACCCTTAACCAAATAGAAGTTTAGCCTAGCATAGGCATTATAAACATAAAATTAAATAGAATCTAAGAAGAAAATAAAAGAAAGAAAGAAGAAGAAGAAGAATATTAATTATCCAACCTCTTGCTCTTTCTAAAGAAAAACAAAACTAGAGAAAAGAAAGAAGAAGAAAACTTAGAGAATTTTATTACAATGGCTAATATCCTACCTATGTACAATATGATCCTCTACAATCATCCAAGGCCCTTTATTTATACACATTTTGGAGGGCTAAATGACAAGAGACAAGCTTTACAAATTTCAAAGGTAGGTATAATAGGTGGGTGAATTTTTCTAACAATTTTCGTCATATTGTATGACAATTTTGATCAGCCAACTTGATGGTCGATTTCGTCAATGTTGGAGGCCTGATCTGATCACATGGTCTTCTAGAAAAAGGTTCCCCTATCAGTTACGGATCCATAGCCGTTGGAATCAGCTCATTTTCTGATGTGGATAAGCAGATATGGGCAAAATACGAAAACAGGTCAGCAGAGACGTCATTGCATATCAGCCAACTTGATGGTCGATTTCGTCAATATTAGAGGCCTGATCTGATCATATGGTCTTCTAGACAAAGGTTCCCGTATCAGTTACGGATCCATAGCCATTGGAATCAGCTCATCTTTGCACGGCTACAAATTTCAGCCTTATTGCTTCAGTGAAACTCCAGATATAGCTGATATGGCAAAAGGTGTCGGAACTGGAACTGAACTGGATTTGCCCTTAATTCTAGTAATCTGAAATCACTCAAAGAAACTTGTGAAAAACACCAAATTACATAAAAATATAAAAGATCATAAACACAATTAGACTAAACAATAATAACTCGTATTTGACACAAAACAATAATAAAACATAACTAAAAACTATATAATTATACGAGTTATCACACCCCCACACTTAGCTTTTTGCTAGTCCTCGAGCAAAATCAAATAAAAATAAAATAAGAAAATCTAATCTAATCCACTTTCGTAGGAAATCACGGTGGCACTTAGCATGTGACACAAGCCTTTAAACCCCTAGGTGTCCCTAGTGGACGAGTTTAGTCTCGTGAGGGTTTACTAGAACGATACCCACAAACATTGAAAAACTAAAATATAAATAAACTACATATACTAAAAATATTTATTCCTAATCCTTTCAATACAAATTAGAGACAATCTTTGAACAAGTCTTATAAACTAATCAATAGCTTAAAGAATTTCACAAAAAATCATGCTTGAATGTAAATTGTTTGAGTTAAGCCAATATTAACATAACATATCTCAATCAAAATAGTGCATGTTCAAATTTAATCTCAACTTCTCACATGGGATACCCTCATGATTTTCACTCTTTAAAGTAGTGGTGAAGTGTTTACACTCAATCAATCTCATGAAAACAGTTCTACCATATTCTTGCTTGTCCACCTATTCTCCACTATTTAGATCATACAACTTCATGAATCAAGAGGTCTTTAATCAAGGTTGTAATGGGGCCAAGGGGTTTGTAATGTGGTTGAAGAACAAAAGGATAACGATATCACAAAGGTTCCAAAGAGTTCATAAAGTTTAGAGACATAATAAGATCATACAAACAAACTTATCAAAACTCTTTACAAGTACATAGTCACCTAGGCCGGATATTCATGTTGGGCCTTTTCTTCATTCTAAACAACTTTGTAACATCTTTTTCTTTTTCCACAAATTCAAGAGATGATTCATATATTTTTTTTTTTTTACATAGGAATGTATTTGCCAGTATTCCATTTCTTTTTCTCTTGACTTTTCTTTTCTTTTCCCCCCACACTTATTTCTTGTTTCTAACCCAAATTTTTAACTAAAAATATCCCTTGTTTTTTTGCAATATGTCTCAAAATATATAATCCATCTTTAGAACAAGGGTAAGGATATAAGTATATTTAGGCTAGGTGTAAGTTGTGGTTACCAATAAAACATCATATTTAATGTAGGCTCAAATTGGCTCACTAGTGGGGATGTTCTCTTAGAACATTAATAATGGATGGCTGTTTGGCTCTGGTTATAATCCTAATGCCTCTATCATATTCATGTTGTCACATGTATCAATATAGTCTCAAACGGTTTAAAGCAAGTTCTAGAGAATCATGTAATCATAAGAGCACTCAAGAAAGAAATTAGATTGATTTGTATAATGCATCAATCATTATAGGCTCAAAAACTCACAAGGATGATTATACAAGTCAGATTAAGTCTAAACATGCTTCTTTCTCAATCAACATATCATATTAACATTGGCTCATAAAAAGGTTGACATCAAGCTCAATTCTCATGAAAATCTTCTCACTAATAAATCTGTTTTAGACTTATGCAATTCATATCTCATCATTGTATTAAAAAGGAACTAAAACTCACCAAAAAAATAATAATAATAATAAAGAAAAAAAAATAGTAGACAAAAATAAAAGAAATCCTAAATCATTCCCCCCACACTTAATTCTTACATTGTCCTCAATGTAAGTCTATTAACCCAAATGAAAGAATCATGTGTAAGAGAAAAGAACTAATAACATAAGAATAGGAACAACTAAGACTCAAAACAAAACAAACTCATGCAACCTAAATAATCCTAAAATACTAAACAAAAATTAACAAGTAAACATAAAAAATAAAAATAAAAACAATAAAAATAAAAATAATAAAAGAAAAGAAAAAGGAAAAGAAAGAGAAAGCAAATCTGAATATGGAAGGTTGGCAATTTCTTCTTTAATTGGGTTGCCTTCCCAATTAACACTTGAGTTAATGTTTTGAACCTAACCAACACCCCTTCTTGGCTTTTTAGGCTTGTCAGGCTCATACATGAAATTTTCCAAATTAATGCGTTTGAGAGGAAGCTTTCTTTGCACAACAGTGGATGCATTCTCCATTACAAGTATTATTCCATCATCCTTTGTGGTGCATATCTCATCGAGGAATGGAGCATATTTTGATACTTGTTGAATGGCATCCACAAACAAGTTGTTTAAGGTTTCTGGCATGTGTTGTTCATGTTCTTCCTCCATGAACTTTGCAAATCTACTAGGAAAAGGTGGAGAAGAAACATTAGTAAAAAGTGGAACCTTAAATGTTACCTCTGGTGCCGAAATACTCTTATTTGGATTTGTGGCTTCATTATCCTCAAGAATAGAATCCATCTCTAATTTTGTCTCATCCTCATCTTGTTCCTCATTCCTCAAGGTCACAATCGTAGCATTCTCCTTTGGGTTAATCATCGTTTGGGCAGGGAGTTCTTCAGATCTTTGTGCTACCCATCCCACCATACTACTAGTCAATTGGATCATTTACTTTTCCAAACTCTGGATGCTTGCCCTTGTTTCCTGTTGAAATTGCAATGTATCAGTAACAAGAGAATAGACAAGATCTTCTAAAGAAGTACCTGAGTTTTGAGTCATATGTGGTGGTTGAAAAAGATCTGGTTCTTGAGACCATGATTGATTGAAGCTAGATGGATGAGTGTAATTGGCATAAGGATCTACTTCTTGGTAATTTTTCGAGTAGCCATAATTAGTATGATCCCACCATCCCTCATGGTAAGTGTTTGAGTAATGATCATACTGTTGGTCTTGGAACACTTGATGGCCTTGACATCCTCCCATGGCCAATTGTTGAACTGGGGAGGTGAGATTGGCTTGTTGATTCTCCATGTTCATATATGCCACCAACTCTTCAAGTGTTAGATTGCTCAATTCCATTGTTTTTTTTTTTTTTTTTTAAATTTGAAAAGAAAAACTTGTATGTACAAGAAAATAAAACTAATTAGAACTGAAAATAAGAATAAACCAAGTAACAAATAAACTAAAGAAAGCAATCCCCGGCAACGGCGCCAAAAATTTGATGCACCCAAAAGAGTGTATCTTATTTAACCTTGCACTAAAAAGATCAATTGTAAGTATAATGATTAGCAAGGGTCGAGTCCTCAGGGATTGGGTTTTAGTTTATAGGTTGATAGTTTAAAACTTAAATTCAAGAACAATAAAAGAAAAGGGGGTTTTGAAGCCAGATTTAAACTAAAGTAAATAATAATTATAAGATGCAAGGCGGTATAACCAGCCAATAAAAATATATATATTAAATTAGGCGGTATAACCAGCCAATAAAAATATATATACTAAATTAGGCGGTATAACCAGCCAATAAAAATAAAACAAAGTTGATATACAAATTAGGCGGTATAACCAGCCAATAAAAATAAATATACTTTTAAAAATAAGCAAACTAGAAAAATAAGAAAACAAGTAAGTAAGAAGAATCAAATATGAAAAATATGGTTAAGGTTTCATTCTCCACCACTAGACATCATTAAGAATCAATTTCATATCTATCAACATTAAACAACTATCAAAGTTAACAACCGTAGATAACAACAAGCTCTGTTATCCCAATCTTTCCTTAGTTTGTCGTTAAATAGAACAAGCTCTCTATTTAATCTCTAACCATCAAACAACCTAGAATAAGCTCTCTAAGTTCAATTTAATGGCAGCTTTATGATGAGAAAGATAGGTTGATCTAAGCAACAAACACATAAGCTCGGATTGTTCAACTTAGGTTATGTTCCACTTTGCAATTATTGAAAACTTGACCATAATCATTAATCACAAATTGCCACTTATGAATAGGAAATCAAGACAATTACACGGATCAAGACTCCTAAACTAGCAATAGATAATTATCAAGATCTATCTAGTTGTACACCTAAACAAATCAAGACAACATCATGGACAATTCTTGTAGAAGAACATAAGCAACTTTGATAGAAAATTAATGATAGATAGAATCTGAAAATCAATTATAAAACATGTCTAGGGCTTTGAAATCACCCTTAACCAAATAGAAGTTTAGCCTAGCATAGGCATTATAAACATAAAATTAAATAGAATCTAAGAAGAAAATAAAAGAAAGAAAGAAGAAGAAGAAGAATATTAATTATCCAACCTCTTGCTCTTTCTAAAGAAAAACAAAACTAGAGAAAAGAAAGAAGAAGAAAACTTAGAGAATTTTATTACAATGGCTAATATCCTACCTATGTACAATATGATCCTCTACAATCATCCAAGGCCCTTTATTTATACACATTTTGGAGGGCTAAATGACAAGAGACAAGCTTTACAAATTTCAAAGGTAGGTATAATAGGTGGGTGAATTTTTCTAACAATTTTCGTCATATTGTATGACAATTTTGATCAGCCAACTTGATGGTCGATTTCGTCAATGTTGGAGGCCTGATCTGATCACATGGTCTTCTAGAAAAAGGTTCCCCTATCAGTTACGGATCCATAGCCGTTGGAATCAGCTCATTTTCTGATGTGGATAAGCAGATATGGGCAAAATACGAAAACAGGTCAGCAGAGACGTCATTGCACATCAGCCAACTTGATGGTCGATTTCGTCAATATTAGAGGCCTGATCTGATCATATGGTCTTCTAGACAAAGGTTCCCGTATCAGTTACGGATCCATAGCCATTGGAATCAGCTCATCTTTGCACGGCTACAAATTTCAGCCTTATTGCTTCAGTGAAACTCCAGATATAGCTGATATGGCAAAAGGTGTCGGAACTGGAACTGAACTGGATTTGCCCTTAATTCTAGTAATCTGAAATCACTCAAAGAAACTTGTGAAAAACACCAAATTACATAAAAATATAAAAGATCATAAACACAATTAGACTAAACAATAATAACTCGTATTTGACACAAAACAATAATAAAACATAACTAAAAACTATATAATTATACGAGTTATCAACTGTCAGAGGGAGTGCTGCTGAAGTAGCTGCTGTCAGAGGCATGGGTGCTGGACTGAGAGCTATTGGAGGCATGGCTACTGGATTGAGTGCTGCCGGTGGTGGTGTCGGAGGCATGGGTGCTGGATTGAGTGCTGTCAGAGGCAGTCATGCCAGAGGCAATGCGGGCGTAGAGCGTGAAGACGATGACAGCAGTACCGAGTGATGACACCATGTGTTTTATATTTGAGAGCTACATTTGAATATTATTTTTATTAATAATATTATAATTTATTAAAATATTTTTTTATTTATAATTTTACGGATTTCAGTGTATTTTTTAAGGTATAATTATATAAATTGTTTATATTATGTCTAAATTATTTTATAATTTTTTTTTTCAAATCAATTATTATCGATGAAATTTTTCGTCGGTAAATTATTAATACCTACAGATTCCTCTGTCGGTTATAAACAATTACCGACGGAATTATCCATTGGTAATAATTATTGACCGACGGAACATACCGTCGGTAAAATAATTACCGACGAAATATTTCGTCAGAATATTCCATCGGCATTGTGCCCGTCAGAATATTCCGTCGGTCATTGTGTTACCGAAGGGCAACTTTCGTCCGTAATAAAAATTTTACCGACGGAGTTTTTCGTCGGTAATAGTTTATTACCGACTGAATTTTCATTACCGAAGGAATCAGTATCACCGACGGAATTTTTCGTCGGTAATACGCTTTACCGACGGAAGTTTGACTTTTACCGACGGAATTTTTCGTCGGTAAAAGCCCGGTCTCTTGTAGTGGTGTGCTTGGTTGAATGAAAAAGTGGAAGGATGGACAGAGAAGGGTGAAAAAGTGGAAAGAAAATGAATTTTGAGTGTGCTTGGTAGGAAAGAAAAGTGAGAGTACAGAAAATAGGAAAGATGACTATTTCCCATCCTAATGCATAAAAACAAATCATTCCAAATTGGAATGATAAGATGAGAGAAAATGCGATAAATGTGAGTTAAGTGTGCATATTTACAAGATTATCCATCATTTTTAAATTTTTATCTTTTTTATCTTAATTTACAAATGGTATAACGGTAAAATAATGTAACTTTTATTTTCTTTCATCTCATTTTTCAACTCTACCAAGTAATGGATGGAAAGAAAATTATTTATTCTTTCCACTTTTCTATCTTTCCTACCAAGCACATCATTGGAAAGAAAAAATATGTTTTTTATCTTTTCACTTTTCTCTTTCAATTTTCTATCTTTCCAATTTTCTTTCAACTCTACCAAATAAAATGTTTAATCTTTACAAAATAAAAAAAAAAAATTCAAATTTCAAGACCTCAACTTTTTCTTGTAGTAGTTAAGGACCAAAAGTTTTAATATTCTTCTAGTTCAGGCTTTTTTGTAAAGGTAACAGAAGCGTAGTTGCATGCATAGTTTATTATATATGAAAAGCATAATTAGGAAGATAGATATTTTTTCTTAAAAAAAGTGATTACTAGGATGCAAACTCTTACAATGAGCATCATGAGTTCCATATGAATCATGATCATCAAATTTGATGAAACAAATTATAACGGATTGGAAAAAGAAAATTACAAACAAGAGCAATGAACTCAAAATAATAAGATTTTGTTACCTAACAAAACTGAATTTATTAAAAGAAAATAGAACTTTTAAAATTCATTAAAATAAAAAATAAAAAACTTGAATTCGAAGAATACTGAAATTTTGGATCCTTAATTGATACAAGTAAAAGATGAGATCTAAAATTTTGTTTTATGTAAAAATTAGATCTAAAAATTGGTTTAGCCTTTCAAATTCAAATTTGAAATAAATAAGATAAAATTATGGAATGAGAGAATGCTACTTTCAAATTCAACAGATTTGGAATTCGAATTCTAACATCTGCAACTCCTTCCCTTATCTCTAAGTTGCGGCCTCCTTTATACTAAATTTTTTTTGTGTGGCTAAATCCCATTTGAATTGGGCTAGTAGCACCTATCTTAGGGTCAGGTCTGGACATGAGTTTTTGTAATCCGAGCTAGCTCTGCCCCGCTAAGCTCAGATAACTATTTGCTTAGTAAAAAATGAATTTTTATTTAAATTTAATTATAAAAATATAAAAATACTAATATAAAAATAATTTTTAATATTTTTATATTTTTTAAATAATAATATGGGCTTTCGGACCCGGCACTTTGACATGTAATATTGGTTGTTATTTTTACTATTTGTCTTTTATTTTCAGTAACAAAAAAATCGATACAAAAGCAAATAATTTTATTTGAATTAATGTAATCTCCTTTTAAAAGAATTTATCATACCCTGTGAATGAAAAAAAATATGTTTTAAAAAAATTATATTTTAACATAAATAATATGTTAAAAAAAGGTGAGGTAGTTTTTTAATTTGTAATTTTTTTTCAAAAATTCATTTTATTATTGTAACTTTAATTTTCATGTAATTTTCGTAATTGAATTGGTATCACTTAATTCGTGATACCAAATTCAATTAGAGCTTTTATATTAGTATAGATGATGATACTTTTATGTGAAACTAGTACATGATCATTGAATATATAATTTTCTATATATGTAATTAATATTTTTTAATTATAATTATAAAATATGAATAAAATTTTTTAATTAATAATTAATTTAACAATAAAGTTCTACATCTTTTAATATTATAAAAGTTTTATTTGTATGAAATTGAAAATTTTCAAAAAAAAAAAAATCTTCCTAGGTGGAATTATCTTCCTTAAGAGCTGCAGTGTTGTGGTTATTGAGAAAGAATAATTTGAGGAGTGAATGGCTTTGATGCAGAAGCAGTGTAAGTTTCCAGTACACAACAGCTTTTGATAAACAGCAGGATATAAGCTCGAATCGAATTAGATAGGAGGCCAGAATCGAATTAGATAGATAGGCAAAATTTTCAAAAATTATGTTTTGAAGTAATTAAAAAAAAAAAACACATACCAAGTCAAGAGACAAGAGTCGAGACTTGTATTATATTATAACTAGAATGTTTTACCCCGGCTTCGCCCGGGACTTAATTTTTTTATATAATTTTAATTATATTAAATAGTTTTTATTTATTTAAATATATTTTTAAATATTTAAATATATATTTATATGTTAAAATAATTATATTTTTTAATATAAAAATTAAATATTTCAAATTATATCTTCTTCACAAATAAAAACTTTTATTACTAAATTAATTTTAAATAAAAAAATCAATAAAATTTAATATTTTTCTTAAATCAAATGACAAATTCATCAAAAAGAAAATCTTAAGTCAATTCTTTTACCTATCAGATTTCACTTTCTTCGATTGTAAGAGTCCAAACCGATCAATTACTCCTGCTAATATTTCTTTTTTTTCTTCTCAAAAGATAAAAATAATTGCAATTTTTTTCACATAATGTTTTTTTCTACTACCTTATAAATAATTATTTATTGTATAATAATAGATAATAAATATATTTAATTTATTGGTTCATTTTGTAACTCTTTCAAAAAAAATTCACTCTTGATTACGCGCTTTTCAAAAAAATATTATCTTTTTTACTAATAATTATTTAATATTATGGTAATAAATAGTAATTTTTTTTTATTGATTTTGTAATTATTTCAAAAAATTTCGTCACAAATAGGGATGACAGCAGATCATATATCAACAACTTTTTAAATATTTGAATCCGTTTAATTTCTATGAGATATGAATTCATTTATTATCCGCTTACTATCCGAATATTACTATCAAAATCCACATCCGATTTAAAGAGTAATATCTGCCGGATTTTTGAATCCGTTAAATATCTGAATTTATTAAATTATTTTTTTTAAAAATAAAATTATAAAATTAAATAAAAACTAAATATGTAAATGGATATCTAATTTGGATATCTGAATCCTTTATTCGCATAAATATAGTGGATTCGGATAACGAATTTGAATATCAAACATTATCCGAACCAAAATCAAAGTGGATTCGAATAACGGATATCCAAGAGTTCATATCTGAATCCTTTGTGAATAGTAAATTCAATATCTAAATCGTCAATTTACCTAAATTCGCAATATCCGAATCCACAAATTGATTGAATAACATCGGATATCCAATTTTTTACTATCACTCATAAAACAAAAAAATATATATTTTCTTATTATTATAAATATTTTATTTTAACAACCTATTTTATAATTTTTCAACAAAATAATAATAAAAAAAAGCCATGTGTCGTTGTCTGGCTTTGTCTCAGCTACAGTATCCTTCAGGGATACTTTTCATATATAGGTATAGATAATGAAGTGGGTGGAAATAATAAGCCAAAAGTTTTATCGTTTTAAATTCGAAATTTCGTTCAATTAATTCATGTAACATCTTTAAGATATAGCATTCGGCAGGTTTGATGTTTAAATTCTAACATTTATAACTTCTTCTTTTATTCTCAGATTATAATTTTTTTTTTTGTAAAAAAAAAAATCATCGTTCTTGCTAAAAAACACTACCTAACTATAATTTGATGACCAATTAGATCGTTGATTTGGTAATATAACAGATTAACATTATTGATGTAAGAATTGTTGATCAGAGGCTTGTTCTCATGATTTTATCCTTTAAAAGAAGACGTTTCGATAAGTAAAAATGATCTTTGGTTATAAAATTATATATAGTCCAATTCTTAACTATTAGGAATATGATATAACCAAATCTTGTTAGCAAATGGATTCTTGTTGGAACGAGCTAGAGAACTCAGCCACTATATATATATATATATATATATATATATATATATATATGCTTGTATTTGTAAAAACAAAAATATTAATGATGAAATTAAGGAGTAGAGGAGTTGTCACCGTCATTGAAAATTCTATCTTCTCTATTTATCGAATTATTATTTTAAATAAGATATTTTCTCAGTTTTATTATGTTTGTCTCTCATTGATTTTTAGGTTAAACGAATTTAATTTTGATTATTATTTTTTAATAAAAATTTTAAAAATTAGATTTGCAAATTTTAAATTTCAAAATTTTAAAAACATGGTTTTTAAAATTTTAATTTAATATAGTATTTTAAAAAATAATGATCAAAAATTAAATTTGTTTGATGAAAAATATCAAACAAAGACAGGAAAATAAGGCAAAAAGAAAGTATATAACTTGTATGCATGTATGTGCAATTGTGCATGAATGCAGTCGCTACAACAATGCAAGAGTCAAGGGACTCTCCACTACTTTCATTTTTCTTCCCACCTTTGAAAGTAAAGGACAAAACCAGGAAACTGTCACTTCCATATAATATATATATTTTATTATAAAATATTGGTTTCTTATACATTGTTGATCCATATGTTATTTTAAATTTCTTAATAAGTATTAAAAAGTTATCAAATGTTTTTTAATTTAATTATTTTTTATTTTTTTAATATATCTTTAAACGAGCATGTGATAACTCTTTAATTTTATTGATGGATTATAAAAATTTTACCAAGATGTATGAGATTATTTTCCAAAAAAAAAAAAAATACCATCTATCTAGCTAGAACTTTATTAGGCTTTTGTTTTCTATTTTTTTTTTGGATAATAAGTTCAAATTGATTGAGAGAGAGAGAGAGAGAGAGAGAGAGAGAGAGAGAGAGAGAGAGAGAGAGAGAGAGAGAGAGAGAGAGAGAGAGAGAGAGAGAGAGAGCTTTGTTTTATTTTTTCTTGGATTCCTTTATGCTGATGTTTTTAGTTCTCTAATGAGACACGGTTTGGCTTTCACTTAGCGTGTCATGAAAAGAAGTTTTTATATTTTCAATTGTGAGGGGATAGAAAAAAGTAAGACAGAAGATAATATTATAAGTGTACACACTTAATTTTGTCTGAGCCCTTTAAATTAGATAAATTTTTTTTTTCAACTTCCCAAAAAGCAAAGAGACCTCCACACTTTCATAGATGGGTCCCCAAGACTTTGTTTCGAAAGTCAGCATGAAAAGTCAACTCGAAAAAGTCAACCCCAAAAAAGTAAACCTTGAAAAGTCAACCACTAAAAAAGTCAACTCTCAATCAAAATCAAGATTTAAAGTTGAATTGAACAATGGCGAATTTTTTTTTGATAATCCGAGGTTTACAACGAAAGATATAGAGTTCGAAAGATGAATTGTGGAAATTCAATACAGAGGAAGACCTAATCCGACAAATTTGGGGAAAACTGCAAAATGACCCAATTCGGTGAAATTGAAGCCCCTGGTTGATAAAGGATAAATAAACAAAGATAGCCCAAGACCCAGTTTGAAGCGGATCCCAAGGAAGAGCCGGTTAGAGCAAAAATGGAAAAACGAGAAAATTCCCGAGGTTGAAAAGGGAAAAACCAAATCGGAGGGAAATTTGATTGTAAAAATTGGGCATTTTTGGACCAACTCAATTTTAATATAGTACAAAGGAAGTGGAAAAAGAAAATCCAGGAATCGGACCCGTTTTGAGTAAAACCGAGGTTCCAGAGGTTGAAGGGCAATCTTAATTCCGAAAAAATAACAAACGAGCTCGAAAAATTATGAAAACTTTCAAATCTGAATTTCATAATTTTTGGAAAAGATTGGTGAAGAAAAATCCGGAATCGGAGCTCATTTGAAGAATGGCAAAATTCAGGTGCACTAACCCGAAATTCCAAAAGATAATTCCGGAAAAAATAGCAAACGAGCTCGGAAAATTATGAAAACTTCCAGATCTGAGTTTAATAATTTTTGAAGGAGATTGATGAAGAAAAATCCGAAATCGGAGCTCATTTGAAAAATGGCAAAGTCGGGTGCCTAACCCGAAATTCTAAAAGATAATTTTGGGAAAAATAACAAACAGGTTTGGAAAATTATGAAAACTTCCAGATCTGAGTTTTATAATTTGGTGAAGAGATTGGTGAAGAAAAATCCAGAATCGGAGCTCGTTTGGAAAATGACAAAGTTCGGGTGCACTAACTCGAAATTCCAGAAGATAATTCCGCGAAAAATAGCAAACGAGCTCGAAAAATTATGAAAACATCCAGATATGAGTTTTATAATTTTTGGAAGGTATTGGTGAAGAAAAATCCGGAATTGGAGCTCAAGTGAAAAGGGCTAAATATGGGAGGCACTAAACCGAAATTTTAGAGAAAAATCCTAAAAAATAGCAAATGAGCTCGAAAAAATGTGAAAACCTCCGGAACCAAGTTTTATATTGAATGGGATGAGTTGAAAAAGACAAATCTGAAATTGGGGTCCTTTTTCAATTAAATTAAGTTCGGGGGGCTAAAAGGTAATTTATCAAAGAAAACGAAAATGGCCAGTTTTGCAAAATTAAAAGATGAGAAAATGAAGGAAATTCTAGAATATCCCAGGCCCTTGGCCGTCCATGCATAGGAGAGGGGTGGAGATTTAATTCATTTCATCCAATGGTCACTATCAAACTACAAGATGTCATTTTTACTATCTTGAATGTGGTCCCTCCTCATCCAATGGCCTAGGTGCTTTGTAGAAAGATGAGTACATTCTTCAATGTCCAAGATCAAATTGCAAAATGACATTTTTATTGTCATGAAAATATCCTCATCCAATGGCCTAGATTGTTGGAGAAAAGATTAGCACAATTCATCCAAGGGAAGAGATGCATTCGGCCAAGGTGCATGAAGGAGTGTCCTTGTTTCATCCAATGGCCTAGGTGCCTTGTAGAAAGATGAGCACATCCTTCAATGGCCAAGATCAAATTGCAAGATAGCATTTTTATTGTCATGAAAATATCCTCATCCAATGGCCTAGATTGAAGGAGAAAAGATGAGCACATCTCATCCAAGGGCAAAGAGGCCACTCGGCCAAGAGGAAAGAGAGGAGGGGAGGATTTTTTTTACTAAATTGGTTGGTCATTTGAGAAGGGGAACGCAATAGCTAATTTGGCAAGAAAACAGAAATTTGAAAGAAAAGGAAGAGAGAGTTTACAAAGAAAGCTTGGAAGGTAGCCATTCCTCCATTGCTCTAACATTTTCTTCTTCATTCTCATGTGTTTTTCTTTGTTTTCCATGTGATTTCTATCTCTTTTCTTATGAAAATAAAAGTTTTGAAATGTTTTTTTAGCTTTCATCTATTCCGTTTTATCAAAAAAAGAAGAAAACAATATTTCACAAATTTTTTTACCATGGCCGAAACTCACTTGTACTTGTCTTGATTTTTTTTTTTTGATGTGGGAAACATGATTGTGGAAGATATATTTCTTCTTTTTTTTTTTATAAAATAAATGAAGTAAAAGAGGTTGAAAGGCTTCATGATCTTGATGAAAATCAAGTGACCATGGTTAGGGGAGGGTTATGCCTATTGTATCAACCATGGAGCTCACCTCCATTTTTCTTAGCTTGCTTGGTTTATTTTCTGATTTTTGAGATGAAAAGGCTTCATGATCTTGATAAAACAATCAAGTGATCATGGTTAGGTGAGGGCTATGCCCATTTGTACCAACCGTGGAGCTCACTTTCCTTATTCTTAGTTTGCTTATCTTTTTATTACCTCCATGCTTGTCCATGTATCTTTGGTTATGTTTATTTACATTATCTTCATGCCTTACTATTTTTTGTATCATTTTCATGACATATTAACCTCATTGACCATTCGGCCAGCCCATGTTATTTTGTTTAATGTCATGCTTTGCATCATATTTAGTTATGTCATGCATCTTAGGTTATTTGCATTTTGTGCTCATGACATGTAACATGTCATATTCGGCCAGCCCATTTTTTTTTTGTTTTTGTTTTTTTTGTTCATGTCATGCCTTGCATCATATTTGGTTATATCATGCATAGTAGGTCATATAGCTAAGTCATGCATCTTAGGTCATTTTCCATGTTAGTTAGAGAATAGGTCATTTTCGGTTTTTCCATGTATTCTAGTAGTCATGTCATTTTCATGCTATGTCACGCCATGTCATCTATGCCATGTCATTTTATGCCATGTCACCTATGCCATGTCATCATTCTATGCCATGTCATCATTCTATGTTATGTCATTTATCATGTCATTTTCCATGTCGTTTAAAGCTTAGGTTCTTTTCATGCAATGTCATAATTTTAGACTAGGTCACCATGCATTCGGCCAATCATATGCCATCTCCATGCATGTCATGCCATTCATGCCATTACCATGACCATTCGGCCACCATGACATTTGCCATGTCATTTTATTTTTATGCCATAACATTCAATTCCATAGCATGTCTTTTGCCATGTCATTTAGTATGCTAAGCTCATATTTGCCATGTCGATTTCACTCGCATGACATTCATTCTCATGCCATGCCACTTGGTTTGCCATGTCATTTTCATTCACATGATATGTATTATCATGCTATGTTATTCATAACATTTTAATAAATAAGGCAATATTCCCGAGATTAAATAATTCATGATTTTCTCTGCTGGGTCTGCCGAGGAGGATAACATCAATTATTAACAAGGAATACCCTATTCTCAAACAAGGATGATTCGGAGAGTTTTGAAATAAATAAAAAAAAACTTTTTATGTTTCGTCGGGTTTGCTCGGGAACATGGAAAGATTTTTGGTATTAATAAATTCTGAGTCATTCTCAAATAAATTCAATTTTATTCCATGTCACCTATGTCATGTCATCATTTTGTGCCATGTCACCTGTGCCATGTCACCATTTTATGCCATGTCACCTATGCCATGTCATCATTTTATGCCATGTCACCTATGCCATATCATCATTTCATGCCATGTCACCTATGCCATGTCATCACCTTATGCCATGTCATCCATATGCCATGTCATTTTGTATGCCATGTAGATTTCATTCACATGACATTCATTCTTATACCATGTCATCCATATGCCATATTATTTTGTATGCCATGTCGATCTCATTCACATGAGATTCATTCTTATGCCATGTCATTTTGTATGCCATGTGATTTCATTCACATGACATTCACCCATGCTATGTCATCCATATTCTATGTATTTTGTATGCCATGTCAATTTCATTCACATGACATTAATTCTTATGCCATGTCCTCTATATGCGATGCCATCAATATGCCATGTCGATTTCATTCATATGTCATTTTGTATGCCATGTCAATCATTTGCCATGTCATTATTTCTTTTACTATGTCATAATAAAATATTTGTCATACCATGAGAAATAAGCATGTCTATTTCATTTTTATCTTAGTAACATGTTGGCATATTCATGGTCATTTTTAATGATTTTCAAAATATACGAAAAACAAATAATATTTATTATTATTATAAATCAAGATTATTCCCAAGTTAAAATAATTCATGAGTTCTCTGTTGGGTCTGTCGGAGATGATATCATCAATTATCATTAGTGACGGAATATCTTTTTCAAAAAAATGATCTGGGGAATTTCAAAATCGAGGAAAATTTTCATATTTTGCCGAGACTGTCGGAAACTATGAGAAATTTTATGCTAGTAAATTTTGGATTTTTTTTAATAAAATATGAATTTTAAAAGGAATTATTTACAAACATCAATTTTAAAACCGACTTTTTATCGAGACTCGAGATAACACACGACTAATAAGGTACCGTTTTATACGGGCGTTGTGGGGGTGTTAATCCTTCCCCGCACGTAAACAACTCCCGAACCCGTACTTGTTTTTCTCTGGTTCAAAGCGCAGACTATAAAATTGGTTTTAAAATTTTTTTAATTAATTTTAAAATATTTTATAAAAACCGGTCTTAATAGGTGGCCGATCACATCTAGCAAAAAAAGATTGGTGGTGACTTCATTTCTTTTTCCGAGATCGTTTTTAAACTTTCAACCTTTTTATTTCAAGAGAAATTAAGTCGTCTTTTCCTCTGCTTATGTTGTTTTCTCACCTCACTTGAACGAGTCCCCGCGATTAGGGCTGTAAACGAGACACCTGTGCTCGTAAGCTACTCGGGTTCGACTCGAAAAAAATTCGAATTCGACTCGGTCATTGTCGAGCCGAGCTCGAGCTCGAGCAGCTCGAGCTATCGAGCGAGCCGAGTTCGAGCATTTTAATACTCGACTCGAGTAGCTCGCGAGCCTAATCGAGCTTTTTTATTTTAATATATATTTTTATTATTAAATTACAATCTTACCCTTAATACATATATATACTTAAAGCAAACCCTAAAATCTTAGTTTCTCTTTACTACTTCTCTGCTTTTCCGCCTCCTTCCTTCTTCTTCCAACAATTTTTTTTTTCTCAGCTCATCTACAAGCAGTCGTCACCCCTTGCAAGCCACCATTTTCTCCCAGCCAACGGCAGCTAGCTCACTTGTAGCAAAAAATGCTTCTCCCCCGAGAGTCTTGATGAGCAGTTCTGTGAACACTGATGTGAGGTTGTGAGTTCTTGCTAGGAACAAGATTTGTGGTTCATACAGTGTTGCTGTGAATCTAACCAAGGCCCTCTAAGTAAACAGTTGCATGCCTGCTAGTTCTTGTTCCTCTTCTTTGGATTAGAAAGATTTTCTCAAGGATTGTTTTTTTTTTTTGAAACTAGTTTAAGCTGCATTTTTTTTTGCTTAACTTTCTGTATTACCAGATTCAAAGTAAATGTAGTAGCAACAAAATCCTTTCATATAGATTGTGAGAGCAACATACTGATTTAGACAATTCAATGAGAAGAAAAACAAAACACAACTGCATCTTGCAAGGTCTCTTCTTGTTCCAGCACCAATTAGAACCTTCAAACAGTAACCTGTATATTGTTTTGTAGGTGTCCAGTAATCCTTATTGTCTTCATTTGATGCTTGCTTTAGGAATGGAAGATTTGCATGGCCCTGCTGAGGTCATAAATGGAATACCCTTAAATGTGGCCACACCTTTCTCATCAATGAAAAGATTCGGTGTTATTTTCTCCAACTGCTTCTTCTTTGGATTTAGATTGTGGGGGCGACATTCTTGTTCAGAAGAGCAAGGTTGAGTGTTAGGTTCTGTTGGGGGAGTTTTGCTAGAAATTTTGCTGAAACTAAATGTGAAAAAATTGTATATGAAACGAGCTCGAGCGAGCTCGAGCTCGAGTACATAAATTGAGTAAACGAGCTTTATCGAGCGGAGCTCGAATAGTTCGATTATATCTCGAGCCGAGCTCGAGCTTAAAAAATGATATTCGGTCGAGCTCGAGCCGAGTTTCGAGCAGCGAGTTTCGAGTCGAGCTCGAGCTCGAGCAGCTCACTATTCGAGCTCGGCTCGGCTCGATTACAGCCCTACCCGCGATGGGATCACGTATCGACAACAAGAATATAAAAAAATGTGATTCGGCTATGATAATTTACAGTCATAAGAAAAAGACCTAAAATACTATATTGTTTATATTTTGAATTGTAAGGTTCAAAGGTAGGTAATATGAGATTTTTGACATTCCCTCTCGGCAGATACTTAGTGAAATAAGTGTTGAATAAACAACTTAACGAAATGGATAAAAAAGCTAACTTTGATACCAAATTAAATTGGATAACTAATTATCATAAAAACTTAAATTGATAAAAAATATTCAAACTATTATATTTAAATTTCAACATAGTAAAAAGACAAAAGAATCTTATATTTATCGAAATATTCGGATACTTTTGAAAGAGAGGGAGAGACCTAGAATGCTACTCATAGCATCAAACAATAAATTAATACGAAAAGCTATCTCATGAAGATTTGCATATTACCTCATTTCATCCCCTGCTCAAATAAATGAATATATATATATATATATTTACAAATTAAACATCTAATTTAACCATTAATTTAAACATAACATTATTATTTTATATAAAACGTTGTGAAATTTAAAATTTTTATTATTATCACATGTCTCATTAATTATTATATTAATTTTTTAAATATACAATTTAACGAAATATATGACAATCTTCTAATTTGATGTTGTATTGAATAATTTTCTTTATATATATATATATATTTGTATAAGCAAAAGGAACAAAGAAAGATATATATGAGGGATGGAAATAAAAAGAAAGAGACGAAATGCGCGGCAGTTATCAGCAACAGCAGAGTGGTCACGGGTTTCTTTTGACCGAACCATCCTCTTCTCCCCACAATCCTCAGCCTATTAATACAATTGTATTTCTATATCCCTTCAAGCCCCACACCGCCACCACCCTACCGAGTATTTTTCTACACCTACCTTGATTGTACTGCTCTTTAATCCATACAATAAAATTTACAATTTTTTTGCACAAAAATGGTGCCAACACGTCACCCCATTTTTATTGAACAAAATTTGTGTATCCACGTCTCTCCTTTTTTTTGTTTTGTCATGTAGGTTCCACTTCTTTTTAGTTGTTCGGTAGGGATAAAAAAAGAAAAGGAAAAAAAATGGTAAGAAGGAAAGAGAAAAAAATGAAAAAAATTTGTGTGTTCGTGTTTTTTTTTTGTATTTAAAGTATTATAAATTTATATAAATTTTTATACGTTAATAATTCATTTTATATATTTTTAAACGTTCGTGTATCCGTATCGTGTTTGTGTTATTTTTCGTATTGTGTTTTAATTATTTTTTATATATTGTGAGTTCGTGACTTGTTCGTATTCGTATTCGTTTTATTTTTTGGTTTTACAAACTATTATAAATTTATATAAATTTTTACATTTTGATAATTCATTTTATGTATATTTTTACACGTTCGTATATTCGTGTCGTGTTCGTGATATTTTTCGTGTTGTGTTTTAATTATTTTTTCATTTTTGTGTTCGTGTCGTGTTTTAATTCATCTCATAATTTACATAATTTGACATTTTGATTCAATTTAGAAAAAATTTTGTGTGTTT
This sequence comes from Fremontodendron californicum, assembly GCA_030761205.1. Taxonomy (NCBI): domain Eukaryota; kingdom Viridiplantae; phylum Streptophyta; class Magnoliopsida; order Malvales; family Malvaceae; genus Fremontodendron; species Fremontodendron californicum. Next base: position 16,030,406 of record JAULJL010000027.1, read on the forward strand.
GTGTCGTATTTCAATTTATGACATATTTTGCATAATTTATCATAATGATTCAATTTAATGGAAAAATAAAAAACGAATCGTTTCACCCGCAACGTAGCGCGAGTTTTTTTTACCTAGTTATTACTAAATTTTCTCCCGTTTTGCTAGAATTTTTTTTAATATTTATAAAATTTTAATTAAATTAATAATTATAAATAAATTTAAGTTGGATCATATTAAATAATTAATATTTATTTAATTTTTTTATTTTTAATATTTTAAGTAAATGAATTTAGAGTTAAAATCGAATCACTATGATAAATTATGAAAAATATGGGATGAATTGAGACACGATACAAACACAACATGAGAAAATAATTAAAATATAACATGACACGAAAAATAACATGAACATGATACGAATATACAACGTGTCAAAATTTATATAAAACGGATTATTAACGTGTAAAAATTTATATAAATTTATAATACTTTGAACACACAAAAAAATAACATGAACACACAAATACTTTTCTAAATTGAATCACTATGACAAATTATGCAAAATATGTCATGAATTGAGACACAACATGAACATATAAATTTTTTTCTAAATTGAATCACAATGACAAACTATGTAAAATATGAGATAACTTGAGACACGACACGAACACAATAGAGAAAAAATAATTAAAACAAAAAAATGAAAAATAATATGAACACGACACAAATACACGAAAGTGTCAAAATATACATAAAACGAATTATTAACGTGTAAAAATCTATATAAATTTATAATACTTTGACCACACAAAAAATAACACAAACATGAACACACAATTTTTTCTCATCTTTTTTTTTTATCTTTCCTTTCTTCCCTTTTTTCTTTTCTTTCTGTCCCTTTTCTTTTTCTTTTTTTTTTCCTTTCCTTCTTTATCCAAAAAAAAAAGTGTCAAACACCTAGACAATTTATGTAGTCAATTTTATATGTATATTAGATTTTCCGTTTCTCTATCTAACTTACCCTCATCTCTTCATTTTTTTTATTTTAGTATTTTACCCTTTGTATATGAAATCTCAAAAGTATCTTTACAAATAAAACAATTCCTTCTCTATCCTAAAAAGGACACGTGTCATGCACTTAAGGGACCTTGTAGTCAAGATTATATTTATTTTAGATTTTTTTATTTATAACATAAAGCATTTAATATATATATTTCCATAAAACTTATTTGTAAGCATCCCTATCATGTTTTCCTCAATATATAGAGGTAATTATAATTTTAATACTAAAACATAAACATTTTTTTCATATAAGTTCTCAAATTTTTACTTGTAAATATTTAGTCCTAAAAATTATCAATGTATTAAAAATTAGTCTTTTGTCGCTTCTCAAACAGAAACGCTAACTGAAAGTTTATATAAAAAGCTTACTTGACATATAATGAATCGCATGTGAAGCTTACTTGACATATAATGAATCTCATGTGAAACTTACATGGCATTTCATTTATTTGTAAAATATTAGAAAAATTATTTGTCAAAAGTAAAAAACAACTCCAAATAAAAGATAAAAAAACTCTATTTCATGTTTTTACTCATCTTTCTCTTACTAAACCCATATAGCCCATCTCCATTTTTTTACTAAAACCAACGCCCCCTCCACTAGTCGCTTGCTGCTTATCGCTGCCTCCATCTTCTTCATAAAAAAAGCTTTTCTCCACCTTCAGTAAACACCTTCTCTTCTTCATATTAGTTTTGTTTTTAAAAAAGTTTTCATTCTCGACAAAAACCACAAAACTCAAAATAAATCCATCATCCGTCATAGTTCGTCGCCTTCCATCACTACCTATTTGTGTTCTTTGTCTTGTTCAGATTAGTTTTTTTCAAAAAACTTTTTGTACAAAAACAAAAAAAAACCCAAAACTCAAAGCAGCCATCGATATTCGTCGCCTGCCTTCATAATCACATTTTAACTTTCAGCTCTTAAGAAAAAATTTAAGTTATATTTTTTGAAAAAAAATTCAGGGTAATTAATGTATTTGTAGTTGAGTACTTGTTTGTATCTTTAATTTCAAGTGCCTAAAGTTGGTTTTTCTTTCATCTTGCAAGCTGTTGTTAACAATTGAACTTTGATGAAAGTATCAATCTAAAAAGAGAGGGGGTGATGGTTTAGTGAGAATGGAAGATAGACTGTTTGTTTAGTGAAAGAAGAGAAGAGAAGAGAAAAAATGAAATAGTGATTTCTAATCTGTTACAAGGATGATGGTTTTTTTAAAAATAATTTTTTAATATTTTATAAATTAGTGAATTAACATTCAGGTGTTCTCATTATATGTCAGCTAAGCTTTCTATTAGTGTTTCTATTTGAACAATAACTGGAAGACTAATTTTTAACATATTTAACAATTTTTAGGACTGAATGTTTACATCTAAAAATTTTAGGATTGAAATGTAAAAAAGGCTTATGTTTTAGGACTAAAATTATAATTACCTCTTATATATATTTAATATTTATTTATTGTATTCAAGTGTTTCCATAGCACAAGTATGCTGATAGGATAAGTATTGATTCTTGTATTTTGAATTGTGAATTGTTCGTATAAGAGAATAATCTATATATACAACAGATTTTTTATAATTTAGAAAATACTTATATTAACATATTTTAATCATATCGTAATCCTTATAATTTGTACAATTACACTAATTACATTAGTATCCCCTCAAACTCAAGGACAAAACGGAACAATCAATGGGCTTACCAAATAGACGTTCAAAGGAGAGATGTTACTAAAGATCATAATTGGAGTATGATTTATTTCATACACAACATTTATGGAAACTTCATCCCAACTTTTTTCAAGGTAGGAGCCAAAAAGAAGAAGGCTTGAACTCAACCAAGAAAGTGATGATATTTTTGTCCAACTTTACCATTTTGCTGAAATGTATGGGGACAAGAACACTAAACCAAAGTGCCTTGTTATCTAAGAACCTGAAGAAGAGATGAATCTTGATATTCCATTGCATTATCAGTTTGAAGCATTTTAATGGTATAAGAGAACTGAGTTTTGATAATGGAAGATATCTAATATAAATTTGGGGTAAATTATATTTATGTTTCAAAATATAAATCTAAGTAAAACGAGGGTTATAATCAATAAAGACAACAAAATGTTGATACTTATTCATGGATGAGATAGAACGGTCCCCAAATGTTAAAATGAACAATCCCAAAAGGAGAAACAAAAATAAAGGTACTATTTTTAAAAGACAAAACTAGTTATTTTGCAAGTTGATAGTGCAAACAACGACAAAACTCAAATTTTTTAGATCTTAATAACCCATGAGAGATTAAAGGACAAGGTTTTCTTGTTGAAGATGACTTAGACGAAGATTCCACAGATATAAGAAAGAAATAGTTGTTGTGCCAGCTTAGATATGTTTCACAAGAAGATGGGAAGAGACAAGCTCAAACAATCGACTAAGGTTTTGCTAGTGCTCGAGGTAACAAAACAGAACAAAACAGAGCTAAGCTAAGCTAAGCTAAAGACGAATTGTACTAAACTAATGATTCCCTTAAATGTCCTCATAGGTTATCTCAAAACCCTGACTCAAGGTAGAATACAGACATCATCCAAGTTCATGATTCAATTCAATTGAATGCCTCATTCTCGAATAAATTTCTAGTGTTTGTGTGCGATCTCTTTGCAAATCATTGCATACAATTAGAATAAATTTATGTCTACACAAAATGCACATTAGTACTAGAATCTCATAAGTTTGCTTTTCATCACTCTCTCCACTAATGTAGACTAACAATTTGTCAAAGATCATTAGGACTTTATTAGGCTTGTAATGAAGGGCTACGGTAAACGTAGGATATATGATATATTTCAGTTCAAATCACCCATAAGCACTTACATTGTTCCATGTCTTGAAAGAGCCATTTTCAACATTTCAAGTCACCTACCCCTTTTGAATTCAACATCCTTTCTTAACCATTTTATTTTATTTATATATATTCTTTTTCTTTCTTTCTTTTTCATTTTTTCTTTTATTTTTGAATAAATTTACTGAGCACCACTCTTCCTCCAATATTAGACATGACTCATAAATACTTTTGCAATAATTTTATGCTTATGTGGTGAGGGTTAATTATGGTCTTTCTTATTAGGTTAGGCTAAAATGTGGCAATCAAAAGAAAAGAGGTATATCAATTTAGGCACAATGGGGTAGACTAAGGATATTCATGTATATAGGTAGGCTAGATAGGCTCAAACAATCCATAGATGGCCTAATTCATTTTCTCAACTCAGTGTTGTCTAGGATTTCGTCTTGAGAGAGAATCAAACAAATTCTAGAATTTATGACACAACCAAAATTCACATCAACATAAACTGTCTCCAAATAAGCAAAGTAATTCTAAGCATAAGATCAAGTGCTCAGTTATTGAGAATCACATCCTAACAGTGAGTCTAACAAAAGAATTTAACACAAACTCAAATCATGCCTATGTTTTTCCAAGAGTGAAGATAATAAAATAATCATAATCTCATCATCGGACTGGGGACTTCACTTGAATAGGTACTAAACATCTCAAGCTTTATACAGACTAGACTCTTAAACAAACTACACTACTAAAACAACAATCTAGCAAAGAAACTAAAAAAAACATGCAAAATAAACTAACCATCAACTAAAAAGAACCAAAGATAATACCCCCAAACTTAAAAAAAACATTAACCGTAATATGTAGAAATAATAGGAGTAAAAACAAGAAAATTCCACTGTCGATGAAAGCAACGCAAGATAAGCTCTAGTCTTCCTTTTCAACCTCATCATGCTCATCAAAGTTGTTGGGTGCTACTGCAAAAGGAAACAAAGTAAAAACAAATTAATAAGAATATCCTAACAAAATTTTAAAATGCAAAATCAAAGAAAAGGAGAAAGAGATTCGAAAAACTTGAGTTGCCTTCAAAGAAGCGCTTGATTTATAGTCATAGGCTTGACTTTTTTTTTCTTTTTTCCTGTTCATTAGCCTGCATCTAACTACTTGATGATCTTCTTGTCATGCCATCTCTTTGTCTTTTCTTTGTAAAACTTGGCATGCTCATAGGCGTGAAGACATAATTCACCCCTTTCAGAAGTAGAAATCAAAGATACTTCAAGCAGATCAGTGGGATAACTCTCTTTGAACACCTCATTGGTAGCACTATTCACCACATTAACTGCAAAACAATCATCAGATTTATTTGGAAATTTCATAGCTTTAAAAACTTTGAAGGTTACCTCTTGGTCTTGAACTCTCATGGTAAGTTCTCCTTTTTGCACATAAATAAGAGTTCTATCGGCAGCAAAGAATGGTCTCTCAAGAATAATTGGTATTTCATGATGTTCCTCCATGTCAAGGACAATGAAGTCACCCAAAAAAATAAATTTCTCAACCTTTACTAGCACATCCTCAACAATATTTCTTGGATAAGTGAAAGATCGATAAGCAAGTTGCAATATCATAGTAGTGGGCTTTACTTCCCCCAAACCAAGTCTTTTATATATAGAAAGAGGCATCATATTGATACTTGCTCCAAATCGCATAAAGCTCTACCAAAGAATTGATTACCAATAGTGCATGGAATGGTGAAGTTTCCAAGATCCTTGAGCTTTGGTGGAAGTTTCTTTTGGAGAATGGCACTACATTCCTCAGTAAGAACAACTTCTTAAACTCACCCAATCTTCTTTTCTTAGACAAGATGTCTTTCATAAATTTGACATAGCTTGGCATTTGTTCCAAAGCTTCAGCAAAAAAGATATTGATGTAGAGCTTTTTATGGCGAGGGACTTTCGGAACTGCTTGTCTAGCTTTTGCTTTTAAGAGCGTTGAGGGAAGGGTGGTGGTGGGTATGACTGAGTCTTTTTTTTTTTGAGCATTTTCATCATGTTTCTCACCCGCTATTTCTTCTTCCGATAGCTTTGTTTGGAGATTCTGGCCTCTTGCTACCCCCTTCTACATCTTTTCTACTCCTGAGTGTGATTGCATTACGATGCTCTTTTCCTTCTATTCTGGGATTAGTTTCAGGGTCATTGGGTAAAGTTCCCTGAGGGCTTTTGTTGATGGTAGTGTCTCAAGAGTCCGAAGTGATGTTGTTTGACTCTGAATGATAGCATTATTTTTCGCCATGTATTGCATGAACATTTCTTCTAATGATGGCTTCTTCTCTGGTGCAAGAGCTTGAGTTGTGACGAAAAACCAGGAGGGAATGCTTGCTTGGTTGAAGGGGAGGGCCCTTAGTGTTGTTCCAAGAAATTTTTGGATGATTTCTCCAACATGGATTGTAGTTGTTGGAATAAAGATTATTTTGCTGCATGTTGTAGTTTCCAACATATTGAATTGATTCAGCATTGGTTTGGCTTCAATCATTGGTATGTCCATTCCCACATAGTTCACAAGTCACATATGGGATTTAGACGACATGTACACCCAAAGTGTCAAATTTCTTGGAAAGTGCTGTCACCTGTGCAGTTAAGACATTGATTGCATCCAACTCATGAACACCTGCAGCTTTCCTTGGCACAAATCTCTCAGATGGTCATTGATAATTATTGGATGCCATTTCTTCAAGCAATTCATATGCCTCATGAATAGACCTTCCCATTAATGCTCCACTTATAGTGGCATCGATAGTAGTTTTGATAGGACTTAGCAACCCATTGTAGAAGGTTTGCACCTGAATTCATTTTGGTAACCCGTGGTGAGGACGTCTTCGGAGCAATTCCTTGTATCTTTCCCAAGCTTTATACAATGATTTCGAGTCAAACTGCACAAAGGAGGTAATATCATTACGCATCTTTGATGTTTTGGCCAGTGGAAATAATTTTGCTAGAAATTTATGGGCCAAGTCATCCTAAGTAGTGATAGAGCCGATTGGAAGTGAATTCAACCAACTCTTTGCCTTAGCTCGAAGTGAGAAAGGAAAGTGTCTCAGTCTAATGGCATCGCCAGAAACTCCATTATGCTTAAAAGTATCACAAATCTCTATAAAATTCACAATATGAGCATTAGGATCATCATTAGGTAACCCGCCAAAGTGCACTGATGTTTGAATCATCTGAATGATAGCCAGCTTAATCTCGAAATTGTTGACTTGAATAGCGAGTCTTTGGATGCTAGAATGAAGGCCTTGCATGATAAGGACGGGATACTCCTGCAAGGTCTTTTGTTTCGATTTCATCAACCATTGTCTAGAGGTGAGTTGAAGCTTGTAAATTTTCCCTTTGAAGTCTCCGAATAGTTCTTTTGATTTCCTGATCAAAAGGAACAATTTCCAAATCTCTATCTCGTCGCATAAAACAACCAATAATACCTGAGAATAATGAAAAAGAAAGTTTGAATTAAGACTAAGATTGTTTGGTATTAATATTAACAAAAATAGTAAAATAATTCTCGGCAAAGGTGCCAAAAACTTGTTGTTGAATTTACCACGCAAGTCCACGTATCGCTAACAAGTTATATAATGATAAGTAAAGTACCTTTCCCATGAGGAATTGTTATTGAATTCGTTAAGTACTAAAATTATAATAATTTAATCTTATTCAAACAAATGATTAGAAATTGTAAACTAAAAACAAAATTAAAGAAACTAACAAGTAAATATGACAATTGAAACTTTGTTAATCAATAAGAAAAAGCTTAGAATTACTATTTCACTCAACACTTCATTTGAATCTTTTCTACTCTCTCAACTTGACAAATGATAACGAGTTGTTAACCTAGAGTTCTAATATATTTATAAGTCTTTTTCGATGTTCTTATAAAAATATTCCCCTCAACCAATTCACTATATTCCTATGAGAATTAAATTAAAGAGAGACTTATTAAGCTTAGACTCTAAATTTGTTACACATGACATGTAAGTATATTCCTATCTCACATGCGAATCAATTCATTCAATTAGATCAATGAATATGAACATATGTTATTCAATCTATGTCTAAACACAAAATTCTCTTTTCCATGTTTATTTAGGTTTACCAAATCAATCTAATTGGTGATCTAGCTATTAGAAGCATTAAGCACAAGATTGAATAAACAACTCAAATACCATTAAAATCAAGAAAGAGACAAGAAAAAGAATCCAAACTACATATTGAGTTCCATTGCAATCCTAGAGAAAATAACTTAGTTCATACTAACTATTGAAAACACAAACCAAAGAAGTTTCACCATCATAAACATTACAAGAAAGTTTAAGAAGATTAAGGAAAAAGAGAAAACTAGAGATTGCCAGGTCTTCAATTTTCTTGGTGCTACACAAGAAAGATGTCGTGCTAGCGTCGCAGCCTCAACTTTTCTGATGCTGCAGCGTTGGTTTCTCAAGAGTGGGTAGCAATGCTAGCATTGAAGCCCCAACTTTCTAGCGCTGCAACTCTGTCATTCGAATTCTCATATGCATGATGTCACAATCTTTCCTTATCTTTTTTTATTGCATGCCCCAAAAAATATGCATAATTCATCTTCAACCACGAATGATGCCCCATTTTGATTTTTCATTCAAGTGAAAGTTCTTTGATTTGCGGGAATCTTGTTATGAAGGAACATCTCATAGTGCACCCATTTGCATATAACGACCAATAAAACCTGAAATTAAAGAAAAAATTGAATTAAGATTAAGGTTGCTTGGTATTAATATTAACAAAAATAAGAAAACTATTCCTCGGCAATGTCGCCAAAAACTTGTTGTCATATTTCAACCACGCAAATGCATGTATCATAAACAAGTAATATAATGAAGAATAGAGTATCGATCCCATGAGAAATTGTTACCAAATTCGTTAACTACTAAAATTAAAACAACTTAATCTTATTCAAATACTTAATTAAAGGTTGTTAATTAAAAACTAAATAAAAGAAAATGATAAACAAAGAAAGCAAATTAAAATTTAGATTAATCACTTGAGAAAGGCCTATGATTACAACTTCCCTCAACACTTCGTTTGAACCTCTCCTACTCTCTTATCTTGACTAATGACATTGAGTTGTTAACCTAGAGTTGTAATTTATTTATAGGTATCTTTCGATGGTCTTATAAAAATATCCCTCTTAACCAATTAACTATATTCCTATGAATATTGAATTGAGGAGAAACTCATTAAGCTTATACTCTAAACTTGGTTACACATGACATGTAAGTATATTCATAAATGCTTCTAATTGGTGGCCAAACAATTAGAAGCATTAAGCACAAGATTGAATAAACAACTCAAATATCATTAAATCAAGAAAGAGAGTAAGATAATTCAAAGTACATGTTGAGTTCCATTGAAATCCTAGAAAAATAAATTTAGTTCATGCTAAACATTGAAAACATAAAGCAAAGGAGTTTCACCATCATCAATATTACAAGAAAGTAAAAAAAGAGTATGGGAAAAGAGAAAACTAAGGTTTCCATGGTCTTCAGTCTTCAAGTCTCCAAAAACTCCTTAGCTCCTTGCAAATTTTTGGTGACTACTCTCCTCTTAAGAAAGCTAGGTTTATCAGAGTTAAAAAGTACTTAATTAAGTCCTAAAAGTTCCTATTTATAGAGTCCAAAAGTCTGGAAGAAAAAACTTTGCATACAAGTAACAGTTAAGTATTTCCTTCCTTTTCTGTTTTTTTTTCTTATGTGCAAGAGCTGACGCTGCAGCGCCAGAACTAGTGTCGCGGTGCTGAAACTACTGCCTGAATCCACTTTTTTATGCGATTTGGGTCTAGTTGTTGCATGTTGCCTCTCCCGTCTTCTCGCACTTTCTTAGCCGATTTGGATGACCAAATCTTATGTTGGGCTAGTAATATACCGTTGGAAAGCTCTAAGAATCAGCTTCAAAAGTCAAGAAAGAAATTTTCTTGAATAAAAATTTAAAATCATGTTTTTCTAGCAACAAGCTCCGGAGGTCAAATCTATTCTTGCTTTGCTTTGCACTATTTTCGTCTTTTTCGCACATCAAAGTCCTTCTCTCTTTGGACCTATAAAATACAAAAACACTAAATGAATAACTAATTTAAACATGAAATAAATAAATAAAAGTAATCTAAAAACAATTAGAAATAATTAATTCCGAATAAAACTTCAAAGACTTTGGCCAAATTGAATGCACAAAATGTGGTAAATTAACTCTATTTCATAAATTATAACTTGTTCATGAGCTGAGTCAGGCTGGGTCTTGACCTACAAATTTTATTTTTCCCTTACCCAGGCCCTGCCTTGGACGGGCTCGAGCCGATCCGCCAGCCCATTTTACTGTTTAAATAATATGAAAATATTATTTTTTGTATTAATATTTATATATATTTATAATTAAATTTAAATAAAAATAAAATTTTGTTATATAAACAATGATTCTGACCGGTCTGAATTGAAAAAACTTGACTCATGCCCGATCAAAGACGAGCTGAGTCTGTCGAACTGAGCGAGCTACCCGACTCGTGAACAAGTGTATACTAAACAAATCCTTATCTAATTCTTTAGTGCAGTATAAATGTTGATATCATTTTGTTTAAGTCAGAAATGGAAAAGTTAGTAAAGTATTGTAGATTAATGTTGTGAATGTAATTAACAAGGGAAAGTGCGGTAGTGATGCATGGTCCTTCACCATTAACTATCTCTTATCAGCCTAACATAACATATAATATATATAACATCGTGCCCACATTTACCAGCAGCCCCAAATTAATCCCACCATCCAACTTATAGCACTGCTATTGCTATATAATTCTTAGATTCCAAAAAAGAAAAAAAAAAAAGAGAAGAAATTAAAGAGAAAGACTAATAATGCATGTTTGAAAAAATGAGGCAATAAATTTAAAAAAAAGTAGTTGTGCTCAGCCATGAATGTTCATATATATATATATATATATATATATGAGGAGGGATTCACTTACACTAGTGTAAAACTAAATTAGTTTTACACACTTTCGTAACTTTTTATACGGTTTATATTTGTTTAATCCGACCGTCGTATTTCATATTTTATTCACGTAGATCATGCACGTCGAGTTTCGAGTAAATTAAAAATGTATAATTATTTGTTCGATGTAAAAAACTTTTAACCGTTAAATATGTATTGAAAAAGACAGTATTCTCGATCGATATGATAGAGATATCAGATCGATTTAAAATTTTACGTGCACGATTTATATATATATATATGAGGAGGGATCCGTTTATACTAGTGCAAAACTAAATTAGTTTTACATACTTTCATAACTTTTTTATACGATTTATATTTTAACAAATCGACCGTTGGATTTAACAATATAATTTTACTCGTTGTGCACGTAAAGTTTTGAATCGATCCGATATCTCTATCATATCAATCAAGAATACTGTCTTTTTCAATATATATTTAATAGTTGAAAGTTTTTTATATCGAACAAATAGTTTAATTTACTCGAAAATCGGCATGCATGATCTACGTGAATAGAACATGAAATACGACGGTCAATTTGTTAAAATATAAATCGTATAAAAAGTTATGAAAGTGTGTAAAACTAATTTAGTTTTACACTAATATAAGTGGATCCCTCCTTTATATATATATATATATAAATTGAGTTAGTTTTTAATATATTGATCGTGAAACTTTTTTAATTCCACAAGCAAGTTAAGAAGTAATCACATTCTCATTTTTTTTAAATAAATATATATTTTTTACTATACCCTATTAACCCTATATGTAGAATCTAATAATTTTACTACCAATAAATATGATAAATTCTCGTATAAATTTCTATCTAAGTTTCCCTAACTATAAAGCTCAACAAGATAGATATCTCTGTCTAAGGTCTGGTTACCCAATTCTCCTTGGAGCATCCAAAAAAAACTAAATTGACACTTATGATTTCTTTTAAAAAGGTCAATAATATGATTTTATATTGATTAAACTGATCAATTTAACACAATACATATTATCATATAGTTTGACTTTGAGCAAATGAATAATAACTCGGGCTTGGCATGGTTTTGAATCCCCTTTTCTTCAAAAATAAGAGGGAAACAAAGAAAAGGACAAAAAAAGAAAGTCTTTCTACTTTTTTTAAAATTAAATTTCCATTATTCTTTTTTTGATTCTCCCAAAATTATGTCTACATTCGTATTTGAAGATTTACAACTTTTTTTTTTTTTTATGTTCTATGTTATTGTTTAATAATTCTATTGCTATTTGACATTAAAAATTTAAAGTAATATTACAAAATTTCTAAAATAATTTGCTTTTTTAATCTTCATATATATTAAAAAGAAAACCAGACGTTGTATTAAATAAATAGAATAGGATGTACAAGTCTTAAATGGAATAACGTAGCAAATTGTAAGACACATTCATGACTATTGTGTAATATTTCATTTACATTTACAACTTTCAAAATTCAATTTTTAAATTCATAATTTTTTAAAAATGTTTCAAATTCATCCATTTTGTTAATAATTTTTAAAAACAATGAAATTTGTCATACATTTGGATGTCCATATGAATGTTTACTTGCCAAAAAAAAAATCTATCAATTTCAACTTTGGGTTAGGTTTATGTCACGTGGACGTCCACATAATATTGATGAGATATATTCCGATAAATTTTTAATAATGATTTACGGAATGAAAAGCTTTAAAATATTTTAAAGAATTTGGATCGAAATTTGAGTTTTAAAAGTGACAATGGAAATAAAATATATAGCAGAAAAATGACGGATGGTATATTTTACTCTGAAATAATATACAAAGTTAAGTATACTTATATTATACATAATATATAGTAATTTGGATAAACCATAAAATAATAATAAGTAAGCTACGGGTAACATATAATTAATTTATTTGTGAAATCGGCTAAATATATAAAATATTGAAGGGTTAAATTTATTTATTTTATAAGAGAAAAGAGAAAATAGAATTTCTATGGTGGAATGGAAGAAAGGTCCAAGGGCACCGCTAATGGCTGTGGCCAACCTGTCCTCTTTTTGACATGTCATTTTCTCATCTTAAACACCTTTAGGCATACCTCTTCTTCCCATGTAGGGCCCGAAAGCTATGTAGATCTTTTAAACTCGCCCTCTGAAATTTTGTCTTTCTCTCATTTTTCTTTCTTAATTTATAGTTTTCTCATTCTTCTTCCTCTTTGAGATAGAAAATTTAACTTTTGGGAAGTACTAGTTATCTTTGACTACCACTTGCATCACTCGATTTGTACAAAAGCTCTCAGGGTATAAAGAGGGTTGAGGCCAATCCCAAGGAGCTTGGAGCTGATTATGATTCATAGTTAATTTGTTGCTTCATTAGTTTATGGCAATAGCAGCAGGCAGCAGCAATCATGAGCAACGACCCCAACGATAATAGCAATAACGTCGACGACCACAACAACAGTAGCAGCAGCAACAGACAGGATGACCACGAACACGACATGGTCATGCCTGGTTTTCGGTTCCACCCTACGGAGGAAGAACTTGTAGAGTTCTACCTTCGCCGTAAGGTTGAGGGCAAGCGCTTCAATGTTGAACTCATTACTTTTCTTGATTTATATCGCTATGACCCTTGGGAGCTTCCTGGTAAAACTACAAATCCTTCTTTCCTATCTTTCTTAAACACCCCTTTGTCTCTTAATTTCTTTCTTTATTGTTTTTTTCTTTTTTCATCATTCTTCAAATGTCTACTCTTTATCATGTGCGATTCTATCTCATGGTATAAAATAAATTTCTTTTGTATTATATAAATATATCTATACCTGTTTCTAGCTAGCTACAACTATCACAGTGATTCATCTTTTGTTTTGTGTATTTAATGAATTCTCCGGCCGCCATCAGCCTTGGCAGCAATTGGGGAGAAGGAATGGTTCTTCTACGTGCCTAGAGACCGAAAGTACAGAAACGGGGATCGACCAAATCGTGTTACGACTTCTGGCTACTGGAAGGCAACGGGAGCTGACCGCATGATTCGAGCAGAGAACTCTCGATCAATTGGCCTCAAGAAAACCCTAGTCTTCTACTCCGGAAAAGCTCCCAAAGGCATCCGAACCAGTTGGATTATGAACGAGTATCGCTTGCCTCACCACGAAACTGAACGCTACCAAAAGGTACACATGATCTCTCTTTACCATCAATATTGCTAAACAAGAATGATAGAAAACCCTTTTGGGCTCCCTCCTTCATTTGATATTTGTTTACAGTTACACACTTGCACATACACATCTTTCCTATCCTTTCACTAAACCCTAATTTATCTTTTAGAAAATTCAAACTACAATTTCTAATTCTCCTAAACATGCTTTTCAACTTCAATAGTAAGTTCCAAAGTTTCAGTTTTAGTAACCAGCTGGATCCAAAAGCACACCAGGATTCCGTCCAGAAAATGAATAAATGCAAGGTTATACTCCGTTTGGAGCAAGACAAAAAGATAAAGATAATACTAATATTATTGACAGTTGAGTTTTCAGTCTTGTTGTTATTAATTGATTTCTTTATTAGATTTTTTTTTTTTTATCTGAAAACTGATAGGAGCATGCATGAGCTTTAAATGCAAGGTCATACATGTATTGAATACTACTATTACTTCTCACAAGTCATAACTGTAAACGATGCTCAATGTCCAAAAACATTTAATTTAGGCCCCTTATCTTCCATGGAAATTGCTTCGTCCTTCACTTCACCAGCCCTGTAATATCTTTTTCAGGCTGAAATATCGCTTTGCCGCGTGTATAAAAGAGCTGGAGTGGAAGATCACCCCTCACTCCCCCGTTGTCTTCCAACGAGGCCATCGGACTCATTGAGAGGACAACAGTCAGAGAAGAAATATCCCCAAGAGGCAGCTCAACAAGCCATGGAACGGTTTCAAGCTTTTGGAGGAGGAGGAGGAGGACAATCACAACAAATGGAGATTGAAAAGATAAGTGAGACTGATGGAAGCAGTAGTACTACTTCTGATGTCACAACAGCTCTCGGACTTTCCAAGAAGAAAGTGTACCGTCCAATGGCTCCTATAAGAACAACACTTGGGTTACCATCTGGAATGGTAGAGGAAGGAATGTTCTTAAATCAGTCTAAGCAAGGCTGCAGCTCTTTACTCCCCAATTCCACAACACTCTTTCCAGTAGGCTCTTCTTCTGTTTCATCAAATGTTGTTGACGATCTCCACAGGCTAGTAAGCTACCAACAAGCTACAATGAATCAGCAGCAATACTACAGTACAGATCATCCCCATCATCATCAACAACAACAGCAACAACAATCCGAGTTTTCTATATTGCCCCCACAATCACAGGCACAGGAACTTTCTCTCAACGTGCTACCCAGCGCACTTCCAACGGCCTTCTCGGACCGGTTGTGGGAGTGGAATCCAATCCCAGAAGCAAATAGGGAGTACAACAATCCTTTCAAGTAGGCGGTGTACTGCATATATCTTACAAATAGATTACTATATGTTGCTACTGATTTGTGTCTAGTCCTTAATTCCCCTGCTTTTATTTTCACGTTTCACTAGCTAGCATTCAGATTTAACTCATATCCATCAACAGCAGTGTTTATTTCTATATTAGGGTTTTGGGCTTTTATGAGGTTGTTTGATTCCTTTAGTAATTATTTCTTGCTGGTGTTTAGCTAGATAGGGTAGTGCAACAGCCTGAGGCTCCAATCCGACTTAAGGAGGAATATATATTGTTATCCCTTTAGCGGTCACATATATATATATATAGTGTTAGATTTTGAAGACAAAATTATGTTTTCCAGAATCCGGATGCAACCGAATCTTGTTAGTTTACTCAAAACAACATTTCTTTAATCTTGAAAACTGTAGGGTCGTGGGCTGAAATGGAGTTTTGACTCTCAGTACTGTAGAGAAGAGAATGATGATGGTATGATTGAATATTCCCAAAGATTATTAGGAAAATATTGCAGAAGTGGCCTGGGGTTGGGGCTGGACCCATTCCACAAGCTGACAAGCAAACATCCGCAATGAAGACATAAATCAAAGATTTTGTCCTTCTTCGATGCTTTTGTTGGTGAAGGGAAATTATTCTTGGGTCTTTTACATTCAAGCTAAAAAGTAAGTAATTGAAAAGCAAGAGCACGCCCACGGTACATCGATCGTTCATACATCTAATTCTGATCTTCATTAAAATTAACGTAGTTGGATTTAGAGACGACATGACCACTCCTAGGATGATAAAACCGATCCGATCGATAGATTTTGCATCGATTCATTTTGAATGGAGAGATTATTTTTTTTGAAAAGTGAGGAGGGTGGTTTTGATAAATACTTGATTTACTCTGTCTCACTCATTTTTTTTAAAATTACTATCTTATCCCTTAAAATATTTTATATTTTTTTATATTGTTAGTATATATTATAGATAGATATATATATATACTAAAATTATATATATACTAATATTTTATATATATACTTTTAGTGTATATATGTATATTATATATATTAAAGAATTTTATATATTAAAATTATGTTAATGAATAAATTATAATACAATTTTTTATAATATTAAGTTAAAAATAATTAATAAAAATTAGGATGTAGCGGATTGGAGTACCGCAGAGCGGTTATGGATGTAACAGACATCCATGGAGGTGGATGTTTCCAACATCCATGCAAGAGTTGAGCAAAGGTGGATAAGACAATCTCCGTCCCCGTCCCCGTCCCGCTCCATTACCATCCCTAACTACTCCACATTCCTCGCAACAATATATATATATATATATATATATATATATAATTATCTTATGCATCACCATTGGAATTTTTAGATCTCTTAACCCGTTTGTCCAGTTAAAAAATTTTATTTCAGTATATAAAAACAAACTCATATATATATATATATATATATATATATATATATATATATATATATATATATACTAGATTTTATGACACATGCAAATACATGTGGAATTTTCTTTCCAAAATAAAAAATGTAAAAGTAAATAAAAAATAAAAGATAAAATAGTACAACAAAATATAATGGTTGAGTGGGAAGTTAAAAAACTATATCTTTCATTAATAAATTTACATAAATGGTTAATTGTATGACATTAAAAGACACATATACCGTTAATTTTATATTTATAATAATTTTTTAAAACTTTTTTTTGGGTAAATTCATCAACTGAGTTTATGTCACTTGACTTGTGACACTAACTCAGTCACTCTTTATATAGAGTATAGATAGATATTAAAATTTGGTACATTGACAATGTGCATGAGGTTTTTTTAAAAAATAAAAGAAGTTATTGAGATAATTTTTATGATAGAAGTAGTTAATTTTTGTAACTTTTTAAATAATAAAAATTTAAAAAAATCATAATTAATCGTATATTTATATTTATATTATTATTTTATTTTTGATAATTTTTTTGTTTAATTGATATCATTTAACTCGTGGTATCAAACTCAGTCAAATTTTAATAATATTAGTCTTTGACATACCCACATAATGAGTGGGTGAAGTAATAAAAAATTATGTTGTTTAGATAAATGTTGAAAGAAAAAAAAAATTTCAAATTTCAAATAGAAAAAAAAAAAGAAAATAACTTAATACTTTCACGTACAGTTTGTAAATGAAAAAAATAATAATAATAAAACCGTTAGTTTTGAAATAAGTGAATTTAAACTAGATCTGTCCACAGGTCGGATAGTCCGTCCGACCCGTACTGGTTCGGGTTTGGATAAATTTTTTTTTGTAATTCGGTCTGACTCGGTTCGAATTACTATTTATTAAATAAATTTTTTTAATTTAAATTTAATAATAAAATATATATAAATATTAATATAAAAATAATTTTATAATATTTTAATATTTTATGAATAGTAAAACGGGTTTAAGGGCCGGCCCAAGGTCGACACAAAACAGGCTTGGGCAAGAGAAAAAAAAATTCATAGGCCGTGGCCCGGCCCATGAACACCTCTAATTTAAACCATATTTTCAAATAAGATGAAACATTAATATATTCCAACTATTTTAAATTTTTCTTATTTCATAGTAATTTTTTAAATAATTTTTTGACTGAATTGATGTCATTTGTCTGTCATGACATCAAATTCAGTAAAAAACTTTATAAATAACTAGAATTTGACACATTCAATATGTGAGTGAAAAATATATTTTTAAGTGATTGTGTTTTATTAAAAAAAAAGAATACAAGATAAAAGGTGCGTAATTTTCTTTAAGTAAAAAAGTGGGTAGTTTTTTTTAAAGTGAATAGTTATTTTTTGTGTAAATAAAAAGACACAAATATTTTTAATTGTACATTCATTAAAATAATTTTATTGGTTTTTGTCTATTTTTCAACCAAGTTAATATCAATTGACTCGTGATACCAACTCTATCACGACATTATATTAATAAATATATAATTATATGAGAAGGGATCCTTACACTAGTGCAAAATTAATTTAGTTTTACACGTTTTTGTAATTTTTTATATGATTTATATTTGTATAATCTGACCGTTGTATTTATTTCATGCTCTATTCATATAGATAGTGCCCGTCAAGTTTTGAGTAAATTAAAAATGTCTAACTATTTATTTGATGTAAAAAAATTTAATTGTTAAATATATATATATAAAAGACGATATTCTCGACCGGTATGATATAAATATCATATAAATTCAAAACTTTACGTATACGACGAGTACGATTATATTGCTAAATTCAACAATTGATTTATTAAAATATCAATTTTATACTAATTATAAAAGCATGTAAAATTAATTTGTTTTACAGGATGCATCCTACGTATATATAATCTGGTCTAGTTGTCTGCAGTTACTGGGATACAGGGCATAGCTGTATTTTAAAGTAGACTGCCGTCAGTCATTATTGCTGCAAAGGCAGGAAGAACCGCATATTCACACTTTGTGGTGGGCGTCCTTGCTTCAGTGCGCGCGCTGCTTTGTGGCTGTGGCCTTTCAGTTTAGAACTAGAACTAGAGAGGTCCACGGCATGACTGTCCTAATTCTTTATTAGTAGCTGATCTCTTTATTCCTCAGCCGATGTAAATAAATGCATGTTGACATTCGGAAAGGAAACGGCTACATTTTTTATCTACGGAAATATTGAGTTGATGTGGCAAACTAGCAATACCATTCTCTTTGTCATTTCACTTTTCAGCACCAAATGACAGTTAGCTATATATGGCGATAACATATTAAACAAGTTAACAAGCAATTAGACAATTTCATTTGGTCGCAATGCGTTTCTTGAACCAGTTAATTAACAACAGCAAAAAAAAAAAAAAAAAAAATTTGCTCGAAATCAACAAGAGCCAAACAAGGGCCTCAAAATAAAAACACACCCTAAATTCATAGACAATAACTCTTCTAACAAAACTAACTCTTAAATATTCAGATGTCAACGTAGTTTACAACTTTTTTTTTTTTTTTTTGAGAAATTGTTAAGAGCAAAATTTGTAGTGACACTGAAAGATTTGAAACATAGAGACAATTAAGGAGCGTTAGAGGTTGTCTTTCGAGACGTGACGATCAAGTTAGGATGCATTTAGACAGTGACGGATCTTGACATTTGATTTTGAAAGAGCCAATTAATATTATACTTTATATTAAATTTATTCAATCATATATGCACACGCAAATAATATATTAATAAAAAATAACCTATCTCATAAAATAAAAATATTACTAATGATAGCATTAAACTTTTAAGGATAAAGAGATTTTCAAATTAATAATAAAAGAAAAAGACCACATACATTCATCTAATATTTTATTCATTTCACACACATATAGTATATAAGTTTTCAAAATTATATTATAACTCATAAAAGTTTTAAAACTTTTCACTTAAGTCTCTAATAAGAAGTGAGTGTGTGAAATAAATGTATGAGATGAATGCATATAGCATTATCTATTGTAAAATTACTAATTACATAGTCTTTCAATGAATTATGAAAACTTTTTTTGACAAGTAAAAAGTAAATAAATCAATCGTTAACAATATATTTTTTATTGACAAAAAAATAATATAATTTTAAAAGAATGAACTTGAAATTTTGAAATTAAAAATTATGATTTTATCTTAAACTTTTATAAAGTGGTTTCCAATTTGATTTTTTTAAAAAAAAAAAAAAAAAACAAGATTGCATGACAATATGGGATAGAGATTTAGAGTAAAATTAAAAGTGAAAATTTATATGAAGAGGAGAAATTGTAATAAGCTAAAAAGAAAAGAAAAAACACATTTGGTACTTTGCTTGAAATTTTGGAATTTTGTTAAAAGTTAAAAATTTAATTTGGTTTTTATTAAGTTCACATGATTGTAATTTAAAACTAATAACAAGTCACTTAATTTTAAAGATCTGTAAGTAATAATTGATGGGTACAAAAAAATAGTATTATGATTTTAACTATTTTTAAATTATAATAATATATAAATTAAATTATGAAATAAAAAAATAAAAACTAACTATTTTTATTTAAAGAAATCAATTTAAATATATTTAATATTAATACATATAAATACTAAAAAAAATTTAAAAATTTTGGGGGTGCCAAAGCCCCCTCAGGCTCCCATGAGGAGCCGCCCCTACATTTGGATCTCAACGAACCAAATTTTGGGGGAATTTTTTCCCATCGAAATGCACCTCCACTGGAGGTCCAACTGGACTGGAGCTCTAGGGGTCCAGTGATCAACTAGGCCCCCAGTGGAGAGGGGTAATTCCCTTTTTACCCCCTCCATTGTTTCTTAATTTTTTTAAATTTATTTTTTTAATACAAATATAATTTTAATAATTTTTAATTATTATTATTTAACATAAATATAATTTTAATATATATTTTATTATTTAATATAAATAAATTTTTAATAATTTATTTTAGGGATAATGTCATGAATAGTCCCTGAAGTTTATCAAATTTGTTAATGTGGTACCTGTACTTTAAAAATGTTCAATGTGGTACCTGTTCAATCAAACCGTGTATTAGTGTGGTACCTTGACCTAAGACCGTTAAAAAATTATATTAAAAATATAAAAAATTAAAATTATATATTTAAAAATTAAATATGTTTTTTTAAAAAATATTTTAAAATTAAAATATTTAACAAATTATTTTTAAAATTTAAAATATTTTAAAAATAATTGTTAAAAAATTTATAATATCTGAAAATTTTTTAAAAAAATATTTTTTAAAAATTATTAAAATCAAAATATAAAATTAAATTATTTTATTGTTTTTATTTTTAAAAAATATTTATAAAAAATTATAAATATTAAAATATTAAATTAAAATATTAAAATATTTTAATTTTTGTTAAAAATATTTATTAAAATTAAAAGGTGGAGAGAGGAAAAAAATATAAATAAAATATTTTTAAAAAAATTAAAATAATAATTTCTTTATTATTACACGTGGCATGACTATGTGATGCCACGTGTAAAGAAAAATATAATTTTTATTTTTAACTTAAAATAATAAATTTTTTGGGTAATACACGTGACATTATTATATGGTGCCACGTGTCAAATTTTTATTGGATACAAAAGCCACATTTTCAATATTTAACGGTGTTACTGACAGGTACTACAATAGTACACGAAGTGAAAACGTTAAGTACCAAAATAGACATTTTTAAAGTACAGGTACCACATTGACAAATCTAATAAACTTAAGGGGCTATTCATGACATTTTCCATTTATTATATATATATATATATTAATTTAATATCTTTAATAGTTATTATTCTTTCTCAATATAATTCACCTCACCGTTACTGCTGCGTTTGAATCCAAGCACATATCCCACCACTGATTTTAATCTCACTGCTACAGTACCCAATCTCACTGTCACCGATGTTTTTAATCTCATCGGAACTAATCTCATCGTCCATCCAAATAAACCCTTAGTATTTCGTAAATGAGAAGAGAGATAAAATAATGAGAGGGAAAATAAGATATATTGTAGAGAATCAAAGCCTTCTTGGATACTGACTAACCAAATTATCTTAATACCCTTAGGTTATCATGTTGGAGTAGGAAATTTGATTGTTAAGCACTTGACAGCCGAAAAGTTTTTGGCTTTTCTCATGAGTCAAGTGGCGTTATATGCAAAGGATTGGTCAACAATGAGGAATTTCACCAAGATCGTGAGTTTTTGTTTTCCATCGCCTATGGTTATAGGCAAGGTTACTGAGCCCTTCATTGTAATGGGTTGATTGGCAAAATCATATATTTCATTGTTCTCTTACAAAGATTGTTCTTGATTTGATTGTTCTCCAGTTAATTCTGTAGGTTTGTTTTGAAAAACAATCAAGTCCATTACAAGAGATTCATCCACTTTAATTTCTTCCTCAATATCAACCTTATGAGGAAAGTCACTCCCACTAGACTCATGATCCACAAGAAACTTAGCATTTCTAACTTTAACAATTCTAGGTGAATGTGAAGGACAGTAAAACCTATACCCCTTTGAGCTAACTTTATAGCCTATAACTGCTAAATGTTCTTGGATCCAATTTCCTTATGTTTGGGTCATAGACTTTCACTTTAACTGGACAACCCAAGTACGTAAATGTCTTAATCTGGATTTCTAACTATTCCATAATTCAGTAGAAGTTTCACAAATTGATTTAGTTGGAACTTTATTTAAGACATAAACAGCAGTTTTAAGACATCACTCCATAAATTTAAGAGAAGGTGTATGATCTCTTAAATTTTAGTGTCTCTTTTAGCTTATTTTGTGGACTTGTTAGTTTTATTTCATTAATGCAACTAACACAAGTGTCATAATCAATAAAATAAGGAGTTTTAAGGACTCCATCATTTACCAATCTCTTAAATTTCTGTATAGAGATATGACACAATCTTTTATACCATAACTTAGAGGAGTTTTCAATTATAGCATATCTTTTACTATCAGAAATCGTATACATAGTTAACAAACTATTCTCATAATCAGAATCCAAATCAATTTTATAAAAATGACAAAAACCAATAAAAATATTATCCTTTAAAATTTCAATAATAGAATTTTTTAAACTTAAGTTCAAAACCTAATTTTTCTAATTTAGGAATGAAAGTCAATATTTCTTGGAAAAGATAGAACATAAAAAAAGTTTATTCAAGGTTTAAATAGATCCTGTTTTGAAAATGATCTTGAGAGTCCATATTCCTTTTACTTGTGAAGGCAATCGATTTTCGGAGTAGATGTTCCTCTCATTTTCCTTCGGTTTCCTTAGCTTTATGAAATATTGCATGGTAGTAGAAATATGATTCGTTGATCCAAATTCTAACCACCATGTCTTATGAGGAACAACAACAAAAGAGATTCATGATGTACATAAGAAATTAGTTTACCTTTCTTTTCGAGCCTCTTTTTATACTTTAGGCAATCTTTCTTTATGTGTCTAAGTTTTCCTACAAAGGAAGGATTTGGTGTCATTTTTCTTTATTAGCGTTTTTACTTCATTCTTCACTTTTAGAACACGTTTGCCCTTATTATCACCTTTTTTTTACCTTGAGTCACTAGGCAAACTGTATCTAGTTTCTCATTCTTCAATCTCTTTTCCTCTTGAACACACACAGTTAAGAGTTCATTAATAAACCATTTTACTTTATGTGTGTTATGAATGGTCCATACACATTAAAAAAAAGAGTTGAATATAAAAGTGATAAGAAATGACTCATAAAACTCAATTCTAAAAACTTAAGTTGAGCAATAATGTCTCTCAAATCCCGTAATATGCTCATGCACGTTTTTTAGAACTGTTATGCTTTATTCTTGAAAGCTTCTTTATCAGAGTGGCAGCCAAAACCTTATTAGATTTTACAAACAGATCTTTAATGGCTTTCAAGTAATCCTTCACATTGTCACAATCTGGGATGGAACCTGAATGGACTTACTAATATAGAATTTGATGTACATCATACTTAAACGATTAGACTTCTCCCACTGTACAAATAAATCCATTTCCCTTTGCGCACTTGATTCGTTGAAGACATGATTGCCCCCCTAAGCGCCAAGTCAAGGTCTTTACACCCAAGAAATAGCTCAATTTTCTCCTTCGAATAAGAGAAAATTTTCATCACCAGTTAAAACATTGGAATTCTAGCAGTCGCATTTATTAAAAAAATAGAAACACTGTAAAATCCAAGAACATAATCATGCTGTGAAAATAATACTTTATTTGGAATAAATCACCTTTATATTCAAATAGTAAATTCAAACTTTCCTGTGGGTAGAAGTGCATCATGCATATGGATTTACATAACTTTATGATAAAACAATAACCAAAACACCAAAATTAAATAATTCATACATGTGGGCCTAGGAAAAATTTACTTTTGATGGATCTTATTTTATCACGTCAATCACTTTACAAAATTAATTACCTCCCCGTGGGGTCAAATAACCAATTTTTTTTATAATTTTATATCGATGTCATTTTCCTTATGTAGTTATTTAAAGAAAAACTTTATTTTAAATAACTATTAATTTTATCTAAATCAATCAACGTAAGATGCTGTGACTACTCTCAAGCTAATGATTTAGAACTTTAATAATAACATCCAACATGTATGTATAAAATACATTGCATATCACAAATAATTTCATATTAATGTCATTTTTCTTATGTAGTTATCTAAAGAAAACTTTATTTTAAATAGCTACTAATTTTATCTAAATCAATCAACATAAGATGTTGTGGCTACTCTCAAACTGATGATTTAGAACTTTAATAATGACATCTTACATGTATGCAATAAATTACTCTATATTGATGTCATTATCCGTATGTAGTTCTTTAAAGAAAAACTTTTTATAAATAACTACTAATTTTATCTAAATCAATCAACTTAACATGTTGTGGCTACTCTCAAGCTAATGATTTAGAACTTTAATAATGACATCTTACATGTATGCAACAAATTATTATATATCGATGTCATTATCCACATATAATTCTTTAAACAAAAACTTTATTTTAAATAACTACAAATTTTATCTAAATCACTCAACTTAAGATGTTGTGACTATTCTCAAGCTAGTGATTTAGAACTTTAATAATGACATCTTACATGTATGCAAAAAATTTATTGCGTATCATAAAATAATTGCAGCGGAAGATAACATCATATCATGCAAGAAATAACATATTGCAAATACATGACATACTATATGCATACCATAAATAATTGCATACATGATTTAATAACATATAAAAATATGCCCAAGATCAATCATCATATACAGAATAAATGAATAAATTTCATGGCATAATTATGCATTAGAGGTGCCCATGGGCCGGGCCGGGTTCGGGTCGGGCTTAGATATGGTATGAACACCATTTATAGTTGCCCAAGCTCGACCCGGCCTGACATATGGGCCTCAAATTCTGTCCAAGCCCATCCATATTTCTAAATAGATAGTCCAAGCCCGTTTAGGCCCGCCCATATTATTTTTTTCTAAGAAATTTAAACAAACATTTTTTATTATTATTTAATATTAAGTAATTTTATTTTATTTTTCTTTTATTAAGTTCTAAAACATAAATAACTTAGCACATTTTTAAATGTTTACACCATAATATTATATATATTATTTTTTATATGATATAAATTACATAATATATAAAATATAAAAATAATATATTATGTAAATGAAAAAAGGGCCGGGTCGGTCCGGACTTGGGCCTTGATTGTTGGAGCCAAGGCCTGGCCCATTTTCTAAATGGGCCTCGTTTTTCTACCCAAGCCCATATTTCAGGCCTAATATTTTTGTCCAAAGCCTCCAAAATATGAGCGGGCCTTCGGGCTTGGACGGGTAGCCCGACCCTTGAGCAGGTCTATTGTGCATATTGCAATTAAAATTGAAATACTAAAATTAGTAAAATATTCTTTTACTAAATAAATTCAATTATGCACTAACTTTATGCTAAAAGTACATAAATATTGGACACATTATGGGGAGATTACATATTTTCAATAAAATCCCAGCATGCTAAAATATTTTACCATGAAATAAAATTCCAAAATATATGTGCATAAAATACATTTATCATTTAATCATGCATAAATATTAAAGAATAAATATTTTATGCCATTATCAAATTTCATAAAAATTATAAATAAATTCAGCATAAAATCACCAAACTAACGAAACAAG
This sequence comes from Fremontodendron californicum, assembly GCA_030761205.1. NCBI lineage: Eukaryota > Viridiplantae > Streptophyta > Magnoliopsida > Malvales > Malvaceae > Fremontodendron > Fremontodendron californicum. The sequence continues at coordinate 16,056,538 of JAULJL010000027.1, forward strand.
CGGTGTCAAAAATGGAATCCAAATGAGGTTACACAGGTCAATTTATTGATTCTGTCACTATTCTCTAACTAGGTACTGTTTCAACTCAATACTATTCATGGACTTAGCACTGTTCACTTACTCGATACTGTTCATCTTCTTTCTCTAGCCAGGTTGACCCGACCCAACTATAGTAAATTCAACCCCTTTTGGGTCTCTTTTAGGTTTTATTAAATTCTACATGGTTTTCATCAATTTTTGATGCAATTAAACCCTCTAATATTCAATTAACATATATATATATATATATTTATAAATCTCATGCTTTAAACTGCATCAAAACAACATAAATCAAGTTGAATTTGTTGGGAAATCCGAGCTCATGCTAATAAAATTATATCAGAATATAACGCAGCAGAAGGAAACATAGAGGCACCCGGATACAACAGGATCTTTAGATTTCGATTAACATGGGTTTACAAGCAATAAAAGTTTTAAATCACTCATATGATTTAGATTTTTACATACTCAAGATATAGTAATCAAGAGTGTGCCGTTCCAAGTATGACGATAGCAACGATCCAATCACTGCTCGATCTCTCCAAGGCCACAAGCAACTTAAACGTGTTGCCTCCAACGGTGATCCACACAGATAGCAGTTGAAACCTTTGCAAGGCAAGGGCATTCACCAGTGCTAGTAGATAGATCTCTTGATCTTAATCAAAAGGTTACTTCTCTTGATTTCTCCCAAGAACCGAAAATCACCAAGAAAATATGTGATTCGACTAATCAAGAAAACCAACCAAGAAAAGAATTATGGAGGTTTGGCAATGGTGATCTCTATCTTGGTCGATTGTCTTCGTGTTTCACTCAGAGAAAAATCAAATTTTTCTCCTCTAGTTTATCTCATCAAAAAACAATCTCAAGAAGAAAAGAAAACAAGCAATTCTATCAAGGGTGAGGCACGACTCCCTTGCTATTCAATTAACTGAAACTCCCTTTATTTTTGCATCAAGAAATCATAGACTTTCTATGTTCTCTTATCTGCTAATTAATACAATTAATAGCCTAAATAAATTCCTTCCTTTCTTGTCGTTTCTATTCAAAAGAATAAGAAGAATTTATCAAGGAGTTTTCGGCTGCTACTTGTTTTTTCTTGGCCGAATATCATGTATTGCCCTAGGAAAGAATAGACTTTCTATTCTTTCTTAAACACACACATTAAATCATTCAAAGCCTTAGTTAATTCATCCTTATTTCATGCCTTTCCTTAAACCTTCACCAACCTTTTATTGCCAAAATAAAACTCCATCCTTTATGGCATTTACCATGGCTAGCCACCTATTAGGGAATGTGTAAATGGGCTTTTAATTGCTTTAAAACTCCTTCTTAAAGAGTAACTCTTACTCTTTAAACTACCGTGTATAGGGCAAGTACTAACCCTTAGTATGCTTGGCTGAATACATCCCCTATAGTTTCGGTTTAGTTAAATATGAGTTGCCAAAATTCAATTCGTAATTAAACTCTTCGAATATGATAAACTTTTTTCTCATTTCGGATAACTCAATTTTATCAGCCAGGATAACTTATCTTAAGATATGTCTACATTTAGACATCGTCAGTTTAAGACAAGCTTATCCTTATTGTCTTGTTAAGACATCTTAATTCTGATTTCATAAATCAAATTATGTCTTAACCAATCTTAATTGAATCTTATTCAATTAGTTCCTCCAATTTAACCTTTTATTCAATTAAGTCTTAATCAAATCCCAAGTTTAATCCAACAAATTCGTCCTATTATATGTGGCCCATTAGGTTTCCAACATGTTGTTGTTGGGTTATGCTACTCTCGGGCTCATGCTTAAACAAAATAATTAAAGTGCAACGGAAGTAAACAAAGAAGCACCTGAAGTACAACAGGATATTAGACTTGTGTTTAGCATATGTTTATAGCATTCAAAACAAATTAAATCACCCATATGATTTAGAAGTTACCTACTTAAGATATCATAACCTTAAGTTGCAGATCCAAATTGCAAATTGCTCTCCAATCCAAAATCCAATTCGAACAAGACCACAAGAAGCACAATTGTCCTTTCTCTAGAGCTAGTCCACATGAACAACTGATGGATCCTTCTCTAAGGTATGAAGATTCACTTGTGCTAGCAAGTTGATCCTAAGATCACAATCAAAAGATCTATTTCTTGTGTTTGTCTCCCTAAACCAATCTCACTCAACAAGGAAGAGAAGCGGTGAGAAAAACACCAAGAGGAAGAGGAATTGCGACAACCCCTTTTCTTGTAGGGAGGTGGCGATATCACTATTTTTCTAGGTTAGGGTTCTCTTCTTCCAACGACTTTTTCTCAAGCAAAAATCAGAATATGTCAAGTAGAATGAATGTCTCTTAGGCGGCTACAGCCTCTATATCTGATTTATATGTAGGCGCATACCCTGACCCCCTTCCCCTAAGCTTGGTCGACTAGTGTAGCTTCTTGCATAAGATTTTCATTAATCCACTTAGACTTAAACAATTTAATTCTAAGATGGATCAATAGGCCCATTATATTATCTAATAATAACAATGATACAACAATCTTAATGCCTTAAGTTGGGCCAACCATCTTTAGTAGACAGTCTTAAATTAGAATAGTCTTTTTGGATCCATTCTAATTTCTCATGCTTATTTATTAGATAGATTAATTTGTAAATGAAAGTAATTTAATTCTCAATTAAATTCCTTTCTCCTCATGAACAATTCATGTCATTAATAGATTAATATCATCTCATGACATTAATCCAACATAGCATAGTCATTCGATATTCACCTTGCACATCACTATGTCAAAGTCGACTATACTAGTTTATATAAGACTTCTTGATTCCTCTTATCTCATTAAGACACTGTCTTTGGATTTCTCAAATCTCAATTATGTCTTAATCTTTCTTAATTGAACTTCTTCAATTAAGTCCTCAATATAGATCTTTTATTCCATTAAGTTTTACCTTAATAGATTACCATGTTTAATCCATACATATATGTTTTTATGTGTGTGACCCTCTAGGTTCCCAATATGTTGGCAATGAACATAAGTTAATCTCATTAACTTGTTTTCATAGATCATGAGCGGGATCTAGCAACCCATCAGGACCACCCAAATATTGTGAAGTCAGCGTGACCTTTTAGAAACCTTTCAGCAACCAGCCTGTCAGTGTAATAGGGTCATTTCACCATATATCTCGGATAGCGCATGAGCATGGTGCAGTGTCTACTCATGATCAATCCATATTAGTTCTTTGCAACTTATGATTAACCTTATGAATTTAGAGAAACAACTTTCTCCTAAATCCATCATGCTTTGGCCAAAGACTAATCAAGTTAATCGTAGTCAAGAACAAACGAGATATGTCTCCATTATCACAGGAAGTGGTGAATCCTCTCTGGATCTCTCATTCATCTTCGTATGGTTCATGTTATACCCAATAACACCCTACCATAAGCATCCATTTTTTGAGACCCATTCATGATGGAATCTAAGTATGACACTCTCCATACAAGATGACCTGGTATCACAAGTCTAAGGACTAATTTACACGACTGGTACTAAGAGATCATTATCATAGACACTGGAGTGATATTACCAAATGAAGTTCTCTTGGCGGGCCATGTTCAGTGAACTTGTTCAGCAGACAAGCACTTATATGTTGTCCCAAGTATCCCATACTTCAACCTATATGAGATCAGTTGCTTACTTTATAAGTAAGAAGGCTTAACATATACTAAGTCTTTGAGCATTGCCAATGCCTCATCTTGGCAATACGATGACCAGGAACAGTTTAAGGAACAAGGCTTTGATGCATAAGGATCTCATAATTATAACTCTTTATAATTCCTTTGCAAGGCCATTATGTTCCATGGGCTTCATCCGATTAGTGCTTAATAACTCCTTATTATTGTACTAACATGAAGGAAAACCTTGTATCACTATCTTCATAGTGAAGGGTTTGCTTTATTGACTATGTATCCCATGCTCAATATGATTGGCTCTAGGGCATATACCAACAGTTGGCAATACGTATAAGTTAATCTCATTAACATATGCTCATAGATCAAGAGCAGGATCTAGCAACCTATCATGATCACCCAAATGTTGAAAAGTCAATGTGACCTCATTGAAACCTTTTAGTAACTAGCCTATCAATGTAATATGGTCCTTTCACCAAATATCCCAGATAGCCCATGAGCATGGTGATGTGTCTACTCATGTTCAATCCATATTAGTTCTTGCAGCTTATGGTTAACCTTATGAATTTAGAGAAATGATTTCTCCTAAATTCATCATGCTTTGACCAAAGGCTTCATTTAGTTAAACCAAGCTAAGAACAATTGAGATATGTCTCTGATATCACTTGGAGTGGTGAATCCTCTCTGGATCACTCATCCATCTTCGTATGATTCATGTCATACCCAAAACCACCCTACCATAAGCATCCCTTATTGGAACCCGTTTGTGATGGAATAAAAAATATGACACTCCCCATACAAGATGACCTGGTATCTCAAGTTCGAGGACTAATCTACATGACTGGCACATGAGAATATTTCCATAGACATTGGAGTGACTATACCAAATGGAATTCTCGTAGCAGGCCATGTTCAGTGAACTTGTTCAACAAACAAGCACTTATATGTTATCCTAAGTATCCCTTATACTTCAACCTATGAGATCAGTTTCTTACTTCATAAGTAAGAAGACATAACATATACTAGTCTTTGAGCATTGCCATTGCCCCCGTCTTGGCAATACGATGACCAGGAACAGTTTGAGGAACAATGCTTTAATGCATAAGGATTTCACAATTATAACTCTTTATAATTCCTTTTCAAAGCCCGTTTGTTCCATGGGCTTCCTCCGATTAGTACTTAATAACTCTTTATTGTCGTACTAACATGAAGGAAAACCTTGTATCCCTAAGGAATAGTGATTGGTTTGCTTTATTAACTGTATATCCCATGCCTAATCTGATTGGCTCTAGGGCATATACCAACAATCTCCCACCTGCCCTTGAGACAATCTTATTGCTAAAGTGCCACATGAGAATATGCTTGATCATATACTTGATAATCTCATTATCAAAGTTATTAAACTATTCAGATCACAACGAGACCTAGATTCCAATCATACGACTCAGTTGTTACTTTAACAACTATTGGAATCTACTTATTAGCTTGTGGCTATTGATCCATAACTCTCTTTTGCAAGCCAAAGCAAAAGAGTTTGTTTTATAACCTTTTAGGGTATAAACATGCTATCCTCTCTAGTTTGGAACATTTCCAAAATTAATTGCAATTTGCAAAATGGCAATTTTTATCACTAAGTTCAATTATGATCTTTAACGTTTAAAGATTCATTAATAGCTCCCATTAAATTCTACATTTGTAGAAGTTAAGGGTATGAATTCAAAACTATTTTGAATTCTAAATTACTAAGCCGGTTAGTATTTTTAATACTATGCAAGTTTTATAAAAGGAACGAAAGATCATGAAATAGAACAATTCTATATTGGATTTATTTAAAGAAGAATTCAAATAAGCATAGCATCCATATGCTAGCAAAATATGTTCAATAACATAAATTTAAAACATCCCCGAAATTGGCCCACAATGCCAAACATAAACATCAAATGTTTAGAAATAAATCGTAAATGTTTCATAAACATTGAATAAGAAGGCAAGCTTTGATCCATTATTAAACAAGGTTGCAATCTTCACGGTCCTTCTTCATTGCTCCTTTTCTTTGGTCCCTACAATATGTCATACATATTTAGTACCAAATATAAGGAATCATATACCATGAGAAGTGAATTAATCATAAATTATACCTGAAGTTAAAACCCCTTTCAGCTTCTTTCCCTTGACTGATTCAAGGTACTCCTTGCAATTACGCTTCCAATTACCAGGTTTCCCACAATGATGGCATGTTCCTTTATCATTGACCTTATCTATCTTCACTCCAGCATCAGGCTTCAAACTGTTTGAAGCAGGACGTACATCCCATCTAGTCTTCCTCTTTTTCTTGTTTTACGTTTAGAAGAAGAAACCAAATGGACAGATGCCTTGTTTTTTCTGATGGTTTGCTCAACCTATGTGAGCATATTCAACAACCCAAAAAGGGTGGTCTCAATATGGTTCATGTTGAAGTTCAACACGAACTGTGAATAGTTCTCAGGCAGAGAAAAGAGAATTAGATTAATGCCTAGATCATGATCCATGATCCATCATAGTTGCTCAAGTCTAGTGATATATCCTATTTTCTTCAACACATGAACCCTCACAAGGCTTCTTTCTGACATTTTCTTTTGAAATAGTTCCTTCGAAATGTCAAACCTTTCAGTGCAATTTTCCTTAGCGAACAATTCTTAAGGTTTAGGATAATATCCTAATCATTCATAGCCTCATGCTGGTTTTAGAGATCAGGTGCCATACTAGCCAACGTCACACATGGGGCTTGTACGAGATCATCTTTATGAACTCTATAGGCAGCCCTTATCTCCTCAGTTGCATCTTCAGCAGGCTCATATGGAACGGGCTCATCAAGAACATAAGCCTTCTTTTCTCGTGTCAAGACAATCATGATATTTCAAAACTAGTCACTGAAGTTCAGCCCAGTCAATTTGTTAGCATCAAGTATGCTTCTCAGTGAAAGACTGCTAGCCATGGTTTATATCCTATATGAATCAATACATTTTAATAGTTAATTTAAAATCATATAGTAATCATTAAAGTCGGGTTTTATTACTCTAATGATTATTCTCGTTATCTTTATCAAAATAATAGTCCTCTTCTAGTATTTCTAGAAATTTAACATTTAAATCTTTTAATGAGCTAGGACCCCTTTCATCCCACCTTGACCTTAGGTGACTCAACAAGCCTCGATGAAACTAATTGGGTAGGTAAATTAGCTTACCGATTACATCTCCATGCAACTCCTAGATCAGTTAGGGGACAACTCTTTGCCTAAATGCATCAAATGCATTTCGCCTAACCATTGCCTCTAGATGTTATGCGATCAAGTTTGACGCATCCGGATAACATAACACTTATTTGAGTAAGACCCACCCTTATAACTCAAACATGTTCGTACAGTAGTTTGACCTTGAGTGACTCAACAAGCCTCCTAGTGGAAGAACTCTGGTTATCTTGTTATGATGGTGGAAGGCAACTTATCATGCTTAGCATGGACTCAATATAATTTAATGATAGATTTAATTATTTTTATAGGTTTCATTACTTTGCTTGGTTGATTGACTTGCATAGCATTTATTCAACTATATATCACATATATAACTTCAAAAATAAATCTATCTCATGCAATCTACTAGGATGATTAGGGATTTTATTCTAATCTAGTTTCCTTGAGCCATTGGAAAACTTGTTGGTCAAATTCCTAGGTGATACCATACATTGTCTTCACAAGGCTTGATGGTGATCTCCTTGGTCATTCCTTCTTGACGCCAATTCTCCTTATAATCTTGGAATTACATAAATTCAAATCCTAGCCTAAGTCTAAATCTATAAAATATAACAATTACATTTTAGTAGAAACCTCGAGTTACATTCAAAGGGAGTTAGGTGATAAGAGAATTTACAATCGAGAATCTGAAAAGAGAAAGCAGGGTTCGCAGACGCTATTTATAAAAAATACCAATAAAGAAAATTTAACCATCCACGACCTTGTCATACTAAGGTCTAGTCCATAACCATCCTCATGCATACATAATCATATTATAAGCATGAAATAATAAAATGCATAGCCAATATCACTTAGTGATCTTGTGTATCATTTGCATAAATTTCACCAACTCTTTTGAGACAATTTATCAAATTATTTTAACAAACTCGGTTCCTTGTAATTAAAACTTTTTTAATTAAATTCCTAACTATTAGGAACTAAGTCTCAAAATCGGGCATTACCTAACTTTTAGGTATTTCGTCTTAAACCGAATTAAAGAGTTTAAAACCTATCATAACTCTTAGGATCTTCAATCTCATTAGGTAACATTTACCTAATCGAACTAAAACTCTTTCCTAACTTTTAGGAATCACACTCCTACTAGGAAACTATTTCCATGTTGGAGTAGGACTCTAACACTTAGTGTCCTAGGCGTCGGCAACCTCGTTGGCCATCATACAGCTGTTGCCCGCCCATGATTAGGCTACTGTATGCCATATTCGATGGCTGCTAGATGCCCCAAAAATGGGCTGATGGCCGCCCCTCAAGGCAGCAACCAAATCGGCAACAATTGCCTCCTATAATGCCACAGTTGGGTGGTCTATGTGCAGCAAAGGTTGCTGCTCGTTCCAGCCATGTTCCATGCCCGAACTAGTCATAAAAAATGAATCATATTCACCTTTGATGCTGTCCAAAAAATCTAGCAAGCTAGTGGGACGTTTCCACACTCATGCTCGAATTTTTAAGGCACGCAAACACCTACAAAACAGTCCAGAAAATTTTAGCATTGTAGTAACATCGTTTTAGGCTCGAAAATGATTTTGTTTTAACCGTTTTAACCCAAATCCTTTTAGAAACATCAATGGCAGTATTAAACATGAAATTTCCAGATTTGAAACATCCAAACAATCAATTTTTTAACAGCCCCAAATCAGCCATCAAAATCGGACTCAACAACATTTTTAGGCCTCAAAACGACTCGGTTTTACTTAGACATGTAATGGCTTTAATCCGGGTTGATTAAAACAATTTTAATACAACTTTTAAACATTTTCAAACATGATTAAAGTCACTATACAGTGGCTGTCCAGAATTTCTAGATTCAAAGAAAATAATTTCTCTTTACAAATCATTTGAACCGAAACAACAAAAAATAAATACACAAAACAACTTGTTAATCACCAATAATTGACATGCACAAACCTTATTTAATCGATAAATCCTTGGCTTTGATACCATTATTGGGAAATCCGGGCTCATTCTAATAAAATTATATCAGAATATCAGCAAAAGGAAACATAGAAGCACCCGGATACAATAGGATCTTTAGATTTCAATGAACATGGGTTTACAAGCAATAAAAATTTTAAATCACTCGTACGATTTAGATTTTTACCTACTCAAGATATAGTAATCAAGAGTGTGCTGCTCCAAGTATGATGATAGCAACGACACGATCACTGCTCGATGTCTCCAAGTCCACAAGCAACTCAAACGTGTTGCCTCCAACGGTGATCCACACAGATAGCAGTTGGAACCTTTGCAAGGAGAGGGGATTCACTAGTACTAGCGGATAGATCTCTTGATCTTAATTAAAAGGTTACTTCTCTTATTTTCTCACAAGAACCGAAACTTCCCAAGAATATATGTGATTCGGCTAATCAAGAAAATCAACCAGGAGAAGAATTATGGAGGTTTGGCAATGGTGATCTCTATCTTTGCCGATTGTCTTTGTGTTTCACTTAGAGAAAAATCAGATTTTTCTCCTCTAGTTCATTTCACCAAAAAACAATCTCATGAAGAAAAGAAAACAAGCAATTCTATCAAGGGTGAGGCACGGTACCCTTACTATTCAATTAATCGAATCTCCCTTTATTTTTGCATTAAGAAATCATAGACTTTCTATGTTCTCTTATCTGCCCATTAATATAATTAATAGCCTAAATAAATTCATTCATTCCTTTCTTTCTGTTTCTATTCAAAAGAATAAGACGAATTTATCAAGGAGTTTTCGGCTGCTACTTGTTTTCTCTTAGACGAATATCATATGTTGCCCTAGGAAAGAATAGACTTTCTATTCTTTCTTAAACACACACATTAAAATCATTCAATGCCTTAGTTAATTCATCCTTATTTCATGCCTTTCCTTAAACCTTCACCAACCTTTTATTGCCAAAACAAAATTGTAGACACCTAATTTTGTCTAGGCCCCCTAAACCAGGCAGATTCTCCTTTTCAACTCCCTGGAACGCAAAGAGACTTCCACCTTTCCATAGATGGGTCCCCAAACTTTGTTTCAGAGGTCAGTGCAAAAAGTCAACTCCAATAAAGTCAACTCCAAAAAAGTCATCCCCAAAAATTCAACCACTGAAAAACTCAACCCTCAGTCAAAATCCAGATTCAAAGTTGAATTGAACAATAGTGAAAGAATTTTGATAATCCGAGGTCTACAATGAAAGATATAGCGTTCGAAAGATGGGTTGCGAAAATCCAGTGCAAAGAAAGACCTAATCCAACAAATTTGGGGAAAACTAAATTTGAGGGGAATTTGCTCGTAAAAATTGGCCATTTTTGGACCAACTCAAATTCAATATAGGACAAAGGAAGTGGAGAAAGAAAATTCGAAAATCGATCCCATTTTGAGTAAAATTGAGGTTTGGTTGAAAGGCAATATTGGAAAATCCCAAAGAAAATTTTGGGAAAAATAACAAATGAGCTCAGAAAATAATGAAAACTTTCAGTTTTGAGTTTCATTTTTGGAAGAGATCGGTGAAGAAAAATTCAGAATCGTAGCTCATTTGAAAAATGGCAAAGTTCGAGTGCACTAACCCAAAATTCCAAAAGATAATTCTTGAAAAAATAGCAAATGAGCTCGAAAAATTATGATAAAATTTAGTTCTCAGATTCATAATTTTTGGAAGAGATTGGTGAAGAAAAATCTAGAATTGGAGCTCATTTGAAAAATGACAAGTTTCAGGTGCACTAATCCAAAATTCCAAAAGATAATTCCTAGAAAAATAGCAAACGAGCTCGAAAAATTATGAAAACTTCCAGATCTGAGTTTTATAAATTTTGGAAGAGATCGGTGAAGAAAAATTCAGAATCGGAGCTCATTTGAAAAATGGAAAAAGTTCAGGTGCACTAACCCAAAATTCCAGAGATAATTTCGGGAAAAATAGCAAACTAGCTCGAAAAATCATGAAAACTTCCAGATCTAAGTTTTATAATTTTTGGAAGAGATTGGTGAAGAAAAATTTGAAATCATAGCTCATTTGAAAAGGCTAAATTTGGGAGGCACTAAACCGAAATTTCAAAGATAAATCCAGGAGAAATAACAAATGAACTCAGAAAAATGTGAAAACCTCCATAATCAAGTTTTACATTGAATGGGTTGAGATGGAAAAGATAAATCCAAAATTGGGTCCATTTGCAATTAAATTAAGTTCGGGGGGTAAAAAGGTAATTTTATCGAAGAAATCGAAAAGGGCCAATTTGTAATTAAGAAAAATATGAAAGATGGAGGAAATTCTTGAATATTCTAGGTCTTGGCCGGCCATGCATAGGGGAGAAGGGGAGGTTTGATCAATTTAATTCAATGGTCACTATCAAGCTAAAAAATGCCATCTTTATTGCCTTGCAAATGGTCCCCCCTCATCCAATGGCCTAGATGTCTTGTAGAAAAGAAGAGTACACCCTTCAATGGCCAAGATCAATTTGCAAGATGACATATTTATTGTCATGAAAATATCCTCATCCAATGGCCAAGATTGTTGAAGAAAGATGAGCACGATTCATCCTATGGTGGAGAGGGGTTCGGCCAAGGGGAGCAAGCAAGTGGTCCTTATGTCATCCAATGGCCTAGGAGCTTTGTAAAGGATGATTACACCTTTCAAGGCCAAGATCAATTTGCAAGATGACATTTTTTATTTGTCATGAAAATATCCTAATCCAAGGGCTAAGATTGGTGGAAAAAATGAGCACTTTTTATCCAATGGTGGAGAAGGCCAATCGGCCAAGTAAGAAAGGGGGAGGGGAATGTTTTATTTCCTTAAGTTGGCTGGTCATTGGTGAGGGTAAGTCAGTAGCTAATTTGGCAAGAAAAAGGTTTTTTAAAAGAAAGCAAGAGAGAATTTGCTAAGAAAGCTTGGAAGGTAGCCATTCCTACCTTACTCTAGCATGATTTTCTTTTCCATTCTCATGTGTTTTTCTTTGTTTCTATGTGATTTCTACTTCTTTTCATGTGAAACTAAAAGTTTTGAAATGTTCTTTTATTCATCTTCTCCTTTTCAAAAAAAAAAAAAAAAAAAGAGAAAACAATTTTTCACAAACTTTTTTTGCCATGGCCGAAACTTGCTTCTTGCTTGCCTTGATTTTTGTTTTGCATGTTCGTTGTGGGAAATATTGATTGTGGAAGTTTTTTTTTTTTTATGTTCTGATTTTTCAAAATAAATGAAGTAAAAGAGGTTGAAAGGCTACATGATCTTGATAAAAATCGAGTGACCATGGTTAGGGGAGGGTATGCCCATTGTACCAACCATGGAGCTCACCTCTATTTTTTTAGCTAGCTTGGTTTATTTTCTGATTTGTGAGTTGGAAAGGTTTCATGATCTTGATAATATGAAGTGATTATGGTTAGGGGAGGGCTATGCCCATTTGTACCAACCATGAAGCTCAAATTTCCTTGTTCCTTGTTTACTTGTTTTTCTTATTACTTCCTTGCATGTCTATGTACATTTTGGTCATGTTCTTTGCATCATTTTTATGCCATATTAGTTTTTACATTATTTTCTTGTTGTGATAAGTCCCCTATACCATTAGGCCATCTCTTTTTTTTTTTGTTCATGCCATGCCTTCCATCATACTTGGTTGTATCATGCATTTTAGGTCATGTTGATGTGTTCTCTTGCATTTTGTGCTCATAATATGCTATATATGCATTTCGGTCAGCCTATGCATTTTGTGTTTATGCCATGCTTTGCATTATATTTGCTTATGTCATGCATCTTAGGTCATTTAGCATGTTGTATCCATGATACATCTTGCATCACATTCGGCCTTCCCATGCATTTTAGGTCTAGGTCATGCCTTGCATTATATTTGACTATGTCATGCATCTTAGGTCATATACCTATGTCATGCAATCTTGGTCACTTTCCATGTCATCATTTCATGCCATGTCATCATTTTTTGCCATGTCACCTATGCCATGTCATCATTTTATGCCATGCCACCTATGCCATGTCACCATTTCAGCCATGTCATCTATGCCATGCATCCATATAACATGTCTTGCCATATCATTTGTTATGTCATTTATATTCTAGGTGCATTTTCATGCCGTGCCATGCCATCCATGTCATGTTATCATTTCATGCCATTCGGCCATCCATATGCCATTATCATGCATTCGGTCATTCACATGCCATCACCATGACCATTCGGCCACCATGATACTTCATACATGTCATACTATTTTATGCCATAACATTTAATTCCATAGCATGTCTTTTGCCATGTCATTTAGTATGCTAAGCTCATGTTTGCCATGTTGATTTCACTCACATGACATTCATTCTCATGCCATGTCACTTGGTTTGTCATGTCACTATTCTTATCATTTTGTATGCCATGTCGATTCCATTCACATGACATTTATTATCATGCTATGCTATTCATAACATTTTCGATAAATAAGGCAGTATTCTCGAGTTTAAATAATTCAAGATTTTCTCTGCTAGTCTGCCGGAGAGGATATCATTAATTATTAGCGAAGGAATACCCTTTTCTAAAATAAAAATGATTCGAAATTTTTTTCTGTATATGCTTATGCAGACCAGCAGAGAAAATCACTGCAGTGTATTCAAAATTTTTTTCTGTGAATACACGTCAGCATGATTTCTCTATATATGCTTATGCATTAAGCTGTCATATTAACATCAAGATGCATTCATGACACACATGGTTAGCATGATTTTCTTTGTATATACTCTGTACCAATCATTCATTGTTTGCATGTATCATAATTGACATCGTGTTGCATTCATAGGGTATATGATCATTCATTGGGAAATACTCTAAAATGTACATGATCATTCATTGCATATATCCATGCGTTGATTTGTTTATTCTTTGCTTGAAACATGTTGGCATCATGATTGCATTTATTACATACATGGTCAGCATGTTTCCACTATATATGTCCATACATCATTTTTTTATTCTTCACATGCATCAAATGACAATCATGGCTCATTCATCATGACATACATTTGGGGGAAATAAAACAGAAGTTGGCTTGGCTTTAGGAGTCTTTGAAAGAATTTCCATTTCAAATCAAAGGTATAAGAAGTACTGAGTACCCTTTTAATACAGCCTAGTGCTATGGAGGATGAACAAGTTGCCCGTATGGAAAAAATGGAAAGGGAACAGAAAGAATTACGAGAACAGCTAGCAAAGTCTCAAGCAGAATCTAAGGATCAGATGACTAAATTGATAGAGCTGATGTCAGCCGTAATCAAGGGAAAAGGATACACTGAAAACTTTGTCGCCAGGAAAGGGTTAGAGGCACAAAAAGGTCAGAATGAGGTCGTAATGATTGATGCCCAGAACACAGTTAACCCCGTCAATGTCCTAAACTCAGATGATCCAGCTGAACAGGCAAAGTTGAAAATGGTTGCAGTAAATGAGGTTGAGTTGGCAGATTCCCAAGGGAAATATCAGTTGTTAGATGAAAGGCTCCGGGCAGTAGAAAGTACAGATGTATTTGGGAATTTAGATGCGAAAGAACGATGTTTGGTCCTCGATTTAGTCATTCCTCCTAAGTTCAAGATCCCTGACTTTGTGAAATATGACGGGACGATCGATCCATTAACCCACATCACTATGTTCTGCCTAAAGATGACAAGTCATATAGATAATGATAAGCTTTTGATTCACTACTTTCAGGATAGCCTCAGCGGGTCCGCAATTAGGTGGTATAGTCAGTTGAGCAAGGATCAGATTCGCTCTTGGAATGACCTGGCTAGGGTTTTTCTAAACCAATACAAGCATATGACCGACATGGCACCTGACCGTCTCACCTTGCAAAATATGAAGAAAAGAGCTACTAAGAGCTTCAAAGAATATGGCAACGGTGGATGAGCCTAGCCGCCCAAGTAGAACCACCCTTAACTCGGAAGAAAACCACTGTCATTTTTGTGAATACACTGCAGGCCCCGTATGATATACTTGTCGGCAACACCACGAAGAATTTTTCGGACATGGTAATTTCAGGGGAGATGATTGAGAATGCTATCAAGGATGGGAAAATTGAAGGAGAAAGAACATCCAATACTAAGAGAAAGGGGGCATCTGAAAAGAAAAAGGAAGATACCCAAGTCGTGGAAGGCTTTGCCCTACCTCCTCAATTCTCCTCGTATCATCCATTTTACTCTACCCTGAACAATGTCTCTCAAGGTTCTTATCCCTACCAACCAATGACTGCAACTACACCAGAATTTACATCTGTCTATCAATCGAACACCTTTGGGAATAATCAAAAGAGGCATAAAAAGCAAAAAAGAAATCAGGTTGACCCGATTCCTGTGACATACAGTGATCTACTACCTCAACTCATCCAGGATCACCTTGTGACACCTATACAATTAGAGCCTCTAAAGCCCCCTTATCCGAGCTGGTATGATGCTAATGAGTGTTGTGGTTATCATTCCGGCAATCAAGGTCACTCAACAGAGAACTGCCTCGCTTTGAAGTACAAGGTCAGGGATCTCATCAAGGCTGGTTCAATAAGTTTTGAAGATGGGAAAGCCAAGTGTCATAAGAAACATGGTGCATAATCATATTAGGTTTTTGACGCATGTATTTCTATACACTGTGATGATGAAACCACTTGTCTCATGTTGATATCTACATGAATTAAATGAATTAAATGAATTTTGAATTTTAAATGCTTTGTGTTTGTTGTGGTTTAACAATAATTTGAGATTGCAAAAACAAGCATTAAGGAAGTTTTAACGATGGATAGTCTCGAGAATATTGATGATCATTGTTACAAAAGACCCAATACCCTCTCCCCTCTCTTTTAGGTTTTCCTAGGCCTAAATCCCTTGAACCAAGACCACTTGAAAAACCTAATGCTTCAAGGAATATGAATGATTGAACTTCATAAAACCATTGTCATCAAAGAATAAGCAAAGACGTAGATCTTAGTCTAGGCTATGAATAAAGGAACAAACTTTTTTAAAAAATTTCGAACTCCTTGAAATTCAAACAAATGAGACATTTTTTCAAGAATTTAGATTTTGGTAATTTGATGTGTGTCAAGATTGTGCTAAAACCATTCATGACCTTTTCCAATGACCATAAAACTTCAATTACCCAAACATCACTTCGTGATTAACACCCTGGGGCACAATGATTAAACTAGATTATCCTATGTCCCAGAGAAAACCCGTTTTTGGGCCATATTTTCCTTGTCTCTTCAAAGAACTCATAATTGAAACTCAACCTTTTCAAAATAGACCTAGATTGTCTATGTTCCTCGTTAATACAAATTCTCACGGTTAATCAAATTGGGGCATCATATGTGGAAATGATGGTTATATGGTGAAAAAGGATGGACTAACGCATGAATCAAATGGGCATGCGAAAAAAAAATTTGCGATATCATGCATATGAGAATTCGGATGATTCCAAAGTGCAAAATGAAATTTTGATTATCTATTCTCCCTGGGGATCGCTTTTCAATAAGAATATTCGTGCTTGATATGATAAATGGCCATCTTTCATATCCCTCTCACAAAGAGAAAATTATCCATAGTCACCCCTTTTGAGCCAAAAGAATTCTTTCTTCTTTGAACCCTGATCAAGGATCACCCTCTACACTGAAGGGAAAATGCGAGGAAGGATCACTGAGAAATGAGTCCTAACTCCAAGATAGATACAAAGCAAATGGAGCCCCGAATAAATACGGGTTCACTCTATAAAAAAAATGTGAAATACATAGCAAATTGAAAGCCATGAACGAAGAAGAAAAGATGCAAAAGTCAAAAAGAATGAAAAGTCCAAAAGGGACAAATGTTTCAAAGAGAATCCTCCTTAAGAAATGATCTTTGATCTGATTACCCTCAAACACATATTTTGGGCCTATTTATCCTTTCTTTCTGAATCCTGAGCCATGGCCTACATTACGTGCTTTAAAAGTCCATTTTGATCAAGCATGAATATTTAATTTGAAAGGTTTTTCCTCAGATTTTATCCCATCCCATCTCATCGAATTATCATTTCACTAAGGAAGAATTTAGAATTCTCAAGTGTATGGTAGAACAAAAAAAAAAAAAAAGAGAAAAATTGGAAAGAATGGGACTCTAGGGCGAAAACCCAAAAATGGACGGTCTAGAGTAAAATGGAAATTTTTGATGCCATCTATGAAAGTGCCGATACCACAAAAAGAGAAGGTCAGCTTAAAAAAGTGGTCATTGAGGAACATCTAGGAATTCCTGAACCTCTCAAATTGATAGCTCTCATTCGGAGGATTGTCTTCAAAAACTGAAACTTTTTTTTCTCCAGGATTAAACTTTCTGGTTTAAACATCCCAGCCAATCTTGACGCTTGTCAAAATGCCTTGATATGGAAACTAAAAGAATTTTGAATTTGTTTGGTCCTCAATGAATTCATGATTTATAAAACTTGTTTCATCTGTGAGCCTAGAAGGGACATACATTTTTGCTATGAAGTTTTCCTGGAAAAACTAGAATCTTGTTATACCAAGCCTTGCCAATACCAGTCAAAAAATAAATTAAAAAAATTAAAAATTAAAAAAACCAGATTGACAATTGGAGAAGTTTTAGCAGTGATCATCAGTCTTCAAAATATTTGTACATCACACACGGTGGGGTTAATATTTTTGTTCAGAGGTTTTCAAAATGAGAAAACAAATAAAGATATTTTTTTGAAATACCCATTTTTTATGAGACAATGGTTTTTCAAACCCAAAGACATAGAACTACTAGGATAGGTCTTGACTTCCAGATATAAGAAGAAGAAATAGAACTTGTTTCAGACCTCTGTCAATAAAAGTTTAAAAAGCTTGAAATATAGCTTCTTGAGGTTGCTCTTGAGCACCAACTCTTGCACTTTCTTGATTTTTCATTCTTGTTTTTGCTATTTTGATTACTATTTGGTGAGTTTCCATTTTAAATAAATGTTTTTTTATTGTTCTTCTTAATTTCTTCCTTCATCTCTTTCTTAAATATATTTTTTACAATAAACTCAACATGGCCAAATGGCCTACATTATTCATTTAAGTTGCTGTTTTGATTTATTTTACCATATTGTTTATGTTATTTTCTTTGATCTTGGTGTTTTAAATGTTATTTTACTTTATATTCTTGAGTTATATTTTAATTTGGTTGCTTTGATTGTTGCCATTTATGTTTTAAATATCATGTTTTGGCATTTTTAATTTTCTGTTTTCATAATGTTTAAATTTGAGCATGTTTTAGATTTAGTATATCAAGTGTTTGTGAAAATGCTTGTGTGGTCTTTGCATGATTTGAGTTTTATATCTTAGTTGAGCATGTTTTAGATTTAGTATATTAAGTGTTTGTGAAAATGCTCGTGTGGTTTTTGCATGATTTGAGTGTTATATTTTAGTTGCGCATGTTAGTATACCAAGTGTTTGTGAAAATGCCATGCTTGTTGGAGCTTGAGGCCATTTGGCTACTCCATGTGTTTTGCATTGTGTGTTGCATTTTTTCCATGTTAGTTAGTAGGTTTTTGCATTTGTATGACATTTGATTTAGTTGAGCATGTTAATATAAGGCTCAAACAATCCAAAGATGGCCTAAATCATCTCCTCAACTTAGTGTTGTCTAGGATTTCGCCTTGAGAGAGAATCAAACAAATCCTAGGCTTCTTAACATAATCGCAATTCACATCAACATAAACAGTCCTTAAATAAGCAATGCAAATCTAATCAAGAGATCAAGTGCTCAATTTGTGAAAATCACATCCTAACATGAAACTAACAAAATAATTTAACACAAATTCTTCTCATGCTTAGTTTTTCCCAAAGAAAAGATAAATCAATAACTAATTCTCATCATTGGATAACGATTCGATCATACTAAGTGCAAAATATCTCAAGTAAAACCATTTTTTTTGGACTCCTAATAAAATTAGAAAATCACACAAACTAAAATAAACCTAAAGACACACCCCCAAACTTAAAACAAACATTGTCCTCAATGTGTAGTCATAAAAAAAAATAAGAACAAGAAAACTCCCCTCTCAATGCAAGCAAAGCAGGAGAGCTCTAGTTTTTCTCTTAGACCTCATGATGCTTGTCCAAGTCTAGTGAGTGCCTACTACAAAAGAAAACAAAGTAAAAATAAATTAATAAAAATATCCTAAAAATTTAAATTTAAAAAGAAAAGAAAAAGTTTAGAACTTGGGTTGCCTCCCAGCGCTTGATTTATAGTCATCGACTTGACTATCTCATGCCCATTAGCCGACATCCTTCCACTTGAACCATTGCCCCCCTTTTCCTTTGCTTTATGAGGGATGGCATTCACAAAATTATGGCATCTATGCATCTTGGTAGTAGAATGTGAAACTACCTCAAGTGGTGTAGTGGAACAATTTTCATTGAATGCTTCTTTGGAATCACTGTTCACCACTTTAACTGCCAAACTTTCATCAAATTTGTTACGAAACTTCATAGCCTTAAAAACTTTAAAAGTTACCTGTTGGTCTAGAACCCTCATGGTAAGTTCTTCTTTCTGCACATCAATGAGAGTTCTACCAGTAGCTAGGAATGGTCTCCTAAGAATTATGGGTATTTCACTATCCTCCTCCATGTCAAGCATAATAAAATTAACAGGAAAGAAGAATTTGTCAACCTTGACTAGCACATCTTCAACCATGCCTCTTGGATGTTTGATGGATCTATCAGCTAGTTGCAACATCACTGTAATGGGCTTTATTTCCCCTAAACCAAGCTTGCGATAGATTGAAAGAGGCATTAAATTGATACTCGCCCCCAAATCACATAAAGCTTTACCAAAAAATTCATTACCAATGGCGCATGGAATGGCAAAGCTTCCCGGATCTTTGAGTTTGGGTGGGAGTTTCTTTTGAAGGATAGCGCTGTACTCTTCAGTAAGTGCAACTGTCTCAATTTCATCCAATTTTCTCTTCTTGGATAATATTTCTTTCATAAATGTCAACCCGACAGGGGAGCATGGACAGCGCCTGTTGAGCTTCTTGGAGAAGGCTCAAGACCAGTATGAGCTTATACGATTTTTTTATGTAACTCGAGAGTGAGAGAGGATATGTAACAAGTTTCCATGAATTAATGAAAAACCTTTGTGTTGGAATTTGATCTTAAGGCAAATACTATTATTTGCATCATCCCATTTCATACAATTCAAGAAGCATACATTCATTCATCTATTTGTTTGATTAGTCATCCTTGCACACATTTAATTAATAAAAACAATAATATGCCATGAAATTCTAATCCATGGTATTTACACCAAGGTTCAAAAATTGGGCGCCCACCGAAACTCCTAAAGAGAAGCACTCCACATCAGTATAATACTCGATCACAGATCAGGATCATGGAGAATGAACAAATGGCCCGAATGGAGAGATTGGAAAAGGCTCAGGATGAGCTGAGGGAACAATTGGCCAAGTCTCAGGCTGAATCAAAGGATCAGATGATTAAGCTGATGGAACTGGTGTCCGCCACAGTCAAAAGAAAGGGACACATGGAGAATTTAGCCCCGGGTTTAGAATCAGGACATCAAGAGGAAAAAAGGGGCAACAAGAAGCCGTACTGACAAACGGCCAACCTGCGCAGAATATGGATACTCAACCTCCAGCAGTTGAAACACCTTTCGTGTATATTTAACCCAACACAGGGGCACAGAAACAGATGCCAGTTGGGGTAAACCTTGGGGCAATCCCGACAGATCCTATTGATATCCTAGACTTCGATGAGCTTGCCTAACAAGAAAAGAGAAAGACGGCGAAACTGAAAAGGGTTGAAATAGCTAAGTCACAAAAGAAGTATCAGCTATTGGAAGAAAGGCTGAGGGCCGTGGAAGGGGCAAAAATTTTCGAAAGCCTCAATTCCAAAAAGATGAGTTTGGTCTCCGGTTTAGTGATCCCGCCCAAAGTTCAAGATGCCGAATTTTGAAATGTATAACGGAACCACCAATCCTTCAGCATATTTGACAATGTATTACAGGAAAATGACCGGACATGATGGTGATGAGAAGTTACTTATCCACTATTTCTATGATAGTCTCATCGGGTCTGCCACTCAATGGTACAATCAACTCACCCGCAGCAAGATTCGATCATGGACGGATTTGGCTAGAGCCTTCCTGGAACACTACAAGCATGTCTCTCACATGGTACTTGACAGATAATCCCTACAAAACATGGAGAAGAAAGATACTGAGAGTTTTAAATGTTATGCCCAAAAATGGAGAGACATGGCTGCCAAGGTGCAGCAACCCCTGACTGATAAAGAAACTACAGTCCTCTTCATCAACATCCTGAAGGTACCATAGTACGAGAAGTTGATGGGTAATGCCACCAAAAATTTCGCATATATGGTCATATCTGGAGAGTTTGAAACTGCAATCAAAAGCAGAAAGATGGGAAGTGGGGAACAAGTCGCCTAAAAGAAAATAACTCCTACCAAGAAAAAAGAAGGGAAGGCTCACGCAGTCAATTTCAATAACCGACCTTTCTCATCTCCAGCACCCTCTCCGCCTTGCCAGCTTACAACCCTTACTATCCGGCTATAAACAGCCTCACTCAAAATCTTTTTCGATACATAGCCATACCACAGCAACCATATCCGACTGGCTTATCTCCTCAGATAGCCATTCCTTCAAGTGCTACCTCAAACACTCAAAACTTTCCCCGAAATGATTAGACGCCTGTGAGGAATACCCAAAAGCCTCAATATGACCCTATTCCCACTACTTACAGTGAGTTATACCTGAAGCTTCTACAGGGTCAACTCGTTGCACATGTCTATCTTTAACCCTTGAATCTTCCCTATCTTAAGTGGTACGATTCCAACACTCATTGCGCGTACCATGCGAGAATCCAAGGACACTCAATCGAGAACTGCACTACTTTCAATCGCAAGGTTCAGAGCCTTATTGATGTAGGAATTTTGAAATTCAGGTAAAAAAAATGGACCTAATGTTGCGGGAAACCCATTGCCTAATCATACGGAGGCAAAAGCCAATGTAATCATGTTAGGGGAGTTCGAATGATTAAAAAGGGATGTTAGGAAAGTAAAAACACCAATGATCAGAGTCTAGTTTGAGATGGTCAAGGTGGGGATGGTTAAGCCGAAATCAGATATAAGGAAGATAGTCAGTTAGGTAGAGGACTTTTGCCAATATCATGAGTGCAAAGGGCACGCCATTCAGCACTGTGAAGAGTTTTTAGCAAAAGTTCAAAAGATGATGGATATGGGCGAGGCCTAGTTTTCTAAAAAGATAGAGGAGCTTGAAATCAGTATGAATTAGATCGGTTATGGGGTGGATAGACCCCTGATTATATACTATGACGAGCCCGAGGTAAAGGTTATTCTAGTAGTCGAGGGACCCGCTCCAAAGATGATCATAGAATTATCGTCACCTTTTCCTTACAAAGGAGACGAGACGGTTCCATGGAAGTATGACTGTAGTGTGGTGATGCCAGGATCTATGAACCATCAGCCAACGACCGTGGATGTAATCGGAATGGGGTACCTAACCCAAAGTGGAAGATGTTATGCCCTAGTGACAGTTGAACTTGGAAAGACATGGGGACCTGACAAAGGAAAAAAGGCAGTGGGTCCAGATCCTATGGAGGTAGAATAATCTGGGGAAGTTGAAAAAGATCCAGTGCCAGCTAGTAAGGTAAAAGAACCAGTAAATGAGAAGAAAGCCTATGAGTTCTTAAAATTTATCAAGCACAGCGAGTACAGTGTGGTAAAACAGTTGCACCGCCAAGCGGCGAGGATTTTAGTACTTTCATTGCTGTTAAACTCAGAGCCACACCGAAATCCGCTGCTAAGAATTTTGAATCAGGCTTATGTAGCCAACAATATATCAGTGGAGAAGTTAGATCGATTGGTGGGAAACATCACAGCAGATGATTACATCTCCTTCATCTATGATGAGATACCGCCAAATGGAATAGGATCCACCAAGGCCCTTCATATCACTACTACCTGCAAGGGGCATATTCTACCCTGAGTACTCCTTGACAATGTACCATCTTTGAATGTGATGCCATTGGCTACCTTGTCAAAACTGCGGATGATATGCCCTACATGCTACCGAGTCATACCAGTGTCAGAGCCTTTGATCGCATTCTTCGGGAAGTGATGGGAAACATTGAGATCCCACTTCAGATAGGTCCTTGCACCTATAAGGTGGATTTTCAAGTGATGGATATTACCCCATCTTACAATTGCTTGATGGGAAGGTCGTGGATTCACTCTGCCGGGGCTGTGCCATCATCTCTCCACCAAAAATTAAATTTTGTAATAGAATGACGCTTGATCAGCATGTCAGGAGAAGAGGACATCATCGCTTCTACTTCTACAGATACCTCTTACTTATATGTAAATGAAGATGCTATAGAATGCTCATTCAGATCGCTGGAATTTTTCAATGACGTGTTCGTCACTAAGGGACATAAAATTCCAAAGTCAAGGCTATTTAAGAATACTAGGTTGGGAGTGAAAACAACGGTGGGAAAAGGCTACAGAGCGGGAAAAATACTAGGAATGTATCTCCAGGAGATGGCCAGAGCAATAGAAGTGGCTGGGAAGAAAGACTGATTCGGTCTCGAATATCTCTCTAAAGATCACGAGAAAAGGAAACAGATTGAAAAGAATCATAAAAGAAGGATGGCCCGTCTTGCGGGTGTGGATATGGAGTGGGAGCCCATGACTTTCCCGCCAATCCTTCATATCTTTTGCTCGGCCGGATTTGAGTTTGGGAGTAAGAATTCTGAGGATGTGATGGTCTTGCTAGAGCAGGCTTTTGAGAAACTTTATGGAGTTGGAGACAAACAACCATATGAAATGATGGTCAGTATGGCTGAAATAGAGGAACAGAGAGAGGAGAGCACTAGTTGGATGGTGCGCCCTTGCCCGTCGGGTTATGAGCTAACCAATTGGAGCGTGACCGAACTTCCCATAGTTTTTAGGTCTACTCCAGTGTAATGCTCGAATCAACCTTAATTGCCTCTGCCCGAAGGCATTAAGAGTCCTATGTACGGGCTTATGTTTAAAACTTATCATTTAATAAATAACAATCATGATGCATTTCCTTCATATTGATAGGTCCATATTCTTTCATTATTATTGTCTATATGCCTTCCTATATTGTTTCTTCCTCACCTATTTACAGGTGCCTGGATACGGAATGTGAGGACCACCCTGTCAATAATTCTAAAATTGATTTTGAAAAACCCGTCTGTATGGGTGATTTCGACGCTAACGAAGATGTCGAGGATTGTGATTTGCCAACGAATTTGTTGAGAATGATAGAACAAGAGGAGAAGCAAGTATTGCCTCACAAAGAGACGTGGAAGTGGTAAATTTGGGGAATGAAGAAGAGATAAGAGAAGTCAAGATTGGGATTGCCATTTCACCCTCAATAAAGCAAAATTTGATAAGTCTACTCCGGGAATATACGGATGTATTTGCATGGTCCTACCAAGACATGCCTGGGTTAGACCCCGACATCGTGGTTCACAAACTCCCTCTGAAACCAGATTGCAAGCTAATTCAGTAGAAACCGAGAAGAATAAGGCTCAAAATGCTATTAAAAGTGATAGAAGAAGTGAAAAAACAATTCTATGCCGGATTCTTGGAAATGGCAAAATACCCGGAGTGGGTAGCAAACATTGTCCCAGTTTCAAAGAAAGAAGGCAAAGTACGGATGTGTGTCGATTACCGAGATCTAAACAGGGCAAGCCCCAAGGATAACTTCCCCTTGCCTTACATTGATACTCTAGTCGATAATACCGCGAAGAATTTTGTGTTTTCCTTCCTGGATGAATTTCAGGGTATAATCAGATTAAGATGGCACCAGAGGATAAGGAGAAAACAAACTTCGTGACGATGTGGGGAACCTTTCGCTATAAAGTAATGTCATTCAGATTGAAAAATGCTGGGGCAACATATCAAAGAGCCATGGTAACCTTATTCCATGATATGATGCACAAAGGAATCGAAGTTTATGTAGATGATATGATCGCAAAGCCACAAGGAGAGGACGAACACATTGCAAATCTTAAAAAACTCTTTGAAAGGTTGAGAAAATTCCAACTTAAACTCAACCCGACAAAGTGTACTTTCGGAGTCACCTCGAGAAAGCTATTGGACTTCGTTGTTAGCCGAAAAAGAATTGAGCTTGATCCGGATAAAGTAAAAGCCATTCAGAACTTACCTTCACCTCGTACCCAAAAAGAAGTAAGAAGCTTTTTGGGTAGGCTAAATTATATCGCTCGGTTCATCTCTCAACTGACCGATAAGTGCGATCCGATCTTCAAGTTACTCCAAAAGCATGATCCAGGGGAATAGGATGAAGGATGCCAGATAGCCTTTGATAAAGTCAAGCGTTATCTGTCAAATCCACAATACTAATGCCACCAATCCCAAAGAAGGAGTTGACATTGTACTTGTCAGTATTTGAAAGGTCCATGGGGCGTGTGTTGGGGCAACATGATGAAACTGGAAAGAAATAACAAGCCATCTACTACCTCAGTAAAAAGTTCACTGAGTACGAGTTAAAGTATTCATTGGTAGAAAGGCTTTGTTGTGCCCTAGCCTAGACTGCCCGAAGGCTCAGACAGTACATGTTGTATCACACGACATGGCTAATTGCGAAGCTAGATACCCTCAAATAAGTATTCGATACGCCTTCATTGTCAGGAAGAATGGCAAGATGGCAAGTGTTGCTTTTCGAATACGATATTGTGTATGTGAGCCAAAAGGCTATAAAGGGTAACGCAGTAGTCGAATTCCTAGCAAGTCAAGCAATGGAGGATTATGAGCCTCTGGATTTTGATTTCCCCAATAAAGACCTAATGTGTGTCTCACAATGAGGGACTTCCTCTGAGAAGAAAACCTGGAAAATGTATTTTGATGGCGTATATAATGCCATGGGGCACGGATTAGTGCAGTGCTCATATCCCCTGAGAAAGATTATTATCCTTTCACTGCCAGATTGGATTTTGATTGTTCCAACAATATTGCTAAGTATGAAGCGTGTACTATGGGTCTTCATGCTGCCATAGAAAGAAAGATCAAAATACTGGAGGTCTTCAAAGATTCAGCCTTAGTGATATACCAACTGTGTGGAGAATGGAAACCCGGGATGCAAAGTTGATCCGATATCGAGAGCTTATATTGAGCTTGATGGAGGAGTTCGAAGAGGTAGTTTTCAATTACTTCCCCCGAGAAGAAAATCGAATGGCAGATGCTCTAGCCACTTAATCATCAATGTTTAAAGTGAATGAAGAGGCAGAAGTTATGCCAATCAAGATGAGCATATATGAGTCTCCTGCCTACTGCTTGAGTATCGAAGAAGAAGCAGATGGTCACCCTTGGTATTATGACATCTTGCAAAATATCAAAAGTCAAAAGTGCCCTAAGCAAGCGACAGAAAATGATAAGGGAATCCTAAAAAGATTGGCGATGGGTTTTGTCTTAGACGGTGAAATCTTTTACAAGAAAGGGAAAGACCAGGTTTTGTTGAGGTGTGTTATTTCTGTTGAAAATCTTCGAAGAGGTTCACGAAGGGAGATGTGGCACCCACGCCAATGGCCACATGCTGTCTAAGCAGATTATGAGGGTCGGATACTATTGGCTAACCATGAAAGGGGATTGCATTAACTATTCCCTGAAGTGCCATAAATGCCAGATATATGCCGACAAGATTCATGTGCCGCCATCGTCGCTGCATGTCATGATCGCTCCCTGGCCATTTTCAATATGGGGAATGGATATGATCGGGCCCATTACCCTGAAAGCTTCGAATGGACATCGCTTCATCCTGGTAGTCATAGACTACTTCACAAAGTGGGTAGAAGCAGCCTCTTATGCCAATGTAACAAAGTCGATGGTATGCAGATTCGTCAAAAAAGAGATTATATGCCGATATAGACTCCCGAAGAGAATAATCATAGATAATGCTCTCAATCTAAACAATAAGATGATGAGGGAAATATATACCTAGTTCCACCACGAAGAAGAATCTTTGATAAGTTCTAAGTTCTGTCAAGAACTAAAAGAGAAAATGCTTTCAATTGATGAAAATCAAACTCTATTCAATATTAAAGATAGTAGACGGCTAAGACATGTATTTATAGCCTCTCTACAATACCTAATCAGCTAACCTAGTAATTCTAATACAATTGCAAGTCCTTGGCAGCCAAGGACTCCTATCCTAAATAGAATTCAAATCGGCCAAGCACTACTTCCCTAGCTAAAAGACCATAGGAGGCCAGACCTAATTATATAAGAAAGAATGCTTAAAATATGGGCTGAACATGCTCAAGCCCAAACCTAAATAAGTAAAAGATGTCTAACAAGTTTAATAAAGGTAGACCCCACTAGCCTATTGGACATGTTACATAAAATAGGCCCAAATGCCTAAGTAATATTAAGACTTTAAAATAGGCCCTATCTTGCTTGCCACATCATTAAATGAATTGGTCCCCACAATGCGATGTCAATTAAAGAATAGGCCCACTTCATTAAATATGATGCCGCCATTTTGCATCCCTCTAAGGCCCATCATGTGAAGCACCTCCAAACTTAGGTTCTTGAAACGAGAGTTCTTAGGGTTTAGCTTACCCGCTTAATCTAGGTTCTTTATAACAAGCTTTCATTAGGTTTAAGGTTTTTTTATAACCTGAATCTTGGCTTTTCTGGGTTAGGTATCCTAAATTGTTTGTAGGTTCAAAGGGTTCAACCCCATGGGTTCACATCAGTTATGATAACTTTCAACCTTTTATATTGAATCTATGTTATTGGCTAATGGAATGTAACTTTTTCCATTACTTGGAAGTTAACTAATATCGAAAATTCCCTTCACTATTGCCTTCTGAATCAATTCTTACTGTATTCAAACTCTTGCTAAATGAATTTTTTCACTTTTTTCCCTGCAGGTTGGTTATCAAGGAAATACTTTCAAGTTTCAAATTGCTTTTCCTAGACGTGCAGAAGATAGAAAGTGAGATATCTTATATTAAAGATTTTCTAGTCTCTGAAGAAACTTTCCTTGATATTTTACTTGTCATCTGTTGTTAATTATTGGTTTTACTTTTTATTTAAGGCATTTGCTCTGAGATTCTCATCTTAATTTGCCTTCTCAATGAAAATGAAATTTATACCATCCTGGCAAAAGCCATTGAAACAAATAGGGAGGACAAGGCACATTGTCTTCTTTGGTCCATTAATTTAAATAGGAATGCCATGATTGTCTTTTCATCTGGGTTCTTCATTGACTGCCTCAGACTAAATGTAAAAGAACAATAGCTTGGGGAAAACTCTTTGTGAAGTTTGACTGTGCTATATGCTCATTTCTTCTTGTTCAATCTAGTTTCTTATGTATGTCTCAGGGATGTGAAACTCTCATAGTGTTGGGTTATTCTACTCTCGGGCTCATGCTTAAACAAAATAATTAAAGTGCAGCGAAAGTAAACAAAGAAGCACTCGGAGCACAACAGGATCTTAGGCTTGTGTTTAGCATAGGTTTATAGCATTCAAAACAAAATAAATCACCCATACGATTTAGAAGTTACATACTTAAGACATCGTAACCTTAAGTTGAAGATCCAAGTCGCAAATTTCTTTGATGTCTAAGACATAATTCAAACAAGATCACAAGAAGCACAATTGTCCTTCCTCTAGAGGTAGTCTACGAACAGCTGATGATCTTTCTCTAAGGTATGGTGATTCACTTGTGCTAGCAAGTTGATCCTAAGATCACAATCAAAAGATCTATATATTGTGTTTTTCTTCCTAAATCAATCTCACTCAACAAGGTGAAGAAGAGGCAAGAAAAACCAAGAACAAGAGGAATTGAGGCAAGCACTAATACTACAAGGAGGTGTTGATATATTATTTTTGCTAGGTTAGGGTTCTCTTCTTGAAACCAACTTTCTCTTCAGAAAAAATTAGAATATCTCAAGTAGAACTACCAGCTTCGGTTGTGGCTACAGCCTCTATATCTGATATATAAGTAGGCGCAAACCCTAACCCCTCTCCCTAAGCTTGGCCGGCCCCTTGTAGCTTGTTGCACAAGATTTTCATTAATCCACTTGGACTTAAACTATTTAATTCTAAGATAGATCAATAGGCCCATTATATTATCAAATAATATCAATGGTCCAACAATCTTAATGCCTTAAGTTGGGCCAACCATCCTCAGTGGATAGTCCTAAATTAGAATTGTCACTTTGGATCTATTCTAATTCATCATGCTTTATATATATTGGATAGATTAATTTCCAAACAAAAATAATTTAATTCTCAATTAAACTTCTTTTTCCTCATGAACAATTCATGTCATTAATCTATTAATATCATCTCATGACATTATTCCAACAGAGCATAGTCATTCGAAATTCACCTTGTACATCTCTATCTCAAAGTCGACCATACTAGATAAGACTGCCTGGTTCCTCTTATCTCATTAAGACATTGTCCTTGGATTTCTCAAATCTCAGTTATGTCTTAATTTATCTTAATTGAACTTCTTCAATTAATTCCTCATTATAAATCTTTTATTCCATTAAGTTTTACCTTAATAGAATACCATGTTTAATCCATACATATATGTTCTTGTGTGTGTGACCCTCTAGGTTCCCAATATGTTGGCAATGAACATAAGTTAATCTCATTAACTTGTTTTCATAGATCATGAGTGGGATCTAGCAACCCATCATGACCACCCAATATTGTGAAGTTAGCGTGACCTTTTAGAACTTTTTAGCAACCAGCCTATCAATGTAATACAATCCTTTCACCATATATCCCGGATAGCGCATGAGTATGGTGCAGTGTCTACTCATTATCAGTCCATATTAGCTTTTAGCAACTTATGATTAACCTTATGAATTTAGAGAAATAACTTTCTCCTAATTCCATCATGCTTTGACCAAAGACTTAATCAAGTTAATCTTAGTCAAGAACAAACGAGATATGTCTCCAATATTACAGGGAATGGTAAATCCTCTCTGGATCACTCATTCATCTTCGTATGGTTCATGTCATACCCAATAATACCCTACTATAAGCATCCTCATGTTTGGGACCCGTTCGTGATGGAATCTAGGTATGATACTCTCCATACAAGATGACCTGGTATCGCAAGTCTGAGGACTAATTTACACGACTGGTACTAAGAGAACATTATCATAGACACTAGAGTGATATTACCAAATGAAGTTCTCTTGGCGGGCCATGTTCAATGAACTTGTTCAACAGACAAGAACCCATATGTTATCCCAAGTATCCCATACTTCAACCTGTATGAGATCGGTTGCTTACTTCATAAGTAAGAAGGCTTAACATATACTAGTCTTTGAGCATTGCCAATGTCTCATCTTGGCAATACGATGACTAGGAACAGTTTGAGGAACAAGGCTTTGATGTATAAGGATCTCATAATTATAACTCTTTATAATTCCTTTGCAAGGCCATTATGTTCCATAGGGTTCATCCGATTAGTACTTAAAAACTCTTTATTATTGTACTAACATGAAGGAAAACCTTGTATCACTATGTTCATAGTGAAGGGTATGCTTTATTGACTATGTATCTCAAGATGAATCTGATTGGCTTTAGGGCATACACCAACACGTAGTTGATATGCTCCAAGCTGCTCGGTCTCAAGTCAACTGACCACACTACTAAAAGACACCTAAGAGGTGAGAGTTTCTTTCTTAAAGCTCTGTTTTATCTAAACTTTTGCCTACTGTTTCATTTGTAAAGAATGAAGACATGCAAAGGATATAAAATAAGATAACATTGTATATCTACTCAAATCTCAATGTTTAAATTTATGCTCAGCATGGAATTGAAAAAATTCCAGCTGAATTCTTTTTATTTTTGTTTAAGAATATACTTAGTTCCTCAGTAAATAGTAATGGTTCTTGCAAAAGATATATATATTTGCAACATATTTCAATGCAAATTATTAATAATCTTGAAACCTATTAGTCAACTTGCAGTAAAAGAAGTTGAAACTTGTTAAAAAACAGATAGAAAAAAAAGTATTTTATGCATAATTTATGAGAAAAATACTACTGTGCAAAAACTAGCTACCCTTGCTCTTCATCAGGCTATTGAATTTGGTTAATATTTGACATGGAAATCTTGCTTTCGTTAGATTTATGTTCTCACGCCAACCATTTTTTAGCACCTAAAATAATCCTAGCGAATTAATTTTTGGTTTTGCCTATCATTCTCCCTCAAGAAGCTATTACTGTTAAGAATTTGAATTTGAAGTTAGAGATGACAGGCTTGAACATTTAGGTGGCCTGTCCTTTTGAGTTTGTTTAGCATCAAATTATTCATAAGGGATGAATTGTAAACCGTCATTAGATATTCTAAAGCAGACCATCTTTTCATTTTTCTACCAAAATATGGTTTCATCTAGATTTAACTGTAGGGTTATCTCGCCACTGATGCTTAAATTTGCAGGATCGATGTACATGATACTGATATCTGAAAGCAGCCTTATTTTTTCACATTTCAAAAGAGCTTTTTCATGTAGTTCACTGGATGGGCTATGGACAGCTTGACATTGTAGTGGAGATGCATTCTATCATTAATTTCTGTTTGCAAGAAGCATGTGATCGTATGATCTGGTTTTGTGTAATTTCGGTTGAGACCATTTCATTGCTACAATTCGGCATGTAAACCACGTTGTAGGTAAAGGACTTGGGTCTATTTGTATAAAAAGAACATATTTACAACTTTTGTGCAATTCAGGCTATTAAGAACTACTGTGCAGAAAGCCGGGAGTCTAGATAAGTGAGATCGAAATATTTTCTTTTTGTTGCATTTCTATGTAAATGGCTCATAAGATAATCTTATTTGCATTTTCTCACAATATGCATAATAGTCTTATCCAGTATCTTGGTAAATCTGCAATTGACAATTTCTGATAAAGCTTTGAATTTTCATGTAAGTATCTTGGTAATTGGCTTCTATTTCATTTGAAAGTCTGTCTGGAGATTTTGATTTTTTTTTCTACTACTTCACTGCTAGTTTATCATCCATAGGTTGCCAACAATTCTAGTATATTCTATTACATAGATTTGTTTGTTGTTGATGTATTTATACTTTTATCCAATGTGTTCATACTTTTGCAATGCTAATTAGAAAGGTCTATGGGATAATGCTTGTTTTATGCTGGTCATCTGAGTATAAATGCATGCCTCTATTCATATAAATTAGACAAATGCAAATTTGAGAAGACAAACTTATCATCTCAAGTACTATCATTCTATAACAACCATAACTCATTGATGGCTTAAATTGGTTTATGGTCTTTAACATTGCAACATCTTTGGTTTTCATTTTTTATTTTTTTTTTATTTTTGCCTTCTATTTCATTATTTGGCTTCACTATAAAAATGTCAAGGGGTTTTATCTAGTAACGTTGCGACATTTAGGCTTGGGGCTATTCATGAGGAAAAAACTCACATCAGCACATTATTATGACCCATCTACAAGACTATATTGCTCAATAGCATCAAGGCAATGGTAATATTTCTGCTATCTTTTTTGGGCTCCTATTTTAGGACTTACATTTGCTTTTATGATGGATCATTTGTTTCTTATTTTGTCCAAATAAACCTTGCCATTCCTTGCGCATGTGAATAATGTGATATTATGCATAGTCATACTGTTTCCTTTAAGTTAGTAATATGCCTCAAGAAAATAGAATATTGGATTTACCTAATAGCAGAACATGAACAGATTTCGGATGTATAAGTATTCTGCCTTTGACCCATCATTTTGGATTTTTTTATGTTCATTTGTTCATTTTTGTATTTGCAGGCTACAGATGATCGAGTTCATTGGGACCAGTACGAGCAAATAACTAAAGATACAAGATCCATTAAGAAGATGAGAGCTTTATGGATGAAGTTACTACATTAGATTTGTTTTCTAATGAGATTACTCTTTTTGTTAGCTTTGACGTTATACAATTAATTTTCTAAGGTTTTCTTACGAAAACTAGGATATTATACTTTCTTATGAAGTTACTTTTTGTTAACTTTTAGTACATGAGTACAATAAAATCATTTTAAGTTGACACCAATAACTTGAAATTCAATTTTTTTGCTCTTTAAATTCAATTTGCAAAAAGGAAGATAAACAAATTATATTTTTTAGGGCAATTTAAAGTGTCTAAAAGGCTCATAAAATACTTTTGTAATACTTATGTAAAATATTATTTTTAACGGCATTTTAAATTGCCTTTAAAGGTTATTAACTTGTAATGATAGTTTTAAGTGTCAATATAACTCATACAACAAATATATAAATTAATATTTATATTTAATGCAAATATGACTTTTGCCAGCACTTTAAAAAGCCTGAAAATATTTTTTACATATAACGGTAGTTAAAAGTGTCGGGAAAACTCATGTGAGCAAATATATGTGCTATTTCGGCATAGGTGGTCGGGCCCGTCGAAACTTTTTCACCGGTACTCGTCTAGCTTGCGATCAAAGAACTGTCGGTGATATCAATAGGGGCAGTTTTGTGGTCTTTTATCGACACTTATAAATGCCAGTAAAAATGAGTTTTCTTGTAGTGCTACATGCTATCTCCAAGTATCTATATACTTCAGTCTATGAGATTGATTGCTTACTTCATAAGTAAGGAGGCTTAACATGTACCAGTTTTTTAGCATTGTCAATACCCTATCTTGACAATATAATGACCAGAAACTACTTTAGAAACATAGCTTTGATACATAAGAATCTCATAATTATAACCCTTTATAATTCCTTTACAAGGCCTTTATGTTCCATAGGCTTCATACAATTAATACTTAGTAACTCTTAATTTTGTTTACTAATGATGAAGGAAAACCTTTAATCACATATTACATAAGTGATTAATATGCATTATTAACAGTATAACCTTGACCAATCCGATTGTCTCTAGGACATACTCTAACAATGTGAAGTTTACTTCAGTGCTCCTTATGTGAAGTTCACTTTTAGGAGTCCTTATGTAAAGTTAACTTCGAGGGTTCCTTATGTGAAGCTCACTTTGGGATGTCCTTATGCGAAATTCACTTCAGGAAGTGCTTATGTGAAGTTTGCTTCGGGTAGTCCTTAGGTGAAGTTCGCTTCGAGGAGCCTTTATGTGAGCTTCATTTTGACTTCACTTTGTCACCTCGATTGAAATCTCCTTATTTGAAGTTTACTTTGACTTCACATTGGTTGAGCTTCACTTTGGTTGACATCTCTTTATGTGAAGTTCACTTCGGTCGACGTCCCTTACGTGAAGTTCGCATTTAATGAGGTCTTCCTTTGTGCAATTTCTAAGTTCAAAGTCTTACAAATTTTCATCTTTCATCCAAGCTTAAGAGCTTAGGTAGCTTCATATCCGTGTCCACGATATAGATTGCTCTTTTACTCAATTCATGCCTTCCGATGTTTTAAGAACATTGGAGTCACTTAAACTTTGAGTCATCCCTTCAATGGTCGATACCTATTTAGGGCACAAGGGGCAATGGATCTTATGTAATTTGGCATATGTTGATGCCTTTTGTGGTTAAGGTGGTTGCCTTGGTGTTTTGGGGTATATGGAGGGGAATGGGCAGAGCAATAGTACTTTAAGAGGTTAAGGTGTGTCTAAAGAGTCCTTTTGTTTGTCCTTTGGAAGGCTATTTATACCCTCATAGGTGGGTCGATAGTTGCCACGTGTTTTAACCTGGTTAAGAGTAAATGGTCGACCGTATGAATACCCTAGTATAGTGGTCGAAGTCCTACGTGATCTATGAGGTGATGGGCGACGATGTGGTGGTGAAAGCGGCTGTCGGGAGTTCACGTGGCCTTTAGTGGTGACTGGCGGCAATGCAACCATGGAGTGCTAAAGAGTCACCCACGTGTACTTTGAATAGTAGACCGGGTTATAAGGCCTGATGTTACTAGGCTTAGTATGTTTGTCCTCCTGTTCGTGGTTTAAGGCCTAGCAAGCCCAATGGGTTCAACAATTGCCCCCGAAGCAAGGCAGGAGTCATAAAGTGGCCTTCAACGAGCCTGTTTTAATGTGGATGTAGTATGCCTTTGCCAGAGGCGAGGCCTCTATCTTGGTTTTTATTCTTTCTAGTTTGGACAGGAAAATGTTTGTCGATTGACCTACCCCTGAGTAATGACCGTGTTAACTTTTGTATTTTTTTTGAGGCATTGCTACGTGTTAAGCGTTGATTGTTGAGATGTTTGGTTTTGTACGAATTTTTGTACACGTCTTAATTACCTCATCTATAAATAGGAGGAGTTTTGGAGAGGTCTATTACTTGTTGTTTTGAGTATCAAAGTTCTATCAAATTTTCGTCGGAGCTGCAGTGTTCTTTTGAATTAGCTTGGGTGTTGCTTATCGAAGATTGTCTAGAGGTTTGTTAAGTTTTTGGTTTTGGTTTTGTTTTTGTTTTTCTTGGGTTTTCGTTTTGTGGTTGGGTTGAGGTTTATGTCTAGGTATTATAAAATGGTGATTACCGATAGTTAGGATTCAAAGAGATTAGAGGGTAGGTCATGGACTGATTGCGCTGAGGGATCGAAGACTACGAAAATAAGCCAAAAAGTTGAGGAGGGGGCTCGGTTTGATGCTGGTGGTGGTGATGAGGGTAGTGGTGGTGGTGGGGTGGTTGGCGGTGGTGCTGAAATGGTTGATGCTCCTGTCATAAGAGGGGAGGCTTTTGGGGAGAATTGGGGCGACAACATTCCTTGCAGCATGACCGTCCAGGAAATTGAACCATTGCTACCGCTCTGGGGTATTTATCTTCCTAATTACCGTTACGACTTTCTTGTCTCAGAGGAAGGTCGTCGTCCGAGTCAGGTGACTTGTGGTAGGATGAACGTGTGCTTCTTCGAATACATGTCCAATGGTGGTTTTCATCTTCCCCTACACTCCTTCTTTAGCCTCTGTTTGGACCTATACGGGGTCGTCGCTTCTCAATTAATCGGGGAATCCTTGCCTGTTATAGTGTCATATTTTATAGATTATTGTGAGATGAGGGAAGTTCCTAACGTCGCGTTATTCCACAACTTATATCGAATGAAGGAGCTGTATTGCTGCTATTATCTGATCGCTTGGAAGAATAAGGTGGTGGTGAACACTCCGAATAACAACCATATTGATGGAGCAAGTTTTTTTCTATTGTTCCAAAACTCGAGACATCCTGGCCTTTTAAAATGACATGGTCTGATCATTCAAATAGTAAGAGAAAGAGTAAGATACATATGGGGGCCGCCGAATTGAAGCAATTCGAATATTATCAGGAGCACACGATTGACCGGGGTAAAACAGTGAAACCCGAGAATGCATATCGTCATTGCTTGGGAAACAAGAACCCTAACCGTGTGCTGTTTAATATTAGGTGTGGCCTTCCACCATAGAAGGGTCCGGTTTGGCTTGAAGGGGGGCGATTTATTGGCGATGTTGTTTACGGGTCACATGCGACTGGTGGTGAACTCTTAGGGTGTCTCTTCCTATATTGCGCTTGAAGTGCCTGAGAGTGGTGGGGGTCGCCTTTTCTAGCGTGAGCCCTCTATCTCCATCTGACTTAATGGAAGGTAAGGGTTTACGCTTTGGTCTAGTCGGTTTCGTCAAGTTGTCTTCTAACTGTTATACTCAAGAGTTATTTTTGTTTTACAGTAGATGATGACGTTGCTAGTGAGCCTTTGGATTCTCTCAGGGATTTGCCCATCCCAGATTTGGAAGGACTCTGGCACGGTGAGCCTCGAGCAGTCCCCGCCTCTTATGATGATAATAAGGCATTTAGGGACTTGTTTGCCATTGTGCCGCGGGTCTCCCCTCCTGTTGCCATATTTGTGGCTCCTCCGATGATAAAACTGTCCTTAGATTCCAGTACTCGTGGGAGTGTAGTTAGTGGTCCGAGAAGGGTTGTGATTGACCTGGATGACGAAGGGGAGTTTGATTTTGATGCTATGTTGAAAGGAGACAATTTGTACGTTGAGAGTGGGGTTTCAGATAGCAGTTCCTCTTCTTCGGGGGGCTCAAATATATGGCGACCTTTAGGGCATTGCGTTCGGTGATAGGTAGTTTTCTTCGTTCCCGTGACTCAGTACTCTTATGTCATCTTATCTTATTCTTTGCTTTTTGCAGATATGGTGAGCGGACAGAATTTGATGTGTAGTTGATGTGGTTCGAGGATGCTGGGGGAGTCTCTAAAGGTCCCCAGGGGGAAAGAAAGCACCTCCTGCCAAAAGACAGAAAACTGACCACGGAGGGGTCAAGGTGAGAGATCCCGCCCCCTCCCCCTCGTGCCTCCCCTACTATGATAGCTAGTGACGAAATTTCTAAGGGTTCAAAAAGTTAGTTACTGGCGAGTTGAATAGACATCGCAGCCCCCGTCGATGCAAAAAAAAAGGGGCTGATAAAGGCAAGATGATCCACGATAGCAAGGGTGAAAAGGACGAGCACCGGAGCTCTGATGTCCTCGCCTAGAGACCAGGAATACTTTTGCTGGCGAGATCACATGCCTGTGAATGGCGTTCCCATGAGAGTGAATCAGACAATGAGATGGGTCCACGAGAATTTTCCTACGCCGGTCATGCGAGAGGTCGAGGCCCAGCCTACTGTCCTCATCCAGCGATCTTTAGTGGCTTATCATGTCGAGGTATATCTGTTGACTGCTTCCATTATTTGTTATTGTCATTGTTTGAGGTTGTAATAATACAATGTTGGTGTTGTAGGGTGCGATGATTACAATGGGCTTATACAATATGGGCCGGGATACAAATCGTTTGCTGGAGAAGGTCGACAGGAGCTTGATAAGAAATTGAAGACCAAAACTAAAGAGGCAAGTACCTTTGCTGCTCGTGTTTCGAGTTGTAGGCGAGATTAAGACGGCTAAAGATAAGGCCGTCAGTGCCAAAAGTAGGGCCTCCTCTGCGGAAGATAAGGCAGCCTGCATCGAGAGAGGTTGTAATGCTAAAGTTGCTGATACTGAAAAGAAAAAAAGGCTTGTTGAGGAGAAACTGGTCCTTGTGGAAGAGAAGTTAGCCACTACTGAAGGAGAGGTCCGTATTATAAGGGACCATCTTTTGGAACCTGGCCAAGAGAGGATGAGGGTGCTGGAGGAGGAGAAAAAGTGGCAGGCCAAGCTCTAGGAGGAAAATCAGAGAATCTTGGCAGAAACGCTGAACTTCTATTTAGGCTTTAGGATGATTGCCTTAGTCGTGGTGCAGGCGCGACTTGGCCCTGTGAACCTTCGGGGTATTAGGTTTACTGCCCTTCATGCAGTCTTTGAGGGGTTAGATCCTCTATTCTCTAATGTTGATGTGCTTCAAGAATTTAGGCGAGCCCTCACAGCCAAGGATTTTTCTCCTGCCAGCGAAAACATTCCTACTACACCTGCTACGGAAGGTGATGAGGTTAACACTTTTGTTGGTGATGCCACGGAAGTGGGTGTCGAGAAGGTGGTTGTGCTTGATGCCCCTATGGAAGGCCACCAGGATGGTGGTAGTGGGGGTAGTAATGTAAATAATGTAGAGGGTATTGAGGACCCTGCTAACATTGTATAGGGCTCCTTCTTAGGTTGTAATCCTTATTTAGTCATTAATGAAGTTATGTTTTATGTTTTCTCTTGTTATCTTTCGTCTGCATTACGTTTTTTATGGTAATGATACCTGTCCCTGGCGAGGCTGTTATTTTTTTCCCATATTGTGCGGGTATTGTTAGTTCCTGATTGTGGATGCCCAATGAGGCTTGATAAGGTTTTGTTAACGCATGAGGGTGTCGCAAGATGAGCACATGTGCTTGAACGTGTGAGAGCCAGTTAGAGGTTGTTGAACATGTTACATGGTGTTGCGAGGCGAGCACTCATGCTTGTACGCATGAGAGATCCAATTGGAGGCTGTTGAGCGTGTTACACGGTATTGCAAGGCGAGCACTCATGCTTGAACGCATGAGAGAGCTAGTTAGAGGCTGTTGAGCGTGTTACATGGTGTTGCGAGGTGAGCACTTATGCTTGAACGCGTGAGAGAGCCAGTTAGAGGCTGTTGAGCGTGTCACGATGTCATGAGGCGAGCACTCGTGCTTTAACACGTGAGAGAGGCTGTTGAACATGTTACATGTTGTCGCGAGGCGAGCACTCGTGCTTGAATACGTGAGAGAGCCAGTTAGAGGCTACTGAGCATGTTACACGGTGTCGCAAAACAAGCACTCATGCTTGAACGCGTGAGAGAGCTAGGTAGAGGCTATTGAGTGTGTTACATGGTGTCACGAGGCGAGCGCTCATGCTTGAATGCATGAGAGAGCCAGTTAGAGGCTATTGAGCATGTTACATGGTGTCGCGAGGCGAGCACTCGTGCTTGAATGCTTGAGAAAACCTGATGCACTCATAATAGTGTATCTATTAAATCCTTGCACTAAGTATGATCGATGTTCAGTATAGTAGTAAGCAAGGGTTGAATACATAGAGATTGTTCTTAATCTATAAGTTATTGATTTAGAACTCTAGCTCTAATCTAATCAGGGGGGTTGAATTGTTTTGAAAATTAAAGAAAACAAGAAACTAAGATTTAAAGAAATAATTTAAGATCAAATAAGTAAAAGTATGGTTAAGGGGTTATTCTCTACCACTAAACATAACTCATAATCAATATCAGAATTATCATCATCAATTATCTATCGAAACTATCAACCGTAGATAACAACAAGCTCTGCTACCTCGATCCTTCCTTAGTTCGTCGTTAAATAGAACAAGCTCTCTATTTAATCTATAACCATCAAATAACCTAGAATAAGCTCTCTAGATTTAACCTGACAACAGCTTTATGATGAGAAAGATAGGTTGATCAAAGCAACAAACATACAAGCTCGGATTGTTTGACTTATGTTATGCAATCACTGAAAACTTGACCATAACCATTGATCACAAACTGCTACTAATGAATAGGAAATCAAGATAATTTCATGGATCAAGATTCCTAATCTAGCAATAGATAACTATCAAGATCTATCTAGTTGTACACCTAAACAAGTCAAGACAAATATCATGAACAATTTTAATGGAAGAACATAAGCAATCTCAATAGATAATATCTGATAATCAATTACACAACCATGTCTAGGGCTTTGAAATCACCCTTAACCACAAGAAGAATTTAGTTACACATGTTTGAAGTCTTCAATAACATATTCATAAGAAAATTAAACAAGAAGAAAGTAGAAGAAAAGAAGAAAGAAAGAAGAAACTCTTTTATGGTGGTTGCTTGCAATCTTCTTCTCTTCCTATTAATCTCCTCCTCTTTTACTCCTAATCTTTCCCTTTGATCTCTTCTTCTTATTCTATTTATAAAGCTTCAAAACCCTGAGAACTATTTCTTCCCACACAATTAAATTTAAGAGAGCAGATTTCTTGTTGTGGAAAGTCTCCCGACGCCGCGGAGCTAGGATCTTGACCTTTGGGTACCGCGACGCCGAGTTGCTGGTTGATATATTTTGCTGCCGCATCTTCTCGTCCTTTCTCAGCTGATTCGGATGACCAATTCTTATCTGTTTTTGGCTAGTAATATACCATTGGAAAGCTCTTCAAATCATCTTCAAAAGTCAAGCAGAAAGTTTCTTTGAATAAAAATTTAAAATCATGTTTTCCTTGAAACAAGCTCCTAAGGTCAAATCTGTCATCTTGCTTTTGCACCAAGAATTTGATCTTTTTGACTCCGACATCTTATTCCATCTTGTGATTGTAATTTTGTAAGCTCTTTGACATCCTAATTGACATGTTTTTGCTTCATTCTCCTAAATATACCTGAAATTCAAAAACATAACATAAGTAATCAAAATAAGGATAGAAGACATAATGAAAACTAAGAATAGAAAGTGCATAAAATATGTATTTTATGAACTTATCAAATATTCTCACACTTAGCTTTTGCTCGTCCTCGAGCAAAACAAAATAAAAAAATAAGAAAATCTAATATAATCCATTTTCGTAGGAAATCATGATGGCACTTAGCATATGACACAAGCCTTTAAACCCCTTGGTGTCCCTAGTGAACGAGTTTAGTCTTGTGAGGGTTTACCAAGATGATACCCAAAAACATTGAAAACATAAGAAAAACTAAAATATACTAAACATAATTACTCCTAATCCTTCCAATATAAATTAGAGAGAATCACTGGATAGGTCTTATAAACTAGTGAATAGCTTAAAGAATTTCATAAAGAATCATACTTGAATGTATATGGTTCGAGTTAAGCCAACATTAACATAACATATCTCAATCAAAATAATGCATATTCAAACTTAATGTCAACTTCTCACATGGAATACTCTCATGATTTTCACACTATATAATGGTGGTAAAGTGTTTACACTCAATCAATCTCATGAAAATAGTTTTACCATATGCTTGCTTATCCACCCATTCTCCGCTATTTAGAACATACAACTCCATGAATCAAGAGGTCTTTATTCAAGGTTGTAATGGGGCTATAGGGTAAAGGTAAATAGAAAAATGGTAAGGGAATCACAAGAGCACAAAAAAATCTGGAGCATATAACATCTTGTTGGCTCATATCTTCATTTTCAATATATGGTACTCCACTAAGACTTCATAATTTGAATTTCAATGCATCATTTATACCCCTTGCTTTTGTTTTTTTTTCCCTATTTTTTCATTTTTTTTCTTTGAAAAAATGAGATGCATGATATATCAAGGCACACATGTTTGGCATTACTCTTATTATCCACCAAATGACGTCCCATAAACAACAAGAATTCTCCAAAACTGATTCTTTTAATCATCAAACTCAATAAACATGAACTCCAACAACACATAAGATCTCATAACATGCTTTACTAATCTCTTAGAATTACGATAGATAATTTATTTTTCTGAGCTGAAGGGTCACGTAGATGGGTTTCATGAATAAAAAGGCATATTTAAGCTAAAAAGGCTTTCTAGTGAATAAATGCATTAGGGTGTAGGCAATTTGGCTTTGGTATCAATCCTAATACCTCTATCATATCCATGTTGTCACATGTATCAATATAGTCTCAAACGGTTTAAAGCAAGTTCTAGAGAAACATGTGATCATGAGAGCACACAAGAAAAGAAATTGGATTAATATGCATAATATATCAATCATATAGGCTCAAAACTCACAAGGATGTTTATATAAGTTGAAATCAAGTCTGAACATGCTTCTTTCTCAATTAACACATCATATTAACATCGGCTCATGAAGAATGATATTCAGGCTTAATTCTCATGAAAATTCTTTTCACTAATAAACCAGGTTTAGACCTAAACAATTCATATCTCATTATTGCATTGAAAAGAACTAAAACACACAAAGAAACAAAAATATTAAAGACTCAAAACAAAACAAACTAACAAAACCTAAATAACTCTAAAACACTAAACAAAATAAATAAACAAACAAACAAATGAAAAGGAAAAGGAAAAGGAAAAGAAAGCAAATCTGATTATGGCAGGTCGGCGAAGCTTTCATCAATTGGGTTGCCTTCCAATTAGTGCTTGATTTAGTGTCCTCAACCTAGCCTGTACCCCTTCTTGGCTTTTTAGGATCTTCTAACTCAATGCCTTTTCTCATTATAACTTTTGATTCATCCTTGCTTGTTAACTTAATGAGTTTCTGCGGTGATGAATCAAGTATGTCAATTTAAAAACGGAATGCACATAATTGGGATACCTGATTTCTTCAAAAATATTGAAGCGTATAATCTCACCATCAAACTCTATGGTTAGGGTTCCGTTGTAAACATCTATCATGGTTCGCGCAATTTTCATGAATGGTCTCCTTAGGAGTAATGATGTTGGCATTGTTGATGGATTACCCTCCATCTCAAGAACATAGAAGTCAGCGGGGAAAATAAGCTCATTTACCTGCACTAAAACATCTTCCAAAACACCTTCTGGATAAGCGTTAGATTGATCTGCGAGTTGAATAACAACACCGATTTCCTTGAGTGGACAAAAATTTAAAGAAGAATAAAAAAAAAAGGCATAACATTAATTGATGCTCCTAAATCTAGCATGGCTTTTTCAAACCTGGTGCTTCCGATCGTGCATGGTATGGTGAAACTTCCCAAATCTTTACATTTTGGAGGAATCTTTTTTTGCAAAATAGCAGATGCATTCTTCCCCACACTTATTATCTCACCACCTTTTAGTTTTCGTTTGGTGGTGCCTAGCTCTTTGAGGAATTTAGCATAACGTGGTACTTGTTTAATGGCATCCAAAAGAGGTATGTTTACTTGTACTTTGCGAAAGGTTTTCAGAATTTGTTTTTCATGTTCGTCTTTCTTAGACTTTGCAAATCTGCTAGGAAAAGGTGGAGAAAGAACATAAGTAGAAATAGGAACATTAAAAGTTACTTTAGGTGCTGAAGTACTCTCAATAGGAATTGTAGCTTCATTATCCTCAAGAGCTGAATCCCTCTTTTGTTTTGTCTCATCATCGGGTTTCCTTTCTATTTTTGGTTCTTTCTCAATTTGTTTCCCACTCCTCAAAATCAAAGCACTAGCATTCTCCTTTGGGTTAATCATAGTTTGTGAAAGGGAGTTTTCCAAATCATTGTGCTTCCAATTTAGCCATGTTACTAGCCAATTAGCTCATTTGCGTTTCCAAACTCTTAATCGATGTTCTTGTTTCCTGTTGAAATTGCAAAGAGTTATTAGTCAAAGATTTAACTATTTCCTCAAGAGATGTACCTTAGCTATGAGTCATAGGTTGAGGTTGAAAATGATCTGGTTGTTGCGGCCTTGGTTAATTGAAGCTAGGTGGACAATTGTAATTAGCATTAGGAGCAGCTTGTTGATGATTTATTGAATAGCTAAGATTAGGATGATCCTTCCATCCCGCATTGTAAGTGTCTGAAAAATGTTCATACTTTTGTCTTTGGACCCCTTGTTACCCTTGAAACCCTTCTAAAGCATTGGCTTGCTCTAAGTTATCATCTTATAAAGATGGGCACATATTGGTTGGATGATCTATTATAGAACAGATGCCACAGGATCTAACTTGTTGCAATTACCTACAGTCATTTGTTGCACAAGAGAAGTAAGATGAGAGAGTTGTTGTTCAACGGAAGATGTTCTTACCTCATTTACTTTCTTGGGTAGTGGTAGTGATTCATGTCTCATGCTGAATTCTTGGCAATTGGGTTTGCAGCTTCAGGAGTCTTATCAACAACAGCTCCTCCACTTACAGCATCAATCATGCTTCTCTCCATAGGCATGAGACCTTCATAAATGTACTGGATAAGAAGTTGTTCACTTATCTGATGATGTGGATAACTTGCACAAAGATTCTTGAACTGCTCCCAATACTCATACAAAGACTCTCCATTATATTGTCAAATCCCACAAATTTCTTTTCTAATGTTGGCAGCCTTTTATGCAGGAAAATATCTCTCTAGGAACAATATTTTCATCTCATTCCATGTAGTGATGGTCCC
The DNA here is from genome assembly GCA_030761205.1 of Fremontodendron californicum. NCBI lineage: Eukaryota > Viridiplantae > Streptophyta > Magnoliopsida > Malvales > Malvaceae > Fremontodendron > Fremontodendron californicum. The sequence continues at coordinate 16,100,995 of JAULJL010000027.1, forward strand.
GGATGGTAAATAGTAGAGCCATTCCTTCGCAGAGTCTGTCAGAGTGAATGGGAAGGCTATCAACTTGATTTGCTCTTCGGAGATCCCGGTTGGCTTCATGCTTGAGCAGACTTCATGGAATTCCTTAAGATGCTTGTTTAGATCTTCTCCTGCAAAACCATGAAACGTTGGGAGCAGATGAATCAAACCAGATTTAAGCTCAAAAGCTACTTCAAGGTTAGGATATTCTATACATAATAGCTGTTGATCCAAATCTAGAGCTACTAATTCCTTAAAAGTTTGGTTGTTCAATGCCATCTCTCCTTGCTTAGATTGAACTATTTGGATTAGCTCCTCGTTTGATTTATGGTAAGAAAAGGTGAATTCCAAAATCCTTTTAAGCTTCTGTTGATTTATCTCTTCTTGGGAAGGTTTGGACATTCAATAAAAGAAAACCTGAAAAACTAAAAAAAAAAGAACAAAAACTAAAAATAGAAAACAAACTCAAGTAACAAATAAATTAAAGAAAACAATCCCCGGCAACGATGCCAAAAATTTGATGCACTCGGAATAGTGTATCTATTAAATCCTTGCACTAAGTATGATCGAAGTTTAGTATAGTAGTAAGCAAGGGTCGAATCCACAGAGATTATTCTTAATCTATAAGTTATTGATTTATAACTCTATCTCTAATCTAATTAGGGGGTTGAATTATTTTGAAAATTAAAGAAAAGAAGAAACTAAGATTTAAAGAAATAATTTAAGATCAAATAAGTAAAAATATGGTTAAGGGGTTATTTTCTACCACTAAACATAACTAAGAATCAATATCAGAATTATCATCATCAATTATCCATCGAAACTATCAACCGTAGATAACAACAAGCTCTGCTACCCCGATCCTTCCTTAGTTCGTCCTTAAATAGAACAAGCTCTTTATTTAATCTCTAACCATCAAATAACCTAGAATAAGCTCTCTAGACTTAACCTGACAGCAGCTATATGATAAGAAAGATAGTTTGATCTAAGCAACAAACACACAAGCTCGGATTGTTTAACTTATGTTATGTTCCACATCGCAATCACTGAAAACTTGACCATAACTGTTGATCACAAGCTGCTATTAATGAATAGGAAATCAAGATAATTATACGGATCAAGATTCCTAATCTAGCAAAAGATAATTATCAAGATCTATCTAGTTGTACACCTAAACAAATCAAGACAAATATCATGAACAATTTTAATGGAAGAACATAAGCAATCTCAATAGATAATATAAGATAATTAATTACACAACCATGTCTAGGGCTTTGAAATTACCCTTAACCACAAGAAGAATTTAGTTACACATGTTTGAAGTCTTCAATAACATATTCATAAGAAAATTAAATAAGGAAAAAAGAAGAAAGAAATAAGAAACTCTTTTATGGTGGTTGTTTGCAATCTTCTTCTCTTCCTTTTAATCTCCTCCTCTTTTTCTCCTTATCTTTCCCTTTTGATCTCCTCTTCTTATTCTCTTTATTGTTTCCTATAAGACTCCTCAAAACATGTCTAATTTGTTCTTCAAAAGACGCTATTTATAGAGCTTCAAAACCTTAAGAACTGTTTTTTCCCTCACAAGTAAGTTTAGGAGAACAGATTTCTTGTTATGGAAAGTCACCTGGCGCCGCGGCTCTAGGCACTCGACCTTTGGGACGTCTCGGCACTGGGCTTGCTGGTTGCTATATTTTACTGTTGCATGTTCTCGTCCTTTATCAGGCAATTTGGATGACCAATTCTTATCGGTTTTTGACACGTAATACACTGTTGGAAAGCTCTTCAAATCAGCTTCAAACATCAATAAGGAAGTTTCTATGAATAAAGAATTGAAAATCATGTTTTTTGCAACAAAATCCAGAGGTCAAATCTGCCTTCTTACTTTGCACCAGGATTTTGATCTTTTTTACTTCGACATCATTTTCCATCTTGTGATTGTGATTTTGTAAGCTCTTTAACATCCTAATTGACATGTTTTTTTACTTCATTCTCCTAAATATACCTGAAATTCAAAAAATAACATAAATAACCAAAATAAAGATAGAAGACATAATGAAAACTAAGAATAGAAATGGCACAAAATGTGTATTTTATGAACTTATCAGAGCTAGTTAGAGGCTGTTGAGCATGTTACACAATGTTACGAGGCAAGAACTCATTCTTGAAAGCGTGAGAGAGCCAGTTAGAGGTTATTGAGCGTGTTACACGGTGTCACGAGGCGAGCACTCGTGCTTAAATACGTGAGAAAGCCAATTAGAAGCTGTTAAGCAGGTTACACGATGTCGCGAGGTGAGCACTCGTGCTTCAACATGTGAGAGAGCCAGTTAGAGGCTATTAAGCGTGTTACACGATGTCGCGAGACAAGCACTCGTACTTGAACGCATGAGAGAGTCAGTTAGAGGCTGTTGAACGTGTTACATGGTGTCGCGAGGCGAACACTCAAGCTTGAACGTGTGAGAGAGCCAGTTAGAGGCTGTTGAGCATGATACAAGGTGTCGCATGGCAAGCGCTCATGCTTGAACATGTGAGAGAGTCAGTTAGAAGCTGTTGAGCGTGTTACACGGTGTCGCAAGACGAGCACTCGTGCTTGAACTGATGAGAGAGCTAGTTAGAGGTTGTTGAGCATGTTACATTGTGTCGTGAGGCGAGCACTCATGCTTGAATGCGTGAGAGAGCCAATTAGAGGCTGTTGAGCGTGTTACACGGTGTCGCAAGGCGAGCACTAGTGCTTGAACGCGTGAGAGAGCGAGTTAGAGGCTATTGATCATGTTACACGATGTCACGAGATGAGCACTCGTGAGAAAGCCCTGTTACGGGTGTTACATGGTGTTGCGAGCAAGCACTCGTGCTTGAACCCGTGAGAGAGCCAGTTAGAGGCTGTTAAAGCAAGTTTTGGCGAGTCAGTGAGTCAGATACTACCTGCAAAATGTGATTTCATTTTTATATATTATGATAAAGAAATATAATTTTTTTAAAAAAAAGTACTTTTTCAAGTGGATCGCATTCCAGGTTCTGGCACGGGGCTTCCATCAATTCTTTGCAAGATGAAGGCTCCGAACTGATCTTTTTAACAACTCTGTATGGGTCTTCCTAGTTTGGGATCATCTTTCCTTGCTCGCCCGCTGGTCTACTTGCTTCACAGTTTCTAAGAACGAGGTCACGAACTTGAAATTGCTTGTTCTTTACCCTGGAATTATAATATTTGGCTACCTGATGTGATCTGGCGGCTAACTTCACCTGTGCCCAATATTGGTTTCTTCAAGCAGATCGAGGTTCGCTCGGAGTGTTTCTTCATTTGAGGTCGCATTGTAGTGTGTCGTTCTCAGAGAGTTGATGCCAATTTTGGATGGTATCACAACCTTCGTTCCATACATCAAATTGAATGGTGTTTCTCCTGTGCCTGAGTGAGATATTGAATTTTGATAACCCATAGAATTCTTGGCATTTTTCTAACCATGCTCCCTTGGCATCGTCAAACTTTTTCTTCAACACCTGAAGGATATTCTTATTCATTGCTTCAACCTGACCATTGGTTTGGGGTGTTTAACAGAATTGTGTGTGAGTAGAATCTTAAAATTTTCACAGAACTTATTCAGCTTGCCCCTTTGGAATTGTGTACCGTTGTCTGCCACTATGGTGTTTGGGACCCGGTATCTGCATACAATGAACTTCCATACAAAGTTTTCTATGACTTTTTCCATGATGGTTGCCACAGCTTCGGCCTAAACCCACTTGGTGAAGTACTCACAGGCGACCACTATAAATTTCTTTTGCCCAATGGTGACAGGGGAAGGTCCTAAGATATCAATACCCCACATGTAAAAGGGCCAAGGGCTTGAGCGTTGGCTGAGCAGTTCTACCGATTGTCTGGGCACTATGGCAAATCTTTGGCACTTATCACATTTCTTTATCATTTTCGTGGCGTCAACCTTCATGGTGGGCCAGTAGAACCCTTGTATCAATGTTTTCTACATTGCGCCAACGCCCTTCCCCCCAAATGGTTGCCACATACTCCTTCGTGGATTTCCCGTAGGACATAGTCGGCTTACCCTGGTGTTAAACACCACAATAAGGGCTGACTGAATGTTTCCTTCTATAGTGTCTCGCCAATCATGGTGTATCTGACGGCCCTTGTTCTCAACTTCAACTGCTCTTCGGAATCCTTTGGAGTGGCCCTACCCATGAGATAACCAATAATGGGTGTTAACCAGCTGGGCTCATCAGTGATACAGAAGGTTCCTCTCCAATCTGGTAGTTTGGTGTTTGACGATGTTCTAATAGGAGTTTACCTCTCTGCCTGATCTCAATGGATGAGGGGAGTTTGGAAAGGGTGTGGCTCTGGTGTTTTCTTCTTTAGCGACTTGCATAACAACTAGTTGCTCAAAGCATTCTTTCAACTTGAGCACCCATCCGTGATATCTAACAAGGGCTGGCTCCCTTACTTCGTACTCTCCATTTACTTGTCTTGCCACCAGCTGCGAATAAGTGAACAATAGCAATCTTGTTGCACCCAACTTTAAGGCCAGCTCTAATCCTGCCAGGAGGGCCTTATATTCTGCAGTGTTGTTTGATGCGGGAAAGCCAAAAAAAAAATCCCATACTGCCACTCGTTTCCTTGAGGGTCCATCAGTAGGACGCCAGCTCCTGATCCCTCTTTCCTGAGGATCCATCCACTTATAACGTCCACATGTTCTTAGGGGTAGGCTCTGTTGTATTAGGTTTGTGTATCAACATTGGCTCCGGGGGTGGTGCCAACTTATCTGGTTTTGGTGGGGGCTCCATCGGGTAATGGACTAGTGCAGTGATGGCGTTGGTGAACGAGCACTCCGCTACAAAATCTTCCAAGACCTGGGCCTTAATCGCCTTCCTTGATCTAAACTCTATCCCAAATTCACTGAGCTCGATACTCCACTTTACCATCCTATTGGTGTAAGCCCTGCAAGCCAATCTAGTTGGGCTTGTAAGACACTATTTATATATTCATGTATTGCACATTATAGTTTATTAATTATAATTGAGGTATTTCTCTATCCATAAGTTTAATTATAATTATTATAAATCACTTGTGAAGATAAAGCCCAGGAAACACAATGGCATTGCAAAGGAATTGTAAAGAGTTACAATTATGAGGATCCTTATGCATCAATGCTGTGTTTCTAAAATTGTTCTTGGTCATTGTAATGTCAAGACTGGGCATTGACAATGCTCAAAGACTGGCATATGCTAAGCCTTCATGCACTTGATACATGCAACCAGTCTCATAGGTTGAAAGTATAGAGATACTTGGGGATAACATATGGATGCTTGTTAGTTGAACAAGTTCACTGAACATGACCCGCTATGAGAGTTCCATTTGGTATTTCACTCAAGTGTCTATGGAAAATACTCTCATGTGTCAATAGTGCAAGTAATCCTTTGACTTGTAACACCAGGTCATCTTGTATGTGAACTGACATACTTATATTTCATCACGAATGGGTCCCAATCATGAGGATGCTTATAGTAGGGTGTTATTGGGTATGACATGAAGCATACGAAGATGAATGACTAGTCCAGAGAGGATTCATCAACCCAAGTGATATGAGGGGACATATCTCACATGTATCTGGCATATATTAACTTATGGAAGTCCTTGGCCAAGGCAATACTTAAGGAATTAATATTAAAGCTACAGATCTAATATGGAATGGGATTAAGAGTCCATGCTCTTTCCTATCCCGGGATATTTGATGAAGGGATCGAATTACACAGACATATTGTACACGAAAGGCTTGTTGAAGCTTGATGACTCTCTTGGCATTTGGGTGGTCATGATGCATTGCTAGATGCCGCTCATGATCTATAAATATAAATAAGAAATTTTTAATTGAATTAATTATATTTATTTCCAACATGTTAAGGGCCTAATGGGTCACACACAAAAGGTGATTAATGAAATTAAAATGAGATTGGGCCAGATTAAATATTCATTAAGTGTTGTGGGCTTAGTGTGAATATTTAATAATATGCATATGGGCTTTAGTGTAGTTAGTCCAATTATATATATATATATGCCTTATGTATGTTTTTGCCACCACACTCTAAGCTAGCTAAGAAACCCTGCTAGTCAGCGCCTCACTCTCCCTAAGAGTGAATCGGCCGAACAACATAGGCAAGGGAGAATTCGATTCTTCTTGTTTTCTTTTGGCTAACCAATACAGAGGAGGAAGGTTTCTCACAACGTAGACTACTAGTATCATCTTGGCAAAATATAATCTCAACCTTGTGAAGGTTTTCGAATCACTTGTATGGATTACTGTTAGAGGTCGAACAATTGGACAGCTTTAGTTTGCAACAAGCGAGCTTTGTGTACAAAAACAAGGACATCAAGAATCTGTCTTAAGGTTTCGGCAATCTCCATTACAGAGGTATGAGAGTTTGATTGTTATCTGTTCTTGACAGCATGATTGTTTTGAATTCATAGGTAGATCCATGGAGGGATTCGGTTTCTCTTTGTTTTGTATTATTCCGCTGCGTTGTATATTTAACTTGTTGATTAAATTATACATTATCTCTGTTTCAGCATGACCCGAATCCTAACAGTGGAATCATAGCCTCGCTTATGTTATTCCTATATGATCTATGCTTTGATTGTTACCTATGACAAAACTGTTTTGTTTTGAGTTATTTTGATCCGATTGTCACTAACCAGAATTGTGAGAATTTGCACTTGTAGTGTTTCAGTGAAGGCAACAGATTATCATGGTGAATTCTTGTTGATTAATTGGTTTACAATTGTTTTGAACTGATTAATGCAACTGGTGAAAGTTTGACAGCAACTGAGAACTGTATTTGCCTGCTTTACGCAAATTTGGTGATTTGAGTCAGAAAAACTTTTAGATTTTTCTTGGCTATTTTTAGTGTATGGTTTGATGATTTTTAGGATTTAAAATTGCTTAGAATTGTTCTTGGCAAGCCTGAAAAATCATAAAACTGATTTGGCATTGAAAAGTTGAAAGCTGTGAAAAGTGGATAGACAGCCTGTAGGGAGAAAGGGAGGCGGCAGCTACACCTGATAGCCGCAACCTGCGCCTTCCCTTGCTAGGGTTTTCGCTACTATCAGATTCTCATAGCTTATGTATTTTAGCAATATTGAGTTCCTAATCTTGTAGTGTCCTAGTTGAACTACAACACTAAAAATTAGTAACCATGGTAATATTGTTAAATTAATTAAATCACCAAAATAAGAATTTACATAAATATTCAAATAAATTGTTTAATTGGATGATAATTTAATTAAAGAAAAATAATCCTAATTGGATTAGGATTTATTCTAATGAGATTAGAATAAATGTTTATTATTTTCTTTGAATTAAATTATGGATAAAATATAGTCATTAAATGGTAGCTAGAAATTAAAGCATGATTTATATGTTCATAAATTGTTTGTGAATATATGAGATGATTATGGACTTAGACCCAATATGATTCTGGATGGTTGAATTTATTTTTATGGTTTTTATTAATTAAATAGGGACTGCGTGCTCTGCCTTATCTCTAATTTTTTGGAGTTGTAATAATTATTTCCTCACCTAGCTCCCCTCAAATGTAACTTGAGGTTTCTTTATTACAAATGTAATTAGTTACATCAAAGTGTAAAATTAGGACTAGCTAGGAATAATTTTTGTAACTTGAAGATGGAGATCAAAGGCGCCATGAAGATAAAGAGATTACAAGCAAGCTCTGAAGACTATGTATGTAATAGATTTTGCCCAACTAATTTCCTTTTATGGCTCAAGGAAATTAGATTAGAAAAGTCCATAATCATCCAAGTAGAAAACATGTTATAGATTTATTTTATGCGATATTATAAATGCTATGAATGCCTGATATGATGAGACTTATAAAGAACAAGGAAATCCCTCTTTACAATATTGAGTCACATGTTTCGCATGAGAAAGTTGCCTTACATCATCATAACAAGATAACCAGAGTTCTTCCAGTATGAGGCTTGTTGAGTCACTCAAGGTCAAACTACTGTACGAATATGTTTGAGTTATGAAGTTGGGTCTTACTCAACTAATGCCATGTTGTCCAGAAGCACAAAACTTGACCGCATGGTGTTAGAGGCAAAGTTAGGCGAAGTACATATGATGTGCTTAGACAAAGAGTTGTCACCTAACTGATCTGGGAGTTGCATAGAGATGCAATTGATAAGATATGTTATGTACCCAACTAGGCTTGTTGTAATTTGTTGAGTCACTCAAGGTTGCAACATGTTGAAAGGGATCCCAGCCCACTAGAAATACCTTGATGAGATTTTCGAATAATAGTGAGGGCTATTATCTCAAAAAATTAGTGGGAGAACCAATAAGAGATTTAATATCTAATATTGAATTGATATAAATGCATGAATACAAATGATATATACTTTTTCCATATTAGGTTGTTGAAAATGGTTAATACTTTAACTGCACTGCGCGGCATTATGAATGCCATTAGTCCAAAATGTTTGGATTGGTACAAAAGATTGAGAAGCGTTCTCAATGAAATGAAGGTTGCTCACTTGACAAGACAAGAAGAATTTATAGAAGTTTCTGGGTTGACTGTGTTTGTGATTGAACTGAATCTTTCTACTGTTAAATCTAATTCCTGGATAATTGATTCAGGATGCGGTTCACATCTATGTAATGACATAAGGATGTTGAAAGGAAGTAGAAAGTTGAGCAAAGATGAAGTAGTTCTAAGAGTAGGCAATGGTGCAAAAGTTGCAGCATTGGCCGTAGGAACATGTACTTTATCTTTGTCGTCTAGCATGAAATTGGAACTGAAAGATTGTTACTTTGTTCCAGTATTGTCTAGAAACATTATTTCGGTTTCATACCTCACTGTTAATAATGGTTTCGAGATAAGAATGAAGGGAAATAGTTGCTCCATCATTCTTAAAGACATTCACTATGGATCGGCAACATTACATATTGGATTATATGTTTTGGATCTAGAGATGCCTGTGTTCAATATAAATGTCAAGAAAGCAAAAAAAGATGATCCAAGTAAGACTTACATCTGGCACTATAGACTTGGTCATATCAATCAGACAAGGATTTCCAAATTGCATAAACATGGTTATTTGGAACCCTTTGATTATGAATCATATGGGACTTGTGAATGTTGTCTCCTTGGTAAGATGACCAAGACTCCTTTTACAGGAAAGGGTGAAAGAGCTGGTGTTTTATTGGGCTTAATACATTCAGATGTATGTGGGCCACTAAACACAACTGCTAGAGGTAATTACTCATACTTCATAACCTTTATCGATGATCATTCTAGAGATGGTTATGTGCATCTGATGAGATACAAGTCTGAAGCTTTTGAAAAGTTCAAAGATTTCAGAGCTGAAGTAGAGAAACAGACTGGGAAAAATATTCTGGCTCTTAGATCGGATCGAGGAGGAGAATATTTAACTCATTATTTCTTGGATCATTTGATGGAAAATAGAATTCTGTCGCAAGGACTCCACCTAGAACTCCTCAGCATAACGGAGTGTCCGAGAGGAGAAATCGAACCTTGTTGGACATGGTTCGGTCCATGATGTCTAAGGCTGACCTTCCGATATCCTTTTAGGGATATGCCTTAGAAACTACAGCTTACCTTCTAAATAGGGTTCCAAGCAAGTCGGTAGATAAGGTACCATATGAGATATGGAATGGCAAGAAGCCATACTTATCTTATCTAAAGATTTGGGGATGTTCTGCTTATGTGAAGCAAGTACCTTCTAATAAGCTGGGAGCTAGATTAGAAAAATGTAAGTTTGTGGGATATCCTAAAGAGACTATTGGATATTACTTTTACAATGCTACTGATCAAAAGGTGTTTGTGTCAAAACACGATGCTTTTCTAGAGAAAGAGTTTCTACTAGAAGGATTCAGTGGGAGTAAAGTAGATCTTGAAGAAGTTCAAGAACCACAACCTAACATTCCCTCGAAACCTGAGCCATTGGTTGAGGCATTAGATGCTCGGACCGATGCTCAAGAAACAGAAGTACTCCAAAGGTCTAGTAGGGAGAGGCAAACACCAATAAGATATGGATTTCTTTTGGAAAGAGATGGTTTGCCCATTGATAATGAACCTACTACCTATAAGGAAACTATGTCAGACATCAATTCCGAAAAATGGCTTGAAGCCATGAAATTCGAAATGGATGCCATGGAAGTTAACCAAGTTTGGTCTTTAGTGGATCCACCTTAAGGGATAAAACCCATAGGTTGTAAATGGGTCTACAAGATAAAGACAGACATGGATGGTAACATACAAACGTATAAGGCCAGATTGGTTGCAAAAGGTTATAATCAAGTTGAAGGCATTGATTTTGAAGAAACTTTTTCCACTAGTTGCCATCAGGGATGGCAAAACCCGATTCGACCGATGGATTTCGCACCGATCCGCTCCAAATGGAGAGGTTTGTTTTTGGAGCGGGTGATAACTCGTATAATTATATAGTTTTTAGTTATGTTTTATTATTGTTTTGTGTCAAATACGAGTTATTATTGTTTAGTCTAATTGTGTTTATGATCTTTTATATTTTTATGTAATTTGGTGTTTTTCACAAGTTTCTTTGAGTGATTTCAGATTACTAGAATTAAGGGCAAATCCAGTTCAGTTCCAGTTCCGACACCTTTTGCCATATCAGCTATATCTCGAGTTTCACTGAAGCAATAAGGCTGAACTTTGTATCCCTGCAAAGCTAAGAGGCATATCTATCTTTTTCATGTTTTACACTTCTTGAAACGGAGTCGTTTTCCCTAGCGAAATCGACCATCAAGTTGGCTGATGTGCAATGACGTCTGTTCTGCACCGTTTTGGTATTTTGACCATATCTCCCGATCCACGTGCGTAAATGATCTGATTCCAACGGCTATGGATCCGTAACTGATAGGGGTATATTTTTCTAGAAGACCATTTTATCAGATCGAGCCTCCAACATTGACAAAATCGACCATCAAGCTGGCTGATCAGAATTGTCATACAATATGACGAAAATTGTTAGAAAAATGCACCCACCTATTATACCTACCTTTGAAATTTGTAAAGCTTGTCTCTTGTCATTTAGCCCTCCAAAATGTGTATAAATAGAGGGCCTTGGATGAGTATTGGGATACATTGATACATTGGTAGGATAGCCATTGTAATAAAATTCTCTAAGTTTTCTTTTTCTTTCCTTTCTCTAGTTTTCTTTTTCTTCTTATATTTCTTTTCATTTTATTCATATCTAGTATGTGTTTCTAATCATATTGTTGAGGTGATGAGGTGAAGCTCTTGGTAAATGCTAAGGTTAGTCTCTTAAACATGAGCTAAAATGAATCATCATTTATAAGCACTAGCATAGATAATATTTTCTTTTGGTTTAAAATCATACTTGCAAAGTAGAGATCTTGATTCATTATTGACAATGAAAATGGCACAGTAAATGCTTGGTTTCATAACCTTGATTTGTTGTAGACATATACCTTGGCATAAGGAATGCTTGGACTCTTTTTATGAGTTTTGAGGACACCAAATGAACATAATATCATATGCTATGGCCGTTGGACAATTTGGACTGAATTGCTAAACCTTCCGATTGGAACCTCCCTTATGTGTGGATTTCAATTGTGTAATAAAACAAGATTAATCTTAGCATAACACCAAGAGTGGATTCTCTAACCTCAACATCCTTTCTTATTGTTTTTTATATTTTGTTTAATTTCTTTTATGTTATTTTATTTATTTTGTTCTCTAATATCTTGTTTATTTTGTTTTGTTGTTGATTCCCTAATATCTTGTTTACTTTCTTTTTCTTATATATTTATAAACTTATACTTACTAATACGCTTCCCTGTGGTTCGACCTCGGACACCCGAGAATTTATTACTTGAACATAACCTGCACTTGGGTTTACAACTCTTAATTGAGTTTCCATCAAGTTTTTGGCGCCGTTGCCGGGGAAGCAATACTAAGTATATAAGTTTATAAGTATATTTATTTTTATTGGCTGGTTATACCGCCTAATTTTGTATATATTTGTTTTTATTGGCTGGTTATACCGCCTAATTTAGTATATTTATTTTGTTTTATGCTTGTTTGGCGACGTGATTTTAGATCTCGTCGTTTAGTTAGATTTTATTGTGAAACTTTTTCAGGTAATCTTTCTAATACAACTCCTACCATGGCTGACAATGAAAGTGTTCATGCTGAAGATGAGAACAGACAAGTACGCACCATGCGTGACTACTTGCAACCAACTCGAAGCTCATCACCCTCTTGTTTTATTTTTCCTCTCAATGCAAACAACTTTCGTTTTAAACCAGGTATGATAGGTTTGCTTCCAAATTTCCATGGGTTAGAATCGGAAAGTGCTTACTCGTTTCTAAAAGACTTCGAAGATGTATGTGTCACCTTTAATGACCAACAATGTACAAATGAAATTGTCAAGCTAAAATTATTTCCTTTTTCTTTAAAAGATAAAGCAAAAATTTGGCTTCATAATTTAAAACCAAGGTCAATTGGCACATGGCAAGAATTACAAACTGAGTTTCTAAAGAAATTTTTCCCAGCACATAAAACTACTGCTTTGAAAAGACAGATTCAAAATTTCAATCAAAATCAAAATGAAGCATTTTTTCAGTGCTGGGATCGTTTTAAAGATTTGTTAAGTTCTTGTCCACATCATGGTTTTGAAAAATGGCGTCTTATTAGTTTCTTTTATGAAAGTTTAACTCCCGAAACTAAACAATTTGTTGAAACAATGTGTAACGGTGAGTTTCTAGAAAAAGAACCTGAAGAAGCCTTTGACTACTTAGACCATTTGGCAGATAACTCTCAAGCCTGGCACACAGATAATTCCTCTGAAAGTTTCAAAAGATCTAATCTTGTTTCTAACAGAGGTAAATATCATTTTAGTCAAGAAGATGAGATAAAAGCTAAAGTAGCTAATTTGGCTAGAAAGATTGAAGCCATGGAACTTAGAGAAGTAAAAGAAGTCAAAACGGTTAAAAATGAAGAAAGTTGTGGAATTTGTGAAATCATGGGACACCCCACTTCTGAATGTCCAAACATTCCCATTCTTAAAGAAGCGTTGCATGATCAAGTAAATTCCATAAACACATTTAAAAAGCCTTTTCCTTCTCCTTACTCTGAAACGTATAACCCTGAATGGAGAAATCATCCCAACTTCAGTTGGCGGAATAATAATCATGTTCAGGTACTACAATCTCAAAAGCCGGGCAACACTTTTTCCTATCAACCTTCACGTGTACAAACCTTGGAAGAAACATTGCAAGCATTCATGCAAACACAAGCAAATGTGAATAGCCGGACTTCACAGGACATCAATGAGATCAAAAACACCTTGTCCACATTGACAGCTTCATTACGCACTCAAGAAAAAGGTAAGTTTCCTGCTCAACCTCAGCCTAACCCTTCTACTCAATGTCTTGTTTCTTGCTCCAATGAAACTCAACAGGAAAATGCCAGTTCTATCACAACTCTTCGAAGTGGAAAGGCAATTGACAAAAAGATTCCATCAAAAGACCAAGATCCTCTTTCCCCTCCAAAAAGTAATGGTAAGGATGATGGTAAGTCTGAACTTCTTGAAAATTTGGACAAAGAAAAAGGTATGCATCCTGCTCCTTTTCCTCAAAGGTTGCAAACAATAAAGAATTTGAATCAAAATGCAAAAATTTATGAACTTTTCAAACAAGTTAAGATTAACATTCCTTTATTGGATGCAATCAAACAAGTTCCATCTTATGCTAAATTTTTGAAGGACATGTGCACAGTTAAAAGGAAACATAATGTACAAAAGAAAGCATTTTTGACGGAAAGTGTGAGCTCAATCATTCAGCACCTTACTCCACCAAAATTCAAAGATCCTGGATGTCCAACAATCTCATGCATCATTGGAAACACTAGAATAGAACGTGCATTGCTTGATCTTGGTGCTAGTGTTAATCTTTTGCCTTTTTCTGTTTATCAACAGTTAGGTTTAGGTGAACTCAAGGAAACACCTGTTACACTTCAACTAGCTGATCGTTCTGTAAAAATTCCTCGAGGGATAGTTGAAGATGTTTTGGTTCAAATTGATAATTTTTACTTCCCTGTTGATTTTATTGTTTTGGACACACATCCTGTTTCAAATCCAAATGTTCAAATTCCTGTTATATTAGGCCGTCCATTTCTTGCAACTTCTAATGCTCTGATAAATTGCAGGAATGGTATGTTGAACATTTCTTTTGGAAATATGACTTTAGAATTAAATGTGTTCAACATTTGCAAGCAACCTGGTGATAATTCAGAAGTACATGAAGTGGATTTCATTGAAGAACTTGTTCATGAACATCTCACCACTACCACATTCCATGATCCTTTAGAAGCTTATTTAATTGAATATGAGTTTGATAATGCTTCAGAAATTTCACACACTGATTCTTTGTTAAAATCTTTTCAGGATAAGCATTGTTGGAAACAAAAGTTTGAGGAACTACCATCACTTACAAATGTCACTGTACCATCAACTATTGAACCACCCAAGCTGGAGTTAAAACCATTGCCATCCGAGCTAAAATATTCCTTTTTGGGTGAGAGTGAAACTTTTCCAGTCATAATTTCTTCACATCTTGATGAACTACAAGAAGGTAAGTTGTTACAACTTTTGAAGATGCACAAAAATGCATTAGGATGGACCTTAGCTGACATAAAGGGAATAAGCCCATTAATCTGCACACATAATATTTATTTAGAGGAAAATGCTAAACCCTCTAGACAAATGCAACGAAGGCTTAATCCTAATATGAAAGAAGTAGTGAGAAATGAAGTCATTAAACTTCTAGATAATGGAATCATTTATCCTATCTCTGATAGCAAATGGGTAAGTCCTACTCAAGTCGTACCTAAGAAATCTGGAGTTACTGTAGTTAAAAATGAAAACAATGAATTAATTCCAGCTAGGACTGTTACTGGTTGGCGCATGTGCATTGACTATAGGAAACTTAACTCAGTGACGAGGAAAGATCATTTCCCTTTGCCTTTCATGGATCAAATCTTAGAAAGAGTTGCAGGGCATGAGTTTTATTGTTTTCTAGATGGATATTCTGGGTATAATCAAATTGCCATTGCACTTGAGGACCAAGAGAAAACCACTTTTACATGTCCTTTTGGTACTTTTGCATATCGTAGAATGCCATTTGGATTATGTAACGCCCCTGCCACATTTCAAAGATGCATGCTTAGCATTTTTAGTGACATGATTGAACGTAATCTTGAGATTTTCATGGATGATTTTTCTGTTTCTGGTGATTCATTTGATGATTGCTTAGCCAATTTGAAAAATGTATTGATTAGGTGTGAAGAAAAAAATCTTGTTCTTAATTGGGAAAAATGTCATTTCATGGTCACTAAAGGTATTGTACTAGGTCACATTGTTTCTGCAAAAGGGATTGAGGTAGACAAGTCAAAACTTGAATTGATTGCTAATCTACCCACACCAAAGACAGTAAAGGGCATTAGGTCATTCTTGGGACATGCAGGTTTTTATAGAAGATTCATAAAAGATTTTAGCACGATATCTAAACCTCTATGTAATCTTTTAATGAAAGACACTGCATTTGAATGGACTAAAGATTGTGAAGATGCTTTTGAAAAACTCAAAAATATGCTCACTACTGCTCCTATTATGAGATCTCCTGATTGGTCTTTACCATTTGAAATAATGTGTGATGCTAGTGACTATGCTGTTGGTGCTGTGTTAGGACAAAGGAAAGATAATAAACCACATGTAATTTACTATGCAAGTAAAACTTTAAATAGAGCCCAAATGAATTATTCCACTACAGAAAAGGAATTACTTGCAGTTGTTTTTGCATTGGATAAATTCAGATCTTACCTTGTTGGATCATCAATTGTTGTCTTTAGTGATCATGCAGCTTTAAAATATCTTCTCTCTAAGAAGGATGCAAAACCTAGGTTGCTGAGGTGGATCCTTTTGCTGCAAGAATTTGACATCACCATTCGAGATAAAAAAGGAGTAGAAAATGTGGTGGCTGATCATTTATCAAGACTTGTTTGTGATGAATCTTTTGGAACCTCACCAATAAATGATACTTTTCCTGATGAACAACTTCTAATTGTCTCCACGACACCTTGGTTTGCTGACATTGCTAATTTTCTTGCTACAGGAAAAATTCCTTCTCAATGGAGCACACAAGATAAAAGGAAGTTTCTGAATGAGGTAAAGAAGTTCTATTGGGATGACCCTTACTTGTTCAAATATTGTCCTGATCAGATTTTTCGAAGATGCATTCCCGACAATGAGGTAAGTAGTGTAATTAAGTTTTGTCATTCCGAGGCATGTGGTGGTCATTTTTCATCAAAGAAAACTGCTGCAAAAATTTTACAGTGTGGATTTTACTGGCCAACTTTGTTCAAAGATGCACATAATTTTTGCAAGTCATGTGAAAGTTGTCAAAAATTAGG